>CM054059.1:340723631-343134084 GCA_028641055.1 Alopecurus myosuroides
CCCGAGAAACACCCGAGGTCTCCGTCATCGTCATCCCGAGATCGGGAGGGTTCTGGAGCTCTCCCCGGCACCCTGTCGGGAGGGGAATTCATCACCGGAGGGGTCTACAACACCATGTCCTCCTCCGAACTGATGCGTGAGTAGTTCATCCCTGGACTACGGGTCCATAGCAGTAGCTAGATGGTTGTCTTCTCCACTTTCTACCTCATGTTTAGATCTCGTGAGCTTCCATACATGATCAAGATCATCTTTATGTAATGCTACATGTTGTGTTTGCTGGGATCTGATGAATGTTGAATGCTATGTCTTCTGATTATAAATATATCATATTATCTTCATGCATATATTATTTATGGTCTTGCATTCTCTCCGTTATTAGTAGATGCTCTGGCCAAGTAGATGATAGTAACTCCAAGAGGGAGTATTTATGCTCGATAGTGGGTTCATGCCTCCTTTGCATCTGTGCTCGAGTAACAGAAACGTGATGGATGGAGGATGTGATGTTTCCATTAGGGAGAAAACAATGGTGTTTACTTAGTTTACATTGTTTACATTACACACTTTGCTTACTGCGAATAATCTATTGCTTGCAACTTAATACCCAACGTTTGTTCGGATGATATTCGGAAGGTGGATTATTAGTCATAGATGAAGTTGGATGACGATCTATGTATTTTGTTGAATAATGCCCGCATGAATCACATAGTAATCATTATGTCTTGCATATGCACTACGGTGCAACATTTATTTCCGCCAATTGCCCAGCTGTAATTTGTTCCCCACACATGTTATTTATCTTTCATGGAGAGACACCACTAGTGAACTGTGGACCCCGGTCCATTTTGTCATACTGGTAATACACACACTGCTTCCACTTCTTTCACACTTCTTTCATACTGCTGCTACTGCTTTCATACTGTTCTCATATTGTTCTCCACACCATACGTTTAATGATCAGGATATAATAAGGGTCCATGGTGAATTTACATGCTTGAGTTGGAAGGAAATATTGAGCCTCACTGATGTTTATTATAAGGTGAATTCTTTCCTAGTAATAAATAATGTTTGTGTTTATGAGAATGTTATACTACCCAAGCCTATGAATTTATGTATGATTAGGTTTATTAATAACAAAAACATGGATGGAGAAGAGGAAGCAAGGAGCAAAAGAAGGAGGCATGGAAAACAAAGTTGCTGCCATGGAAAACAACAACAAGGAAATAATGTTTCAGTTCGGACTCGCAGAAGTCACAAATTTGAAGTAGTCATGGATTCTTCATACGGGCTCCAAATAAAGCAAACGAGCACAATCCGATTAGGAAATTTGAAGTGCTTTAAAATGGATCCGGCCTCATCAACAAATTCGACTCGTAAAAGCCGTGGTGACCGAAACAATCCACGAATAGTTTTCTGCCAGTTTCCAAATAGAGTCCAATTGGCTGCACCCATGTTGGGTCAGTTTGTATCTGAGTTGGTTGAGTCCAAACGAGTAGGAATAGGTCAATTTCGTGGGAAACCCCCCTCCCTCATATATAGCTCCCACCTGCGTGTGGAATATATCAGACCAAGTTTAAGATAACCCTAGATTTCTAAGATTGAACCATGTTCATCTGAAATTTATCAACCAGCAAGTTCGTATCGATAGGGTGGTGTTACCATTGCAAAGTTGTGTGACATCTTGTTATTCCATTGGGAATAGGGGATACAGGACCACTCGTGATCTTTGATTGTGTGTGCAAGAGTATGTAGTTGAGAATATCCAAAGGGATTGATTGTTGTTGCATTGGCAACAGGGGTCATCCAAGTGAGAGGTCTCAGTGTAGCACTAGTTATCACAAAATCCAGAAAATCCACAAAAAGAGAGAGAAGCTCATTGAGAAGATCGGGCCACCCCTTATCATCTTGGTATCAGATTCTTGGGTTTACTCGGTGAGCAAATTTATCCTTATTTTAGTTGTTTTTATTTCCTATCCAGAAAAAGCCAAAAATATTAGGGTTAGTTCTTGCCAGAGCCTAGATCAACACCAAATTGCTACTCTAATTGCTGTTTATTGTTGATTTGCGTTCCTGTTTTTCTGTTTTTAGTTTTTTGATGTATTAGGGTTAGGGTTCATCTAGTTCATCTTTTGTTTACATCTATACCAAAAATTTCCACCAAAAATAGTAGTGTTGTGAGTTGTTCTTGATTCCTCAAGTTTGGGTTTGATTCTACCACGTTCTTGGAGCCTAAAAACTCTACCGTGGATCTCCTAGGTTTGCTCCAAAAATTTGCATTGGGTTCTAGTTGCAATTAGATTTCAATCCGTTTTCTACCGTGCCACGTGTTCTGTCCAATTCGCTGCCGCCACCGTCTCCCTGCCACGCTCGGATTCGCCTTACCAAACCGCCCCACGGCGCCCAAAAATCCTTACCGCGCGCGCCCCTGCCCCTAGCCGCACTCGGACTCCAAGTCTGCCGCGACACAGTTTTGCGCAAAAGCGCTACCGCCACCACCGCTCCCACCCGCACTCGGACTGCTTGCGCACGCCCAGAAAATCGTTACCACACCCGTTACACCACACACCGTAGCACACACGCCGCTCTGCCGCGACAGCGATTCACGCAGTTTCTCTGCCGTGGCCAATTTTTCTGCCGTGAGCTCATTTTCCATCCATTTTTCTTAGTTTTTCTTTTGTTTTTCCCCTGTTATCTCTAGGGTTTTGATCTGATCTTTGATAAGCCATAGCTACATCCATTCTACAGCAATATTTAGGTACCCAAAACCCAAAGACTAGCTGTTTACTCTAACAGGTTGCTCAATTTGATCAATTTCTGTCCACTTTCCTGTTTTCCATTTAATTGTTGCTCCTAGTTGATTCAAAGGCCATTAAAAAAAGTATAAAAAAATAAAAAGAGAGAAAAAGCAAAAAGAGGCCGTGACATACTATCACTAGTGGAAGCCTATCATATCTTGGATATTTTTGTGGACATTTGAGCAATCTTGTGCCTGTTTACATAGAGTATTTGCTAGTGTCTTTCTAGTGCTTGCAACAACTCTTCCATATAATTGCTAAGCCACATTTGTCTCCCAGAGTGAGTGTGTTCCTTTCGTACTTTTCATCACATTAGGCAGTGCATTGGACTTGTTATTTTGGTGTTGTTAGGATTCCCAACCAAGCCCCACCAAATAGCATGTTTTGCACTGTGACACTTGATATCCTCGTTATTCTCTTCTCACACTTGGTACACTTTTCATTGATACTTGTTGGTAAGTAAATCCTATTCACTTTGGAACGGTGAGATACATCTTCTTTGCTGGTTTTGAGTGAGTTGTGAGAGAACACCACAACCTATTGTTATTTTGTTTCACTAACAAATTAATCAATGGGTTTTCCTAGTGTTGATGCTTGCAGTTATACATTTTGGGAGGAGGATGCTAGTGGGATCCCTGCGTCAGATTTGTTCCACTTCACAGCAGACATCAAGGAAAGCCAGGTTACTATAACCCTTGATAAAGCTACACGGTATAATTTTGTTAGTCCTGAGGTTGTTGAAGAATTGCAGTTGGTTCCAAAAACATGTGATCCATTTAGGTTACCTACATATGATGATGAACTTATTATTACACACAGAGTTTCTTTTCCTTTAACCATTCATGGCCACAAGGAGAAAATTTTATGTCATGTGATGCCTAAACTATTATTTGTTCTCACCTTTTGTTGGGTCGACAATGGTGCACTAGATATAGAGTTAATTTTGATAGCCATTATCCTGATTTACAATTATTTTGGAACAATAAGAAAGATTGGATAATACATGCATGGCTTACATAATTTCAAAGAATTAGACATCAACCCTTAATTTCTGCTCAAATACTTGAAAAGCAAAGACTTGAAAAACTTGAGATGCAAAGACTTGAGCGTATAGTTATGGGATTTGTCGAGGATGAGAAGGCATGTTAGGTTGTTTATAGTAATTTAATCATGTCTACACCTAGTGTTGTTTCTTCTGATGTGCAGGTTGCTTTTGAAGAAAGGGAGCCTATAGTACAACCTGCACCACCACCACATATATTGGAGGGGCATGCCATTGTTCCTAGTGTTGTTGCCTGTGATATGCAGGTTGCTTTTGAAGAAAGGGAGCCTTCTCAAGTACAACCTACATCACCACTAGAGGAAGATAAATCAATACCTACTACATCTGAGGAGAATGTCATTGATAAAGGTGCTGATTTTGAGGTACAAACTTATAGTGCTGAATTTTGTGAGTCTACTAATTTGCTAGTTGATTCTTGTGAGTTAACAAGCATATATAGTTCACCACCATGTGATAATTTGATAATTTCGAATTTTGAGCATGTGGTATTGATTACACATAAGGAAGTACTTGCTAAAATACCATATAATAATATTGTGTATTCCATCAAGTTAAATGAACCAATTAATGTGCAATGTGCTATGAATAGGATTGCTGAAATTTCATATGTCAATTCTAGCACCTATGCTACTTGTTTCACTTTTAATTTGCTTGGTGACTATAACATGAATGAAATTTTTATGGTGGATCAAATATGTATTACTTGTGATAAAATGGCCGAATTGAACATTGTGTTACCTTGGTTAGATGGTTTACAATTTGCTACATGTGAGCATGCTTTTACACATATGTTTGGTTTGGCACAAAACTTGTTAAGTATATGTGCTACTGAATTATACTTCACTTATATTTGAAAATTGAGTTGCAACTTTCATGATGAGAATAATAAACATGTTAACACAATTGAGTGTACTACTACAACCAAATTTGATCATAGATCTTCAGTGAGAACACTTGATTTGATACTAAACAATAAAAATGTATACATATATGTTTCTCCTAATGATCTTGATTTTATGAGCTTCACTTATACTTGCAATTGTGATTTCTATTTCATGATATGCTATGACAATTATGTGATATTTACATGCAAATTTCGTGGTCACATGTCATGTGGAAAATTTTATGATCTGCTAACAACTAATGCACCCCACTATAGATACATATATTGTGCATACACGTTGTTCTTTTTGTTTCTTCCATGTTCAGTATACCACAAGCCGCAGACGTCTTGTCTTGAAGAAAGGAAGGATGATCAGGATTTAATAAGGATCCATGGTGAATGTACATGCTTGAGTTGGAAGGAAATATTGAGCCTCACTGATGTTTATTATAAGGTGAATTCTTTCCAAGTAATAAATAATGTTTGTGTTTATGAGAATGTTATACTACCTAAGCCTACGAATTTATGTATGATTAGGTTTATTAATAACACAAACATGGATGGAGAAGAGGAAGCAAGGAGCAATAGAAGGAGGCATGGAAAACAAAGTTGCTGCCATGGAAAACAACAACAAGGAAATAATGTTTCAGTTCGGACTGGGAGAAGTCCCGAATTTTAAATAGTCATGGATTCTTCATACGGGCTCCAAATAAAGCAAACGAGCACAATCCGATTAGGAAATTTGAAGTGATTTCCAATGGATCCGGCCTCATCAACAAATTCGACTCATACAAGCCATGGTGACCGAAACAATCCACGAATAGTTTTCTGCCAGTTTCCAAATAGAGTCCAATTGGCTGCACCCATGTTGGGTCAGTTTGTATCCGAGTTGGTTGAGTCCAAACGAGTAGGAATAGGTCAATTTCGTGGGAAACCCCCCTCCCTCATATATATAGCTACCACCTGCATGTGGAATAGATCAGACCAAGTTTAAGATAAACCCTAGATTTCTAAGATTGAACCATGTTCATCTGAAATTTATCAACCACCAAGTTCGTATCGATAGGGTGGTGTTACCATTGAAAAGCTGTGTGATATCTTGTTATTCCATTGGGAATAGGGGGATACAGGACCACTCGTGATCTTTGATTGCGTGTGCAAGATTGTGTAGTTAAGAATATCCAAAGGGATTGATTGTTGTTGCATTGGCAACAGGGGTAATCCAAGTGAGAGGACCCAGTGTAGCACTAGTTATCACAAAATCCAGAAAATCCACAAAAATAGAGAGAAGCTCATTGATAAGATCAGGCCACCCCTTATCATTTAACCTCTTTGTGTTCAACAAAACCGATGAGATTTACAAACTCAATGGTTTGTTGGGGCAAAGTGATTTGATTGTGTTGTGTAGGTTCTACGTTGGTGCTGAACAGGTAGTGCGCCCTGCCACCTCAGCTGCACCAACCTTCAGAGATTGCTTGTCCTCCGAATGGTCGATTCAACCTTGGTTTCTTTTCTGAGGGAAAACTTGCTTCTGCACTCTTCACACCTTGCGCTTGGGGTTTCCCAACGAGCGTGTTTCCACACACCATCAAAGCTTTTCTGGCGATGTTGCCGGGGAGGAAGAGAATTTCTACAAGGTGAGTATCTCACTTCCAGTCTCTTTACTTTGTTTTTATTTTGCTTAGTTTATTTATTTTGTCTTGTTTGCTTCTCTTTATCAAAAACACACAAAAAATTAGTTCTTATTCTAGCTGTAGTTTTATTCCTGTTTTTAGTCTTGTTAAAATGACTACTCGTGAGAACACTAAGTTTTGTGAATTTACTAGCACCAACAACAATGATTTCATTAGCACACTTATTTCTCCACCTGCTCCTACTGCTGATTTTTATGAGATAAAACCTGCCCTGTTAAACCTTGTTATGAGAGAGCAATTTTCTGGTGTTAGCACTGATGATGCTGTTGCCCATCTTAATAATTTTGTTGAACTATGTGAGATGCAAAAATATAAAGATGTAGATAGAGATATTATTAAACTAAAATTGTTTCCTTTCTCTTTGAGAGGAAGAGCTAAAGAATGGTTGCTATCTTTGCCTAAAAATAGTATTGATTCTTGGACTAAGGGTAAAGTTGTTTTCATTGGAAAATATTATCCTCGTGCTAACATTATATCTTTAATAAGTAGCATTATTAATTTTAAGAAACTTGATAATGAGCATGTTGCTAGAGCTTGGGAAAGAATGAAATCCTTTGTAAAGAATTGTCCCACTCATGGACGAACTACTTGGACGATCATCCAATCCTTTTATGCGGGTCTGAATTTTTCTTCAAGAAACCTTCTGGATTCAGCTGCTGGAGGAACCTTTAGGTCCATTACCTTGGAGACAACAACAAAGCTTCTTGATGGTATGATGGTAAATTATTCTGAATGGCACACTGAGAGAGCTACAACTGGTAAGAAGGTAAATTCTTGAAGAAACCTCCTCGTTGAGTGATAGAATTGATGCTATTATGTCTATGCTTGTGAACGGCCATGATCCTATTGATCAAAATAATGTTCCTTTAGCCTCTGTTGTTGCTCAAGAAGAGCATGTTGATGTGAACTTCATTAAAAATAAAAATTTCAACACCAATTCTTATAGGAATAATTTTGGTAGCAATAATTATAGGCCATATCCTTCCAATAATAGTAATTCTTATGGTAATTCCTACAACAAGAATAAAAGTGTACCCTCTGATCTTGAGAACATGCTTAAGAATTTTATTAGTACACAAACTGCTTTTAATAAACCAGTAGACGAAAAATTTGGCAAAATTTTATTAGTACACAAACTGCTTTTAGAAACATGGGAGATAATGGTCCCATTACCTTTAATAAAAATTATCTTTATTTTGATGATTGTAACATAACTGAATTGATTAAGTTCTTACAAAATCTTGCTAGTTTTCCTAATGCTAGTGCTATGAATATGGCTTTCACAAAACATATTACAAATGCTCTCATGCAAATTAGAGAGGATGAATTAAGATGTGAAGCCTCTATCCCTAGGAAGCTAGATGATGGTTGGGAACCCATTATTAAAATTAAAGTGGATGATTTTAATTGCAATGCTCTATGTGTTCTTGGTGCTAGTATGTCTGTTATGCCCAAGAAACTTTATGATATTCTTAATTTACCACCATTGGAACCCTGCTATTTGGATGTTCGTCTTATTCATAATGTTAGAAAGAAACCTTTGGGGGGATTTGATGATGTTCTTATCATGGTTAATAATAATCTTTTCCCTATTGATTTTGTTGTCTTGAATATTGAATGCAATGCTAATTGTCCAATTGTTTTGGGAAGACCTTTTCTTAGAACTGTTGGTGTTGTTATTGATATGAAAGAGGGGAATATGAAATTTCAATTCCCACTCAAGAAAGTTGTGGAACACTTTCCTACAAAGAGAATTAAGTTTCCTTTAGATTCTATTATTCGAACAAGTTACAATTTGGATGCTTCTTCACTTGAAAACACTTGATTCCACTTTTCCGGGCCTAGCTAAAAGGCGTTAAAGAAAAGCACTTTTTGGGAGATAACCCTTGGTTTTATTTTTGCTTTGTTTTTCTCTGTTTTCTTTGATTCAAGGTGTTGTATACTTCTGTAAAAACTCCTTTGTATATTTATCTTCATGTCTTAGTTGTGCCAAGTAAAGTTTCCGACGACGAGGAAACAAATTTCTGCACAGGAAACAAATTTCTGCTGTCCACCGTAAATAATCGTATAATTCATAGGAAAATCAGAATGATCCGAATGTTTTTGTTCTTATTCCTTAGCTAATTCCTCAACTTGTTTGTTCTTTAAGTTTTTTGATATGAGCAACGTAAGTTCCCGAAACAATTCGTCTTTACAGACTGTTCTCGTTTAGATAGATTCTGCCATTTTTCTTGCATTTTCTCTTTTACGATGTCAAGTGGATTGCTTTGCTTCAGTAAACATCAGTGGTTGTAGATAATGTTTAAAAGTATCAATAGCACTTTTTCCCTTACATAACCAATGGATTTTTAACTGTTTCACTAACCCTCTAATGCGAATTACTCTTTGAGTGTGGTGTGAAGAAAGTTTTCAAGGGTCAAGTGAAGAGGGTGATATATGTGATCAAGAAGAGTGCAAAGTCAAAGCTTGGGGATTCCCCCGTGGTTTATCGAAGCATATTTTAAGAATAATCAAGCATCTAAGCTTGGGTATGCCCAAGGCATCCCCTTCTTCATCAACAATCTATCAGGTCACTTCTAGTGAAACTATATTTTTATTCGATCACATCATATGAAGTTTACGTGGAGCGTCTCTTTGTTTTTATTTTGTTTTATCTTGTTTTATTTTGTTTTCCGTGCTGCAATAATATAGTTGGACCCTATAATTCCTTGTTTGGGAGAGATACACGCTCCTCTTTTTTGTTTGAATACTCGTTATGCTCGTATTCTTAGTTTTTCTTCAAGCTGCTGCAAAATTCCTGTTTAGCTCTTGTTTTCTTTGCATCTCTTGTTCAGAGTTGTTAGTTTTAGTAGTGGTAGGTGAGTAATCTCATGCTTGCTTGCTGTATTATTTAGAGAGTTTTTGTTAAAACATATTTTGTATGGTGCTTGTTGGGAAAAGAAACTTCTGCTTGAAGTAGAATTTATAGCGGTGCAAGTAGAAGATTGTATACACCGTGGCTAGACTTTTTCGTATCATGCTAGATGTTATTTTAATTCTAAAGCCTAGTGGTTATTTAGTATCATTATTAGTATAAAATAGCTGAGAGTGTTTAATGTGCCATTGAAAGAATCATGAGTTGTTCTTGTCAAATTGAAGCATAAATTTGTGGTGTTCTCCTTTGAACGTTTTATTTGGTTGACTTTGCGCATGCTCACACCATGTTTATGACTATGAACCAGTCACTTATATCCTCTATGATCATTTAGTTTTTGAACTTGTGGTACCACTTATGATTTGATTAATGATGTTTATGTCGCTATGCATGATTATGGCTCTTATGCTCTCTTGATTTGTCGCTCCCAGTCTTTTGCTAGCCTCCACCTGTACTGAGTATGAGCTCTACTCGTGCATCCAACGCCCAAAAACCAAAGTTTGCCAAATGTGTCCACCATACCTACGTACATATGGTATTTAACCGCCACTCCAAAGTAAATTGTTCATGTGTTCCCTTTAAAACTTTCAAAATTACTCATGTTTTGTGCTCCTGTTTTAGCTCATGAGGACGTAAATAGAGAATCTTTATCTCACTTGTTGATTGGACTTTCACACCCTGGACTAGTGGCTTCATCCGCTTATCCAGTTGATAGAAGAGCTGGCAGCGGGGTGCCCAGCCCCAAAATAATAACAACGAATTCTCTTCACTATTTTTGCCCTTGATTTATCAGTCAAAGCATAATTGGGTAAACATAAGAGAAAGAGGGATGACCTTCTACCCAGATGCGTCCTTCTATGGGAGCCACTCTTGTGTAGTCTTGTTGGCTTCTGACGTACTGTATTTTCTGTTTACCATTCGTTGACATAAGCATACACATCTATAAAAAATAGACACTCCTCCATGGTATGTGATTGTTGGCAGGCACCCGAGTATTCGGTTAGCCATGGTTTGTGTAAGACGGATGGGAGGAGTGTCAAACCCTTTATACCTCTGTTTAATAAAATAAAAGCTCGAGCACATGAGTGATCCATGCTTCCTTCTGCGAAGGGCCTTTCTTTTACTTTTATGTTGAGTCTCCATCTTCTAACTTTATGCACAATTGAGAGAGCATAGTTGCTATTCTGAGTTTAATGTGCATTTGTCCCAAAAACATTATTAATTGATTCATGATGTGTTATTGTTTGTTCTCTAATTATTTTTTCTAGTCTTCCTCTTGAAGGTGTCCTGGAATTTATGTTTTGCCCCACTCTTAAGGACTTGCGAAATATCACTTTGCCATGCTTTCTCTATACTTGAAACAAACTTATATCTTTTGATGCATTGTTATTCATGATCTTTTATTTGTGTTACTTCTCATGATTCAAGGTGATTGCTATGCTTTATTGTAAAAGTTTTATTTACCATTCTTGTGTTGAAGTTCTATGATCTCAGCTTACATATGCTTTTAAATTATTGATGATCATATTTATGTTGGTAGCATGTCACCTCAGAAATTATGTGTTTTTATCGTTTACCTACTCGAGGACGAGTAGAAACTAAGCTTGGGGATGTTGATACGTCAGAAACGTATCCATAATTGCTGATGTTCCATGTTGTTTCCTACATGTTTTCTACACACTTGATGTCATATTTATCGATTTTCCGGACTAACCTATTGACAAGTTGCCACAGAGCCAATTCCTTGGTTTATGCTATTTTTAGTTTTAGAAAAGTTGTTCTATAAATATTCTCGGAATTGGAAAATTCAAAGTCCGGAAGTCCTAGAATTCCCGAATAGGACCGGAGGGGTGCCACGGGGGGGCACACCATAGGGCGGCGCACCCCCCGGCCGTGCTTGGGGGTGGTGTGGGGCCCTCGGGCCTCCACTGCCATCGCCCTTTCACCTATTTATACCCCCGATATGCCAACCCTAAAAATATACCACTTCATTCCGAGAAACACCCGAGGTCGCCGTCATCGTCATCCCGAGATCGGGAGGGTTCTGGAGCTCTCCCCAGCACCCTGTCGGGAGGGGAATTCATCACCGGAGGGGTCTACACCACCATGCCCTCCTCCAAAGTGATGCTGAGTAGTTCATCCCTGGACTACGGGTCCATAGCAGTAGCTAGATGGTTGTCTTCTCCACTTTGTACCTCATGTTTAGATCTCGTGAGCTTCCATACATGATCAAGATCATCTTTATGTAATGCTACATGTTGTGTTTGCTGGGATCTGATGAATGTTGAATGCTATGTCTTCTGATTATAAATATATCATATTATCTTCATGCATATATTATTTATGGTCTTGCATGCTCTCCGTTATTAGTAGATGCTCTGGCCAAGTAGATGATAGTAACTCCAAGAGGTAGTATTTATGCTCGATAGTGTGTTCATGCCTCCTTTGCATTTGTGCTCGAATAGAGGATGTGTTGTTGCCATTAGGGAGAAAACAGCGGTGTTTACTTAGTTTACATTATTTACATTACACACTTTGCTTACTATGATAATCTATTGCTTGCAACTTAATACCCAAGGTTTGTTCGGATGAGATTCGGAGGGTGGATTATTAGTCATAGATGCAGTTGGATGACAGTCTATGTATTTTGTTGTAATGCCCGCATGAATCACATAGTAATCTTTATGTCTTGCATATGCACTACGGTGCAGCCTTCATTTTTGTCAATTGCCCAGCTGTAATTTGTTCACCACACAAGTTATTTATCTTTCACGGAGAGACACCACTAGTGAACATTGGTACCCGGTCCAATTTCTCATACTGATAATACACACACTGCTTCCACTGCTTTCACACTGTTTTCATATTGCTGCTACTGTTTTCATACTGTTCTCATATTTTTTCCACACCATACGTTTAACCTCTTTGTGTTCAACAAAACCGGTGAGATTAACAACCCCACTGCTTCGTTGGGGCAAAGTGATTTGATTGGGTTGTGTAGGTTCCACGTTGCTGCTGAACCGGTAGTGCGCCCTGCCACCTCAGCTACATCAATCTTGAGAGATTGCTTGTCCTCCTACTGGTCGATTCCACCTTGGTTTCTTTTTTGAGGGAAAACTTGTGGCTTCACTCTTCACAACTTGCGCTTGGGGTTTCCCAACGAGCGTGTGTCCACACACCATTAGTGGGCTTCGGCAGTAGAAGCGAGAGATGTGGGAGATGGCAGCGCGATGGGGAGAAGGAAAAAGGGGATAGGGTGATATGGGGTGGCCCGATCTTCTCAATGAGCTCTCTCTCTCTCTCTCTTTTGTGGGTATTTTCTGGATTTTGTGATAACTAGTGCTACACTGAGACCTCTCACTTGGATGACCCCTGTTGCCAATGCAACAACAATCAATCCCTTTGGATATTCTCAACTACACACTCTTGCACACGTAATCAAAGATCACGAGTGGTCCTGTATCCCCCTATTCCCAATGGAATAACAAGATATCACGCAACTTTGCAATGGTAAACTTCAAGATGAATGCTTAGTAGCAATACAATCTAGAGGCTAGGGTTTTCTTTGTTTTAAACTGGATCTAATCTCCACAACTCGTAGGAGGGGAGTATATAAGGGGGAGGGGTGCGGCCACAAGAGACTCCTTGCGAAAGCACCGATCCCTCTTGGACTAGGACTCCTATTTGGACTCTTAGAGAGTATACAAACAGACCCACTTTAGGGGGTGCGGCCAAATATGGTATACAAACCATACCTACTCATAGTAGGATTTCTATATGGCACATTGATATTCAATGGGGCGCCCTCCTCTTTTTTTGCTTCTCTCTAAGTGTGGAATAACAAGCTAGTAATTGTTTTCCACACTTGCATGATTGTTTTCACCATCTTGCACATTTGTTTTCACCATGGTATAGTCTTTTTTTTATCATCTTGTATGTTTGTTTCCACCATGGTACATTTGTTTTCACCACTTGTAATCTTGTTTTCCAGCATCTCCATGTTGTTTTCCAGCTCCTCTTGGTTGTTTTCCACCACCATATTTGTGTTATCAATAAACCTGATCATACATAAATGCATAGACTTAGGCAGTATAAAGTTCTCACTATCACAAACATCATAATCTAAAAGGAGTGAATTCACCTGTTGTTCTAGTAACTTGGTCCTTGACCTTGTCATAGGTCGAAGTCTCACTTCATCTTGTTTAAGTGGCAATGTACTAGGGATGTCCTCATTATCCTTCCCCTCTTGAAAAGCCTTGATGTCCACATCAAGGTCATCTCCATGATATGGTGTCAAATCAGCAACATTGAAGGAATTACTCACTCCAAACTCATCAATTGGAAGATCTATCTTGTAAGAATTGTCATTGATCTTGACAAGCACTTTGTAGGGACCAGCACCTCGAGGCAATAACTTGGATTTTCTGAGCTTAGGAAATCTGTCCTTTCGAAAGTGAACCCATACCAAATCTCCTTCTTGAAAAATAACCTCCTTTCTCTTATTATTTATTCTTTGAGCAACATACTCCTCTTTCTTCTCTATAGCATCCTTTGTCTTCTCATGTATCTTCTTCACAAAATCAGCTCTCTTTGATGCCTCCATATTTGTTCTCTCTTGTATAGGAAGTGGTAGCAAATCAAGTGGTGTAATGGGTTTGAATCCATAGACAACCTCAAATGGGCAAAGCTGAGTAGTTGAATGCACAACCCTATTATTTGCAAATTCCACATGTGGCAAACAATCCTCCCACTACCTCAAATTTTTCTTGATCATGGTTCTCAATAGTGTTGACAATGTTCTATTAACCACCTCTGTTTGTCCATTTGTTTGGGGGTGACATGTTGTTGAAAATAGCATCTTTGTTCCTAGTTTCCCCCATAGTGTCTTCCAAAAGTAGCTCATAAACTTCACATCTCTATCAAAAACAATAGTCCTTGGTACTCCATGTAATCTCACTATGTCCCTGAAAAACACATTAGCAATATGCGATGCATTGTCGCTCTTGTGGCAAGCAATAAAGTGTGACATTTTAGAGAATCTGTCCACTACCACAAATATAGAATCATGCCCCGTTTTTGTCCTTGGTAAGCCTAGCATAAAATCCATACTTATATCTTCCCATGGTGTAGTTGGTGCAGGAAATGGAGTATACAAACCGTGGGGCTTTAATTTGGACTTGGCCTTATTGCAAGTAATGCACCTTTGCACAAATCTATAAACATCTCTCCTCATATGTAATTTTTTCAGCCAACATAAGCAATGTTTTCTCACGTCCAAAGTGTCCCATTAATCCACCACTATGAGATTCCTGCAATAACATCAAACATAAAGAACACTCGGGAATACACAATTTGTTAGCTCTAAACAAAAATCCATCATGTACATGATACTTATCCCAAGTCTTCACATTAGAAATTTAGCGTAAGGTGTAGAAAATTCTTTATCTTCAGCATATAGTGGTTTTAATTCTTCCAAACCCGAAACTTGAACATCCAATTTAGTGAGTAACATATTTTTTCTAGACAAAGCATCAGCAAGCACATTATCTAATCATTTCTTATGCTTAATAATGTATGGTAAAGATCCAATGAATTCTACCCATTTAGCATGTCTCTTATTAAGATTGGATTAGCTCTTCAAAAAATTTAATGCCTCATGATCAGAATGTATAATAAATTCTTTTGGCCACAAATAATGTTTCCAAACTTCAAGAACTCTAAAAAGTGCATACAATTCTTTATCATAGATAGAATAATTCAATTGAGCTCCATGTAACTTCTCAGAAAAATAAGCAATTAGTTTCTTATCTTGCATTAGCACACCTCCAATACATATGCCACTAGCATCACATTCAATTTCAAATTTTCTATTAAAATTTGGTAGCATCAATAATGGGGCCGAAATCAACTTATTCTTCAGAGTATCAAAAGCAATATCTTGAGCAACCCCCCACCCGAAATTCACGCCTTTCATTGTCAAATCATTCAAATGGGCAGCAATAGTACTAAAATCTTTCACAAATCTTCTATAAAATCCAGCTAGTCCATTAAAACTTCTTACTTGACTCACATTCATGGGAATTGGCCAATTTTTATTGCTTCAATTTTAGATTCATCTACTTCAATCCCATGTTTAGAAACAACATATCCAAGAAATATGACCTTATCTTTGCAAAAAGTGCACTTCTCTAAATTTCCATACAATTTATTTTCTCTTAGCACATGCAAAACTTGTCTAATATGATCAATATGTTCATGTTTATTGTGGCTATATATGAGAATATCATCAAAGTAAACAACCACAAATTTGCCAATAAAATTCTCAAAACATGGTTCATTAATCTCATGAAAGTACTAGGTGCATTAGTTAATCCAAAAGGCATTACTAACCCCCTCTTTCATCCTAATTTGATGATAATCACTACGCAAATCAATTTTAGAGAAAACAGCAGCACCACTTAATTCATCTAACATGTCTTCCAAACGTGGTATAGGATGACGATAACGAATAGTGATGTTGTTAATTGCTCTACAATCTACACACATGCGCCAAGTACCATCTTTCTTAGGAACTAAAATAACAGGAACATCACAAGGAGATAGGCTTATTCGAATATAAGCTTTGTCATGAAGCCCTTTTACTTGTTTCTGAATTTCCTTTGTCTCTTGGGGATTTGTCCTATAGGGAGCTCGGTTTGGTAATAATGATCCAGGAATTAAATCAATTTGGTGTTCAATCCCTCTCAATTGTGGCAGCCCTGAGGGTACTTCTTCTGGAAAAACATCATCAAACTTCTGTAAAACATTAGGAACACCATGTGACGCCCCTGGATCGGGTACTATTAGGATTTCAGCGTTCCCGCCAGAATCCACATAATATCTGATCCCGAGTTGTCATTTTTTATACCATTACAACAGTTCACGAATAATCCACAACAACAACAACAGAAGAGATATATACAAGACAACTCAAATGAGTAAGGATACAACTGGTACAATACAAATATCCAAACAACAACGGAAAACGAAATAGTATCCGACTACAAACAAGATACAAATTGGACTAAGAGTCCTGATGATAACCGGTGGCGTCCAATCCCTGCCCAGGCCAACCCGGAGGGATTCCCAAGCTAACGGCGTTAGACTTCAAACCTGTCGACTGCATTGTAAATACAGCCCCGAATCATGGGGTCAGTACTTGAAGGTACCGGCAGGCGGAAAGCAATACTCACAAGATACCAATGCAACTAGTCATCACAAGATACAAATACTTTGGGTACCAAGGAAGAGGTTGATGTAATGAAGTGGCAGGGGGCGGCACTAAGCAGTCTATGGAGACACGCTACAACTCTCGTCTATTAGAAAGGGATGAGAAAGCGCGACAAAACCAACTACAACTACTCACCAAAACAAACCCATCCAGGATTTACCCCCCAACAACCAATGCCAGGAGGTAACCGAGGAAAAACTCACACATGTTGAAATAGTTAACTCGTTATCGCACAGGTTAACAAGTATCATTAGGTGTAAGTTGTCTGACTCTTGTTAGCCAGCACTTTCTCCAAGATCGTCACATAAGCGCGGACGACACGCCTTCTCGAAAAGATTTAACCCTGCAGGGATGCACCAATGTAGCCATACACGCTCAATCAATCCACAGCCACAAAGGCAGGATATCTCGACATGACCGTTCCTATCACCACTTTCAAGTCCTGGGAAGCCACCCATCTGAGTTGACCCGCGTCAAGAGTCCGGCCGTAAACTCCGTAGCGGCTCAAAAGTTTTTGATTACGTGCAAGACGGATCAAACCAAGTAGGAATTGTCCGTTCGCACGTAACGCACCTGTATGACCCCCCAATCTCATAACCTCTCATCATCAATGCAATGTGTATACGCATATGAGCAAATGGAACACTCGAACTAGTTTTGGCTCCCAAGATCATCAGAGGATCTAGTACTAAGTCAAGGGGGGTTCCCATACACACCTCCCACGAGTGGTTAGTGCGCTCATTCTTGGATCAGCGGACAAGAATCTTTTCCTAAGGCGACACCAGAGGGACCAAAAGCCATGAGGGGCCTCCCGCCGGTGGCTTAACTCGATTTCAAATTTCATTATTACCCCAAACGTTAGGATCATTTTAAAATAAGTTGAACCAACCTATCATACTAGTAAGGTGACAAAGAACCTAAGCATGCGCTACGACTCGCAAGGCCAACAAGAAAAACAAACATGTCATAGGAGGTGGGAGATGGGATATATCATGGCTGCAAGATAAACATATGATAGGATCGAGACACAAGCATCGAATCATAAGGCTAGAATAAAGACAACGAAAAATATCGGTAACAAGTGAGGAACGGCAGCCATAGGTAGCAAGTGAGTAAAGCTTGCCTAGAATCCAGCATGTAGAGGTAGCAGAACTTGTCGTTGCTCACATCATCTCAACGTCCTATCCGCGAAGAACCAAAGCACTAAAAGAAACAACGGGTGCAATAATTACTACTACGGGAAAAGATCCAACATGATTCTATTTTATATGCATGACATGCAAGATGCAATTTAACCAATTTAAGTGGACTAGAAATCCCAACAATTAATTATAGGTTTAAGTTGTTTTAGCTAAACATCAAATTAAATGTTGATTAGCATGGAAAACAATTCATAGGTGAGCTACACAAGACTAAATGGAATAGGGCACAAATTGAAATAAGCACCCAAACACATTCCATGTTTATTAATTAGCTGGACATGCATAACACTTCTAACAAGGTAAGATGCAAGATGCAAAAAAGAGCATGGATGGCATATTAATGTTCGTTGCATTTTTCTGATGAAAATAGACATAAAGTTTACATTATTTGGATTAGTAAAAAAAAAGATATTAGCATTACAAGGTTGGGGTGTTTTCTGAAAAGGCAGGGACCGATTGTGAGGAAAAATAGAGATTGTGAGGGCTTTGTTGCAAAAACGGAAAGGCCAGGGGTCTGGGTGCGAATGTTTCCAAATCTGGATCTGGTCGCACCGACGTGGAGGTAGCCGGAGCGGATGACATGCGGGCCCTGTGCCACGCGAGCGCTGATGATGCGCGGATGGCAGGTGAGGTGTCCTCCGGGGTCAATGACGGGTGGGGCTCAGCTGGGCACAGTAAATTAAGAAAAAAGGGGAGGCAATTGCGTCCGCAGGGATTCGAACCTGGGATCCGGGGTGTAGAGGAGAGCGTTATAGCAACTAGGCCATGCTGCTGTTGGTGATAGGTTACAGATCCAATACAATAAGATATAACACATCGCGGTTAACTGAATTTTTGACACCAAATATTCAGAGAACAGGACGGGAACGGAGACAAGATGAAGGACGACGGCAATGATGCCGCTCGATGGCGGACGTCCCAAAGAGACCCGGAGGGGGGCCTCAGGGGGCCCACACCATAGGGCGGCTCCCCCCTTGGCCGCGCCGGGGGTGGTGTGGGGCCCCCAGGCCTCCACTGCCTTTGCCCTTTATCCTATTTAATCCCGAGAGACATAAACCCTAGGAGGATCCCACTTTTCCCGAGAAACACCAGAGGCCACCGTCATCGTCATCCCGAGATCTGGAGGGTTCTGGAGCTCTCCCGGGCACCCTGCCGGAGGGGGAAATCATAACCCGAGGGGTCTAGACCACCATGCCCTCCTCCGAAGTGATGTGTGAGTAGTTCATCCCTGGACTACGGGTCCATAGAAGTAGCTAGATGGTTGTTCTCTACACTTTTTACCTCATGTTTAGGTCTTGTGAGATGCCTATCATGATCAAGATCATCTTTATGTAATGCTACATGTTGTGTTTGTTGGGATCTGATGAATGTTGAATGATATGTCTTCTGATTATCAATCTATCATGTTAGCTTCATGCTTATGTTATTTATGATCTCGCATGCTGATGCACGTAAAATGCATACATGAACTTTGCATGTTATTACTTGTTTTTCCTACATATTAGCAACTTATATTCATGTTTTATAATGATTTGGGGGATTTTCTAAACAATCCCCCTTCTTTTGGTTCTAACCCTGTTTTTCCAGAAAACGTACTTTTTAGTGTTTCAGACTTTCCGGGAGCTTCGGGACTCCAAAAAGGGCAAGGCCAAAGAGCATGGTTCAGAATTTTCGAGACAAAGACCATGGGCCAAAGTAGAGGGCCAAAAGGCCAATCAGGTGGCAAAGAGGACCCTCCACGTGGCCAGATTCCTTGGCCGCGTGAGAGGCCCCCTTTTTGCCCCCGTGGCTCCGATGCCGTCGATCTTTCTTCTCCCGACTGTCTCGTGACCTAAAAAAGACTATATAAAGGGTCCCCTGGCCTTTTTGAGGAGGAGGCGGCGCCGAGAGACGAAACCACGAAACAGAGAGACAGAAGGCTGCCGCCGGAGAAGATCGGAGGAGGGAAACGCCGCCGGGATCACCCCCGGAGGGCTCCATCCCCCTCTGGCGTGTTCATCATCAACATCTACAGCAAGATCGGCTCCATATTTCCACTGTAATCTCTTGGAAAACACGATGTATGATGCAATAATATATTCCCTTGATGTATTGTGTCTCCCCGTCTATGTTTGAGTAGTGAATTGTTCTTGGCAATGGTGAAATAGTTCGTTGATTGGTTGCATACAAGTTTGTTATCTTCTATGATTGTCTTTATGTACAATATATGAGTGCACGCATATGTTGGGGAATGCATTTAAGTTGATCACTGGTAGGATAATGGAGTGGTGGTGACTTGGGAGTGACAGTAACCTGAGACCGAGCCACAAAGTTAAGTTATTGGGGGATATATATAGGGGACCTTATAACGTAAGGCTATGGTGGGACTTTATGTCTTAATCAATCTTGTGCAGTCATTTACTTGGCCACATGATCCATCATAAGGAGTTGTAGATCATTTACTTGACTATACCTATTCATGGCTCCTTCCTAGAAGAAACAACTAAGACTAAAACATGTGCTTCACTAATTGTGACAACCACAGGAACGAAACACATATTGCTAGAACACTTGCTCCCTTGAGATACTTGAGATATTTGATGCTTTCTACTTGTGAAACTTGCTTAGAAACTTGCATTTTAAACTTGCTTCACTAGTTACTAGACAAACCACACTCCACGTCACTTGCTTTTAATTAGTTAGTTCCTTTTAGTCAAACTTATTGCTTTGCATAAACAGCCATATAAGAGGGTTATAGGGCTTTAGAGAATAGATAGCTTACCTTCAGCTCCTCGTGGGTTCGACACTCAAATACTTATCGAAAGGTACTACAATTGATCTCCTGCACTTGGGAGTCATCAAGCACTTTTCTGGTGCCGTTGCCGGGGGGCGTTGTGCTAAGCTTTTATTCTTGTGTGCATTGCATACTAACATATAAACCTAAAACACACAAAAAATTATAAAATGGAAAACAACCAAACAATTTTAGAACTGTATAATATCTACCTTGAATTAAGACATGAAGTGTTTGAGGAGAAATTGAAAAATTATTTTCACAACAATCATATTTGTGGTAGTAATAATTCTTTGAACACCTTTATTTCTAAGGAAAACCTTGAGCTTGGGGAAGTTTGTCTTGATGAATATGATATTTTTAGTCCCCCTACTATTGAGGATAAAAATGATATACTTGGTGATTCTATGGAAAGTTTTAAGCTTGGGGAAGTTGGTTTTGATGAGCATGATATTTCTAGTTCCCCAAGCTTGGAGGAGAAAATTCACTTTGATGATACTATGCCTCCTATATATGATGATTGCAATAAAAATTATGAATGTTTAACTCCCACTATCACTAATGAGGATTTTACTTATGTGGAGAGTAGTGATTCTTTTATGCATGTGGCTCATGATAAGAATGTTTTATGTGATATTCATATTGTTGAATCTATTCATGATGCCACTGAAAATTATTATGAGAGAGGGAAACATGGTTACACATATTTCAACAATACTAAGTTTCCCCTCTTTATGCTGAAAGTATTGAAGTTGCACTTGATCTACCTTTCTATGCTTGCTATTATGTGCATCTTTTATTTGTTTTATTACAAAATGCCAATGCATAGGAAATGGGTTAGACTTAAAAATAAATTGGTTAATATTTTTTTTGTGTGTTCCTTATGCTTTAATTTCCTATTCGGTTTGAGCACACATTTATGTCTTTACAACATGTAAAATTCCTTTACCTACTGTTATGTATCATTTAGTTTAACATTTTCATTTTATAAAAAATTTGGGAAAGTAAATGAGAAGGATGAGTAATGGAGAAGTTGGGGTCGACCTTGAACATGTGTTGTTCATGCCAATGAAACCATTGCAAAGTCTCTATCATTAAAACTTTTTCCAAAGATAAAAACAAGAAAAATATTAGTTCACTACTGTAACATCACATTTCTGTCTTATTTCTCATCTTAAATGGCAAGAATAATCTTATATGAGAGATAGGATTAAACAATAGTAATTAGCTGTCAAGAAAACAGATTCCTGAACTTCACTGCGAAAAATGTTTAAAATCACAGAAGTGGAATTTTGACCTGGTAATTAACGACAGAAATATTTAGTTATCACTACATATTTAATTAGTTTTAAGTTTTCTGATTTGAGCAACTTAAGTGCCTCTAAAAAATTCACTCTTTACGGGCTGTTCAGTTTTTGGCAGATTATGTCTTTATTTTGCATTGCTCTCATTACTTGTGTTTTGTGTGGTTCTTTTGATCAAGGAGCAATTAACAACTGTAGTAACAGTAGTTAATATTTAGAATAAACTCATGATGTGTCTTTGCTGTACCTATGTGGATTTTATTTATGGAGGCACTAACCCCTCTAATCAAGTTTTATGTTGCGATTTGTGTAAGAAGAATTTTTCAGGAGGAAGAGTTGAGTGAGATGAACAAAGATCAAGAGGGACAACCAATCAAGCTTGGGGATGTACCCCTGGGCTCACCCTACATGTATCAAATAAGTACAAGAATCCAAGCTTGGGGTTGCCGAGCCACCTCACTCCAACCATCATGATGTTAAGTAAGTAAAGCCTAGCTATATGGCTATAAAGAAAGCGCTTTACGGGAGGCAACCCGGTTGTTTTTGTTTGGATTTTCCTAGTGTCCTCTTGCTATCTCAAGAGATTAGTTTTTTTGTTTTAATTCTGGAGTTTTCAATAAAGAGTCAAGTCAAACCCATTTGGACTTATAAGTTGCTATCCTAGTGCATGAAATTTCTGTTTCAGCACGAGTCTGCTCACCGTATGATTTTACGTTTTTTATTGGTATGTCGGATTGAGCTAATTTTTTAGTATGTTCTGTAAATTTTTGTCCTCTGTAAGAAAAAAAATTGGCTTAATTTTTTTGACGAGTCTAGCTTAGGGTAAAACGTTCGTTTTGCTTCTGTTGCTTTTCTGGTAAGATTCTGCCTTCTTTTATTTTATGCACTCTTTGGGCTTGGGAATCGAATTTCCATGATTCTTTCAAGCAAGAGAGTGAACATACAACATAATGAACCTTATTTTCTATCTACTGGAGCATTTGATTTGGAATTTTGCACAGCAAGCATGTGATTTGTTTGTCCTTGTTAATCTCACCCCACAGAAAAAGAATGACAGAAACATGTTTTGTGAAGTTTTTTCACAGGGAATAGAGGAGCTGCGCCTCAAGACATCCAAGAATGGTGAAAGAAATAAGCTTGGGGATGTGATGAACACCCCACTGGAGCTACACTCTTTTGGTTAGCACACGTCTACTTTCTGTTTTTCTAAGCAAAGCATTTATCGTAGAGACTTGAAGCGTCTAGTTTTTATTTTTATTTTTGTTTTGATAAGACCACACCCATCATTTTATATGAGATTGAGCTACTGGAGTTTGGGGTTGGAATGTATTGGATGCTAGTATTATGACTTGGAATAGGGATGCCATGGTTGATTTGAAGAGCTACATATGTTTGCATGATTTATAGGCTTTTTTATGTGTAGAAATTTGTAATAATGTTGTCTTGAGCTATCTCTTATTCATGTCCTTGATGTTAATTGCTGGTTTATTTAGTTTGTCATGAAATGAGTAGTTCTATGGACATATGCATGCATAGTAGCTGGTCAACTATCTCCCTCTTGCTAGCCAAAAATTTAAAAATTCCAACAAGTAAAAACTTGTTTCCAACACTCCTTAGCCAAGTATTTCCAGTGAGCCCACCATATCTTCCCATTAGCTTCATTTCTATTCCGAGTATGTTCACCATATTATTGTGTTATTTTATGTTCTAAATTATGATATTCACTTTATTAATAGTCATGGGTTGAACTTGGGATAGGACTCTCACGAACTTTTGAAGGCACACTTTACTTTTTATGCGTCTAATAAACATGACCCAATAATGGGAGCCACAAGTTTTGCGTTTGACAAGTGTGTGGTTGGAAGATAGCTATAAACGTGTATCACCGGAAAGCTTTCAACATTGCACAAAAATTTACATTTGGTTGATATCATGTACTTTTGTTTTTGGACTCCTGCCATGCCGAAATGAAATAGAGGAATAGTAAGTTTTGATGAGTAAGTATCTATATGACTAGAGAAACGCATTGGGCCGCTAACCCAAGCCATGCTTTATCATGGTGGAAATTTACTTACAGCTTGAGTGACTCTACAACACATCCTACAATAAAATAAGAAGCTATGCATAATAGTGAATGAAAATAAAAAGGATGATGAGTCTACTCCGTTTGTTTGTCATGTCATTGTGTCATGGGCTTGTTTCCATGTCATGGGGCAAGAGGTACCTCTTTGCGGTTCTCTATGATGTCATTAATACTTATTATGATTGTACAAAGCTTATTAGTAATCTTAAGTTGAGTAATCATGGAGTAGGTTTTCACACTCACGGGGCATGAGGCTTTCAACCACCTTGTCATTCACATTACTTCAACATTCACCATTTAAGATGCTAGTGATAAAGGGGCAATGAGAGTCCTAGATCAATGGATACCACATTTCAATTAGTAATTTTAGTTGAATAATTTAGAGGCTAAATAAGACTTGATCATGTTTTACCTCTGCTCAATTTTCTCCAAAGTGCCCACCATATTTTCTATTTTACATTATGCTATTCTTTGACCAATATAGGATTTTATTTTTCATTTTGTGTATGCATTTGGTCCATAGTGCTTTTATTTCATTATACACTTTGTGAACTTTCATGAAGCATCTTTGCTTGCATATTTGATATTTCTTACAACATGAATTGTATATTGCTACTCATTTCTAGTATTAATCATTTGATTATATGTAGCATGAATAATCCTCCTTGATATCCCATGATTGTTTCAATATGCAAAGTCCATGTTAGTTTTATCACCTTTATACTCGAGGACGAGCATGGGTTAAGCTTGGGGATGTTGATGCATGTAAAATGCATACATGAACTTTGCATGTTATTACTTGTTTGTCCTACATATTAGCAACTTATATTCATGTTTTATAATGATTTGGGGGATTTTCTAAACAATCCCCCTTCTTTTGGTTCTAACCCTGTTTTCCAGAAAACGTACTTTTTAGTGTTTCAGACTTTCCGGGAGCTTCGGGACTCCAAAAAGGGCAAGGCCAAAGAGCACGGTTCAGAATTTTCGAGACGAAGACCATGGGACAAAGTAGAGGGCCAAAAGGCCAACCAGGTGGCAAAGAGGACCCTCCACGCGGCCAGATTCCTTGGCCGCGTGAGAGGCCCTCTTTTTGCCCCCGTGGCTCCGATGTCGTCGATCTTTCTTCTCCCGAGTGTCTCGTGACCTAAAAACGACTATATAAAGGGTCCCCTGGCCTTTTCGAGGAGGAGGCGGCACCGAGAGACGAAACGACGAAACAAAGAGACAGAAGGCTGCCGTCGGAGAAGATCGGAGGGGGGAAACACCGCCGGGATCACCCCCGGAGTACTCCACCCCCCTCCGGCGTGTTCATCATCAACATCTACAACAAGATCAGCTCCATCTCTCCACTGTAATCTCTTGGCAAACACGATGTATGATGCAATACTATATTCCCTTGATGTATTGTGTCTCCCCGTCTATGTTTGAGTAGTGAATTGTTCTTCGCAATGGTGAAATAGTTCGTTGATTGGTTGCATACAAGTTTGTTATCTTCTATGATTGTCTTTATGTACAATATATGAGTGCACGCATATGTTGGGGAATGCATGTAAGGTGATCACCGGTAGCATAATGGAGTGGTGGTGACTTGGGAGTGACAGTAACCTGAGACCGAGCCACAAAGTTAAATTATTGGGGGATATATATAGGGGACCTTAGAACGTAAGGCTATGGTGGGACTTTATGTCTTAATCAATCTTGTGCAGTCATTTACTTGGCCACATGATCCATCATAAGGCGTTGTAGATCATTTACTTGACTATACCTATTCATGGCTCCTTCCTAGAAGAAACAACTAAGACTAAAACATGTGCTTCACTAATTGTGACAACCACACGAACGAAACACCTATTGCTAGAACACTTGCTCCATTGAGATACTTGAGATATTTGCTGCTTACTACTTGTGAAACTTGCTTAGAAACTTGCATTTTAAACTTGCTTCACTAGTTACTAGACAAACCACACTCCACGTCACTTGCTTTTAATTAGTTAGTTCCTTTTAGTCAAACTTATTGCTTTGCATAAACAGACATATAAGAGGGTTATAGGGCTTTAGAGAATAGATAGCTTACCTTCAGCTCCTCGTGGGTTCGACACTCAAATACTTATCGAAAGGTACTACAATTGATCTCCTGCACTTGGGAGTCATCACATGCTCTCCGTTATTAGTAGATGCTCTAGCCAAGTAGATGCTAGTAACTCCTAGAGGGAGTATTTATGCTCAATAGTGGGTTCATGCCTCCTTTTCATCTGTGCTCGAGTGACAGAAACGTGACGGATGGAGGATGTGTTGTTGCCATTAGGGAGAAAAAACAATGCTTTGTCTAAGGATGATGTTATTGTTTACATTACACACTTTTCTTACTGCGATTATCTTTTGCTTGCAACTTAATACCCAACGTTTGTTCGGATTATATTCGGAGGGTGGATTATTAGACAGAGATGTAGTTGGATGATGGTCTATGTATTTTGTTGTAATGCCCGCATGAATCACATAGTAATCTTTATGTCTTCCATATGCATTACGGTGCAGCCTTCATTTCTGTCAATTGCCCAGCTGTAATTTGTTCACCACACATGTTATTTATCTTTCACGGAAAGACACCACTAGTGAACTGTGGACCTTGGTCCATTTTCCGCATAAAAGACCTACTGCTTTCATACTTCTCTCATACTGTTCCTACTGTTTCCTACCGTTTTCCACGCCATACGTTTAACCTCTTTGTGTTCAGCAAAACTGGTGAGATTGACAACCTCACTGCTTTGTTGTGGAAAAGTGATTTGATTGTGTTGTGTAGGTTCTACGTTGTTGTTGAACCGGTAGTGCGCCCTGCCATCTCAGCTGCATCAACCTTCAGAAGTGCTTCTTCCTCCTAATGGTCGATTCAACCTTGGTTTCTTTTCTGAGGGAAAACTTGCTGCTGCACTCTTCACACCTTGTACTTGGGGTCTCCCAACGAGTGTGTGTCCACACTCCATCACCGACGGGCAACGAAAAAGACAACGACGCGCCACAACGCAACACCAATGGCGTGGAGGGCGAACACGGAACCGATGAAGAAGCTTCCTCCCACACTCCGCAGCAAGACGCGCTTGCGTCTCTGCATCCGCCCACACCGCCGATAGGAACGCAGGGGCGCCTGGAGCAACTTAGTCCTGCAGCAGCTCTGTTGCTGGTCCGGGAGCTACTTACGCACCCGCCCGCACCTCAAGGACATGCCGCATGGGTCGCACGACTCCAGGAGCTCGCCATCGTCAGAAACGTCCCCCCGCGGGAGCCGCGAGGAGGCGACGTCGGCTAGCGTAGGAGTGCGGGAGCTCATGACGCGCCGCCCCCTTCCCACAGTGTAACCTCGCTGGTGCATGGTGATCCCTGGACCAAGTTCCCTTACAAGGAACCCACCACTAAGGTGCCTGAGAAGAGCAGAAACAACTGCCAGATCCTGCGCACTCCACCGGCTGCGCGCGTTCTGATCGAACGCTGCCACGAACGCGAGCGTCGCACGATCCGCGACCTCGCCAAGGCTGGCCGCGCCAACCGCCCTGCGGACCTCGACGCGCGTGCGACGGTCTACATCGGTGGTGCCCTCGCGTTCACCAAGCAGCTTCGCACGATCTCCTGGCCGCCGAAGTTCAACCCCACGCTGCATCTCGCTATGACGGAAGTAACCCTCCCCTCGACTTCCAACAGCTCTACTGCCTCAGTGTAGGGGTTGCAAAGGGGGACGGCAAGTGCATGGCGAACTGGTTGCC
This sequence comes from Alopecurus myosuroides, assembly GCA_028641055.1. Lineage (NCBI taxonomy): Eukaryota > Viridiplantae > Streptophyta > Magnoliopsida > Poales > Poaceae > Alopecurus > Alopecurus myosuroides. The sequence continues at coordinate 340,751,365 of CM054059.1, forward strand.
CATGGAACTCAAGGGCCCAGCCCTCGTATGGCTCATGAATCTGCAAGAGGGCTCTATCGGGTTGTTCGAGGAGTTGTGCCTCCACTTCGTCGCCAACTTCAAGTACTCCTAGGAGCGCCCTCTCTCCTACAACGACCTCTGCGGCATACGCCAGCGCCCCGGCGAGACACTTCGCCAATACCTACAACACTTCAACCAGACATGAAACAAGATCATCCGCATCGCCGACCCAACCGTCATCTCTGCCTTCAGGGAAGGGTTCACCAACGAGTGCATGCTCGAAAAGCTCGGTATCAGGGATGACCTCACGTCCGCCGTCGATCTCGTGGACATAGCCGACTGGTGCGCTAAGGCTGAGGAGGTACGCCTCTTCAGGCACAACGCGCCTGCAGATGAATCCAAGACGGTGGCCCCGAAGACAAAAACAAAGGCTCGAGGCGACGATGTGGACGCCAAACCGAAAGCTCCGGCCGTTCTGGCTGTCGATCCCGAACACAACCAAGGCCGCAGCAACGCCGCACCCATGGCGGACAACCTCCCTTACTATGAGTTTCACCGCATGCAATCACACGCCACAAGGGGTTGTTTCCAGCTAGAGAGGATGTAGGGAGACCCCCTCATGAGTGGTGGCCAGGAGGGCTACTCTCGAGGCGGCAGTTGGCGCAGTCCTAGGCGAGGGGGAGGCCGCGCTGGAGGGAGATGAGAGAAGCAAGGCCCAAACCAGTACAACCCGTACGGCAACTACAACACAGGCGGCTACAACAAAGGCGGCTCCCAGCCGCCCATACAGCAGCCACCCCCGTAGCAGCTGCAGCGTCCCAACCCACCCGCGCCTCAAGTGAATGATGCCACACAGCAACACACTGAGGGAAACCATGGACGGGGCGACGAACACTGCGGGGGCTACCAAGAACCGATAGGCTACATGGCTTTCATTCTTGGCGGAGTACAAGATCCACTCTCCAGTCGCCACTTCAAGAAGATCTCGCGCGAGATCTCCGTTGTCCACTCAGGAACAGCCGCGGCGAAGTTACTCGTGGTCGTACCACAAGGTCTCCTTCGACATCAGCAACCACCCCAAGTCCACATGGACCGTGGGGATCCTGCCCCTGGTCTGCACTCCCACCATCAATAACATCTCCGTCAACAAGACACTTCTCGACGGGGGTTGCATGCCTCAACGTCATCTCGGTGCCTACATTCGAGCGGCTCCAGGTGCCCTACGAGCACCTGGCCCCCACGAGGCCGTTCACCAGCATCACCGACGGCACCACGGTCCCCCTGGGACAGGTGCGCCTCGCCGTCATGCTCGGCACTCGCGAGAACTACCGCACCGAGACTCTCGACTTTGACATCGCGCACATCGCCCTCCCCTACAATACCATCCTCGGGTACCCAACTCTCGCGAAGTTCATGGTCGTGACGCACCACGTGTACAACCTCGCCAAGCTGCACGGGCCTGCTGGCACCATCACCATCCATGGAAAGGTGGAGAAGGCGACACGCTCAGTCGAGCGATCCTACAAGGAGGTGTCTATCTCCCACCCGGCTGATGAAGACGAGACGGGACACCTCAATGAGGCTCCCAAGAAGAGGTTGCTTGCTTGTCGCAAAGGAGAAGACCCCCGCCCCCCAGAGAGCTGGAGGCTCGGGGCCTACCACAGAGAAGACCCCTAGAGAGTTGGAGACTCGAGGGCTTCCACTGCTCTCCATGCGAGCGCGCGTCCCTATTAGGGAGGATCGCTCACCACATGCTCGTTCCATGGCCTCCACAAGGCCATGGAGACGCATCCTCGAGGGGACCCCGTGACGCCACGGTAAAAACGACGCCAGGACCTCTCTCCGTGAGGGTTTCATGGAGCTCTCGCCAGGCGGACCACAAGGCCGCAGGAGCTTATACCCACACAAATGGGAGACTCGCTCCGGCGGGACAATCTTTTGTTACTACATTCTCGAGCTGTGCACCTCAACTCGCGCGAGTATAAGCCCCATGACGATGGGAGTCCCGGGTTTGCAGGTGACGTCAAGTGCTTCATAGGGGATCACAAGGTCACGACATCCCCAAGCGTTTTGTAAGAGAACAATGCCGCACCCTAGTAGTAAAATCTTGTTGCTTTCACAAAGCAATCCCATCTCTCCTTGCATGACAGCATGCCTGCATTTTGCATCCAACAAAGATCATACGCATTCATCCAAGCATGCATCCTTTCTCTCTCCAGAGAGGCACGCAAAGGCCTTTTTCCTCTCGAGAGCATCCCATGAGCGGGGGTTGGAACTGTGTATGTGAGCGGGTCGCTACTTCACACAAACACATCGTCCAAGTCCCTCGGCGTTTCTCCCCACGAGATGCTCAAGAAGGAACAACCAAGTGCGTACCTCTCCAGAGGCACAAACTGCAGGTAGCAGCGGCAACCTCACTCCAAGGAATAAGTGTGCAGCACGCGACCCCTCGCACCAAGCCCGAAAGGATCCCCCTCAAGGAGGAACTGGAGGATCACCACGAAGGACACAAACAAGGTGTCTCGAAGGACACCACCACGGAAAAGCTAAGTATTCTTGTACAAAGAGAACCCAGAAGCAGAGTAAAAGATAGGAGTACAATAAGCAAGAAAGTGCAGAATTTATCCTTACAAGAAATTTAAAAATAGTTCACAGGTAAGGCCCACAGATACGAAGGGACACTAAGCAGAAGGACCCTCGGTTCCAGCGCCAGGAGTCAGGGCCTTGTCGGCTGGAGGGATCGGCTTTAAGGCCTTCACAAAAGCAGCAACGACATCCTTTACAAGGGAAGAGAGAGGCAGCACGATCAGGGGGAACCTTCCCCGCCAGAGCGCTCAACTTGAAGCCTGGCTGGACCATCAATAGCTTGCAGACCAAGTGTGTCGCGGCCTCCGACAGAAGCTGGCGGCACTCCGCATAGAGAATCGCGTCCACACTCTGGGAATCCTCCTGCAGCGAGTCCAGCAGGCCGGCGAAGAACTGAAGAGAACGTATGGCGTCGTACCTGGCAGGGGGAGGAGGCACCTCGAGGTCCAGTCGTTCACCAACCACCTGGGCTAACAGGATTGCGCGCTGGAACAACTTCTCAAGTTGACGTTGAAGCTCCAGAGCAGGCGCTGTCGGATATATGCCGATTAGGGGTATGTCCGGCATTGGTCTAAAAGCTGGATTAGCAGGGTGGCCCATAGGTAATGGATCATAGCCCATTGGGCGGCCCAGTAAGCTGACGCGCAGGAAGCCGAATTCGAGAAGGACCCGGACCATGGCCCAAAGTGGTGTGGTTTGGACGAGAAGACGGATTCCTTACTTTCCAAGTTAGATACTTTTCGTAGTCTTTTAGGTTTCCTTTGTGTAACCCCTGATCCAGCTATCTATATAAATCCGGACGGGAGCACGGACATGCAGACAATTAGCTAGAAGCCAACTCGCCGAGAAGTTGATCCTTGCCGAGTTAGCGAAACCATACTCACATTGTCGTTTGTATACTCCAGGCTTCAGCCCTGATTTAGTGAGATTGCACGAGTAGGAACGCCGCCTAGTCGTGTCGTACCGAACCTGGGTAAACTCGGTGTTCTCGTTACAGTACTTCCACGTTCCTCCCGCGGTTCTACCAGTAGGCTCATGGCACCCACGTCTATGAACTCTACTATGATGTCTCGATAGTTTGTGCCCACCGTGGGGCCAGCGATGTCGGGAGTTATGTTCCGAGCGGGAATACTCGGCAGAATCGGCAGTACAATAACTGTCGGAAGCTTGAAATTTGACGGCGACGTCGGACTCTTCCTCGACAACGGATCGTACATGCCGACACGGAATCACCCGGTAAGTGCCTACGTTTTACCGATTAGTTCTACAAACATTTTAACGGATTAACAGCAGAAGCAATGGGATCCTGTGGTGGAAGTAAATTTATCCCACCCGCCCTATACCCAATTGAGGAAAACTATGATACCGGATTATGCTTGAATCGCCAAAGCAGTGCCGAATTAGCTGCCTCTTCGGAGATGCCTGCAATCAGGTCTCACTTCATTGGCATGGTGCAGTCCGAGATCGTGGACAACACGGAAGAAAGTAATCCCGTGGAAGAAGCAGAAAAGCAACATCATACTAGAAAAAGTGGAAGATCCGACATCTGTCAACCATATGACGAGTTCGGAATCCGACTCTGCTTTAGCTGCTATAGAAGCAAGGTTAGAATCGGAACCCGGATCTGAAGATGAAGATGAAGATGCTTTCGAAAGAAAGGTCAAATCTATGTAAGGGAGCTTCCATGAAGTACTTATGGCAAAACCGACTGAAAACTCGACTACCGAAGACGATGAAGATCCCAAAACACCTCCGCCAGATGAGGAAAAAGAGGATGGTGAAGCTAAACCTACCCTGATGTCAGAGAACTGGTCGAGGAAGAACCTGGCAAGAAACCTCCTTGTTCCAAAAAGAAAAAGAAGACTGCTAAGAAACTCCAATTCAAACTCCAGAAGAAAAAGATGGAAAAGTTGGCAGATATTGCCAACCAAAACCTGGAAGTAGGAGGAGGCATCAGAGTCAAACCTGCGGAGAAGAAAAAGAATGAAATCCCCGTTCCACAAATGTCGGAACATGATGAAATTGATTTGATTCAAACCCCGGTGGCACGAGACGAGCCCCCGGAAGTCCTGGAAGCTAGGAGACAAGCTCTACAGCGGCAGCAGCAACATCTATTCTGTGTTCGGGAAAACCTCATCAAAACCCAGGCTGACATTAAATTGCAGCAGGAAGAAATAGAGGAATAGGAGAGAAGGAATATATCAGGAATTAAACCTACGCGGTTACTCCGAATAGCCAAACCGGATGAACTGCCAGCAAGAAAGAGGTTCGAAAACCCTTCTTGGCAAAGGCAGGTTAACGACACTAATACCAAGGACGAACGCATATACAAAACCGCAGTCGAAAACACGGAGGCCGAGTTCGCCATCCTTAATGAAGATTTGTACTCCAACGACAAAAAACTTCAGGGAGTTTATGATTTCCTAGGAAAAGCATCACAGTAGCCAAAACGAGGACATGCACGATCGGGGAAGTTACATGACGACTCGGCCCTATGCTAAACAGCCACATGCGCTGATGGAGCAGCTGAACCTGGTGAACCTGGAGATTCCGGCGATTATAAGGAAAATAAAGGAGATCCTAAGAAGGACATGAAAATCCCGGATAACAAGGATGCATCGTCTAGAACAGGATCCCATCTGCCGAAAGGTGGAAATAATCCCCGGGAATACAAGGAACGGGAGGAACAAAACCGAAAAGACAGAAAAGTAATGCCGCCTCCGAGACGCCCAGCTGATAAAGCTGTAAGATATGACAATCCTCATAGGCGTGAGAGATCCCGTACTCCTCCTAGGAACAAAGAAAGGCCAAGGAGTAGAACTCCACCTTATTCCAAAGGACACGACAACAGAATAAGCAGGGATAATCCCGGAAGAGCGCACTCGCGTAATAATGGACAAGAGAGAAGCATCTCCCCTTCTGTTCATTCATCCGGAAGGTATTCCGCACATGTCGATAAGGCGGAAAGAGATGATCTATACTTTGGACCCAAGTGTTTCACTGACAGGATCCAAAGGATCAATCTACATTCTGGCTTTGCCATAGTTGGTCCAACTTCTCAAAAGTATACCGGAAGCACTAAACCGGATACGTGGCTTTCAGATTACTATATTGTCGTCCAGATTAACAAAGGGACATATTTAGAGGCTATAAAGTTTCTTCCCCTAATGTTATTGGATGGAGCCAGATATTGGATCAATGGTCTACCTTCAAGGACAGTGGAAAGCTGGGAAGATATAGGGGAAGTATTCGCTCAGCACTTTCGGGGCACGCACAAACGCCCTAAGAGTATCAACCAGCTGAACCGTTGCGTCCAATATGAGGATGAGTCGTATGTCGACATTATCTCAAGATGGACTACAATGAAAAATAATTGCTCTGGAGTAAGTGATGTATAAGCAATGCATGCTTTCATTAACGTCCTAAAACCCGGCCTCGTATTGTTCATGGTTGGATCGAAAGAGCACAAAGATCTCAGATCTATTCTTACCACCACCAACGAACACACATCGGCTGAAGATGATATCAGAGCTAGAGGTGGAAATATTGATGCTTTGGCTCAGGCCAAAAAGGCCCCTCATTCTGAAAAGAAGATTACTCTAGAAGCACAGCCAAAACCCAAGGAAGTAAACTTAACCTTTGGAAAGGATAATGGCAATAGATGGAAAGGAAAATGCACACAACCAATCTCCTATTCTAAAGAAGAATGGGAAAAGATAAAGTCGGAAAACTGTGTCCACCATTCGTAATTTGGGAAGCCTACCCATACCAATGTGCAGTGCCGCCTCAACAAACACAAGAAAGGCACTTCAAGATCTGGGAACAAAGGAAAGAATTCCAAAAGGAAGTTCAACAAGCAAAAGCCGGAAGCTGAAAAAGAAGAAAGTGAATCGGACACTGATGATACAATCCAAGAGCAACAGCGGAAAGGCGAACCAAAATTCCCGAGAGTTGAAGGAGAATGTAACCTAACTTTCCTGGCAACTCCCTCAGCAAAACAGGAAAAAAAGAACACTTCGAGAAATCAACGCGGTTTTACCTCCAACCCCAAAGTACTTGAAGTATTCAAATACGCCAATCACCTGGGATCAGTCTGATCATCCCGGAAATATCCCAGAACCCGACACACATGCTTTGGTCGTAAGCCCTATTGTTCAAAACACTAGGCTCAAAAGAGTGTTGATGGAGGGAGGATCTAGCATCAATATCATGTACTTAAGTACATTGAAGAAGCTACACATCTCCGAGACCCAACTCAATCACAGTAACATACATTTTCATGGTATTATTCCTGGCAGACAAGCACAATCCCTAGGACAAATTTCCCTAGATGTAACCTTTATAAAAAGAGAACACTTCCGCAAGGAAAGGATCTCATTCAAGGTGGTGATGTTCGAAAGTGTTTATCACGCAATACTCAGACGTCCGGCTTTCGCCAAATTCATGGCAAGATCGGGTTATATTTATAACAAGCTGAAGATGCCAGGGTCAAAAGGAGGAGTAATCACCATATCTGGAGACTTCAAATTGGTGAACAAGCTGGAGAAAGGAAACGCGCTTTGTGCCGAACAGGTGATTCAGAAGGAAGAATTGAAGGAGCTGGCTAAAGAAGTATCGCCGACAGAAATGCCAGCAAGAAAAGAAAGCTGAAAACCGACAGATAGTTTCAAAGCCTCGGAGAATACAAGACAGGTCATCCTAGACCCCAAAGATCCGACAAAATTTGTCGTAGTGGGGGCAGGAATGATTGACAAATAGGAAAGCATGCTCATCAAGTTCCTACGTGAGAACTGGGACATTTTCGCCAGGTGTCCTGATGATATGCCAGGTGTGCCCAGGGAACTTGCTGAGCACCAACTCAAAGTAATCCCAGGATCAAAACCCGTCAAACAAGGTCTCCATCGTTTCGATGGAAGAAGACAGAAGGCTATAGGCAAGGCAATTATCTGGCTTTTAGCAGCCGATTTCATTTGGGAAGTCGTACATACTGATTGGTCTGTGAACCCAGTATTGGTCCCGAAGAAGGATAGTATTGTTCTTTGGATGTGTACAGACTACACCGGATTGAACAAGTTATGTCCAAAAGATAGGTTCGCGTTACCGCGAATCGATCAAATAATAGATGCCACTGCTGGCTCTGAGCTTTTATACTTTTTGTATTCTTATTCCGGGTACCATCAAATACGTATGAAGAAGGAAGAACAAATAAAAACTTCCTTCATAACCCCATAAGGAACATACTATTACATAACCATGCCTTTTGGCTTGAAGAACGCCGGTGCAACATACCAGCGTTGCATGCAAAGATGTTTGCATAGTCAAATTAGCAAAAATGTCCATTTTTACGTGCATGACATTGCCGTGGTTTCCAAGGAAAAGGATAAACTCCTTGAAGATCTACGAGAAACCTTCAAAAACTTGCGCACTTATGAAATGAAGTTGAATCCATTAAAGTACGTATTCGGGGTTCCATCAGGAAAGCTTCTAGGTTTTATCGTTTCTCACAGAGGAATAGAAGTAAACCCGGAAAAGTTCAAGGCAATCTTGAACATCACAAGGCCTACATGCCTAAAAGATGTCCAAAGACTGACAGGTTCTGCAGCTGCCATTAGCAGGTTTATAAGCCTGCTTGGTGACAAAGCCCTACCATTATACAAATTGTTGAAGAAATCCGACAAATTTGAATGGATAGAAGAGGCAGACAAAGCATTAACCCGGCTAAAGGAAACCTTGATGAAAGCTCCAATTTTGGCATCACCAAAAGATGAAGAACCCGTGTTACGGTATCTTACAGCAACCAACATGGTTATTAGCACAGTGATAATTGTGGAAAGACGGAAATACGAACAAAGTATTCCAGATCAACATCTAGTGTATTACGTCAGTGAGGTATTCTTCGAATCAAAGCAAAGGTATCCACACTATCAAAAGCCGGCATATGGCGTGTTTTTCCCATCTCGAAAACTCCGTCATTATTTCCAAGGACATTCCATAACTGTGGTAAGAAAAGCACTACTAGGGGACATTATCAACAATGCGAACGCAACAGGCCGAGTGGCCAAATGGGGCATTGATCTCGCCGCGTTCGACATTAAGTACCAACCCCGGACGACAATTAAATCCCAGGTGTTCGCAGATTTCGTGGCTGATTGGACAGAAGCAATGGAAAACACACCAATGCCAGAGTTGGAATATTGGATCTCGCATTTCGATGGATCAAAAATGAAAGAAGGCGCTGGAGCTGGTGTAGTGCTGAAATATCCAAAAGGCGACATAATGGAATATGTATTACAAATACGCTTCAACACCAGCAACAATGTGGCAAAATATGAAGCTATGCTTCATGGCTTGCATATTGCAAAAGAGATAGGCGTAAAGCGTATACTTTGCTATGGTGACTCGGATTTGGTGCAGCACCAGCTGAACCAAACATGGGATGCAAGAAATCCATGCAGGAGATTGCGGGCATCATGCTCAATCAAAAAGCATAATTAAAAAAGCATTCTGGGTCACAGCCAAGACAGATGCGGAGCACATAGTGAATACATGTGCCAGATGTCAGTATTAAGCGAAGCAGACGAATATGCCATCTCAAGCACTCAAAACTATCCCCATAACATGGCCATTTGCGGTCTGGGGGCTAGATCTGATGGGACCATTCAAAACTGCAAGAGGCGGACTTACACATCTACTCATTGCAGTAGATAATTATACCAAGTGGGTGGAAGCAAAACCCATCAATAAACTTGATGGTGTGACTGCCAGATATTTCGTCATTGACATAGTCATGCGATACGGCGTTCCACATAGCATAATCACGGATAACAGGACAAATTTCTCAATTGGAGAGTTGGCAAAATATTTCCGACAAACGGGAATTCACCTAGATCTTGCATCTATGGCACACCCACAATCCAATGGTCAGATCGAACGAATGAATAGTTCAATACTGCAAGGAATCCGCCCAAGACTCGAATCTTCTCTTCATAGAGCAGCTGGAGCATGGGTAGAAGAATTACCTTCTGTGCTTTGGAGTATTCAAACGACGCCAAATAGATCAATAGGGCAAAGGCCATTTTTCTTGGTTTATGGTGCAGAAGCAGAGCTTCCCACGGACATGATGCACGATAGCCCAAGAGTGCAGGCGTACGATGACTCGGATACCAAAAAATGCACGACAGGATGCCGTTGATCTCTTAGAAGAAGAACGAGAGATTGTGCTACAAAGACCTGCCATTTACCAGCAAGGACTATGACGTTACCATAGTCGGAAAATCAAACACCGTTCTTTCAAAGAAGATTATTTGATGCTAAGATTGGTACAGGATAGGAAGCACAAATTAGCCCCAGTTTGGGAGGGACTATTTGTCATAAGTAAAGCTATGAAAAATGGGTCGTACTACCTTGTAGATATTTGAGATACGGAGGATGTTCCAAAAAATCCGAATCGCAAGAGAAAGATAGATGTAGAACTAGGAGAGACAAAGAGGCCCTGGAGGATCCAGCAGTTACGTCCCTTCTACACTTAGTTCAAATTCTATGTAAAAATCTTTGAGATCATGAAATAAAGTTGTCGCAATTCATGCATTTTTTTTGTCTTGTTATAATTGTTCAAAGCATAAGTCTGCCTTATCTATTTCCCCATGATCTTCCAAATTGCTTCAATGTTATCCCAACTTTTGCCCGCGTGCTCGGAGTTATAAAACTGAATGCTTTTATAGCCTAAGGAGGCTTAAGAAACCCAGATTGTGCCTTCGTGCCCGAGTTTCATATTTTTCAAAATTCCTTATTTTTTCCTAAGTATTATCTAATTGTTTGTGTGTTGGGTCACTGGAATTAGTAAGTGAAAGTGCCTAAGTATAATCCATGATTCCGAGTTTGGCTGATAGGTCTGAACCCAGTCACCTGGTATGAAGATTAGGTACTGTTGAGTCACTTCAACACTAAGGAAAGTTAAGGCATACAAACCAGAGAACTTAGAAGGAAAAGGAATTAAAACCCAGAAAAACTTTACTGCAAAAGGGCAAGTACTTGTTTATACAAAAGATAGACATCATTACAATTGATATTACATTCGAAGAATACTAATGCTTCTATTTTCTCGACTAGCCAATGCAGGAACTAGACGGCGTCCTCGTACACCTCGTCGTCCTCCTTATCGTTGTCGCTTGGGTTCTCCGGAGTCTTTGGAATCTCTTCCCCCGGGTAGAACGTGGAGGTAGAAACCATCCGACCAATTTTGGAGGCGTGCCCCTTGACTGACTCAAAGATTTCCGCCCTCTGTGCTTCCGTGTATCCTTGAGGGATACTGGTAGCCACGCGCCAGGACTTTGAGGTGGTATAATGCATACGCATCAGTCCAAGGACCATGCGTGCACCACCTCGGCTGGCAGATTGGAGCCAGGATTCCCTTTGGTTTGCCACCTCTTCTATAGCCTCCGGAAGTTTCCTGACTTCGGAGTGAGCAAAGTATTCCCTTCTGACAAGTAGCATCCCCACAGTCTTGAGGTCGGCGAAGATTTTCCCGAAAGCCCGGATTCTGTCGATCCGGGTGAGGAAAGGATTCCCTTCAGTTGAAAAAACCAAGAAAGGTTCAAAAAACATGGAAGGAGAAAAAAGGTAGCATACTGCACAAGGTATAGATGAAAAAGACTTGGTAAAAGAAGTAAAAACTTACCGAGAATTTTATCCATCTCAACTCCTTCTTCAAGGTGTTGATTGAGGGTATTCTCTATGTCCCGGATAGTCCCCTATCCTTCTCAGCTTGAGAAGTAGCGCAGGACTCAGCTAATCCGACAGCAAGTTGGCTCGCCTCCAGGTCTTTCTGGATCCTTACAGTCATCTTGTAAAGCTCCGAATTTTCCTCGCGGATGGTTTTAGTGTTGCCAGCATCTTCAACAGTTTTTTTGGCTTTGGCCAAAGAAGCTGAAAAGAATGAAAATTGAAGAGTTCAAGACTCGGAAAAAGACTTCGAAGAAATTCAGAAAATAGCTGAAAGACATTTACCTATTGTATCGTTCAGCGGCTGCTGAACTACGGCCAATTCCGATTCTTTATCATTAAGAATACCGAGAAGAGATCTAACCTCTTGGTTCTTAATGGTAACCTTGTTGACAACTTCCACATTTATGGTCTCAGAGGTTTGCTGAGAAATATACAAAGGAAAAGTTGCTAAGTCAAAAATAAGAAGGCAAAAGAGAAAAACATTACGGAAAAAACAGAAAGCATAATTTTGTCTTAATGCTTGGGGGCTAGAGGTATTTACTAGGCTCATCCTTTGCAAGCCTGCAATATTCTCGGAGAATTCCTTAGCGTATTCTGCAAAGGTAATTCCCATATGGTGGAGGTCGTCTTGCATGACCTAGCGAGGCAATAATGCGTAATTATTCCTAACAATAAGTCCTCCTTGTGGCCAAGGACGGATTAAGGGAGCGCGGGCAAAGTGTTTTCTTGCCCACAGATGAATATACCCGTGTTCGTCAAAACAATCTTCCTGCTTTACCTTGAACTTGTCGTCAAAAGTAGGATGGGCTCTTCCTTGGGAAGATTAGAAGGCCCAGCTTCTTCAGGCGACGCCCTTTCCCTCGCATCCATGTCAGATGCAATGGGCTGGCTGGACTGCAGGGGCTATTCATGCTCCCGTGCAGCCGAGTTTTCTTTCGCAGCCGCCATTGGGGTGTCTGGGGAAGCAGCGGGAGACGGCTTTGCTCCTCTGTGGGCAGCAGGTTTCTGTTTCTTCCGACCTTTTTCCTTCAAGGTTGTAGGGGCAAGGCTAGAAAAGGAAGAAGGAAGAAAAACCGGGATTTGAGATTCCGAGAAACAAGAACATGCAACAAAAAGCATACAAATGAAAAAACCCGGGTTTGTACGTGGAAGTGGCAACGGCCACGTCGTCAAGATCAATGACCTCCTGAGTGGCGGTTGGCTTCTTGTATTCAAGACCAATGACCTCCCGAGCCCTTGTATTCACACATTAGCCGCTTTCCGCGATAAGCGAGGGGCTGGATCCGCCTTCCAAACCAGCATATGATTGTGTCCATGCTAGTTAGCGGAGGGGTGGAAGAGACTAGTTTTGCAATTCGCCTCTTGATTCTCATCAGGTCTGGAGGCAGAACCTGGACCGCGTCCAACGCCCAATTACTTGGGGGCGGCCGCAGAATTGACGAAAGGCGGAATGCCCGTTTCCTTTCCAGGAAACGGAACATCCACGTGATAGAAGAACGGGCCCGTACAGAATTTGATGGACTCGGAGGTTTTGATCTTGGGGAACAAGTCCTCCCTATATGTACGGAGATTGAATGAAATGGTTCCACAAGTCGGAAGTATGCCATCAGAAGTTTTGCGTTTCACATTAAAGCAATACTGGAAGAAGTGCAGGCGGGGTTCTATCCGTAGATAACCCTCAAACAGGGCCTCCTGCTAAATAAAGGATAGAATTTGGCGGAAGATTGTGTGGTTGGATCTTATAATGGTCTAAGACCTGACAGAAAAAGGCGGAAAGCGGAAACCCTATACCTTTGTTGATGTGGGATGCCAGAAGCACGCGCTCGCCGGGTTGCGGAGACGGCTCGACGTCTTCTTCGTTCACCGCCCATTTTTCTTTTATCACGAAGCAGTCCTTCTCCATTGCCAGGAGAAGGGATGGAACCACATTGCAGTGGCTCCAATTCCCGGCATTTTACTCGCTTTCTTCCTCACCTCCGGCAGTGGAGGAAGCGGCGGCGTCCTCGCCGTTGTGAGAAGTGTTTCCCTCCTCCGCAGACTCGGGGAAGGGAGGAGGAGGAGGATTTGTCGATGGTGGCGGCATGTTTCCGGCCACGGGAGGTGGATCCCTGCCCGCCGGCTTTCTGGTAGCTCCCTCCAGCCCTCTCACAGTGGTGCCCGGAGGACAATCGAAGACGGGTTTGAGGTCGTTTATGATATCCTTGATCTCGATGGCGGCGGTCGCGGAGGCGAAAGCCCATGGAGATTCACCTGTGACCATTTTTGGGTGGCGCGGCTGGGTGTTGGATCCTCCGATAGTTTTCCGGAGAGGATCTCGGGGGCTAGAGCTTCTGCGCTTTTCTGGAACTTGAGCTCGGGGCGTAAGGGCGCTAGGGCTCTGGTGCTCTGGGTGCTCGAGGAGGAAGAAGGTGCGGAAAAGAAAACGGAGGCTCCGAGGCGGCTATTTATAGCCGAGGCGCGCGGAGATTAGTTCCAACGGCTATTTTAGCCGTTGGATGCGCGACTGCGTGTAACGTCCGAAATTTCCGGGAAATGAGGGGACGGGGTGATTATTGATATCTCCTCGTTTCCCGCGAGAGAATCTGTCAGAGGATATGGTTCCAGGTTTTGACTGAACTCAAACGTCCGTGACATCAGCAGGATTTCATCGCTGACGTCACGAGGTTCCTTCTCCGCGAAGGCTCATGGAAGAAAAGCCGAACTTTGGTAAAATCTGAGTTTTGGGTCAAGATATTTTTTGGTGAAAGAAGAATCAAGACAAAACGCCGACATTTCTGAAATAGAATGCCAATGAACTAAGAGGGGAAGAGTGCAGTCTTAATCCTTTTTGGGGGCTACTGTCAGATATATGCCGATTAGGGGTATGTCCGACATTGGTCTAAAAGTCGGATTACCAGGGTGGCCCCTAGGTAATGGACCATAGTCCATTGGGCGGCCCAGTAAGCTGACGCGCAGGAAGCCGGATTCTAGAAGGACCCGGACCACGGCCCAAAGTGGTGCGGTTTGGAGAAGAAGACGGATTCCTTACTTTCCAAGTTAGATACTTTCCGTAGTCTTCTAGGTTTCCTTTCTGTAAGCCCGAATCTGGCTATCTATATAAAGCTGGACGGGAGCAAGGAGAGACAAACAGTTAGCTAGAAGCCAACACACCGAGAAGTTGATTCACCGAGTTAGTGAAACCATACTCACATTGTACTTTGTATACTTCAGGCTTCAACCCTTATTTAGTGAGATTACAGGAGTAGGAACGCCGCCTAGTCGCGTCGTACCAAACATGGGTAAACTTGGTGTTCTCGTTACAGTACTTCCACGTTCCCCCCGCGGTTCTACCAGTAGGCTCATGGCACCCCCGTCTATGAACTCTACTATGATGTCTCGACAGGCGCGACTAACTCCGCCTGCTCAGGCACCCCCTCCACGAGAGGTGCCAGCCGCTCTCGCAGGGCAAACAAGTCTGACTGAAACCCCGCGGACTCAGCAATGGCACGCTCCCTAGCTCCGCTCTCCTCGGCGAGTTGTGCACGGAACCGATGAAGCTCAGCCGAGAGCCTATCGACCTCCGAGGGTAGTGCTCGCTCGGCCGTAGCCTCCGCAGGCAGCTGTTTCCCAACCAGGCGTGCCTCAAGCTCTTTGTGGTACGCTTCACACCCCGCCTGGATCCCTTGCTCCACTTGCTGCCGATGTCTCTCATGTTCCTCTTTCAGGTCAATCTCCAGCTTCTCGAGGCACTCTCTCTCCTCGCTCACCTCACCCACAAGGCGGGTGATCTCCGCCTCGCGTTTCTGGACGTCCTCCTCGAGGCCATGAACCTTGTCCTCCCTGAGGGAGACAGAGTATTCGCAGAAAGAGATGTCGGCCTCGCGGCGCACCAGAGCCTCCTCGCGTAGGATGAGGGCCTTCTCTCACTCGGCGCCACCAAGATTCCACTCGTCCACCACCAAGCGGTGCTCCTCCGGCTCCAAACGGGGTCGGGCCTGCAGATCCCGGGCAGCGTCCAACATGCGCTTGGCCTCCTCGTCAAGCGCCTCCGCCTCGCGAGTGGAGGCCTCACACTTGATGCACCTCGCTGAGCTTCTGAAGGCGCACCGCCCTCGTCACGTTCTCCCTCTCGCGGCATGTGAACATTGCCTGGCAGAACCAAGCGCCCAGGTTCTCCACGCGCTCGCTCTTGTTGATGAGGAGGTGGGAGTGTTACCTCGCCCTGACCAGGAGCGCCTCCACGACGTCCTTAGCGATATCGAGCAGGGGGCCCTCTGAGTAGAGCTCATGGGGAGCTCCTGAGAGGATGCGGGCAGACCAACGATCCTCTGCCATCAAGTCACGGAAGAAGTCGTTGGGAAGGAACGAGCCATCCGGCCCCTCGGGAGGGGTGTCCCGGAGCCACTTCTCTACCGCGTCGTTGAAGTCCTGCTGTGACGCGCCGTGGAAGGGGACAAAGGAAGAGCTCGACACTCCCCTATCCAACAAGAAAGAAAGCCCGACGCCTGCTCCTCGATAAGTGGGGGTGACCTTTCCTTCTCCAACACCCTCCATGACATGGGTCGTCCCGACCACATCGCTCGGGGGCTCGCCCCAAGCCAGCAAAACCAGGGGTTCCGATCGGAGGTGACACCGGACGGGCCGCAGAACCTCCCTCGGTTAAGACGTCCGTCTCGGGCCGCGGGGCATCGTCAATAGAAGGGTCACTGGGTAGCGTCCCCATCCCGGCTCCGCCTACCGACGGAGGGGCGATGGGGTTCAGAAGCTCCTCAGTCGCCGGACACTGCGGAGGGATCCACCTTTCCTCGAGAGCAATGGGGCGGACCGCCCCCTCTGAGGATTGGGGGTTTGGCGTCTGTGACACCCGCGCCATCTTCGAGGATCTGTGAAACAAATGAAGTCACCATCGATGCCGCTCGAAGGATGAAAGACTGACATGACAAGGGACTTACTCCTCTTGGTACTCCCAAGCTCAGGGAACGCGTTTCCCACAACAAGGACGTGTCACGGTGGTCTTTGTTGTTGAAGAGCCATCGGACAGGCGGGAGGCGGGTAAGGGGTACTCGAGTCCGCCGAAGACTCGCTGATCGCTTCCCCTACATGGGTGGACGTGATCTCCTCGAGGGGGCTCTTCTTGGACACACGCCCGAGAGCTGGGTCAGTTGGGGCAGAGTCCTCCATCTGAGCTGGCTTTACATCACTCTCATCGAGGGGGCACGGGAGGAAGGGATTCTCCCTGCTGGACGTCCCGCCCTCGGCCAGGAATCCCCACCGATCGGAGCGAGGCATGGCTTCAACCACTGCGGCGTGCTCCATTTCTTAAAGGTTGTAAAGGGGGAACTACGGAAGGCGGAAGAGGCGCCACGGCGTCCTTGCCAAGAAGGGTCTGCATCATCCCCTCGAGCTCCCTGCCCTCGAGAAGGATTGTAACATCCAAGGATTTTAAAAATTTTGAAAAAATTAAAACCTTCATGCATTCATGAGTATCATAGCATATCTGCATCTTGTTTGCTTAATTTTGGGATATTAAATTGCAAAACACAAAATTTTAGGCATTATTACCTCTTAAACCACTTTTTGGTTTTAAAGCATTTTACAAAAATAAGTAATTTAGTTTTTGGAAATAATAGTACCAAAATGTTCTAATTTCTCCAACACATATTTTCTCAAAATTTTCTGAAAAGTTTTGACAAATTTTTGGTTTGAATTGAATCATTTGAATAAAAAAAAGAGAAAACAAAGAGAAAGGAAACCCAGCGCAAGCCCTCTCTCTCTCCCGGCCTGGCCTAGCCCAACTTCCCTCTCCCCTCTCTTTCTCTCTCGCGCGCAGCTGCTAGCAGAGCGGGCCGAGCCCACCTAGGAGGCCCAGCGCGCCAGCCCGCCCCACATGCTCTCTCTCTCTCCGCTGACAGCCGGGCCCCACGCGTGACATAGCCCTATGTCACGGATGACGTCTCCGCGCCTCGACGTCCGTGCCACGGCCGGACTCCGTGTCGCCACCGCCTTGATGTCCCCTTCCGCATGCATCTGCCCCTTGAAAGAAAGAAGCCCTCGACGTCCGCGCCCTGCATCCCAAAACCCTAACCCTAATACGCGCCACCGCCGAGAATTCTCGCCGAGATCCGCCGCCGCCTCTATTAACGACCCTCGGGTAGCACGCACCACCGCCGTTCCACGCATCGGGAGGTGAAGGCGAGGAAACGAGCGAGTCCGCCTCGAGAAGACTAGTCCAAGGAGCTCTGTGACGTCTCCAGGGAGCGCCAGGAACATCACCGTCGTCGTCAACCGCAAACCGGCACTGCCGTCTTCCTCTCCTCCGGTGAGCACCCCCCGCTCTTTTCCCTCCGTCGGATCGCGATCGGACGTTCCCTGTTAGATCCAGCCCCAAAGGGGTACCAGCGAATAGGAGGCCGCCACGTCGCCCTCCTCGTCAAACGCCTCGCCAGTCGCCACGCCGCTCCGCTCCAATCGGGAATTGCCACGTGGACCGCCCAGTCAGCGCAGAGTCGCAAGCCAGTCAGCGCGATTTAAATCGTTTTAAAATTTTAGAAAATTGCTAAACTTGTAAAATCAATAACTTTTGTACTGTAACTCCGATTTAGGTGATTTTGGACTTTTTGAAATCAGAACAATGTGTCGATTAATCTAGGATATTCAAATTTCAATTTTGAAATGTGCAATCACATGTTATTTGTAGATCTCTATTAATCACTATTTTAGGCATAACTTTTAATCTATAAATCCTTTTTAGGTGAAATCAATTGCTATGGTTTTGTTTTGATGTCCTCTATCCAGTAGAAGCGTTGGTAAAATTATTTGTGAAACTTTGTAAGAGAAACCCTAATAATCTTCATATTAGCCTATATTAAAACCCTAGCAATACTAATATTTATAATTTGATAATAAATTTGTTTTTCATGCATCATAACCATGTTATTAACATCATAGAACATAATTATTAGTAATTCTTGCTAGTTGAGAATTTTGTGCATTACTTTGATCATTGCATGATATGCATACATGTTTTTGTATTATTATTTTTGTTTTCTATGTTATGTTTGTCTTGTATGTTTATGTGTGGCTTGCTTTGTTTGTGTTAGATTGTGAAGAGGATAAAGTATACTCTTGTTGTTGCTATTATTGTTGTGATTGTTCATCCTATTGCCAAGGCAAGTGACACACCATCAAATCTCCCATATTTTTTACTATGCATTACTAGTGTTTTGAGTAGTATGCATGATAGGGAATTTTCACCAAGTTATTATTATGCTATGCGAAATCCCAAGTAGTGTGTAGCCATCCTTTAGACTTAGTACTTAGTAGATGCTTACCCTTGCTACAAAATTTGTTTTGCTCAATGTTGTGGAAAATTGTAAGTATAAACTTCAATTAACCACCTGGGTTGGTTTGGTATTGTGTGGTTTTCGAAAGTTGAGTGTCTCCTTCGGGCCATTAATCTCCTAAGGAGTTCACTTGAGGAATGCCACCCAGGAAACAAAGAGATTACCAAGTCCTCTAAGTTTAGTAGCTTCCTGTGTAGCCCTTTGACATATGGTCTCTGTCTTGATCAACTAAGTTGTGAGAGTTCAGCACATGCTTGACATGAAGATGTAGCAGAATTATAGGTGGAATGGGTCTTGCTGGTTGGGTTGAATTTCTTGCTTCTGAAAGATCTCGTCTCAATTATCCCCTTTCCATAATGCACTCCGCGTGTATAGGATATTTGGGCGACTTGAAGACAAAGGGTCAAAGTGCACAACCTCTGCAGAGTTAGAAACTATGATCATAGCCGTGTCCCCGGTGATGGACGACTTCGAGCAGCTAGACAAGGATGGACAGAAGAATCTCAACACCTTTTCGAAGAAGTAAAAATTTTCTAGGGAAACATTAGTTGTGGTGCTGATGGGTGTGTCCCATGGTGCCAATCTTTGAAAGAAAATTCTTTTTCAAAAGTGTTAGGGAAAAACTTGCCTTGTGCAAATATCCTAAACTCCACCAGCCAAATATGCATGTAGTTTAGACTTGTCATTTTATATACACCATAGTGTCATTTGCCAGTACATTGTTTGTACTGAATCTCCTTCGGGGGCTGCATATTCCAACATGCAGGTTATTGTGATGATGAAGTTTGATCAAGTGCCTGGACTCGAGACTGCACCCAACATGTAATGCATGTGGCGCATGATTGAAGATGGAGGCTCATTGCTACTTTTATTTCTGCTATTTAGAAATCTGAGTTTAGCTAGTCTTTCAAGACTATGCACTTTGTAATAACGCTATACTTGGATATTTTGTAATAATTTTGATACTTCTGCAATGATACCTTACATTTTTTTTTCTGTGCTGCTAGCATTGATCCAGGGACTAGCACTTAACACAGTAGTTCTTACATTATTAAATGTGAGGACGCTACAAAATTGTATTAGACCAAAGTGTTGTCTGTAGGTTCGAGCCCTTAGGTTTGGGTGGCCCAATCTTCTCGATGAACTCACAGATAACTTCTGTATGATAACTAGTCCTCCACTAAGAACTCTCCCGGCTGATCCATGATTCCAATGCAACAGCTAGCAACCCCAAGGATATTCTCAACTCCACACTCTTGCATAAGTAATCCACCGACTACAAGTGGTCATGTACCGTCTTATTCCCAGTGGAACAGTAGGTAACACAAAAAGTTTGCAGATGAACTTCCAAATGAATGCTTACAACCTGTTTCAATCTAGAGGTCTAGGGTTTATGTTTTAACGTAGTCTAAAGAGCCTTGGCTCGGATCCTAGCTATTTAAGAGGGGTGGGTGCGGCCACAAGGCATACCTTGCGCAAGCACAAGACCCAACTCGAATAGGACTCAATGTTTGGGTTGGACTCAACCCAAACCGACTCAAATAAGATACAAACCGACCCACCATTAAGGGCTGCGGCCTATGATGGTATACAAACCATGCCTAATAATATTAGGACTTCTACTAAGCGCATTTGAACTTGTGGGGGCGCCATCCCCTTGTCTTCTATTAAATAACAATTGTTTCCAATGAAATAACAATTGTTATTTTCTGTTATTCCTTGTTTTCACCCTTCTAGCATTTGTTTTCTAGCTCCTCCTTAAGTCCATCATCATTCATGTGCATCTCCTCTTCATGATCTCCTCCTTTCATGCTTGTGTTATCAACAAAACCTGAGCATACATAAGTTCATGGATTTAGGTAGTATAAAGTTCTCACAATTATAAACATTATACTCAAGTAGGAGTGAATTCACCTGTTGTTGTAACAATTTGGTCCTTGATCTTGTCATGGGACCAATCCTCACTTAATTAGCTTGTATAGGAACATCATCATGTGTAACAATAGGTGAAGAGCTAGGGATGTCCTCATCATCCTTCCCCTCTTGAAAAGGCATCAACCTCGATGCAAGATCATCTCCATGGTAAGGTGTCAAATCAGCCACATTAAAAGAATTACTAACACCAAACTCATCAATTGGGAGGTCAATTTTGTATGCATTATCATTGATCCTTGAAAAAACTTTATAAAGACCAGTACCTCTAGGCATAAATTTTGATTTTTTCAATGTGGGAAACCTGTCTTTTCGAAAATGAACCCATACCATATCTCCTGGCCGAAATATCACCTCCTTTCTCTTCTTTTTAACTCTTTCAGCAACATGTTTTCCTCTCTTCTCAATTGCTTTTGTTGTTTTCTCATGAATCTTCTTCACAAAATCCGCTCTCTTTGATGCCTCCATATTTGTCCTCTCTTGAGTAGGAAGTGGTAATGATAGGGACATAATAGAGGTCCATGAGGTTTATTCATGCTTGAGTTGGAAAGAAATATTAAGTCTCACTGATGATTATTTTAAGGTGAATTCTTTCCTATTATTAAATAATGTTTATGGTTATAAGAATGTTATACTACCTAAGCTATGTTATCATTTATTAGCAGGGTTATTATTAACACAAACATGGATGGAGGATGACTTCAAGAGGAGCTGGAAAACAATATGTGCCTTGGAAAACAAGCTTACAAGTGTTGAAAACAATCAAGCCATGGTGAAAACAGAAGTACAAGTGATGAAAACAATCCTGCAAATGGTGAAAACAATTGTTGCAAGGATGAAAACAAGGTGATGGCGCCTCCATATGGTTAAATGCGCCATAGTGAAGTCCTGATTAATTTAGGCATGGCCTGTATGCCATAACGGCCGAACCCCCTAAAGTTGGGTCGGTTTGTATCCCTTCCTAGTCCAAGTAGGAGTCCTAGTAGAGTCCTCCTAGTCCAAGTAGGAGTCCTAGTTGAGTCCTAGTCCTAGTAGGAGAGGTGCTTGTGAAAGGAGCCCTCCACCTATATATACTCCCCACCTGCGTGTGGAAGAGGGAGAACCAGTTTAAACCAAAAACCAACAACCCTAGCCTCTAGATTGTATTGCTGCTAAGCATTCATCTTGAAGTTTACCAATTGCAAAGTTGCGTGATATCTTGTTATTCCATCTGGGAATAGGGGATACAGGACCACTTGTGATCTTTGATTACTTGTGCAAGAGTGTGTAGTTGAGAATATCCAAAGAGCTTGATTGTTGTTGCATCTGGCAATAGGGATCAGCTGAGTGAGAGGTCTCAGTGTAGCACTAGTTATCCACATATCAGAAAAATACAAAAAAGAGAGAGAAGCTCATTGAGAAGATTGGGACACCCCATATCATCTTGGTATCAGATTCTCAGGTTTACTCGGTGAGCAAATTTATCCCTAGTCTAGTTGTTTTTATATCCTATCCAGAAAAAGCCATACAAAAATATTAGGTTTAGTTTGTGCCAGAGCCTAGATCAACACCAAATTGCTACTCTAGTTGCTGTTTATTGTTGATTTGTGTTCCCGTTTTTCTTTTTTTTAGGTTCATCGTGTTCTTCTTTTTGTTTAGATCTATACCAAAAAAGTTCCACCCAAAAAAAATTGCCACCGCGCGCACACTTCCTAGCCACCATCGGATTCCAGGCTACGCCCCGTTATTACAACCGCGCCTGGTCCTTGTCCTATTCGCCCTCGGTTCCGGCCAAACGTGCGGTTCCGCGTTTCAAACAGAATCCACCTGAGTCGCGTGCGCTTCCTGGCGGTTTCTCCCTGGCCGCAGCCCACCTGAATCGCGCACCGCACGCAAGTCGGTTTCTTTCCGCGCTAGTATTCCACCTGGAATCAGTCCACGATCTGGCTTTGTCGCTGCTCCACTGCGTCGCACGTGGTCGTTCCGTTCCGAGCCGCGCGCGACGTTTTCCAACCGACCAAACGCGTCCGGGCGCGCGCCCACACCTTGTACTACTCGCAATCAAACACCGCAGCCGAGGGAAACGCGTCGAAACTACACCGGCCAACGCGCGTATCCGCGTTATCCACGCGCTTTCCACAAAAGGGCCTTTTGTCGTTGCTAACCGAACCACGCGCCGATTCCACTGGCCACGCGCCGATCCCACCGACAGCTTCCAGGTCCCTGTTCCATATCGGTGCGCGCAACCCTAGGACTCGAACGCGGTTACTTCCACAGTTCCACGCGCTTCCTGGCGCGTATCGGAGACCCTATCTTATCCGTGTCAGAGCAGAATCCAAGCCCTACCAGGCCACTACACGCCACAGTAACTTCAAAGGCAAGTTCGGACTAGCATCAAAAGTCACGCCGCACACACCACAGCAAGTCCACACAACCATGCGCACAAATCTCTTTAGTTTTCTTTTGTTTTTTTTTTCTCCTGTTTTATCTCTAGGAATTTTGTGCTGATCTTTGTTAAGCCCTAGACACAGCCATTCTACAGCAAATTTTAGGTACCCAAAACCCAAAGACTAGTTGTTCTTTTGCTCTATAGACAGCTTAATTTGATCAATTCTTGTCCATATTTTCTGCTCCTAGTTGATTCAAAGGCTATTGAAAAAATATAAAAAAATAGAGAAAAAGAGAAAAGTATAAAAAAAAATAGAAAGAGAGAAAAAGCAAAAAGTGGCCGAGACATACTATCACTAGTGGAAGCTTACCATCTTGGATATTTTTGTGGACATTTGAGCAATCTTGTGCCTGTTTTTATAGAGTATTTGCTAGTGTCTTTCCAGTGCTTGCAATAACTCTTCCATATAATTGCTAAGCCACATTTGTCTCCTAGAGTGAGTGTGTTGCTTTAGTATTTTTCATCACATTAGACAGTGCATTGGAGTTGTTATTTTGGTGTTGTTAGGATTCCCAACCAAGCCCCACCAAAAACCCTGTTTGCATTGTGATACTTGATAGCTCGGATATTCTCTTCTCACACCAAAGCACATTATTCATTGCTCCTTGTTGGTAAGTTGATCCTTTTCACTCTTGAAACATTAAGTGAAGCCATCTTTGCTTGGTTTTGAGTGAGTTGTGAGAGAAAACCACAACCTATTGTTATTTTGTTTCCTAACAAATTAATCAATGGGTTTTCCTAGTGTTAATGCTTGCAGTGCTACGTTTTGGAAAGAGGATGCTAGTGGGATTCCAGCAAAAGATTTGTTTCACTTCACAGCAGACATCAAGGAAAGCAAGGTTGCTATTACCCTTGATAAAGGTACACGGTATAATTTTGTTAGTCCTGAGGTTGTTGAAGAATTGCAGCTGGTTCCACACACATGTGATCCATTTAGGTTACCTACATATGATGATGAACTTATCATTACTCACATAGTTTTTGTTCCTTTAACCATTCATGGCCATAAGGAGAAAATTTTATGTCATGTGATGCCTAGAGATATTATTTGTTCTCATCTTTTGTTGGGACAACAATGGTGCATTAAATATAGAGTTAATTTTGATAGCCATTATCCTGATTTACAATTCTTTTGGAACAATAAGAAAAATTGGATAATACATGCATGGCTTATAAAATTTCAAAGAATTAGACATCAACCCTTAATTTCTGCTCAAATGCTTGAAAAGCAAAGACTTGAAAAACTTGAGATGCAAAGACTTGAGCGTTTAGTTATGGGATTTGTCGAGGTTAAGAAGACATGTGAGGTTGTTTCTACTAACGTAATCATGTCTACTCCTAGTGTTGTTTCTTGTGATATGCAGGTTACTTTTGAAGAAAGGGAGCCACCTCAAGTACAACCTGCATCACCACATGAGATAGATGAATTAGTACCTACTAAATCTGAGGAGGATGTCATTGATAAAGGTGCTGATTTCGAGCTACAAACTTCAAGTGCTGAATTTTGTGAGGCTACTAAGTTGCTAGTTGATTCTTGTGAGTTAACAAGCATATATAGTTCACCACCATGTGATAATTTGATAATTTCGAATTTTGAGCATGTGGTATTGATTACACATAAGTAAGTACTTGCTAAAATACCACCTAATAATATGGTGTATTCCATCATGTTAAATGAACCAATTAATGTGCAATGTGCTATGAATAGGATTGCTGAAATTTCATATGTCAATTCTAGCACCTATGCTACTTGTTTCACTTTTAATTTGGTTGGTGACTATAACATGAATGAAATTTTTATGGTGGATCAAATATGTATTACTTGTGATAGAATGGACGAATTAAACATTGTGTTACCTTCGTTAGATGGTTTACAATTTCCTACATGTGAGCATGATTTTACACATATGTTTGGTTTGCCACAAAACTTGTTAAGTACATGTGCTAATAAATTATACTTCACTTATATTTGCACATTGAGTTGCAACTTTCATAATGAGAATAATAAACTTGTTAACACCTTTGAGTGTACTACTAAAAATAAATTTGATCATAGATCTTCTGTGAGAACACTTGATTTGATACTAAACAATAAAAATATATACATACATGTCTCTCCTTTTGATCATGATTTTATGAGCTTCACTTATATTTGCAATTGTGATTGCTATTTTATGGAGTGCTATGACAATTATGTGATGTTTACAAGGAAAATTCGTGGTCACATGTCTAGGGCACAATTCTATGATATGATAACAACTAATGCACCTCATTATAGATATATGTATTGTGCATACACGTTGTTCTTTTTGTTTATTCCGCTTTCAGCATACAACAAGCCGAGGACGTCTTGTCTTGAAGAAAGGGAGGATGATAGGGACATAATAGAGGTCCATGAGGTTTATTCATGCTTGAGTTGGAAAGAAATATTAAGTCTCACTGATGATTATTTTAAGGTGAATTCTTTCCTATTATTAAATAATGTTTATGGTTATAAGAATGTTATACTACCTAAGCTATGTTATCATTTATTAGCAGGGTTATTATTAACACAAACATGGATGGAGGATGACTTCAAGAGGAGCTGGAAAACAATATGTGCCTTGGAAAACAAGCTTACAAGTGTTGAAAACAATCAAGCCATGGTGAAAACAGAAGTACAAGTGATGAAAACAATCCTGCAAATGGTGAAAACAATTGTTGCAAGGATGAAAACAAGGTGATGGCGCCTCCATATGGTTAAATGCGCCATAGTGAAGTCCTGATTAATTTAGGCATGGCCTGTATGCCATAACGGCCGAACCCCCTAAAGTTGGGTCGGTTTGTATCCCTTCCTAGTCCAAGTAGGAGTCCTAGTAGAGTCCTCCTAGTCCAAGTAGGAGTCCTAGTTGAGTCCTAGTCCTAGTAGGAGAGGTGCTTGTGAAAGGAGCCCTCCACCTATATATACTCCCCACCTGCGTGTGGAAGAGGGAGAACCAGTTTAAACCAAAAACCAACAACCCTAGCCTCTAGATTGTATTGCTGCTAAGCATTCATCTTGAAGTTTACCAATTGCAAAGTTGCGTGATATCTTGTTATTCCATCTGGGAATAGGGGGATACAGGACCACTTGTGATCTTTGATTTCTTGTGCAAGAGTGTGTAGTTGAGAATATCCAAAGAGCTTGATTGTTGTTGCATCTGGCAACAGGGGTCAGCTGAGTGAGAGGTCTCAGTGTAGCACTAGTTATCCACATATAAGAAAAATACAAAAAAGAGAGAGAAGCTCATTGAGAAGATTGGGACACCCCATATCAGGTAACAAATCTAGCGGAGTAATAGGCTTAAACCCATATACCACCACAAAAGGACATAATTGAGTAGTTGAATGCACAACTCTATTATATGCAAATTCCACATGTGGCAAGCACTCCTCCCACTCCTTCAAATTTTTCTTGATCATGCTTCTCAATAATGTTGACAATGTCCTATTCACCACTTCGGTTTTCCCATCAGTTTGGGGGTGACAAGTTGTTCAAAATAACAATTTTGTTCCAAGCTTCCCCCATAGTGTCTTCCAAAAATAGCTCATAAATTTCACATTCCTATCCGACACAATTGTCCTTGGCACCCCATGTAATCTTACTATCTCTCTAAAGAAAAGATTAGCAGTATGTGAAGCGTCATCACTCTTGTGGCAAGCAATGAAGTGGGACATCTTAGAAAATCTGTCCACCACCACAAAGATAGTATCATGCCCTCTTTTTGTCCTTGGCAAGCCCAACACAAAATCCATACTTATATCTTCCCATGGGGTATTTGGTGATGGCAATGGAGTATACAACCTGTGGGGTTTCAACTTGGACTTGGCCTTATTGCATTTGATGCACCTTTGCATAAATCTATAGACATCTCTCCTCATATGTGCCCAATAAAAAAATTCAGCTAACATAAGGAATGTTTTCTCACGTCCAAAGTGTCCCATTAATCCTCCACTATGAGATTCCTGTAATAATAATAAACGCAAAGAACACTCGGGTATACACAATTTGTTAGCTCTAAACAAAAATCCATCATGTATATGAAAATTTTCCCATTCCTTAACATTAGTGCATTTATTAAATGGCATAGAAAATTCAATATCCTCAGCATATAAGTATTTTATTCCCTCCAAACCCGAAACCTTGATCTCTAATGTGGAGAGTACCATATTTTTCCTTGACAAAGCATCAGCAACTACATTATCGAACCCTTCTTATGTTTAGTGATGTATGGAAAAGATTCAATAAATTCAACCCAATTAGCATGTCCTTTATTCAAATTAGATTTGCTTTTTAAGAATTTTAATGCCTCATGATCAGAATGTATAATAAATTCTTTAGGCCACAAATAATGTTTCCATACCTCTAAAACTCTCACAAATGCATATAATTCTTTATCATAAACAGAATAATTCAATTGTGCACCATGTAAGTTTTCAGAAAAATAGGCAATGGGTTTCTTTTCTTGCATTAACACACCTCCAATACCTATGCCACTAGCATCACACTCAATCTCAAATTGTTTATCAGAATTTGGTAGCATTAATAGTGGGGCCGAAATCAATTTCTCATTTAATGTATCAAAAGCAATGTCTTGAGAAACCCCCCCACTCGAAATCTATTCCCTTTTTAGTTAGATCATTTAATGGTGCAGCAATTGTACTAAAATTAGGCACAAATCTTCTATAGAAACCAGCAAGACCATTAAAACTTCTAACTTGACTTACATTAGTTGGAATAGGCCAATTTCGAATTGCTTCAATTTTTTATGTATCTACTTCAATTTCATGTTTAGAAACTACATATCCCAAAAATATGACCTTATCTTTGCAAAAAGTGCACTTCTCAAGATTACCATACAATTTATTTTCTCTTAGCACTTGCAAAACTTGTCTAATATGATCAATATGTTCATGTTCATTGTGGCTATATATGAGAATATCATCAAAATAAACTACCACGAATCTACCAATAAATTCTCTCAAAATATAGTTCATTAGTCTCATGAAAGTACTAGGTGAATTAGTTAAACCAAAAGGCATCACTAACCATTCATATAAACCAAATTTTGTTTTAAATGCTGTTTTCCACTCATCCCCCTCTTTCATTCTAATTTGATGGTAACCACTACGCAAATCAATTTTAGAGAAAACAGCAGCACCACTTAATTCATCTAACATGTCTTCCAAACGTGGTATGGGATGACGATAACGAATAGTTATGTTGTTAATTGCTCTACAATCTACACACATGTGCCAAGTACCATCTTTCTTAGGGACTAAAATAACAGGACCAACACAAGGAGAAAGACTAACTCGAATATAACCTTTATCTAGGAGCTCTTGTACTTGTCTTTGTATCTCCTTTGTTTCTTGTAGATTTGTTCTATAAGGGGCTCGGTTTGGCAAAGATGATCCAGGAATTAAATCAATTTGATGCTCAATCCTTCTCAATGGTGGCAATCCCGAGGGAATATCTCCTGGAAAAACATCATCAAATTCCTGCAACACATGAGAAACACCAAGAGTAATAGGGGTCATGTCATTAGAAACCAAAATCTCTCCCTTGTGAATAAGCACAATAGGGACTAATGTAGGATCCTCCAATCCTCTTTAGTGGCTAACATGCATAATAGGCTCTCTCTCTTATTTTTATTTTTACCACTCGAATTGTTTTGACTACCACTCCCCATAGGTTGTAAATTTTATTTTCCCTCATCCTTCTCACTCTCTTTTTCAACTTTCACTTCTATTTTGGAACGAGATTGATTTATAATTTTTTGTGGTGTCATAGGCCTCAAAATAATAGTCTTCCCATGATGATGCAACTCATAAGTATTGGCTCTTCCCTCATGTTTGACACTCCCGTTGAATTGCCATGGTCTTCCCAATAATAAGTTGCAAACTGTCATAGGAACCACATCAAACTCAATAGAATCCTTATAAGGACCAATCTGAAATTCCACACGCACCATATGGGTCACCTTCATCTCTCCAGTGCTACTCAAGTATTGTATATGATAAGGACAAGGGTGTGGTAAATATTTCAGATTTAGCTTTGCACATAGATCTTTGCTAGCCAAATTCCTGCAACTCCCTCCGTCAATAATGACTTTGCAAACCATATTAGGACCAATAACAGCTTTGATTTGAAACAAATTGCACCTTTGATTTTCAGAACTAGGAATAACACTCAAAGATTTTTGTGTGCAAATAATAGATGGCATAGAAGTAGCATAAGCATCCAATGGAGTATCACTCAAATAACCACCATCATCATTATCATCATCATTATTAGGATCAGCATCATCTCCTGTCTCATACTCATTGTGTTCATTAATAATCATTACCTTTGTATTTGGACAATCCCTCTTAAAGTGGCCCTTTCCTCCACATGTATGGCATGTCATATCCCTATTTCTTGCTGTAGAAGCACTTGAACCCGTGGTACTAGCTGCTGGTTGTGATGATTTTCTTGCAATAGAAGTGCTAGGCTCTGCCTTGGATGATGAAACACCACGACTAACAGAAGGTGGAGGTGGTGTACTAGGCATAGAAGATGATCTCAAGGTAAATCTACCTCTTGTTCTTGCTTTTATTTTTTCCTCCTCATTGATATGTGATTCGGCCTCTCTAGCATGATGTAATAACTCATGGATATCATGATATTGATGATGCCTAACAACGCCCTTGGTTTTATAATTCAAACCTGAAAGAAACCTTTGCATTTTTTGCTCCAATTGCTCTCTCACACATGCCCTTTGCATGATTAATTCCATCTCTTGATAATATGCATCAACTGTCAAAGAACCTTGCCTCAATTGTTGCAATTGATCAAATTGTTGTCTAATGTAATTTGGTGGTACAAATCTGTCCCTGATGATTCTCTTCATGGTATTCCAAGTGATAATGGGTAATTCACCATCTTCATGTCTCTTTCTCACAGTAGTATCCCACCAACGAAGAGCATAGCCATCAAACTCAGAAGAAACCAACTTAATTTTTCAATCCTCGGTATAATCATGCAATCTCCATAGCTTCTCAATTTTCAACTCCCATAGCAAATATTCCTCCACATCCATGGTATCAAAACTAAAAGGTGGTCTCGAAAATTTAGGCTTACTCAACCCACCATCCTCTCTATGATTTTCAGGAGCAACATTGATGGGAACACGCCTTGCAGCCATGTGATTGGCTCGGCCTAGATGTCCTCCTCGGCCTCTTTCTCCTCTAGCTCCACGGCCATGATTGTGATCCACCTCACCATTGGCTTCAAAACCATTATTAGCATCACTATGGACACTATCATTATCATCATCAACATTAGGCAATCTTTGTTGAATCAATGTTTGAAGACCAGCAAGGGTAGTAGTCAATGTAGCAATATAACCTTGGATTGTTTTCACTTGCTCAGTATTGGTCTTGGCCAATTTATGTGTCTCCCCCATTTTATTTTCCATAGCTTGCACAGCTTCATAAAGGGGATCACATGCATCAAGCACAAATTGCTTGATATCTTTATGATTGTCTCTCATTTGATTTGTCAACACATCCCTTAGAGCCTCATACTCCCTCCAATTCACTCCTTCTTTATGGTCCTTCTTTTGCTGCACAAGGGCATCGTTAGATAAATCCATTATTAGGTTAGTGAATCAGGAACAAGTATATAGGTGGTGGTGTTCTCTCACAACTCACTCAACAATCTAGCAAGACGATTGAATTATCTTACCGTTCGAAAGTGAATAAAAATACTTACCAACAAGTAGAGGCAATTAATGTACTTTGATGTGAAGAAGAGAATACCCAGGGTTTTCACTTTCGCAAAGGCAAACAAGGTTATTTAGTGGGGCTTGGTATGGATACCTAACAATCACCAAAGTAACAAGTCATATTTGCTGTTTTGTGATGATACAAAAATACCCAAGGAAACTCACACAGTAATGGAGACAAATGTGGCAAAGCAAATATATGGATGAGATTTTGCAATGCAATAGAAAGTCACTAGCTAGGCTCACAAAAGAGGGCACAAGATTGTTCAATGAAAAACCAAATGTCACAATGGCAAGCTCCACTAGTAAACAATAATATCACTTCGGCCTCTTTGCAATTTTCTGTTTTCTCTTTTCTCTTTTTTTATACTTTTACTCTTTTTTTTCCAATGGCCTTAAACACAACTAGGAGCAATATAAAGCAAATATCAAGTGAACACAATGGTGGTGGTGACAATGAGCAGCCTGTCAGAGCACAAAATAGCTATACTTGTGGGAAAGTTCCTATTCAAAATGCTGTAGAAAGGCTGTGGCTAGGTTCAGAAAGGTTGGATATATTGTTCTTAATGAAAATAACAGGAAATATCAAGAAAAAACAAGAAAAATCTAAGCGAAAACAAAGTTTATATATCACGACAGAAAACTGTGCACCACACCAGCAAAACTGCGAGAATCTCTACCACGGCAGCGCGCGCGCGTGCGATACGGCCTGTGGTAAGCGCGTTACGGTGGAAAAAACGGGCGCGCGGATGTTACATGGACGGCGACAGCGGTGGAAGCGCGCGGCAGCGCGCGTTGGTGAATTTGGTAAGGGTGATATGGGTGCGGGTGGTTGTTTTGTAAGCGCGCGACAGGGAAAATTCCAACTCCGATTAGAGCTAGGTGCGCATCAGCGAGCGGAACGGCGGCAGCGGTTTGGTGAGTTTTCCTGCCGCGGTAGGATTTCGAGTAGGACTCGGATTAGGCTAGGAAAACACACCCGAAAGCTCTTTTTTTGTGGTTTTTAGATATGATTTTGACCAGAGGAACAAGAACCCTAACCCTAGTCGAAAATAACAAAACTAAAAAAAAACACAAAAACAGCAACTAGTAATAGAAACTTAGGTGAATCTACGGCTATGGCAATGACTAGACCTATTTTTGTTGGGCAATTTTCTGGATAGGTATATAAAACACACAAAACTAAAGGGAAATATGATAGCTCACCGAGGCAACCTGTAAATCTGATACCAAGATGATAAGGGGTGGCCCAATCATCTTGATGAACTCACAGATAACTTCTGTATGATAACTAGTGTGCCACTAAGAACTCCCCCGGCTGATCCCTGGTGCCAATGCAACAGCTAGCAACCCCAAGGATATTCTCAACTCCACACTCTTGCACAAGTAATCCACCGACTACAAGTGGTCCTGTACCGTCTTACTCCCAGTGGAACAGCAGGTAAAACGAAAAGTTTGCAGATGAACTTCCAGATGAATGCTTACAAGTTGTTTCAATCTAGAGGTCTAGGGTTTATGTTTTAACGTAGTCTAAAGATCCTTGGCTCGGATCCTAGCTATTTAAGAGAGGTGGGTGCGGCCACAAGGCATACCTTGCGCAAGCAGAAGACCCAACTCGAATAGGACTCAATGTTTGGGTTGGACTCAACCCAAACCGACTCAAATAAGATACAAACCGACCCACCATGGTATACAAACCATGCCTAATAATGTTAGGACTTCTACTAGGCACATTTTACCTTGTGGAGGCGCCATCCCCTTGTCTTCTATTAAATAACAATTGTTTTCAATGAAATAAAAATTGTTATTTTCTGTTATTCCTTGTTTTCACCCTTCTAGCATTTGTTTTCCAGCTCCTCCTTAAGTCCATCATCATCCATGTGCATCTCCTCTTCATGATCTCCTCCTTTCATTCTTGTGTTATCAACAAACCTGAGCATACATAAGTGCATGGATTTAGGTAGTATAAAGTTCTCACAATTATAAACATTATACTCAAGTAGGAGTGAATTCACCTGTTGTTGTAACAATTTGGTCCTTGATCTTGTCATGGGACCAATCCTCACTTCATTTGCTTGTATAGGAACATCATCATGTGTAACAATAGGTGAAGAGCTAGGGATGTCCTCATCATCAAGTTAGAATAAATATTTTCTAAGTACTCCTACTCATCTCGTATCTAGTACCTATTTTCCTTATGCTTCTATGAATTATGTTTTTATCCTACACTTCAAACTCAATGATGATGGAGCTTCAACTTCGCAATCGCCAAGGACTTCCAACCTAAAGATGAAGAGCTGCAACTCCACCACCACCAAGGACTTCAAGGACCCTAGGATTTACTACATATTCTACTCTAACATAGCTAGGATAACTCTTCTTCTAGAACTTCTACGTATTATTCAATATTCTAATATCTTATCTCCTTGATAGATGACCAACCTCTTTGAATCACTCAAGAAGGGCCCATTGATGACCAGGACTCTGGATTGTGAGACTGAATTTCCAAAGGCATTGAAGAACCTAATGATAAGATTAGGATTTGGAGGAGCAACACTCTATGTCGTGGTGGTATCACGGCAGATGCCATAGGATGGCTAAAGTGTTGGGGCAGATGGACGCTGGAGGTATCCGGGGAGGGATCACATGGCGAGTAGCCGCGCGTAGGAATCTCTAGCACTGCAAACAACAAGATCTACCCAGGTTCAGGGCCCTCGTGTGGAGGTAACACCCCTACTCCTGCCTCTCTCTCTATATGTGTGTTCTCCGAGTAGCCACAGTACAAAGTATGTCTCTTGGCCGAGTAGCCACTCGGCTGTTCTCTCTAGCTCTAGTGCTGGTTCTAGCAATAAATGCGAAGTGAAGCAACGTCCCTCGCGCAGGAGGGAGCAGGGCACCTTATATACTGGTGCCCAACCGAATAAAGAAAGCATATAAGGTACACTTGATGGGACATGCCCACTGCAGGACAGCGCACGCCTCCGGCTTCTCGCTGACGCGGGTGCGGGAAATCGTCGCGCTGTTTGGGAGATGGGACCTATCCACCCTGTCAGTGAGATAGAGTAGGCCCCTAGACCTGTCCTGTCCCCTCTGTTAGTGACAGGACTTGACAGGCGCCTACCTCACTGTAGCCACGCCGTAGCGCGGATAATCACGTGCTCCGTAAGTTGAACCGCACGCCGGTACGGATGCAAGATACGCGGGATCCCCGTCAGAACGGCTCCATTGACTTCTGGCCCGAGGAGGAATGCTGTCCCTCTATCCGGACGACAACTTCTTTACTCGCACGAATATACCTTCCTCAATATCTTCTTCTGGTCTTCAATGAATACGTCCGGATAGAACCAACCGGGTAGCAAGTACCCGGGTAGCCGTCTACCCGGTCAATAGCACCTTGACCTTCACTTTAGCACTTGACTTACCCCTACTCGGGGGTAACCCCCCGTCATTAGTCTCCGAAGCTGGTAGAGTCTAGTGAACTTGTTCGTTGGGCTCAGCCAGCTTAAAACAGAACTTGTCTTCATAACTGAAAGAGGCCGAGTTGCACCTCAACTTGGCCCTGTATCTCTTACTTGAATTTCTTCACCTTCGAGTAAATCATTCTTTCTTCTGTGCTGCCGAGTAAAATGACTTAGTGAAATTTTGCACACGATCCCGCTGAATCAGACCAAATCCAACTTCCCGTGTCACTGTGGGGCACGTGGCGCGCACAGAGACCGCGACGCCTCGGTTCAACCGCAGGCCACGCGCCAGCCTCTACACGCACGGCCCACAGCCCGTTAGGTCACGTCAACTGTACTCGAGAGCCCACGATCCGTACGTGGGATTAACTGCGCCCGTTACGCGCGCGTTTTGCGCTGTGTGCGTTTCTAACGGTCGATTAACCCACGCCGCACGATCATTGCCCACGATCAATGCCACGATCAATCCACCAGTAACGGCAACTCGAGGGGGATAGATAAATACCCCCGCGACGTTCACTTCCCCTCTTTCCTGTTCTTCCCAATCTCACGCCTCCTTGCCTCTCCGCCGCCGTCGAGCACACCGCCCCCGCAAGCACTCGATGCGCCGCTGCTCCACGCACCGCGAGAGAGACAGAGAGAAGCGCCTCCGCTCAACTCCGTTGATTCCAATCTCCCACGAGCACTTCCGCCTCCATGGCTCCCGGAGACGATGCAGTTCCCGCCCGGGCCGGTTGGGAAGGCTTAGATGTGACGGCGGAAGACTGCCAATGGCTGGTCAACACACGCCGCATCCCTCCCGGCGTGGTCTGCCGGCCTCCCGGTAAGGAGATCATCCCGGAACCCCAAGAGGGTGAATATGTGGTCTTCTTATCCCATTTCAAACGTGGCTTCGGCCTCCCAATTTCCGATTTCTTTTCTGATTTCCTTCGCCACTTTGGCGTCCAACCACATCACCTTCCACCCAATGCAATCGGAATGCTTTCCACAAATGCCACCGTGTGTGAGGCCTTCCTGGGAGTCTACCCAACAATCCACACATGGGCCAGATATTTCTTCCTCCGTAGGCAAAAGGTTCCAAATCCTGGCAATACTTCTGGCCCTCGCTCGATGACCAAGACTGGTAGTGCTATGATGCTACAACGCCGCACTGGACATCACCCGAGAGTGAAAGGATTGGACACCGTGCACAAATGGCAGCGCGGGTTCCTCTACATCAAGAATGTACCCGCCGAGAAGGGAAAAGCCGTCGAAGACCGGATAGGGCTCCCTCCATTCGTCAACGAGCAGCCCACCGGGCAGAACTGGGGCTACGACCCGAAGAAGACGGTGCCGGATGTCGTCCAGGTTGAGAAGTGCCTGACCGAGCTGGTGAAGGCAGGAATGATCCAGGATGACCCATTGCCTGCTGGATCTCGCGCCGAGTGCTCCCGCTCCCGCACCGAGTGCACAAGATGTGCTACATGGGAGGTGCACGGGACTGTACTCGGACGACGACATTCGAGCTGAGCAAGGCGGATGTGGCCATCTGGGCCAGGTCCATCATGCAGACATCGCTCACCGAGAACTAGGCGTACGGCTTCGAACCGTATAGCCGCACCAAACCCATCAAACAGGTTAATGTTCTTTACTTTGTGTTTGTACTCTGATACCGAATAGAATTCCTTAGCTTAACGTGCTTTGTGTTTGCATGCTATCCCGAGTAGAACTCCTTAGCTTAATATGCTTTGTGTTTGCATGCTATCCCGAGTAGAACTCCTTAGCTCAATATGCTTTGTGTTTGCACGCTATCCCGAGTAGAAATCCTTAGCTGAGAACTCAACTCTCTGTGCTTTTTGTTTGCACCAACAACACATCCCACGCCAGCGAGAAGAAGACAATGAACTCCTCACTGCCAACTGGACCAAGGACCGAGATGACGATGACACGACTGCCTACGACACCCAGGATACCCTGTGTATCCCTAATGCCGTTCAACCTGGTAAGTCTCGAGCAGGTCCCTCTATTCGGGATTGGTCCGAAGATGAAGAAGGTAACCAAGTTCATCTCTCTGCTCATTAGTAGCGCACTTTGGTTCCCTTCTCTGTTTCTGAATTCATTACTTCTTCTACTCCGCAGAGGAGCCTGAGTTGGACGATGAGGATGAGCCCCTGGAGGTTGATCCTCTATCCATGGCCGCTCCCAATACTCGGAATAGGGTGGGCAGTGGTGCCCAGGAACCCTCCTCCAAGAGAGCCAAGAAGAAAGGCGGTCCCAAGGCCCTCGCTTCCCGCAAGAGGACAGCCCCTACCAGCCAAGGGTAAGTGCTTCTCCGAGTAGAAGTTTGATTTGTTGCCGCTTCCTTTTTTCCCTCTTTCTGCTTCCTTTCTGAACTTGTTCCTTCTGTCAGCGCCCCTCTCGATGCGGATGCTGCTGCGGCCGCTCCTCGCCCCAAGAGAAAAACAGCTGTGCCCCGAGAGCAACTCGTAGAGCTCTCGGACGAAGATGAAGACCAGGACCAGCAGGATAGGACGCGTGGGTCCTCCCCTGTTGAGGAAGAAAGAGATCTCGGCGCTGAGAACACCGGTGCCGGGGAAGACACCGATCCCATCCTCGAGCAGCAACAACCTGACGCACAACAACTGCCGAGGATGCTGCCAACGACGAGGATGCTGCCAAACGCCACCCCCGAGCAGCAGCAAGACCCCAACGCTGCTGAACAAGGCGATCCCGTGGCTGGGCCGCGGGTAGAAGACAATGTAGACACAAGGCCAGACCCCGCTGCAGAGCAGCGGGTAGAAGAAGACGTGGTGGAGCTCACCCATCAAGAACAAGTGCAGCCAGATGCTGCACCGGGTAGCCGGCCACCAGTGCCGCCAACTCAACAGGTGACTCCACCCCATGCACCAACTCCTCCACCAACTCAATCAGCACCAACACCTCCTCAGCCAACTCCCCAAGTGCCACCAACTGCTTCTCGGCCAGATCCTACTCCAAGCACCAGGAAAATCATCAAGTCTGGAACTGAGGCTACCCGGCAGCACCCAAAGCGCAGCGCTTCGCAAGCCGGGCGGCAGATGCCGCCCCCCAAGCCGCAGGGCAAGCCGTCTGGGAAGCAGGTGAAGAACATAGAGCTGACGCTTACCGCACCCACTTCCAGCGCCAACCCGGATGCCTCTGACATCGAGAAGCAGAAAGCTGGCGCTATCTACCCCGAGTACATGATGACTTTGTCGCAGCGCCACGAAATCTCATTATCCAAGGGAGAGAAGCGACTGGCCATTCTCAAGGAAGGCCAAGCTGTGGGAACCACCAAGTCCAAGGGGAAGAAGGCAGATACTCCCGAGCTCTTTTCGCGTGGCGAAGAAGATGAAGAGGTGGAGGAGGAAGGCCTTACTGCCATCTTGGACCGAGTGGGCTACGTTGACAAAGCTTGGAACAACAAAGCACATGGCAACCCTACTTGGAATTTTATGGAGCTGGGACAGATCGACCACTACCGCACCGACTGGAACAAAGCTGATGTTGGTTCTATCGCCATGACGGTTGCCAGCCCCGCCTGCACCCTTGCTGGAAAGCTGTTTGTTATGTGCAAGAACATTGAGGACATCGAGCAGAGCTACGCTGTAAGTGTTTCTTATCCTTCTTGCTTTTTCCAAGTTGTCGGTTTCTTCTTTCTCTTCTCGTTTTCTCTTTTCCTCTTTTCCTCTTAGTCATTCCCCCAGTCCCCGAGATTCGGGCCGAGTAGTTGGAGACTCAACCGAGTTGACATCTACTCGGGCCAAATCTCCCAAAAGACTTACACTTTTTCTCTTCTTCTCTGCAGGATAACGTCCAGAAGAAGACTAGGGTTTTCCGTCGGCTACTCTGGAACCACCGCATCGCCAAAGATCGTATCGAGGCTCTTGAAGCCGACAAGAAAGACAGCGAGGCGATGGAAAAATTGACCCTGGACCGCACTCTCCAGATCTCAGAAGTCGAAGGTAAGCTTTCAGCATTTCGGTTTGTGCGTTTTGTGTTTACGCCCGTGTTTGCTTTTTGCTTCATTGTTGTTTTCCTTGTAGGCAAGCTCAAGGACTTGATGGATAGACACCGGGACTACGAAGTCTTTGCAGCCTCTGCTCAAAGCAAGATCTCTACTCTGGAAGGTGAGTTTTTCTCCTTTTTCTCTGTAGTTGTATCTTCCCACTTGTCTACTCTGCTGACAATGTTGTTCTTCTCGCAGAAGAGTATAAAAAGTTCCGAGAGCAACACTTAAACTGCCTCATGTCTGCCGAGGTGCAACAGCAACTGGTGACCCAGGAACTGGAGATTGAGAAGGAGCGCAAGGCTGAGAGAGAAGAATACGAGCAGCTCCAAGTCGATCTCCAAGCCACGCACCAAACTGCTATCAACCACGTCAGCGAGAAGAAGGAGATCGAGAAGACCGCCAAATCCGAGAAGCAGGCACTTGAGCTGGAGATCCAGGTGCTGAAGGACCGGAACGCGGAGCTCAATACCCAAATCTGGGAATCGCGCCGTATCCAGGATAAGCACATCTCGGACGAGAATGACTGGAAGATCAAGCTGGGGCAACTGCTGGTTGAAATGGAATGTGAGTTGCCGCTCCCCCTTTCTTCTTCTTTGTTTTATTTCTTCTCGGTTTTGCCTCATCTCGGTTCTGCTTCTGACTCAATTTAGTTCCTTACGAAGATATCTTCCCGGAACTCCGTTCCGCTAGCGTGCCCGCTATGGAAAAGGAACGACAGGCTAGGGCTTCCGCTGGTCTACCTATTGACAATACTTCCACCATCAACGACCACCTTCTCAGCATCAAGACACAGATCCGCTCCCTCAAGGGCCTGGGCACCTCCATGGTGTCCACTGGTATCAACCTGCACAAGCTTTTCTGGCCCGAGAAGGAGGTCCCGGAAACTTTCTGCGAGATTGCTGATCATCTGGACGAGGTCAAGGTAGAACTCAAGAAGTGGCGTGCCTCCGCAGCTCGGGCAGGAGCTGACGAGTTGCTGCACTTCATCATCAGCTGGCACGAGAATCTGAATCTTGACAGGATCCGCACGCGTCGAGAAGATTCCAAATGGACCAAGGATCCAGATTGCGTTACTCGCCGCAAGGAGATAGCCTACGAGATTGCCTCCTACGCCGACACGGGCGTCTATATCGACGGCCTCCCCGAGCCGGACACAGAAGCTGAAGAAGAGGACGATGAGGACGATGAGGATGATGACGCCGAGTCTGAGGATGATGCCGCCAAGAGAGCATCCGAGATGGGGAAGGCCAAGGTGATTGAGGGGACCGAGCAGCTGGTCAACACGGAGGAGTCCGAGTTGGCCACCAACACAGAGGCCGAGCACTCGCAACCCACCGCTCAGGAGGCCACTATCACCACCGAGATGGTGATCGAGGGGCCAGCTCCGGAGCTGGGCGCGAATGGTGCTGCGCCAACTGGTAGCAACCCGCTGCCCAGGACCCAGTCTGCCACGTCCACCTCTACAACGGATCCCATCTCGGTCGCCACAGCAACCTCCGAGCCAACTGCCTCTGTCACCATAGACGCGGACAACACTGCCACTACTATCGAGTGATTCCTGCAAACTCTACCTTAAACTTTTATCAGATCCCCGGGATGCCGGGAGCATATGTAACCAAAACAATTTTGTCTTGTTGCTACTCAGTTTTTATTTCAGTTGATGTTTTAGCAACTCTGGCTCAATGCCAGGTTGCGTTTCTATGCAAGTCCCCGAGTTGCATTTTTTATCCACTCTTTCTTTTTGTCTCAGCTCTTACCTGCCACTTGTGGCTTTTTTGGTAGTCGAGTCACAAGATTTCAAAGTTAGAGTTTCAAATACTCAGCCCCTTAGAAAGATGCATATTAACGCTGCCCACCACTTAGCCGAAAAGAGAAAACGGAAATGGTAAAGAACACTCTACTTGGTTGCTACACCTCTCTTCTCCTTAGCAATTTTTCGCGTGCTCATTGTCGGGGGGTTACCCCCGAGTAGGGGTAAAGCAAGTGCTAAAGGCAAGGTCAAGGGAGAGTTTTGGCTGAATAGCCGGCTACCCGGTACTCGCTACCCAGTAGACTGCTATCCGGCCTTACCTGCTAATGGCCAGAAGGAAGAATCAAGGAAGTTACATTCTTCCGAGTAGAGGAAGTGGTCCGAGTAGAGGGAATGAGTTCCTACTCGGGCCAGAAGTCAATGGAGCCGTTCTGACAAAGGATCCCGCGTATCCTGCGTCCGTACGGCGTGCGGTTCAACTTACGGAGTGCGTGACTATCCGCACCACGGCGTGGCTACAGTGCGGTAGGCGCCTGTCTAGTCCTGTCACTGATAGAGGGGACATGACAGGGCTAGGGGCCTACCCTATCTCACTGACAAGGGTGGACAGGTCCCATCTCCAAACGGCGCAACGATTTACGGGGCGAGTGTCAGCGGTAACCCGGAGGCGTGCGCGGTTCTG
This sequence comes from Alopecurus myosuroides, assembly GCA_028641055.1. Lineage (NCBI taxonomy): Eukaryota > Viridiplantae > Streptophyta > Magnoliopsida > Poales > Poaceae > Alopecurus > Alopecurus myosuroides. The sequence continues at coordinate 340,792,046 of CM054059.1, forward strand.
CAGGGCTCCTGTCACATCCCTTCGTACTTTATACTTGTTTTCTATTCGTCTGGGCACCAGTATATAAGGTGCCCTGCCTCCTCCTGTGCGAGGGTCGACTAACTCATTGGGAACACTTAGAGAGAACTAGAGAGAGCAAGAGTGGCTACTCGGCTGAAGGCCTGATTGTACTGTGGCTACTCGGTAATACGCATATAGAAAGAGAGGCAGGAGTAGGGGTGTTACCTCCACACGAGGGCCCTGAACCTGGGTAAGATCTTGGTGTTTGCATTGTTCGTGATCTACCACACGCGGCTACTGTAAGGTCCGCCCTTCGAACCACTGTTCAAGGACACCTTCGATATGCATACATTCACGATCCCAGGAATTCAGTCGTGAACAACATATCAAGTTGGTACACAGATACAATATCCATTACACGGTTGCATAAATACTTACAAAAGGGGCATGGTCACTTGACCAAGCCTAAACGGCTGCCACGCAGGGCAACACACAACACACACAGCGGAAGACTAAACACACTCATAACGCGGTAGAGCCCAAGTCACGCCTTAACCTACAGGCTGCTGACCCGGAGACGATCCTAGTTCGCAAAGCCATCAGCTTCGTACTCCTCCTCGTTGATCTTCTTCTGAGACTCCTTCTCAAAGTCTGGCAAGTAGATACCAGGAGCGAAACCATAATGAGTACATTTGAATGTACTCAGCAAGACATCCATCATGTAACTTACCAAATATGCAAGTATGCTTATATGGTGGAATAGGTAGCCTATAAATAGGGTTCACTATCAATGGTGTTCATATAGGATGACACCACAGTTGCAGTCAAAATTAATCTGTACCTTCGTTGAAGAAGATACTTCAAAAGAAAATAATATAGTTTTATTTCTCTTGTAGATATCACATGTACAAGAGGTTTTGTAAAGCTGTGTTACAAGAATATTTTCTCTTTGCAAAACTTCTTGGAATCAGTTTCCAGAATTCTTTCTTAGAGTAGAAAAGGTTTTCTTTGCAAAACATTTTGTTTTGTATAACAACTTCTAGCTTTCCATCATCGGTACCTCCACGGTACAAGATTTCCTTCCTTTCCGAACCTCACAAGTTCAAAACTCCTTTTCAAAAACTTCCTTTTTGAAAACATTGACACAATGCTAGCTACATGGCCATTCAACTGTCCATATCCGAGGACGCGGCTTCTTCGAAAAAGTTATACTCTGTAGAGGTGTACATATCCACCAGATATAGTGCACCTACCGTGAACAACCACGGACTGTAACAACAGTATGTAAACATCAGGTATCTGATCATAACCATCCACTATGTTCAAGCTAGAATATGCCTATCTCTTCAGTCGAGTTTAATCTCCCCGGCACCACGTCGCACATCGCCATGACAGGAGACTCAACCGATGCGACCAGAGGGAAAATTAATCCCACACTTTTTATGTCTCAACATTGGGAGTTTTGATGACATTCGGTTCGAGGGTACGACGTCCCTTATAGCGATTGAGATAGAACACACACTAACAAGGACAAACTTCCAGTTAAGCCCCGTGCCCATGTTGGGGTAGGGTGGCAGTACGGTAAAGGTTGTCCGGCGAAGACTAGGTTATGTGTCGTTTTTGAAAAACACGTTTTTCCCAAAAACGACCACTTCCACATTCCTCCGGAGAATTAGGATCCGCCTTTTCTCCGGGTTTTTCCGTAAAGCCTTTGTTTTGTAAAAGCACAATTTTAAGGTGTCCACTTAGGGACTAGTATTTGTGATGGTAATAAATACCATATGGTGGCTTATGGGCTTGGTAACACCAAGTATTAACTAATGGCATAATAATATATAATATTAATAGAAGTGATACTCACTTCAAAAATAGTTTTCTTTTGGAAATCAAAGTTTTGTAAAACCTTTCAGAAGTAAAACATGCATGATAGATAATGATAAGTGTAATATCAGCAAGCATCAGGATGGCTTGCCTCAAGTCTCTTAATGTCCCTGGCCTTGAAGCAACTTGAACTTGACGCACAGCTCCACACCGACTTCTTCCTCTTCTTCTTCTCGTTCTAGCGTCGTAAAGGAAATAAAAGACACACACTCAGGTCTAAAGGGCAAACAACTAAGATAAACAACACATACAGCAACAAATGTTCATTCTCGAGTTCTCTCCAAACGATATCGCGAAAACTATCTCACATAACTCTCACGGTCCAAAACTATCGTCTGACAACATGTATGGTTTAGAAAACCATACCCCACATCTTACATACCATATATGGAGTGGTGTACCACTCTCATAATAAGATATACAAGAAGCTAAAAATATAGCTTGTGGGTGCAAAAGGGTTAGATTACTAAGGTAAAAACGAACAGACAGAACAATACCATGGCAGTGGGTATTACTTACCACAAGCAACTATCACTTAATGTGTTCATGATTTTAGTTGGATGTTTTAGCTTCATAAGATACTATTAAGCACAAAAACAACACTAGCACAAAAATAAACACAAATATGACACTCAAGCTAAGGTACACCCTCAGACAATTTCCAAACAACAAGCAAACACACAACAATGGAATCGACTATTTATTTACTACACTAATGTTTAATTGAAGTTATGGAATCCATCAATCATGGGGATTGAGCAAACAACCAGTAGATAATAACCAATGAATCAAGTCATAAATATAATCTAAAACACAATCTTCACTCAAGATAATATTCCTATCAAAACAAGCATAGAAACAGGACTGCACTAATAACACACTAGTATGGAAAATCTACACAAGCATGTTATAAGAAAAACTTATATTCTACAACTATAGCACAAGAAACTAAATAATTCATGGCATCATAAAAGAAGTAATAACTTCATAAATATGCTATAATAAACTCATACACTTATGAAAATAAAAATGACAATACTAGAGATAACGACAATTTCTAGTGGTGACACTAGTTCATCACTAGAGAAGCAAACAATGCTACTATGATGCTTAATTATAAACAATCTAGTCATGATCATAAATATACCTAATAACAGTACACAAATCCTACTCATGCTAGGAAGAAAGAACATCAAAATAATTCCATGAAACAACTATTAAGCATGCAGAAATTAATTCTAGCAATTTCTGTTTTCTTTCATCAACTACTAGCAAGCAAGCAAGGTATAATTTACACAACCAGTAGCTATGCAATTAAAGAAAAATTATCTAAACCTTTTCAAAAATCCAAACAATCAATTTAAAATCATTCACAATCAATCTATCAATCACAAGGAATTTAGTTTATTTGCAAACAATTTAATTTAGCACTCAATTGTGAATCATTTCTTAACAAGATACTCCTAAGGAATATTATGCTAACAAATGGATCACATCTAACATAATAGTAGCTTCTGATAAGAAATAAACTTCTCACTTGCATAAGTGAAAACAAACAATTATATTTTCCATGGTGGAAAATATCCTATCAACCACATGATTAAAACATGTTAATTTCTCACATGTGCATGGTTGGGAATTTTCATCCACAACCAAGATGCAATGGGACCAGTGGGTTATGGGCCCACTAATACCAAGGCAAAAAGAGGTAACAAAGCCTCTGGTCACACATGACAAATTAATCTAACCAAGCAAACCATACAAGGCTATTCATACTAGTGAAAATAATACTAGTGAAAACAATAAAGTGCAAACAAGCAAACAAATGCTACACATGCATCTCCATAAAATCAAGTGAAACCTAACAGAGATACTACCATCCTAATATCAGTACCAAAATGGTACTGTAATAAACTTAAAGACATCAAAAACTTAGGTGCACAACCACACAAAGATTTGCTCACACAACTAGTCAAAGAAGTACTAGAAAACAAACAACAAATGTTACACATGCTTTGCTATAAAATAAGCTGTAAGCTAATAGAGATAATAACAGATAAATAACAGTACCAAAATGGTATTGGATCTATCATAACCATAACAAAAATCTAGGTACAACAAATCTACAAGGATTTGCCCACACAACAATCCAAATAATAAAACTAGGAAAATAACAAATGGTACTCATGCTTTGCTACAAGATAACATGCAAGTTAACAGAGATAATAGCATAGAAATAACAGTACCAAAATGGTACTGGACTCACCACAATCATAGCAAAAACTTAGGTAACAAGCACACAAAGAGTTGGTTCACACAAAACATCAAATAAATAAACTAGGGAAATAACATATGCTACTTCTATAGCCAAATGATATTGCAAACATGCACACACTTTGTATGGTAGATGTAATGCAAGAAAACAACCTAATAACAAGATCCAACACATCCATACATTCTAGGAACAAAGATTAAACCAACCAAACATTTCATTTTAAACAAAAACAAACAAAGAAAACAAAACAGAAAAGCTGCTGTTTCTAGATCTGTCCACCAAAAATAATCTAGAGCCTAAAAACATAATATAAGCTTGGAAAAGATACACCTAGTCAATACCAAACTCATCCAATTGGATTTGCTTCAAAAATCATTTTTAAACTCCTTATAAAAAGTCTAGAAAAGCCTACTGTTCTTTTACGAAAATGGATGTCATTTCCATTTGGTAACTGGGGTTGATGTAAGGCCAAGTCCTATGGATAGATCTACTCATAGGATACTCAAAAAATTTTGATTTGACCAAAATGGATACAGATTCAAAAAGTTATGCCAAAAATGGCTAAACAGACAGTCTGTGGCAAAACAGGTATTGTGACAAAAATAAAAGTGAAAACTTGGATCTTCCAACGGGAAATGGTTAGGAAAACATAAGCCTAGTGATGTGAATTTTTGTAGAAAATAATATGCACGAAAACTATTTTTCCCAAGCTCAAAACCACAGGCAAACTTCTGCAGGGATTTGAGGTTCCTCACCTCGGTTTAAGAAAAATGGCCGGCGGCGATTTTGGAGCTCATGGAGCTCACAGGGCTGGCTCAAGGCTCTTCTCAGCTTGGGGATGAATTGTGGTCGTGAAGGGAGGTGGAGGAGGGCTGTGGAGCAAGTAAAGTCACAAGGAGTGGCTTATAGCAAAAGGGTAAGAACAAAATGGCAAGGGTGGCTTTGGGTTCATGCCATTGGATGGCATAGGAGGTGCTCAAGGGGCTTTTTGGTCACATCATAATAAGGCAATGAGGCCAAGGGGCAAGACCACCAAGGGGCAAGTCAAGGTTGGCCTTTGGAGTGAGGAATGATCAATGGCATGGGTCAAGGGTCAAGGCATGGTGACCCATACCATGCCACATCACCATGTTCCCTCCATTCTCTCACTTGGTTTCCGTCTCACCTGTCGCACCCGGACTTCTAAAGGATACTCGCCGTTCCGTTGAACAGTAATAGATTGGATTACGGGGCTTACCGGCACCCGCGTCCTCTTACGAGTAGGCCAACACACGTATGTGTGACAACCAACCCCTATCTGTTCAGCGTCGACGTAAACTATCCCATAGAAATCAGGACACTACCATTGACGTACTTCATACCATACACACATGGTACGTCAACGGTTTGTAACAGAATGATAGCACAACATATCTCTAAGACACAAAAGATTGAAATAAGTTGCAAATAGCTCTCACTAGAGCAGAGATAGCAAATACAATCATCCAGAGGACACACGTCCCAACATAACATCATTACATCTCAGCGGAAGCATTCAAAGGGTCTGAGTACAGACAAATCCAAATAGGCTTAAGAAGCCGGAAACTGAAATAAAGACGGAGCCCATCCACGTAGTCTCGGATCCTGCCCGAGTCCGCTACCTACTCGTCAGCAGCCTCGTCAAACTCCACGTAGTAGCCGTCACCTGGATCCTCGTAAGCGTAGTCTGCGGAAACCACAGCCCCAAAGGGGTCAGTACATAGACGTACAGGCAAGCAAGACTCACAGTTCACCAAAGTGTAGCCCGTCAACACTAAGCACAGATGCCTTGGGTTCAACGGAAGAAAGGGGATATAAAAGATGCTGCAACTGGCTGCGCTAATCAACTACAGAGATTCTACCACTTCCGGCTAACAGAAAGAAGATAAGATCGAGTATTGTAACCAACTGAAAGATAACTTCAAACAAACCCATCCTGGATCTCGCCCCTTATCCAAAGAAGCAATCCGAGGATAACTCACACAGTTGGATTAAAGATGACTCAAGTTATTGTGTCAATAATCCTATTACTAGTCAAGTTGGTAATCATTGGGTGTGAGATTGTGAATCATTAGGTTTAAGTTGTCCTGAGTACTTGTTAGCCAGTACTTTCACCAAGTTAACCATAACCGCGGAAAGCACGGCTTCTCGAGAAGATTTATCCCTGCAGGGTTGCACCAATTTGGCCGTACACGTATGAATAACCCGCCAGATGGAAAGGCCCTTCCACCAAGCGGGGCACTCAACACAACTCAACTCTTCTCCGCATCAAGCCCAAAGCACCTTGGGCGCACGGCTAATCGAGCCCAGAAGAAAATGGACCCTCATAGCACTCTAAGAACGTGTCCCCCTATATGCCGACTACAAAAGTTCCACCCTGCGCTGGGCTCGCAAAAACATGCATGCGGCAAATGGAAAACACGAACTAAATGAGACGATTTGGACGAGATGCAATCGAATCAAATTGTGGGGGGGGCGCCCATACTCGCTTCCCACATGCGGGTAGTGCGCTCATCATGGATCAGTAGACAAGACCCTTTTCCTATTAGGGTCGACACTAGCAGGCCTCAAAACCACACAGGGCCTCCTGCCGGTGCCTTATCATCAAATTATTATTTAACAATAATATTAGCATGATTGATTGATTAAACATCGAGCCCCCAGAACATAATAAAAATATAGTAACTGAAAGTAACGGGTAACAGACTCGAGCAAAACAACCTAAGCATGCTAGTAAGACACTGGCTCAATCAATAGGGTTGTAGGAGTGGTGGTGAGGCAATTTCAGGGTTAAGGGATTCATGTGATAGGTTCGTAACAGAAACAATTACTACTAGGGCTAGCAGAAATAGACAACGGAAAGTATCGGTAACCAAGGTTGAAAGGAACACAATGGTTCATGTGAGAGATAACTTGCCTGCAAACTCAGCAGCCTGGTACTGAGCTAGATCCTCAGAAGGGGTGCTGTAAAGATCGTCTGTCTCAACGTCGTCGTCTATCCGAGAAGAAGCAAACAAACAAGACAGAAATATAAACAATCAATATCATGGCATAGTGCACAATCATGGGATGATGCATGTCAATTTAATAGATGCAACAAAATAAACTAGTGACATAGTAACACAATTTAAATGGACCCATATGCAATGAGATTGCATATGGAAAAGGTCCATGGATTAAGGTGGAAACAAATGATCTACAATTTAATTACCATGTGAGAATGTATTACCATGATGCATGCATGATGATAACAACAAAATAACAAAAAAAGATGCAAGTGGAAAAGGAATTTAACAAGTTTGGAAATTATTTATTAAGTTGGAAATTTTTGGTTACTTAAACATGTCACACAAGCATTTGTTGTTTTCATCAATTTAAAGTGTTCAAAACAAATAACAAAATTCATATTTGAAAAGAATACCAAATTTTAGTTGGATTACATGTTTCAAATTTTGAAATAGGAGTTAGGATGAAATTATTATGACTTAAACAATATTAAACAAGTTTTAAATGAATTTAAAACAAGCATGAATTTTCTTTGAATTTTATTTGTTCAAAACATAAATTCAAATTCATATTTGAAAAGTTTATAATTTTCTAGTTTGAAAACATATTTTGCATGTTCAAAAATAATTTATTTTGAGCAAGTTATGATTTTAGCAAAATTTAAATGAATTAAACAAGGATTAAATTATTTAGGCAATTTAAATTATTCAAAACATGAAACAAAATTTATATTTTAAATGGTTATTTGAAATAGCATGGAAAACATATTTTATTTGCATTATTTGGATTAATAATGAATTAGTTATGAATTTTAGCAAATTGCAATTGAATTATTTGAATTCAAATTTGAATTGCATTTTGAAAATTCAAAACAGAACACAATTGGTACCAATAGGTAGACAATTTAATTTAGACCAGCACACATATTTTATTTTCATTATTTGGGGTTATAAAATAAAAGTTATAATGTTTTTAAAACTAGGGACCAATCTGTTAAAAAAAAGGACTTGGATTTGATTACAGAAAAAGTTAAAACCATTTTATACGCATCAGAACCCTACCCTAGGCACTGCCAGGGGGCCCAGGGTATCGCTGTGCTCACGTGGCTACTGTGTGGCTGACAGGGGGCCCTCCCTGTCAGCACTTGGGAGAAAAAAGGTGGGGTTTTTCCCCGTGCGAGGCCAGGGGCTCGAACCCTGCACCTCTCGCTTGCGCGCGCTGTGCCTGACCAGTGCGCTGTTTCGCGTTTCTTGTGAGTTAACCACGCGCGGGGAGGATAAGGTTACCAACTAGCTAACTGAAACTTTAACTGAAACTCGCGCAGTATCTGAACTTGACAGGAACGGAGCGGGACGGCGGCGATCTCCGACGTGCTCGTGCGCGATGTGCTTGTGTGCTGCCGTGATGGGGTGCTGGACGCGTGCACGTGCTTGCGGGCAGGAGACAGAGAGGAGGAGGAGATGGACACGGTGGCTCACCACCGTTGTCGGGGAAGCAGATGGTCGAGGGGGAGCGGCCGGCGGCGTTGTCGCAGATGGCGGCGAAGATCCACGAGGCGCACGGGCTCGCTGCGGTGTCCAAACTGTAGAGGAGGAGGTGGGGAACTGGTTTCTGAAGCTAGGTGGGGTGCAGGAGCTTCATGGAAACGGCGGCTAGCGAAAGTTCAGAGGGGCGCGGTGGTTTTCTCCGGCGAGAGATTCAGAGAGGGGGGAACGCGCCGGGAGAGAGAAATTGGCGGCGCGAGAGAGGGGGAACAGGAGCCTAGGGATTAGGGCTTCTGCGCGGAGACCTAGGTGGTCTTATAGGCCCCGGGATCGCCTCCTGGCCATCGGTGGGCGCCGTACGGCGACGTGGCACGGCGGATTTCGTGCCGTACTTGGGAAAGAAGATGGGGGCATTGGCGAAGCGGTATCGAGCCGCTGCGGGCTGGCTGCGCACGGAGTAAAGGGTTAGGTGGGTTGGGCTGGGTAGTTAGGTGCTGCGCGCGCGCGTTTTTTCTTCTTTTTTCTATTTTTGCTTTTTCTGTTTTTTTTTGTAGCAAAGAAAATGGAAGCAAAAGTTAGGTTTTTGATTTGATAAAAATTGGAAAAAAATCATGTGGGTTTGTTAGTCCAACAGCTACCACTTGGCCACTAGGTTTTTGAAAATTCATTTGGATGAAAATTTAGTTAATAATTGGTTATTTAAAACAAGATTTTTAATTATGGAAAACCAATGAGTTTTTAATTGGAAACAAATGAATACATTTGTTTTGTAATTTCATAATTTTCAACAATGGGTACTGTTTGAAAGTTTGTGGTTTGAATTTGAATAAGTTGAAATTAATTGATTAATATTGGAAACAATGTTTTTATTAGGGTGACCCCTATTGATTAAATAGAACAAATGTGATTAGAATTTGTTTGGTATTTTTATAATTTTCAAATGAGGTGCTGTTTGAAGATGCTTTGAAATTGAAAGCAATTTGGAATTACTTGATTGAAATAAAAGCACCATTTTATTAGTTTATTCATTATGGAATGATTGGAAATAAAATGAGACTTTGGATTGCAATTTTGATTTGAGAAATATTGTAACATAACAAGTATGAAACACATCATTTGAATTTATTTGAAGTTCAATTATGAAAACAGAATAAAAACAGATGCAAAACAAATAGTAAACAAATGCAAACAATGAAATAAACATGATGACATGATGCAATACTTTGATTAAACAGGAAATCAAACATTCTAAGGGATATTTTCATACTTGGGATGTTACAAAACGCCCCCCCCTTGAAGGAATCGCGCCCCGAGATTCCTTACTGAGAAGTGAAAAGGTCCGGATACTTCTTGCGAAGATCCTCTTCGGTCTCCCATGTTGCCTCTTTATCGGAATGATGCGACCACTGCACTTTCAAGAACTTGGTGCTCTTGTTGCGCGTCTTACGCTCGGTCTCATCGAGAATACGAACAGGGTGCTCCTCATAAGATAGATCATCTTGCAGTTCAATGGAATCATGATCAACTGCACGATCTGGATCTTTGAAACACTTCTTGAGCTGTGACACGTGGAACACATCGTGCACCTTGGATAGCTTTTCTGGAAGTTCAAGACGATAGGCATTTTCCGCACGTCTCGAGAGAATGTTGAAAGGACCAATGTATCTTGGTGCCAGCTTTCCTTTCACACCAAAACGATGAGTGCCTCTGAGGGGAGTTACACGGAGATATGCCTTGTCACCAGGTGCATAGACCATATCACGGTGCTTGCTGTCATAGTAACTCTTCTGACGAGACTGAGCAATCTTGAGATTGTCACTAATGATAGGAACTTTCTCCTCGGCTTCCTTAACAATGTCAGGGCCTAAGAGTGAACGTTCACCAGCTCCAGACCAATTGATTGGACTCCTGCATCTGCGGCCATACAATGCCTCAAATGGTGCCATGCCTAGGCTTGCCTGGAAACTGTTGTTGTAGGAGAATTCAGCATATGGAAGGCAATCCTCCCATTTCATGCCAAAGGAGAGACCACATGCTCTGAGCATATCCTCGAGAACCTGATTGACTCTTTCGACTTGCCCCTGAGACTGAGGGTGATAAGCTGTGCTGAATAGAAGTTTGGTGCCCAATGCTTCTTGAAAACTCTTCCAGAAATGGGAAGTGAAGATACTTCCACGGTCTGAGCTTATTTCCAATGGAACACCATGAAGAGGAACAACCTTTGCTGTGTAGAGCTCTGCTAACTGGCTAGCTGAGATAGTTTCCTTGACAGCAAAGAAGTGAGCTACCTTAGTGAGACGATCAATAATAACGAAGATCGCATCGTTGCCCTTTTTGGACTTTGGAAACCCAGTAACGAAGTCCATTTCAATCATGTCCCACTTCCACTCAGGAATTTTCAGAGGTTGGAGTAGACCGGCTGTTTTCTTATGGACTGCTTTAACACGTTGACAAACGTCGCATTCAGAAACGTATTGAGCAATTTCACGTTTCATGCCAGGCCACCAATACAGAGTCTTGAGATCCTGGTACATCTTTGTACTTCCAGGGTGGATGGAGAGAGGTGTTTCATGAGCCTCCTTGAGAATGATATCTTTGAGACTTTGAATCTGAGGAACTGCAATGCATCCTTCGAAGAACACAGTTCCCTTGTCATCAATTGAGAAGGACTTGAATTTATCATTGCCTTCTTTGATGTGCTCTACAATCTTCTTGATTTCAGTATCACGAAGTTGTTCAGAATGAATCTTGTCCTCGAGAGTTGGACTGGTTGTCAAGCTAGCAAGATAACCTTGAGGTACAAGACCAAGGTTCAGCTTCTGGAATTCTTCAGGAAGTGGAGGTTGGCTTTCCATGATCATGAGATTATTGCAATAGGACTTGCGACTGAGAGCATCGGCCATAACATTAGCCTTGCCTGGAGTGTAAGAAATGGTGAGATCAAAGTCTTTAATCTCTTCAATCCATCTCCTTTGCCTGAGGTTTAGATCTGGTTGAGTGAAGATGTATTTCAGACTCTTATGATCGGAAAAGATTTCAGTTTTGTTACCCAACAAGTATTGTCTCCATTTCTTGAGGGCAAACACAACTGCTGCAAGTTCTAGGTCATGTGTGGGATAGTTTTGCTCATGTGGGTTCAACTGACGTGAAGCATAAGCCACAACTTGACGTTCTTGCATAAGAACTGCACCTAGACCTTGGAGAGATGCATCGCAGAATATCTGGAAAGGTTTGGTAGTATCTGGGCCAACCAGAACAGGTGTGGAAGTGAGTTTAGTCTTCAGGAGATTGAAACTTTCATCACATTGTGGAGACCAAACGAACTTCTTGTCCTTCTTTGTGAGATCAGTGAGAGGTTTGGAAATCTTGGATAAGTTTTGGACGAAACGACGGCAATAGCTAGCCAAGCCAAGAAAACTTCTGACTTGCTTCACCGTCTTAGGAGGTTTCCAATCAACAATTGCCTTAACCTTTTCTGGGTCAATGTCTATGCCTTTGGCAGAGATGATATGACCAAGGTAAGCAACTTCTGGAATCCAGAACTCACATTTGGAGAACTTGGCATATAGACGATGTTCGCGAAGTTTCATGAGAGTGAGACGAAGGTGTTCTCCATGCTCTTACTCGGATTTTGAGTAGACGAGAATATCATCGAGATATACCACAACGAACTTGTCGAGGTATTCATGGAAGACAGAATTCATGAGTCTTGAGAACGTCGCCGGTGCATTGGTGAGACCAAAGGACATGACGGTGTATTCATATAGACCGTACCGAGTGGTGAAAGCTGTTTTAGGAATATCTTCCTTTCTGATCTTTATCTGATGGTAACCCATCCTCAAGTCCAACTTTGAGAATATTGAGGCTCCAGCAAGCTGATCAAAAAGATCATCGATACGAGGAATTGAATACTTGTTTTTGATGGTTTTCTCGTTGAGAGGACGATAGTCAACCACGAGTCTCTTTGTTTGATCCTTCTTGGCAACAAACAGAGTTGGGCAACCCCAAGCGGAGGAACTAGGCTGAATGTAACCTTTCTCCATGTACATATCGATTTGCTCCTTCAACAATTTCAGTCCAGGAGGAGCTATCTTGTATGGATGCTTAGAGATTGGAGCAGTACCTGGCTCAAGCTCGATCACGAACTCAACTGCTCTGTCTGGAGGCATCCCTGGCAACTCCTCTGGAAAGACGTCAGGGAATTCACAAACCACCGGAACATTCTCAATTGCAGGAAGAGGTTTAGCATCGATTGTGCATAGCTGAACAGAACTTGATCCATATGGAGAATAGACTATCTGGCCAGAAGGGTGGGAGAGAGTTATTGACTTTTGAGCACAGTCAATTTTAGCTTTGTGTGTCTTCAACCAATCCATGCCCAGAATGACATCAATGTTAGAATTTCCCAGCAACATGAGTGAAGCAAGGAATATGCGACCCCCAATTAGGATTTGATTGTCCATAATTATCTTGGAAGTCAACATTTGCGGTCCCGGAGAGTGAACAGTCATTTGATTGCTTAGCGGAACCAGAACTAGGTTGTATGCTTTTGCAAAAATCTTTGACACAAAAGAATGCAATGCTCCGGTATCAAACAACACTTTAGTTGGAATAGAGTTTATGGGTAATATACCGAGAACGACGTCAGCAGCTTCCTCAGCTTTGTCGGCCTTGATATGATTCACCCTCGCGGTCCTCCCGACAGGCCTGTTGTTGGAGTTGAAGGCTTTAGCCGGGGGAGCACGAACCATTGCCTGGTTGGTGTTGGGGCGAGGAGGTGGAGGTAGCTGCCTCTGAGTGCACTTATCAGCGTAGTGTCCAGTCTCCTTACATTTGTAGCAAGTGACGACACGAGGAGGACCTGGCCTTGGCTGCCCCATTGGAACCCTCTGACTCTGCATCTGAGCTGGGTTGGGTGGGCGGGGAGCAAAGCCTGGAGAAGCTTGGGCATATGGAGCCCGAGTGACAGCAGCATTTGGCACCCAGATGCGGCGCTTCTGCGGAGGGGTGGTCATGTTGGAGGAGGAACCACCCTCACGCGAGTGCTTGCGGGACTCCTCGAACGCCTTGCGCCCATTTTCCTCATTGAGCGCGGTGTTCACGAGCTCCTCAAAGTCCTTGCACTTGATGTTGGTGAGAGCGTACTTCAGTTCCGGGTTAAAACCTCGGCGGAACCTTGCCATCTTCTTAGCCTCAGTGGACACCTCATCACCAGCGTATCGAGCGAGACGATTGAACTCGTTCTGATAGCCAATGACGTCCAGCTTGCCCTGCTTGAGAGAGCAAAATTCCTCACGCATCCTTTCCATGAGACCATCTGGGATGTGGTGCTTCAGGAAGGCATCCTTGAAACAACCCCAGGTGATAGGATAGCCAGCTCTCATGGTCTGGTAGTTCTCCCACCAAGTGGCTGCCTGACCCTTCAGTAGGTAGGTGGCATACTTGACTTTGTCCTCCTCAGCAACGTGAGCAATGTCCAGAGCCCTGGCCATCTCCCTGATCCAGTCATCAGCATCCAGAGGCTCACGTGTTGCCACGAAAGCTCTCGGACCCATACTGAGGAACTCCTTGATGCTGACCCGTGGAGCATTCTGGTTGTTGTGCTGGTTAGCCTGGATCTGGGCCATCTGAGCAACGACCTGAGTCATCTGAGTCAACAGCTCCGTGAGTGGAGGTGGTTCAGGCGGGTTGCTCCTTGTTGGCGGCATCCTGGATAGACATGCATTTTAGCACAACAACAGAAAAGGATATACTTGGTAACCGAAAGATAGATTATTCCGACGTATGAATAGATAACCAACAGGTACATCATCACATGTTCAAATACATCAGAATATCCAACAGACCAATACATGGTTCGAAAGCCAAAGGATAACTAAACATAGCTAGGAATGGATACATCTGTACTCCCATGCTCATCACGCAGGACGGCGGTGAGTAGTACGACGAGAGATACGGTGAGGAGTAATCCCACGAAAGTAGGTAGAACGACGACCCACGTAGATCGGGACTGCTCTGAGAGCAACTCTCGGTGTGGTGAAGTAGAAAGTGTCGTCTCCCTGTGCTCCAAAGCGTGGAATCCCAGTGTAACCAGCTCCGAGGTTGAGGAGTGGACCTCTGATCGGCTCGTAACCACCAGCATCTGGCAAACTACGTCCAACTATCTGATGGAAACGTGCAAAGCGCTCATCTCCAACAAAGTCTGTGGTGTACGTCGCCAGACGATTCAAAGCAAGGTAGAGCTGCTCCCTGACTGAGGCCAAATCCTGAGAAAGTGTGGTGGCAACAGCGTCACTGTGCCTCACAAACTGAGCGGTGGTGTGCAGCCTGGTGTTATCATGCTCGTAGACATCCAGGTTGTCGTAGAGGGTGAAGTGAGCTCCCTCCGAAGTGATGTAACCACGGGGGATGTGGCGATAGATAGAATCGTCAAATCCCCAGTAGTCAGCACGAAGGACGGTGAGACTCACGTAAGCTGCCTGCTGCACGACCATATCCACTGTGGAACCTACTGCCTCGTAGCGGTGGGCTACACTCATGCCATCATCTGAAAGAATGGAGACGATAGCCTGGTAGTAGGTCTGGTCAAACTCTCCCTGCTGCTCGTAGACCTGGTACTCTGGTGCCCAACGGAACCCCAGATAAGTGACCATGTCTCTCAGCATCTCCGGATAACCGACAGTGCTCTCACAACGAGTCATCCGAACCACCTGCGGGTAGAACCTGAGATCCATCTGCAGATGATCGGGGAAGGTTTTGATTAGACGCCGGTAGAGAACTGAAGTGGAAAGCAACAACAAGGTTCAACGGACGAAAAGGATGTTGAAAAGAACAGGATATTGAAGCAACATCGGGAAACACGAGACCAAAAACTCCTGAGGTACTACGGAGAACCCAAAACACGTGAAACCCTAACTTGAAAGTTTAGGTGAGAAGAGAGAAAACAACGTTGCACTTCCTTACCAGAAAAGGGTGGGTGGGTGGGGAAAGAAGAAAAATGGCAGAATTCCTACTCTCACGTCTCATTTTTTCCTATATAGCTACAAAATAGTTTCTAGACTCAACTGCGACCAGTAAAAGGGATCCTACAGACAGACAGGCTCTGATACCATTTGTCGCACCCGGACTTCTAAAGGATACTCGCCGTTCCGTTGAACAGTAGTAGATTGGATTACGGGGCTTACCGGCACCCGCGTCCTCTTACGAGTAGGCCAACACACGTATGTGTGACAACCAACCCCTATCTGTTCAGCGTCGACGTAAACTATCCCATAGAAATCAGGACACTACCATTGACGTACTTCATACCATACACACATGGTACGTCAACGGTTTGTAACAGAATGATAGCACAACATATCTCTAAGACACAAAAGATTGAAATAAGTTGCAAATAGCTCTCACTAGAGCAGAGATAGCAAATACAATCATCCAGAGGACACACGTCCCAACATAACATCATTACATCTCAGCGGAAGCATTCAAAGGGTCTGAGTACAGACAAATCCAAATAGGCTTAAGAAGCCGGAAACTGAAATAAAGACGGAGCCCATCCACGTAGTCTCGGATCCTGCCCGGGTCCGCTACCTACTCGTCAGCAGCCTTGTCAAACTCCACGTAGTAGCCGTCACCTGGATCCTCGTAAGCGTAGTCTGCGGAAACCACAGCCCCAAAGGGGTCAGTACATAGACGTACTGGCAAGCAAGACTCACAGTTCACCAAAGTGTAGCCCGTCAACACTAAGCACAGATGCCTTGGGTTCAACAGAAGAAAGGGGATATAAAAGATGCTGCAACTGGCTGCGCTAATCAACTACAGAGATTCTACCACTTCCGGCTAACAGAAAGAAGATAAGATCGAGTATTGTAACCAACTGAAATATAACTTCAAACAAACCCATCCTGGATCTCGCCCCTTATCCAAAGAAGCAATCCGAGGATAACTCACACAGTTGGATTAAAGATGACTCAAGTTATTGTGTCAATAATCCTATTACTAGTCAAGTTGGTAATAATTGGGTGTGAGATTGTGAATCATTAGGTTTAAGTTGTCCTGAGTACTTGTTAGCCAGTACTTTCACCAAGTTAACCATAACCGCGGAAAGCACGGCTTCTCGAGAAGATTTATCCCTGCAGGGTTGCACCAATTTGGCCGTACACGTATGAATAACCCGCCAGATGGAAAGGCCCTTCCACCAAGCGGGGCACTCAACACAACTCAACTCTTCTCCGCATCAAGCCCAAAGCACCTTGGGCGCATGGCTAATCGAGCCCAGAAGAAAATGGACCCTCATAGCACTCTAAGAACGTGTCCCCCTATATGCCGACTACAAAAGTTCCACCCTGCGCTGGGCTCGCAAAAACATGCATGCGGCAAATGGAAAACACGAACTAAATGAGACGATTTGGACGAGATGCGAATCGAATCAAATTGAGGGGGCGCCCATACTCGCTTCCCACATGCGGGTAGTGCGCTCATCATGGATCAGTAGACAAGACCCTTTTCCTATTAGGGTCGACACTAGCAGGCCTCAAAACCACACAGGGCCTCCTGCCGGTGCCTTATCATCAAATTATTATTTAACAATAATATTAGCATGATTGATTGATTAAACATCGAGCCCCCAGAACATAATAAAAATATAGTAACTGAAAGTAACGGGTAACAGACTCGAGCAAAACAACCTAAGCATGCTAGTAAGACACTGGCTCAATCAATAGGGTTGTAGGAGTGGTGGTGAGGCAATTTTAGGGTTAAGGGATTCATGTGATAGGTTCGTAACAGAAACAACTACTACTAGGGCTAGCAGAAATAGACAACGGAAAGTATCGGTAACCAAGGTTGAAAGGAACATAATGGTTCATGTGAGTGATAACTTGCCTGCAAACTCAGCAGCCTGGTACTGAGCTAGATCCTCAGAAGGGGTGCTGTAAAGATCGTCTGTCTCAACATCGTCGTCTATCCGAGAAGAAGCAAACAAACAAGACAGAAATATAAACAATCAATATCATGGCATAGTGCACAATCATGGGATGATGCATGTCAATTTAATAGATGCAACAAAATAAACTAGTGACATAGTAACACAATTTAAATGGACCCATATGCAATGAGATTGCATATGGAAAAGGTCCATGGATTAAGGTGGAAACAAATGATCTACAATTTAATTACCATGTGAGAATGTATTACCATGATGCATGCATGATGATAACAACAAAATAACAACAAAAGATGCAAGTGGAAAAGGAATTTAACAAGTTTGGAAATTATTTATTAAGTTGGAAATTTTTGGTTACTTAAACATGTCACACAAGCATTTGTTGTTTTCATCAATTTAAAGTGTTTAAAACAAATAACAAAATTCATATTTGAAAAGAATACCAAATTTTAGTTGGATTACATGTTTCAAATTTTGAAATAGGAGTTAGGATGAAATTATTATGACTTAAACAATATTAAACAAGTTTTAAATGAATTTAAAACAAGCATGAATTTTCTTTGAATTTTATTTGTTCAAATCATAAATTCAAATTCATATTTGAAAAGTTTATAATTTTCTAGTTTGAAAACATATTTTGCATGTTAAAAAATAATTTATTTTGAGCAAGTTATGATTTTAGCAAAATTTAAATGAATTAAACAAGGATTAAATTATTTAGGCAATTTAAATTATTCAAAACATGAAACAAAATTTATATTTTAAATGGTTATTTGAAATAGCATGGAAAACATATTTTATTTGCATTATTTGGATTAATAATGAATTAGTTATGAATTTTAGCAAATTGCAATTGAATTATTTGAATTCAAATTTGAATTGCATTTTGAAAATTCAAAACAGAACACAATTGGTACCAATAGGTAGACAATTTAATTTAGACCAGCACACATATTTTATTTTCATTATTTGGGGTTATAAAATAAAAGTTATAATGTTTTTAAAACTAGGGACCAATCTGTTAAAAAAAAGGACTTGGATTTGATTACAGAAAAAGTTAAAACCATTTTATACGCATCAGAACCCTACCCTAGGCACTGCCAGGGGGCCCAGGGTATCGCTGTGCTCACGTGGCTACTGTGTGGCTGACATGGGGCCCTCCCTGTCAGCACTTGGGAGAAAAAAGGTGGGGTTTTTCCCCGTGCGAGGCCAGGGGCTCGAACCCTGCACCTCTCGCTTGCGCGCGCTGTGCCTGACCAGTGCGCTGTTTCGCGTTTCTTGCCAGTTAACCACGCGCGGGGAGGATAAGGTTACCAACTAGCTAACTGAAACTTTAACTGAAACTCGCGCAGTATCTGAACTTGACAGGAACGGAGCGGGACGGCGGCGATCTCCGACGTGCTCGTGCGCGATGTGCTTGTGTGCTGCCGTGATGGGGTGCTGGACGCATGCACGTGCTTGCGGGCAGGAGACAGAGAGGAGGAGGAGATGGACACGGTGGCTCACCACCGTTGTCGGGGAAGCGGATGGTCGAGGGGGAGCGGCCGGCGGCGTTGTCGCAGATGGCGGCGAAGATCCACGAGGCGCACGGGCTCGCTGCGGTGTCCAAACTGTAGAGGAGGAGGTGGGGAACTGGTTTCTGAAGCTAGGTGGGGTGCAGGAGCTTCATGGCGACGGCGGCTAGCGAAAGTTCAGAGGGGCGCGGTGGTTTTCTCCGGCGAGAGATTCAGAGAGGGGGGAACGCGCCGGGAGAGAGAAATTGGCGGCGCGAGAGAGGGGGAACAGGAGCCTAGGGATTAGGGCTTCTGCGCGGAGACCTAGGTGGTCTTATAGGCCCCGGGATCGCCTCCTGGCCGTCGGTGGGCGCCGTACGGCGACGTGGCACGGCGGATTTCGTGCCGTACTTGGGAAAGAAGATGGGGGCGTTGGCCAAGCGGTATCGGGCCGCTGCGGGCTGGCTGCGCGCGGAGTAAAGGGTTAGGTGGGTTGGGCTGGGTAGTTAGGTGCTGCGCGCGCGCGTTTTTTCTTCTTTTTTCTATTTTTGCTTTTTCTGTTTTTTTTTTGTAGCAAATAAAATGGAAGCAAAAGTTAGGTTTTTGATTTGATAAAAATTGGAAAAAAATCATGTGGGTTTGTTAGTCCAACAGCTACCACTTGGCCACTAGGTTTTTGAAAATTCAAATTTATTTGCTATTTTTGTAATGGCTTGCATTTGGATGAAAATTTAGTTAATAATTGGTTATTTAAAACAAGATTTTTAATTATGGAAAACCAATGAGTTTTTAATTGGAAACAAATGAATACATTTGTTTTGTAATTTCATAATTTTCAACAATGGGTACTGTTTGAAAGTTTGTGGTTTGAATTTGAATAAGTTGAAATTAATTGATTAATATTGGAAACAATGTTTTTATTAGGGTGACCCCTATTGATTAAATAGAACAAATGTGATTAGAATTTGTTTGGTATTTTTATAATTTTCAAATGAGGTGCTGTTTGAAGATGCTCTGAAATTGAAAGCAATTTGGAATTAGTTGATTGAAATAAAAGCACCATTTTATTAGTTTATTCATTATGGAATGATTGGAAATAAAATGAGACTTTGGATTGCAATTTTGATTTGAGAAATATTGTAACATAACAAGTATGAAACACATCATTTGAATTTATTTGAAGTTCAATTATGAAAACAGAATAAAAACAGATGCAAAACAAATAGTAAACAAATGCAAACAATGAAATAAACATGATGACATGATGCAATACTTTGATTAAACAGGAAATCAAACATTCTAAGGGATATTTTCATACTTGGGATGTTACATCACCCAAGGCTCCTAGTTCAAGTACACATGGGGCATGGTCAAGGTTGGCCTTTGGGGGCAAGGGGAGGCAAGGGGCAAGCCAAATAGTCAAAGACATGTGTGTGCCCATACCTTTCCATGTCACCACCTCTCTCCTCTCTTATCTTCATGCCTAAGGCTTCTAGAAGCAAGGTCAAGCATCCAAGGTGGACTACTAGTTGTGGTCAACACAAGGGACAAGTTCTTACTTAGAATCTTGCAAGGGAAGGCAATGAAATCTTCTGCCCAAAATCGTATCTGTTACTGTTCCGAAAAATTCAGAAAATTCTCTAAGTGTTGGAAAACAGAAGAAATGAGCAAAAAGTTTGGAATGTTTTCAGAGACCAAATGGATTCCAATTTTTGTTTTCCAAGTTGGAGTTTTTTAAACATGTTATAAACTTTCAGAAAAATCTTTGAAAAACAAATTTGAAATAGTTTAAGGCTATGAAAACAATGTGAGAAAAGGTGTACTTTCTGTTTTTCTCTGTTTTCCAAAAAAATACCTTTTTCTGCCTTAATTTTATACCACAAAAACAACAAGCAAAAGATAATTTTTATTTGCCCAAAAATAAAACTAAGCTTATGGTTTTGTAGTACATATTTCAAGGATTAATTAAATGTCAAGAAATCATAAAATGACAATTTATAGCTTAGTGAAAACAAAGGTAGAAAACATGTACTTGGCTTTATTTTCAGGAATTGTTTTCTATAGGAAAGTTAAAAGAAAACTTTCATAGATCATTTTGGAAACTTGTTTTATTGGATCCAACATGGTTAAAAGTTTGTTTTAAGATGCAAAAAAGAATGATCCAAGTCTTGGAATAAAAATCCACTAAAGTAATAATAAGAAAACATTAGGGAAAAATATCAGGAATATTTTTCAGAAACATATGGTGTTGGTTTTATAATGAAACAAAACTTATGTTGCAAATATGATTAAGATCACAACACAAGTTAGTTCAAACAATCATGTTGTTATAAAAATAATTTGTTGGCCCTTCAAACAATCATGTTGTTATAAAAATAATTTGTTGGCCCTAATAGTTGTCTTCTTGAGCACAGTACAAGAATCCAAAAACTGGGGTGTGACAGCTACTCGCCGTGTGATCCCACCCCGAGCACCTCCAGCATCCATCGGCCCCAACTTTAGCCATCCCATGGCATCTGCCGTGATACCACCACGACAGTTGGCGCCCACCGTGGGGCAGACAGAGGCGCTGGCTAGAGTCCATGTTCGGACGGGACTCATTTCTGCTACTGGGGAGCGTGTTGTCTGTGGCCTTGTCCACAGATTCGGCTCCTTCGACTTCGTCACTGACAACGCCGGAGATTTCAGCGGGAGGCCCATGCCGGCAGGCGGCTCGGTGCTCTCCTTTGGGTCGCACCTCGTCTACGTCGCCACCACCATCGTCCGCGAGTTTCCAGAGGAGGTGCTGATTGCGGAAGATCCTCCTGCTGTGATCGCTGCCCGCGGAAGGCCGATTGGCCGTTTGTAACATCCCAAGTATGAAAATCTCCCCCTAGATGTTTGTTTCTTGTTTTGTTATTGCTTTGCATCATGTCATCATAGCCATTGCCTTTTGTTGCATTTGTTTTGCATTTGATTTCAATTGTTTCCATCTGATTTCTATTTGAATTCCAAAACAAAATTCAATTGTTGTTCATACTTGTTATGTTACAATGTGTCAAATAAAAACTACAAAATAAACAAATGAATTGTTCCACAAAAATTGGAATCAAAAACTTGAAATTTTGGCTTAGGTTAATTTATTCTTTTGATACCAAAAAAATTGCTTAAAATCATTTATTCCAAACAACAACATCAATTAATTTTGTTTGGGAAACAAATGTTGCATAATGCTGTTTTTATAATAAGTAACTCAGTACATTTTTCCCTAAATTTTATCTAGCCTAAAACCATCTATTCTTTCTCCTTTTCCAAAGCTGCGAAAAAAAATAAAAAAAAACAGAAAAGTTTAAAAAGGAGAGGGGGAATAGGGGGCAACCAGCCCATTTGGGGCCAGCCCAACCTGCCCCTAAAGGCCCGTGTGTTACAGAGCGACATCCATGGTGTCCACGTGTGTTACAGAGGTGAGGAACGGTTCCGAGCTCACCCCTCCTCTATAACCTAGCTCGAGCTCCCCCCTCCTAGCCGTAATCCCTCCACTCCTTGTCCCTCGCGCCGCAGCTCCTTTTCTCCCTCTCTCTCTCGCTGCTTTCTCCTCTCTGTTCTGTACCGAGATCCCCCACCGAAGGCCACCACCAGCCACCCCTCTCCGGCTCGCCGCCGGCGTCACGGTGCCCTAGCGGCCGAGCTAGGGCCGGGAACGGAAAGGTCCCGACCCCCTCTACCTCGCTGTCCCCTCCGTTTCCCCGGAGACCCTCCGAGTCGCCGCCGCCATCTCGATTTTTGCCGCCGGCCGCACCCCTCCCTGCACCAACCTCCTCCTCCACGGCATCCCCTCGAGGTGAGCTCAACCGCCCTCGCCTCCTTCCCTCTCGGCCACCACACGGCCCGCACGACCACCGCCCACGGCAGCCAGCCTCGCACGGCCACCACCCGCGCGCAGCGGCAGCGAACTAGCGCCACCGCAGGCCGTTCGTCCCCAACGACCAACGCTCGTGAGTTTCAGAAGCGATCTGAAACCAAAATTCAGTTAAACTCCTTAACTGAATGTTAACCTGTCCCCTGCCCCTTACCTGTCACAAATCGTTCACAACCCATCTTGTTCAGCGCCCGTGCGCGCAAGCATGCGCTCCCGGGATCGAATCCCACGGGAGGCATTTGCCTCCCCCTTTTTTTCCCTTGCGCGCAACCCCGCGGGGCCCGCGCGTCAGTGACCCATGCGGCCACGTCAACCCCATCCAGGCCACCTAGGCGCCACACAGGCGATGGGCCCACTGGCAGTGGCCCATTCTGGGTCACTGCTCGGTGCCTTTATCTTTTCTGTCTTTTTATTTTTCATTATCAGTCCATTTTAAATTACAGAATAGTCCCTAGAATTACAACCCTAATAACTTTTATTTCACAAACCCAAATAATAAAAATAAAATATGTACACTGCACCAAATTTAATTATCTACCTATTTATAACACTTGTTTTCTGTTTTGAATAATTCAAATGCCTCCAAATTTCAAATTCAAACAAATCATTTGAAATTTGATAAAATCCATAACTAAATCATACTTAATTCAAATAACACAAATAAAATATGTTTTCCATGCCATTTTAAACAACCTAACCAATATAAATTTCGTTTCATGATTTGAATAATTAAAATTGCTTGAATAATTTAAACCTTGTTTAATTCATTTAAAATTGCTAAATTCATAACTTGCTCAAATTAAATTATTTTTGAACATATAAAATATGTTTTCAAACCAGAAAAACATAATATATTCAAATATGATTTTGGTTTAATGTTTTGAACAAATAAAATTCAATTAATATTCATACTTGATTTAATTCCATTTAAATCCTGTTTAAATTGTTTAATTCATAATTAAATCATTGTAATTCCTTTTTCAATAATTGAAACATGTAATCCACCTAAAATTTTGTGCTCTATTCAAATATTAACTTGGTTATCTATTTTGAACAATTAAACTTGATGAAAACAACAAATGCTTGTGTAACACCTTTAAGTAACCAAAATTCCATAACTTAATAAATAAAATTCCAAATTTGTTAAACCTTATTTCAACTTGTTTCTATTGTTGTTATTTTTTCTGTTTTCCTCATCCATGCATCATGCTAATCCACTTTCACCTGTTGATTAGTTGTAAAACAATTATTTCAACCTAAATGCATGGGCTTTTCATATGCAATTCAACTTGCATGTGGGTCCATTTAAATTGTGTGACCATGTCAACTAGTTTATTTTTGATGCATCAATTAAATGGTCATGCATCATCCCATGATTGTGCACTATGCCATGTTATTGATTGTTTGTTCTCTGCGTTGTTTGTTTGCTTCTTCTCGAATAGACGACGACGTTGAGACCGACGATCTTTACGACACCCCTTCTGAGGATTTAGCTCAGTACCAGGCTACTGAGTTTGCAGGCAAGTATTCACTCACATGAACCATCGTGTTCCTTTCAACATTGGATACCGATACTTTCCGTTGCCTATTCTGCTAGCCTATGTATCGATGCTTGTTCTCCGAACCTACCACATGATACCCTGAACCCTGATAGAGCCTCACCTCCACACCTATAACCCCATTGATTGTTGCCCGTGTCTTACTAGCATGCTTAGGGTTGTTTTGCTCGAGTCTGCTGTCCGTTACTTTCTGTTATCATATGTTATTATGTTCTATGGGCTCGATGTTTAAGCAACGACCTGCTAATGTTATGGGTAATAATAATTTGATGATAAGGCACCGGCAGGAGGCCCGGCGTGGTTTTGAGGCCTGCTAGTGTCGACCCTAATTAGGAAAAGGGTCTTGTCTACTGATCCATGATGAGCGTGCTCACCGCATCCGGGTGGTGGTATGGAACCCCCCTCGACTTGGATCTGATCCGCAGTTTGTCCGAAGAGCCACACTTAGTTCGGGTGTTCCATTTGGCTCATACGCATAAATGGGTCGCTCCCATGGTTACTGATGATGATGATGACGCACACATATAGGGCGAGGCCTGTATTGCCGGGGTGTTGCGTCCTGCGGGAGTTTTGCACACTTGCGCTGAGTATTCGGCTGCGTGGCTGGGACCTTATAGCTCCGTGGCTCCTAGGACAGGCTGTAGAGATGGTTCGAGTCGTGTCAAGCCAAACTGAGTTTTAGTTGGTGGCTTGAGTGTGTACGGGTACTGGAGCACACCCTGCAGGGATGAATCCTCTCGAGAAGCCGTGTTGTCCGCGGTTATGTGACGACTTGGTGAAAGTACTGGCTAACAAGTACTCAGACAACTTACACCTAACTATAATAACTTGACTAGTAATAGGTCTATTGACACAATAACCTGAACCATCATTAATCCAACTGTGTGAGTTATCCTCGGATTGCTTCTTTGGATAAGGGGCGAGATCCAGGATGGGTTTGTTTGGAGTTAGCTGGTAGTTGGTTACGATACGCTATCTTATCTCCTTTTCTGTTAGCCGGAAGTTATAGTTTGTTTCTGTAGTTGGTTAGTGCAGCCCGCTGCCGCATCTTTTATATCACCCTTCCTTCCGTTGAACCCAAAGCATCTGTGCTTGGTGTTGACGGGTTACACTTTGGTGAACTGTGAGTCTTGCTTGCCAGTACGTTTATGTACTGACCCCTTTGGGGCTGTGGTTTCCGCAGACTACGATTCCGAGGATCCCCATGGTGGCTGCTACGTGGAGTACGACGAGGCTGTTGACAAGTAGATAGCGGACCCGGGTAGGATCCGAGACTTCGTGGATGGGCTCCGTCTTTTCGTTTCTGGCTTCTTAAGCCTATTTTGATCTTGTCTGTACTCAGACCTGTTGAATGCATGCTTCCGCTGTGATGTAATGATGTTATGTTCGGACATGTGTCCTCTGGATGATTGTATTTGCTATCTCTGCTCTAGTGAGAGCCATTTGCAACTTATTTCCATCTTTTGTGTCTTAGAGATATGTTGTGTTATCACTTTGTTCAACGCCGTTGACGTACCAAGTGTGTATGGTATGAAGTACGTCAATGGTAGTATCCTGATTTCTATGGGATGGTTTACGTAGACGATGAACAGATAGGGGTTGGTTGTCACACATACGTGTGTTGGCCTACTCGTAAGAGATGCGGGTGCCGGTAAGCCCCGTAATCCAATCTACGGCGAGTATCCCTTAGAAATCTTCGCCGGGCTTCTAAGGGATACTCGCCGTAGATTGGATTACGGGGCTTACCGGCACCCGCGTCCTCTTACGAGTAGGCCAACACACGTATGTGTGACAACCAACCCCTATCTGTTCAGCGTCGACGTAAACTATCCCATAGAAATCAGGACACTTCCATTGACGTACTTCAAACCATACACACATGGTACGTCAACGGCGTTGAACAACTGATATCACAACAGATCTCTACGACACAAAAGATTGAAATAAGCTGCAAATAGCTCTCACTAGAGCAGAGATAGCAAATACAATCATCCAGAGGACACATGTCCCAACAATACATCATTACATCACAGCGGAAGCATTCAACATGTCTGAGTACAGACAAGATCCAAATAGGCCTAAGAGTCTCGGATCCTGCCCGGGTCCGCTATCTACTCGTCAGCAGTCTCGTCATACTCCACGTAGTAGCCACCATGTATATCCTCGAAACGTAGTCTGCGGAAACCACAGCCCCAAAAGGGTCAGTACATAAACGTACTGGCAAGCAAGACTCAAAGTTCACCAAAGTGTAACCCGTCAACACCAAGCACAGATGCTTTGGGTTCAACGGAAGGAAGGGGATATAAAAGATGCTGCAACTGGCTGCTCTAACCAACTACAGAGACATGCTACAACTTCCGGCTATCAGAAAGGGGATAAGGTAGCGTATCGTAACCAACTACAGCTAACCACCATACAAACCCATCCTGGATCTCGCCCCTTATCCAAAGAAGCAATCCGAGGATAACTCACACAGTTGGATTAGTGATGGTTCAGATTGTTGTGTCAATAAGCCTATTACTAGTCAAGTTATCATTAGTTAGGTGTAAGTTGTTCTGAGTACTTGTTAGCCAGTACTTTCACCAAGTAATCCATAACCGCGGAAAACACGGCTTCTCGAGAAGATTTATCCCTGCAGGGTTGCACAAATTTGGCCGTACACGCAAGAATAACCCGCCAGATGGGATGCCTCCCACCAAGCGGGGTACTCTACACAACTCAACCCTTCTTCGCATCAAGCCCAAAGCACCACGTGCTGTGCGTGCGCGGCTAATCGAGCCCCACGAAGAAAAGGGGACCCTCATAGCACTGGAAGACCACGCCTCCCTAAATGCCGACTACAAAAGTTCCACCCTGGCGCCAAGGGTTCGTACCTGCATATGCGTGCATCAAATAGAAAGCCCGAACTAAGTGTGGTGATTTGGACGAGATGCTAATCGAGTCAAATTGAGGGGGGCGCCCATACTCGCTTCCCACATGCGGTTAGTGCGCTCATCATGGATCAGTAGACAAGACCCTTTTCCTATTAGGGTCGACACTAGCAGGCCTCAAAACCACGCCGGGCCTCCTGCCGGTGCCTTATCAACAAGTTATTATTACCTCAAAATTAACAGGTTGTTGTTTAACATCGAGCCCCAGAACATAATGAAACAATAACAGAAAGTAACGGGTAACAGACTCGAGCAAAACAACCCTAAGCATGCTAGTAAGACACGGGCTCAAACAACGGGGTTATGGGAGTGGAGGTGAGGCAATATCAGGGTTAAAGGATACATGTGATAGGTTCGTAACCGAAGCAACGATTCAAAAGGCTAGCAGAATAGACAACGGAAAGTATCGGTATCCAATGTTGAAAAGGAACACAGTGGTTCATGTGAGTGAATACTTGCCTGCAAACTCAGCAGCCTGGTACTGAGCTAGATCCTTAGTAGGGGTGTCGTAAGTATCGTCGGTCTCAACGTCGTCGTCTATCCGAGAAGAAGCAAACAAACAATGCAGAAGGATAAACAATCAATATCATGGCATAGTGCACAAACATGGGATGATGCATGATAGTTTAATTGATGCCTCAAAATAAACTAGTTGATGTGGTAACAACAATTTAAATGGACCAATATGCAATTGGATTGCATATGAAAAGCCCATGCATTATGGTTGAATTAATTGTTTTACAACTAGTCATCATGTGTAAGTGAATTAGCATGATGCATGGATGAGGAAAACAGCAAAATAACAATAATAGAACCAATTGGAAATAAGGTTTACCAAGTTTGGAATTTCAGTTATTAAGTTAGGAAATTTTGGTTACTTAAAGGTGTCACACAAGCATTTGTTGTTTTCATCATGTTAAATTGTTCAAAACAGATAACAAAGTTCATATTTGAGTAAAACACAAAATTTTAGGTGGATTACATGTTTCACTTGTTGAAAAAGGATTTCAAATAAATTATTTATGAATTAAACAAGTTTAGGCAAGAATTAAATGAATTTAATTCAAACATGAACTTATTTGAATTTTTTATTTGTCCAAAGCATTAAACCAAATTCATATTTGAAAATTTTATACTTTTAGGGTTGGAAAACATATTTTATATGTCCCAAAAGAATTTGTTTTGATCAAGTTATGAAATTACCAATTTTAAATGAATTAAACAAGGTTTAAATTATTTAACCAATTTTAATTATTCAAAACATGAAACAAATTTTATATTTGAAAAGGTGGTTTAATTTTGCATGGAAAACATATTTCATTTGTGGAAATTGGATTTAAAATGAGCAAGTTATTATTTTGGCAATTTTAAATGCATTAAACAAGAAACAGTTGTTTTCAGCAATTTAAATTATTCAAAACAGCAAACAAAATTTATATTTGGAAAGTACATGAAAAGTTGATTGGAAAACATATTTAGTTTGTGGAATTTGGAATTTTTATGAACAAGTTATGATTTTTGCAAGTTTAAGTGAATTAAACAAGAATTCAAATATTTCAACAATTTAAAATATGCAAAACAGTAACAAATTGCATTGAAAAGGTTGAAAACATGTAGCAAATGTTTCATTGAACATTTAGAGCTATCAAACATAATTTTTGGGTTATTATTGAATTAATTATGCCATTTTCCATAAATAGTTTTATTCTGCCCTTTTTAGTAAACAGAGGAAAACATGTTCAAAATTAATTCAATTGTGCCCAAATAAAATACCAGTGTGTAGAGTCTGTTAAGACAAATTTTTAGAGCCCAAGTTTGCTTAAATTGGATGAGTAGAACTAAAGTTATGAAATTCCAAAGTTTCCACTTTTTATGGCATTTTCAGTAATTAATTAATTAGTGCAAAAATTGTTACAGAAACATGTTGCAAATTTGACATTACTGGAAAGAGCACAAAATTATGAGTTCACAGGATTTTGAATCGTTCAAATTGGAGCAAGATTCAATTTTTAATGGATTTTACAAGTAATGTTTCAGATCTGCTTTTCTGAACTGCGGGCAGAAAAAGAAAAAACAGAGAATAAAAGGTGTGGGGAGGGGGAATCGAACCCTAGACCTCCAGGGTGCGCGCTAGGGACAGGAACCAGTGGGGTGGATCTGCTGTTTGTTGCTAGGAAGGGGATTGGGGGGGGGGGTTTGAGGTGTAGTCTCGCGGGTTTTTTTTTTGAATCTCTAACTGAACCCGAACAGGCACTGCCTGCGATCAGGGAGGAGGACGCTATGGACTGCTGCTCTCGCGGTGGCCGGAGGGGGCGGCTGGTGGAGGCGCTGTGGGGTGCGGGCAGGCGTGGAGGAGTGCACCGAGGGGGAGAGGGAGGCGAGCGAGGGGAAGGAGAAGCGGGCGCTCACCTTGAGCGATCGATGGAGGAGGTCGAGCAGGGAGCAGCAGGAGCTTGGCCGGCGATGGAGGGGATGGCGCCGGAGCTCCGGGGCTCCTCGGGGGCAACCGAGGGGTGGAGGAACGAGAGGGGACCTCCAGGGCTCCATTCCCACGTCTAAAACAGCCGGAGGGTGGCCGGATCTCCGGTGATCAACGGAGGAGGAGGAGGTATTTCGGTGGTGAGTGTACAGGTACAGAGAATACAGAGAGCAGAGAGGGAAGGGAGGAAGAAGGTGGTGGGGGAGAGAGGAAGGAGGGAGAAAGGAAAGATGGAGGGAACCCTAGGGTTAGGTCTAGGTTTATAGGGAGGGGGAGAGGAGGATCACCGTTCCTGCTGTGCTCTGTATACGTGGATGCAACCGATGGTGACCGTACCAAGGAGGAAGAAAGGTGGGGAAAGGG
Source organism: Alopecurus myosuroides (assembly GCA_028641055.1). Lineage (NCBI taxonomy): Eukaryota > Viridiplantae > Streptophyta > Magnoliopsida > Poales > Poaceae > Alopecurus > Alopecurus myosuroides. The sequence continues at coordinate 340,822,373 of CM054059.1, forward strand.
TATGGGCCTAGGGAAGGTGTTGGGCTGAGGGGAGTTGGGCCTGCTGGTTGCTCTCTCTCTCCCCCTAGCTTTTAATCTTTTTGCTATGTTTTATTTTATTTTTTTTGCAGCAAAGAATTGGAAGGAATAGATGACTTTGGAGTTTTGCAGCAAACATTTGTATTTTTGGTGCTGTTTGGATAGGTTTCAAATTGGAGTTAGTTTGGATATTGATTGAAATAATTAAGACAGGAAATTAATTAGGGTGATCATATGATTCTATTGGAAACAAATGAGCACCTTTGATTTGGTATTTTTATAATTTTCAAATGAGGTGCTGTTTGAAGATGCTTTGAATTTTGAAAGCAATTTGGAATTACTTAATTGAAATAAAGCATCATTTTATTAGTTGATTCATTATGGAAATAAAATGAAACAATTGTGGTTTGAGTTGAGCTTTTATTTTCAATGGAAACAATTGGATGTTTTAGTTGAATCTTTCATTTGAAAAAAAATTGTAACATCACAAGTATGAAACAAAGGTTTGAAATTTGAGTTGAGATTCAAATAGAAAACAAAGGAAAACAGAGGAAAACAAAAGGAAAACAAGCAAAACAATTGCAATCAACATGATGCCATGATGCAAAACATAAAATAACAGAGAGCAAAACATTCTAATGGCTATTTTTCAGACTTGGGATGTTACAAAACGCCCCCCTTGAAGCAATCGCGCCCCGAGATTCCTACTGAGAAAAGAAAAGGTCCGGATACTTCTTGCGAAGATCCTCTTGAGCTGTGACACGTGAAACACATCGTGCACATTTGATAGGCATTTGTGGCAACTCTTCTGGAAAGATGTCAGGGAATTTGGAAACCACCGGAACATTTTCAAGTAAAGGGAGAGGTTTTGTATTGAGGGTGTATAGCTGAATAGAACTTGATTCATTTGGGGAATAGACTATCTGGAATGTGGTGATTCAGGAATGCTTCCTCGAAACAACCCCAGGGGATAGTAATGTCAGCTCTCATAGTCTGGAATCAACAAGAACAACAACATCAACAACCTTTCTGGCCAGATAGACTTGATATTTGGGAAGTTTGATTAGACGCCGGTAGAAGAATTGAAGTGGAAAACAACAACAAGATTTAACGGACGAAAAGGATGTTGAGAAGAACACGATAATGAAGCAACTCCGGGAAAACGAGATCAAAACTCCTGAGGTACTACGGAAAAACCCATCCGGGCTTACAAAGGATCAATATCTACTGCTTAAGGAATAGAGGATTTGCTTCCGGGGCTTACACGCCTCCGTTCTCAATCGTGAGTAGGCAACATGATAAATCATGTCACAACCACCTCCATTCCTATGGTCTAGTAGATATAACCATCCTAGAGAAACCAGAATACGTGAAATCCTTACTTGAAAGTTTAGATGAGAATAGAAAAACAACGTTGCACTTCCTTACCAGAAAAAGGGAGGGTGGGTGGGGAAAGAAGAAAAAGAACAGAATTCCTACTCTCACATTTCATTTTTCCTATATAGCTACAAAATAGTTTCTAGACTCAACTGCGACCAGTAAAAAGGGATCCTACAGGCAGACAGGCTCTGATACCATTTTTTGCACCCGGGCTTCTAAGGGATACTCGCCGTTCCGTTGAATAGTAGTAGATTAGATTACGGGGCTTACCGGCACCCGCGTCCTCTTACGAGTAGGCCAACACACGTATGTGTGACAACCAACCCCTATCTGTTCAGCGTCGACGTAAACTATCCCATAGAAATCAGGACACTTCCATTGACGTACTTCAAACCATACACACATGGTACGTCAACGGCGTTGAACAACTGATATCACAACAGATCTCTACGACACAAAAGATTGAAATAAGCTGCAAATAGCTCTCACTAGAGCAGAGATAGCAAATACAATCATCCAGAGGACACATGTCCCAACAATACATCATTACATCACAGCGGAAGCATTCAACATGTCTGAGTACAGACAAGATCCAAATAGGCCTAAGAGGCCGGAAACGAAAAGACGGAGCCCATCCACGAAGTCTCGGATCCTGCCCGGGTCCGCTATCTACTCGTCAGCAGTCTCGTCATACTCCACGTAGTAGCCACCATGTAGATCCTCGAAACGTAGTCTGCGGAAACCACAGCCCCAAAGGGGTCAGTACATAAACGTACTGGCAAGCAAGACTCACAGTTCACCAAAGTGTAACCCGTCAACACCAAGCATAGATGCTTTGGGTTCAACGGAAGGAAGGGGATATAAAAGATGCTGCAACTCGCTGCTCTAACCAACTACAGAGACATGCTACAACTTCCGGCTATCAGAAAGGGGATAAGGTAGCGTATTGTAACCAACTACAGCTAACCACCATACAAACCCATCCTGGATCTCGCCCCTTATCCAAAGAAGCAATCCGAGGATAACTCACACAGTTGGATTAGTGATGGTTCAGATTGTTGTGTCAATAAGCCTATTACTAGTCAAGTTATCATTAGTTAGGTGTAAGTTGTTCTGAGTACTTGTTAGCCAGTACTTTCACCAAGTAATCCATAACCGCGGAAAACACGGCTTCTCGAGAAGATTTATCCCTGCAGGGTTGCACCAATTTGGCCGTACACGCAAGAATAACCCGCCAGATGGGATGCCTCCCACCAAGCGGGGCACTCTACACAACTCAACCCTTCTTCGCATCAAGCCCAAAGCACCACGTGCTGTGCGTGCGCGGCTAATCGAGCCCCACGAAGAAAAGGGGACCCTCATAGCACTGGAAGACCACGCCGCCCTAAATGCCGACTACAAAAGTTCCACCCTGGCGCCAAGGGTTCGTACCTGCATATGCGTGCATCAAATGGAAAGCCCGAACTAAGTGTGGTGATTTGGACGAGATGCGAATCGAGTCAAATTGAGGGGGGCGCCCATACTCGCTTCCCACATGCGGTTAGTGCGCTCATCATGGATCAGTAGACAAGACCCTTTTCCTATTAGGGTCGACACTAGCAGGCCTCAAAACCACGCCGGGCCTCCTGCCGGTGCCTTATCAGCAAGTTATTATTACCTCAAAATTAACAGTTTGTTGTTTAACATCGAGCCCCAGAACATAATGAAACAATAACAGAAAGTAACGGGTAACAGACTCGAGCAAAACAACCCTAAGCATGCTAGTAAGACACGGGCTCAAACAACGGGGTTATGGGAGTGGAGGTGAGGCAATATCAGGGTTAAAGGATACATGTGATAGGTTCGTAACCGAAGCAACGATTCAAAAGGCTAGCAGAATAGACAACGGAAAGTATCGGTATCCAATGTTGAAAAGGAACACAGTGGTTCATGTGAGTGAATACTTGCCTGCAAACTCAGCAGCCTGGTACTGAGCTAGATCCTTAGTAGGGGTGTCGTAAGTATCGTCGGTCTCAACGTCGTCGTCTATCCGAGAAGAAGCAAACAAACAATGCAGAAGGATAAACAATCAATATCATGGCATAGTGCACAAACATGGGATGATGCATGATAGTTTAATTGATGCCTCAAAATAAACTAGTTGATGTGGTAACAACAATTTAAATGGACCAATATGCAATTGGATTGCATATGAAAAGCCCATGCATTATGGTTGAATTAATTGTTTTACAACTAGTCATCATGTGTAAGTGAATTAGCATGATGCATGGATGAGGAAAACAGCAAAATAACAATAATAGAACCAATTGGAAATAAGGTTTACCAAGTTTGGAATTTCAGTTATTAAGTTAGGAAATTTTGGTTACTTAAAGGTGTCACACAAGCATTTGTTGTTTTCATCATGTTAAATTGTTCAAAACAGATAACAAAGTTCATATTTGAGTAAAACACAAAATTTTAGGTGGATTACATGTTTCACTTGTTGAAAAAGGATTTCAAATAAATTATTTATGAATTAAACAAGTTTAGGCAAGAATTAAATGAATTTAATTCAAACATGAACTTATTTGAATTTTTTATTTGTCCAAAGCATTAAACCAAATTCATATTTTTAAATTTTATACTTTTATGGTTGGAAAACATATTTTATATGTCCCAAAAGAATTTGTTTTGATCAAGTTATGAAATTACCAATTTTAAATGAATTAAACAAGGTTTAAATTATTTAACCAATTTTAATTATTCAAAACATGAAACAAATTTTATATTTGAAAAGGTGGTTTAATTTTGCATGGAAAACATATTTCATTTGTGGAAATTGGATTTAAAATGAGCAAGTTATTATTTTGGCAATTTTAAATGCATTAAACAAGAAACAGTTGTTTTCAGCAATTTAAATTATTCAAAACAGCAAACAAAATTTATATTTGGAAAGTACATGAAAAGTTGATTGGAAAACATATTTAGTTTGTGGAATTTGGAATTTTTATGAACAAGTTATGATTTTTGCAAGTTTAAGTGAATTAAACAAGAATTCAAATATTTCAACAATTTAAAATATTCAAAACAGTAACAAATTGCATTGAAAAGGTTGAAAACATGTAGCAAATGTTTCATTGAACATTTAGAGCTATCAAACATAATTTTTGGGTTATTATTGAATTAATTATGCCATTTTCCATAAATAGTTTTATTCTGCCCTTTTTAGTAAACAGAGGAAAACATGTTCAAAATTAATTCAATTGTGCCCAAATAAAATACCAGTGTGTAGAGTCTGTTAAGACAAATTTTTAGAGCCCAAGTTTGCTTAAATTGGATGAGTAGAACTAAAGTTATGAAATTCCAAAGTTTCCACTTTTTATGGCATTTTCAGTAATTAATTAATTAGTGCAAAAATTGTTACAGAAACATGTTGCAAATTTGACATTACTGGAAAGAGCACAAAATTATGAGTTCACAGGATTTTGAATCGTTCAAATTGGAGCAAGATTCAATTTTTAATGGATTTTACAAGTAATGTTTCAGATCTGCTTTTCTGAACTGCGGGCTAGAAAAAGAAAAAAAACAGAGAATAAAAGGTGTGGGGAGGGTGAATCGAACCCTAGACCTCCAGGGTGCGCGCTAGGGACAGGAACCAGTGGGGTGGATCTGCTGTTTGTTGCTAGGAAGGGGATTGGGGGGGGTTTGAGGTGTAGTCTCGCGGGTTTTTTTTTTTGAATCTCTAACTGAACCCGAACAGGTACTGCCTGCGATCAGGGAGGAGGACGCCATGGACTGCTGCTCTCGCGGTGGCCGGAGGGGGCGTCTGGTGGAGGCGCTGTGGGGTGCGGGCAGGCGTGGAGGAGTGCACCGAGGGGGAGAGGGAGGCGAGCGAGGGGAAGGAGAAGCGGGCGCTCACCTTGAGCGATCGATGGAGGAGGTCGAGCAGGGAGCAGCAGGAGCTTGGCCGGCGATGGAGGGATGGCGCCGGAGCTCCGGGGCTCCTCGGGGGCAACCGAGGGGTGGAGGAGCGAGAGGGGACCTCCAGGGCTCCATTCCCACGTCTAAAACAGCCGGAGGGTGGCCGGATCTCCGGTGATCAACGGAGGAGGAGGAGGTATTTCGGTGGTGAGTGTACAGGTACAGAGAATACAGAGAGCAGAGAGGGAAGGGAGGAAGAAGGTGGCGGGGGAGAGAGGAAGGAGGGAGAAAGGAAAGATGGAGGGAACCCTAGGGTTAGGTCTAGGTTTATAGGGAGGGGGAGAGGAGGATCACCGTTCCTGCTGTGCTCTCTATAGGTGGATGCAACCGATGGTGACCGTACCAAGGAGGAAGAAAGGTGGGGAAAGGGTATGGGCCTAGGGAAGGTGTTGGGCTGAGGGGAGTTGGGCCTGCTGGTTGCTCTCTCTCTCCCCCTAGCTTTTAATCTTTTTGCTATGTTATATATTTTTTTTTGCAGCAAAGAATTGGAAGGAATAGATGACTTTGGAGTTTTGCAGCAAACATTTGTATTTTTGGTGCTGTTTGGATAGGTTTCAAATTGGAGTTAGTTTGGATATTGATTGAAATAATTAAGACAGGAAATTAATTAGGGTGATCATATGATTCTATTGGAAACAAATGAGCACCTTTGATTTGGTATTTTTATAATTTTCAAATGAGGTGCTGTTTGAAGATGCTTTGAATTTTGAAAGCAATTTGGAATTACTTAATTGAAATAAAGCATCATTTTATTAGTTGATTCATTATGGAAATAAAATGAAACAATTGTGGTTTGAGTTGAGCTTTTATTTTCAATGGAAACAATTGGATGTTTTAGTTGAATCTTTCATTTGAAAAAAAAATGTAACATCACAAGTATGAAACAAAGGTTTGAAATTTGAGTTGAGATTCAAATAGAAAACAAAGGAAAACATAGGAAAACAAAAGGAAAACAAGCAAAACAATTGCAATCAACATGATGCCATGATGCAAAACATAAAATAACAGAGAGCAAAACATTCTAATGGCTATTTTTCAGACTTGGGATGTTACAAGTGAGGTGCTGTCTAGTTCCAAGCAGAACTACCCACATTACCAGAAGATGACTTACGGCGTGTACCTGGGTGCCAAGAAGCTGAAGCACTATTTCCAAGAGCATCCCATCACTGTGGTGAGTTTTGCTCCCATCTCGGACATCATGGGCAACAAGGAAGCAAGTGGCAGAGTAGCCAAGTGTGCAATAGAGCTGGCCGCGTACACTCCCGCGTATGCGAGAAGAGAAGCCATCAAGTCTCAGATCCTTGTGGATTTTCTGGTGGATTGCGCTGAGGTGCAGTATGAGCCTCCTACTCTGGTATCCAATTATTGGAAGATGCATTTTGATGGTTCCAAGGTGAAGGAAGGCTTGGGTGCTGGCGTGGTGCTCACGTCACCCAAGCGAGATCAACTCAAGTACGTGCTGCAAATCCACTTCAAGGCATCCAACAATGTGGCAGAGTACGAGGCCGTCGTACACGGCTTGAAGGTGGCCAAGGAGGTTGGCGTGTAGCGCATTATATGCTATGGCGACTCGGATCTCGTTGTGCAGCAAGTTTCAGGCACTTGGGATGCTCTGGATGCCAACATTGCTTCATATCGGTTCCTAGTGCAAACCATGACTGGATTCTTTGAAGGATGCGAGTTCCAACACATACACCGAGCAGAGAATGAGGCAGCTGATGAGCTGTCCAAGCTGGGGTCTTCTCGGCAATACATCCCGGCTGGGTTTGCCTTGGAGCATTTGAGGAAGCCATCCCCCAACTCGGAATCCATATTTGTTCCTTCCCTGCCTGGTGAGGAAGATGTTCCCATGGAGATTGACTGGGAGGCTGCAAAAGGGAACCCGGGGACTGCCGTCTCCATCCCGGGGACTGGCGCCTGCAACCCGGGGACTGTCCCTTCTTACTCGGGGACTGCCCCTCTTAACCCGGGGACTGTCACATTCATTGAGGGGGTTCTTGCCGCATGCACAAGGTCTCGGGGACTCGCCCCTAACCCAGAAGAAGACGAAGTGGTGGCTGATCCAATGGAAGTGGACGAACCAGTGTTTCCCATCCGGGAGACACCGAGTTGGGCTCTGCCACTATTATCCTTTCTAAAGGACGACACCTTGCCGAGTGATGAGGTTACCTCGAGGCAAATTCAAAGAAGATCCAAGGGCTATACAATCTTCAGAGATGTGCTGCATAAAAGAAGTCCTACTGGTGTGATGCAGCGCTGTGTAGAGCCAGAAGAGGGAGAAGAAATATTGGTGGAGATACACCAAGGAGAATACGGGCATCACGCCTCATCTCGGGCTCTGGTCAACACAGCTTTTCGGCATGGTTTCTTTTGGCTCACTGCCTTGAAGCAAGCTGAAGATATTGTGAGAAAGTGCAATGGATGCCAGAGATTCGCAAGTAAGATTCATATGCCAGCTTCCGAGTTGAAAACTATTCCCATTACTTGGCCATTTGCTGTTTGGTGCTTGGATATGGTAGGCCCTTTCAAGCCGGCTAGAGGCAACATGACTCACATTCTGGTCATGGTGGACAAGTTCACGAAGTGGATTGAGGTGAAGCCTATTAGGAAGTGTGATGGAGCCACTGCCGTGAGTTTCTTGAAGGATGTGATCTTGAGGTATGGCTACCCGCACATCATTATCATGGATAATGGCACAAACTTTGCTGAAGGCAGGTTTGTGAACTCTGCAGAGATAAGCGCATTCGGCTAGATGTTGCATCTGTTGCGCATCCCGCCTCCAATGGGCAAGTGGAAAGAGCAAATGGCATGGTGCTATCAGGCATAAAGCCAAGGCTGATTGAGCCGCTGCTGAAAACACCTCGGTGTTGGCTAGACGAGTTGCCAGCGGTGTTGTGGAGTCTAAGGACTACCCCTAACCGGTCAACTAGCTACACACCATTCTTCCTGGTTTATGGAGCTGAGGCTGTGTTGCCCACTGACCTAGAGCATGACTCGCCCCGTGTAACGCTCTACACGGAGGCAGAGGCTAGAGAAGCTCGAGAAAATGGCGTTGACCTCCTAGAAGAAGCAAGAGAGTTAACTCTGTCACGTTCAGCTGTTTATCAGCAAAACTTGAGGCGTTATCATAGCCGGAAAGTGAACCCAAGGGTTTTCCGAGAAGGAGACATGGTGCTTAGGCTCGTACAGCGCACAGCCGGGATGCACAAGCTATCTCCTCCGTGGGAAGGGCCTTTCATTGTGAGCAAGGCTCTACACAATGACGCCTATTACCTTGTTGACGCACAGCCATCCTAGAAGAACAGGCCGGATAGAGCAGGGGAAGAATCCAAGCGCCCTTGGAATGTAGCGCTACTCCGCCGTTTTCATTCGTGAGCAAATTATGTATGTACTCTCTTATCCGAGTTAAACCTCTATTCGGCAATCTGAAATTGAACTCGCTGACTGCCCTCGTCCAACTTGCTCCGTGTTGTCCTATCCTGTGTTACCTTTGTCTACTCGGTTGCTCTGTTTAGAATTTCATAAGTACATTTAGTACCGTGTTTAAACCTAAAAGCCAACTCTTCGACTCTGCTGCTGTCCGAAACCCGGCTTCATGGCAAGCAAGAGAACAAGCTAGAGGTCAATGAGCACACGAAAAATGCCTAAGGAAAAGAGGAGTGCAGGAACCAAGTATAGCGTCCTTTATTGTTTTTTGTTAACTTTTTTCGGCCAAGTGGTGGGTAGCGTTACTATGAATGTTTCTAAGTGGCTAAGTATTTGAAACTTGATCTTTGACATCTTGTGACTCGACTACCAATAAAACCACAAGTGGCAGGTAAGAGCTGAGACGAAAAGAGAAGAGTGGATGAAAAATGCAACTCGGGGACTTGCATGATAACGCAACCCGGCATCGAGCCAAAGTTGCCCAAATATTAAGTAGCAAACTTCAAACTGGAATAAAAAAGGAGTAGCAACAAAGACTTAATTGTTTAGATACATCTGCACCCGGCATCCCAGGGATCTCATGAAAGTTTTAAGATAAAGTTTCAGGCAGCAGCATCGTGAGTAGTGGCGGTGTCGTCCGCAGCAGTCTTCTCGGAGTTGGCCTTCTCGGCGTCAGCTTCAGCATCAACGTCCATGGCGGTGGCGTGCTCAGAAGTGGCAGTGGCCACCGAGATGGGGTCGGTGGCTGAAGTGGAAGCAGCGGACTGGGTGCGGAGTAGCGCCGCATCGTCAAGTGTCGCGCCAGACGAGGAGCCCAACTCGGGAGCAGCTTGCTGGATCACCATCTCGGTGGTGATGTTGGCATCCTGGCCCTTGTCTTCTGGCTCCTCGTCGCTATCTGCAGCAACCTTGCCCTTCCCCTTCCCGGATCCCTCCTCGGCACCAGTGTTTTCGAATACACTCAAGTCATCCGACTCGGTGTCCTCATCTGCGTCCTCGCCTTCGCTTTCCGCCTCGGTGTCAGGCTCGGTGGGGCCGTCGATGAAGTGGGCGGTATCAGCGTAGGATGCGATCTCGTACGCAACTGCCTTGCGGAGTGCAACGCAGTCGGCATCATCTGACCACTTGGAGCCTTGGCGCAACTCGAGGATGGTGTCGAGGTTCAGGTTCTTGTACCAGCTGCATATGAAGCGAAGCAGCAGATCGGCCCCTGCCCGAGCTGCGGACGCATGCCATTTCTTCAGATCGGCCTTTGCGTCGTTCAGCTTCTGGAAGATTTCGCGAATTGTCCTCGGCGCAGTTTCACCAGGCCAGAACAGCTGGTGCAGCTGCAAGGCCGTGGACACCAGGCTAGTGCCAAGGCCTTTGATCGAGTGGAGCTGCAACTTGATACTGGTGAGGTTGTCCTCGATTGTGGATTTGGTGTTCATGGGAAATCCTTTTTCAGCTCGGACTTCTTGCGCCTTAGCCAAAGCAGGCGTGCTATCCGCGCAGAGATCAGGGAAGATATCTGAGAGTGAAACCAGAAAGAGTTAGAAATGGAAGCAGAGCAGAGATGAAATCAAGTAGAAAAGTAGAAGAGGAAGGAAACAACCAAGTGCAGAGAAGCGCAAAACTTACTATTGAGGTCGACAATTAGCGCGTCCAGCTTTCTCTTCCAGGCCTCCTCATCGGCAATGTGCCTGTCTTCGATGCTACGCGCATTGGTAAGCTGCTGCGTGAGCTGCACGTTGTGCTGCTTTAGAACTTCAATTTCCGCCTCGAGCGTCCTTTCCCTGGCTTTCGCCGTGGTTTCGGTCTTCAAGGCATCCTCGAGAGTGGTCTTCAGCTTCACCTGCATCGCTTCGAACTCGGCGCGCTCGGCGTCGCGTTCCTTCTTAAGTGCTGCATCTCGGGCGGCCAGCTGCTGCTGCACCGCGGCAGGCATCAAGCAATGGAGGTGCTCTTCCCGGAACTTCTTGTATTCTTCTGCGAGAAGGAGATCAATGTTAGCAGAGTAATCAAGTAGAGGAGAAGATACAGACAGCAGAATAGCTGGCAACTCACCTTCCAGCTCCTTGATCTTGCTCTCGGCGGAAGCGGTGAAGACATGGCAGTGCTCGTGCTGCTCTTGCAATTCTTTGAGTTTGTCTGCAGAGTAAACAGAGTTAGAGCAAAGAGCAAATCTGGGCGTAAACACAAAACGCACTAACCGAATAGCTAAAGGCTTACTTTTGATTGCAGAGAGTTGAAGGGCACGATCCACTGCCGCCTGCTCCATCTCGGCGTCATCCTTGCGCTCTTTTTCCAGGGCCGCGAGGTGTTTTGTGGCAATGCTATGGTTCCAGAGCAGCCGCCGGAACAAGTTGGTCCTCTTCAAGAGGCTATTCTGTGAAGAAGAAAGAAAAGGAGTTAGACAATTTTTAGAAGATTTGGCCCGAGAAGACGGCAACTCGGTTGAGTACCCGTCTACTCGGCCCGAATCTCGGGGACTGGGTAGTGGCTAAGGAGAAAAAGAAGAACAGAGGAGAAGAGAAACCGCAACTCAGGACAAGCAAAAGGAACTTACAGCGTATGTCTGCTCGACGTCCTCGGCGGCTTTGCGGAGAACGAATAGCTTCGCGGCCAGCGTGCTTGTACTGGAGGAGATTGTCATGGGAATGTGGCCCATATCAGCCTTGTTCCAGTCAATACGCCAGTGATCCAGCGTGCCCACGGTGCTGCCATCCCACGTCTTGTTGCCATGGGCAGCGCTTTCCCACACCTGGTCGATGAAGCCTACTCGGTCCATGATCTGCATCAGCCCCTCGGATTGGATCTCAGTCTCGTCGGCCTCGCGCGAGTAGAACTCAAGGGGCTTGATGGAGGGATGATAACCCGGTAGGCCAACGCCAAGGAGTAACTCGGCCCAAAGGACGTTGCGCAAGACCCAGCTTAAGATAAAGGAGTTTCTAGAAGGCCCAGGAACGTAGGCCTCGTAACCCAGATTGTGGGTTCCGACAAGGAAGTTTAGGGTTTGTAAGCAGTGTCCGGGTAGGATTCAGAGTGCGCCTTGGAGAGTAGGCCAGGGGGTCCGGATATTATATAAGCCGGCCCCTAGGGTTAGACCAAGAGAGATCCAAGAGTTCGAGCAATATCGCTAGGTATCGAGTATCGAGTGTAACACGAGAGTTGAGTTAATATATTTAGATCGGAGACTCGGCGACTTGATTGCCGGCTACCAGATCGCATATCAGCATGTTTTCCCTTTAGCTAAACCCTCTCCCAAACACCAGAGTCGATTTTCCCCAAGACAAGTTACCCCCGGTAACGTCTGCCATGATTATCCCACGACAGTTGGCGCCCACCGTGGGGCCTACGTCCAAGGGTGTTTACATCACGGGAGAAGCTCGGAAGAACATGGAGAACCTTGTCATCGACGAGATCTACACCGACCCCAAAGGAGAGAAGATGGTGGACGATTCCGGCTGGGGGCCAGAGTCGGATCTGCTCGAATCCGGATCTGTCGTGACAATCGGCCAGATCAACGTCTTCATCGGCATGGTACGTACGTCCGGTTCAGTCCCTGACGATTTCGAATTTGATTCTGTGTCAGGGGAGGCCACCTGCGTTCAATCAGATGGAGAAGAATCGGTCGGGACGGTAGATCCGACAGAAGAGCCCACCACGAAGAGGGAACAGCCGGAGGAGCCGGTATGGACCCCGCGTGGCCGGGTTATGAGAGAAGATGATACCGAGTCTATCTTGCATCTGCTGGAGGACCGGTACGAGGAAAACAGCAGCGAAGAGGAAGAATACGAATCTGCGCCAAGCGTTGTGCGCCAGGTTGCGGTTTACCCGGCCCCGGCGACCAATCTTAATCAGGGGAACGTGACCGCGGCCACAGTCGGAACAGCACAAGCATTGGGCCAGCAGCAAGGTCCGGTTGATGGAAACCCGGTTCTCACCCGGGTTGACGGAGAATCGGCGTCAGTTACCAGTCATGCGGCGGATAGTGAATTGCAGGCAAACATGTTCGGATATCTGGCAAACCGGACGCCAGGGGCGGGTCCTTCAAACCTTCAACACCCGGCCCTATTTAACAACAACTTGATTCTGGATCCAACCGTTCTAGCCACGGTTATCACTCCGGAAAACGCGGCAGAACGTGTTAGAGATCTGGATGTAGCCCGTCGTGCATTGGAGCAATAGAGAAGGCAAGTAGAAGCAGAAAGGCAAGGGATGGCCACGCGCCAACACGAGCTGGATGCATTGGAAACCCGGCTCCGAGAAGAAACAACTAGGGTGCGTCAAAGGCATCAGACCAGATTACCAGCAACGGGTGGAGTTATAAACCCGACCACACTATTTATCACACCTCAGGATCAACCGATTCCAGCAGCAAACCAAGGAACTGTACAGCAACCTGCAACTGGAGGAGCACAACCGGCAAACATACAAGCCGGGTTACCCACATTGCAGACTCGAGTCACTGCCGGCAATACATTACCACCACCACCACCATTACGATTTCGCACACCAGCAGGTCACTACAACAACCCCATGGATAATGTGTACGCAGCAACACTCGCATTGAATCAAATCCCCGTGAGAGAGTCACCCCACGCAGAGGAGACCCGGCGGGCCATAGATCTATTGCGCACTGAAGTGGCACAGCAAGTTAATTACCCGGATAACAGAAGTGGAATGCATGGGACGCCATATATCAGCCAGCAACGAGGCAATACCGGCAATATCCAGACAAGTTCAGCGCAGCGGAGGGAAGAGCAGCAGCAAATGCCGCCTCCTCCCCGCGTTCAGGCAGTACCAGCAGCATCAGCGGCGCAAGCTATCGTGGATAGTTCAAGAGCCAGGAGAGCCGTGGCCGGGTCTGCGGTGCATGGGCCACCAGCCGTACCGCATCCAGCTGCACATCCCGCAGGATCACACGTTTCCCGAGTAAGGCCAGTTCCGACTAATCTCGCTGGGCCTAAGTGTCTATCGGATAACATCAGAGCTGAGCCTTACCCGGATAAATTCAAGGAACCGGGTAAAGTAGTGAATTATGAGCCGACTATGGATCCAGAAACATGGTTGAGCAGTTATGAGATGGCTATGTCAATCCGCAACGCGACCGAAAATCTTCAAGCCAAGTTCATGTACTTAATGATGTCAGAAGGAGCAGCAAAGTTATGGTTCAATAATCTACCGGAGGGATCCATCAAATCATGGGAGGAGTTGAAAACTGCGTTTATTAAGCACTTTCATGGGACGTGCAGAAAGCTATTTACTATTGATGACCTAGAGCGGTGTGTCCAGAAAAAGGGAGAATCGGCGCGCAGTTGGGTGCGCCGAGTCATGGAGATACTTCACTCATCTACAAACATTCAGCCCAAGGATGCGTTACAAGCGATGGCAAAGACGTGCAAGTACATACCTTTAGTACAAAAGTTAACTCGCATGAAATCTAGTCGAAATGCTTCAGAGGTTACGATGGGAGAGCTAATGGATGCATGCAACAAACATGCTGCAACGGATACTACAGAAGAGGACGTCGATGACAAGAAAGCAAAAGCAAACACGAGCAACAATGGAAGAACCGGCAATGGATCAACGCCGGGTAACAATGGAGGCAACAATGGGAATAACCAGAACAAGCGCCCGTTTGAGGGAAGCTCCGAGTTTGTCGCCAGCACAGAAGCCGGGTCATCGAGACCTAGGGCAGAAGGAAATTTCAATACTGCAAACCATAACGGAGGAAATTATCAAGGGCCACCAAGGCCGGGTAACAATTGGGATATCTTCAGAATGGCGTGCCCAAAGCACAGCAGGAACGCTAGGCTGTCTAACCACTCATTGGAGCAGTGCGCGGACCTACAGAGATGGAACAATGAGGAAGTAAACAGAGCCATGCGAGGTGCAGGCCGGGGAGGAGGACCGGGTCCGGGTGGAAACCCGGGCAACGGCCCACCCCCAGCCAAGGGGGAGCTGGAGGTTTCCAAGCTAACCCCAAGCAATTGGAACAATATCACGTGCATACCATAGGAATTTCTAACAAGGATAAAAAGATACTGAAACAAGCGGTAAACTCGGTTTCCTCGGCTGTTCCGAGATACCTGAGATGGTCGGAGCAGGACGTAACATGGAGCAGAAGAGATCACCCGGAAAGGATAGAACACCCGGGAGTCTTAGCATTGGTGGTTGCACCACAAGTCAATGGTTATGAGCTGAAAAAGGTCCTAATGGACGGTGGAAGTAGCATCAATATCTTGTATTGGGAAACCTTTCTACGCATGGGTCTCAAGGAGTCTCAGCTACAGAAGAGTTCAACAGTTTTTCATGGGATTGTGCCGGGTCACTCAGCGTGCCCCGAGGGAAAGATCACATTGGAGGTAGCTTTTGGAGAATCGAAGGATAATTACCGAGTCGAGTTGCTTACTTTCGAGGTGGTTAAGTTGCGCTGTTCTTATCACGCGCTATTTGGAAGGCCGGCTTATGCAAAGTTCATGGCCAGGCCGTGTTATGTGTATCTACAGCTAAAAATCCCGGGTCCCAAGCAGACCATCACCATACATGGGAGCCGGGATATAGCAGCTGAGTGCGACGAAGGAGATGCAGCCATGGCGGAGCAAGCTTGCAGAAAAGAGGAACTCAAGTATTACCGGTCTCAAGTAGACCCGGATGACAGAACAGCGTTAAAAAGGCCGAATACTGAAGATGAGAGAGCAAAGTTCAAGGCAGCACAGGACACCAAGATGGTAGCTTTTGTCGAGGGTGATCCCTCTAAGAAATTTGCTATAGGATCTAACTTGGACAGCGAGCAGGAGAAAGCACTTGTGGAGTTCATTCGTTCAAATCAGGATGTGTTCGCCTAGACGCCTAGCGATATGCCGGGTATCCCCACAGAGTTGGCAGAGCACAGTTTGCATGTCGATCCCAAGTCCAGACCTGTGAAGCAGGGCTTGAGAAAGATGAATGAGGAAAGAAGGAAAGCTATAGGAGAAGAAATTGCTCGGCTGCTGACAGCCGGCTTTATCATGGAAGTGTTTCACCCAGACTGGTTAGCAAATCCGGTTCTCGTGATGAAAAAGACCAATGAGTGGAGGATGTGCATTGATTACACGAGTCTCAACAAGCATTGCCCAAAGGATCCGTTTGCACTACCAAGGATAGATCAGAGAATAGACGCAGTAGCTGGAAGCGACCTATTATGTTTCCTGGATGCGTATTCCGGGTATCATCAAATCAAGCTCAAGAAGGAGGATTGGGAGAAAAGATCATTCATAACCCCTTTTGGGGCCTTTTGTTACAAGACCATGACATTTGGATTGAAGAACGCTGGCGCAACCTATCAACGGTGTATTCAGAAGTGCTTCGAGGACCAAATTGGACGCAACGTACATGCTTATGTAGACGATGTGGTGATCAAGACCAGAAGAAGGCCGACAAATCCTCAAGGAAATCCATGAAGGTGATTGTGGGCATCATGCATCCACAAGATCCCTTGTGGCCAAAGCTTATCGACATGGTTATTTCTGGCTCACGCCCTAGCAGACGCGGAGCGATTGGTGACAAGGTGTGACGGATGTCAAAGGTACGCTCGCCAAACCCATGTGCCGGCTATGGAACTACGGACCATCCCGTTAACCTGGTCGTTCGCTGTTTGGGGTATGGACATGGTTGGCCCCTTTCACATGTCACCTTGCAAAAAGACACATCTCTTGGTGGCCATTGATAAGTTTACCAAGTGGATTGAGGTTATGCCAGTTACCAACTGCGAAGCAATTACAGTAGTCAAGTTCCTGAAAAAGATTATCTATCGGTTCGGGTATCCCCATAGCATAATTACCGACAATGGAACCAATATGTCCCTTGGCGAGATGGAGAAATTTTGTGGTAACAATGGAATCCGGCTTGACATAGCTTCAGTGGCCCATCCACAGGCTAATGGACAAGTGGAGAGGGCAAATCAAGAGTTGCTCCGTAGATTAAAGCCACGATTGCGAGTTCCGTGTATCAGAGCTGTTGGTGCATGGGTCGAAGAATTACATGCAGTGGTTTGGGGTATCAACACAACACCTAATAGATCTACTCAGATGACACCGTTTTTCATGGTTTATGGTGTAGAGGCGGTATTGCCGAGTGATATCATCCATGACTCGCCTCGAGTGTCGGCTTACGTCGAGGTGGAGAACAAGAAGACCCGGCAGGACGCCGTGGATATGCTAGAAGAAGAAAGGGAACAAGCACTGGAAAGATCAGCCATATATCAGCAGGATCTGCGCAGATATCATAGCCGGCGCGTGAAAACCCGGGTCTTCCAGGAAGGAGACCTGGTTCTGCGCCTGGTACAGTCAAAGGAAGGAAAACACAAGTTATCACCGCCATGGGAAGGACCGTTTATCATAAGCCGGAATTTGCACAATGGATCATATTACTTGATAGATGCAAGGGAAGAGTCGGCTACGGTTAACGACACCGCTCATTCCACTTCATCTATGCAAGAGAGAGAAAGACCATGGAACGTAGCTCAGCTGCGTCCCTACTATACCTAGTATAGAATAAGACTCACAAGAGGAATTACACGATGTAACAGGCAGCAGGTTTCAGACGCACTCTTTTCCTATCCAGGGTACCTAAGGGGACTGGAGGGTTTTTAATGAGGCGGCCGGCTGACCTAACTTTCTCATATCAATAAAGAGATGGTTAAGCAATATATCTTTTTCACATGTTTTATCAAGTTTTATTTTTCTGTTATGTTTTTTACTTTTCTTCCAGGTAAGTATTATTTATTGTTTTCTTCGTGCATTAGTTTGTTTAGTATGTTGCATGTATTTAGGTCTTGGGGGCTGATTGCTTGAATAGCACAGTTACAAACTCAAAGACCCGGCCACGATGCCTATGAGTTATAAGGGCCGATTACTCGCAAACGAGTACGGCTGCAATCTTATAACCGGACAAAGGAGCCAAATTTCTTGACTTTTCTTACTTAAGCTCGATGTGACTCGCACTAAAGTGGCATGATTTGCTCGCTTACGATTACAATCAGCCATGATGCCCAATGGGACTTGCCTGACCCTGTTTTCGTACAGATGTAACAACATGATTATCCACGCGAAAGCCGGCTTACAGTACAAGAGAGTCAAAAGGGTCATCTAAACCGCAAGTTATGCAGAGTACAGGGTTAATAGCCGGAAACTCAAAGTTTATTAAGCATAACTTCAAAACCTATGTGAAACGGCTCTAGGTTTTGGGCTTAGCAGAGACAACTTGTTTTCTTTGTAAGACCTCACATCCCTAGACTCGGAATTTCGGGCCTTGGGGACTGGGGATTTTTAAAAAAGAGGCAAGTTATCTAGCTATTAAGCACAAAAACCCAAAAATCCGAGTCTTGGGGACTTGGAGAAAAGTTCACCTGTCAAAACCCACGAGACCCGGAAACCGAGTCTCACAAAAGGAACCATAAAGAAAGTCGGAGTATCAAGAGTAAATAAGCTCAAAGGCAGATAGATATCGAATTCATCCAGGGGCCAGAAGGGCCACGAAAGCTATTAAGTTTCAAAATGTACTACAAACCATAATAGTAGTATCAAAGGTGCACAGGCGCACCATCAAAAATAATTGTTTAAAAATCCCATTGGCCGAATGACGTATCTGATGACAGTGGATAGCAAATTTCACTCGGCATCTTGGACTGAGGCATCCATCTTCTCCTTGCCCTTGCCAGCCGGGTCCTGTCCCTTGACTTGCTCATCAGCACTCTTGGTAGCAGCAACACCCGGATCAGCAGTAGTGCCGGCCCGTGCGGGAGGAGGGACGATTGGCGTGGAAGTAGCAGGCGCAGAATCGGCTTCAGCCTTCTTCTTCGCGGCCTCCTCTCTCAACTGGGCAGCCTCCGCCTTCCATCGGGCCAGCATGTCGTATGGCTTGGGAAGATCTGACTTGATAGCCTTGTCATCAGAATCATATGCTGGAATTACGACACTAAGGTCCAAACCATCGGCAATTATGTTGGCTGGGTGACGGACTTCCTTCTGGATGGCCTTGAAATTCTTCACGGAGAACTTGGACCCGTCGTGGTTAAACTCGGGAAACCCGCCTATAAGCTTGGATGGCTCGAGTTTGGGAAGATACGCCTTGGCCAGCGCAAGACCCCGGGTTACCCCAACCCGGCAGGACGATCGTTTCTAGTGCCTAATCCACTCGGGGACGGTGGAGCAAGCGTCCAGCAGCATCTTCAGGTTGCCGTGCCCGGAACCCGGCCACCTCAGCTCCTGAAGGATCCATTTGGTTCCGGCGCACAGCTGCCAGATAGTGCTCTTGATGGTTTTTAGCTTGGTGATATCATCTTCATCTGGGATTACCTCATCCGGACCTGCAGAGAATAAGAAAAAACAACGAGTAAGGAAATCCGACTATTTATCAGAATGAGAATCCGGATCATAATTATCAAGTTAGCAATCACACCAGTCAAAGCACGATATGTATCGGCAATTTGAACAGAAAGCTTTGTCAGCTCATCTTCTGTGGCATGAGCCCTCCTCCTATACTTCCTCGTTATCTTCCCGCTCCTCCTAGCTTCAGCTTCAGCCGCCTCACGCAGGGCCACCTCCTTCTCAACGAGCTTGGTGGCCTTCGCCAATTTTTTCTCGGATTGGGTCACGAAAGCCTGAGTGGAGACACAAGAAAGGATTAGTCAGATATACTACGAAGTTCCAAGCAAATTATCAACAAATTCACTCGGAACTTGGGGACTAGATAAGGATACAGGCAGTATTATTCGGGTTTACCTCATGTTTGCTATCAAAGCTTCTAAGATATTTTCTTCATCGGCCCTCAAGGTGTGCAGGGCATCAAGAATCTGGGAGAACGTCATGTCTTCGGGCCTGACACCAGAAGAGCCGGCAGCTTGATCCTCTGGCGGGTGAACTTTCCCCGACTTTGGGGTCGAGACCCGGACTGTCTGGGTGTCCAGGTTTGGAGAACCCGTCTTTGTGTCCAGGATCACAACCTCCTCGTCCTCAGCCTCTTCAGATGACTTCGGAGACCCGGCTTCTTGGTGAGCTGGGTCACCCAAGGGGCCTTGTTCCTGGTTGTCTTCAACATCACCGCCAGTTGCGGCGTCCATATCATCAGTTGGCCCCTCCGTCTCCCGGTTATCTGTCTCCATGTTCTCCGGGTCACTAAGTGTGACTTGGGCGCTAAGGAAAAAAGAGAGAAATAGTTAGTGACAATGGATGAAAATTATCAAGTATACAAGGATATCATATAGCAAAGACTCACCCGGTGTTCACAGCGTAATCTGGTGGGAGCTCGCTGCTGGAAGCGGATGAAGCTGTCACGGGAACTGATAGGGGAACCCGGAACTGCCCGGTCAGTGGATGGTTGGGGGAGGGGTGACGTCGAGGCAAGTTGGAAGGCTGAGGTGAAGGAGAACCGGCACGGCGAACTGGTGATTTGGAGATGCCCGGATTGAGGGGATCGTCACCCGGGGAACTCCGAGTCACCCTACGCTTGACCGGAAGAGGGTCCTTCAAGCGTGATGAGTGGGATAATTGTTGGTTAAGTTTACGCATGTTATCAAAAGAATAGGGTTTGGAGGACATGAAGGAATAGGGAACCTTGGATACCACCCCTCTGGCTTTCCTCTTGGCCCCAACAGTCGCTTCTTGTTCAGGGTCGCTTTGGTCGGACTCGGTGGCCTCCGGGTCCCCCTCGTCCTTGGCATCTTTGTCCTCCAGCCCTGAATGCTCAGAATGTACAGTCGGAAAAAGGTGAGATATGTGAAAGAGGAATGGTATAAGTGGAATTGATCGAATACCCGGATAATACCTTCATCGTTATCAGCCGGCTCTTCATCTTTTTCCGGGTCGCCGGAAGAAGGGGAGGTCTCGACGTTCCAGAAGACGTTATCAGCCTGAGATAAAAGCATGAAAATGAGAATTAGTGGTGGTATCAAGTCAAAGTGTGAGGATAAATGCATAGGTATTGGATTTTACCGCTGGAGCCGGGTTATCTCGGGTAAATGGTACTAACCGGGTGATGTTCTTGATCACCTCCAACTTTTCCGTCAAGAAACTCTTGATGGTCTTGTTGGTATCGCCGGCTGGGTAATTCTTAGAGGAATATCGGAGCGCGTCCGTGACGTTCCCCGAATAGTCGCACATCAGCTTGGTGCGGATGGAGTTGGGCTGGATCCGGAAGTCCACCCATGTCTTGACCAAGTTGAGCCCAAGGAGACCTTGGGCGGAGAGGACGGCTATCTTGGTTAGGAAAGGTTGGATGGCCTCCGTGTCCGACTCAGGGGCAAAGGCGTTGAAAGACTTGGAGATATCAAGGAGACCCTCCGAGTAACCCGGCAATTTCCTTTCGCCGGGTGGGGAGGTGTCTCGGCAGTAGAAAAAAGAAAGTTGCCAATGCTTGACATGGGAGTTGAGAGTGAGAGTCGGCATTGGCGAGCTCTTGCGGCGTTGGATGGAAACCCCGCCGCAAGCAAGAAGCGCCCCGTCACCGCTTTCGCGGCACGGTTTGCATTGGAAAAGTTCAATAAAAAGAGCCAGATTTGGCGGAATGCACAAATAAGACTCGCAAAGGACAATAAAATGGGTAATGTTCAACATGGAGTTAGGCCCTATGTCGAACACCCGGAGGCCATAGTGGCTCAAGACCTCGCGGAAAAAAGGATGACCCGGAGGGCGAAATCCCCGGGTCACATGCTCGATGAAGCAGATTACCTCGTCGGCAGCAGGTGTAGGCCGGGTCTCATCACCCGGCACTCTCCAGTGGATATCTTCCTGAGGGGGGAGGACCCCTAACTCGGCCAGCTCCTCTAGCTTGGCCTTGGTAACGGTGGATCCCGCCCAGTTGGCGGATATAGATTGGGTCGTCCTTGTTTTAGCTTGCTGCTTCCCTTGCTTCTTGGGAGCCATGGGTTCAGTCTGCAAAACACGAGACGAAAAGGTACAAGACATAAGACTCGGAAATCATGGGTTATCCGGATATATGCAAGCAGTATCAATAAGAGGTATGGGAACCATGAGTTGTTCCCATACCTCTTATTGATACTGCTTGCATATATCCGGATAGTGAGCGAAAGTTACAGATTATCCGAGTATCGAGTATCAGTACAGAAACTATGGGGGACTTACGTATTGGTGAGCGTTTTTGGAAGAAGGTTGATTGCCCATGTATCTACTGCAGGTAAAAGAACCGGTAGAAGTGGATTTTCGGGTATCAATGACAGCCGCGGAAAATTTGAGCGAAATGAATCTAGATTGGAAAATTTGTGAATGATTTCACGGAGAAATTTATGATTAAAAGCGGTAGGAGAGTGATGTGTGACCATCTATTAAGCTATTGGACGAGCTAGCAAGTATCTATGCGACTTAATCCGGCACGGAGCAAGAAATGGCCGCGGTTGACCTAGATCCAATCTAGGTCAAAACGAAGAGATTAAGATTTGAATCAATGGGAGCGAGAAACTTACCGGGGCGGATTGGAGCAGAGCTCGACAGCGGCAGATGGCATGGTCTTGATGCCCCTTTGCGACTCCCGGCGGACTGGTCAAGGGTGCGGCAGCGGAGTTCGGCGGCGGCGCGGGGCGGGCCGTAGACGAATGCAGACGGCGGCGGTTTTGCTCCGGCGATGCGCACGAGGTCTCCGTGGTGGCGCTCCGTGAGCTCGGGAGTGGAACTGATGGAGAGGAAGAAGAAGGAATGAGCCGTTGGGGTTAGGTTACCCCCTAGGTACCTATTTATAGGTACGGGAGGGTAAACCTAGGCCAACGGGCGGGAATTGGAAATTCCGGGATAGGGGATATCCATCCTGATTTTCTGAGATATGCGTTAAGTGCTGGGCGGGATATCCGGAATGGATAGGAGACAAATCCCTTCCGTGATGCCTGGATCGATTAACGGGTGAAGTAAGCCGGATCTCTGGCGTCTTTATCAGGACACTGACCCGGAAAAGTAAACATTGGACTTGGAGAAAGCCGAGTTACTATATGGCCACCATGGAGTTAGGCCTAGCTGTTTATCAAAGAAACCTAACCCGGCCTCTGTGGACTTGAATGTTTGTTATTTTTGCAGGGAATAGCATGCGCTTCAAGGAGGATCCCATGAAGCCCAAGCTATTCTGGGGACTACTGATGGAGGGATGATAACCCGGTAGGCCAACGCCAAGGAGTAACTCGGCCCAAAGGACGCTGCGCAAGACCCGGCTTAAGATAAAGGAGTTTCTAGAAGGCCCAGGAACGTAGGCCTCGTAACCCGGATTGTGGGTTCCGATAAGGAAGTTTAGGGTTTGTAAGCAGTGTCCGGGTAGGATTCAGAGTGCGCCTTGGAGAGTAGGCCAGGGGGTCTGGATATTATATAAGCCGGCCCCTAGGGTTAGACCAAGAGAGATCCAAGAGTTCAAGCAATATCGCTAGGTATCGAGTATCCAGTGTAACACGAGAGTTGAGTTAATATATTTAGATTGAAGACTTGGTGACTTGATTGCCGGCTACCAGATCGCATATTATCATGTTTTCCCTTGAGCTAAACCCTCTCCCAAACACCAGAGTTGATTTGCCCCAAGACAAGTTACCCCCGGTAACATCTGCCGTGATTATCCCACGACAGGGATTCTTCTCCTTCAGTTTGGCGTCCACTGCCTTGGCCTGGCCGCCCTTGGTCAACTCAATTTTGTGCTGCTTGCCCATTTGCAGCATGTATGGCAGGAAGCTGGGTTGCGCCTGAGCAGCACTCGACCCCTCGCCTGCGCCAGCAGACCCAACAGCAGCGCCAATTGTAAGTTGCGTACTCTTCACAACTGCCTTTCCGCTTGACTTGGGCGGCGGCATCAGAGCAGAGTCCTGAGCAGCCTGGCGCGGTGGATTCCTGCGGACAGCTGCGGCTTCAGGCTGAACGGCCTTCTTGGCGGCAGCATCCGTCCGAGAAGCAGACGGAGGCGCTTGGCGTGAAGTGAGAGGAGCCTGCTGAGATGCAGCCTTCTTGGTGCCTTGCTTAGGAGGAGGGCTCGGCGCGGTGTTATGCGTGCTTTTCTTTGGTGGAGGGCTCGGTGCAGTCTTGGTTTTCTTCTGTGTTGGCGGAGGGCTCGATGCAGTGGGTGGAGTAACCTACTGGGTAGGCGGCACAAGGGGCCGGCTATCCGGCACAGCATTTGGCTGCTCCTGATCCTGCAGGACTGGCTGCACCACAGTCTCCTCAACCCGCTGCTCGGCAGCGGGATCGGGTCTTGCGCCTTCTGTTTCTTCTACCCGCGGCGTGGCTACAGGGTCATCCTGAACAGCAGCTTCGTCTTCCTGCTGCTCCATGTTCTCGTCTTGCCGCTCAAGGGCGGCATGGTCTTGGTGCTCGGATTCTTGTTCAATATTCTCCCCAGCTGAGGCAGCTGGGGGAGAAGGGGTTGTTTCATCGTGAGCAGCATCCTGCGCGTTTTGGTCCGCGCGGGCCTGCTGCTCCAGGTCCATGTCTTGGTCACCAGCGCCCGTGTTCTCGGCGCTGGCATCTTCTTCTTCTGCCTTCACGGGAGAGGGCGCATGATGGGGGGATGATAACCCGGTAGGCCAAACTCCCAAGGAGTAACCCGGCCCAAAGGACGCTGCGCAGGATCTGGCTAAGGATAAGGAAACTAGTGGAGGGCCCAAACTTGTAGGCCTGGTAACCCGGATTGTGGGTTACTGTAAAGGAAAGTTGGGCTGGATCCGGAAGTCCACCCATGTCTTGACCAAGTTGAGCCCAAGGAGACCTTGGGCGGAGAGGACGGCTATCTTGGTTAGGAAAGGTTGGATGGCCTCCGTGTCCGACTCAGGGGCAAAGGCGTTGAAAGACTTGGAGATATCAAGGAGACCCTCCGAGTAACCCGGCAATTTCCTTTCGCCGGGTGGGGAGGTGTCTCGGCAGTAGAAAAAAGAAAGTTGCCAATGCTTGACTTGGGAGTTGAGAGTGAGAGTCGGCATTGGCGAGCTCTTGCGGCGTTGGATGGAAACCCCGCCGCAAGCAAGAAGCGCCCCGTCACCGCTTTCGCGGCACGGTTTGCATTGGAAAAGTTCAATAAAAAGAGCCAGATTTGGCGGAATGCACAAATAAGACTCGCAAAGGACAATAAAATGGGTAATGTTCAACATGGAGTTAGGCCCTATGTCGAACACCCGGAGGCCATAGTGGCTCAAGACCTCGCGGAAAAAAGGATGACCCGGAGGGCGAAATCCCCGGGTCACATGCTCGATGAAGCAGATTACCTCGTCGGCAGCAGGTGTAGGCCGGGTCTCATCACCCGGCACTCTCCAGTGGATATCTTCCTGAGGGGGGAGGACCCCTAACTCGGCCAGCTCCTCTAGCTTGGCCTTGGTAACGGTGGATCCCGCCCAGTTGGCGGATATAGATTGGGTCGTCCTTGTTTTAGCTTGCTGCTTCCCTTGCTTCTTGGGAGCCATGGGTTCAGTCTGCAAAACACGAGACGAAAAGGTACAAGACATAAGACTCGGAAATCATGGGTTATCCGGATATATGCAAGCAGTATCAATAAGAGGTATGGGAACCATGAGTTGTTCCCATACCTCTTATTGATACTGCTTGCATATATCCGGATAGTGAGCGAAAGTTACAGATTATCCGAGTATCGAGTATCAGTACAGAAACTATGGGGGACTTACGTATTGGTGAGCGTTTTTGGAAGAAGGTTGATTGCCCATGTATCTACTGCAGGTAAAAGAACCGGTAGAAGTGGATTTTCGGGTATCAATGACAGCCGCGGAAAATTTGAGCGAAATGAATCTAGATTGGAAAATTTGTGAATGATTTCACGGAGAAATTTATGATTAAAAGCGGTAGGAGAGTGATGTGTGACCATCTATTAAGCTATTGGACGAGCTAGCAAGTATCTATGCGACTTAATCCGGCACGGAGCAAGAAATGGCCGCGGTTGACCTAGATCCAATCTAGGTCAAAACGAAGAGATTAAGATTTGAATCAATGGGAGCGAGAAACTTACCGGGGCGGATTGGAGCAGAGCTCGACAGCGGCAGATGGCATGGTCTTGATGCCCCTTTGCGACTCCCGGCGGACTGGTCAAGGGTGCGGCAGCGGAGTTCGGCGGCGGCGCGGGGCGGGCCGTAGACGAATGCAGACGGCGGCGGTTTTGCTCCGGCGATGCGCACGAGGTCTCCGTGGTGGCGCTCCGTGAGCTCGGGAGTGGAACTGATGGAGAGGAAGAAGAAGGAATGAGCCGTTGGGGTTAGGTTACCCCCTAGGTACCTATTTATAGGTACGGGAGGGTAAACCTAGGCCAACGGGCGGGAATTGGAAATTCCGGGATAGGGGATATCCATCCTGATTTTCTGAGATATGCGTTAAGTGCTGGGCGGGATATCCGGAATGGATAGGAGACAAATCCCTTCCGTGATGCCTGGATCGATTAACAGGTGAAGTAAGCCGGATCTCTGGCGTCTTTATCAGGACACTGACCCGGAAAAGTAAACATTGGACTTGGAGAAAGCCGAGTTACTATATGGCCACCATGGAGTTAGGCCTAGCTGTTTATCAAAGAAACCTAACCCGGCCTCTGTGGACTTGAATGTTTGTTATTTTTGCAGGGAATAGCATGCGCTTCAAGGAGGATCCCATGAAGCCCAAGCTATTCTGGGGACTACTGATGGAGGGATGATAACCCGGTAGGCCAACGCCAAGGAGTAACTCGGCCCAAAGGACGCTGCGCAAGACCCGGCTTAAGATAAAGGAGTTTCTAGAAGGCCCAGGAACGTAGGCCTCGTAACCCGGATTGTGGGTTCCGATAAGGAAGTTTAGGGTTTGTAAGCAGTGTCCGGGTAGGATTCAGAGTGCGCCTTGGAGAGTAGGCCAGGGGGTCTGGATATTATATAAGCCGGCCCCTAGGGTTAGACCAAGAGAGATCCAAGAGTTCAAGCAATATCGCTAGGTATCGAGTATCCAGTGTAACACGAGAGTTGAGTTAATATATTTAGATTGAAGACTCGGTGACTTGATTGCCGGCTACCAGATCGCATATTATCATGTTTTCCCTTGAGCTAAACCCTCTCCCAAACACCAGAGTTGATTTGCCCCAAGACAAGTTACCCCCGGTAACATCTGCCGTGATTATCCCACGACAGGGATTCTTCTCCTTCAGTTTGGCGTCCACTGCCTTGGCCTGGCCGCCCTTGGTCAACTCAATTTTGTGCTGCTTGCCCATTTGCAGCATGTATGGCAGGAAGCTGGGTTGCGCCTGAGCAGCACTCGACCCCTCACCTGCGCCAGCAGACCCAACAGCAGCGCCAATTGTAAGTTGCGTACTCTTCACAACTGCATTTCCGCTTGACTTGGGCGGCGGCATCAGAGCAGAGTCCTGAGCAGCCTGGCGCGGTGGATTCCTGCGGACAGCTGCGGCTTCAGGCTGAACGGCCTTCTTGGCGGCAGCATCCGTCCGAGAAGCAGACGGAGGCGCTTGGCGTGAAGTGAGAGGAGCCTGCTGAGATGCAGCCTTCTTGGTGCCTTGCTTAGGAGGAGGGCTCGGCGCGGTGTTATGCGTGCTTTGCTTTGGTGGAGGGCTCGGTGCAGTCTTGGTTTTCTTCTGTGTTGGCGGAGGGCTCGATGCAGTGGGTGGAGTAACCTACTGGGTAGGCGGCACAAGGGGCCGGCTATCCGGCACAGCATTTGGCTGCTCCTGATCCTGCAGGACTGGCTGCACCACAGTCTCCTCAACCCGCTGCTCGGCAGCGGGATCGGGTCTTGCGTCTTCTGTTTCTTCTACCCGCGGCGTGGCTACGGGGTCATCCTGAACAGCAGCTTCGTCTTCCTGCTGCTCCATGTTCTCGTCTTGCCGCTCAAGGGCGGCATGGTCTTGGTGCTCGGATTCTTGTTCAATATTCTCCCCAGCTGAGGCAGCTGGGGGAGAAGGGGTTGTTTCATCGTGAGCAGCATCCTGCGCGTTTTGGTCCGCGCGGGCCTGCTGCTCCAGGTCCATGTCTTGGTCACCAGCGCCCGTGTTCTCGGCGCTGGCATCTTCTTCTTCTGCCTTCACGGGAGAGGGCGCATGATGGGGGGATGATAACCCGGTAGGCCAAACTCCCAAGGAGTAACCCGGCCCAAAGGACGCTGCGCAGGATCTGGCTAAGGATAAGGAAACTAGTGGAGGGCCCAAACTTGTAGGCCTGGTAACCCGGATTGTGGGTTACTGTAAAGGAAAGTTAGGGTTTGTGCGCCGTGTCCGGGTAGGATCCAGGGTGCGCCTTGGAGGGTAAGCCAGGGGGTACGGGTGCTTTATAAACCGACCCCCAGGCCTAGTTTAGACAGAGATCTAAGAACCCTAGCAATATCGCTTGATATCGAGCATCTAGTGTAATCCCAGAGTTGAGTTGTTATATCAAGATCGGAGACTCGGCGACTTTGATTGCCGGCTACCAGATCGAATTGCACCATGTTTTCCTCTGAGCTAAACCCTCTCCCAAACGCCTGTGTCGTCTTGCCCCAAGATCAGTTACCCCCGGTAACGTCTGCCGTGATTATCCCACGACAGTTGGCGCCCACCATGGGGCCTGCGTCCAAAGGTGTTTACATTACGGGAGAAGCTCGGAAGAACATGGAAAACCTTGTCGTGGGCGAGATCTACATCGACCGCGAAGGAGAAAAGATGGTGGACGATTCCGGCTGGGGGCCAGAGTCGGATCACCTCGAGTCCGGATCTATGGTGACGATCGGCCGGATCAACATCTTCGTTGGTATGGTACGTACACCTGATTTAAAAGGACAATATCATGTGCATACTAGAGGAACTTCTAGCAGGGACAAAGAGACATTAAAGCAAGTGGCAAACTCGGTTTCGTCGGTCGCGCCGGAATACCTTAGATGGGCGGAACAGGAGGTAACGTGGAGTAGAAGAGATCATCCGGAAAAAGTAGAGCGTCCAGGAGTCTTGGCATTGGTGGTTGCTCCACAGGTTAATGGTTACGAGCTGAAGAGGGTCCTGATGGACGGTGGAAGTAGCATCAACATCCTTTACTGGGAAACCTTCTTACGGATGAGTCTTAAAGAGTCCCAGTTACAGAAAAGTTCGACAATCTTTCATGGGATCGTGCCAGGTCACTCGGCGAGCCCCGAGGGAAAGATCACCTTGGAGGTTGCTTTTGGAGAATCGACGGATAATTATCGAGTTGAGTGGCTCACGTTCGAGGTGGTCAAATTGCGCAGTCCTTATCACGCACTGTTTGGAAGACCGGCTTATGCCAAATTCATGGCTAGGCCGTGCTACGTGTATTTACAGCTAAAGATCCCGGGTCCTAAACGGACCATCACCATACATGGGAACCGGGATATAGCGGCCGAGTGCGACGAAGGAGATTCGGTTATGGCCGAGCAAGCATGCAGAAAGGAAGAACTCGAATATTACCGGTCTCAAGTAAATCCGGATGATAGAACAGCCTTGAAAAAGCCGAATACTGAGGATGAGAGAGCAAAATTCAAGGCAGCACAAGACACCAAGAAGATAGATTTTGTCGAAGGTGATTCCACTAAGCAGTTTACCATAGGGTCTAACCTGGGAAAAGAACAGGAGAAGGCACTTGTGGAGTTTATTCGTTCGAATGCAGACGTGTTCGCCTGGACACCTAGCGACATGCCGGGTATCCCTACAGAGCTGGCCGAGCACAGTTTGCATGTGGATCCCATGTCCAGGCCCGTGAAGCAGGGTTTGAGGAAAATGAATGAGGAAAGAAGGAAGGCCATAGGTGAAGAGATCGCTCGGCTATTGGCAGCCGGGTTTATCATGGAAGTATTTCACCCGGATTGGTTGGCAAACCCGGTTCTAGTGATGAAAAAGACCAATGAGTGGAGGATGTGCATTGATTTTACGAGTCTCAACAAGCATTGCCCAAAGGATCCGTTCGCGCTACCAAGGATAGATCAGATTATAGATGCAGTAGCTGGAAGCGATCTATTATGCTTCCTGGACGCATATTCCGGGTATCATCAGATTAAGCTCAAGAGGGAGGATTGGGAGAAAACATCATTCATAACCCCTTTTGGGGCCTTCTGTTATAAAACTATGACGTTTGGATTGAAGAACGCCGGTGCAACTTACCAACGGTGTATTCAAAAGTGCTTCGAGGACCAAATCGGACGCAACGTCCATGCCTATGTGGATGATGTGGTCATCAAGACCAGGAAGGCGGAGACATTTATCGATGATCTAAAGGAGACGTTCAAAAACTTGAGGAGGTACCAGATGAAGCTTAACCCGACAAAGTGCGTGTTCGGAGTTCCAGCCGGGAAATTACTCGGCTTTATAGTTTCCGAGAGAGGAATCGAGGCAAACCCGGATAAAATCAAGGCCATCCAGAGTCTGAAAAAACCGGAAAATTTGAAGCATGTTCAAAAGCTCACGGGCTGCGTAGCAGCCTTGAGCCGATTCATATCCAGACTCGGAGAAAAGGCAATACCCTTGTACCGGCTCTTGCGGAAATCAGATAAATTCGTGTGGGATCAAGAGGCGGATGAGGCGTTTGAGGCACTAAAGAAGCAGTTATCTGAAGCACCAGTACTAGCGGCGTCGGGTCCTAAAGAGCCTATGTTGCTATACGTGGCAGCTGGCCCCCGAGCCGTCAGCGCAGTAGTTGTTGTAGAGCGCAAAGAGGATGGGAAAGGTTACCCGGTTCAGAGACCGGTTTATTACGTCAGCGAGGTATTATCAGAAGCAAAGCAGCGCTATCCACATTGGCAGAAGTTGGTGTTCGGGGTCTTTATGGCTAGCCGGAAATTGAAGCCGTATTTCCAAGAACACCCCATAACAGTGGTTAGTTCAATACCAATGTCGGATATCATCAGAAACTCGGACGCGACGGGAAGAATAGCCAAATGGGCGATAGAAATGGGGGATTATCACATCAACTACGAACCCAGGTCAGCAATCAAATCTCAAGCTTTAATTGTTTTCGTTAACGACTGGACACATACAGGCATGACTGCAACGGTTCCGAATTCCGAATCATGGATCATGCACTTCGATGGATCTAAGCAATACGAGGGATCAGGAGCTGGGGTGGTGCTAACGTCACCCAAAGGAGATAAACTAAGTTACGTACTACAAATCCACTTCGACTGTTCCAACAACGTGGCCGAGTATGAGGCCCTATTGCACGGCCTAAGGGCAGCTAAGGAGATGAACGTCAAGAGGATACGGTGCTTCGGAGATTCGGACCTCATAGTACAGCAGGTGTCAGGAACTTGGGATAGAAAGGACGCAACTATGGCAGCATACCGCAGGGAAGTTGATAGGGTTGCAGGATGTTTTTCCGGGTATGAGGTGGAGCATATAGACAGAAGAAAGAATGAGGCAGCCGACGCGCTCGCTAGACTCGGCTCGCGCAGAGAGGCGGTTCCACCTAACGTTTTCCTGGATGAATTATGGCGACCATCAGTTAAAACCGAGTCAGAGGAGGAATTGGCAAACCAAGACCCGGATTCAGGACTTGTGGCTACCGTACGTACTGTTCCCGAATGGACAGAACCGTTTTTGGCCTACTTGTCGCGAGGCGAGCTACCACAGCAGGAGGTATTAGCAAGGCAAATTTTGAGGCGAGCAAAGGGATATTCTATCATCAACGGGGAACTATATAAGAGAAGCGCAGCAGGGGTCTTTTTGCGCTGCGTAGCGCCAGAAGAAGGCCGACAGATTCTCAAGGAAATACATGAAGGCGACTGTGGACATCACGCATCCACAAGATCTCTCGTGGCTAAAGCTTATCGACACGGATTTTTCTGGCTCACGGCTCTAGCAGATGCGGAGCGATTGGTAGCAAGGTGTGACGGATGTCAAAGGTACGCTCGCCAAACCCATGTGCCGGCTATGGAGTTACGGACCATCCCGTTAACTTGGCCGTTCGCTGTATGGGGTATGGACATGGTTGGCCCCTTTCATATGTCACCATGCAAGAAGACACATCTTTTGGTGGCTATTGATAAGTTTACCAAGTGGGTTGAGGTTATGCCAGTTACTAATTGCGAATCAGCCACAGCAGTCAAGTTTCTGAAGAGGATTATCTACCGGTTCGGGTATCCCCACAGCATAATTACCGACAATGGAACCAACATGTCCCTTGGTGAGATGGAGAAGTTCTGTGGCAACAATGGAATCCGACTTGACGTCGCGTCAGTAGCTCATCCGCAGGCCAACGGACAAGTGGAGAGGGCAAATCAAGAATTGCTTCGCGGGTTAAAACCACGATTACGAGTCCCCTGTATCAGGGCAGCTGGCGCATGGGTCGAAGAACTCCCTTCTGTGGTTTGGGGCATCAATACTACGCCTAATAGATCTACTCAGATGACACCCTTCTTCATGGTCTATGGCGCGGAGGCAGTACTACCGAGTGATATTATCCATGATTCACCACAAGTGTCAGCATACGCCGAAGTGGAGAATGAAAAGACCCGGCAAGACGCCGTGGATATGTTAGAAGAGCAAAGGGAACAAGCCCTGGAAAGATCAGCCATATATCAGCAGGATTTACGAAGGTATCATAGCCGGCACGTGAAAACCCGGGTCTTCCAGGAAGGAGACCTGGTTTTGCGCCTGGTACAGTCAAACGAAGGAAAGCACAAGTTATCACCACCCTGGGAAGGACCGTTTATCATAAGCCGGAATTTGCATAATGGGTCATACTACTTGATAGATGCAAGGGAAGAGTCGACCACAGTTAATGACACTGCTCACACCACTTCATCTATGCAAGAAAGAGACAGACCGTGGAACGTGGCTCAGCTACGTCCATATTATACTTAGCAAAAATTGTATTGGCATATGGAATTGAACGATGTAATAGGCAGCAGGTTTTCAGACGTACTCTTTTCCTATCCAGGGTACCTTTGGGGACTAGACGGGTTTTTAATGAGGCGGCTTGCTGACCTAGATTTTTCATATCAAGTAAAGAGGTGATTATCAAGAAAAGAGATGGTTCTAATCAGGTTATGTACTCTCAGTATGATGCGTATATCTAGGTCTTGGGGGCTGGTCGCTTGAATAGAACAGTTACAAACTCAAAGACCCGGCCATGATGCCTATGAGTTACAAGAGCCGATTACTTGCAAACGAGTACGGCTACAATCTTATAACCGGACAAAGAAGTCCAAATTCCTTGGCTATTCTTACTTAAGCTCGACGTGACTCGCATTAAAGTGGCATGATTTGTTCGCTTACGATTACAGTCAGTCACGAAACCCGACGGGGCTTGACTGGCTACGTTTTCGTATAGATGTAACAACATGGTATCCACGCGAAAGCCGGCTTACAGTACAAGATAGTCAAAGGGTCATCTAAACCACAAGTTATGTAGAGTACAAGGCTAAACAGCTGGAAACTCAACTATTATTAAGCATAACTTCAAATCCTATGTGAAACAACTCAGGGATCTTTGTGAATTTAGCAGTAGGCAGGTCGTTCCCCTTTCAAGATCAAGTGTCCTAGACTTGGAGATCCGGGTCCGGGTGACTTGAAATCTTGAAAAGAGAAAAAATTGCTTACTTGTAGAATTCCAAAAACCCAAATATCCGAGTCTTGGGGACTTGGGGACTTAGAAGCAAATCCGCTTGTCAATACCCATGAGACCCGGAAATCGAGTTTTCACAAAAGGAACAATAAAGAAAGCCGGATATCGAGAACAGATGAGCTCAATAATGGATAAACTTAAAAAGGCCGGAAGAGGCATAGAGTATATCAAGACCTTAGCGTGCATTACAAAATCCCGGCGAAAAGATATCAAAGGTGCACAGGCGCACCACCCAAAATATAACTGTTTAAACAGCATGTTGACCGACCGGTGCATAAGAAGAGGCATTAGAGGTCAGATATCACTCGGCGTTCATCTTGGCCTTGCCCTTGCCATAATTGGTGGTAGCAGCAGCACCCGGATCAGCGGTACCAGCCCGTGCAGGAGGTGGAACGACTGGTGTTGAGGTAGCGGGGGCAGAGCCGGCTTCAGCTTGCTTCTTTGCAGCCTCTGCCCTCAACGCAGCAGCTTCCTCCTTCCACCGAGCCAGCATATCATACGGCTCGGGAAGATCTGACTTAATTGCTTCACCGGCAGCATCATATGCTGGAACAAGGATATTAACATCCAGGTCGTCAGCAATCACGCTGGCCGGGTAACGGACCTCCTTCTGGACGGCCTGAAAATCCTTCACTGAGAACTTGGATCCATCAAGCTTGAACTCTGGGAAGCCGCCCATAAGCTTCACTAGCTCGAGCTTGGGGAAATAAGCCTTGGCGAGTGCAAGCCCTCGGGTCACTCCAACCCGGCAAGACGAGCGCTTCTAGTGCCAAATCCACTCAGGAATAGTGGAGAAGGCATCCAGCATCCTCTTCAGATCAACATGTCCTTTACCCGGCCACCGTAATTCCTGAAGGATCCATTTGGTTCGGGCACATAGCTGCCGGAGAACACTCTTCATGGTTTTCAGCTTGGCGATGTCATCCTCTTCCGGCATGGTTTCGTCCGGGCCTGAAGAAATGGAAACGTAAGTCGGGAAAACCGTTGCTATCTATCAAAAGGGTAAACCCGGAGGAGGAAACGTACCAAGTAAAGCACGATATGTGTCTGATATTTGGACGGAAAGGCTTGTTAGATCATCTTCTGCTTTGTGAGCCCTTTGCCTATATTTCCTCATTATCAGCCTATTCCTCCTGGCCTCAGCTTCGGCTGCTTCACGCAAAGCTACCTCCTTTTCGATGAGCTTGGTGGCGTCTGCCAGTTTCTCCTCAGATTGAGTCACGAAAGACTGCATGCATGCAAACAAGGATCAGTCGGGTAGAGGAGCAAGTTATCAGTCGCTTGTATAATAAAGTCCCAAGCAAATTATGAATCAATTCACTCGGAACTTGGGGACTGGACAAGGGCACAAGCAACATTAGTCGGATTTACCTCGTGTTTGGCTATTAAAGCCCCCAAGATGTTTTATTCATTAGCCCTTAAAGTGCGCAGGGTTTCCAGCATCTGGGCAAACGTCAGTTCCTCGGATCGAGTACCGGAAGAGCCGGCAGCTTGGTCACCTGGTGGGGGGGCTCTCCCCGCCCTTGGAGTCGAGACCCGGACAGTTTGAGTACCCGGGTTGGGAGAACCCATCCTTGTATCTAGAACCTCGATCTCCTCGTCTACTGGTTCCGATGAGGAAGGAGATCCGGCGGCTCGGGGAAGCGGATTGTTCAGAGGGCCTTGTTCCTGGTTATTCGCCGCATCACCGCCAGTCGCGGTGTCTGCGTTATCAGTCGGCTTCTCCACCCGATGGTTATCTGTTTCCACGTTTTCCGGGTCACTGACGGTGACTTGAGTGCTGAAAGAAAGATGAGAAAAGGCAGTTATTAGTGATGACGGTGGCTTGAGTGGAAATTTGTCAGACGTAGAAGGAAATCATGTAGCAAAAACTTACCGGGCATTCACGGTGTAGTCCGGCGGGAGCTCGCCGCTAGAAGCAGATGAGGTCGTCACAGGGACCACTAATGGAACCCGGAATTGCCCGGCACGTGGATTGTTAGGAGAAGGGTGGCGTTGAGGAGAGTCGGAAGGACGAGACGGAGGAGCGCTGGCACGAGGGACCGATGGGGTAGAGATGCCTGGGTTAAGGGGATCTTCACCCGGGGAGCTCCGAGTTACTCTGCGTTTGGCTGGGAAAGAATCCTTCAAGCACGACGAATTTGATAATTGATGGTTAAGTCGTCGCATGGCGTCAAAGGAGTAAGGTTCAGAGGATAATGAGGAAAAAGGAACCTTGGACACTGCCCCCCTGGCCTTCCTCTTGCCTCCAACTGTTGCCTCTTGGTCAGACTCGGTTGCCTCCGGGTCATCCTCGTTGGTCTCACCTTCGTCCTCCAGCCCTGCGAACCGGACGTGTGTTCGTTGGAAAAAAGGTAAATGGGAGGAAAATAATACAAGTAAAGATATACAAATTCTGTGCGAATACCTTCACTATCATCAGCCGGCTCGACCTCTTCTTCCTGGTCGCTGGAGGGGGGGGGGAGGGTTCAACTCTCCAGAAAGGGTCATCAGCCTAAGACAAAAGAATGAGACTAAGGGTTAGAAGCTGTATCAAGTCAAAATGTGGAAATAAGTTGTGAATATCGGGTATTACCGCCGGAGCCGGGTTCTCCCGAGTAAACGGGGGTAACCCGGTGATGCCCTTTATCACCTCCAGCTTCTCTGTTAAGAAGCCCTTGATGGTCTTGTTTGTATCGCCGATCGCAAAGCTCTTGGTGGAGTATCTGAGTGCATCTGTGGTGTGCCCCGAATACTCGCACATCAATTTGGTGCGAATGGAGTTGGGTTGGATCCGAAAATCAACCCATGTTTTTACTAAATTTAGCCCGAGGAGGCCTTGGGCTGAGAGGATGGCTATCTTGGCTAATGAGGGAAGGATCGCCTCCCTGTCCGAGTCTGGTGCAAAGGCGTTGAAAGACTCGGAAGGTTCAAGGAGGCTTTCCGAGTAACCCGGCAGTTTCTTTTCGCCGTCTGGGGAGGTATCGTGGCAGTAAAAGAAAGACAGCTGCCAATGTTTGACGTGGGAGTTTAAATTGAGGGTTGGCATCGGTGAATTCTTGCGGCGTTGGATGGATACCCCGCCACAAGTAAGAAGTGCTCCGTCACCACTTTCGCGGCACGGATTACACTGGAATAGTTCGATGAAGAGAGTCAAACTTGGCGGCATGCACAAGTACGACTCGGATAGAACGATGAAGTGGGTAATATTCAACATAGAGTTAGGCCCTATGTCGAATACCCGGAGGCCATAATGGCTTAAGACCTCCCTGAAGAAAGGGTGACCCGGAGGACGGAATCCCCGGGTCACGTGCTCTACGAAGCAGATTACCTTGTTATCAGCAGGTGTGGGCCGGGTCTCGTTGCCCGGCGCCCTCCAGTGAATGTCCTTCTGAGAAGGGAGAATTCCTAATTCGGCTAGCTCGTCCAACTTGGCCTTTGTAGTTGTGGAACGCCCCCAGTTGGCGGATATGTCTTGGGTAGTCCTCGCTTGAGTCGGCTGTTTTCCTTGTCGTTTGGGAGCCATGGGATCAACCTGCAAAACACAAGAAAAAGAGGCATAGGAAATAAGACTCAGAAGTGTTGGATTATCCGAGTATAAGGTAACAAGAAAGTATGACGCTAAGAATTATCCGGGTATCACGCTACGAAGTGGAGATTACAAGGTATCCGGGTGTTAAGTACAATTGTGGAAATTATTGGTCACTTACGTATGGAAAAGCATTTGAGGAAGATGGATGGTTGCCCATGTGTATACCGCAAGCAAAATAGCTGGAAAAGGAGGATTTTCCGGGTGTTAACGCGATGAGCGGAAAATCAAGGAGGAATGGATCTAGGAGTTGGCGAGCATTGAATCGATCTAGCTTGATGCAATCAGAAAAAAGACTCACGGGTTGACCTAGATCCGATCCTGGATAAATTGAAAAATTGCGGGGCTAAATTAAACGGCTGCAAGAGGCTTACCGGAGAGATTGGAGTCTAGCGCGACGGCGGCGAGCGGCGTGGCTCGAATGCCCCTTTGCGGCTCTTGGCGCGGGGAACGAAGGTGCGACAGTCTAGCGCGACGGCGGCACGAGATGGCTCGAGGGCGAGCGCGGCCGGCGGCGGCTTAGCTTCGATGGCGAGCGCAAGCTCCTTGCGGTGGCGCTGCGAGGGTGTACGGAGCGATGAAGGAAAGGGGAAGCTGAGGTGTAGTGATGGGTTTGGGGTTACCCTCTGAGTACTATTTATAAGGCGAGGGTGGTTCTATCTCAACGGCCAGAAGCCGGAAATCGTGGGGTGATGGTTATCCACGGGGATTCTGCAAGATATGCGCCAAGTACTGGGCAAAGCATCTGGACAAGAGGAAGAAGGAGATCCACTCCGTGATATCAGGATCGATTATCGAGTATAGGGATCTTAGCATCTTTATTAGGATTTGGACCGGGAAAATTAAACCAAAGTGTTTGGAGGAAAAACCCGGGTTACTACATGGCCGCCATGGAGTAAGGCCTAACTGAATATTAAAGCATCTTAACCCGGCCTCCATATGCATGTGTGTTAGATATCTTTGCAGGGAATAGCGAGCGCTTCAAGGAGGATCCATGAAGACCAGGCTATTCTGGGGACTACTGATGGGGGGATGATAACCCGGTAGGCCAAACTCCCAAGGAGTAACCCGGCCCAAAGGACGCTGCGCAGGATCTGGCTAAGGATAAGGAAACTAGTGGAGGGCCCAAACTTGTAGGCCTGGTAACCCGGATTGTGGGTTACTGTAAAGGAAAGTTAGGGTTTGTGCGCCGTGTCCGGGTAGGATCCAGGGTGCGCCTTGGAGGGTAAGACAGGGGGTACGGATGCTTTATAAACCGACCCCCAGGCCTAGTTTAGACAGAGATTTAAGAACCCTAGCAATATCGCTTGATATCGAGCATCTAGTGTAATCCCAGAGTTGAGTTGTTATATCAAGATCGGAGACTCGGCGACTTTGATTGCCGGCTACCAGATCGAATTGCACCATGTTTTCCTCTGAGCTAAACCCTCTCCCAAACGCGTGTGTCGTCTTGCCCCAAGATCAGTTACCCCCGGTAACGTCTGCCGTGATTATCCCACGACAGCGCACGCGTCCTATCCCATGGTGCTGGCTCTTCCTCATCCTCGGAGAGCTCAACGATCTTCTCGAGGTCGATGACAGGTTGCCTCTTGGAGCTAGTGGGAGATGCGGCAGCGTCAGCGTCCAGGGGGTCGCTGGAAGAGAAAGGAAGTTCGGAAACAGAGAAGGGGAAGAGAACACCGAGAAGCAGCAGCAGAATGCAACTTGGATGAAAATTACTTACCCTTTGCGGGTGGGGAGTTGCCTTCTGGCGGTGGTGATCTTCTTCTTCTTCTCAGTCTTCTTGGGTTTCTTGGCGGCAGGCTCTTGGGCACCGCTGCCTACCCTCTTCCGAGTGGTGGGAGCTGCGACAGAGAGAGGATCGACGTTGATGGCATCTTCGTATTCCTCGTCCACCTCAGGGTCATCTGCAGAGTAGAAGAGAAAAAGGGTTTGAGAAACAGAAAGGGAAGTTGGATTGCGCTACTCGCGGTCAAAGAGGCGAGCTGGGTCACCTTCGTCGTCCTCGGACCAATCCCGAATGGATGCATCAACTTGATGCTTACCCGGATGCTCGGCGTGGGGGATGCAGAGGGTGTCCTGGGTGTCGTAGGCGGTCTCGTCGTCCTCTTCTCGGTCGATGTGCCAATTGGCCTCGAAGCGTTCCTTATCTTCTTCTGCTTGGCGATCAATATGCTGGAAAGACAAGAAGGTGATACAAATCAATTGAGTACAAGGCTGAGAAGTTCTACTCGGTACGGCATGCAAACACAAAGCATACAAGCCTGGGAATTTCTATTCAGAGTAGCATGCAAACACAAAGCATATTCGGCTGAGGTTCTCTACTCGACACAACGTGCAAACAAAAAGCACATAAAGCCAACGAAATGTTTGTGGCATTCTACTCGGCGCAACATGCAGACACTAAGCATACTAAGCTGGAAAGTCACCTACTCGGTATCTAAGTGCAGAGACAGAGCATAAAGGACTAACCTGTACAATTGGCTTAGCGCGGCTGTACGGCACGAAGCCATACTGCCAGGTGTCAGTAAGCAATGTCTTCATGATGGATCTTGCCCAGACGGCCACATCGGCAGTGCTGAGCTCGAAAGTAGTAGTCCTTGTGCTGTCCCGCGTGCCTCCCATGTAGCACATCTTGTGGGAGCGACGCTGGAGCGGGAGCACTCGCCGCGAGATCCAGCACGCGATGGGATCATCGCGCTTGAATCCCAGCTCCGTCAACTCGGTGAGGCGCTTCTCGATCTGAATGATATCATCGAGGCTCTTCGGGTTGTAACCCCAATTTTGCTGGGTTGGCGGCGCGTTCTTCCACGTAGGAAGCCCTATCCGGTCCTGGATGGGCGCTCCTTCTTCGGTGGGGACATTCTTGACATAAAGAAAGGAGCGCTGCCACTTGCGTACCGTGTCGAGTCCCTTGACGCGCGGGTGGCTGCCGACGCTGCGCTGCAGCATCATGGCGCCCCCTGTCTTCGTCATTGCGCGGGCGCTCTCCGTGCTTCCGGGCTTGGGGACGCTCTGCTTCCGGAAGAAGAAATAACGTGCCCAACTATGGATAGTTGAGGACACGCCGAGAAACGCCTCGCAGACCACGGCGTGGAAGGCGAGCATCACCATGGCGTTGGGGGGGAGGTGATGCGGCTGCAGCCCGAAGTTCTTGAGGAACTCCTTGAAGAAATCCGACACCGGGAGGCCGAATCCCCGCTTGAAGTGCGCGAGGAAGACGATCTCGTTGCCCGGCTGCCTGCACCGCACGCCGGGAGGGACACGACGGGTATTGACTAGCCATTGGCAGTCTTCCGCCGTGACATCGGACCCCTCCCAACCAGCGCGGCCATCATCGTCTCCGCGAGCCATGGAGATAAGGAGATTGGTGGAAAATTGGAGTGGCAAGGGGTGTGGAGGAATTGCTCTCTTTCTGACGGCGCGTAGAGCAGCGGCGCGGCAAGGACTTGCGGCGGCGGCGTGTTCAGCGGCGGCGGAGAGGCGAAGGGGCGGAAGAAGAAAGTGAGCAGGAAAGAGAAGGAGGAGGTACCGAGGGGGTATTTGTCTCTCCCCTCGGGTTGCCGTTGGTGGGATCGATCGTGCACTGAGATCGTGCGGCGTGGAAAGCGAACCGGTTAGAAACGCACACAGCGCATATTGCGCGCGTAACCGGCTCAGTTAATCCCACGTCGAGATCGTGGGTGATTTACTACGGTTGAAGTGACTTAACAGGCTAGTGGGCCCGAGGTGCAGTTATTGGCGCGTGGCCTGCAGTATCCCAGGCACCGAGGCGTCGGGGGTACGGTGGTGTGACACGTGCCCCGTAGCGACACGCAGAGGTGGATTCGCACCGTTGAGCGGATTGCGTTTTGACATTTCGCTAAGTCATTTTACTCGGCATCAGAGAAGAAAGACAGTGCTGCTCGGAGAAGAAGAGACTCAAGCAAGAATTAACGGCTACTCAGAGATGCAACTCGACTTCTTACAGTACGAAGACAAGATTTGTTCTTAAGGTGGCAGGGCCCAGTGAACAAGTTCGCAGGACTCTACCAGCTTCGGGGACTAATGTCGGGGGGTTACCCCCGAGTAGGGGTAAAGCAAGTTCTAAAGGCAAGGTCAAGGGAGAGTTTTGGCTGAATAGCCGGCTACCCGGTACTCGCTACCCGGTAGACTGCTATCCGGCCTTACCTGCTAATGGCCAGAAGAAAGAATCAAGGAAGTTACATTCTTCCGAGTAGAGGAAGTGGTCCGAGTAGAGGGAATGAGTTCCTACTCGGGCCAGAAGTCAATGGAGCCGTTCTGACAAAGGATCCCGCGTATCCTGCGTCCGTACGGCGTGTGGTTCAACTTACGGAGTGCGTGACTATCTGCACCACTGCGTCGCTACAGTGTGGTAGGCGCCTGTCTAGTCCTGTCACTGACAGAGGGGACAGGACAGGGCTAGGGGTCTACCCTATCTCACTGACAAGGGTGGACAGGTCCCATCTCCGAACGGCGCAACGACTTACGGGGCGAGTGTCAGCGGTAACCCGGAGGCGTGCGCGGTTCTGCAGGGCTCCTGTCACATCCCGTCGTACTTTATACTTGTTTTCTATTCGGCTGGGCACCAGTATATAAGGTGCCCTGCCTCCTCCTGTGCGAGGGTCGACTAACTCATTGGGAACACGTAGAGAGAACTAGAGAGAGCAAGAGTGGCTACTCGGCTGAAGGCCTGATTGTACTGTGGCTACTCGGTAATACACATATAGAAAGAGAGGTAGGAGTAGGGGTGTTACCTCCACACGAGGGCCCTGAACCTGGGTAAGATCTTGGTGTTTGCATTGTTCGTGATCTACCACACGCGGCTACTCGCCGTGTGATCCCTCCCCGAGCACCTCCAGCGTCCATCGGCTCCAACTTTAGCCATCCCATGGCATCTGCCGTGATACCACCACGACACTCATTGACCTTTGGCTTGTTCTCTTGCTTGCCATGAAGCCGGGTTGCGGACAACAGCAGAGTCGAAGAGTTGGCCTTTAGGTTTAAACACATTACTAAATATGCTTATGAAATTCTGAGTAGAGCAACCGAGTAGACAAAGTAAAACAGAGTAGAACAACACAGAACAAATTTGGACAAGGGCAGTCCCCGAGTTTGAATTCGGAGTGCCTACAAGAATTTTAACTCGGTTGAGGAGATACATACAACTTTCTTCTCATGAATGAAAACGGCGGAGTAGAGCTACATTCCAGGGGCGCTTAGATTCCTCTCCAGCTCTATCCGGCCTGTTCTTCTGGGTGCATGTGCATCAACTAGATAGTAAGCATCATTGTGCAGAGCCTTGCTCACAATGAAAGTCCCTTCCCACGGAGGGGACAGTTTGTGCATCCCGGCTGTGCGCGGCACGAGCCTAAGGACCATGTCTCCTTCTCGGAAAACCCTTGGGTTCACTTTCCGGCT
Organism: Alopecurus myosuroides; assembly: GCA_028641055.1. NCBI lineage: Eukaryota > Viridiplantae > Streptophyta > Magnoliopsida > Poales > Poaceae > Alopecurus > Alopecurus myosuroides. Next base: position 340,864,657 of record CM054059.1, read on the forward strand.
GTGATAATGCCTCAAGTTTTGCTGGTAGACAGCTGATCGTGACAGAGTTAACTCTCTTTCTTCTTCTAGGAGGTCAACGTCATTTTCTCGAGCTTCTCTCGCCTCCGCCTCAGTGTAGAGGGTTACTTGGGGCGAGTCATGCTCTAGGTCAGTGGGCAACACGGCCTCATCTCCATATACCAGGAAGAATGGTGTGTATCCGGTTGATCGGTTAGGGGTAGTCCTTAGACACCACAACACCGCCGGCAACTCGTGCAGCCAACACCCAGGTGTTTTCAGCAATGGCTCCATCAGCCTTGGCTTTATGCCGGATAGCACCATGCCATTTGCTCTCTCAACTTGCCCATTGGAGGCCGGATGCGCAACAGATGCAACATCTAGCCGGATCCGCTTCTCCTTGCAGAATCTCGCAAAAGCACCCTCAACAAAGTTTGTGCCATTATTAGTGATGATGCTGTGCGGGTAGCCGTATCTCAGGATTACATCCTTTAGGAAACTCACAGCCGTGGCTCCATCGCACTTCCGAATAGGCTTGACCTCAATCCACTTGGTGAACTTGTCAACCATGACCAAGATGTGAGTCATGTTGCCTCTAGCCGGCTTGAAAGGACCCACCATATCCAAACACCAAACAGCAAATGGCCAAGTAATGGGAATGGTCTTCAACTCGGAAGCTGGCATATGAATCTTACTTGCAAATCTCTGGCAGCCGTTGCATTTTCTCACTATATCTTCAGCTTGCTTCAAGGCAGTGAGCCAAAAGAAACCATGCCGGAAAGCCTTGTTGACCAGAGCCCGAGATGAGGCGTGGTGTCCGCATTCTCCTTGGTGTATCTCCACCAGAATTTCTTCTCCTTCCTCTTGCTCAACGCAGCGTTGCAGCACGCCAGTAGGACTTCTTCTATGCAGCACATTGTTGAGGATAGTGTAGCCCTTGGATCTTCTCTGTATCTGCCTGGCTGCAACCTCGTCACTCGGCAAGGCGCCATCCGTTAGAAAGGATAATATGGGCAGAGCCCAACTCGGTGTCTCCCGTGTGGGAAACACTGGTTCGTCCACTTCCATTGGATCAGCCACTAAGACCTCTTCTGAGTTGGAGACGAGTCCCCGAGTCCCCGTGTACTCGGAAAGAACCCCCTCGATGAATGCGACAGTCCCCGGGTTGAATGGAGCAGTCCCCGGGTTGCAGGTGCCAGTCCCCGGGTTGGAGACGACAGTCCCCGGGTTCTCTTTTGCAGCCTCCCAGTCAATCTCCATCGGAACAGCTTCCTCTCCTGGCAGAGAAGGAAAAAAAGATAGACTCCGATTTGGGGGATGGTTTGATGGATGGCTTTCTCAAATGCTCCAAGGCAATCCCAGATGGGATGAACTGCCGAGAAGACCCCAACTAGGACAACTCATTAGTTGCGTCATTTTCTGCTCGGTGTATATGTTGGAACTCACATCCTTCAAAGAAGCCAGTCATGGTTTGCACCAGAAACCGATATGATGCCATGTTGGCATCCAGAGCATCCCGGGTGCCGGATACCTGCTGCACCACCAAATCTGAGTCGCCATAACAGATGATACGCTGCACGCCAACCTCCTTGGCTACCTTCAGGCCGTGCACCACTGCCTCATACTCGGCCACATTGTTAGATGCCTTGAAATGAATCTGCAGCACGTACTTGAGTTTATCTCGCTTGGGTGACGTAAGCACTACGCCAGCACCAAGGCCTTCCTTCACTTTGGAGCCATCAAAACGCATCTTCCAGTAGTTGGTTTCCGGCAAGGGAGGCTCATACTGCACCTCAGCCCAATCCACTAGAAAATCCGCCAGAATCTGTGACTTGATGGCTTCTCTTCTCGCGTACAGAGGAGTGAACGCGGCCAGCTCGATCGCCCACTTGGCTACTCGGCCGCTTGCCTTCTTGTTGCCCATGATATCCGAGATGGGAGCGGAACTCACCACTGTGATGTGATGCTCTTGGAAATAGTGATTCAGCTTCTTGGCGCCCAGGTACACGCCGTAAGTCATCTTCTGGTAATGCAGGTAGTTTTGCTTGGAGCTGGATAGCACCTCACTGAGATAGTACACTGGCCGCTGCATAGTCTTTCCTTCCTCTTCTCTTTCCACCACTATCACCACACTCACTACTCGGTTGCTTGCTGCAATATACAGCAACATTGGCTCTTTGGGTAGCGGACTAGCCAGGATGGGAGCGCTACCCAGCATGGCCTTCAGCTCCTTGAATGCTAAATCATCTTGTGGTGTCCAGACAAACTTGTCACTCTTCTTCATCAATTGATAAAGAGGCAAGGCCTTCTCGCCCATTCTGCCCAGGAAGCGGCTCAGAGAAGCGAGGCATCTAGTGAACTTTTGCACATCCTTTAGTGATCTCGGCAAAGACATGCTCTCTATAGCTTTTATCTTTGAAGGATTGGCTTCAATGCCCCGACTGGATACCAAGAAGCCGAGTAGCTTGCCAGTCGGGACGCCAAAGGTGCATTTAGTCGGATTCAACTTCATACTGTACTTGCGCAAGTTGGCAAAGGTTTCCTCAATATCACTAAGCAGAGTATGTGTTTTATTCGTTTTGATGACAATGTCATCTACGTACACCTGCACATTTTTGCCAATTTGATCAAGCAAGCATTTCTGCATGCATCTCTGATAGGTAGCCCCAGCATTCCGCAACCCAAAGCACATGACATGATAGCAATAACCCCCATACGGGGTAATAAAGGCAGTTTTTATTTGATCATCCGGGTTGAGAGCTATCTGATGGAAACCAGAGTAGGCATCAATGAAAGACAAAAGCTCGCAACCGGCAGTGGAATCTATCACCTGATCTATGCGGGGTAGCGGGAATGGATCCTTGGGGAAGGCCTTGTTCAGGTCGGTGTAGTCCACGCACATGCGCCATGCGGTATCGGCCTTGGGGTCCTCCTTCTTCTTCTCAACCATAACCGGGTTGGCTAGCCAATCTGGATGCAGCACCTCCATGATAAATCCACTGATCAGCAACTTGGTGATCTGATCACCGATGGATTTCCTCCTCTCATCACCAAAGCAGCGCATAGCCTGCTTAACCGGCTTGGCGTCATGCCGCACATGCAGCGAGTGCTCAACCAACTCCCTCGGGACGCCCGGCAGATCCTCATTGGACCATGCAAAGACATCCCGATTCTCACGGAGGAAGTGGATGAGCTCGCTTTCCTATTTCTCTCCCAACCCGGCGCCAATGATGGCAACACGGTTTGGGAACTCAGGATCAACCTGGACCTTCTTTGTCTCCTGGGACGCCTGGAATGCAGTTCCGTACTGGGAACTCGGCATGCCAGGCGCAGCGACTTGCGCTGCTTGTGCCAAAGCCACCACCTCGTGTATCTTCTTCTTCTCGGCAGCAATGACCATGGACTCCGACAGTTGAGAACTAGCAGACGCGCATTCCAAGGAACGCTTGTAATCACCCGAGATGGTGATGACTCCATTGGGACCAGGTAACTTCATCTTCAGGTAGGCAGCATGGGTTGAGGCCATGAACTTGGAGAGGGCAGGCCTACCGAGTAGACCATGGTAGGGGCTCTGAAGATCAACTTCCTCAAACTGCAAGCTCTCGGTGCGGCAGTTTTCCCTGGTACCAAAAAGGACATCCACCCAGATGCGACCGATTGGAGCACAAGATACTCCCGGCACAATGCCATGGAATGTGGTCCTGCTGGGAAGCAGCATGTTCTCGGCAAGGCCAAGTTTCTCCAGTGTATCCCGGTACATGACGTTGATGCTGCTGCCTTTATCTATCAGCACCTTGCTGAACCTGACATTCTTCTGAGTTCCCAAGAATGTGGGATCCACCACCAGAGCATAGCTACCCGGGTTGGGAATCACCTTGGGATGATCAGCTCTGGACCAAGTGATCTCTCTGTCGCACCAGTGCAGGTAGTGAGGCACAGCCGGGATCACAGCATTTACCTCCATCGCACGCATGTGCAGTGAATGCTTGTCAGCTGGCTCGGCGGTGAAGATCATGTAGCTCTCGTGGTGTTCCTGGTACTGGTTGCGGTCTTCCCCACCATTGTTGCCGTTGTTGTTGTTGTTGTTGTTGTTGTTCATGTTGTTGCGGTTGTTGTTGTTGTTGAAGTTGCGGTTGCGGTTGTTGTAGTTGCGGTTGGCTCCCTAAGCCACTTGGTTCACGTTCTCCCTTCTCGGAAACACTGTAGGCCTGGGAGCAGCTGCTCGAATAGGCTGCACATTGGCATTCGCAGGTGGCAGAGGAGGAGGAGGAGGCAGCTGAACAGCATCCTCATTCTTGATTTGGTCCCACCAGCTGCACTGCCAGGGTAGTGTGGTTGGCTGGCCTACTCGGATGCCGAGTATGGAAGCTGCATGGCCCAACCTTCATGTTCTCAAAGATAAATCTCGAAGCTGTATCCGGGTTGCCGCTACCCTACTGGGGAGCATTGTACGGCTTCTTGATGCCTTGGCTCTGATTCTGGTTCTGCCCGTACTGGGCTCCAGCAGTTTTTTGCCTTTGGCTACTCCCAGCAGCCGTGGTCACATCATTCACCTCCTCGGGATCATACTGAGTATCAATGCGGTCACCTCTGCGCTTGTTTCTGAAATCATTGCGCCTGCTGCTGTCATGGTGCTTCCTTCTCGGCTCAGGAGAATCAAGCAGAGGCTGAGTTGGGTCACCGAGTGCATACATATTTGCAATCTTGATCGTCTCGGCGAGCATACTCGGCATCTCTCTCTGCAGCTTCTGCCACAACATGCTGCCATGCCTGCAGCCCTGAGCAAACCAAGTAATGGCCTGGGACTCATTCACACCTTCACAGGTGTTCCTCAAAGTGCTCCACAGAGTAAGGTACTCGCAGTCAGTTTCCTCTTCCCGTTGCTTGCAAGCAGACAGTTGATGCGGCCTATTCGGCCTCTTGTACGTGCTGGTGAAGTTGCTGATGAAGGCTTCCGAGAAGTCTAGCCATCAGTTGATGCTATCTCTGGGCAAGTTTTGAGCCAAGTCCGGGCAGGGCCCTCCAGCATCTGCGGAACATACCGCACAGCCCATCTCCGGTTGCCGCCTGCAATGTGCACAGCGGTAACGTAGTCACTTAGCCAGTCTTCCGGATTGGTGCTGCCATCATAGCACTTGGTCCCCCTAGCCAGCTCAAAATGGTTCACGGAGGGCTTCTCCATGATGCGGCGACCAAAGCAATTTGGGCCAGGTGGCCCCCTGTTCTCGAGCTGCGCAGACCGATTGATTCGGTCCATCTTGTATCTTGCATCACTGGGCTCCAACATGCGGTCACCCAATCGGTCACTGACATCTCTTGGGTCAGCATAACCGGCTAGCCCCATCGCCGAGTACCCATCATCATAGCGGTTTTCCTGCACAGCTGCGGGTTGCACAACCGGATTGGCTGCTGGCACAGCTGCATGCGGCTGTGCTGCCGCCGGTTGCTGCATCCTCTGCCGAGTAGGCTAGGCGGCATGACGCCGAGAAGGTCATGCGTGGTCTCCTTCTTGCCTCTTGCTGTGAGCTTTATTGGCTTGATAGCCTGCTCCTGCAGCGTTGTGTTTCTGACCGGGCTGCCACGGCACAGCGCGCTGTTTCGCGGCGACAGCCGGGTCGTACACCTGCATCTGTTTGCTCTTCCCCGAGTTCACACTCTGGTTCCTCTCACTACCAGGAAGCGGTGATGAGGCATGATCCGTAGATCTGACCGCATGCGAGTGCACAACCTGAGAAGCGCCAGCACCCGGATTGGCTTTCCGCAACTCCTCGTTCTGCCTAGCAGCCTCTAGCACTAGCTCATTGAGCCTATCCTGCTGCCTAGCGCGCGTCGCCAGGGAGATGCGGCAACTCAGCAGCCACTGCCTCTGCAGCCCTAAGAGTTTTGCCGAGGGTACTATACTTGGGCCTAGTAGCAGTGTCTAAACTAGCAGATTGGCTAGCAGCCCCACCAACTCCTGCCATCTCAGCGCCTAAGTTGCGACGAGTAGCGCCTAGCTTGCTAGGCTTCCTAAACACAGGAGTAAAGCCGTGGGCCCTGTTGTACTCATTTTGATCTAGGTTAAGCTCAAGCCTAACCTTCTCCAGCTCCTGGGACTCCGCGAGTAGCGCTTGACGCTGCTGCTCGAGTTGCGCCCTCATGGTCATGAGCTCAAGCTCGGTGGGAGGCGGCATGCCCATCCTCGCAGCGGATGCTGGTATCGTCGTAGTGTTGGAAGGGGCCACGTAACCCGGAATGTTGTGGGGCGCGTCGTAGGGCTTGTGAACCCTTGGGCCAGCACTTGGGCCAGCATGTTCCTCGATGACTCCCGCGGTAGCGGTCGCGCCTTTCCCGGCATCGATAGCCGGGCCTGTCATCATCACCTCCACGCTGTCCGTAGAGCAGCCAGAAGGCTTCCCGCGGGCAGCGAGTACAGCAGGTGGATCTTCCGCGACGGGCATCTCCTCCGGGAACTCGCAGATGACGGTGGTGGCGACATAGACCAGATGCCTGCCGAAGGAGAGCACCGACCCACCTGCCGGTAAGGGCCTACCGCCGAAATCTCCGGCGTTGTCGGTGACGAAGTCAAAGGAGCCGAATCTGTGGACAAGGCCACAGACCACGCGCTCCCCCATAGCAGAAACGGGTCCCGTCCGAACATGAACCCCAGCCAGCGCCGCTGCTGGCCCCACGGTGGGCGCCAATTGTCGTGGTGGTATCACGGCAGATGCCATAGGATGGCTAAAGTGTTGGGGCCGATGGACGCTGGAGGTATCCAGGGAGGGATCGCACGGCGAGTAGCCGCGCATAGGAATCTCTAGCACTGCAAACAACAAGATCTACCCAGTATCAGGGCCCTCGTGTGGAGGTAACACCCCTACTCCTGCCTCTCTCTCTATATGTGTGATCTCCGAGTAGCCACAGTACAAAGTATGTCTCTTGGCCGAGTAGCCACTCGGCTGTTCTCTCTAGCTCTAGTGCTGGTTCTAGCAATAAATGCAAAGTGAAGCAACGTCCCTCGCGCAGGAGGGAGCAGGGCACCTTATATACTGGTGCCCAGCCGAATAAAGAAAGACTATAAGGTACACTTGATGGGACATGCCCACTGCAGGACAGCGCACGCCTCCGGCTTCTCGCTGACGCGGGTGCGGGAAGTCGTCACGCCGTTGACTTTTGGCCCGAGTAGGAATGCTGTCCCTCTACCCAGACCACAACTTCTTTACTCGGACGAATATAACTTCCTTAATATCTTCTTCTGGTCTTCAATGAATACGCCCGGATAGAACCTACCGGGTAGCAAGTACCCGGGTAGCCGTCTACCCGGTCAATAGCACCTTGACCTTCACTTTAGCACTTGCCTTACCTCTACTCGGGGGTAACCCCCCGACACTCTACAAATGTTTTCCTTTCATTGAAGATTACCTATACAGAAGCAAGGAGTATGACCACAAGACAGAAGGGGACTACATCTTCACTAACCCACAAAAATACACATCATTCTTTGAGTCAGCTAGATGTGCTGCATGGGAGGCTATCACAGAACTTGGAGAAAGACTTACGTGGAGACTCTATCACACTCAGAAGGATCTTCAGGAAGCTGAAGAAGAGATTAACGCCCTTGAAAAGGAGTTGAAGATGTACAAGAACATAGAGATAATCGTGAAGAGTTATGATCCATCCTAGTAGTTGACCACCATGGAAGAATGCGTTAGCTAGAGTTTTTGTTTGAGTATTGACCTATCAACTTGTGATATGGCAGTGATAGAGTGTTTTGGTTTGCAACTAAGTTGTTTTCCTTGAATTTATCAAAAATTAGGTCCAAATTTCGAAATTTGGTTAAGAGATAAAATATTTTAAGTTGTTATTTTCCATTGATTGTTTGTCTTGTTGTATTGTGCATGGGTAGGAAAATTCTCTCCTCCTAGCTCTATCTATCTTTTACTCATCTATGCTTAAAACCCACAGATGCCTCCTCGTCGCGACCCAAACAACAACAATAATGAGGACAACAACAATAATGATGCCCTGCGGCAGATGCTCACTTCCCAAGCTCAACTGCTACAGATGATGACTCAATTTGTAGCAGCAATGAACAACACCAACAACAACAACAACAATCCACCACCACCACCCCTAGTGGACAGACTTACTAGATTTCTGAGACTTAGGCCTAACAAGTTCTCATATGTTACTGATCCTATTGAGGCAGATGACTGGCTTTGTTCAATCAACAAGGACTTAGTAACTTGTGAGTGCACTGATGCCGAGAAGGTGAGATTCATCGCACATCTGTTAGAAGGACCTGCCACAATGTGCTGGGAAACTTATCAAGTGACTCATCCACTGGAAGGCATGGGATGATTTGAAGGAGGGATTCCGCAATACACATATCTCATCTGGGATAATGAACCGTAATAAGGAGGAGTTCCGTAGTCTGAAGCAGGGAGGTAGAACCCTAAAGGAGTATATGGATGATTTTCATTCTTTATCAAGGTATGCATCACAGGACATTGACACTGATGCCAAGAGGAAGGACAATTTCTCAATGGACTTAAAGGAGAACTAAAGATACCCCTGTCTGTAGCATATGCCCCAAATTATCAAACTCTGTTGGATCAAGCCATTACTTTGGACAACAACATGACGAAAGAGGAAAACATGAAGAGGAAGTAGAGTAATGGGGGAAAATACCCTAGAGGCACACAACCAATGGAGGACACAATGCTCACAAACATGATAACCATCACAATGGTGGGAATGGACACACTTATAATGGTCATGATCACGTTCAAGGACTCAAGGAAAGCAATGGTAGTAGTGATGGTCACTCAAATGGAATGGACACCACAACCACAACCATGAAGTGAAGAGTAATCATAGCAAGGTGACATGCTTAAAGTGCAGAGACAAGGGACATTATGAAACTGATTGCCCAGGGAAGAAACCTATAGAAGCTGCCAAGCCCAATCCATTCCAGAAAGGGCATGTGAATCATATTAACATGGATTTAGTGAATGGTAACCCCTAACTTATTTTCTCCCATCACATGTTCCATTTCCCCAATTGCATGATGGAAGTACAATCACAAGAATATTCTTTTAAGGGTGATAGTCCACCTGATAAATTTTTATAACCTAATTGCTAGCCTTCTCGAATCTCATGATGAGATTCCTTTTAAGGGGGGTAGTCTGCAACATCCCAGGATTCTGAAAATTTTGAAAAAATTAAAACCTTCATGCATTCATGAGCATCATAGCAACTCTGCATCTTGTTTGCATAATTTTGGGATATTAAATTGCAAAACACAAAATTTTTGGCATTATTACCTCTTAAACCACTTTTTCGTTTTAAAGCATTTTCCAAAAATAAGTAATTTAGTTTTTGGAAATAATAGTACCAAAATGTTCTATTTTTCATAAGCTTTCCAAAACATATTTTCTCAAAAATTTCTGAAAAGTTTTGACAAGTTTTTGGTTTGAATTGAATCATTTGAATAAAAAAAAAGATAGAAAAAAAAGAGAAAGAAAACCCAGCGCAAGCCCTCTCTCTTTCCCCGCCTGGCCCAGCCCTCCCCTCTCTTTCTTCCGCGCGCAGAGCTGCCAGCAGAGCGGGCCGAGCCCACCTAGGAGGCCCAGCGCGTCAGCATGCCCCGCATGCTCTCTCTCGCCGCTGACAGCTGGGCCCCGTGCGTGACACAGTCCTACGTCACGGATGATGTCTCCGCGCCTCGACGTTCGTGCCGCGGCTGGACTCCGCGTCGCCACCGCCTCAATGTCCCCTTCCGCACGCATCTGCCCCTTAAAAGGGAGAAGCCCTTGATGTCCGTGCCCCACATCCCGAAACCCTAACCCTAATATGCGCCGCAGCCGAGACTTCTCGCTGAGATCCGCCGCAGCCTCCATTAACGCCCCTCGGGTAGCACGCATCGGAAGGCGAAGGCGAGGAAACGAGGGAGTTCGCCTCGAGAAGACGAGTCCGAGGTGCTTTGCGCCGTCTCCAGGGAGCGTCGGGAACGGTGCCGTCGTTGTCAACCGCAAGCCCGCACCGCAGTCTTCCTCTCCTCCAGTAAGCACCCCCCCCCCCCGGTTTTTTCCCTCTATCGGATCGCGATCAGACGTTCCATGTTAGATCCAGCCCCAAAGGGGTACCAGCGAATAGGAGCCTGCCACGTCGCCGCCTCGTCAGACGCCTCATAAGCCGCCGCGCCGCTCGGCTCCAATCAGGATCTGCCACGCGGACCACCCAGTCAGCGCAGATTCTGCGAGCCAGTCAGCGCGATTTAAATCATTTTAAAATTCCAAAAAATTGCTAAATTTGTAAAATCAATAACTTTTGTTCTGTAACTCCGATTTAGGTGATTTTGGACTTTTTGAAATCAGCACAATGTGTAGATTAATCTAGGCTATTAAAATTTCAATTTTGAAACGTACACTCACATGTTATTTGTAGATATCTATTAATCACTATTTTAAATCTGTAAATCCTTTTTAGGTGAAATCAATTGCTATGATTTTGTTTTGATGTCATCTATCCAGTAGAAGCGTTGGAAAAATTATTTGTGCAACTTTGCAACAGAAACACTAATAATCTTCATATTAGCCTATATTAAAACCCTAGCAATACTAATAATTATAATTTGATAATAAATTTGTTTTTCATGCATCATAACCATGTTATTAACATCAGAGAACATCATTATTGGTAATTCTTGCTATTTGAGAATTTTGTGCATTAATTTGATCATTGCATAACATGCATACATGTTTTTGTATTGTCATTTTTTTCTATGTTATGTTTGTCTTGTATGTTTATGCGTGGCTGGTTTTGTTCGTGTTAGATTGTGAAGAGGATCAAGTCTACTCTTGTTGCTGTTATTCTTGTTGTGATCGTTCATCCTATTACCAAAGCAAGTGACACACCATCGTATCTCCAATATTTTTACTATGCATTAGTAGTGTTTTGAGTAGTATGCATGATAGGGAATTTTCACCAAGTTATTATTATGCTATACAAAATCTCAAGTAGTGTGTAGCCATCCTTTAGACTTGTTATTTTGAAGACTTAGTACTTAGTAGATGCTTAGCCTTGCTACAAATTTGTTTTGCTCAATGTTGTGGAAATTTGTAAGTATAAACTTCAATGAACCACCTGGGTGGGTTTGGTATTGCGTGGTTGTCGAAAGTTGAGTGTCTCCTTAGGGCAATTAATATCCTAAGGAATTCTCTTGAGGAGTGCCACCCAGGAATCAAAGAGATTACCAAGTCCTCTAAGTTTAGTAGCTTCCCGTGCAGCCCTTTGACATATGGGCTCTGTCTTGATCAACTAAGTTGTGAGAGTTCAGACCATGCTTGACATGAAGATGTAGCAGAATTATAGGTGGAACGGGTCTTGCTGGTTTGGTTGAATTTCTTGCTTCTGAAAGATCTCGTCTCAATTCTTTCCTTTCCATGATGCACTCCACGTGTATAGGATGTTTGGGCTAATTGAAGACAAAGGGTGAAAGTGCACAACCTCTGCAGAGTTAGAAACTATGATCATAGCCGTGTCCCCGGTGAGGGACGACTTCGAGCAGCTAGACAAGGATGGACAGAAGAATCTCAACACCTTTTCGAAGAAGTAAAATTTGGATAAGGAAACATTAGTTGTGGTGCGCATGGGTGTGTCCCATGGTGCCAATCTTTGAAAGAAAACTCTTTTTTCAAAAGTGTTAGGAAAAAACTTGCTTTATGCAAATAGCCTAACCTCCACCAGCCAGATATGCATGTATTTTAGACTTTTCATTTTATATCCACCATAGTGTCATTTTCCAGTACATTGTTTGTACTGAATCTCCTTCGGGGGCCGCATATTCCAGCGTGCAGGTAATTGTGATGATGAAGTCTGATCAAGTGCATGGACTCGAGTCTACACCCAACATGTAATGCCTATGGCGCATGATTGAAGATGGAGGCTCATTGCTACTTTTATTTCTGCTGTTTAGAACTCTGAGTTTTGCTAGTCTTTCAAGACTATGCACTTTGTAATAAAGCTATACTTGGCTATTCTAGATATTTTGTAATAATTTTGATACTTCTGCAATGATACTTTACATTTTGTTCTGTGGTGCTAGCATTGATCCAGGGACTAGCACTTAACACATTAGTTCTTACATTATTAAATGTGAGGGCAATACAAGGATGCTGATGAGCCTCATGTTGTCCTCTGTATCACCACAGTAACACATGAGGTGCTCGTGCTCTTGAAGAGGCGCCACACTCTGGAGAAAAAACTCGCGGACAAGCATGGGAGCCTGATGAGGACATCCCTAGTGCTTACACCATTGCACCCATTGATGATGTTTCTATTCAAGAGAAACATGATGAAGTGAGGATTGGACCTATGACTAGATCAAGAACCAAACTAATAGAACAACATGTGAACTCACTCCTATTAAATTATGATATTTGTGGTTCTGAGAATTTTATACAACCTAAATCCTTGCATTTACGTATGATTCAGGTTTTTGATAACACAAGAATTATTGGAGGAGAGGAGCATGGAGCCATGGAACATTGCATGGGAGAACACAAAGAGGAAGATGATCATGGAAGCACAAGAGAAGAGGAGAAACCAGGAGCTAAACATAATAGAGATGGGAGCACCAAGGACATGTCCTAGGGTGTCCCAACACACATATATGGGTTATGCGCATTAGGCTTATGGGGGCACCAAGGACATGTCGTAGGGTGACCCAATGCGTGGAGAATAAGGGCTTGCACGCCCCTTGGCCGCACCCCTCTTGTTTGGGTCGGTTTGTATCAATTGGTCGAGTCCAAACCCCTTTTGGGTTGAGTCATAGTCGGGATGGGGCTGGTTCTTGCACAACACGCTTGTGGCCGCACCTCCCCTCTCATATATACCTCTTCACCTGCGTGTGAGAGGTTTAGACTACCTTTAAACATAAACCCTAGAGTCCATTGTTGATTGCTTGACGCATTCATCAGGAATTGATCATATTGCAAGTTTTGCGTGTTATCTGCTATTCCACTGGGAATTGGTTGATACAGGACCACTTCTATTTGGTGGCTACTCGTGAAAGTGTGCGGATCTGCGAATATCCAAGGGATTGGTTGCTGCGCAATTGGCATCAGGAATTAGCTGGAGAGTTCGTGGAGAGACACAAGTTATCATATTGTTATCATCGTGTGAGTTCATCAAGAAGATCGGGCATCCCCTTATCATCTTGGTATCAGAGCTATAGTTTTACTCGGTGCTATCTTTGATCCATTAGTTTCGATTTGTTTTTCATTACCCATCCAGAAAATTCCACAAAAAAATAGGAAGGGTTCATTGCCATCAACGTAGATCATCACCACTTTCAATCCCTAGTTGTTATTTTGTGTTTCTTTTCTCCGTTTGTGTCTTTTTAGTTTTGGTTTAGGTTAGGGTTCTTAGTGTTCGTCGAGTTATGTCTAAGTTCCACCTAAAATCCCCAAAAATTTCCAATCGGGTGCTAGTTTCCTTGTTGGTTTCGAGTTGGATTCGGTTTCCTGCCGCGGTACAGAAATCACCAATTCGTTGCCGCCGTTTTTCTCCCTACCGTGCTTGGTTTCGCTTCCTTGCCGAATCCCACCTGCACTCCGAATCGCCCGTGCGCGCTTAAAAAACCAGTGCGTACCCTGTTGCGCGCCCGCGTTTGCTTCCCCTACACGCATTGTCGCGTTACGAAAATGGAGCAAAACGCTGCCGTGGGGTTTGATCGCTGCCGTGCGCTCACATCACCTCCACGCACGCGTTCCTTTCGTGGCATCGAACCAATCAAAACGTTGTCGCGCGTGTTTCCTGCTGTGTGATCGCCCTCGCAGTTGTGCGCTGCTGCCGTGGTACAAAAACGCCATGTTTTGCTGCCGCCGCGGCAGACAAACGACCCGTTTCCTGCCGTGAGTCCTTAGTACCTTTAGGTGTTTTAGGTTTTTTTTTCTTTTTCTTAGGTAATTCCTGTCTGATCCTTGCGAACCATAGCTACTGCCTATCTACAACAATAAACTAGGTACCTCGCCCACAAGACTAGCTATTTTTGTTGCTCATTACAGGCTGCTCTCTCTCATATTTTTTTGTCACATTGATCATAGCATTGTTTTCCCTTGTTATTCTTGCTCCTTTAGTTGTTATTCGGCTAGTTTACAGTATATAAGAAAATAGAGAAAACAGAAAAGAGAAAAAAGAGAAAAACAGAATTGACAAAAAAGCAAAGAGGCCTTGAGACATATTGATATTATTGTGGAGTTGTTTTCATCATTGCTATTTTGACACTTCATTGAGCAATATTGTGCTTGTTTTATCATTGAGATTGGCTAGTGTCTTTTCAGTGCATTGCAATATTTCTATCCATATAATTGCATTGCCCCATTTGTCTCCACTTTGGTGTGTGTTCCCTAGGCGTTTTTTTATCATCACATACAACAAATAGGACTTGTTCATTGGCGATTGTTAGGTATCCATACCAATCCCCACCATATCTCCTGATGTTCCTTGTGAGTGCTAAAATCCTCGGGTATTCTCTTATTCACACCAAGAAATAGTAGTGTTGTTTTTACTTGTGGTAAGTTTCTGTTATTCACTTTGGAACAGTAAGGTACACCATTATTTGTTGTTTTTGAGTGAGTTGTGAGAGAGCACCATATCCCATATTATTTTATTTCACTAACACATTATTCCATGGAGTATTCTGCTAGTGATGATGTGCAGGTTGATAAAATTGCTAGGAAAACTGGTGAGGCATCTACTGAGAAGAATGTTGATGATTTGCTCACATGGGGAGAATTTACTAAATTCAGAGATATGGTAGCAACCGGAATTGACAAGAAACTTGATGCTTATGATACTAGTTTGAGGAGAGATTTGCAAGACATGGATATCAAAATTGAAAAAGCTGCTACTCAAGAATCTGTTGATGTTATGCAGGAGTCTCTCACAAAATTGACTAGGCAAATTGCCCAATTGTCTACTCAACTACAACAAAGGGCTAATCAAGTGCATGATGATGATGATTGGGAGCCAAGCAAAGCCTATGCTCATAATGGCTGTGGAGGTTTCAATGCAAGGAGGGTACAAGCTCATGATAATAATAGAGAAGATAATGGTTGGGGCAAGCCTAAATTTTCTATTCCTCCTTTCACCTTTGATCATGATGATGTAGAAGAATATTTGCTATGGAAGCTAAAAATTGAGAAGCTATGGAGATTGCATGACTATAATGAAGATAGGAAGATTAAATTGTCTTCTTCTCGGTTTGATGGCTAGGCTTTTTTGTGGTGGGATAATACAACACAATTGAGAGCAGCAAATGGTGATCCATGAAATTGTTACATGGGCTACTATGAAGCAACTCATGAGGGAAAGATTTGTGCCTAAAAATTATGTGAGAACTTTGTATGACAAATTATAGCAATTGAGGCAAGGCACAATGTCAGTGGATGCTTATTATAGAGAGATGGAGTTGATACTTAAGAGGGATCGAGTTAGGGAGGAACCAGAACACACTATGCAACGTTTTCTCTCAGGTTTGCAATTTAAAATCAGAAGCATTGTGAGGCACCTTCAGTATAATGATATGAATGAATTGCTACATCATGATAGAGAGGCAGAATCACAGTTGGCTGAGGAGGCAAAATTGAGTGCTAGGAGGGTGTTCACCCCTCGAAATTCTCGTTTTACTTCACCATCACCAAAAACCAGCCCCTAGCTGTGGGGTTTCATCTTCCAAACCCGAGAGCACTCCCTCTAATTCTAGGAGGCAAGTGCAACCAGAAGCTAATGCTAGTGGATCCACATCTTCTACATCTAGAAATAGAGACATGAGCTGCCAGACATGTGGAGGAAAAGGCCACTTCATGAGAGAATGTCCCAATAAGAAACTATGTTTGTTAATGCAGAAAATGAATATGATACTGGTGATGATTCTTATCCTGATAAGGAGGATGATTGTGATGAGAAAGGAGGTCCCCTTGATGCTTATTCTTCTCATTACCCCACCATTGTTTGCACACGAAATGCTACTGCTTTGAGTTTTGTTCCTTCTCCAAAAATCAGAGGTTTAATCTATTTCAAACCAAGGCAATTGTAGGCCCCCAAATGGCTTGCAAGGTTATAATTCATGGAGGAAGTTGCAGAAATCTTGCTAGTAAAGAGCTATGTGCAAAGATGAAATTGAAATATATTCCACACCCTCATCCTTATTATATTCAATGGCTGAGTGATAAAGGAGAGATGAAGGTGAGCTACATGGTGAGAGTGGAGTTCCAAATTGGGCCATATTGTGATACTATTGAGTGTGATGTTGTGCCCATGTATGTTTGTCACATGTTGGTTGGAAGACCATGGCAGTTTGACAGGAATGTTACACATAATGGGAGGGCTAACACATACCAGTTGAATTGGCATGGGAAGGACATTCTTTTGAGACCTATGACACCACAGCAAATTGTAAACGAATCTCGTCAAAAAACTGAAGTGAATGTAGAGAAGGAGAGTGAGATAGTAGAAAAACAAGAGAGTGGTAAAAATAAAAGTGAGGGAGTGAGCCTAATATGTATGCTAGCCACCAAAGAGGACTTTAGAGAATTTCGAGAGGATCCTAGTCTGCTTCCTATAGTGCTTATTCACAAGGGAGAAATATTGGTTTCTACTGACATGACTCCTATTCCTCTTGGTGTTTATCATGTTTTACAGGAGCTTGATGATGTTTTTCCAAAGGAGGTACCAGCAGGGCTGCCATCATTGTGTGGAATTGAGCATCAAATTGATTTGATTCCTGGAGCTACATTACCAAACCGAGCCCCTTATTGTACCAAACCCCAAGAAACAAAGGAAATTAAAAAACAAGTTCAGGAGCTTCTTGATAAAGGGTATATTCCTATAAGTTTATCTCCATGTGTCGTTCCTGTTATTTTAGTTCCTAAGAAAGATGGTACTTGGCGCATGTGTGTAGATTGTAGAGCAATTAGCAACATCACTATTCGTTATCGTCATCCTATACCTCGTTTGGACGACATGTTAGATGAATTAAGTGGTGCTGCTGTTTTCTCTAAAATTGATTTGCGTAGTGGTTATCATCAAATTAGGATGAAAGAGGGGGATGAATGGAAACCAACTTTCAAAACAAAATTTGGTTTATATGAAGGGTTAGTGATGCATTTTGGTTTAACTAATGCACAAAGTACTTTCATGAGACTTATGAACCATGTTTTGAGAGAATTTATTGGTAGATTTGTGGTAGTTTATTTTGATGATATGCTCATATATAGCCACAATGAACATGAACATGTTGATCATATTAGACAAGTATTGCATGTATTAAGAGCCAATAAATTATATGGTAATCTTGCTAAGTGCACTTTTTGCAAAGATAAGGTAATATTTTTTGGGATATGTTGTTTCTAAACATGGAATTGAGGTGGATGAATCTAAAATTTAAGCTATTAAAAATTGGCCTATTCCTACAAATGTTAGTAAAGTGAGAAGTTTTAATGGATTGGCTGGTTTCTACAGAAGATTTGTTAAAGATTTTAGTACACTTGCTGCACCTTGAAATGAGTTAACTAAGAAGGGTGTTGATTTCGAATGGGGGTTGAGCAAGACATTGCTTTTCATGCTATTAAGAACAAGTTGATTTCGGCCCCATTGCTAATTCTTCCAAATTTTCATAAGCAATTCGAAATAGAATGTGATGCAAGTGGTATTGGTATTGGTGGAGTGCTTATGCAAGAAAACAAATATGTAACCTATTTTTTTGAGAAATTGCATGGTGCTCAATTGAACTATTCTGTTTATGATAAAAAATTGTATGCACTTGTTAGAGTTCTTGAGGTTTGGAAACATTATTTGTGGCCAAATGAATTTATCATACATTCTAATCATGAGGCTTTAAAAAATTTAAAGAGCCAATCTAGCCTTAATAAAAGACATGCTAAGTGGGTTGAATTCATTTAATCTTTACCATACCAATTAAATACAAGAAAGGCAAAGATAATGTTGTTGTTGATGCTCTCTCTAGGAAAAGTATGCTTTTAACTCAATTGGATGTGAAAATTTTCCTGGTTTGGAGAGTGTGAAAGATTTGTATGCTAAGGATAATGATTTTAAACATGCATATGCAAATTGTACTAATGTGAAAGCATGGGATAAATTTCATTTGCATGATGGAAATTTGTTTAGAGCTAACAAACTATGTGTTCCCGAGTTGTCCTTGCGTTTGTTATTGTCGCAGCAATCACAGAGTGGTGGTTAGATGGGACACTTTGGGAGGGAGAAAACATTGCTCATGTTGGCTGATCACTTCTACTGGCCACGAATCAGAAGAGATGTGGAGAAGTTTGTAAGACGCTGCATCACTTGCAACAAGGCTAAGTCTAAACTAAAACCTCATGGTTTATATACTCCTCTTCCTTCACCTACTACACCTTGGGAGTACATTAGTATGGATTTTGTGTTAGGATTGCCTAGGACTAAAAGAGGACATGATTCTATATTTGTGGTAGTGGTTAGATTCTCTAAAATGTCACATTTTATTGCATGCCACAAGAGCGACGATGTGTCGCACATTGCTAATATGTTTTTCAGGGACATAGTGAGATTGCATGGAGTACCCAAGACTATTGTTTCTGATCGTGATGTCAAGTTCATGAGCTATTTCTAGAAGACACTATGGGGGAAGCTAGGGACAAAATTGATGTTTTCTAATACTTGTCACCCCCAAACTGATGGACAAACAGAGCTGGTGAAGCGCACATTTGACGTGGTGTATGGTTTCAAGCCAATAACACCACTTGATTTGCTGCCACTTCCTATACAAGAGAGAGTCAATATGGAGGGTCCAAAACATGCTGATTTTGTGAGGACGATCCATGAGAAGACCAAGCAAGCAATTGAGAAGACAGGTTGACATGTAGGTGAGAGAGTTAACAAGAAGAGGAAGGAGGTACTATTCCAGCCAGGAGATTTGGTGTGGGTGCATTTTCGCAAGGATAAGTTTCCCACATTGCGCTAGTCCAAGTTGATTCCAAGAGGTGCTGGTCCATAGAAAGTGCTTCAGAAGATTAATGTTAATGCCTTAAAGATTGATCTTCCTAGTGATGAGTTTGGTGTGAGTAATTCTTTCAATGTTGCTGATTTATCACCATACCATGGAGAGGACCTTGATGCGTCAAGGTCGACGCCTTTTCAAGGAGGGGAGGATTATGAGGACATCCATTGATGATGTTGCTGTTCAAGAGAAACATGATGAAGTGAGAATTGGACCTATGACTAGATCAAGAACCAAACTACTAGAACAGCAGGTGAACTCACTCCTATTAAATTATGATGTTTGTAGTTTTGAGAATTTTATACTACCTAAATCCTTGCATTTATGTATGATTCGGGTTGTTGATAACACAAGCATTATTGGAGGAGAGGAGCATGGAGCCATGGAATATTGCATGGGAGAACACAAGGAGGAAGATGATCATGGAAGCACAAGAGAAGAGGAGAAACCAGGAGCTAAACATAATAGAGATGCGAGAACCAAGGACATGTCCTAGGGTGTCCCAACACACATATATGTGTTATGCACATTAGGCTTATGGGGGCACCAAGGATATGTCCTAGGGTGTCCCAATGCGTGGAGAATAAGGGCTTGCATGCCCCTTGGCCGCACCCCACTTGTTTGAGTCGGTTTGTATAAATTGGTCGAGTCCAAACCACTTTTGGGTTGATTCCTAGTCGGGTTGGGGCTGGTGCTTGCGCAACACCCTTGCGGCTGCACCCCCTCTCATATATACCTCTTCACCTGCGTGTGAGAGGCTTAGACTACCTTTAAACATAAAACCTAGACTGCATTGTTGATTGCTTGAAGCATTCATCAGGAATTGATCATATTGCAAATTTTGCGTGTTATATGCTATTTCACTGGGAATTGGTTGATACAGGACCACTTGTAGTCGGTGGCTACTCGTGCAAGTGTGTGGATTTGCGAATATCCAAGGGATTGGTTGCTGCTGCAATTGGCATCAGGAATTAGCCGGAGAGTTCGTGGAGATACACAAGTTATCATATTGTTATCATCGTGTGAGTTCATCGAGAAGATCGGGCATCCCCTTATCAGCGCCTCAAGCCTGCTCTCGCGCTGATCCTCCATCCGCTGCACAAGGGGAGCCATGTCCGGGCCGTCGAGGACTTCCTGAGCCCAATCTGTGTGCTTCTTGGGCCTACCAGTGGGCACCTCAAGAAGAACCGCGGAGGAGCGAGCGTGCATGAACACCCAGCGGCTGAAAATTTTGTCCACCTTCTTCTTGTGGTCTAGATGGGGGAACAAAGCTCCCCTACTTAGACCAACGCGGAAGGAGGCGCACCCGGCGCAACGACCTCGGCCCGTCACACGAAGGCTGAAGAAGGAGCAGAAGAAGGCTATCGAGGGCCTAACACCGAGGAGGTCCTCGCACCAGAATGCAAAGATGGCCAGGGTCAGAATGGAGTTGGGATGAAGGTGAAGAGAATGGATCTTGTACCACTCCAAGATGGCCAGAAAGAAGGAGGAGAAAGGAGGAATCAGGCCGATGAAGAGGGTGTGGAAGAAGAAAGCATAGGTGGTCGCCAGGAGGGAGTTGAGCCGCGTCGACCCAGCATAGAGCGAGGTGGCCCTATGCTTGTTGGTGGGGGAGGCCACCATCGGCCCACACTCTCAAGCGAAGAACCCGCGTGGATGCGGGACGGCTCTAGGATCGAGTGCGGTCGCGACGATGAAGCTTTCTCCTCGACGATTTGCTTGCCTTTCGTCCTTGCCGACCATCTCGGAGAGAGGATATCGTAGGAGATTAGGGGATCTGGAACATGAGTGGTTTCCACGCGGCGGAAATTGAAGAGGAAGAATGGAGTCTCGGTCGATCCGCGACCTTTATGAGTGGGCCCCCCATGTCACAGGGAGCCGTTACCTCGGGAAGGTCGTGGGTCGTGGACACGTGCCAAGGTCTGGCCCACATCAGTTCGCCCCGCGTCTTCTCGCATCCTACGGACACGTGCGCCACACGGGCCCGGGGGCTACTGTCAGGCCTCTGGATACCAGGGTATCACGAGGAGACGGCTACGGCCCAGTCCAGTATGCAACACGAGGACCAAGGGCCTCGTCCGCGGCTAATGCTTGGGTCTGCCCGCCAGGTGGGCCCAAACTAACGGGAACTCGTGCCCTGGGGAGGAGCGCTACTTTTCCCTTGCTCCTCTCCTTGGGCGTCTCCTTTCAAGAGGGGACAACCCATGTGCCTCTGACGAACGCTCCTCTGAATGGTGATGGAGGCCCCGTAGAACCTCTTTGACCATAGTTGCCATTCTCGTGTATAAAGCAAGGGCAGGCGCTATGGGTGCCAAAGAGGTTCCCAAATATTGTCCCTTTGGTACAAGAAGACCAAGACCACGCTACAAGATGAAGGCGGCGTCACTGGGCTCCCCCACTGTAACATCCCTGATTCTGGAGAAACTCAAAAATCACAAAAATTTAAATTTTTTGTTTTCCACTATTGCAAACCACCCAAAAACAAACAAAACTCCAACACAAAGGAAATACTATGTGTTATTCCAATGTTTTTGGAAATAGAATCCAAGTGCTTCTATTTTCTAAAAACACTAAATTCTAAAAAAAAAACAATTATGCAAAGAAACTATTTTTTCCCTAATTGCAAACCTTAAGAAAATAAAATGTTTTCCGTAAATCACTTCTTGTTTTAAAATGGACATTAGCTTAAAGAAAACAACATTTTTCAATTGTCAAACCTCTGATTTTATTTGATCAAATATTTAATTATTTGTTTTCTATTTTGGAAATAAAAATAAAGAACTACTAGCCAATTATTCGTATTAAAAATATAAATTTTAATTATGTTTAAAACAGCACATATTTGTTGTCATGTGAAAGAGAAAGATTTTATAAAGCTATAAAATTTTGTTTGAGGTTATTTGGACTTATATTTTAAAAGTTATGTTATATTTATTAAAAACAGAAAAAAAAGAAAAAAAAAGGGCCAGGAGCCCGGGCCGAGCCCACTTCTTTCCCTCTCTTTCTCCCGCCCGCGCACAGAGCAAAGATGAACAGGCCAGCCCACCAAGCAGCCCACCCCATGGCCCCTCTCTCTCATCTCTCTCAGACAAGCGGGACCGACCCTATCGTTTCCCACCTTCTGAACCACACGCACCCACGATCTGGCCGAACGGCCACGACACGATCTCCTCGCCCCGCGGCTCTCCTCGACTCTTAATCCCCTCTATACTTGCCCCTGGAGTCTCTCTCTCATTCCCCTCTCTCTCCCCTCGATTTCGCGCCCCGAGTCTAGAGAAATTGCTCCCCATAGTTGCTTTCGCACGCCGGCTGATTTTGTTGATCCCACCCACCGTAGCAATCTTGTGCCTGTCTATTGTGAGCCTAGCTAGTGACTTTCTAGTGCATTGCAAAATCTCATCCATATATTTGCTTTGCCAGATTTGTCTCTATTATTGGTGTGTGTTTCCTCGGGTATTTTTATATCATCACAAAAACAGCAAATAGGACTTGTTACTTTGGTGATTGTCAGGTATCCATACCAAGCCCCACTAAATAACCTTGTTTTCTTTTGTGAGAGTTAAAACCCAGGTATTCTCTTCTTCACATCAAGCACACTAGTTGCCACTACTTGTTGGTAAGTATTTCTATTCACTTTGGAACAGTAAGGTACTCAATTGTCTTGCTAGTTTTTAGTGAGTTGTGAGAGAACACCACATATAGATACTTATTTTCTGTTTTTCACTAACCTACTAATGGATCCTTCTAGTGATGATCTTGTGCAGCAAAAGAAGGACCATTCCGAGGGTGTGAATTGGAGGGAGTATGAGGCATTGCGTGATGTGTTGACATAACAAATGACAGCTAACCACAAAGATTCGCAACAATTTGTGACTGATGCTTGTGATCCTCTTTATGAAGCAATGCAAGCCATGGAGAATAAAGTGGGGGGAAGACACATAAATTGGCCGAGGCCAACAATGAGCAAGTGACCACTATACAAAATTCTATTGCCACATTGACTACTCAACTTGCTGATCTCCAGAATTTAATTGCACAAAGACTGCCTGCTCATGATGATGATAATGCTAGTGTGCATAGTGATGCTAATAATGGAGTTGATGGAGTGGAAAACAATGGAGGCCATGGAGTTAGAGGAGAGAGGGTCCGAGGAGGATTTCAAGGCCGAGCCAATTTTCTTCCGAGGCGTGTGCCCCTTAATGCACCTCCAGAAAATCATAGGGATGAAGATGCTTTGGGAAACCAAAATTCTCTATACCACCTTTCAGTTTTGATGCCATGGATGTTGAGGAGTATTTTCTATGGGAGCTCAAGATTGAAAAATTATGGCGTTTGCATGAGTACACTGAGGACAAGAAAATCAAATTAGCTTCTTTTGAGTTTGATGGCTATGCTCTTTGTTGGTGGGATAATATTTTGAGAAAGAGGCATGAAGATGGCGAATTACCCATTATCACTTGGGCTACTATGAAGAGAGTCAAGAGGGACAGATTTTTACCACCAAATTATATTAGACATCAATACGATCAATTGCAACAATTGAGACAGGGTTCTATGACTGTTGATGCTTATTATCAAGAGATGTAATTGATCATGCAAAGGGCACGTGTGAGAGAGCAATTGGAGCAAACAATGCAACGTTTTCTTTCAGGTTTGAATTACAAGATCAAAGGCATTGTTATGCATCACCAATATCATGATATGCATGAGCTATTACACCATGCTAGGGAGGCCGAATTACATATCAATGAGGAGGCCAACATTTCAGCAAGAACAAGGAGCAGATTTCCATTGAGAACACCTTCTGTGGCTAGTGCACCACCCCCACAATCAGCAATTCGTGGTGTTTCTTCATCCAAGGCCGAGCCTAGTGCATCTACTACAAGGAAAACACCACATCCAGCAGCTAGTACCAAGGGTTCCAATGCATCTACGGATAGAAACAAAGATATGCCATGTCACACATGTGGAGGAAAAGGTCACTTTAAGAGGGATTGCCCTAATACAAAAATTATGATTGTCAATGAGCAGAATGAGTATGAGACAAGATATGATGCTGATCCTAATGATGATGATGATGATGGCTATTTGAGTGATACTCCATTGGATGCTTATGCTACTTCTATGCCCTCTATTGTGTGCACACAAAAATCTGTGAGTGTGATTCCTAGTCCTGAAACCCAAAGGTGCAATTTATTTCAAACCAAAGCTATTATTGTTCCTACTATGGCTTGCAAGGTTATTATTGATGGAGGGAGTTGCATGAATTTAGCTAGCAAAGATCGTTGTGCGAAGCTGAATCTGAAATATTTACCACGCCCTAGTCCTTATTATATTTAGTGGTTGAGTAGCACTAGGGAGATGAAAGTGAATGATATGGTGCATGTGGAATTTCAGATTGGTCCTTATAAGGATTCTATTGAGTTTGATGTGGTTCATATATGACTGTTTGCCACTTATTAGGCAATTCGACAGGAGTGTGAAGCATGAAGGGAGAGAAAGTACATATGAGTTGAATCACCATGGGAGAAGTATTATCTTGAGGCGTATGACACCACAGCAAATTGTAAATGAGTCTTGTTCCAAAATATAAGTGAATATTGAAAAAGAGAGTGAGAGGGATGAGGGAAAACAAAATACAAAAGCTATGGGTAGTAGTAGTCAAAACAATCTGAGTGGTAAAAATAAAAAGAGAGAGAATCTATTATGCATGTTAACCACTAAGGAGGATTTGAGGGAGTTTAGAGAGGATCCTACACTAGTCCCTATTGTGCTTATACACAAGGGAGATATCTTGGTTTCTAATGACATGACCCCTATTTCTCTTGGTGTTTCTCATGTTTTGCAGGAGTTTGATGATTTTTTTCTAGAAGAAATTCCCTCGGGGCTGCCATCATTGAGAGGGATAGAGCACCAAATTGATTTAATTCCTGGATCATCTTTGCCAAACCGAGCACCTTATAGAACAAACCCATAAGAAACAAAGGAGATACAGAAGCAAGTGCAAGAGCTACTAGACAAAGGGTATATTCGAATCAGTCTTTCTCCTTGTGTTGTTCCTGTTTATTTTAGTCCCTAACAAATATGGTACTTGGCGCATGTGTGTAGACTGTAGAGCAATTAACAACATCACTACTCCTATACCTCGTTTGGAAGACATGTTAGATGAATTAAGTAGTGCTGCTATTTCTCTAAAATATATTTTCATAGTGGGTATAATCAAATTAGGATGAAAGAGGGAGATGAATGGAAAACTACATTTAAAACAAAATTTGGTTTATATGAATGGTTAGTGATGCCTTTTGGTTTAACTGATGCACCTAGTACTTTCATGAGATTAATGAACCATGTTTTGAGAGAGTTTATTGGCAGATTTGTGGTAGTTTATTTTGATGATATTCTCATATATAGCCACAATGAACATGAACATATTTATCATATTAGACAAGTCTTTCATGTGCTAAGAGAAAATAAATTGTATGGTAATCTTGAGAAGTGCACTTTTTGCAAAGATGAGGTCATATTTTTTGGGATATGTAGTGTCTAAACATGGAATTGAGGTAGATACGTCAAAAATAGAAGCAATCCCAAAATGGCCTACCCCTACTAATGTCAGTCAAGTAAGAAGATTCAATGGGCTAGTTGGGTTTTATAGAAGATTTGTGAAGGATTTTAGTACCATTGCACCACCATTGAATGATTTAACTAAAAAGGGAGTAGATTTCGAGTGGGGTGTAGCCCAAGATATTGCTTTTGATACACTAAAAAATAAATTGATTTCAACACCATTGTTAATGCTTCCTAATTTTGATAAGAAATTTGAGATTTAATGTGATGCTAGTCGCATAGGTATTGGAGGTGTGTTAATGCAAGAGAAGAAACCTATTTCTTACTTTTCTGAAAAATTGCATGGTGCTCAATTGAATTATTCTGTCTATGATAAAGAATTATATGCCTTTGTGAGAGTTTTAGAGGTGTGGAAACATTATATGTGGCCTAAAGAATTTATTATACATTCTGATCATGAAGCTTTAAAATTCTTAAAGAGTCAATCTAATTTGAATAAGAGACATGCTAAATGGGTTGAATTCGTAGAATCTTTTCCATGCATCATTAGAAGTAGAAGTTTCGGGTTTGGAGGGTATCAAAGAGTTATATGCTGAGGATAGTGAATTTTCTATGCCATTTGCTAAATGTACTAATGTTAAGGCATGGGATAAATTTCACATACATGATGGGTTCTTATTTCGAGCTAACAAATTGTGTATACCCGAGTGTTCTTTGCGTTTGTTCTTATTGCAGGAATCCCATAGTGCAGGATTAATGGGACACTTTGGACGTGATAAAACATTGCTTATGTTAGTAGATAATTTTTATTGGACACACATGAGGCATGATGTGTATAGGTTTGTGCAACGTTGCATCACTTGCAACAAGGCTAAATCCAAATTGAAGCCTCATAGTTTATATACTCCTCTTCGCTTGTGCTCCGCCCAATGACACATCGCCAAGCGATTGCCCATAACGCAAAGACAATTCCTTGCAAGCAACAAGAGACTACCTCTAGTGATATGAGTGATGAGAGAGATCCACCATAAAGTGAGTGGAAAAAATAAGAATGATGCCAATGGACTAGCTTTGTTAGCCACCAAACATGAGATGAGAGAAGTGAGGGAAAACGTACTTGTGTGCAAATGCAAAATAATTGGTACTAACGACTTAACCAACCTTCCTATGCATTTGTTGTCTACTTTGAAGGAATTTGGTAATATGTTTCCGGATGACCTCCCTCATAGACTTCCTCCTCTACGTGGCATTGAGCACCGCATTGACCTCATATCGGGTGCACCACTCCTAAATAAAGCGCCATACTACACCAACCCCGAAGAAACAAAGGAGATCGAACGCCAAATTCAAGAACTTCTCGCAAAATGTTTTATCCTTGAATCCCTTAGTCCTTGTGTCATTCCGGTTATCCTACTGTCTATACAAGATGGCACCTTTAAAATGCGTATGGATTGTAAACCCATTAATGTTATCATCGTGAGATATAGAGACCTAATTCCTAGACTTGATGATATACTTCATGAACTTAGTTGTGCTAATATATTCTCCAAATTTGACTTGAACGTGCTTATCATGAAACAAGAATAAGCATAGGAGATGAACGGAAAAGTGACTTTAAAACTAAACTTGGATTATATGAATGCCTCGTTGTGCCTTTTGGTAATTCTAATGCTCCGCCAACATTTATGGGCCTCCTAAATGAAGTTATGCGTGATTTTGTTGGCAAATTTGCTGTTGTCTATTTTGATGATATACTCATATATACCAAACCTTTGGATGAACACATTACACATTGCTACACCAAAAAATTGTTTTTTTGGGTTTTGTTGTTTCTTCCAATGGAATTGAAGTTGACAAAAAGAAAGTTGAGGCAATAAAAAATTGGCCTAGCCCAAAAACCGTGGCTGAAACCTGAAATAAGACAATTTCATGGTCTCGTCGGTCTCTATCGCCGTTTTGTCAAAGATTTTTCAACAATTGTTTTCCCTTTAAGTGAACTTACTAGAAAGAATATACCTCTTGTTTGGGGCAAAGCACAATAAAATGCTTTTGATAAGCTCAAGAAACGCTTGACCGAAACACATATTTTTGTTTTACTATTTTTTTCTAGAACTTTTGAGATTGAATGTGATGCAAGTGGCATAAGCATTGGAGCCTTACTCATGCAAAACGGGGCTTGTTGCTTATACTAAAAACTTGAGGGTGCTAAACTCAATTACCCTATCTATGGTAAAGAGCTTTATGCCTTGGTTCGTGTTTTGAAGATTTGGCAACATTATCTTTGGTCAAAAGAATTAATCATTCATTCCGATCATGAACCTTTAAAATGTTTAAAAAGTTAAGGAAATCTTAATAAAAGACATACTAAGTGGATAGACTTTATCGGATATTCCCCTTATTTATCAAATACAAAAAGGGTAAAGAAAAAAATGTTGCAGATGCATTATCCCACAAGGAGTGCCTACTACACGTCTTGAGATCAACATTGTTGGTTTGGATAAAATAAATGATTTATACTCTTACCATGCTTTATTTGGACCTATCTTTTCCAAGTGTTCCCCACGTTGAGGATTTGAAAATTTATATTTGTACAAAGGTTTATTATTAAAGTCTAACAAACTGTGCATTCCTGATTCTTCTCTTCGTCTTTTATTGTTGAAGGAATGACATGGAGGAGGCCTCATGGGACAGTTTGGACAAGACAAGAAATACGCAACATTATCAACCAACTACCATTAGCCAAAGATGATGTCCAACGTGTCTCAAAGTTAAGTCCATTTCCCTTCGCATATTTTTTGCACTCTATTGCCTAAACCAAAACTACCTTGGAGTGACATTAGCATGGATTTTGCGTTGGGACTCCCAAACACTAAAACAAATATGGACTCTCTTTTTTTGTGGTTGCTCGTTTTTCAAAAATGGCAAACTCCATACCATGCAATTGAATAGATGATGCTCCACACGTTGCAAATTTGTTGTTCAGGAATATCGTTCCTCTCCATGGTGTACCCAAAACTAAGTGTATGGCAAGTTCACCTCCTACTTTTGGAAGACATTGATGGGAAAGCTCGACATAAAACTAGTATTCTTCATCACCTATCACCCTCAAACGGATGAAGAAACTGAAGTTGTGAACTGAAAGCTTTCTTCACTTCTACGAGGTTTGATCAAACCCAACTTGAAGAATTGGGAAAAGTGCATTCCACATGTCGAGTTCGCCTACAACCGAGCACTTCATCAACCTACAAAGCAAAGTCCTTTCAAGGTCGTCTACGATTTCAACCCAAACACGTGCTTGACATACTACCTTTACCTCTCCATGAGAGAGTCAACATAGACTTCGCCAAGTGAATCACATACATGAAGGAACTCCATGAGTCTACAAGAGCGGCCCTTGAGAAGCACAATGAACACCATGCTGCCAAGATGAACAAGAACAACAAGCCAATGGTGTTCCAAGAAGGTGACATCGTTTGGCTCCATCTATGCAAAGATCCCTTTCCGGGGGAACAAAACTCCAAACTCAAGCCTCGAGGCGATGTTCCTTTCAAGATCCTCGAGCACATCAACAACAACACATACAAGCTTGATCTACCAATGTACAAGTAATTGCTCCATGACACCTTCAACGTCAACGACATATCTCCATTTCATGGGTATCCAAGTGATGAGAATGATCACGAGTCGAGGATGAATCTTCCCCATGGGGGAGATGATGTAGACCAAGCCTTTCCCCCAACACCACTAAGCACTCCAATTGGCCCCATGAGAAAAGAATGCACAAAAGTTGTACATGACAAGGTGAATTCGCTCTTGTCCATCCATGAATTCAATGTTTTGATGAATGGATTGCTACCTCATTCTGACATGCTTTGCATCCTTAGCACTCACCCTATGATTGCCCCTCAAGACTGATGCCAAATATGTTCAAGAGGATGCACAAAATTATGGACAAGAAGACGAACAAGAGGAGGCAAGGAAGCTGCCAAACTGGCAACCGAAATGTCTGCGCAAACTGCCATGTCGCACCCACCCTCACCGGTCTATCCGACAGAGTAACAGAGAGGTGCCAGACAGACACCATACATGCCGGCACCTGTCCTGTGGCCTCCCAAAGTACTAGACACTCTCCGTACAGTCCGAAGCATGTCTAGAGACCTTGTGTTACTTTGCTGGAAAAGTCCGGCAACCCTGACAAGGGTGTCCGGCACACGAACATCCAACCCGGAACATGGAGCATACAACGACGATGGACTGTTGATGACCCACAACTATAGGGGATTGCAACAGTCTTCGAGAGAAGTAAAACCTAAATTTATTGATTGGACAAAAAGTAAGCCAAAGAATATTTATAAGCCTTAACAACTGAGATGTTAATTCAGCTGCACCTGAAAGTAGACTTGCTTGTAACAATTTATCGGTGGTAACAGTTTTATAGAAGCGGTAGTAGTAAAATAACATGAGGAGTAAAATAGTAACAGCATTAGCAATCGCGGAAAATAACAGGATGAAAGTACCATCGGAAAAGTGATGTAGCCCACCCAACACCACGAAGTGCACCAATGACAAGATCACGAGCAAAGGCCATACGTGATAAGGTGAACTCGCTCCTCTCGCTCAATACTTTCGGTGACTTGGCGGATGGTGCGCTACCTCATGGTTCAACCCTTTGTGTGCTCAGGTTTGAACCCATCATGGAGGCCCCGGAATGCACAAAAGACGATGGACAAGGAGTTGCCCAAGAAGACGCGGAAGGTGACCGAGGAGGACCAGCGCAAGGAGACGAAGGCAAGAAGTCCCAGGTGGCGGAACCTCCGGGGAACCCACCGGAGCCTCCGCCCCGCGCCAGCCACCGGAGCCTCCGGTGCCGCCTCCGCCCAAAACCCCTTTGGGTCGATAAGATCGGAGCCAGCACCGGACCCCACGGCGGAACCTCCGGTAGCCCGGCCTAGGAGCCCCACTGGAACCCCACCGGAGCCTCCGGTTAAACCGCCGGTACCTCCGGTGGAAACCACCGGAGCCTCCGCTCGTGTGCGGCCTGCGTGCCAACTTTCGGGCCTTTACCCATGTATCTCATCCTCCCACCTACCCCCTTGGCACTATACTATATATAGACTTCCCCATTCTCAGATCTAGGGTTAGACTTGAATTTAGAACATTGAGCTTCTCTCTCTTGTATCCTTCTTTGAGGAACTACTCCTACGGTGTGTACCTAGGAACGTATCAAGGATACTCCTACGACTTCGTCTAGGATCGTATCATGGCACATCCCAAATAATTTTCCTCTCCCTTTAGGGTTTCAGTCAAGAGTTGTCCAATCTTCCTCTCGTGAATTCTTGAGGTTCTATTGGCGTAGTGGACCGGCTATGGGTGTGAGACGATTTGTATCAAGGTGAGTTCAGTTGGATCGATCATTCCG
This sequence comes from Alopecurus myosuroides, assembly GCA_028641055.1. Lineage (NCBI taxonomy): Eukaryota > Viridiplantae > Streptophyta > Magnoliopsida > Poales > Poaceae > Alopecurus > Alopecurus myosuroides. The sequence continues at coordinate 340,895,682 of CM054059.1, forward strand.
TAGGCGACCCTCGGTTTTTGTTGACGGGAGGTTGGATCTTTAGGTTCTTGCAATTTATCCCCCTTTGTGTTTCCTCGCGTTTACCCACGATTCCCCCTCGATTCCCCCTCTCGTGTTCTTCGCGTTATTCGTTCGTTCTTGTCGATTCGTGAAGATCCGGCCAATCTAGGAGTACACCTCCATAACATCTGGTATCCAGAGCTAGGTTGACACGAATCCGACACCCTACCCCACCCCTACCACCAATTTTTCTTCTATCCACCATAAATTCGAAAATTTGACCAAAAATAGCCAAAAGGGATTTCGACCGATCTGTCAATTTGTTGAGTTTTTCGTGGTTTTGATCCGTAGATTTGTTGCCAAAGACCATTCCCCACCTTTCTATTCAGCCACTTTTCTCGAATTTGTCCAAAAAATTTCTTGATTTGGGAGAAATTTCGAAATTGAGCAAAATTTCAGAAAAATCCTGCTCTTTGATTCTTGGACAGATTTTGTATCTTGTTTTTCTTTGTCGTCGTTGCTCCGATTTGAGTGAGACAAGTTCCTAAACGTCGCCATCGACATCACCTACGCAACTACATCAACGGATCCACACGAAACCGACATCCACCGGCCGCAAGTCTGAGATCATCCACCGAATAGGTATAACTTGCTTCCGCTTGAACTAACCCCATCCTTTGTGTACCTTGCCCATTCGGACTAGCTCTTTTACATCGCTTGGCATCGCATTTGTGGCACCGAGAGTGCGAGTTTTTGCGTTTGTGAGAGAATAGTTTCGAGTAGGCATTGGCATTTGGTCATCATCTCCGCATCGTCATCATCAAAACGCGAAAAATCAAAAAAAAAAGGAGAAAGAGCAAGAAGCAAAAAGAGCCAAAAGAAGCAAAGATCGATGCCAATTGCTTTCATTTGTAGGAATGAGTAGCTTAGCATCGCAAAAGAAGAGAGAGTGACCTGTTGCCACATTTTGAATCTTGTTGCCTCTTGTACATTGCGGTTTGAGCTAGCGTCCTCCTAGTGTTGTTGTGGCATTGACCTTAGTCTTCGATAGGTACATTTCGTCTCCGCTCGTCCATTGGCTGCACTAACCCCATTTATCCCTTGTGTGTGTGTGTGTTCCATTTTTGTTTTCCACCATATCATTTTCCGCCACTAGGATTGGTTTTTTGCTAACTTTTCTTTGGTTCTTCTCCATGTTTGACAACAAACTTTTCTTCGGTTTTGTCGATTTTTCCTCGCCACTTTCCTAACCCATTTTCCTTCCATATAAAGTGTGTGTTTTGTCGTTTGCGGTTTCTTTCGATATTTTTGGATTCGCTCTTGACATACCGCCCTACACCTAGGCTCGTCCACTAGCCTCAATACGACCAAAAAAGGTAACGTTGGGTAAGTGAGGCATCCATTTCTTCAATATCACCCTCGTGTGTTTTTGAGATGGCTAGGGAAGGAGTATTCACAAGTCCGAGCTCGGAAGATGAAGGAAATCCATTCTACAACGACAATGCTTACGCCAACTACGTCACCCACAATGACCATTTCCAACTCCGTGAACTCGTCAAGGACGGGTTGCAACGCTATGAGCGTCGACTCCAAGAGTAAGAGGTTAGATTGAATGATCAAATGACGCACATCAACATCAACTTGGCAAACCGTGCCAACCGCCGTCATTCATCATCATCCTCAAGGTCTCGTCGCTCAAGCCACCACAACCAAGATCTTCACCAAGCTCGTCGCCATGATCGCCATGATCGCAACAACAACATGGAGGATGGTGGACAACCTCAACAACCTCAACCACGTCCTCAACAACCACAACAACCACCGCGACGACATTGGTATGAAGATAGCTCGCCATCACCACCTCCGTGACATCGCCATGTGTAACATCCCTGATTTTTGGAAAACTCAAAAATCACAAAAATTTGAAACTTTTTGTTTTCATGTTATGCAAGTCACCAAGAACCAAATGAGAAGCAAGAAACAAAAGGAAACAATACATAATGCAATGAAATTGAATTTAAGAATCCAATTATACCTCTATTCCATAAACCCTAAAATCCTCTCAAAATGAAGTTTCATTAGATAAAGAAAACCATTTTATCTTTAGAAAAAATTATTACATAAAATGTTTTCAATTCAAATATTACCTTGATAATATTTTGCCAACCAAAAATCAAAGATTTATAACCCTTAAAAAAGTTCTAATCCCCGAAAATATTTGATGAGAATAAAATGTTTTAATAATACCTTTTAGTTGTTTTTCCAAGTTTTAAACATGAAGGTGTGAAAATAAAATGCATTGTTTAGAAAATAACATAAAGAGGGTTTTGAAAACAATATCATGACTTGTGGTTTTATTCTAAATTTTATTGATCAACAATATTAATAATTTGATATGAACTAATTAAATAACATTAAGTTACTATTAGTAAATCCTTCATATTAAAATGTGAAAATGGGTTAAAAATGGCTTTCAAAAAATAATATATGACATGTAAAATATCTCTGAAATTTTATTTAGATAATTACATCATTTTATCATTTTCTAAAATTTTAAAGTTTTATTAGTGTTTTATTTATTTTTCAAAATATAAAATTGTGAAAACATGATGAAATGACTTTCAAAATTTTGTTTTCAACATTTAGAATATCATTAAAAATTTAATTGACCCATAACCATGTTTTATAAATTTTTGAATTAAACATCACATTAAGTGACTATTAAAGAATTATTCAAATTTCCAAAATTTCAAAATTAAAATATGTTGAATTGTTTTCAAAAATGATAATGTTGGAAAGCATTTGAAATTTTAAGATTTTAGAATTTTGTTTCATATTAATTAGATTATTTAAACAGAAGTTATAAAATAAATAAGAAAACAGAAAAAAAAAATATGGATGACGTCATGATGACGTCATCATCGTCATCAACCTCTGGAAACGGCAGGAGACGTTTCTCCCGAAAATTTTGCCTCGCGATTACTCGTCTTTAACGCGATTAAATTCTTGCCCGAGACCATGTCCTTATAGCCCTGGCCTCCCTCTCCGTTTCCCCTCTCCTACCCTCTCAAATCGTGCCCCCTCCCGGCCGAATTTCCTCGACGGAGTCTAGAGTACCCGCCGCCGTTCGCCGTTGATTTTGGCCGCCGTAGCCCATCCCTGCCTCCCTCTTTTGGCCCTTTCAAATCCCCTGTTCTGGGCGCACGCGCTGATCCACTTGCCCTATTTGTTTGTGCAGAGAATCGACGGCGCCACACTCGCCGGAGTCGAGAACTCCTCCGTTCGCTCGGCGCCAACGCTCGAGGAAGCGAGCGACCACGCTGTGGCCACCCGCGTGTTCTTTGTGCTGCGTTGCATCTTCTCATCGTCTTCCCGGAGTCAGACGACCACCGGAGGGCCACCATCATCGTTTTTCTTTCCTCTCGGGTCGCCGGAAAACCACCGTCTCCACCATCTCCGGCTACCGGAGTGCGGCCACGGTAAGCCCTAGTCCCTGCGCCTTTGGATCTGAATCGGATGGACACGATTAGACTTGAGCCGAAGGGGTAAGCCCCCGTTGGATCTGGATCCAACGTCCCAGATTGCTTCACTTAACCTAGTCAGCAGCCACATCAGCTGGCCCAGTCAGCGCCCAGTCAACAAACTAAGATCTTAGCCGTGTCCCCGGTTATGGACAACTATGAGCAGCTGGACAAGGATGGACGGAAGAATCACATCACCATTTTCAATAAGTAAAATTTTGACCAAGTGAACAGTAGTTGTGGTGCTTGGATCTTAATCCAATGTTGCCACCCTTTGAAAAGAAAAGTTTGTTTTACAAAAGTGATAGGAGAAAACCGGCTTTATGCAAACTTAGCCAAAACTCCACTCAGCCAAATGAGCATGTAGTATTAGTCTTGCCATTTATATCCACCATAGTGTTACTTGCCAATACATTAAATTGTATTGACTCCCTCGTGGCTGCATATTCCATATTGCAGATGTTTCTGAAGACGAGTGAGGATTTCGTTTAGGATCTCGAGACTATCGCCAACATGTTTTTCCAGTGGCACATGAAGAAGATGGGCTCAATGTTGTTCTATGTTTTCCGCTGTAATACTTTGTTTTCTGCTAGTCTTCTAAGACTATGCAAGTTGTAACACTATTTTGTAAAGACTGGATCATGCGATGTAATAGAATTTGATGCATTTGCATGATATTTCATTTTGTACTGTGGTGCTAGCAATTGATCCAGGGACTAGCACAATAACACAGGTGTCCTTACATTATTTAAATGTGGGAACGCTACAAAATGGTATCAGAGCACTGTGTTGCCTGTAGGATTCGAGACCCTAAGTTTGGAAAGGACCCTAGGATTGAAAATTTACTATGTTCAAACTTTCTTGAGACAAAACAATCATCTTAATTTTTCTCATATCATCTCATCTACTATTCACCTTCAAAATTTTCTAGATGGCCTATCTCTTGAATACCCTCAAGGCAAGATAGTTGATGACCATACCATGAAGTGCAAGAAGTGTTCTCACCACATTGAGACCTACACTCAAGACAATTGAAGAAACTTGGAGATATACCCAGACTTCACAACAATCAACAACACCTCAAGACATGGAGAGAAGAATTTGAAGAACTCAAGAAGATATAGATGAGACCACCAATCTAGTTACTTTGTTAGAACAAACCTGAACGTGTTAGTTTATTGATCATACCAATGAGTGTGGTATGCCAATATTAGTCTGTTTTCTAAAAACCATGTTGTTTGGTGTGATGATTGTGTTGTTATATGTTTGTTATGTGTTGTTTGCAAGATGAGTTTCCTTGATCTGCTGTGTTGGGGTAGGAATTTCTTTAGTCTCTTTCTAATCTCTATTCATCTAGGATGAACCAAACCCAACCCTATACCCATTTACCACCAATAGAGAGTTTCCAATTGGAGTGGACCAACTGACTTCATACCCAAGACCACCCTTTTGAGACACAAACCATCCAATTGAGGATTGCCAAAATCTTAGGATTTTGTTATTTAGTGTGAAGGAACAATCACATCCATGATGAAGACAACTTTATACCAAGGTGCATCGACCCAATCAACAAAGGAAGATAAACAAGAGGACCCAAAGTTCCATAAGCTATGAAGATTTTGAAGCTCTTCCCTACACCAGGAGAAGTATAGATGAAGAAACTGCAATAACCCAGTTAGTGAAGTATAAGAGTTTATGCAACCCCACTAGTGTAAGATCCTATAGTTTAGCTCAAGTTTGTCTTACATATTGGAAACTTTCTGTTAGACAAGTGAGATGACCTAGTGTTATTAAACAAGATTCACCAATCTAAGTACAAGGTAATGATTGAGTGCAACATGGATTGGCCCCCATGTTAACTACTCACATTATTCACTTTTGTTATGAGGAATGGTAAATCTGAGTGAATAGCTATCAGGGAGACGGCGATGTTAAACCTGAACCATAGAATGGTAGAATACAATAATGACCCTAAGTTAGTGTGGCTTAAAACGTACTATTTTCGGTGAGGATCAGGCCAACCTTATGTATGAAGCAAATGGAAGATATTGCCTACCATGAGAGTTTCGTTAGAAATATGATGGTGCTTGCTTTCAAGGATGACAACAACAAGATGTAACATTTCCAAGGACATCAAAAGACCAAGTTGAGAGTGACCCAAGGACTTTTGATTGACACAAAGAGTGACCCCTCAGTGTCAAAGCTAGTTCAACATACCTATGTTGTTCTACAACTCTACCACGAAGGAAAGTTCTACTCAAGCCAGTGACAAATAAATCTACACTACAATGTAATGAAAATGACTACCCACAAAAGTTTCTTTTAAGGGTGGTAGCCACCAAGTTTGTTCTGGAACCCAGTTACCCAATCTTTCTTTCTAACCTTCCCAAATCTCGGGACGAGATTTCTTTTAAGGGTGGTAATCTGTAACATCCCTGATTTTTGGAAAACTCAAAAATCACAAAAATTTGAAATTTTTTGTTTTCATGTTATGCAAGTCACCAAGAACCAAATGAGAAGCAAGAAACAAAAGGAAACAATACATAATGCAATGAAATTGAATTTAAGAATCCAATTATACCTCTATTCCATAAACCCTAAAGTCCTCTCAAAATGAAGTTTCATTAGATAAAGAAAACCATTTTATCTTTAGCAAAATTTATTACATAAAATGTTTTCAATTCAAATATTACCTTGATAATATTTTGCCAACCAAAAATCAAAGATTTATAACCCTTAATAAAGTTCTAATCCCCAAAAATATTTGATGAGAATAAAATGTTTTAATAATAACTTTTAGTTGTTTTTCCAAGTTTTAAACATGAAGGTGTGAAAATAAAATGCATTGTTTAGAAAATAACATAAAGAGGGTTTTGAAAACAATATCATGACTTGTGGTTTTATTCTAAATTTTATTGATCAACAATATTAATAATTTGATATGAACTAATTAAATAACATTAAATTACTATTAGTAAATCCTTCATATTAAAATGTGAAAATGGGTTTAAAATGGCTTTCCAAAAATAATATATGACATGTAAAATATCTCTGAAATTTTATTTAGATAATTACATCATTTTATCATTTTCTAAAATTTTAAAGTTTTATTAGTGTTTTATTTATTTTTCAAAATATAAAATTGTGAAAACATGATGAAATGACTTTCAAAATTTTGTTTTCAACATTTAGAATGTCATTAAAATTTTCATTCACCCATAACCATGTTTTATATATTTTTGAATTAAAAATCACATTAAGTGACTATTAAAGAATTATTCAAATTTCCAAAATTTCAAAATTAAAATATGTTGAATTGTTTTCAAAAATGATAATGTTGGAAAGCATTTGAAATTTTAAGATTTTAGAATTTTGTTTCATATTAATTAGATTATTTAAACAGAAGTTATAAAATAAATAAGAAAACAGAAAAAAAAAAATATGGATGACGTCATGATGACGTCATCATCGTCATCAACCTCTGGAAACGGCAGGAGACGTTTCTCCCGAAAATTTTGCCCCGCGATTACTCGTCTTTAACGCGATTAAATTCTTGCCCGAGACCATGTCCTTATAGCCCTGGCCTCCCTCTCCGTTTCCCCTCTCCTACCCTCTCAAATCGTGCCCCCTCCCGGCCGAATTTCCTCGCCGGAGTCCAGAGTACCCGCCGCCGTTCGCCGTTGATTTTGGCCACCGTAGCCCATCCCTGCCTCCCTCTTTCGGCCCTTTCGAATCCCCTGTTCTGGGCGCATGCGCTGATCCACTTGCCCTATTTGTTTGTGCAGAGAATCGACGACGCCACACTCGCCGGAGTCGAGAACTCCTCCGTTCGCTCGGCGCCAACGCTCGAGGAAGCGAGCGACCACGCCGTGGCCACCCGCGTGTTCTTCGTGTTGCGCTGCATCTTCTCATCGTCTTCCCGCAGTCAAACGACCACCGGAGGGCCACCATCATCGTTTTTTTTTCTCTCGGGTCGCCAGAAAACCACCGTCTCCACCATCTCCGGCTACCGGAGTGCGGCCACGGTAAGCCCTAGTCCCTGCGCCTTTGGATATGAATCGGATGGACACGATTAGACTTGAGCCGAAGGGGTAAGCCCCCGTTGGATCTGGATCCAAAGTCCTGTCGCACCCGGACTTCTAGAGGATACTCACCGTACGAACTGAACAGTATTTTGATTGGATTACAGGGCTTACCGGCACCCGCATCTCTTACGAGTAGGCCAACACTTATGTGTGACAACCAATCTTTACTATTCGCCGTCGATGTAAACTATCCCGTAGAAATCAGGACACTACCATTGACGTACTTCATACCATACACACATGGTACGTCAACGGCGTTGAACAAGATGATAACACAACATATCTCTAAGACACAAAAGATTGAAATAAGTTGCAACTGGCCCTCACTAGGGCAGAGAATAGCAAATACAATCATCCAGAGGACACATGTCCCAACATAACATCATTACAACTCAGCGGAAGCATTCAAAGGGTCTGAGTACAGACAAATCCAAATAGGCTTAAGAAGCCGGGAAACTGAAAGAAAGACGGAGCCCATCCACGTAGTCTCGGATCCTGCCTGGGTCCGCTATCTACTCGTCAGCAGCCTCGTCAAACTCCACGTAGTAGCTGTCACCTGGATCCTCGTAATCGTAGTCTGCGGAAACCACAGCCCCAAAGGGGTCAGTACATAAACGTACTGGCAAGCAAGACTCACAGTTCACCAAAATGTAGCCCGTCAACACCAAGCACAGATGCCTTGGGTTCAATGGAAGAAAGGGGATATAAAAGATGCTGCAACTGGCTGCACTAACCAACTACAGAGATTCTACCACTTCCGGCTAACAGAAAGAAGATAAGGTAGCGTATCGTAACCAACTATAGCTAACCACCAAACAAACCCATCCTGGATCTCGCCCCTTATCCAAAGAAGCAATCCGAGGATAACTCACACAGTTGGATTAATGAATAATGGATCAAGTTGTTGTGTCAATAAGGCTATTACTAGTCAAGGTATCAATAGTTAGGTGTAAGTTGTTCTGAGTACTTGTTAGCCAGTACTTTCACCAAGTCAACCATAACCGCGGAGAACACGGCTTCTCGAGAAGATTTATCCCTGCAGGGGTGCACCAATTTGGACGTACACGTAAGAATAACCCGCCAGATGGGATGCCTCCCACCAAGCGGGGCACTCAACACAACTCAACTCTTCTTCGCATCAAGCCCAAAGCACCTTGGGCGCACGGCTAATCGAGCCCCGAAGAAAGGGGACCCTCATAGCACTCTAAGAACGTGTCCCCCTATATGCCGACTACAAAAATTCCACCCTGCGCTGGGCTCGCAAAAACATGCATGCGGCAATGGAAAACACGAACTAAATGAGGCGATTTGGACGAGATGCGAATCGAATCAAATTGAGGGGGGCGCCCATACACGCTTCCCACATGCGGATAGTGCGCTCATCATGGATCAGTAGACAAGACCCTTTTCCTATTAGGGTCGACACTAGCAGGCCTCAAAACCACACAGGGCCTCCTGCCGGTGCCTTATCAGCATATTATTATTAACAGGTGATTGATTAACATCGAGCCCCCAAAACATAATAGAAATATAGTAACAGAAAGTAACGGGTAACAGACTCGAGCAAAACAACCTAAGCATGCTAGTAAGACACTGGCTCAAACAATAGGGTTGTAGGAGTGGAGGTGAGGCAGTATCAGGGTTAAGGGATTCATGTGATAGGTTCGTAACAGAAACAACTATACATAGGGCTAGCAAAATAGACAACGGAAAGTATCGGTAACCAATGTTGAAAGGAACACAATGGTTCATGTGAGTGATAACTTGCCTGCAAACTCAGTAGCCTGGTACTGAGCTAGATCCTCAGAAGGGGTGTTGTAAAGATCGTCTGTCTCAACGTCGTCGTCTATCCGAGAAGAAGCAAACAAACAAGACAGAAATATAAACAATCAATATCATGGCATAGTGCACAACCATGGGATGATGCATGTCAATTTAATTGATGCATCAAAATAACCTAGTTAACATAGGAAACAATTTAAATGGACACATATGCAATTTTGAGTTGCATATGAAAAGCCCATGAATTTTGGTTGAAACAATTGTTTTCCAATTAACCAACAGGTGAAAGTGGATTAGTATGATGCATGAATGAGGAAAACAACAAAATAACAACAATAGAACCAATTGGAAATAAGGTTTACCAATTTAGAAATTTATTTATTAAGTTAGGGAATTTTTGGTTCCTTAAAGGAATTACACAAATAATTGTTGTTTTCACCAATTTAACTTGTGCAAAATAAATAACAAAATTCATATTTGAAAAGAATACAAAATTTTAGTTGGATTACATGTTTCAAATATTGAAAAAGGAGTTAAGATGAATTTATTATGACTTAAACAAGATTAAACAAATTTTAAATGAATTTAAAACAAGTATGAATATTATTTGATTTTTATTTGTTCAAAACATAAATTCAAATTCACATTTGAAAAGTTTATACTTTGATGGTTTGAAAACATATTTTGCATGTTCAAAAATAATTTAATTTGAGCAAGTTATGATTTTAGCAAATTTAAATGATTTAAACAAGGTTTAAATTATTTAAGCAATTTAAATTATTCAAAACATGAAACAAAATTTATATTTGAATAGGTTATTTGAAATTGCATGAAAAAAATATTTTTTTTTCATTATTTGGATTAAGTATGAATTAGTTATGGATTTTAGCAAATTGCAATTGAATTATTTGAATTCAAATTTGAAATGCATTTGGAAAATTCAAAACAGAAAACAAATGTGTCCAATAGGTAGATAATTGAATTTGGGGCAGTGCACATATTTTATTTTTATTAATTGGAGTTATAAAATAAAAGTTATTCACTTTTTAGTTTAAGGGACCATTCTGTAATTTGGGAGGGACTTGGATTTAAAAAGAAAACGCTGGAATACATTTTATACCGCACACAGAGCTACCCTAGCCACTGCCAGTGGGCCTAGGGCCATTGTGTGCTTGCGTGGCATCACGGGTGGCTGACAGGGGGGCCACCCTGTCAGCGCCCGTGCGAAAAATTGTGGGTTTAAACGCGCGAGCCAGGGACTCGAACCCTGGATCTTCCCCGTGCGCGCGCTGCCTGTGACCAGTGCGCTACGAAGCATTTCTTGTCAGTATACACAACGCGGACAGGTTAAGGTGTCGCCCGTGGTTTCTGAACTTTTAACTGAATCGCGCGCGACTGAAACTCGACAGAGGCTACCGGCGGCGATCACCGCGGCGTCGCTCGTGCTCGCGGTGCTTGCGCTGCTGCTGGTGGATGCTGGATGCGTGCGCTGTGGAGGAGGAGGGAAACAGAGGGGGACAGCGGCTGCTCACCACGGATGTAGTCGAGCAGAGGCTCGGGGTCGACGAGCTCGACGGCGACAGCGGCGTGGTCGTGGACGGCGGCGACGGCGCGGGCTTCCTCCGCGGCTACGGTGGTGTCCAAACGGTAGAGGGCGATGCGGCGGTGCGGTTCCAAAAGCTAGGAGGGTAGGTGGCACGTTGAGGTGGCGGCGGCGACCATGGTTTCAGAAGCGGGCTCGGTGGTGGTCTCCGGTGAGAGGCAGAGAGAGAGGAATCGCGGCGAGGGAGAGGGAAATGGCGGCGGCCTCGAGGGGATAGGGGGGTAGGGCTAGGGCTAGGCTGCGGCGCGGGGTCCTAGGTGGTCTTATAGGGGGCAGGGGCCGCTGCTGGCCGTCGTTCTGCTCCTGTGCCGCCGTGGCATCGCTGGATGCACGGCCGTACAGGTTGAAGACGATGGCCGAAGCGGTACGGGCCGCGCGGAGGTAAGTGGGCTGGGCCTGCGCTAGGTTAGCTGCCGCGCGCGCTGCTTTTTCCTTTTTCTATTTTTGTTTTTTCTGTTTTTTTTGCAGCAAAGGAAAATGGAAGAAATAGATAGGTTTTTGAGTTGAAAAAAATGTGGGAAAATTCATGTGAGTTTATTAGGTCAACATCCACCAAATGTCAACTTTGTTTTTTAAAGTTCAAATTTATTTGCTGTTTGTAACTTGATTCCATTTTTAATAAATTTGATAATTAAATGATTAATATTGAAAACAATGTTTTTCATAGGGTGAACCCTATTGATTAATTAGAACAAATGTGATTAGAATTTGTTTGGTACTTTCATAATTTTCAAATTAGGTGCTGTTTGATGATTTGATTTGAATTTGAAATACCATTTGGAATTAATGGGTTGATTAAAAACCCTCATTTTTAATAGTTGATCACTATGAAATAAATGGAAACAAAATGAGACTTTGGATTGAAATTTTGATTTGAAAATATTGTAACATGACAAGTATGTAGCACAGCATTTGAAATTGTTTGAAATTCAATTATGAAAACAAGGAAGAACAGATGCAAAACAATTGCAAACAAGGAAATAAATATGATGACATGATGCAATACTTTAATTAAACAGGAAAACAAACATTCTAGGGGTATTTTCATACTTGGGATGTTACAAAACGCCCCCCCCCCCCTTGAAGGAATCGCGCCCCGAGATTCCTACTGAGAAGAGAAAAGGTCCGGATACTTCTTTCGAAGATCCTCTTCGGTCTCCCACGTTGCCTCTTTATCGGAATGATGCGACCACTGCACTTTCAAGAACTTGGTGCTCTTGTTGCGAGTCTTACGCTCGGTCTCATCGAGAATACGAACAGGGTGCTCCTCATAAGATAGATCATCTTGCAGTTCAATGGAATCATGATCAACTGCACGATCTGGATCTTTGAAACACCTCTTGAGCTGTGACACGTGGAACACATCGTGCACCTTGGATAGTTTTTCTGGAAGTTCAAGACGATAGGCATTTTCCGCACGCCTTGAGAGGATGTTGAAAGGACCAATGTATCTTGGGGCAAGCTTTCCTTTCACACCAAAATGATGAGTGCCTCTGAGTGGAGTTACACGGAGGTATGCCTTGTCACCAGGTGCATAGATCATATCCCGGTGCTTGCTGTCATAGTAGCTCTTCTGACGAGACTGAGCAATCTTGAGATTGTCACGAATGATACGAACTTTCTCCTCGGCTTCCTTAACAATGTCAGGGCCTAAGAGTGAATGTTCGCTAGCTCAAGACCAATTGATTGGACTCCTGCATCTGCGGCCATAGAGTGCTTCAAATGGTGCCATGCCTAGGCTTGCCTGGAAGCTGTTGTTGTAGGAGAATTCAGCATATGGAAGGCAATCCTCCCATTTCATGCCAAAGGAGAGACCACATGCTCTGAGCATATCCTCGAGAATCTGATTGACTCTTTCGACTTGCCCCTGAGACTGAGGGTGATAAGCTGTGCTGAACAGAAGTTTGGTGCCCAATGCTTCTTGAAAACTCTTCCAGAAATGAGAAGTGAAGATACTTCCACGGTCTGAACTTATTTCCAATGGAACACCATGAAGGGGAACAATATTTGTTGTGTAGAGCTCTGCTAACTGGCTAGTTGAGATTGTTTCTTTGACAGCAAAGAAGTGAGCTACCTTAGTGAGACGATCAATGACAACGAAGATTGCATCGTTGCCCTTCTTGGACTTTGGAAAACCAGTGACGAAGTCCATTTCAATCATGTCCCACTTCCACTCAGGAATTTTCAGAGGTTGGAGTAGACCTGCTGTTTTCTGATGGACTGCCTTAACACGTTGACAAACAATGCATTCAGAAACGTATTGAGCAATTTCACGTTTCATGCCAGGCCACCAATACAGAGTCTTGAGATCCTGGTACATCTTTGTACTTCCAGGGTGGATGGAGAGAGGAGTTTCATGAGCCTCCTTGAGAATGACATCTTTGAGACTTTGAATCTGAGGAACTGCTATGCGTCCTTCGAAGAACATAGTTCCCTTGTCATCAATTGAGAAGGACTTGAATTTCTCCTCGCCTTCTTTGATGTGCTCTACAATCTTCTTGATTTCAGCATCACGAAGTTGTTCAGAACGAATCTTGTCCTGAAAGTTGTTCTAGGTGTCAAGCTTGCAAGATATCCTTGAGGAACAAGACCAAGGTTCAGCTTCTGGAATTCTTCATGAAGTGGAGGTTGGCTTTCCATGATCATGAGATTATTGCAATAGGACTTGCGACTGAGAGCATCGGCCATAACATTAGCCTTGCCTGGAGTGTAAGAAATGGTGAGATCAAAGTCTTTAATCTTTTCAATCCATCTCCTTTGCCTGAGGTTTAGATCTGGTTGAGTGAAGATGTATTTCAGACTCTTATGATCGGAAAAGATTTCAGTGCGGTTACCCAACAAGTATTGTCTCCATTTCTTGAGGGCAAACACAACTGCTGCAAGTTCAAGATCATGTGTGGGATAGTTTTTCTCATGTGGGTTCAGCTGACGTGAAGCATAAGCCACAACTTGACGTTCTTGCATAAGAACTGCTCCTAGACCTTGGAGAGATGCATCGCAGTATATCTGGAAAGGTTTGGTAGTATCTGGGCCAACCAAAACTGGTGTAGAAGTGAGTTTAGTCTTCAAGAGATTGAAACTCTCATCACATTATGGAGACCAAACGAACTTCTTGTCCTTCTTTGTGAGATCAGTGAGAGGTTTGGCAATCTTGGAGAAGTTTTGGACGAAATGACGGCAATAGCTAGCCAAGCCAAGAAAGCTTCTTACTTGCTTTACCGTCTTAGGAGGTTTCCAATCAACAATTGCTTTAACCTTTTCTGGGTCAATGGCTATGCCTTTGGCAGAGATGATATGACCAAGGTAAGCAACTTCTGGAATCCAGAATTCACATTTGGAGAATTTGGCATACAGACGATGGCCGCGAAGTTTCATGAGAGTGAGACGAAGATGTTCTCCGTGCTCTTCCTCGGATTTTGAGTAGACCAAAATGTCATCGAGATATACCACAACGAACTTGTCGAGGTATTCATGGAAGACATAATTCATAAGTCTAGAGAATGTCGCCGGTGCATTGGTGAGACCAAAGGACATGACGGTGTATTCATATAGACCGTACCGAGTGGTGAAAGCTGTTTTTGGAATATCTTCCTTTCTGATCTTTATTTGATGGTACCCCATCCTCAAGTCCAACTTTGAGAATATTGAGGCTCCAGCAAGTTGATAAAAAAGATCATCGATACGAGGAATTGGATACTTGTTTTTTATGGTTTTCTCGTTGAGAGGACGATAGTCAACCACGAGTCTTTTTGTTTGATCCTTCTTGGCTACGAACAGGGTTGGGCAACCCCAAGCAGAGGAACTAGGCTGAATGTAACCTTTCTCCATGTACATATCGATTTGCTCCTTCAACAATTTCAGTTCAGGAGGAGCTATCTTGTATGGATGCTTAGAGATTGGAGCAGTACCTGGCTCAAGCTCGATCACAAACTCAACTGCTCTGTCCGGAGGCATCCCTGGCAACTCTTCTGGAAAGACGTCAGGGAATTCACAAACCACCGGAACATTTTCGAGTAGAGGTAGAGGTTTTGCATCGAGTGTGCATAGCTGAATAGACCTTGGTCCATATGGAGAATATACTATCTGGCCAGAAGGGTGGGATAGAGTTATTGACTTTTGAGCACAGTCAATTTTTGCTATGTTGGTCTTCAACCAATCCATGCCCAGAATGACATCAATGTCAGAATTTCCCAGCAACATGAGGGAAGCAAGGAATATGCGACCTCCAATTAGGATTTGATTGTCCATACTTATCTTGGAAGTCAACATTTGAGATCCCGGAGAGTGAACAGTGATTTGATTGCTTAGTGGAACCAGAACTAGGTTGTACGTTGTAGCAAAGATCTTTGACACAAAAGAATGCGATGCTCCCGTATCAAACAACACTTTAGCTGGAAAAGAGTTTACGGGTAATATACCGAGAACGACGTCAGCAGCTTCCTCAGCTTTGTCGGCCTTGATATGATTCACCCTCGCGGTCCTCCCGACAGGCCTGTTGTTGGAGTTGAAGGCTTTAGCCGGGGGAGCACGCACCATTGCCTGGTTGGTGTTGGGGCGAGGAGGTGGAGGTAGCTGCCTCTGAGTGCACTTATCAGCGTAGTGTCCAGTCTCCTTGCACTTGAAGCAAGTGACGACACGAGGAGGACCTTGCCTTGGCTGCCCCATTGGAACCCTCTGACCATGCATCTGAGATGGGTTGGGTGGGCGGGGAGCAAAGCCTGGAGAAGCTTGGGCATATGGAGCCCGAGTGACAGCACCATTTGGCACCCAGATGCGACGCTTCTGCGGAGGGGTGGTCATGTTGGAGGAGGAACCACCCTCACGCGAGTGCTTGCGAGACTCCTCGAACGCCTTGCGCCCATTTTCCTCATTGAGCGCGGTGTTCACGAGCTCCTCGAAGTCTTTGCACTTGATGTTGGTGAGTGCGTACTTGAGTTCCGGGTTAAAACCTCGGCGGAACCTTGCCATCTTCTTAGCCTCAGTGGACACCTCATCACCAGCGTATCGAGCGAGGCGATTGAACTCATTCTGATAGCCAATGACGTCCAGCTTGCCCTGCTTGAGAGAGCAAAACTCCTCACGCATCCTTTCCATGAGACCATCTGGGATGTGGTGCTTCAGGAAGGCATCCTTGAAACAGCCCCAGGTGATTGGGTATCCAGCTCTCATGGTCTGGTAGTTCTCCCACCAAGTAGCTGCCTGACCCTTCAGCAGATAGGTGGCATACTTGACTTTGTCTTCCTCAGCAACGTGAGCAATGTCCAGAGCCCTGGCCATCTCACGGATCCAGTCATCAGCATCCAGAGGCTCCCGTGTTGCCACGAAAGCTCTCGGGCCCAGACTGAGGAACTCCTTGATGCTGACCCGTGGAGCATTCTGGTTGTTGTGCTGATTTGACTGGAACTGGGCCATCTGCGTCACGACCTGAGTCATCTGAGTCAACAGCTCCGTGATTGGCGGTGGCTCAGGCGGGTTGTTCCTTGTTGGCGGCATCGTGAATAGACATGCATTTTAGCACAACAACAGAAAAGGATAGACTTGGTAACCAAAAAGAGAGATTATTCCGACGCATGAATAGATAACCAACAGGTACATCATCACATGTTCAAATACATCAGAATATCCAACACACCAACACATGGTTCGAAAGCCAAAGGATAACTAAACATAGCTAAGAATGGATACATCGGTACTCTCATGCTCATCACGCAGGACGGCGGTGAGTAGTACGACGAGGGGTACGGTGAGGAGCACGCCCACGAAAGTAGGTAGAACGACGATCCACATAGATCTGACGTGGCCTGAGAGCGACTCTAGGTGTGGTGAAGTACATAGCGTCGACTCCCTGTGCTCCAAAGCGGGGAATCCCAGTGTATCCAGCACCGAGATGGAGGAGTGGACCTTTGATCGGCTCGTAACCTCCAACATCTGGCAGAGTACAACCAACTGGCTGCTCGAAACGTGCAAAGCGCTCATCTCCAACAAAGTCTGTGGTGTACGTCGCCAGACGAGTCAAAGCAAGGTAGAGCTGCTCTCTGACTGAAGCCAACTCCTGAGAAAGTGTGGTGGCAACTGCGTCACTGTACCTCACAAACTGAGCGGTGGTGTGCAGCCTGGTGTTATCATGCTCGTAGACATCCAAGTTGTCGTAGAGAGTGAAGTGAGCTCCCTCTGAAGTGATGTAACCACGGGGGATGTGGCGATAGATGGAATCGTCAAACCCCCAGTAGTCAGCACGAAGGACGGTGAGACTCACATAAGCTGCCTGGTAGCGGTGGGCTACACTCATGCCATCATCTGACAGGGTGTAGACGATAGCCTGGTAGTAGGTCTGGTCAAACTCTCGCTGGTGCTCGTAGACCTGGAACTCTGGTGCCCAACGGTACCCCAGATAAGTGACCATGTCTCTCAGCATCTCCGGATAACCGGCGGTGCTCTCACAACGAGTCATCCGAACCACCTGCGGGTAGAACCTGAGATCCATCTGCAGATGATTGGGGAAGTTTTGATTAGACGCCGGTAGAGAACTGAAGTGGAAAGCAACAACAAGGTTCAACGGACGATAAGGATGTTGAAAAGAACAGGATATTGAAGCAACAACGGGAAACACGAGACCAAAACTCCGAGGTACTACGGAAGAACCCATCCGGGCTTCTAAAGGATCAATATCTACTGCTTAAGGAATAGAGGATCTGCTTCCGGGGCTTACACGCCTCCGTTCTCAATCATGAGTAGGCAACATGATAAATCATGTCACAACCACCTCCATTCCTATGGTCTAGTAGATATAACTATCCTAGAGAAACCAGGATTCGTGAAAACCTAACTTGAAAGTTTAGGTGAGAAGAGAGAAAACAATGTTGCACTTCCTTACCAGAAAAGGGTGGGTGGGTGGGGAAAGAAGAAAAATGGCAGAATTCCTACTCTCACGTTTCATTTTTCCTATATAGTTACAAAATAGTTTCTAGACTCAAACTGCGACCAGTAAAAGGGATCCTACAGACAGACAGACTCTGATACCATTTGTCGCACCCGGACTTCTAGAGGATACTCACCGTACGAACTGAACAGTATTTTGATTGGATTACGGGGCTTACCGGCACCCGCATCTCTTACGAGTAGGCCAACACTTATGTGTGACAACCAATCTTTACTATTCGCCGTCGATGTAAACTATCCCGTAGAAATCAGGACACTACCATTGACGTACTTCATACCATACACACATGGTACGTCAACGGCGTTGAACAAGATGATAACACAACATATCGCTAAGACACAAAAGATTGAAATAAGTTGCAACTGGCCCTCACTAGGGCAGAGAATAGCAAATACAATCATCCAGAGGACACATGTCCCAACATAACATCATTACAACTTAGCGGAAGCATTCAAAGGGTCTGAGTACAGACAAATCCAAATAGGCTTAAGAAGCCGGGAAACTGAAAGAAAGACGGAGCCCATCCACGTAGTCTCGGATCCTGCCCGGGTCCGCTATCTACTCGTCAGCAGCCTCGTCAAACTCCACGTAGTAGCCGTCACCTGGATCCTCGTAATCGTAGTCTGCGGAAACCACAGCCCCAAAGGGGTCAGTACATAAACGTACTGGCAAGCAAGACTCACAGTTCACCAAAATGTAGCCCGTCAACACCAAGCACATATGCCTTGGGTTCAACGGAAGAAAGGGGATATAAAAGATGCTGCAACTGGCTGCACTAACCAACTACAGAGATTCTACCACTTCCGGCTAACATAAAGAAGATAAGGTAGCGTATCGTAACCAACTATAGCTAACCACCAAACAAACCCATCCTGGATCTCGCCCCTTATCCAAAGAAGCAATCCGAGGATAACTCACATAGTTGGATTAATGAATAATGGATCAAGTTGTTGTGTCAATAAGGCTATTACTAGTCAAGGTATCAATAGTTAGGTGTAAGTTGTTCTGAGTACTTGTTAGCCAGTACTTTCACCAAGTCAACCATAACCGCGGAGAACACGGCTTCTCGAGAAGATTTATCCCTGCAGGGGTGCACCAATTTGGCCGTACACGTAAGAATAACCCGCCAGATGGGATGCCTCCCACCAAGCGGGGCACTCAACACACCTCAACTCTTCTTCGCATCAAGCCCAAAGCACCTTGGGCGCACGGCTAATCGAGCCCCGAAGAAAGGGGACCCTCATAGCACTCTAAGAACGTGTCCCCCTATATGCCGACTACAAAAATTCCACCCTGCGCTGGGCTCGCAAAAACATGCATGCGGCAATGGAAAACACGAACTAAATGAGGCGATTTGGACGAGATGCGAATCGAATCAAATTGAGGGGGGGCATACACGCTTCCCACATGCGGATAGTGCGCTTATCATGGATCAGTAGACAATACCCTTTTCCTATTAGGGTCGACACTAGCAGGCCTCAAAACCACACAGGGCCTCCTGCCGGTGCCTTATGAGCATATTATTATTAACAGGTGATTGATTAACATCGAGCCCCCAAAACATAATAGAAATATAGTAACAGAAAGTAACGGGTAACAGACTCGAGCAAAACAACCTAAGCATGCTAGTAAGACACTGGCTCAAACAATAGGGTTGTAGGAGTGGAGGTGAGGCAGTATCAGGGTTAAGGGATTCATGTGATAGGTTCGTAACAGAAACAACTATACATAGGGCTAGCAAAATAGACAACGGAAAGTATCGGTAACCAATGTTGAAAGGAACACAATGGTTCATGTGAGTGATAACTTGCCTGCAAACTCAGTAGCCTGGTACTGAGCTAGATCCTCAGAAGGGGTGCTGTAAAGATCGTCTGTCTCAACGTCGTCGTCTATCCGAGAAGAAGCAAACTAACAAGACAGAAATATAAACAATCAATATCATGTCATAGTGCACAACCATGGGATGATGCATGTCAGTTTAATTGATGCATCAAAATAACCTAGTTAACATAGGAAACAATTTAAATGGACACATATGCAATTTTGAGTTGCATATGAAAAGCCCATGAATTTTGGTTGAAACAATTGTTTTCCAATTAACCAACAGGTGAAAGTGGATTAGTATGATGCATGGATGAGGAAAACAACAAAATAACAACAATAGAACCAATTGGAAATAAGGTTTACCAATTTAGAAATTTATTTATTAAGTTAGGGAATTTTTGGTTCCTTAAAGGAATTACACAAATAGTTGTTGTTTTCACCAATTTAACTTGTGCAAAATAAATAAAAAAATTCACATTTGAAAAGAATACAAAATTTTAGTTGGATTACATGTTTCAAATATTGAAAAAGGAGTTAAGATGAATTTATTATGACTTAAACAAGATTAAACAAATTTTAAATGAATTTAAAACTAGTATGAATATTATTTGAATTTTATTTGTTCAAAACATAAATTCAAATTCACATTTGAAAAGTTTATACTTTGATGGTTTGAAAACATATTTTGCATGTTCAAAAATAATTTAATTTGAGCAAGTTATGATTTTAGCAAATTTAAATGATTTAAACAAGGTTTAAATTATTTAAGCAATTTAAATTATTCAAAACATGAAACAAAATTTATATTTGAATAGGTTATTTGAAATTGCATGAAAAACATATTTTATTTTCATTAGTTGGATTAAGTATGAATTAGTTATGGATTTTAGCAAATTGCAATTGAATTATTTGAATTCAAATTTGAAATGCATTTGGAAAATTCAAAACAGAAAACAAATGTTTCCAATAGGTAGATAATTGAATTTGGGGCAGTGCACATATTTTATTTTTATTAATTGGAGTTATAAAATAAAAGTTATTCACTTTTTAGTTTAAGGGACCATTCTGTAATTTGGGAGGGACTTGGATTTAAAAAGAAAACGCTGGAATACATTTTATACCGCACACAGAGCTACCCTAGCCACTGCCAGTGGGCCTAGGGCCATTGTGTGCTTGCGTGGCATCACGGGTGGCTGACAGGGGGGGCCACCCTGTCAGCGCCCGTGCGAAAAATTGTGGGTTTAAACGCGCGAGCCAGGGACTCGAACCCTGGATCTTCCCCGTGCGCGCGCTGCCTGTGACCAGTGCGCTACGAAGCGTTTCTTGTCAGTATACACAACGCGGACAGGTTAAGGTGACGCTCGTGGTTTCTGAACTTTTAACTGAATCGCGCGCGACTGAAACTCGACAGAGGCTACCGGCGGCGATCACCGTGGCGTCGCTCGTGCTCGCGGTGCTTGCGCTGCTACTGGTGGATGCTGGATGCGTGCGGTATGGAGGAGGAGGGAAACAGAGGGGGACAGCGGCTGCTCCCCGCGGATGTAGTCGAGCAGAGGCTCGGGGTCGACGAGCTCGACGGCGACAGCGGCGGTGTCGTGGACGGCGGCGACGGCGTGGGCTTCCTCCGCGGCTACGGTGGTGTCCAAACGGTAGAGGGCGATGCGGCGGTGCGGTTCCAAAAGCTAGGAGGGTAGGTGGCGCGTTGAGGTGGCGGCGGCGACCATGGTTTCAGAAGCGGGCTCGGTGGTGGTCTCCGGTGAGAGGCAGAGAGAGAGAGGAATCGCGGCGAGGGAGAGGGAAATGGCGGCGGCCTCGAGGGGATAGGGGGGTAGGGCTAGGGCTAGGCTGCGCCGCGGGGTCCTAGGTGGTCTTATAGGGGGCAGGGGCCGCTGTTGGCCGTCGTTCTGCTCCTGTGCCGCCGTGGCATCGCTGGATGCACGGCCGTACAGGTTGAAGACGATGGCCGAAGCGGTACGGGCCGCGCGGAGGTAAGTGGGCTGGGCCTGCGCTAGGTTAGCTGCCGCGCGCGCTGCTTTTTCCTTTTTCTATTGTTGTTTTTTCTGGTTTTTTTTGCAGCAAAGGAAAATGGAAGAAATAGATAGGTTTTTGAGTTGAAAAAAATGTGGGAAAATTCATGTGAGTTTATTAGGTCAACATCCACCAAATGTCAACTTTGGTTTTTGAAAAGTTCAAATTTATTTGCTGTTTGTAACTTGATTCCATTTTTAATAAATTTGATAATTAAATGATTAATATTGAAAACAATGTTTTTCATAGGGTGAACCCTATTGATTAATTAGAACAAATGTGATTAGAATTTGTTTGGTACTTTCATAATTTTCAAATTAGGTGCTGTTTGATGATTTGATTTGAATTTGAAATACCATTTGGAATTAATGGGTTGATTAAAAGCCCTCATTTTTAATAGTTGATCACTATGAAATAAATGGAAACAAAATGAGACTTTGGATTGAAATTTTGATTTGAAAATATTGTAACATGACAAGTATGTAACACAACATTTGAAATTGTTTGAAATTCAATTATGAAAACAAGGAAGAACAGATGCAAAACAATTGCAAACAAGGAAATAAATATGATGACATGATGCAATACTTTAATTAAACAGGAAAACAAACATTCTAGGGGTATTTTCATACTTGGGATGTTACAAGTCCCAGATTGCTTCACTTAACCTAGTCAGCGCCCAGTCAACAAACTAAGATCTTAGCCGTGTCCACGGTTATGGACAACTATGAGCAGCTGGACAAGGATGGACGGAAGAATCACATCACCATTTTCAATAAGTAAAATTTTGACCAAGTGAACAGTTGTTGTGGTGCTTGGATCTTAATCCAATGTTGCCACCCTTTGAAAAGAAAAGTTTCTTTTACAAAAGTGATAGGAGAAAACCGGCTTTATGCAAACTTAGCCAAAACTCCACTCAGCCAAATGAGCATGTAGTATTAGTCTTGCCATTTATATCCACCATAGTGTTACTTGCCAATACATTAAATTGTATTGACTCCCTTGTGGCTGCATATTCCATATTGCAGATGTTTCTGAAGACGAGTGAGGATTTCGTTTAGGATCTCGAGACTATCGCCAACATGTTTTTCCAGTGGCACATGAAGAAGATGGGCTCAATGTTGTTCTATGTTTTCCGCTGTAATACTTTGTTTTCTGCTAGTCTTCTAAGACTATGCAAGTTGTAACACTATTTTGTAAAGACTGGATCATGCGATGTAATAGAATTTGATGCATTTGCATGATATTTCATTTTGTACTGTGGTGCTAGCAATTGATCCAGGGACTAGCACAATAACACAGGTGTCCTTACATTATTTAAATGTGGGAACGCTACACCATGGCCGTGGTGACCCTCTTCAACAACCGCAACGCCCGGACCTTCGACAACATCATCATCCACCTCCACAAGGCCACGCTCAAGACTATGGCCACAATGATTTCGTGGAAGATGCTCGCCAACATCGAAGGCCACCAAGGCGCAATGCGCGTCCCATCAATAATGACCGCCAAGAACATGATCGTCCTCAAGACCATCGAGATGAACAAGTGCTTCCGCAAAACCCTCGCCAAGATCAAGAACGTCATCGACACCAACACAATGACAATGACGTCACCACCAACAACCACCTCCTAATGACCACCGGCGTCATCCTCCCCATCATGATAAGCACCGCCAAGACAATGAGGATGACCCCTATGATGATTAACCGCCCGTCTATGATGAAGATCCCCATGAGCAACACCATGAGCGACCCCATCGTCAACAAGAAGTTAACAACATGAGTTCCCTTTGTTTCAATGTCTCAAAGTTCAATGGTGAGAATGACCCCGAAGAATATCTTGCTTGGGCTCTCAAGGTAGACAAGATCTTCGGCATTCACAACTTCACCGACAAGAAAATGGTTGCCTTGGCATCTTTGGAATTTGAAGGCTATGCACTCTTATGGTGGGATGGTCTACAAGCCGAAAGAGTCCGCAACCGCATTGCTCCTATTTCCTCTTGGAATGAGATGAAGCAATTCATGCATGCTCGATTTGTTCCTCCACACTACAAGTGTGACCTCTTCAAGAAGCTTCAAGAACTTCGTCAAGGTTTGAAGTCCGTTGATGAGTACTACAAGGAAATGGAGACATCTTTGATTCAAGCTCATGTGATGGAATCTCAAGAGCAAACAATGGCCCGCTTCCTCAATGGCCTCAACTATCCTATAAGGAAGATCGTTGAGTATCAGCCGTATGACAACATTGTGGCCCTTGTCCACCAAGCTCTCAAGGCCGAACGTCAAATTGCGGAAGATCTCAAGTATAACAAGCAAAAGGCCTTCTTCAACTCAAGACCTTCCTCTTCGTCACCAATGACACAAGTTCCTACTCCTACCAACAACAAGAGCGCCCCTCGAGCCTCTATTGCCACCAACAAGTCTCCACAACCATTCAAGAAACACGCGCCTACCACCTCTTCTTCAAATGCTCCTCAAGTCAAGTCGAGTACTATCACTTGCTTCAAGTGTGGTGGTAGTGGACACAAATCCTTTGAGTGTTCCAACAAGATGATCATGATTGTTAACCAAGACGGTGAACGTGATTCCATGAGTGAAGGTGAATACTACGCCTTGCATCAAGTCGCTCTCAACTCCTTGGACGTGACCAACGGTGATGAGGAAAGTGTATATTGCGATGAGGACACGAATCCATCGCTAGTGGTGAAAGAGTCCTTGCTACTTCTCCTCAAGATGAGCTTGATCAACGGTGCAACCTCTTTCAAACTAGAGCCGGTATCAATGGGAAATCAATCAAGGTCATCATTGATGGTGGAAGTTGACACAACTTAGCTAACAAAGAGCTTTGCGACAAACTCCAAATGACTTACAAGCAACATCCTCATCCATACCATGTCCAATGGCTTAGTGACTCCGGCACCTTCAAGATTCAACATATGGTCTCAGTGCATTTCAAGATTGGTCCCTATGAAGACACGGTGGAGTGTGTCGTTGTTCCTATGACCGTATGTCATCTTCTTCTTGGTCGACCTTGGAAATACGACAAGAGTGCTATTCATGATTGTCGTACCAATAAATATAGCTTCAAGTGGAATAACAAGACATTTGTGCTTCGTCCCATGTATCCTAGCCAAGTGATCGCCGACAACGCCAAGACTCTTGCACGTAAACAAGAAGAGCTCAAGTATCGTGAGATGAGTGGTGAGAGAGTGATCCACCCAAAAGAGAGTGAGAGCCACAAGGGAAATATGAGTGGAAAAACTTCGAGTGTTCCCAAAGGCCTTGCCTTATTTGCCACCAAAAGGGAGATGCGAGAGTTACGAGATGACCCCACCATTCTCCACTTTGTCCTAGTGAGCAAAGGGGAAGCACTTGAAACTAACGACATGACAAATTTTCCTCCATCTTTGTTACCTTTGTTGCAGGAATTTGAAGACGTCTTTCCCGATGAACTTCCTCCGGGCCTTCCTCCTCTACGAGGAATCGAGCACCGCATTGACCTCATCCCGGGCGCGCCCCTCCCTAACCGCGCTCCTTACCGCACCAACCCCGAAGAGACTAAGGAGATTGAGAGTCAAATTCAAGAACTACTCGACAAAGGTTTTATCCGAGAATCTCTTAGCCCTTGTGCCGTGCCGGTTATCCTTGTTCCAAAGCAAGATTCTACATACCGCATGTGTATGGATTGCCGACCTATCAATGCTATCACCGTTAGATATAGACATCCTATTCCTAGGCTCGATGACATGCTTGATGAATTGAGTGGTGCTACTATCTTTTCCAAAATTGATCTTAAAAGTGGTTACCATCAAATTCGTATGAGTATAGGTGATGAATGGAAAACGGCTTTCAAAAAAAACTTAGTTTGTATGAATGGCTTGTCATGCCCTTTGGTCTTTCGAATGCCCCATCTACCTTCATGCGCCTCATGAATGAAGTTTTGCGTCCTTTCATTGGCAAATTTGTTGTGGTTTACTTCGACGACATTCTCATTTATAGCAAGTCTTTGGAAGATTATCTTGATCATGTTTCACAAGTATTGTTGGCTCTTCGCAAAGCAAAACTTTTCGCCAATCTTTCCAAATGCAATTTTTGCACCAACAAGCTTGTTTTCTTGGGATTTGTGATTTCTTCCAATGGTATTGAAGTCGACAACAAGAAAATCGAGGCAATTAGGAATTGGCCCAACCCTACTTCCGTGGGTGAGATAAGGCGCTTTCATGGCCTTGCCGGTTTCTATCGCCGCTTTGTCAAGGATTTTTCAACAATCGCTTGCCCTTTGAATGATCTTACCAAAAAGAGTGTACCTTTTTTGGGGGGCAACGTGCAACAAAAAGCTTTCGACACACTTAAGAAATGCTTAACCGAATCTCCTTTGCTTGCCTTACTGGATTTTGAGAAAACTTTTGAGATTGAATGTGATGCTAGTGGTGTAGGAATTGGTGGCGTTCTCATGCAAAACGGACGCCCCGTTGCATACCATAGTGAAAAACTAGATGGCGCTAAACTCAATTACCCAATCTATGATAAGGAACTATTTGCACTGGTTAGAGTGCTAGAAATTTGGCAACACTACCTTTGGCCTAAAGAATTTGTCATTCATTCCGATCACGAATCATTGAAATACTTGAAAACTCAAACTAATTTGAACAAGAGGCATGCTAAATGGGTAGAATTCATTGAATCTTTTCCTTATGTCATTAAGTACAAGAAAGGTAAAGAAAATGTTGTAGAGGATGCCTTGTCTACAAAAGAGTGCCTTCTTACACGTCTTGACATCAATGTGATTGGTTTGGATGAGATCAAAGCCTTACATGCTTCCGATGCTTTGTTTGGTCCTATCTTTGAGAAATGCTTGCCTAACCGAGGTTTTTATGACTACTATCTTCACAAAGGTTTCTTGTTTAAGGCTAACAAATTGTGTATTCCCGAGTCGTCTCTTCGCTTGATTTTATTGAAGGAATCACATGAAGGAGGTCTCATGGGACACTTTGGACGCGACAAGACCTATGCCATGCTCTCAAACCACTACTATTGGCCCAAGATGAAGCATCAAGTGGAGAGACACGTCAAGAGATGTTCTACATGCCTCCGAGCTAAGTCTACTTCCAACCCCCATGGTCTTTACATGCCATTACCTATCCCACATGCACCTTGGAGTGATATTAGTATGGATTTTTTGTTAGGACTCCCACGAACCAAAACCAATATGGACTCCATTTTTGTAGTTTTTGATCGTTTCTCTAAGATGGCACATTTCATTCCTTGCAACCGAACCGACGATGCTTCACATGTTGCTACCTTGTTTTTCAGGGAAATTGTGCGTCTTCATGGTGTACCTACTTCCATTGTCTCGGATCGCGACGTCAAGTTGACCTCATACTTTTGGAAGAAGTTGATGGCCAAGCTCGGCATCAAGCTACTCTTCTCCGCCGCCTACCATCCTCAAACGGATGGACAAACCGAGGTCGTCAACCGCACACTATCTTCACTCCTTCGCGCATTGATCAAGCCCAACCTAAAGAATTGGGAAGAATGCATCCCACATGCCAAGTTCGCCTACAATCGAGCACTACACCAAGCTACCAAGAAAAGTCCCTTCGAGATCGTCTACGGCTTCAACCCCAACACCGCCCTCGACATACTACCTTTGCCTCTCCGCGAGCGAGTAAACGTGGACATTGACAAGCACACCGACTACATCAAGAAGCTACATGACTCCACAAGAGCTACGCTTGAGAAGCATGCCAAGCACCGAACCTCCATCATGAACAAGAACAAGAAACCCATGGTGTTCCAAGAAGGTGACCTCGTTTGGCTACACTTGCGCAAGGACCGTTTTCCCGAAGAGAGCAACTCCAAGCTTAAGCCAAGAGGAGACGGCCCTTTCAAGGTCATCAAGCGCATCAACAACAACTCCTACAAGCTCGACTTACCACAATCCAAGTACCTCGTCCACAACTCCTTCAATGTCAAGGAAATCTCTCCCTTCCATGGATAACCAATTGATGAAGACGACGATGAGTCGAGGTCGACTCTTTTTCAAGGGGGGGAGATGATGTAGCCCACCCAACACCACCAAGTGCACCAATGACAAGATCACGAGCAAAGGCCATACATGATAAGGTGAACTCTCTCCTCTCGCTCAATACTTTCGGTGACTTGGCGGATGGTGCGCTACCTCATGGTTCAACCCTTTGTGTGCTCGGTTCGAACCCATCACGGAGGCCCCGAAAAGCACCAAAGACGATGCACAAGGAGTTGCCCAAGAAGACGTGGAAGGTGACCGAGGAGGACCAGCGCAAGGAGACGAAGGCAAGAAGCCCCAGGTGGCGGAACCTCCAGTGAACCCACCGGAGCCTCCGCCCCGCGCCAGCCAACGGAGCCTCCGGTGCCGCCTCCGCCCAAAACCCCTTCGGGTCGATAAGAGCGGAGCCACCACCGGACCCCACGGCGGAGCCTCCGGTAGCCCGGCCCAGGAGCCCCACCGGAACCCCACCGGAGCCTCCGGTTAAACCACCGGTACCTCTGGTGGAAACTACCGGAGCCTCCGCTCCTGTGCGGCATGCGTGCCAACTTTTGGGCCTTGACCCATGTATCTCTTCCTCCCACCTACCCCCTTGGCACTAGACTATATATAGACTTCCCCATTCTCTGATCTAGGGTTAGAGTTGAATTTAGAACATTGAGCTTCGCTCTCTTGTATCCCTCTTTGAGGAACTACTCCTACGGTGTGTACCTAGGAACGTATCAAGGCTACTCCTACGACTTCGTCTAGGGTCGTATCAAGGCACATCCCAACTACTTGTCCTGTCCCTTTAGGGTTTCAGTCAAGAGTTGTCCAATCTTCCTCTCGTGAATCCTTGAATTTCTATTGGCGTAGTGGACCGGCTACGGGTGTGAGACGGTTTGTATCAAGGTGAGTTCAGTTGGATCGATCATTCCGTAGGCCACCCTCGGGGTTTAGTTGACGGGAGGTTGGATCTTTCGGTTCTTGCAATTTATCCCCCTTTGTGTTTCCCCGTGTTTACCGACGATTCCCCCTCGATTCCCCCTCTTGTGTTCTTCGTGTTCTTTGCGTTCTTCGTTCTTTCTTGTCGATTCGTGAAGATCGGGCCAATCTAGGAGTACACCTCCATACCACAAAGGGAATGGATGAACGGGCGTTGCATGGATAAGATAGTTCATGTAATAATCAAAACATAGGCATTGTAGATACTAATAATAAAGAATCCAAGTTATAGGAAAACCATAGGCATGTGTTCCAATATAGTCATACATGCTCGCAATGAGAAACTTGCACAACATCTTTTGTCCTACCAGCCCGTTTGCAGGGGGGCCTCAAGGGAAACTACTAGTAATTAAGGTGCTCCTTTTAATAAAGCACCGGAGCAAAGCATTAATACTCCATGAACACACGTGATCCTCACATCACAACCATCCCCTCCGGTTGTCCCAATTTATGTAACTTTGGGGCTTCAGGTTCCGGACAATGACATGTGTAAACAACTTGCAGATATGATCAAGAAACATAATTATACTCATGAAACAATAACATGTCAGATCTTTGATCATGGCACTCGGGCCCAAAGTGACAAGAATTAAGCATAACAAGTTGCAACGACCGTAGAAAACATTGACAATGGAGACTAGGCACTATGACCTAACAATCTGGCATTATTACATGATCTATCTCATCTAATCCCTTCCATCCCTCTCAGACTATAGAGGTGTTTACTCACACATGGACGAGGGAAACATGGATGCTTGATGGAGAAGAGGTGGCGGTGACGATGGAGATGATCTCCTCTAAATCCCCATCCTGACAGGGCGCCAGAATAGGAACTTATGATCCCCGAATTGAGTTTCGAGATGGCAGCGGCGCTCTATTGTGTTTGTGTGGAATATGACGAACCCTATCGAGACATCATAGTAGTTTTCATAGACGGGGGTGCCATGAGACTACGGGTAGAGACGTGGGGAAACGGGATCGCGTTGAAGACAAAGACACAGGATTTACCCAGGTTTGGTACGTCGTAATAGTACGGCGTTCCTACTCCTGCAATCTCACTAATCAGGACTAAAGCCTATGTATACAATTACAATGTGAGGTTCTGTTTAGCTATTCGCTGAGGATCAACTTCCCGGCGAGTTAGGCTGTAGCTTCGTGTCTCTATTTATCATATCTCCCGTCCGGCTTTATATAATAGCCGGGTTAGGGCATACAGAGTAGGAAACCTAGAAGACTACGGTAACTCCTGACTTGGAAAGTAAGGAATCCGCCTTCTCCTCCAAGCCAGATCAAGTGGGTCGTGATCCGGGTCCTTATAGAATCCGGCTTCTGTGCGTCAGCTTACTAGGCCGCCCAATAGACCATAGCCCACTACCACTTGGGCAACCCAGGTAATCTGGCACTTATGACCACCATCTGATATACCCCTATTCAGTATATATCCGACAGTAGCCCCCAAGAAGGATCAAAACTCTGATTCGCCGTCTTCCGCCAAGTATATATTGTCCGAGAAATATTGGCCAGCAGTCTTGATCCTTCTTTTTCTTCTTTTTAAAAGAGATGGTAACGTAAAACTCGAAATTCCAAAAATCCGGCTTTTCTCTCACGATCCTTCGCGGAGAAGGAATCTCCTACGTCAGCACTTTAATCAGGCTGACGTAAGGGATGTTTGGGTTCCAGGCGGGAAACCCAGAAACATATCTCTGACAGATTCTCGCGGGAAACGAGGAGATAACCATAATCACCATGTCGATTCATTTCCCGGATTTTCCGGCGAGTGACACGCGTTGATCATCCAACGGTCAAAAGAGCCGTTAGCACGTATCGTGACGGATTTCCGGCTATAAATAGCCTTCTTCGTCCTCCCGGTAAACCTTCCGCTCTCACTTCCAACGCCATTACCGCGCCCAAGCTCCCGAGCAGAGAAAATCTCCCGAACGCACACCGCGCCCAAAACGTCACCGGAGGCGAGCCAGCGCCGCCACCCAATGGCATCTTCGCCGTCTTCACCCGTCCGCACCGTTGCGCAAGACATCGAAGACATCATCAACACAATGGATCCCATGTTGGATTCCCCGACGCGCACCGGCGGCGAGCCGGTGAAGACCGCGAGCGCCGCGGCAGACGGAGGAAATCCTTCCGCCACCGCGGACCTTGCGGGCTCGAGCTCCGCGCCCTCTCCGCCGTTCGCTCCCGAGATGGCGGAGGAGAAAATTACGCTCGTCGGCGACGAGCTCGCGGCCGCGGAGGCCGCCGCGTCTGGCGCCACCGGAGCCGACGAAGAACTGGAGACTGCCGGCAACTGGGTTGCCTGCAGCATCCCCCCGTCCCTCCTTCCAAACATGGAAAAGGAGGGGCTAGTGCTGAAAGGGAAATGCGGCTTCCGGAGGACGAGAACGAACCCATGCCGAGCGAAGGCGAACGGGTTCTTCTCTCCTCCCACCTTCTAAGAGGTATGGGATTGCCACCTTCTGCCTTCTTCCTCTAGGTCCTCTCCCATTACAATATCCAGCCCCATAACCTGCCACCCAATTCCATTCTTTATATGGCCGGCTTTCAGGCCCTCTTCGAAGGTTTCCTAGGCATAGAACCTAGGTTAGATTTCTGGTTATACTATTTTGGGGTTAAGCGGAACTCTTCGGAGGGCGCACTCCCGACATGCGGAACCATCTCCTTCACTCTTAGGAGATTTAGGGAGGATTGGTTCCCCAAGATCAAAGCCTCGGAATCCGTCAAATTCTGGACGGGTTCCTTCTTTTATCATCCCGATGTTCCTTTCCCAAAAAAGGCCATCGGGGTTCCACCTTTCTCAAACACTGTTGCCGTTCCCCAAGTGAATTGGGGAACTGAAGCCGTCCAAGTTCTGCCGCCTGATCTTCTAAGGATCAAGCGGCGCATCGCAAAGCTCACCTCCTCCGATCCACCTCTAACCGGCATGGACACAATCCTTTGCTGGTTGGACAGGCTGATCCAGCCGTTAGCCAACCATGGTGGCCGTCTCCTTTGTGAGTACACGGGTGCCGGCGATAAAATGCGGAAAACCAGCAAAGACTGGGCCGCGAGGGATCTGCGGAGGCGCGTAAACCAGTTGGTCGCATCACGCGACCAATATGAAGCGAGTCGGCCAATGTATATGGCCGACAATCCGGCTCCCAAGGTATTATTTCCGTCATTTGGGTTTAAACCTTTCCTTGTTTTCTCGGATTTTTCGCTTCTGACTCTATTTTTTCTTTTCGACAGATTGCTGATCTTCTTGAATCGGAGCTGGCCTCCGAAGCTGAAATGGAGGAATTGCGCGCCACCTTTGCAGGTGGGCGAAAGCGCAAGAAAATCTCCTCCTCTGAGGAAATCATTGATCTTGACGGGGTTCCCGTCGCCACCTTCGGGTTAGAGCATAAGGGTTATTTTCTTTTGTCGAAGTTTTCTTTTGTCTTCGGAGTTTTAACTCTTTCCGGGTTTTTTTGTTTTTTGCCTTTACCCTGCCTCCCTCTACCTTAAAGCCAAAGAAGCTGAAAAGGCATAAGGTTGTGACCAGCAGGGGCTCTCAAACTTCTCCCGTCATTGCTCCGGACACACCGTCCACAATGGCGGAAGAGCATACCACAACCCCCACCACCGAGTCTTTGGAGCCCAGCCAGCCCGTTGTGCCGGACACGGACACGAGGGAAAGGGCGGCTCCAGAGGTGGGAAATTCTTCTCGAACGACCGATGAGGAGATTCCCACCTTCGACAAGGACTTCAAGAACATCAACGATGGCCTAAGCGCGGCCGGAATTCTTTTTGCGGAATAGCAAAAGAGTTCAATGAAAACTTGGCGGGATTGCAACGAATGAGCCAGGTATTTAACTCTAGCCCCCAAGCATTAAGCAAAATGTATACTTTTCGCCTTGATGCTTTTTAGTTACTCTTTTCCTTGTCGTGTTCCAGCAAACCGCTGAATCCATTAACATGGAAGTTTTCAGTAAACTTTCCGTCAAGAATAAAGAAGTTAGAAATCTTCTTTCTATTCTTGATGTGAAAGATGCGGAGCTGGCATCGTCTCAGCTGAAGCTGTCGGAAACAACAGGTAAACTTTTTTCCTCTGAAGTTTTTGATTCAGCTTTTTGTCTAAGTACTTTTCCGGGGTTTTTCTAAACTCGGAATTTTCCTTGCTTTCCAGATGCTTTGGCTAAGGCCAAGCAAATAGCTGAAGATGCCGGCAATGCTGCCAGTCTCCGTGAGGAGAATCTGGACCTTCATAATCAACTTATGAAGGCCCAAAAGGATCTGGAAACCAGCAATCTGGCCCTTGGAATTGCTCATTCCAAGGCTTCCGAACAGGCGGAGAAGGATAAGTCCACTATCCAGAACCTGGAAAATGCCTTAAACCTTCGCCTGGAGGAAGGCTCCGAAATCGACAAGATTATCGGTAAGTTTTACTTCATTTACCATTTTTCCATGTCTTGCTTTCTTTCTCTGCTTTTTCACCTAACCTTTTTGGTTGTTTTGTCTGAAAAAACAGGAGATAACCCAGATCTCGCTCAGATTGATAGAATCCGAGCCTTTGGGAAGACGTGGACTACGATTAGAGCTGCTGGCATGCAGCTGGTCAACAAGTTCCTTCCCACAAGGACTGGGGAGTTCTCGGAAGTTGAGAAACTTCCGGGTGCCATCTTGGAGGTGGCGGAGTCCAGGGAGTCCATCCTACGCTCCGCTGCACAGGGTGGTGCACGCATGGCACTCGGCCTTATGCGTATGCACTACCCTGGTGCAAAGTCTTGGCGCGTGGCGTCCGGTATCCCTCAAGGATACACGGAAACCTAGCGAACCACCATCTTTGATGAAATCAAAGGCCACGCCACCAAGATCGCCTCCATGGTGAACATCTCCATCACCTATCCAGAAGAGGAGATCCCCGAAGCTCCCGAGAATGGCAGAAGCAAAGAAGACTCGGATGCTTGAAGGGCTGTCTTTAACCTGGATGATGAAAGTAGACAATAGGGGCATTACTGCACTTTTACAATGTAATTTATATTGTAATGCTTCTATTCCTTTTGTATAAACAAGAACTCTGCCTTTTGCAGTTTTAATTATGAAATTCTTTGCAAGGTTTCCGGGTTTTAATATTCCTTTGCCTTCTAAGTTCTCTGGCTTATGTGTTTTAACTGTCCTTAGTGTTTGAAATGGCTCAATAGTACTGTGAATCATCATGCCGAGTAACTGGGTATAACCAATCAGTTCAAACTCGGAAACATGGATCATACTAAAGGCATTTTTACTAACTAGCTCCAGTGACCCAACACGTAAACAATCAGATAATACTTAGAGAAAAGTAAGGAATTTTTTGAAACTTGGGCACGCAGGCACAATCCGAGTTTCCTTTAGCCGTTAACATGCTGAAAATCATTCAGTTTTTAAAGACCGAGCACGCAGGCACAATTCGGGTTAACATTGAGTATTTTGTAAGATCATTGGGAAATAGATAAGGTGGAATCATGTTTGGTACTATAATAAACTTGTAAAAACATGGATATAAGAATTCCGACAACTTTATTTCATGATCTCAAAGATGTTTACATAGAAATTGAACTAAGTATAGAAGGGACGTAACTGCTGGATGCTCCAAGGCCTCTTTGTCTCTCCTAGTTCATCATCTATCTTTCTCTTTCTTTTGCGATTCGGCTTTTCGGGATCGTCTTCCGTGTCCCGAATATCTACAAGATAATATGACCCATTTTTCATAGCTTTGCTGATTACAAATGGTCCTTCCCATACTGGGGCCAATTTGTGCTTTCTTTGCTGCACCAATCTCAGCACTAAGTCACCTTCTTTAAAAGAACGATGCTTGATTTTCCGACTATGGTAACGTCGTAAACCTTGCTGGTAAATGGCGGATCTTTGAAGCACAAGCTCTCGTTCCTCTTCTAAGAGATCGACGGCATCCTGTCGTGCTTCTTCGGCATCCGAGTCGTCGAAATCCCGCACTCTTGGGCTATCATGGATCATGTCCGTTGGAAGGATCGCTTCCGCACCATAAACTAGGAAAAACGGGGTTTGCCCAGTTGACCTGTTTGGTGTCGTTCGAATACTCCAAAGCACGGAAGGTAGCTCCTCTACCCATGCTCCAGCTGCTCTATGAAGAGGAGATTCGAGTCTTGGGCGTATTCCTTGCAGGATTGAGCTATTCATTCTTTCAACCTGTCCATTGGATTGCGGGCGTGCTACAGATGCGAGATCTAGACGAATTCCCGTTTGTCGGCAATATTTTTCCAACTCTCCAATGGAGAAATTTGTCCCGTTGTCGGTTATGATGTTGTGTGGAACGCCATATCTCATGACTATGTCAATGATGAAATTTCTGGCAGTTACACCGTCAAGCTTTTTGATGGGTTTAGCCTCCACCCATTTGGTATACTTATCCACAGCTACAAGTAGATGTGTAAGTCCGCCTCGTGCAGTTTTGAACGGTCCCATCATATCTAGCCCCCAGACCGCAAACGGCCATGTAATTGGGATAGTTTTGAGTGCTTGGGACGGCATATTAGTCTGCTTGGCGTAATATTGACACCCTGCACATGTGTTGACTATGTGCTCAGCATCTGTCTTGGCTGTTAGCCAGAAAAACCCGGCACGGAATGCTTTTTGATTGAGCATGATGTCCGCAATCTCCGGCATGGATTTCTTGCAGGATTTCTCGTCCTTCTTCTGGTGAAATACACCGCAGAAAAATTCTGGAAGTACTGCGTTTGTACAGGCAATTGTCAATTACCGTGTATCCTTTGCATCGACGCTGAATTTGCCTCTGCAAGACTTCGTCTGCTCCTTCCGGGTACTTCTGGTTGACTAAGAAGTTTAAATATGGAATTGTCCAGTCCGGGTTAACGAGCATAACTTCAGTTGATTCGAAAGCCAGGGGGTAATCGATATCTCCACTTTTTATTGATGGCTCGTACAAATGCTGGATGAATACACCTGGTGGTAGGATTTTTACTCTTTCTGACCCCATGCGGGCTAACGCATCCGCGTTCCAATCTTCCTCCCTTTTAACGTGGAGTACTTCGAATCCAAAGAAACAAATGGCGAACTCGTCCACCGTTCTCCGGTATTCGGCCATTATAGGGCTCTTTGCGTCCCAGGTTTGGTTAAGCTGATGCTGTACCAAATCCGAGTCGCCGTAGCATAGGATGAGTTTAACCCCTATTTCTTTTGCAATGTGCAAGCCATGAAGCAGAGCTTCGTATTCTGCCACGTTATTGCTGGCGTTGAAGTGTATTTGTAATACATACTCCATTGTGTCTCCTTTAGGGGATTTTAAGACTACACCAGCTCCAGCGCCCTGCTTCATCTTGGATCCGTCAAAATGCATGATCCAGTACTCGGACTCCAGCATTGGTGTTTTCTCCATTGCTTCCGTCCAGTCGGCGACAAAATCTGCCAGAACCTAGGATTTTATTGCCGTCCTTGGCTGATACTTAATGTCGAAGGCTGCTAGCTCGATACCCCATTTGCCTACTCGGCCAGTTGCCTCCGTATTGTTTATTATATCCCCTAGTGGTGCTTTACATACCACTGTTATGGAATGTCCTTGGAAGTAATGGCGTAACTTTCTAGATGCGAAAAATACGCCATATGCCAGTTTTTGGTAGTGTGGGTACCTTTGTTTGGACTCGGAGAAAACTTCACTTATATAATATACCGAATGCTGATCTGGTATGCTTTGTTCGTCTTTCTTCCTTTCCATAACAATTACCGCACTAATAACCCTGTTTGTAGCCGTGAGGTACAATAGCATAGGTTCTTCGTCTTTTGGGGATGCCAAAATCGGAGCTTTCATCAAAGTTTCCTTTAGCTGGGTTAATGCTGCATCGGCCTCTTCTGTCCACTCGAATTTGTCGGATTTTTTCAGCAACTTGTAGAGCGGTAAGGCTTTATCCCCCAGCCGACTAATAAATCTGCTGACGGCAGCGGCGGAACCCGTCAATCTTTGGACATCTTTCACACACGTGGGTTTGGAGATGTTCAAGATTGCTTTGATCTTTTCCGGGTTAACTTCTATTCCTCTGTGAGAAACGATGAAACCCAGTAGTTTTCCTGAGGGAACCCCGAATACACACTTTGATGGATTTAACTTCATCTTGTAAGTGCGCAAGTTTTCGAAGGTTTCTCGTAAATCCTCAAGGAGTGTGTCTTTTTCCTTGGTTACGACAGCAATATCGTCTACGTAAACGTGGACATTTTTGCCAATCTGACTATGCAAACAGCGTTGCATGCAACGCTGGTAAGTTGCACCTGCGTTCTTCAGGCCAAATGGCATGGTTACGTAATAATACGTCACGTACGGGGTTATAAAAGAAGTCTTAATTTGATCTTCCTTTTTCATGCGTATTTGGTGATACCCGGAATAAGCATCCAAAAAGCATAAAAGCTCAGACCTGCGGTGGCGTCTATTATTTCATCGATTCGCGGTAACGCGAACCTATCTTTTGGACACAATTTGTTCAAGCCGGTGTAATCTATACACATTCTAAGAGCAGTAGTGTCTTTCTTCGGTACTAATACCGGATTTGCAGACCATTCCGTGTGGATTACTTCCTGGATGAAATCTGCTGCTAAAAGCCGGATAATTTCCTTGCCAATAGCCTTCCATCTTCTGTCGTCAAATCAACGGAGACCTTGTTTGACGGGTTTGGATCCTGGAATCACCTTGAGTTGATGCTCAGCAAGTTCCCTGGGCACGCCTGGCATGTCAGCCGGACACCAGGCGAAAATATCCCAGTTCTCACGGAGGAACTTGATGAGCTCGCCTTCCTATTTGTCGGTCATCCCAGTTCCTACTACGACAAATTTTGTCGGATCTTTGGGATCTAGGATTACCTGTCTTGTATTCTCGGATGCCTTGAAGCTATCTGCTGGCTTCCGAGTTTCTTTTCCTGCCGGCATTTCTATCGGCGATACCTCCTTAGCCAGCTCCTTCAGCTCTTCCTTTGCTATAATCTTCTCAGCACAAAGGGCATTTTCTTTTTCCAGCTTGTTCGCCAACTTGAAGTCTCCAGTTATGGTGATTACCCCTCCTTTCGGCCCTGGCATCTTCAGCTTGTTATAAATATAACATGATCTTGCCATAAATTTGGCGAAAGCTGGACGTCCGAGAATTGCGTGATACACGCTTTCGAACGGCACCACCTCGAAGGATATTTTTTCCTGACGGAAGTGATCTTTTTCTCCGAAAGTGACATCTAGGGAAATTTCTCCTAGGGATCGTGCTTGCCTGCCGGGAACAATGCCATGGAAGCGTATGTTGCTGTGATTGAGCTGGGTCTCGGAGATTTTCAGATTTCTCAACGTATCCAGGTACATTATGTTGATGCTGGATCCTCCGTCCATCAGCACTCTTTTTAGCCTAGTGTTCTGGACAATAGCGCTTACAATAAGAGCTTGTCTGCCGGGTTCAGGGATATTTTCGGGATGATCAGACTGATCCCATGTGATTGGTGTGTTCGAATACTTCAAGAATTTTGGGGTTGCCGGAACAACCGCGTTTATTTCTCGAAGTGTTCTTTTCGCCACCTTTGTAGATGGAGTTGCTAGGAAAGTTAGGGCGCATTCTCCATAAACTCTCGGAAACTTGGGTTCGCCTTTCCGCTGTTGTTCCTGGATTTTTTCGTCAGTGTCCGATTCACTGTCTTCTTTTTCAGCTTCTGGCTTTTGTTTAGAGAATTTCCTTTTGGAATTCTTTCCCTTGTTTTCGGATCCTGCACTGCCTTTCATGTGCTTATTCAGCCAACATTGTGCGTTCGTATAGGTGGGTTTCCCGAATTGCGAATGGTGGACGCAGGGTTCCGACTTAATCTTCTCCCACTCTTCTTTAGTGTAGTTGATTGGTTCTGAACTGCGTCCTTTCCATCTGTTCCCTTTTTCACTTCCAAAGGCTATGTTAACCTCTTTGGGTTTTGGTGTTGCATCTGAAGTTCCTTTTTTCTCAGGGCGAGGATTTTTCTTGGCCAGTATCAGTGTATCGATATTGCCTCCTCTTGCTCTGATGTCATCTTCGGCTGCAGCATGTTCATTGGCGGTTGTCAGCATAGATCCGAGATTATTGTGTTGTTTGAAACCAACCATGAACGGTACATGTCCGGATTTTAGGCCATTGACGAAAGCATGCATTGCTTGTACGTCAGTTACTCCAGAACAACTATTCTTCATTGTAGTCCATCTGGAGATGAAATCCACGTATGGTTCATCCTCGAACTGGGTGTAACGGTTCAGCTGGTTGATGTTGTTCGGGCGTTTATAAGTTCCCCGGAAGTGCTGAGTAAATACTCGAGCCATATCATCCCAGCTATCGACGGTTCTTGATGGCAATCCATTAATCCAATCTCTGGCTCCATCCAGTAACATTAGGGGAAGAAACTTTACAGCTTCCAGGTCTGTCCCATTGTTAATCTGGACGGCTGTATAGTAGTCTGAGAGCCAGGTATCTGGGTTTGTACTGCCGGTATATTTCTGGTACGTTGGACCGACCTTGGCGAAGCCAGAATGCAGGGTTATCCTTCGGATCCTATCAGTGAAACACTTAGGTCCAAAGTATAGATCACCCTTTTCCTCCCTATCCATGTGTGCGGAATATCTACCAGCTGAATGGACAGAAGGGGATCTACTCCTTTCTTTTCCATTGTTGCGCGGACGCGTTTTTCCGGGATCGTTTCTATTTCTTTCAAGATCACGCCCTTTTGGATGAGGCGGAGTTCCACTCCTCTGCCTTTCTTTAACCTTGGGGGGTGTCCGAGATCTCTCACGCCTGTGAGGTACGTCATGTCTTCCGGCTTTTTCAGCAGGGTGTCTCGGAGGTGGCATTGCTTTGCCATCATTCCGGTGTTTTTCTTCCCGATCGTGGGGTTTGCGTACACCTTTCGGGAGATGAGATCCAGTTCTAGACGCCTCATCCCTATTGTCGGGATTTTTCTTATCTTTCCTTGGATCCGCTTTTTTATCCTTTGAATTGTCGGAATCTCCAGGTTCTTCCGGTCCAGGTGCTCCAGCGGCGCAGGTAGCTGTTTTGCATAGGGCGGAGTCGTCGTGCAACTTCCCTGATCGCTCTTGGGCCCGCTGTTGTTGTTGCAATGCTTTTCCTAGGAAAGCATACACCCCTTGGAGTTCTTCACCGTTGGAGTACATGTCGTTGTTGAGGATGGCAAACGCTGCTTCCGCATTTTCTGCTGCGGTTTTGTATATTGGTTCGCCTCTGGCATCTTTGCCGTTTACCTGCTTTCACCAAGATGGGTTGTGAAACCTTTCTTTTGGCGGCAGTACTTCCGGTCTTACGATTCCGGGTAACCTTGTAGGTTTAATGCCAGATCTATTCTTTTTCACGTACTCCTCGATTTCTTCCTTCATGAGCTTGATGTCATCCTGGGTTTTTTGGAGGTGTTCACGAGTTCTGAATAGATGCTTCTGTTGCCTTTGGAGAGCTTGTCTCCTAGCTTCTAGCACTTCAGGGGGTTCATGCAATCCCACTGGTGTTTGTAATAATTCCTATTCTTCTTGCTTTGTCATTGGCGGAACAAGGATTTCTTTTGTTTTCTTCTCCGCAGGTTTTATTCCGCTTGCATCTCCTACTTCCGGGATTTCATCAGCTGGATCAGCCAATTTCTTCTTCCGGAGTTTGTATTGGAGTTTTTTAGCGGCCTTGTTCTTCTTCTTGGAAGAGGGAGGTTTTTTAGCGGGTTCATCCTCTGTCAATTCCTTGATGTTGGGAAATATCGGAGAAGTTTCTCCATCTTCTCTCTCTTCCTCTGGCGGAGGAGTTCTAGGGCTTTTCTGACTGCCGGCATCCGTGTTTTGAGCCGGCTTCGCCATTAGTACTTCATGGAATCCCTCCTGAAAAGATTTAACTTTTCTTTCGAAGGCGTCCACGTCTTCGTCTTCGGAATCAAAATCATCTGATCCGGTTTCTGATTCTAATCTCGCCTCAATGGCGGCTAGCAGAGAATCAGCTTCCGAGTTCATCGCTGGATTGGCGGATGTCGGATCTTCCACCTCTGTAATGGGTTTGCTGTTTTCTGCCTCTTGCACGGGATTTCCGTCATCCGTGTTTCCGGCGACTTCGTATTGCACCATACCGATAAAGTGTGTATCACTTTTATGTCGGCGATCTGAGCAAAATCCGGGGTCATAGTCATCCTCGACTGGGTATAGGGCGGGTGGGATAAATTTGCTTCCACCGCAAAACCCCATGGCCTCTGCAGTTAGTCCGATAAAGATATTAGCAGATCCGATCGGTAACACGCAGGCACTTACCAGATGATTTTGCGCCGGTATGTAGGATCCATTGTCGAGGAAGCGTCCGACGTCATCGTCGAACTCCAGGCTTCCGACAGTTATGGAACTGCCGATTCCGCCGAGTACCCCAGATCGGAACTTAACGCCTGACGTCGTTTTCCCCACGGTGGGCGCCAACTGTCGAGACATCATAGTAGTTTTCATAGAAGGGGGTGCCATGAGACTACGGGTAGAGACGTGGGGAAACGGGATCGCGTTGAAGACAAAGACACAGGATTTACCCAGGTTCGGTACGTCGTAATAGTACGGCGTTCCTACTCCTGCAATCTCACTAATCAGGACTAAAGCCTGGGTATACAATTACAATGTGAGGTTCTGTTTAGCTATTCGCTGAGGATCAACTTCCCGGCGAGTTAGCCTGTAGCTTCGTGTCTCTATTTATCATATCTCCCGTCCGGCTTTATATAATAGCCGGGTTAGGGCATACAGAGTAGGAAACCTAGAAGACTACGGTAACTCCTGACTTGCAAAGTAAGGAATCCGCTTTCTCCTCCAAGCCAGATCAAGTGGGCCGTGATCCGGGTCCTTCTAGAATCCGGCTTCTGTGCGTCAGCTTACTGGGCCGCCCAATGGACCATAGCCCACTACCACTTGGGCCACCCTGGTAATCCGGCACTTATGACCACCATCTGATATACCCCTATTCAGTATATATCCGACAAACCCCCTGTTGTTTTAGGGTTACGGGCGATAAGTAGTCGAAAGGGGATCCCGAGAAGGTGCTTGGCGAGGCCACACCACTAGGTGGCGCGGCCAAGGGGGGCGCGCCCTGGGATGGTGTGGCCCCCTCCTGGACCCTCTCCGGGACTCCTTCTGGCTCCGGGGGTATTCGGGTGTTTTAAGGTCTTCGGGATCTTTTCTGGGCATTTTTCCGAAAGTTGATTTTTCTGCACAAAAATAGGACACCAAGGCAATTCTGCTGAAAACAGCGTTAGTCCGTGTTAGTTGTATCCAAAACTCAAAAGTTTAGAGGCAAACAATAGCAAAAGTGTTCGGAAAAGGAGATACGTTTTGGACGTATCAACTGTCCTGTAACTAAACGTCGGATTGTCTGTGCGCAGATTCGGCCCTTTCGGGCCTTGTACCCCTCAACTACCCCCTACTTCGGACCTAGACTATCAATAGGAGTCTCCCACCTCCTAGAGAGGCTGAATAGATTTGAGATTATACTCTTGAGCATGTTGCTCCTCTCCACTCCCTAGTGGAATATAGCAAGATCTCTCAATAGTATAACTATTTGAGTGACTCCAAGGACTCTCCTGTCTCCTTACACAAAGTCTATCGATTGGG
This sequence comes from Alopecurus myosuroides, assembly GCA_028641055.1. NCBI lineage: Eukaryota > Viridiplantae > Streptophyta > Magnoliopsida > Poales > Poaceae > Alopecurus > Alopecurus myosuroides. The sequence goes on from CM054059.1 coordinate 340,938,087, forward strand.
TGATTCTACTCCGGTCTCTCGCCCTCTCGATTCTACCGAGAGTTTGGCAATCTTTCATAAGGAAACTCTACCTCACATTCTCTTCCCTTCGATTCTATTGGTCCAATTGCTCCATGGTAAGGGTATCATCGAGGGTAGGGTAGGTTTTTAGTTGTGATCCAAGGCTACCTCTCCTGTATCTTTGTGTGTTTTATGTTTCTTCTTCGTGTTCTTCACTTTTTCTTCGTCTCTGCCTCTGGTTCGCCCTAAACCCGTGAATATCGGGACACGGCCGCATCATTGGGTTACTCCCAATTCTGGAAGGGGGTAATGGGGGCTATCAAGGCACTAAAATTTGAGTATAGGTTGATGATAGAGGATGGGGTCCAAGTCAGATTCTGGGAAGACACCTGGTGTGGTTCTTCCCCGTTGGTTGTTCAATTCTCTCCCCTCTATGTGATTTGGAATGAGCAAGGAAAACCTGTCAATCAGATTTGGGATGGATCCCAACTGAAGCTCACTTTTAGAAGGAACTTTAATGCAACAATGATGAAAAATGTGACATGAACTCATACGGATTGCTTGTAGCATTTCCCTTTACCTGGATAGAGACTCAATGATTTGGCAATTTGAACATAGATTCATCTATTCATGTTCTTCGTGTTATGCAGTTATTAACTTTGGATGGATTAAATCTAAATATATACAATCTGTGTGGAAGCTTTTTGTTCCACCAAGAATTCACATTTTCCTTTGGCTGGTAGCTCAAAACAAACTGATGACAAGGGACAATTAGAAGAAAAGAAAAATGCATAAACCTGAAGATTGTATCTTGTGTGCTTAAAACGAGTATGTGCATCATCTTTTCTTTGATTGCATTATAGCTAAACAGATTTGGAAAGAGATTGCTTCCCACTTCAGTTTTTACACTCGACAAGATTACATCGCTGTTGCCAGATTTTAGATAGCTAACAAAAGACATGCTGCCCTTACTTCAGTTTGTTCTTGCGTTATACCCCAGTGGAGTGATAGATTGGACCCCCCCCCCTCCGTGTCGCACCCAGGCGGCATCGGAGGAGATCACAAGCCGCCGCCAGTCCCCCTACGTCCGTCATCGCCGTTGCTGCCGCCGGCCTCCCCGCTGCGAAACAACTGGTGCCGGGGGTGTGTTCTCTGCATGGGCACGAGCAGTCGTCGAGGCTGACTAGGATGGCCATGGCGGCGGGCACGCCGGAGCGGTGGCTCTGTGACCGCAACGGGATACGGGGTGGCGGGTCCGGGGCTCTTGCCCCGGATCTGATGGGAGGCCGGCAGTTCACATGGCCATGCGGATGGCAGGTTGATGACGACGTCGCAACGGCGCGCGCGGGGTGGCTCGGAGATGCGTGGCTCCAGCACAAGGAGGTGCGTGGCAGCTCGGCTGGTGGGATTTCGTTGGTAGGGACGTCTGGCGAAGGATTGTCGTGGAAGTGCTCCGGCGGCTGCAGATCTGAGGTGATGGGAGGATGGCTAAGATGATGGTGGGGAAGCCGGGGCGGAGACCCCGGTTCAGGTGCAGCCATGGTGGTTGTTGTGGCCATGCACGTCGGACCACCTGCCCTTGGTGCACTTCTGGTGCTGGTGGAGGTGGCTTTGTTCTTCGCAACGTGAGGTGCTGCTCTGGATGCTGCCCGGAGATGCTTGGTGGTTGACGATGAAGAATTGGAGTTTCGCGGCATGATTTGCTAGCTCGGTAAGGACAAGTTATGGACGAAAGCCTTGCTCCGACCTTCGTGTCGCTGCCGATGACGACGGCGTCTACGGACATTGTTTCCCTCTTTAGAGGCATCATCGTGGAACTTCTCTTTGACTGAGCATGGCTTGGACTCTCCGGGTGAAAACCTAAGCTTTGGTTAGCCGGAGCGGGAGACAACGACGTCAATGCTGCTTTCCTGTTGGGGGTGTCACCTTGTAGAGTTGGCTTTTGGCAGTTGTGTGTGCCTTCTCTTGCATTCGCGTCAGTGGGTGTCGGGGCAGCGGCCCCGTATGGTGGTTGTGCATCAAGGCGGAGGCCTTGGGATCCATGCTAGGCAACGGCTTAATGGGGTGGGGCAGCTGTTTGCATGGCTTGGGCGACTTCCTTGTGTCGTTAGGGCGGCGAGTTTGTTGGCTTGGTCGACGCGTCTCAAAGGAGGCGGTTGACTTTATGTCAGGGCGGTGGCCCCGGATGTTCATGCGGCGGCCGTGGTCTGCGTGCGGTTTTCCCTATGCAGCTTGGATTGTGGGCGACAGGGTCGTGCGGCGTCGTGGCTCGAGTGCGAGCGGTGGTACGTCGGGATGCCGGTCCCGGAAGGTGGTGTTGGTGGTCTGTTGGGCGTGGCGGACCAGCTGGATGTCGGGGCGGCGGCCCCGAAAGTTGGCAGTGTTGAGGGCGTCGACCTGGTGCCGTGCGAGCAGCTGGGGTGTTCTCCATGCTGGTTGTGGCGTCGTGATGGCGCAGCTCCTCGGAGGGGCGGAGCGTCCCATGTTTGCTCCTCTCATAGCAGTCACAACGCTTTCGCTCCAGCGGTGGTGTGAGGCCGTTTGATCTTGGCAGAGTAGTGTGTTGAGTTCTGCCTATATCTCGGGTCTGGAGTGGGTTTGGCCTTCTATTGTTGTATGGTTTTTGCCCGATTTTCCGCAAATTAACTGCGCACCTTCTTCTTAATTAATGGATAAGGCACACAAAAAATGCAAATGCAGAAATATTCTTATATTTTACTGTCAGACCTGGATCGATGTGAAACAGGTTTGGAGGGTGTTTCTGAGAACCATGAATAACTGTTCTCAAGGAGGAGATGGTGGCAACGACTCCTTCTGCCAGAGAGTGAGATCAATCGTCCATGCTCTACCCCAGCTGGATAATGGTCAGCTAGAGAGGTGTTGCACCGACGCTCAGGCGAAGTACCAAAATCTCTAGACCAGAATAAGATCGTTAGAGCTGGAACGTGGTCCACACCCACTCTGAGGTGCCGGAGCTAGGGGTCGTGGGAGTTTGAAGCTGCCATTGAAATGGCCTTTTGTTTTCCTGTAGTTTTCATGTGAACTTGTTTACCTCTGGGAGCTGTCTTGCCTGACAGACTCACATAGTGTAGTTTTCTGTTCCTTCCCTTTTGATTTCGTGATCTAGCCTGGAAGGTCTTTCTGTAACCAGGCAAACTCGAAATGGTTTCATTAATATAATGGAGGGTGGATCCTTTGTTAATCTTAAAAAAAAGGAACGAACAGATAAAGCACACACAAATGGGAGGTCTTCACTGAACAGAGCATTTGGTGACATGAAATGCATAATCATATGCTATTGATACCCCAGGTCCCCAGACCAGAACCTGTAGCACGTCCAGCTGCTACAGTTTGGCCTGATCAGAATTGTCTGTTTTCAGTATTCTACTTTCCTTTGTATAGCTTTATTCTAGTTTGCTGGTTTTTGTTTGGGTTTGTATTTTGCGCCTTCTCAGTGTCCTTCTGATACAGAATATAGTATGTTTATATACATGTTTGAGAAAAAACAGCATGATGATGGATTACCCTTCCATAAGAAGCTTCTTCCTGAACATATGACCAAAGCCGGAGACCAAGCTTTATCTGATGGTCAGCAAAAAAAACATAATTTCGGTCATGTTCATCAATACTTTAGATGAATGACAAAGCAAAGATAGTACATCTGTTTGACAATCACATTTTTTCATACCACTTTAAATGCTTCTCTAAGCGTAACATTGAACTCCTTCAACCTATTAGCATGACTACTTAATTTTCTCCTCCAAGCATTTTCTGGTGGTGAGCCGCCATCAAAGTCCAGCTGCAGTTGTTGCCATCCAAGTCAATAAGATACATATGAATAATGAGGCCAGTAAAACAACAGCTCGGCACAACTATAAGACGATCTTACAAATATCCTGGGAATGATGCGACATGCTTTAGCAAATAGTAAGAGTAACTATTTTCCAAATAAACAGAAGCCCTCGTGAATTTGTTTTCTATGTCAAGAAATCTGATGTCTTCACAAAATAAAGCCTGATAAAAACTAATTAGTTACATGTAAAACGTGTAAAGACTAGTAACCAGCACAACAAGTATTGGAAATTTAGCATGGTAAACAAGCAAACGATCACAAACTACAACCTATCAAAAAAAAAAATGTACCCCGCAAAACAAAACAAAAAAATCCTCTAAATTAGAGTGTCGTAATGGCAAAATATTAGAAGCTTCCTAATACGCACAAAGAAAATGTCTCCAGACCCATTTTCACCGGAAAGTGGAAACTTTGATGGAAGGTGATGAAAAAGGCGCTCACCAGCTGCAGGGTGCTCCTGCTCACGAACTCATCGGCGCGCCATGACTTCTTCCTCTAGCAGAACAAGTTGCCCCCAGAGGCGGACTTGCCGCGGGGCATGGGGGAATCCCCGATTTATTTCGAAAAATAAACCGGAGTAGTATTAGTTTTGGGCATCTTCACATGAGGTCAAATGAGATTGATCTTCAATACTAATCAATAGGATTCAATTCTTCAAAACAAAGAAAACTAAGCGAACCGCTCTTGCTTTCCAACACAAGGAATCATTAAAAGTGGGACTTTGTTCCCATATAAACCAATGGTTCGGTTAACCTAAACTAAATAATATCACAATGGGCCTATGGTTCAACCTAAAAAATGTTTAGGTTTTTTAGGTTCGATCCATTTTTACCAAAGGTTACCCGTTAGACTAGTCTCAGTGGGGGTATCATAGGTGGTATCATACATACCACGTTGGCAAAAAGATGATGTGATAGTACAATTAATGATAGGAGAGATGATGATGGTATCATAGATAGATACCGTAACATAACGTAATCCAAGGTAAGATGAGTCTAACAATCCAGTATGGAAATGTCTGGCGTCCCCGTCCCCGTCCCCGTTCCCGTGGCCGGCGTCCCTTTGGAGGTGCCGCCGTGGGGCCTTCGTTTGGATTCTCCGACGGTGAGGAGAGGGCGACGGCTAACTCTGGCGCCAGGAGCGTTGTCTGCGCCGCCGTCTCCATCCATGGGATCTCGGTTTGGCACCCTAGAAAATCTAGTGGTAGACGACCCGGGGATCCATCTCGCCGAGGAGACATCTCGCCGAGAAGTGCTAGCCGAGTCCCGTGAGGTCTCCAGAGACGATGTGCGGTGGTCACCTAAGTCCGACGAGGCGCTGGCGCGTGAGTTTTGGGAAGAGATAGGTTTCCCGACTTCGGTCTCGTGATTTTGGGAAAAATCAGCGTCGACAGCGCCTACGGGTACCGATGGTGATTCCTCTGCTTGCAGGTATGTCAAGGATGCTGAGGAGGTGGACGTGCCGGAGACGGAGAAGAAGGTGCTCGGATCGAGTGGAGGCGCGGGGGTGTCGCATTGGTGGCCGTTGCGGGTATCTCCGGTGAAGATGGGGTGGCGTGGTCCTCTACCACGTCCTCGGATTACGCCCCCTGCCTGCTTGGAAGACTTCTTCCGGCCGGAGCTGCGTGACGACGATGGCCGGAGTTCCACGTCCGCCGGCTCGGGTGAGGTTTCGAAAATCGTTGATCCGGGTTTCGCGCTAGGATTCGATTTTCAAACCCCTACGCCGCTGGTCGGTGGGGCTCGGGCGCGGGCCACCGCTCAGGCCATGTGAGTCCACCTGGGAGACCGATTGGAAGGCCTCTGGGCTCGGAAACCCTACAGCGTTCGATCGCACTCCGCCCGGGAATCATTGCAGCCTCCGTCACAGCCTCTGCCTTCATCGAACGACGCCAACTCGAGTTCTTCAAGGGACCGGCACGCCGTTCCTTCGTGGACGTCCTGATGGCGGCGCCGCGTCCAACAGCTGCTGGAGGTGCTCACCCCGCCGCGCATGCAGTGGGCCGGGGGCATGGGGTGTGGTCTTTGCGGCCTTCGCGGAGCCGCCGACCTTTGCTCCCGCCGCTCCTAGGGCTGTGGCTCCGGTGGAAGGCGGACATAACGGTTGAGGTGCTGTGCAGGGTGCCGGTGTTGTTCCCATGGCGGCGACGGGGCAGGCTTTCGGTAGCGGACCGCCTTTGTTTGCCCATGTTTCTCCCGGGACGGGGATGCCGAACATTGGTGCGGGTCAGCAGCCGGGAGTGCCTAGTTTCGCCTTTGGTGTTGCTCTGCCCGCTGCGCCGGTGCTGGGTCAGAAAAGAAAGAAAAAGAAGAAGAAGGCTGTCGGTGGGGCTCAACCCGCAGGGCAGCAAGATGGTGGTGCAGCGCTGGATACGGCTACCGCCGCGCTGCAGCAGGTACGGGTGGCGTCGACGGTTGTTGCTCCAGTGATTGCGGCACCGGTGGGTACAGACCAACGTGCAAAGAAAGGGAAGTCATGGTGTTGGAAGTGCGGAGTGGATTCTCATGCTACCAAGGACTGCACGATACATCTCTATTGTTATGTCTGTGATAACAGCTTGCACCCTACGAAGAAGTGCCCAGTTCTAAAGTTACCGAGGCCCACGGTGATCGTTGCTGGGAAAGGTAACATGGAGACGATGTTCAGTATGCTACCTGATAGTGTCCACAAGGCAGGGCTGGCTCCTAGTTCCTCTCCGATAGCTTTGGTCACGATGGAGGGTACGGCGGCGACGGCTTCGCAGGTGGAGGCGCAGGTGGCGAGGATGTGTCCGACACCGTCTTGGGTGTGGGAGGCTATACCGAATGGGGATAATTCTTTCACGGTGGGCTTCCCTACCAAAGTGGATTTGCTGAGGTTTGATGGGATGGTTCTTGGTATTCCAGCTCAGTCTACGAGAATGTTATTTAGCCAGTGTGTCGGATATATACCGAATAGGGGTATAGAAGATGGTAGACAAAAGAGCTGGACTACCAGGGTGGCCTGCAAGGTAATGGACTTAGGTCCATTGGGCGGCCCAGTAGTCCGACGCGTAGAAGCCGGATTCTAGAAGAACCCGGATCACGGCCCGCGTGATCTGGCTTGGAGGAGAAGACGGATTCCTTACTTTCCAAGTTACAAGTTAAACGTAGTCTTCTAGGTTTCTGGTTCTGTAAGCCCTAATCCGGCTATTATATAAAGCCGGACGGGAGATAGATTTCATAAGTTCAATAAGTTCCTTTAGTCCAAGGTTCTAGGTTCTAGCTTAAGCCTTGCGCAACTCGCCGGGAAGTTCATCCTCGTCGAGTAGCTAGATCTATTCCATTACATTGTAACCTTATTATACGGGCTTTAGTCCCTCATAGTGAGAAGTGCAGGAGTAGGTACGCCGTACTGTCGCGACGTACCGAACCTGGGTAAATCCCGTGTTCTGTGTTTACTACGCTATCCCGTTACCCCACGTCTCTACCGTAGTCTCATGGCACCCCAGTCTATGAAAACTACTACGATGTCTCGACAGTTGGCGCCCACCGTGGGGCAAACGACGTCAGGCGTGAAGTTCCGATCTGGGATTTTAGGCGGAATCGGAAGATCGATCACTGTCGGAAGCTTGGAATTCGACAACGACGTCGGGCGCTTCCTCGACAACGGATCCTACATCCCGGCGCAAAACCATCTGGTAAGTGCCTGCGTTTTACCGATTGGATCTGCAAATATCTTTATCGGATTAACCGCGGAAGCAATGGGGTTTTGCGGTGAAAGCAATTATCTCCCACCCGCCCTATACCCAGTCGAAGACGACTATGATGCCGGATTTTGCTCAGATCGCCGACAAAACAGTGATACCCACTTTATCGGCATGGTGCAATCCGAGATCGCCGAAAACACGGATGACGGAAATCCCGTGCAAGAGGCAGACAACAATACACCCGTCCCAGAGACGGAAGAACCAATACCCGTCACAGAGACGGAAGATCCGACATCTGTCAACCAGACGATGAACTCGGAAACAGAGTCCGTGCTTGCCGCCATTGAGGCGAGACTGGAGTCGGAAACCGGATCGGATAACTTTTCCGAAGACGAAGATGACGATGCCTTCGTACGAAAAGTTAAATCCTTTCAAGAGGGATTCCATGAAGTGCTAATGGCAAAACCAGCCGATACAACGGGTGCCGATAGCCAGGAAAGCCCTAAAACCCCTCCGCCAGCAGAGGAGAGGGAAGACGGAGAAACTTCTCCGATATTTCCTAATGTCAAGGAGATGACAGAGGATGAACCTGTCAAAAAACCTCCCTCTTCCAAGAAAAAGCACCGTGCTTCTAAAAAACTCCAGTACAAACTCCGGAAGAAAAAGTCAGCTGATCTCGCTGATGAAAACCTGGAAGTTGGAGATGTTAGTGGCACAAAGCCTACGGAAAAGAAATCTAAGGAAATCACTGCTCCGCCAATGACAGAACTGGAAGAGCAGGAACTATTACAAACTCCAGTGGGACCCAATGAACCCCCTGAGATGCTGGAAGCCAGGAGACAAGCTTTCCAACGGCAACAGCAACAACTGCTTAGATCTCGGCAACACCTCCAACAAACCCATAATGACATCAAAATTATGAAGGAGGAAATTGAGGAGTACGAGAGAAAGCACAGATCTGTCTTAAAACCTACAAGGTTACCCGGAATTACAAAACCGGAAGAACTGCCGCCGAAAGAAAGGTTCTATAACCCATCTTGGCAAAAGCAGTTAAACGGCAAAGATGCTAAGGGCGAACCAATATACAAAACCGCAGCTGAAAATGCGGAAGCAGCGTTCGCCATCTTGAACAATGATCTGTACTCCAACGGGGAAAAACTCCAAGGGGTGTATGCCTTCCTAGGAAAAGCATTACAGCAGCAACAGCGAGGACAAGAGCGATCTGGGAGGCTGCATGATAATTCCGCCCTCTGCAAAACTGTTACTTGCGCTGCTGGAGCACCTGGGCCGGAAGAACCCGGAGATTCGGATAAAAAAGAGGATCCGAGAAAAGACAAGAAAAACCCCGACAACCGGGACGCAGCGTCTAGAACCGGACCTCATCTCCCGAAAGATGGATATAAACCACACGATCGGGAAGACAAACACCGGAACGACGGCAAAATAATGCCACCTCCGAGAAACCCAGCTGAAAAAGCTGGAAGATACGATACACCTCACAGGCGTGAAAGATCTCGGACACCGCCCAAAGATAAGGAAAGATACAGGAGCAGGACTCCACCTAATCCCAGAGGGCGTGACAACGGAAGAGATAGAGATAACCTCGGAAAAACGCGTCCGCGTAACAATGGGAAAGAAAGGAGTAGATCCCCTTCTGTCCATTCAGCCGGGAGATATTCTGCGCATATTGACAGAGCAGAAAAGGATGATCTATACTTTGGTCCTAAGTGTTTCACTGACAGGATCCGAAGGATAACCCTGCATTCTGGCTTTGCCAAAGTTGGTCCAACCTACCAAAAATATACCGGCAGTACAAACCCGGATACCTGGCTTTCAGATTATTACACAGCCGTCCAGATCAACAACGGGACAGACCTGGAAGCTGTCAAGTTTCTTCCCCTAATGTTGCTAGACGGAGCCAGAGATTGGATTAATGGTTTACCATCAAGAACTGTCGACAGTTGGGATGATATGGCGAGAGTATTTACTCAGCATTTTCGAGGAACGTACAAACGCCCAAATAGCATCAATCAGCTAAACCGTTGCACCCAATTTGAAGACGAACCATACGTGGATTTCATCTCCAGATGGACTGCAATGAAGAATAGTTGCTCTGGGGTAACTGACGTACAAGCAATGCATGCTTTCGTCAATGGCCTAAAACCCGGACTTGTACCGTTCATGGTTGGCTCCAAAAAGCACAAAGATCTCGGATCTATGCTTACAACCGCTAATGAGCATGCTGCAGCCGAAGACGATATCAGAGCAAGAGGAGGCAATATTGAGTCACTGATACTGGCCAAGAAAACACCTCGTTCTGATAAAAAAGGAACCCCGGAGTCAACAACAAAGCCCAAGGAGGTTAACTTAGCCTTTGGAGGAGAAAAAGGGAACAAGTGGAAAGGCCGCAGTCCGGATCCCATCAATTACACTCCTGAGGAATGGGAGAGAATTAAGTCGGAACCCTGCGTCCACCACTCTCAATTTGGGAAGCCAACCCACACGAACGCGCAATGCCGGCTAAACAAGCATATGAAAGGCAATGCAGGATCCGGAAATAAAGGGAAGGGCTCCAAGAGGAAACCTGCCAAACAAAAGCCAGAAGCTGAAAAAGAAGACAGTGAATCGGACACTGATGATAAAATCCAGGAACAACAGCGAAAAGGCGAACCCAAATTTCCGAGAGTTGACGGAGAAGCAATGCTAACTTTCCTAGCAACCCCGTCAGCAAAGGTGGCCAAAAGGACACTTCGAGAAATAAACGCGGTTGTTCCTGCAACCCCAAAATTCTTGAAGTATTCCAACACACCGATAATCTGGGATCAGTCTGATGATCCCGGAAATATCCCTGAACCCGGCACACAAGCTCTTGTTGTAAGCCCTATTGTTCAAAACACTAGGCTAAGAAGAGTGCTGATGGACGGAGGATCCAGCATCAATATAATGTACCTGGATACACTGAAGCACTTGAAGATATCCGAGTCCCAGCTCAATTACAGCAATATACGCTTCCATGGCATTGTCCCTGGCAGGCAAGCACGGTCCCTAGGAGAAATTTCCCTAGATGTCACCTTCGGAGATAAAGATCACTTCCGGCAGGAAAAAGTATCCTTCGAAGTTGTGCCGTTCGAGAGCGTGTATCACGCAATACTCGGACGTCCGGCTTTCGCCAAGTTTATGGCAAGATCTTGCTATATCTACAACAAGCTGAAGATGCCAGGACCCAAAGGAGGAGTAATCACCATTGCCGGTGATTTCAAGCTGGCAAACGAGTTGGAGAAGCAAAACGCCCTTTGCGCTCAAAGAGTTATAGCTCAGGAAGAATTAAAGGAGTTAGCCAAGGAGGTATCGCCGAAAGAAATGCCGGCAGGAAAAGAAACTCGGAAGCCAACAGATAGCTTCAAGGCATCCGAGAATACAAGACAGGTAATCCTAGACCCCAAAGATCCGACAAAATTCATCGTTGTAGGGACCGGGATGACCGACAAATAGGAAGGCGAGCTCATCAAGTTCCTCCGTGAGAACTGGGACATTTTTGCTTGGTGTCCAGCTGACATGCCAGGCGTACCCAGGGAACTTGCTGAGCACCAACTCAAGGTTATTCCCGGATCAAAACCCGTCAAACAAGGTCTCCGTCGATTTGACGGAAGAAGACGGAAGGCTATTGGCAAGGAAATTATCCGGCTTTTAGCAGCGGATTTCATCAAGGAGGTAATCCATACTGACTGGTCCGCAAATCCGGTATTAGTACCGAAGAAAGACACAACTGCACTCAGAATGTGTATAGATTACACAGGATTGAACAAGTTATGTCCGAAAGATAGGTTTGCGCTGCCGCGAATCGATCAAATAATAGATGCCACTGCAGGCTCTGAGCTTTTATGCTTTTTGGATGCATACTCCGGGTACCACCAAATACGCATGAAAAAGGAAGATCAAATCAAGACTTCTTTTATAACCCCGTACGGGACGTATTACTACGTAACCATGCCTTTTGGCCTGAAGAACGCAGGTGCAACATACCAGCGTTGCATGCAACGTTGTTTGCATAGTCAGATTGGAAAAAACGTCCATGTTTACGTGGACGATATTGCTGTCGTAACCAAGGAAAAAGATACACTCCTTGAGGACTTGCGAGAAACCTTCGAAAACTTGCGCACTTACAAGATGAAGTTGAATCCATCTAAGTGCGTATTCGGGGTCCCCTCAGGAAAACTTCTAGGTTTCATCGTTTCTCACAGAGGAATAGAAGTGAACCCGGAAAAGATCAAGGCAATCTTGAATATCTCAAAGCCTACATGTGTAAAAGATGTCCAAAGATTGACGGGTTCCGCTGCAGCCGTCAGCAGATTCATTAGTCGGCTGGGGGATAAAGCCTTGCCACTATACAAACTGTTAAAGAAATCCGACAAGTTTGAATGGACAGAAGAGGCCGACGCAGCGTTAACCCAGTTAAAAGAAACCTTGATGAACGCCCCCATCTTGGCATCTCCCAAAGATGAAGAACCCATGTTGTTATACCTTACGGCTACTAGTCGGGTTATCAGTGCGGTAATCGTTGTGGAACGGGCAAAAGAAGAGCAAAGCATACCAGATCAACATCCGGTATACTACATAAGCGAAGCTTTTTCCGAATCCAAACAAAGATACCCGCACTATCAGAAACTGGCATATGGCGTATTTTTCGCATCCAGAAAGCTGCGCCATTACTTCCAAGGACATTCCATAACAGTGGTATGTAAAGCACCACTAGGAGATATTATAAACAATGCGGAGGCAACCGGCCGAGTAGCTAAATGGGGCATCGAGCTGGCAGCCTTCGACATTAAGTATCAGCCAAGAACGGCAATAAAATCCCAGGTTTTGGCAGATTTCGTCGCCGACTGGACAGAAGCAATGGAAAATACACCGATGCCAGAGTCCGAGTACTGGATCATGCACTTTGACGGATCTAAGATGAAAGAAGGAGCTGGAGCCGGCGTAGTTCTAAAATCTCCCAAGGGAGACACAATGGAGTACGTATTGCAAATACACTTCAACGCCAGTAATAATGTAGCAGAATACGAAGCCTTGCTTCATGGCTTGCATATTGCAAAAGAAATAGGGGTAAAACGCATCTTGTGTTACGGAGACTCGGATTTGGTACAGCATCAGCTCAACCAAACCTGGGACGCGAAAAGCCCCATAATGGCCGAATATCGGAGAACGGTGGATGAGTTTGCCATCTGTTTCTTCGGGTTCGAAGTCCTTCACATAAAAAGGGAGGAAAACTGGAACGCGGATGCGTTAGCCCGCATGGGATCAGAGAGAGTAACAACTTTACCACCAGGGGTATTCGTCCAGCATTTGCACGAACCATCCATCAAAGGTGGAGACGTCGATTACCCTTTAGCATCTGAAACAATTGAAGTCATGTTCGTTAAACCGGATTGGACAATCCCGTACCTAAACTTCTTAGTCAATCAGAAGTACCCGGAAGGAGCAGATGAAGTCCTGCAAAGGCAAATACAACGTCGATGCAAAGGATATGTAGTAATCAACGACCACTTATACAAACGCAGTACTTCTGGAGTTTTTCTGCGGTGTATTTCACCAGAGGAAGGAAGAGAAATATTGCAAGAAATCCATGCCGGCGATTGCGGACATCATGCTCAATCAAAAAGCATAGTCAAAAAAGCATTCCGCGCAGGGTTTTTCTGGCTAACAGCCAAGACAGACGCCGAACGCATAGTGAATACATGCGAAGGATGTCAATATTATGCTAAGCAGACCAATTTGCCGGCCCAAGCATTAAAAACTATCCCTATCACTTGGCCGTTTGCGGTCTGGGGGCTAGACATGATGGGACCGTTCAAAACTGCAAGAGGTGGACTTACACATCTACTTGTAGCAGTAGATAAGTACACAAAATGGGTGGAGGCTAAACCCATCAAAAAGCTGGATGGCGTGACTGCCAGAAATTTCATTATTGATTTAGTAATGAGGTATGGCGTCCCACACAGCATAATAACTGATAACGGGACAAATTTCTCCATTGGGGAGTTGGCAAAATACTGCCAACAAACGGGAATTCGCTTGGATCTTGCATCTGTGGCGCACCCGCAATCTAATGGACAGGTTGAAAGAATGAACAGCTCAATCCTGCAAGGAATACGCCCAAGACTCGAAACTCCTCTTCATAGAGCAGCCGGAGCATGGGTAGAAGAACTACCTTCCGTGTTATGGAGTATTCGAACGACGCCAAACAGGTCAACCGAGCAAACCCCGTTCTTCCTAGTTTATGGTGCGGAAGCCATGCTTCCAACGGACATGATCCATGATAGTCCAAGAGTGCAAAATTTTGATGACTCAGATGCCGAGGAAGCACGACAGGATGCGGTCGATCTCCTAGAAGAGGAAAGAGAACTTGTGCTTCAAAGATCCGCCATCTACCAGCAAGGTTTACGACGTTATCATAGTCGGAAAATCAGGCATCGCTCTTTTAAAGAAGGCGACTTGGTGCTGAGATTGGTGCAGCAAAGAAAGCACAAATTGGCCCCAGTATGGGAAGGACCATTTGTCATCAGTAAAGCCATGAAGAATGGATCATATTATCTTGTCGACATTCGAGATACGGAGGATGATCCCAAAAAGCCGAATCGCAAAAGAAAGAGAAAAATAGATGCTGAACTAGGAGAGACAAATAGGCCTTGGAGTATCCAGCAATTACGTCCCTTCTACACTTAGTTCAATTTCTATGTAAACATCTTTTGAGATCATGAAATAAAGTTATCGGAATTCATATTCATTATAAGTACAAAATATTTCCGCTTTTTCTATTTCCCAATGATCTTACAAATACTCAATGTTGACCCGAATTGTGCCTGCGTGCTCGGTGTTTAAAAGCTGAATGACTCGACCTGTTAAAGGTTAAAGGAAACTCGGATTGTGCCTGCGTGCCCAAGTTTCAGAACAGTTCCTTATTTTCTCTAAGTCTTATCTGATCGTGCGTATGCTGGGTTACTGGAACTAGTTAGTAAAAATGCCTTTAGCATGATTCATGTTTTCGAGTTTCAAAACTGCTTGGTTCGTCCCCAGTTACTCGGCATAACGATTCATAGTGCTATTTGAGCCATTTCAAACACTAAGAACAGTTAAAGCATGTATACCAGATTACTTAGAAGATAAAGGAGCAGCCAAACCCGGAAAAACTTTGCAAGAAGTTTGAAATCGCAAAAGGCGGAGTTCTTGTTTCGACAAATGACATAGAAGTATTACAATATGAGTTACATTGTAAAAAAGCTACTATACGCATCCATCATCCAGGTTAAAGTGCGCCCCCTTTAAATTTCTAAGTCTTCATCACTGCCATCATTCTCGGGGGCTGCGGGCACCTCTTCTTCCGGATAAGTAATGGAGATATTTACCATGGAAGCAATCTGCGTGGCATGGCCTTCAACTTCTTTAAAGATTGCATTCATTTGTGCTTCTGAACATTCTTGAGGAATACCGGATGCTACTCGCCGGGATTTTGCATCAGGGTAGTGTAAGCGCATGAGGCCAAGTGCCATTCGCGCACCACCCCGTGCGGCAGAGCGAAGGAAAGATTCCTTTGAATTTGCTACTTCCATAATGCCATCCGGAAGTCGGTAAACTTCTGAGAATTGTATACTGCTGGTAGGCAGGAATTTATTAAGTAAACGCGTCCCTGCATTTCTGATTGAATTCCATATCTTCCCAAAGGCCCGGATCTTTTCCGTCCGAGAAATCCCTGGAAAATTTCCTGCTTTTTGACAAAAGGCAAAGATTAGATAATATAAGAATATGACATGAAAGTATTGGTAAAAGAAGTCAACTTACCAAGAACCGCGTCAATTTCATCGCTTTCTTTCATACGAGGAAATAGCATACTTTCTAAATCATTGATAATGGATTTATCCTCTGCTGCCTGCAAAGAAGCCTTGGATTGCGCAATCCCAAGGGCTAGATTACTGGCTTCCAGTTCTTCTCGAACTTTTGAAAGTTCTCTTTGAAGGTTGGAGTTTTCTTCACGAAGTTGAGAAAAATAAGCAGCGTTCGCTGTAAGCTTCTTGGCTTTGGTTAGAGCAGCTGGAAAGCAGGGACAAAATAATCCGACATTACGGCAAGGTTTAGAAAAAACTTTCCAGCAAAAGTCAACAAACACGAAGAAAAATACCGGTGGCTTTGGATAATTGCTTTTGAGTCGACGCCAGTTCGTTGCTCTTTGATTCAATAGCAGATTGAAGTGTTTTTACTTCTTTGCTTTTGAGGCTAAGTTTTTTCAAAACTTCCACGTTTATGGCATCTGCGGAATGCTGAAACATGGAAATGAAAGCCAGATGCTTAAGTTTGAACAAGCATACAAAGAATCATTAAGAGGAATTTAGATTTTCAACTTAATGCTTGGGGGCTAGAGGTATTACCTGGCTCATTTCTCGCAAATCAGTTAAGGTCTCCTTGAATTCTTGGGCATATTCCATGAAAAGAATTCCTACGTGGTGAAGGCCATCGTGTATGACCTGCCGGGGCGAGAATGCGATATTGTTGCGGATAACTAATCCATTTTGCGGCCAAGGGCGAACCAGAGGCGCAGGAGCAAAAAACTTCTTAGCTTCCGGACGAATATATCCGAGTTCGTCGAAAAGTTCTTCTTTCACTCGGATATCATCTGGAGCAGGAATGGATTCGTTTCTGACGGGTGATTGAAGATTTCCGCCCATTGGCATATTCGTTTTCCCCTTTTTTCCTGCAGCTGCAGAAGGGAATTCTTCTTTGATGGTAGTTTGCCTCTTGCGCTTTTGGGTGTTGTAAAACTCGGCGTACAATTGGCTGATTTCAGCATCAGAAGCAAGATCATCTTCTCCAAGTTCGTCAAACTAGGAAAGAATCAGCAGTATGTTAAAAATAAAGAGAGAAGATAATCTGAGGAAACTCAGAAACAAGGGAAGAGAAGTACCTTAGGAACCAGATTTTCCGCATGATATATGGCTAGACTCTCTTCAACCTGGCTATTAGCGGCAACTATCTGATGAAGGCGTTCGACAAAATCCTTCTTGCTAAAGGATCTATCAGTGCCTCTCATGCTATCTTCCGGTCCCGTGTACTCACAAAGAAGTCGGGAACGAAGGGATAAAGGTTGTACGCGACGTCCAAACCAGCATAACACGATATCCTTCCAAACCAAAGGTGGTTGAGAAGAAGAAAGTTTGGCAATGCGACGCTTTATTTTCATCAGGCTTTCAGGCAAATCCTCTGTTATTTCAAGTGTCCAATTTTCATGAGGAATGGCAGCAGAATTAACGAAGGGAGGAAGTCCGGTTTCTTTGTTGGGGAACGGAATGTCTTGATGATAAAAGAAAGAACCTAGCCAAGATTGGTCAGGTTTCGGCATTCTTATCCTGGGGTACCATTCTTCCCTAAAGTTTCTAAGGATAAAAGATATGGTACCGCAGATGGGTGAGACGCCGTTTGTGATATTGTGTTTTACCTCGAAACAATAATGCCAGAAGTCTAAATTGGGAGTTATTCCAAGATACCCTTCGAAAAGAGCTTGGAAACTAGCTAATTGGAGGATGGAATTTGGAGAGATATTATGGGGTTGGACACCATAGAAATTGAGGACGTCTAGGAAAAAGGCGGAAGGAGGGAAACCCATACCTCTCGTGATATGAGAAGTGAGGAGGACGCGTTCACCTTCCTTTGGCTTGGGCTCTGGCTCATTCTTCGAGATCCGCCATTTGCCTTTAATTATTAATCTGTCCCTTGACATCCGACGAAGGAGGACGAGTGAAGTATCACTCTGATTCCAAATTCCGACAAATTCTGCTTCTTCGTCAGATCCGGCGGAGAAGCGCTCAGTGCCACGAGAGTGAGTCTTGACCTCCGCCGTTTCCCGTGTGAACGGCGGGGATGTTGTCGTGCTTGGACCCGATACGTCCGCGGCGGCGAAAGCGTTTCCCCCGCCCGCCGCGGATGCCGTGGTTCTTTCCGGCCCGCCGCCGGCATGCTTGGGCGACCCCAGCTGTGGATCCAGGTCGCCCAAAGGCTCGTTGATGGAGGCACGGGCCGGTGAGGACGACGGAGAGGCCATCGTTTTCGGCGGTGACGGAGCGCTCCGGCGTGCAAAGGGCTCGTCGGGGTAAGGATTCGTTCTAAGCTCTCGTGCTCGCGTTTGCGTCAATGGCGTGGGCAGAAGGAGTGAGGAAAGATTTTCGGAGACGACGAAGACGGCTATTTATAGCCTGAAAACCCTCTAGATACGCGCCAACGGCTCTTTTGACCGTTGGATGTTTGACGCGTGTCGCTCGCCGGAAAATCCGGGAAACGGAACGACAGAGGAATGATGGCTATCTCCTCGTTTCTCGTGAGAATCTGTCAGAGATACGTTGCAGGGTTTCCCGCGTGAAACCAAGCGGCGCTTGCGTCAGCATGATTAAAGCGCTGATGTCACGTGTTCCTTTTCCGCGAAGGATCGCGAGAAGAAAAGCCGGATTTTCATAGTTCCGAGTTTTATGTTACCATCCCCTTTGAAAGGAAAGAAGAAAGAATCAAGACTGCTGAATCAAGTTTCCCGGACAAAATGTATTTGACGAAAGGCGGAGTTTCAGAGTTTTGATCCTTCCTGGGGGCTACTGTCGGATATATACCGAATAGGGGTATAGAAGATGGTAGACAAAAGAGCTGGACTACCAGGGTGGCCTGCAAGGTAATGGACTTAGGTCCATTGGGCGGCCCAGTAGTCCGACGCGTAGAAGCCGGATTCTAGAAGAACCCGGATCACGGCCCGCGTGATCTGGCTTGGAGGAGAAGACGGATTCCTTACTTTCCAAGTTACAAGTTAAACGTAGTCTTCTAGGTTTCTGGTTCTGTAAGCCCTAATCCGGCTATTATATAAAGCCGGACGGGAGATAGATTTCATAAGTTCAATAAGTTCCTTTAGTCCAAGGTTCTAGGTTCTAGCTTAAGCCTTGCGCAACTCGCCGGGAAGTTCATCCTCGTCGAGTAGCTAGATCTATTCCCTTACATTGTAACCTTATTATACGGGCTTTAGTCCCTCATAGTGAGAAGTGCAGGAGTAGGTACGCCGTACTGTCGCGACGTACCGAACCTGGGTAAATCCCGTGTTCTGTGTTTACTACGCTATCCCGTTACCCCACGTCTCTACCGTAGTCTCATGGCACCCCAGTCTATGAAAACTACTACGATGTCTCGACACAGTGGTCGCCAGAGGAAATTGAGCCTATTATGGAGCTGCACCAACAATGGGTTCATGTTACCGGGGTTCCGCATCCGATGAGACACTTTCTGGATCTGTGGGCGGCGGGTTCTCTCATTGGTACTACCATCGATGTGGACTTGCTTGCACTCCGTCGGCGAGGTCTTGTCCGTATTCGGATTGGTATGGGTTATGATGACTGTTTCAAGATGTATGATAGTCTGGGACCGTACATCAAGACGACAGGGGTGTTATTGCTGAAGGGGTTTGCCTTTACTTACATACCAGAACAAGCAGATTATGTGCCCGAGCCAGATTTTGTACTGTTCTTGTGGCATCGTAAAGGGGACTCAGAGGACAAAGGTATGGAGAAGGGTTGTTCTTCTTGTCAGCATAGGCATGGAGAGCCATATTGATATGGATATAATAGAGGTACATGATGATGCTTCATGCTTGAGTTGGAAGGAAATATTGAAGTTAACTGATGATTACTATAAGGTGAATTCCTTCTTAATTGATTGTGTTGTTTGTGTTTATAAGAATGTTATACTACCTAAGAATATGTATTTATGTATGATAGGTTTATTGATAACACAAACATGGATGGAGGAGAGCATCAAGAGGAGCTGGAAAACAAGCAGGCAATGGTGGAAATCAAGTGTGATCACATGGAGGAAGTCATGGAGATTGTTTCCCACAAGAGCTAAAGGAGCCATCCACACAATAGGCGCATGTGAGGCTCATATGGGAGCAGCAAGGACATGTCCTTGGCTGTCCCAAAAGTTTTCATTCGAGGACCTACAAGTCCAATGGGCTGAACCCATGTTAGGTTCTGTTTGTAAGGGTTTGGTTGCACCAAACCGAGTAGGAGTTGGCTAGGAGGCGTATTATGGCTGGTTGTGGCCGCACCCCCTCTCCTGGCCGCACCCCTCTCCATATATACCTAGGCCACGAATAAGAAAAGGCGAGACCAAGTTAAAACATAAACACTAGATTCCATACTTGAACAATGTTCATCTGAATTTATTCCCACCGGTTTGGTGGTGTTACCCCTTGCAAATTATGTGTGCTATCTGCTGTTCCACTGAGAATAATAAGATACAGGACCACTCATAGTCGTTGATTACGTTGTGCAAGTGTGTGGAGTTGAGAATATACAACGGGTTGCAAGTTGTTGCATTAGAATCAGGGATTAGCCGGAGAGGTTTCAGCGAGACACAATTTATCTATCATCAAGTTATCGAGGGCTCAACAAGAAGAACGTGCATCCCCTTATCATATGGTATCATATTACTAGGTTTACTCAGTGAGCAATTTATCCCCTAGATTCGTTTGTTTTCTACCTATCCAGAAAAAGCCACACAAAAAATTCGAGTTAGTAGAGTTGCCATAACTCTAGATCATCACCAATTGCTTCTTCTAGTTGTTGTTCTTGTTGATTTTTGCGTCTCCGTTATCTTTTTTTGAGTCTTCTAGTTTCGGTTAGGGTTAGGGTTCTAGATGTTCTTCGGGTTCTTTATAGAGTCCACCAAAAAATCCCACAAAAATATCCAATTCAAGGTGTTCTCCTTTGTCTAATCCGAGTTGTGGTGGGTTTCCTACCGCGGCACAAATACTAGTTGTTTCTCTGCCAACGTTTTCATCAGATTCTAGTTGCAATCGGAACCCTGCCGTGCGGCACACAAAAGCACAAAAACGCTGCCGTGGGTACTCTAGTTGCTTTTGGAATCGAGCCCTTCTGCACGAGCTGCCGCGAGTCCTACTCCTAGTCGCACTCGGTGATGCCGGGCATCAAATTCGGCGCAATCCGCTGCCGCGCGCGTGCACCCACATTGCTACTGCCCACATCGTTGCCGCGGCCACAAAACCGAGTTGTTTCGTTGCCGCGCTTCACAGCTACGCGCACGTACGCGCTGCCGCGGCACCAAAACCTCGCAGAATTGCTGCCACCACGGCACAAAACACCTCAATTCCCTGCCGTGAGTCAAGTCGGTTTTCTGTCGAATTTCTTTGCCAATTTCGTTTGATTTCCACTCCATATCTTTGAGAGACATAGACACAGCCTATGTACTTATAAATTTAGGAGCATACCCATATAAGACTAGCTCGATTTTGTGCTCATTAAACCCGGTGCTCGTCCCGAAGAAAAACACAGACATCCTTCGCGTCTGCATCGACTACACGTCGTTGACCAAACACTGCCCCAAAGATTACTTCCCGCTCCCGCAGATTGACCAGATCGTCGACTCCATAGCAAGCTGCCAACGTCTCTCCTTCATGGACGCCTACTCGGGCTATAACTAGATCAGGATGAAGCAGGAAGACGAAGAGAAGACAACCTTCATCACACCACACGGTGTTTATTGTTACACGACCATGGCTTTCGGGATAAAAAACGCAGGCGCTACATATCAGCTATGCATGTAAACATGCCTCGCCAAGCTCATTGGCAAGAACGTACAAGTGTATGTTGACGACATCGTCATCAACACTCGAGTGGAGGACACACTCCTTGAGGACATAAGAGAAACCTTCGACGCTGTCAACGCGTATAGAATTAAACTCAACCCGACGAAATGCGTCTTCGGTGTGCCCGCATGCCAGCTGCTCGGCTACTTGGTCTCAGCTCGAGGAATAGAAGAAAATCCAGAAAAAATTTAGGCCATCCTGACAATCAAGGATCCGACAAATCTCCGCGGCATCCAACAACTGGCAGGGCGACTGGCGGACCTCAGCAGATTCATTGCAAGATCGGGCGAGCAAGCCCTCCCCTTCTACAAATTGCTGAAGAAAACAGATAAATTCGAGTGGACCGCAGAAACAAAAAAGGCGTTCGTCGATTTGAAAAGAGCACTACAGAGTAGAAGATTTCTGGCCACACCTCAGGATGGAGAACCCTTGTATCTATACCTAGCCGCAACTAACCAGGTGGTCAGTACAGTAATCGTGGTCGAGCGACCAGAGTATGGAAAGGCGCACGGCGTATAGAGACCAATATACTACCTCAGCGAGGTACTCTCACCGTGAAAGCAACGATGCACCAATTACCAGAAGCTCGCGTATGGGGTGGTCTTCGCAGCTCGCAAGCTTAAGCATTACTTCCAGGAGCATGCGTTACAGTGCTAAACGACGCATCACTCGTTACAATCATGAATAATCCTATGGCATCCGGAAGTATCGCAAAGTGGAGCATGGAGCTAGGCGTCTGGGACATAGTATACACAGGGCGAAACACCCTCAAATCACATGTGGTCGCGGACTTCCTCTCAAAATGGACGGAGCTGCAAACTCCAGGACCTCCAAAATACTCGAGTTCTAGATCATGTACTTCGACGGGTCGAAAAGAAACGAGGGAGCGGGAGGCGGTGTAATCCTCATATCACCAAGAGATGACAAGCTTCAGTATGTCCTGTGACTCTCCTTCCATATCGATGATCCAGAATCCAACAACAACGCCGAATACGAGGTACTCCTACACGGCATGAAGATGGCGATCGCCTGCGGCGCCACTCGATTGATAATCTACGGAGACTCCAACCTCATCGTGCGGCAGAGATGAAAGAATGCGACACAGTCACAGATAACATGATCGCCTATCGCGACATGTATAATCTTCTCGAAGGAAGCTTTTTAAAGGGTGCCACATTGCACGATCGAGTAACGAAGAAGCTGACAGCCTGGCGAACATCGGGTCAACAAATGCCCCAGTTCTGCAAGGAATTTACTTCGAGCGAATCATCAAAAGACCAGTCAAGCTCAAGAAACACACAAAGATACCAGCAACAACAAAGACAGAGGCTAGTCAACAAAGTGCCCTCATCGCCCTCATTCACCACATTTTGCGACAAGTCTTCCTAGTCGAGCCAGCCTAGACAAACACGTATCTCGACTACTTGATCAGAAAGAAGCTCCCAGGGGACATCTCTGAAGCAAGGCAGATAGTTCGACGCAGTAAATCTTTTCGGGTGCTAAAGGGGAAACTTTACAAGCAAAGTATATCGGGAGTCCTCCAGAGGTGCATCGCACCCAAAGACGGAAAGGAACTGCTCCGAGACATACACCAAGACGACTGCGGACACCACACAAGCTGGAGAGCCATCTTGGGCAAAGCTTTTCGAGCAGGATTCTACTGGCTCACGGCAGCCAGAGACGCCAAGGACCTGGTCGAAAGATGTGACGCTTGCCAACGATTCTCACCCAAGCTGCACGCACCAGCCACAGAGATCCACATGATCACTCTGTCATGGCCCTTCGCCCAATGGCTGGACATGGTGGGACCACTACGGAAGGCGACACCCGGAGGATATACCCATCTGCTGGTCGGAGTCGATAAGTTCACCAAATGGATAAAGTCGTCCCAGTTACGCCGCAACACGCAAAGTGCGCCGTCGGCTTTCTCGATTCCATCGTTTGCAGATTCGGTGTCCCTCGTAATATCACGGACAACACAACCAACTTCACAGCCAAGGAGACTCAAGATTTCTGCAAAGAAAAGGGGATAACTCTCAGCTTTTCCTCGGTGGCACACCCCCAAACCAACGGCCAAGTCGAACGATCCAACGGATTAGTTTCGACTGGCCTGAAGAAGCGACTACTCGCCAGACTAGATGCAGCAGCAGGACATTGGGCTGAGGACTACCATCTATCCCGTGGAGCCTAAGAACAACTCCAAACAGGTCAACAAACTACACGCCATTTTTCATGATTTACAGCGATGTGGCAGTCTTACCCGAGGATGTTAGATTCAGTGCTCCACGAGTCATCGCCTACAGCAAAGAAGCCTCCAACAAAGAACTTATTCTTCGAGTGCATTTTTGCGCCTTCTATATGGTCAGCTATCCAAATGGCTTCGAACCTATATTTTTGCCAACTGGTTGAATGAAATTGATAAAAGGTTTAAAACTATGTTTAGGGTATGAGCGCTAGCTGTTATATGATCTCTCTAGCTGTGTAGGAATGACAAAATCTTTAATGATAAAAATTGCTCTCGCTTGCAGTTCTATTTCGTTGCACAGGTGTTCTCTGTTCGTGTTACACATTACAGCGGGCAGAGTATCGAGTCCTTTTTACGGAGGCGTGTGCACGGCTGGAAAAAGTGGCGGGGATATTTTTATACCACATGGTTGGCCGCTTGATCTACGGGTTGCTGCTCCATAGACGATAGTTGATACATCATTTTGATTGTAATCGGCGTGTTGCTTCATGTTGACTATTTTTATTTTGTTTTGTCGGCTGTGTGCATCCTGTTATGTAGAAGCCGCGTGTAATACTTAAACTTTTTAAGTAATAAAGCCAATTATAAAAAAAACGTAATAAATGTAGTACTATATGGTACTATAAACATGTTACTAGCCATTGTGGGAGTAGTAACATACACTATTATCATACGCATGATACTATTGTATGATACTCCCCACCATGACTGGTCTTACGTACCTAATCGTACCTAATCTGTTAATCAGCTTCTTCCTTCAGCCCGGCACGTTTCCCTGACCGCCTCCACATTCTACTGTGACGAGGACTACCCCGCCCTTCAGTCGCCTACACGCAAATCCTCGCTACCTATGTTGCTTGAAGCTATTCCTAATTGCTGTAATTCCTGCGGGTGGTGGTTGTATTAACTGTCACTGCTTCTGTTGCTTCAAGCTAATCGTTTCTAGCTTCTCTGCTGCACCATTTTTTTTCATAATGGAGCAATTCTTTTAGTCACATCGAGTCTAGGGCGCTCATGTAGAGCATCAGTTGTTGCTTTTTGGTACAATTGTTTTTTCGAGAATGGGTCAGCACAAATCTGAGAGCGCAAACGAAGCTTTATTTTCTTTAGTGTTGGAAATATAACCATTGGTTAACCATTTGTAACCTTAATAACCTAATGGATAACGCATTTTTCTCCTTC
This sequence comes from Alopecurus myosuroides, assembly GCA_028641055.1. Classification (NCBI taxonomy): domain Eukaryota; kingdom Viridiplantae; phylum Streptophyta; class Magnoliopsida; order Poales; family Poaceae; genus Alopecurus; species Alopecurus myosuroides. Next base: position 340,962,718 of record CM054059.1, read on the forward strand.
ATCCAAAATGGTTCAATAGGTTAGAGTCCACAACAAAAATGATTAACCAAATCCCATCGTGAGGAATCACTTCCGTATGGAACGGCACCAGAAGAATGGGGAAGGAGACCGACGGAGATAAAAGAGGCAAACGACTTCGGCGGAGGAGACAAAGAGGACTTCCTTCTTGGGGAAGACTACCGCCGTCTACCGGAGAGGCCAAAGGGACCACAGTCTGATAGATACGACATTCCAATTTAGTATGATTGTCTATTGGACAGTGTTGGGTGTCCGCCGGATCAAAAAAATTCATCCGGTCCCGTGTGCTGACACGTGTCTATTTTAGCCCAATTCTCGGGTCTACTATGTAGAAAAAAATACCCGTTTTTGCTTTTATGTAGAAAAAATAGTTTGTCTCATAAAACAAAAGAAAAAAAACTTACCTCCCCGGATACATCATCGGACACCTCGTCGGAGACCCGTAGCAAAATGAAATGCTACAGTAGCAAAAGTCGATTTCGTCAGAGACATGGCTGGGAGACTCTTACTCGTCGAAGAATCTCGTAGTTAAAAAATTATACTGATATAGAAAAAACATAGAATAACTATAGAAAAAAAACTCCATTATAGCAAAAACCCGACCTCGTCAAAGATATCGCCGGAGTTCTCGTAGCAAAAAAAATTGTTCAAAAATAGGAAAAAAAAACCAAAGGTATGTAGCAAAATTTTCGCCGCCATAGAGACCCACCGCCATCTCCCTCGACAGAGGCGCGACGGGAGTCGCCACAGAAGCAACCTTCGGCGGGGCCACGCGCCGGCTTAGGGCACTACACGGATACGGGCGAAGGGAGCTGCTGCAGCACATCGTCGACCATGGGAGCACCGCTGTGACGTTGCTGCCCCTTTGTAGGTGAAGATGGTGTCATTGCCGTCCACCATAAGAGTACCTGCATGTAGAGGCCCCAAACCGGAAGGTTCAGAACCCCTCATATGCATTCATTCACAATCCCAGAATAACCAGTTGTGAACAACATACGTAGTTGGCATACAGAATACATCATCCATTACACGAATATTAGAGTCTTACATAAATGGTCACATGACCAAGTTCTTGATAACTGTCACACAGGACAGACATTCAAAATAAACACAGCGGAAGACGATAAGCATAGCGTAGTAGAACCCGAGTCACGCCTCATCCTACAGGCTGCTGACTGGGAGACGATCCTAACTCGCAGGGCCATCAGCGTAGAACTCCTCCTCATAGAACTCCTCCTGGGGTGGCTCCTCATAGTCTGGTAAGTAGATACCAGGGGCGAAACCAAATGAGTACGTTTGAATGTACTCAACAAGACATCCTTTATGAGCTTACAATAAATGCATACATGCTTATTTGGTGGAGTGGGTAGGCCATACATATGGTTCAGCTACCCATGACATATAAAAGATTTATCATGGTTGATTCTTCAAGTTTTCTTTCTTGGTGAAAAATCCTTTAAAATAAGGTAGTGTTTCTCTCGTAGATATCACATATCTTGGAGGTTTTTATAAGACTTTTAGAAAAGAAAGTTTTCTTTTCAGAAACTTGTAGTAATAGTTTCCTCCTCATCAGTATCTCGCAGATACCAAGTCATTCCTCCATAGTACCTCGCAGGTACAAAGCCGTCCTTCAAAAACCTCTTTTTGAAAAGTTGACACAATACTAGCTACATGGCCATTCAACCGTCCATATCCGAGGACGCGGCTATCTCGAAATAGTTTTACTCTGCAGAGGTGTACACACTTCCACTAGATCCAGAATCCGCCATGAAACAACCATGGACTATTCCCAACCTATGGGAACATCAGATAACTGATCTTGACTATCCACTATGTACAAGCTAGAACATGACTATCTCTTCAATTGGGGTTACCCCTCCCCGGCAAGCCGTGTCACACACCGCCTAGACAGGAGACCCAACTGCTGCATCCGGAGGGAAAATTAATCCCACACTTTAGATGTCCCGTCTGCTCACTCCTAGCGACACTTCGGTTCGGAGGATCCAATCCTCTATAGCACTTTGAGATAGCTCACATACTAACCATAACAAGTTTTTAATCAAGCCCCTACCCATATTGGGGTAAAGTGGCAGTACGATAATGGTTGTCCAGCGAAGACTAGGTTATGTGTCTTTTGTAAACCTTTCTCAAAAATTTCCCTTCATGGCATTCTTCCGGTAGACAGGGTCTCACCCTTCATCCGGGGTTTTTCCTTCATAAGGTATTTGTTTACAAAAGCACATTTTATGTAGTTCATTTAAGAACCCAAGTTTTAATTTGGTGAATGGTATGTATATACCATTTAGTGGCTAAGGGCTTGGCAAATACCAAGTTGACTATTATTATGATTCCTTCTTCTAATAATATTTAATAGTAGTAGTATTCACAACAAAAATAGTTTTGGGAGTATAGTTTTGTGAAAACTTCAGAAGTGAAAAGCATGCATGATAGATAATGATAAGTATTTATACAGCAAGCATTAGGATGGCTTGCCTTGGTACAAGTGATGGTCCTGGTCCTGAAAGTAACAGGAGTTGCAATACCCCTCTTCAGCAAATCCTTCCTCCTCGTTTTCTAACGTCGTAAAAAGAAATAAAGGCACACTTTCAGAGCCAACCAAGACAAACAATGCTACAAGTGATACATACAGCAAGCAATTAAAATGTAACACTCAAGACACTCAATTATCCCTTAGGAAAATTGACATGAAAAACACAGTGGGAAAAATCTGCTCCTTCCTAGTGTTTAGGTGTGGTCAAACTTAATGATTTTAAGTCAAGAGCATCATGGACCAGTGGGGTAAAACACATGTAACTAGACAGTAGGGTGTCACATAAAACACATTTTGATGTCTAAAAACTCCCCCCAACAATCTCTATGGCTAGCACATATAATTGCTAAAATATTCAAGTGGTGAAAAAGACTCATGACCACTAGTCAAGCATATTTTTCCACCATGATGCAAAAATACCAGTGGGTGTTCCACTAGAATAATGCTTATAAAGAGGTTAATAAGCCTCTGGTCACATTTCAAAAAAAATGCTCTAAACAAACAAACTAGTCCCACAACCTCCTACTCATACTAGTAGAAACTTGGGAAAAATACTAGACTAGTTTATACTTCACTTGTTAATTTTAGGCACAAGGGTGCAAACTAACAGAGGTAAAATACTCCTATAATCAATACCAAAATGCTACTGGATCCTCCAAAACAAAATAATAAGTCTAGCTATTATCCAAGGAAAAACTAGACTAAAAATTGCTACACATGTGAGGGAATTAAATCTAGGCACACAAATGATACTCAAGCAATTTCTAATACTTGAGGGAAAATTAACAGAGGTGAAAAACACAAGGATAACAATGCCACAAGGACATTTCATCCTCTGTTTTCAACCACAAAGAAACATATTTTTCCTTAGTGGAAAATAAAACAAAAGTAATACATGAATAATTTAGTAGGAAATCTAGGCCTTAAGCAATGCTACTTAAATCTACTTCAAACACAAGCACCAAGTAACCAGAGGTGCTGTAACCAAAATAACAGTACCAAAATGGTACTGGTTCCAAGAAAATTAATCTAGCAAATAGGCCTAATACATATCTAAAAATCTACTCAAAAATCTAGGTAGAAAATAAGCTATGAGCAAGATCTATGCATGGAAAATAATTCTAAAAGTCCTACCACTCAAACCATTCATCCTAACATGTTCATACATCTTGTAAATATCATAAACACACTAGAAAACAACATTACAAACAAGAAAACAATATTTGCATATCACAATAAGAGCATACAAAACAAGATCTAGGAATTAAAAATTAGGCAGAAAAGTGATAAAACTTGTTCTGTCTCCCTAATTTTTCTTTGGCTCCAAAAATTAAATCCTTCTACGATGTGATAGTACTTAACAATACAAAACCTCTCCAATTGGTCCCACTCAAAAATAATGTCTCAAACTCCCCCTAAAATTCTTGGAATAGCTCACAGATGTTTCACCAAAATGGATGGCATTTCCAAATGGTAATTCACCTTGGTGCAAACTAAAATTCTACTGGTAGGTATTGATAAGGGCTTTCCAAAACAGTTGAGTTTGCTCAAAAATGTTTTGTATTTTTGAAGTTCTATTCATTTCCATTTTAAGGGCACTGTCTGGTAAACTAGATATAGAAAAATAACTAAAAGTCAAAACAATATTCTGCCAAAGGGAGGTGGTTGTGATTTTGTATGGCCACATGTACAAAAATTGGCAAAGCTAAATAAAATCGTTTGCTAATTTTCCTAGGCCAAAAGCTAACAGGTATGAATCTGCCAAAAAAAAAATTGATTTAATTTTTAACAGGGGCTAGCCCAGATGAGCCCGATTCGCCCAGCGCGGCCCGACTAGCACCTAGGCCAGCCCATCTGCGCGCGCGCGGGGGCGGGGGACGCGGGAAAAAGCTGTTCAAGCGCGGCCGTTGATCTTGCGATCAACGGTCCGCGTCTTTCTTCCTCCTCTGGCCCGATCGCGACAGGACCGGCGTCGAGCACCTCACGGGCACGCACGGGACGGGCAGGGTGCTCACCTAGGGGATCCGTGGAGCGGCGCGTGAAGGCGGTGGGGTCGTGGGAGGCTGGTGGCGCGGTGGTGGCGGTGATGGTTTCCTCGACGGCGTGCTTCTCTCCGCGGAGACACGGCGGGCACGGCGGCGATGGCTCGGGTTCTCCTGCAAACGAATGAACCGCGGAGGATGTCAGGGAGGTGGCCAAGGGTACGGGGAGCTTGTGCGTGCAAGAATCGCGAGCTCACACGCACGGGGTGGTTCGTTTTCCTCCGGTGGATCGTGCGGTGGCCGGCGGGAAGAACTTGCCCGTGCCGCTCGCACACGGCGAGGCACGGCCTGGTTTTTCGTGGGTGGGGGCGTGGGTGGTGGCGGAGGACTGTGGCGAAACGGCTAGGCCGTTGGGGCTTTGTAGACACGGGGCCGCGGGCGTGCTCTTCGGGTGCACATGGTGAGGGTGTGTTGGCACGATGAGGGGTTGGGGGGCCGTTTTCCTCGTTGCATCTCGAGCCAGGGGTGGTGCCTAACTAACTAGTCATCACAGTGGAGCTAGGGAGGAGAGACTAGAGGGTTTTTAGGCCCTGCCTCTAGCACACCCCCCTCCTACCCGAGCCTACTTCCCCTCCTCTTTCCTTCTTGTCTAAGGCACCACTCGGGTCAACTAGCACATGGGGTTACAGAGGGATTCAAGGCAATCAAAATAGACACCAAGTTTATTCAAATCCATGAAGAATTGGCAGAGAAACAAACCTCCAAAGTTTGGTTCAAAAACAGATTTCAGAAAATTCAGTAAAAGACTTAGTGAAATTTTCACTAAGTGTTGGAAAAACAGGGTTTTGAAGCAAAAGTTTGCTTCTGTTTGATTGGGCAAATGAACTTGGATTTTGGAAATTCAAGTTGCTAATTGTTAAATGTACTTTCTAGTTTGAGAAAACAACAAGTACACAAGAAATTGAGTTGGTTAACCTTCTGAAAACATCTGCCCAAAAAGCTATGTTTCTGTTTTCCAAATAGAATTGGTTTTTCAATATTTTTATACTAGGAAAACAATCATGGATTAGATTGTTTTTCAAGTGCTAAATTCAAACCAGTGGCATATAGTTGTACTACCTAACATGTTCAACCATAATACAACAAGAAAACAACAAATCAAATATGTTTGCTTCCTGAAAACAAGTGTGGAAAACAGCTAGTTATGTTGTTTTTCTGCTAAATGTTTAAATAGGAAATAAATTCCCAAAGCTATTTAAATCCCAACCAAAGTGTTTCCTTGGTCAAGACATGACTAAATAATGCTATCATGAGTGAATCAAGTATTCCCCAAACTTTGAAAAGAAATTTCTTAGGGTTTCCAGTTGAAAAACATCAGGCAGACAATAATCAATCATCAGGAAAAATCCTCAAATGAGTGAAAAGAAACACACCACTTATATTGCATAGATACACATGACTACACAAACATGTTGTCCACTTAATTGTCTTACAAAAGTCTTAAGAGGCTTGCTAATTTAATATTAAACAAGGGCTTAAAAACAGGGGTGTTACAAATCTCCCCCCCTTAAAAGAATCTCGTCCCGAGATTAGCGGGTCTAGTCTTTAAGAAAATCAGGGAACTCCTTCCTGATATCATCCTCACGCTCCCAGGTAGCTTCTTCCTCGGAATGATTCGTCCACTGAATCTTAAGGAATTTTATAGCACGCCTCCTGGTAGCGCGCACAATCTCCTCGAGAACCCGCAGGGGTCTATCACGATAAGTCAAGTCATCATTGATATCAATGGTCCTGAAATCTATGTCTTGATACGAGAGATCCTTCTCAGGTACTTGCAGACATTTCCGGAGCAATGACACATGGAACACATTGTGAAACGCAGATAGCTCCTCAGGTAATTCTAACTGATAAGAAACTTCGCCACGACGTGCCAAGATCTTAAAAGGGCCAATATACCTGGGTGCCAGCTTTCCCTTGACATGGAAACGCTGCATCCCTTTGAGTGGCGTAACACGAAGGTACACGAAATCTCCAATGCTGAAAGAGACATCACGACGCTTCGTGTCAGCATAACTCTTCTGACGAGATTGAGCTGTCTTTAAACGTTCCTGAATAAGCTGAACCTGCTCTTCTGCAGCTTTCAAAGTGTCCACACCAAAAACCTGACTGTCTCCAGTCTCAGTCCAATTTAGGGGTGTGCGGCATTTACGTCCATACAGTGCTTCAAAAGGGGCCATTTGCAAGCTAGACTGATAACTGTTGTTGTAAGAAAACTCTGCGAAAGGCAGACAGTCTTCCCATTTAACTCCATAGGACAACACACAAGCACGGAGCATGTCTTCCAGAATTTGGTTCACACGCTCTGTCTGTCCATCAGTCTGTGGGTGATAGGCTGTGCTAAAAGCTAATTTGGTTCCCAAACTCTCGTGCAACTTCTTCCAAAATCTGGATGTGAACTGTGTACCTCGATCAGACACAATCCTACTCGAGACTCCGTGCAGGCTGACGATCCGAGTAATGTAAAGATCAGCAAGCTGATCTCCACGATAGGTGGTCCGGACAGGAATAAAGTGAGCAACTTTCGTGAGCCTGTCCACGACAACCCATATAGAATCATTTCCTCGGCTGGACCTAGGAAGTCCCGTGATGAAGTCCATCCCTACTTCATCCCATTTCCAAACAGGTACTTGCAATGGCTGGAGCAAGCCAGCGGGACGCTGGTGCCCAGCTTTTACTTGCTGGCAGACATGGCACTTGGCTACAAATGAAGCAATTTCTCGCTTCATTCCATGCCACCAGAATCTCTCCTTCAGGTCTTGATACATCTTTGTTCCTCCAGGATGGATAGAATACATGGTCTCATGAGCTTCGACCATGATGGTCTGCTTGAGATCAGACTCAGAGGGAACACAAATACGGCCTTCATACCATAATCCCCCATCAGCATCGATAGTAAACCCAGCAACCTTCTCCTTCTCCATGCGGGCCTTAATACCATCAATTCTTTTCTGGCCTTTCTGCGCCTCTTTGATTTGGTCAACCAGAGTTGGCTTAAGTTCTATGGCGTCCAACATACCATAGCTGACCACTTCAATGCCAAGTTGGTCAAGCTCTTTCCACAACTCGGGCTGCCTTACTAGAATCATAGCATTTAGAGAGGCCGGCTCTCGACTAAGAGCGTCTGCAACCACATTTGCCTTCCCAGGGTGATAATGAATACTCAGATCATAATCTTTAATGAGCTCAATCCAGCGGCGCTGCCTCATGTTGAGCTCACGTTGAGTAAAGATATACTTTAAACTCTTATGATCCGTGTAAATTTCCACTCTTCTTCCCATAAGAAAGTGTCGCCATGTTTTGAGGGCATGCACGACAGCAGCAAGCTCTAAGTCATGAGTGGGGTAATTCAACTCGTGGGGTCTCAACTGGCGGGATATAAAAGATATCACTTTCCCTTCTTGCATAAGTACGCTTCCAAGACCAAGCTTAGAAGCGTCACAATATACGTCGAAATTCTTGGTGATATCCGGCATTATAAGGATTGGAGCGGTCACCAGTCGATGCTTCAACTCATTGAAACTCTCTTCACACTTGTCCGTCCATAGGAACTTGCTATCCTTCTTGAGCAACTGGGTGAGGGGTCTGGCTATACTCGAGAATCCCTGAACAAACTTGCGGTAATATCCTGCCAAACCCAGAAAGGATCTCACTTCAGTCTGGTTGGTCGGAGCAGCACGCTTCTCCACAGACTGAACTAGAGTAGGGTCAACAGATATTCCTCCCGCAGATACTACATGTCCAAGAAACCCGACTTCCGTCAACCAGAATTGACATTTACTAAACTTAGCATACAATTGATGCTCACGAAGTGTTCCGAGCACAATTCTCAGATGTTCTTCGTGTTCTTCCTCACTCCGAGAATATATGAGAATGTCGTCAATAAACACCACGACAAACTTGTCTAGAAAATCCATGAATACCTTAGTCATGAGATTCATGAAATAGGCAGGGGCATTGGTTAGACCAAAGGACATCACGGTGTATTCATACAGCCCGTAACGAGTGGTGAAAGCAGTCTTGGGAATATCAGTATCACGGACTTTCAATTGGTGATAACCAGTCTGAAGGTCGATCTTCGAGAAGATTACGGCCCCATTCAGCTGGTCAAACAGGTCTTCAATTTTGGGCAACGGGTATTTGTTCTTGATGGTAACATCATTCAACTTGCGGTAGTCCACACATAAACGAGTGGTACCGTCCCGTTTTTCCACAAAAATGATCGGAGATCCCCATGGCGATGCACTAGGGCGAATCAAACCTTTTCTCAACATATCATCCAGCTGGGTCTTCAACTCATCTAATTCCTTTGGGTTCATCTGATAAGGCTTCTGTGCTATGGGTCCAGTTCCGGGCACTAACTCGATCACAAACTCGATATCCCGATCAGGGGGCATACCGGGTAACTCTTCAGGAAAAACATCCGGGTATTCGCAAACGACCGGGACTTCCTCAAGGTTAGGGTGGGCTATACCAGTGTGGCAGTGAACTTGTGACGAGGGTTTAGTTGCAGTGTACGCAACCTTTTCCCCATCCTCAGAGATCATATCAATAGATTTCTTAGTGCAGTCAATAACCCCCTTATACTTGGCCATCCAGTTCATACCGAGTACCACTTCTATCCCCTTGGATCCCAGCACTATAAGATCAGCATGAAAAGTTTTCCCTTGTATTTCTACTGGCACTTCATTGCAAATTAAGTTGGCTTTAGTACTATCCCCAGGTATTTGTACTAACATAGGGTTGTGCATACGGGAATGCTTCATACCACTTTTCTCAGCAAACGGTTTTGTGACAAAAGAATGCGATGCACCAGAATCGAACAGTACTGCGGCTGGCACCGAGTTGACAGGAAACGTACCCATCACCATGTCTGGTGCCTCCTGAGCTTCTGCAGCAGTGACGTGGTTCAGGTGTCCCTTCATCCTATTCTGCCGTCCAGTGGAAGGACCATGGTTCATCTTGGTTGCAGTAGGCTGGGCTGTGGCAGTAGCTTTGGTAGGGCACTCACGAGCAAAGTGACCTTCCTTTCCGCAGGCAAAACAACCTCCGGAAGGCCTTGGGCTTGGGTTAGGTTTGGGAGCATTGTTGGAGTTGTTCCCATTTCCACTGTTGTTGCCTCCATAGCGGTTTCCATGATTATTCCCAGAATGATTACCATGGTTACCACCATAGCTATTTCCTCCGTACTTTGGTGCATAGTTGTGGTTGTAGTTGTTGGGCCTTGGTGCATAGTTGTGGTTGGGGCGGGGTGCATAAGCAGGCGCCTTGTGGGATGGTGGCCTCGCATACGGAGTGTTGCGAGTCCTTTGAGCACTAGGTCCTCCAGGCACGGTCATCTTCCTCTTGCGGTTATCATCAGTAGATTTCCGCTTGTGCTCCAGTACCATAGCGGCATTTGCAAGGGTCTCCAAGTCCTGGAATGGAACCACCACTAGAGCGCACTGGAGCTCATCATCCAGCCCATTTAAGAACCTCTCCCTCTTCTTAGCATCAGTATTGATATCATCCTGTGCATACCTGGATAGAGTAGTGAAATTCTCCCAGTATTCAGACACAGGCATACTTCCCTGCCTCAGCTTCAGAAATTTCTCACGCATAAGTGTCATCATTCCTTGGGGAATGTGATACTTGCGGAATCTCGCAGAGAAATCCTCCCAGTTGAACACGTGACCAGCAGCAACAGTCTCACGTGTAGTCTCCCACCAAGTCCTGGCAGGACCAGCAAGAAAATGGGAGGCAAACAGGACCTTATCATTCTCCTCAACTGAAGCAACCTCCAGTTTGTTTGCAATGGTGCGGAGCCAGTCGTCAGCATCGAGAGGCTCCACAATCCTAGTGAAGACTGGGGGGTTGGTGTGCTGAAAGTCTCTCAGTCTCGAGCGAGCACCATTGCCATTGCCATTGCCATTGCCATTATTGTTGGCGGCAGCAGCTAGTTGTTGCAGAGCGGTAATGGTAGCTGCACTCTCATCTCGGCTGGCCTGGCGATCTTCCATCAGCAGGGCCAACAGCGCCTCCACTGTGGGTGGTGGTGGCGGTGGGGGTTCGCGACGAGGTGCCATTCTGAAGTGAAAACATGTGTAAGATTTAGAAGTATATTCTTGTTTTTGAAAACCCAGTACCTTTAACATAAGAAAAAGGAATACGAGTGATATGTTTCAAAAACAAGAGCGGGGCAGTCGCAAACACGGATGAAAAGAACGCAAAATAGTGACAATCATCAAGGAAACAAGCAGAACATTCCATTCATCACACAACTTAAACAGAGTCTTTGACATTACACACACACATTACAAGCCATATCTTACAAGGAAGGCTTCATCGAGCTACAAGGGGTGCGATTGGTGGGGTCATCGCAAGGCTACTACTAGCAAAACGATCTAGCATACTTATCTAGCATCTAGACCAGCATTCAAGTGCTAAGGGTGAGGAGGCTGTGACTACACAGAGTCGTCACTGTCCCCAACCTCGAAGATACGCTCCTCAGGGTCCTCCTCCTCCTCCTCGCCAAGCAGGTCATCATCATCCTGCTCGCTAGCCTCACTCATATCCATCCCCTCCAAGTCAGACGGAACATCCTCTACTGGCAGGAGCTCCTCAATCTCCCTGCTGAGCTCTGCGCCCTCCTCCTCAAGCTCCTCTATGGCTGAGTCTCTCGTGGCTATGTCGTCACGAGCTATGTGAAGCCTAGTGTGCAGAACTGAGTTAGCCCCCTCCAGAGCCGTCACCCTGCTGGTGAGACGAGCACGGCTCAGTCGGGTGGCCCGCAGCTGTCTCTCCAAGGCACGGCTCCTCGCGGTGGCGGCCTCCAACTCCTCCCTCAACTGAGACAACTGCTCTGCTAGTGCTCCACTCTCCTCCTGGCTGTCCTGAAGCTCAGCCCTCAGCTCGTCAGTCTCGGCTATCAGTGTGTGGTGCACCAATGTGCCAAGGTGGTGAGCGAGTCGCTGATCGTCCAACCTGTGCTGAGTGCGGTACAACAGAATCTCCATCTCGTCCAAGTGAGGACCAACAGTGGTAGTGTCTGGCTCGACAGGAAGTGGTATGCCCTCCTCATCGCGCCTCCCAATCAACTCGAAACTGGAACCGATGAACATGTACTCCCCAATGTGTGCCAGTCATGCCACTGACTCCTGAATCACCCGCACGGCTGCCTCGGTCCAAGAGCAATCAACAGCACGAAAGACGTAGGCCTCCACTATCGGGCTAGCCAGAGGTGCACGGATAGTGACCTCCGCGTACCAGTCTCCCTCCAGAGGTGCACCGTCAACTAGACCTCCTCGCAGCTCCGGAAGTGGGTGTCCCAACACAGTGGCCATAGCCACTAGCCTCTCCTCGAAAAGGAAAGTCTTGCCACGTGGACGTCCCAACTGGAAAGCCTCGGTGATGACCACGTCCATCTACACAAAATTTTAAGTATAGTTTTAGTGATACCACAGTGTGCAAAGTTTTAAGTTTATGCAAAGAACAATCTTAATGCAAGTAGAGTTTAACACAGAGAGGTGGTGGGATATAGGGAATATTTTTATACATAGTCATATATCCAATCTTTTTGTATTTATAACTTATATTTTTGGAGTATACACTAACGTCCATGCTAACTAAGGTCTCCTAGAGTCAGGATGGCTCTGATACCAACTTTGTAGAGGCCCCAAACCGGAAGGTTCAGAACCCCTCATATGCATTCATTCACAATCCCAGAATAACCAGTTGTGAACAACATACGTAGTTGGCATACAGAATACATCATCCATTACACGAATATTAGAGTCTTACATAAATGGTCACATGACCAAGTTCTTGATAACTGTCACACAGGACAGACATTCAAAATAAACACAGCGGAAGACGATAAGCATAGCGTAGTAGAACCCGAGTCACGCCTCATCCTACAGGCTGCTGACTGGGAGACGATCCTAACTCGCAGGGCCATCAGCGTAGAACTCCTCCTCATAGAACTCCTCCTGGGGTGGCTCCTCATAGTCTGGTAAGTAGATACCAGGGGCGAAACCAAATGAGTACGTTTGAATGTACTCAACAAGACATCCTTTATGAGCTTACAATAAATGCATACATGCTTATTTGGTGGAGTGGGTAGGCCATACATATGGTTCAGCTACCCATGACATATAAAAGATTTATCATGGTTGATTCTTCAAGTTTTTTTTCTTGGTGAAAAAATCCTTTAAAATAAGGTAGTGTTTCTCTCGTAGATATCACATATCTTGGAGGTTTTTATAAGACTTTTAGAAAAGAAAGTTTTCTTTTCAGAAACTTGTAGTAATAGTTTCCTCCTCATCAGTATCTCGCAGATACCAAGTCATTCCTCCATAGTACCTCGCAGGTACAAAGCCGTCCTTCAAAAACCTCTTTTTGAAAAGTTGACACAATACTAACTACATGGCCATTCAACCGTCCATATCCGAGGACGCGGCTATCTCGAAATAGTTTTACTCTGCAGAGGTGTACACACTTCCACTAGATCCAGAATCCGCCATGAAACAACCATGGACTATTCCCAACCTATGGGAACATCAGATAACTGATCTTGACTATCCACTATGTACAAGCTAGAACATGACTATCTCTTCAATTGGGGTTACCCCTCCCCGGCAAGCCGTGTCACACACCGCCCAGACAGGAGACCCAACTGCTGCATCCGGAGGGAAAATTAATCCCACACTTTAGATATCCCGTCTGCTCACTCCTAGCGACACTTCGGTTCGGAGGATCCAATCCTCTATAGCACTTTGAGATAGCTCACATACTAACCATAACAAGTTTTTAATCAAGCCCCTACCCATATTGGGGTAAAGTGGCAGTACGATAATGGTTGTCCAGCGAAGACTAGGTTATGTGTCTTTTGTAAACCTTTCTCAAAAATTTCCCTTCATGGCATTCTTCCGGTAGACAGGGTCTCACCCTTCATCCGGGGTTTTTCCTTCATAAGGTATTTGTTTACAAAAGCACATTTTATGTAGTTCATTTAAGAACCCAAGTTTTAATTTGGTGAATGGTATGTATATACCATTTAGTGGCTAAGGGCTTGGCAAATACCAAGTTGACTATTATTATGATTCCTTCTTCTAATAATATTTAATAGTAGTAGTATTCACAACAAAAATAGTTTTGGGAGTATAGTTTTGTGAAAACTTCAGAAGTGAAAAGCATGCATGATAGATAATGATAAGTATTTATACAGCAAGCATTAGGATGGCTTGCCTTGGTACAAGTGATGGTCCTGGTCCTGAAAGTAACAGGAGTTGCAATACCCCTCTTCAGCAAATCCTTCCTCCTCGTTTTCTAACGTCGTAAAAAGAAATAAAGGCACACTTTCAGAGCCAACCAAGACAAACAATGCTACAAGTGATACATACAGCAAGCAATTAAAATGTAACACTCAAGACACTCAATTATCCCTTAGGAAAATTGACATGAAAAACACAGTGGGAAAAATCTGCTCCTTCCTAGTGTTTAGGTGTGGTCAAACTTAATGATTTTAAGTCAAGAGCATCATGGACCAGTGGGGTAAAACACATGTAACTAGACAGTAGGGTGTCACATAAAACACATTTTGATGTCTAAAAACTCCCCCCAACAATCTCTATGGCTAGCACATATAATTGCTAAAATATTCAAGTGGTGAAAAGACTCATGACCACTAGTCAAGCATATTTTTCCACCATGATGCAAAAATACCAGTGGGTGTTCCACTAGAATAATGCTTATAAAGAGGTTAATAAGCCTCTGGTCACATTTCAAAAAAAATGCTCTAAACAAACAAACTAGTCCCACAACCTCCTACTCATACTAGTAGAAACTTGGGAAAAATACTAGACTAGTTTATACTTCACTTGTTAATTTTAGGCACAAGGGTGCAAACTAACAGAGGTAAAATACTCCTATAATCAATACCAAAATGCTACTGGATCCTCCAAAACAAAATAATAAGTCTAGCTATTATCCAAGGAAAAACTAGACTAAAAATTGCTACACATGTGAGGGAATTAAATCTAGGCACACAAATGATACTCAAGCAATTTCTAATACTTGAGGGAAAATTAACAGAGGTGAAAAACACAAGGATAACAATGCCACAAGGACATTTCATCCTCTGTTTTCAACCACAAAGAAACATATTTTTCCTTAGTGGAAAATAAAACAAAAGTAATACATGAATAATTTAGTAGGAAATCTAGGCCTTAAGCAATGCTACTTAAATCTACTTCAAACACAAGCACCAAGTAACCAGAGGTGCTGTAACCAAAATAACAGTACCAAAATGGTACTGGTTCCAAGAAAATTAATCTAGCAAATAGGCCTAATACATATCTAAAAATCTACTCAAAAATCTAGGTAGAAAATAAGCTATGAGCAAGATCTATGCATGGAAAATAATTCTAAAAGTCCTACCACTCAAACCATTCATCCTAACATGTTCATACATCTTGTAAATATCATAAACACACTAGAAAACAACATTACAAACAAGAAAACAATATTTGCATATCACAATAAGAGCATACAAAACAAGATCTAGGAATTAAAAATTAGGCAGAAAAGTGATAAAACTTGTTCTGTCTCCCTAATTTTTCTTTGGCTCCAAAAATTAAATCTTCTACGATGTGATAGTACTTAACAATACAAAACCTCTCCAATTTGTCCCACTCAAAAATAATGTCTCAAACTCCCCCTAAAATTCTTGGAATAGCTCACAGATGTTTCACCAAAATGGATGGCATTTCCAAATGGTAATTCACCTTGGTGCAAACTAAAATTCTACTGGTAGGTATTGATAAGGGCTTTCCAAAACAGTTGAGTTTGCTCAAAAATGTTTTGTATTTTTGAAGTTCTATTCATTTCCATTTTAAGGGCACTGTCTGGTAAACTAGATATAGAAAAATAACTAAAAGTCAAAACAATATTCTGCCAAAGGGAGGTGGTTGTGATTTTGTATGGCCACATGTACAAAAATTGGCAAAGCTAAATAAAATCGTTTGCTAATTTTCCTAGGCCAAAAGCTAACAGGTATGAATCTGCCAAAAAAAATTTGATTTAATTTTTAACAGGGGCTAGCCCAGATGGGCCCGATTCGCCCAGCGCGGCCCGACTAGCACCTAGGCCAGCCCATCTGCGCGCGCGCGGGGGCGGGGGACGCGGGAAAAAGCTGTTCAAGCGCGGCCGTTGATCTTGCGATCAACGGTCCGCGTCTTTCTTCCTCCTCTGGCCCGATCGCGACAGGACCGGCGTCGAGCACCTCACGGGAACGCACGGGACGGGCAGGGTGCTCACCTAGGGGGTCCGTGGAGCGGCGCGTGAAGGCGGTGGGGTCGTGGGAGGCTGGTGGCGCGGTGGTGGCGGTGATGGTTTCCTCGACGGCGTGCTTCTCTCCGCGGCGACACGGCGGGCACGGCGGCGATGGCTCGGGTTCTCCTGCAAACGAATGAACCGCGGAGGATGTCAGGGAGGTGGCCAAGGGTACGGGGAGCTTGTGCGTGCAAGAATCGCGAGCTCACACGCACGGGGTGGTTCGTTTTCCTCCGGTGGATCGTGCGGTGGCCGGCGGGAAGAACTTTCCCGTGCCGCTCGCACACGGCGAGGCACGGCCTGGTTTTTCGTGGGTGGGGGCGTGGGTGGTGGCGGAGGACTGTGGCGAAACGGCTAGGCCGTTGGGGCTTTGTAGACACGGGGCCGCGGGCGTGCTCTTCGGGTGCACATGGTGAGGGTGTGTTGGCACGATGAGGGGTTGGGGGGCCGTTTTCCTCGTTGCATCTCGAGCCAGGGGCGGTGCCTAACTAACTAGTCATCACAGTGGAGCTAGGGAGGAGAGACTAGAGGGTTTTTAGGCCCTGCCTCTAGCACACCCCCCTCCTACCCGAGCCTACTTCCCCTCCTCTTTCCTTCTTGTCTAAGGCACCACTCGGGTCAACTAGCACATGGGGTTACAGAGGGATTCAAGGCAATCAAAATAGACACCAAGTTTATTCAAATCCATGAAGAATTGGCAGAGAAACAAACCTCCAAAGTTTGGTTCAAAAACAGATTTCAGAAAATTCAGTAAAAGACTTAGTGAAATTTTCACTAAGTGTTGGAAAAACAGGGTTTTGAAGCAAAAGTTTGCTTCTGTTTGATTGGGCAAATGAACTTGGATTTTGGAAATTCAAGTTGCTAATTGTTAAATGTACTTTCTAGTTTGAGAAAACAACAAGTACACAAGAAATTGAGTTGGTTAACCTTCTGAAAACATCTGCCCAAAAAGCTATGTTTCTGTTTTCCAAATAGAATTGGTTTTTCAATATTTTTATACTAGGAAAACAATCATGGATTAGATTGTTTTTCAAGTGCTAAATTCAAACCAGTGGCATATAGTTGTACTACCTAACATGTTCAACCATAATACAACAAGAAAACAACAAATCAAATATGTTTGCTTCCTGAAAACAAGTGTGGAAAACAGCTAGTTATGTTGTTTTTCTGCTAAATGTTTAAATAGGAAATAAATTCCCAAAGCTATTTAAATCCCAACCAAAGTGTTTCCTTGGTCAAGACATGACTAAATAATGCTATCATGAGTGAATCAAGTATTCCCCAAACTTTGAAAAGAAATTTCTTAGGGTTTCCAGTTGAAAAACATCAGGCAGACAATAATCAATCATCAGGAAAAATCCTCAAATGAGTGAAAAGAAACACACCACTTATATTGCATAGATACACATGACTACACAAACATGTTGTCCACTTAATTGTCTTACAAAAGTCTTAAGAGGCTTGCTAATTTAATATTAAACAAGGGCTTAAAAACAGGGGTGTTACACTGCACTCCTCACGCGAGCACCATGACTCTCCCACGGCAGCAACGTCTTTGAGCACGGACAGCACGAGCGTGCTCCCTTGGTAGCACGGAGTAGAGGTGTAGGCCAAAGAGAGGGACGGCGGAGGCGCGGCGTAGGCCAGAGAGCGGCGGCAGAGGCGTGGCGCTAGCGAGAGGGAGGGTCGGCCGAGGCGTCTGGCTAGCTGCACATCAGCGCCAGAGCGAAACGGGAGAATATTCGTGTGTGTACGTGCGTGTGCGCGAGGTTGGAGAAGAAGACTAGAGGGGGGAATGAGTGGTGGAGAGCTGCCCCGGAAAGATAAGGCTGAGGTGAGGTGGGCTTGTCTACTTTTCTTGCCGCATCCATGAGGGCATGTGGCATAGAACGGGAGCGGAGAAGCGGCGATCCGTGATCCCTCGAATTATTCTTAGACTTTTCCTTGTCTAATAATCGAGTAACTGCATTGATGTCCAGGTCAGGATACAGGTCTACGTGTCTATGTCCACATAACCGTTTATTGCTCCCTCGGTCCCTCCTATCCAATGTACCAATTACAATTGCTTGTCATTTTCAAGTTTAATTTTGAACAATAATTAGTCTAATTGGAGGGTGATTATCTCCAAAATTCATGGCGAAAGAGTGTTGAAATTCCTCGCTACATTTTCATATACACTATCTACATTTTCACACGTAGTATTAAAATATGTTGTTTTTAGGAAGTTCCATTTGTTGACTCAATATTTCTGAAATTTAACTTCTACAAAGAATGTGGCCATTTCTGGCCTCCTGAGCAATTCCATGCCTTACACTCAACCAGTTTTGTTCCTTTGCACAAAACTCTTCCACCCTTCATGCTGAAGGTTGGACCCTTCGTAAGGGTCCATAAAATCTCTACAATGACCGGCCGTATATCCATCCAGGAGAGGCCACGGTCCGTATCGCGTGGGCAATGGAGACTCGGGCCATGGGCTCGTGGTCGATAGGACATAGACAAAAAGGGATGGTGATAATTGAAAAACCCTTATTGATAGGGCAAAGGTAGTCCAATCTTTCAATGAGATGTGATACGGCTATTATGGTGGAGTTCAACCTTGGCGACCCGACTACTACGCATAGGTACGTAGTGTCAATGCAATCGATAAACCAATCTCCTGGAGTTACTAATCTTGCGCATGCATGAGTGGCCTGACCAAAAGGTCTAGTTCTACATGCAATGAGAAACAAGTAAGAACTAATCATGCAATCAAAATAGTAGATAGAATATGAGCTGTATTGAACGGCGGGATTCTGCAAGTGCATAGCACAGGAGGTCTAGTCGACACTCATGCCTATAGCAAAGACTACTAATAGCTGAGTTCTTTTTAAGAAAACAAAATCCGAGTCTAATCTGAGACCTATGGGGGGTATATAATGAGGAGAGTATTAAGTGGAGGCCAAGGAGGTGGAATCATGCCCCCAGACACCAAAAATTCAACCCTAAGTAGTAGAAGGCATTTGGGCCTAATTAGAGGTGATGTAGTATCTTTTACTGGAATTCTAGCCTATGTTCTTAAACAACATCGAACTTTTTTTGCCAGTCCAGTGGAAATCAGGGTTCCACGGCCCATCTGATGCGGCCCAGTCGAGTGGGCATCGGATGGCCCCCACATGGGTGCCTCACGAGAGAAGTCGCCCTTGTGAGTGTTTCATCTCTCTTGAGATGCAGCCAACAGGTGGTTGGCCTTTCCTCGGGGAGGAGTTCTACCTCGAGCCCTCCGCTCCTCTCTAGAGGACTTTCCCCTCGGGAAGAACATCCCATGTGCGGGTGACGTGCGCTGACGAGAGCACCGCAGGGCGTTAGGGCAACTTTGGCCACAGTTGTCATTCTCATGTATAAAGTGTGAACGACAGTTGCCCGCGCCAAACTGTCGCCCGAAGGTTTCCTCTTTGGTGCAAGAGGACCAAGCTAGCGCTACAAGACGAAGGATATGTCATCGAGAGCCCCCACCATCCTGCCATGGACGATGGTGTTGTCCCCGAAGACCAAGACCGCCAAAAGATGCAGGGCACCATCAGCCTTCTCTTTCTCGCCGTGTGGTTACCCTTTCCCGCCAAGAATGAGTGGGAAAGATGGCTGGGACGAGTACATAAGGAGTAGTGCACTCCCATAGAAGGGGGCGGCTCATTCACCCCGAGCACACCTAGTATGACCTCGAGCACAAATCACATCTTGTACTGTAATCAATCGGTGTGCAATCCGTCAGACAAGCAGGAGTAGGATGTTACATCGCAAGGTGGCCCGAACCTACATAAACTCTCCACGTCACCATTGTTGCCTGCCTCGAGCTTTCCTCACTGGGCCTCACGAGAGGTGCAGAGTGTGGTTAGCCCCCTGTGTTCGAACCTATCAAGAGCTCATGTCCTAGGACAGACCACTCTCTCTGACATTTGGCGCGCCAGTTAGGGGGATAAGGTGCTACTCAAACTTATATCGCCACGGTTGCCTTTCACGTTGGGCATCCCGGCCACAAGGCCCGATCTTGGAAGCCGGCGTCCCCCAGCGGCCCCAGCTCCAGCTTCTCCCGCAACAGACCACGTCGCTTCCGCTCCCCCGCGTCGTGCCCAGGGCATGACACGAAGGACGTCGAGATGTCCTCCGTGGACCCGACCTAGTTCCTGGAGACTCCTGCGCAGGAGACGCTCGCCCTACAGGCATTGATCGTGCCAGCGCAAAGTTGACAACACTTGTAGGAAGCCCTGCCAAAAGCACAAGAACTATCGTGTTGTCTTCCTGACAACGCCGGCCACAATGCTTGGCTGGCCCACATCATCAAGCTGGCCTGGGCCGCAAAAGCTAAGCCCGGGGCCCTTGGCGCCTCATCCGCCACCCAAGAGCTCACCCGAGCCACCATTGAGGCCACGCTTGTGGTCAACACCACGAGGGCTCATGCACGCGAAACTCCGTCCCATCCCGCGTATGACGCGCCTCTCTACCGCCCTCAAAGTGGCACCCGCGTAAGCACAGAGTAGCCCAACTATCGTGAGCGGTGTCGTGGTGTCATGCACGGTAGCACCATGGGAAGATCGATGGTGTTTAAAGGAGGGGTAAAATAGCTAGCGGTGGCATTGGTACGGGATTGGGTAACAAGCATGAAGACACACGATGTACCCAGGTTAAGTGCCCTTGTAATGAGGAAAACCCTACTCCTGCTTCTCTTTACTATGGATTCACAGGTTTACAGAGTTGCTCCTCGAGTAGTGTGGAGAATGGAACGAGTCTAGGGTTTGTGGGAGGAAGAAGTAATCGATGGCCCTCTCAGGGCACCGGGCCAGGCTTATATAGAGGCTGAGTGGCCGGCTTACAGATGGGGCCGGCTGGTGTATGACCAGCCGGCGAGATTTTTTTGACAAATGCCCCGCGTCCTTGCACCTACCGCATCCGGGTGTTGTACGCCGAGTTCGTACCCAACAGCGCCGTGCCCATACGCGGATACAAAGACGGCCATACCTAGGTACCCTTGAGCCCATGCGATGGTACCAGAAGCCATACACGGGTACCGTCGACCCCATACGAGGGTACCAGAAGCCCATATGTAAGTACCCCGAGCCACCGGAGAGTGGGTGTACGGGGCAACGTAGGGTGCACTGTGACCCACGTAATCCTACAGGGTTGGCGTGCAACCCATGCCACTTTGTCGTGTTGACTTCAAGAGCAGCCGACCGGGGTCCTCGTCCGGATGGACTAGCCGGATTGTCGTACCAGCCGGCATGCGGAGTGATGGCTGGGACGTGACACTTCGCATGGCATCACCTTCGACCAACTGGTGAATCATATGTCGGTTGCTTCTTTTAGGATCTTGGAGGCACCCGGGGATCATCCCCCTACACTAGCCCCCAAACAGGTCAGAGTTTCGTGGCCGGTTTGCCAGGTGTGAAGCTCCCGTATGTTTCTTTTGTTCGTGACGGCTTCTCTTGCCGGCTGGTCGCGTCATGCCCCGGGTTCTTCGCATGGACAGTTGGAGGTGACGTAATGATCAGCCCGGGTGACATTATTGATGACGCGGGCCGTGTCACGTGGGCCTACGGCCGCAGTCTAATCGATGTCGTCGCTTCGTTTCTTGTGCACGGGATCTCCTGTGGCCGAGGGAGATATTACGGGATCTGCTGCAGCGCACTATCTAATATGGGGTTGCCCGATCTTCTCAATGAGCTCTCTCGAAATTATGGTGGATGTTTTGTGGATGATAAGATAACTAGTGCTACACTAAAAACTCTCCTTGGATAATTCCTGTTGCCAGTGCAACAACAATCAATCCCTTTGGATATTCTCAACTACACACTCTTGCACACGCAATCAAAGACTACGAGTGGTCCTGTATCCCCTTATTCCAAGTGGAACAACAAGATATCATGCAACCTTGCAATGGTTACTTCAAGATGAATGCTTAGCAGCAATACAATCTAGAGGCTAGGGTTTTCTTAGTTTAAACTTGGTCTAATCTAAACTACACGCATGTGGTAGCTATTTAAGAGAGGGGTGCGGCCACAAGGTGCCTTGCGCAAGCACTCCTTCTCCAACTCGACTAGGACTCCTGCTAGGACTAGGAATTGGATACAAACTGACCTTAAGGGGATTCGGCCATGTATGGACACGCATGCCCATGCCTATTTGGAAATAGGACTTATACTATGGCGCATTGATATTTAATGGGGCGCCCTCCTCATGTTTCCTTACTTGCTCATTGGTGGAAAACATTCTTGGACTTGTTTTCCACACTTGTACTATTGTTTTCTCTACTTGTACATTTGTTTTCCACACTTGTATTGTTGTTTTCACCACTTGTACTCTTGTTTTCCAGCATCTCCAGCTTGTTTTCCAGCTCCTGCTTGTTGTTTTCCACCTCCATGTTTGTGTTATCAATAACCATGATCATACATAAATGCATAGACTTAGGCAGTATAAAATTCTCACTATCACAAACATCATATTCAATAAGGAGTGAATTCACCTGTTGCTGTAATAATTTGGCCCTTGATCTTGTTATTGGTCCAAGTCTTATTCCAGCATGCTTCTCTTGGATAAAACCTCCTTGTGGGGTAAAGAACTAGGGATGTCCTCATAATCCTCCCCCACCCCTTGAAAAGGCATCGACCTCGACGCAGCAAGGTCATCTCCATGATATGGTGTCAAATTAGCTCAAGGTAATAACTTTGATTTTCTCAACTTGGGGAATCTATCTTTTTGAAAGTGCACCCATACCAAATCTCCTGGCCGAAATAATACCTCCTTTCAATTCTTGTTTACTCTTTCAGCCTCATACTTCCCTTTCTTCTCTATGGCATCTTTTGTCTTCTCATGTATCTTGTTCACAAAATCAGCTCTCTTTGATGTCTCCATATTTATTCTTTCTTGTATGCAAAGTGGTAATAAATCAAGTGTGTAATGGGCTTGAAACCATAGGCCACTTCAAACGGGCAAAGCTGAGTAGTAGAGTGGACAACCCTGTTATATGCGAATTCCACATGTGGCAAACACTTCTCCCACTCCCGCCGATTTTTCTTGATCATGGTTCGCAACAATGGTGATAGTGTGCGATTAACCATCTCCGTGTGTCCATCAGTTTGGGATTGACATGTAGTTGAAAACAGCAGCTTTGTTCCTAGCTTCCCCCATAGTGTCTTCCAAAAATAGCTCATGAACTTCACATCACGATCAGAAACAATAGTCCTTGGTACTCCATGTAGTCTCACTATGTCCCTGAAAAATAGAATAGCAATATGCGACTCATCGTCGCTTTTGTGGCATCTTAGAGAATCTATCCACTGCCACAAATATAGATTCATGTTCTCTTTTAGTCCTAGGCAATCCTAACACAAAATCCATACTTATATCTTCCCATGGTGTAGTGGGTGCAGGAAGAGGAGTATACAAACCGTGGGGCTTCAATTTTGATTTAGCCTTGTTGCAAGTGATGCAACGTTGCACAAACCTATAAACATTACGTCTCATATGTGCCCAATAAAAATTACCATCCAACATAAGTAATGTTTTCTCACGTCCAAAGTGTCCCATCAATCCACCACTATAAGATTCTTGCAATAACATCAAACGCAAAGAACACTCAGGAATACATAATTTGTTAGCTCTAAACAGAATTCCATCATGTATATGATATTTATCCCAAGCCTTCACATTAGAAAAATTCCCATATGGTGTAGAAAATTCCTTATCTTCAGCATATAGAAGTTTTAAACTCTCAAAACCCGAAACTTGGACATCCAATTTAGTGAGTAATATGTTTTTTCTAGACAAAGCATCAACAACCACATTATCTAATCCTTTCTTATGCTTAATAATGTATGGGAAAGATTCAATAAATTCTACCCATTTAGCATGTCTTTTATTAAGATTGGATTGATTCTTTAAAAATTTCAAAGCCTCGTGACCTGAATATATAATGAACTGTTTCAGCCACAAATAGTGTTTCCACACTTCTAAAACTCTAACAAGTGCATATAATTACTTATCATAGACGGAATAATTCAATTGAGCACCATGTAATTCTTCATAAAAGTAGGCAATATGTTTTCTATCTTGCATTAATACACCTCCTATACCTATGCCACTAGCATCACATTTAATCTCAAATTGTTTATGAAAATTTGGTAACATCAATAATGGGGACGAAATCAATTTATTTTTCAAAGTATTAGAAGAAATATCTTGAGCAACCCCCCACTCGATATTCACACCTTTCTTAGTAAAATCATTTAAAGGGGCAGCAATAGTACTAAAGTCTTTAACAAATCTTCTATAAAATCCATCAAGTCCATTAAAACTTCTGTCGCACCCTGACTTCTAGGGGATACTCACCGTACGAACTGGATAGCAGATGCTTGGATTATGGGGCATAACTGCTCCCACGTCCCAGCTTCCTGGTAGGCCTGCGCTTATGCGCGACAACACAAGCCCTGCTATTCCATCGTCGATGTAAACTATCCACTAGAGATCAAAGGCACTTCCGTCGACGTACTTCAAACCATACACACATGGTACGTCAACGGCGTTTAACAAGTGATATCACAACAGATCTCTACGACACAAAAGATTGAAATAACTTGCAAATGGCTCTCATTAGAGCAGAGATAGCAAATACAATCATTCAGAGGGCACCTGCCCCAACAATACATCATTACAATACAGCGGAAGCATTCAACATGTCTGGGTACAGACAAGAACCAAATAGGCCTAAGAGGCCGGAAACAAACAGACGGAGCCCATCCACGAAGTCTCGGATCCTGCCCGGGTCCGCTATCTACTCGTCAGCAGTCTCGTCATACTCCACGTAGTTGCCACCATGTAGATCCTCGGAAACGTAGTTCTGCGGAAACCACAGCCCCCAAAGGGGTCAGTACATAAACGTACTGGCAAGCAAGACTCACAATTCACCAAAGTGTAACCCGTCAACACCAAGCACAGATGCCTTGGGTTCAACGGAAGAGAGGGGATATAAAAGATGCTGCAACTGGCTGCTCTACACAACTACAGAAACATACTACAACTGCCGGCTAACAGAAAGGAGATAAGATCGAGGATTGTAACCAACTGAACGATAACTTCAAACAAACCCATCCTGGATCTCGCCCCTTATCCAAAGAAGCGATCCGAGGATAACTCACACGGTTGTATTAACGGTGAATCAAATTATTATGTCATCAACCTATTACTAGTCAAGTTATTAATCATGGGGTGTAACATGTTTGATCATTATGTTTAAGTTGTCCTGAGTACTTGTTAGCCAGTACT
Organism: Alopecurus myosuroides; assembly: GCA_028641055.1. Classification (NCBI taxonomy): domain Eukaryota; kingdom Viridiplantae; phylum Streptophyta; class Magnoliopsida; order Poales; family Poaceae; genus Alopecurus; species Alopecurus myosuroides. The sequence goes on from CM054059.1 coordinate 340,987,927, forward strand.
TTCACCAAGTAATCCATAACCGCGGAAAACACGGCTTCTCGAGAAGATTATCCCTGCAGGGTTGCACCAATTTGGCCGTACACTCATGAATAACCCGCCAGATGGAAAGGCCCTTCCACCAAGCGGGGTACTCAACACAACCAACCATTCCTCGCATCAAGCCCAAAGCACCTTGGGCGCACGGCTAATCGAGCCCAGAAGAAAATGGACCCTCATAGCACTCTAAGAACGTGTCCCCCTATATGCCGACTACGAAAGTTCCACCCTGGCCTGGGCTCGCAAAAACATGCATGCGGCAAATGGAAAACACGAACTAAATGAGGTGATTTGGACGAGATGCGAATCAGGTCAAGTTGAGGGGGGCGCCCATACTCGCTTCCCAAATGCGGGTAGTGCGCTCATCATGGATCAGTAGACAAGACCCTTTTCCTATTAGGGTCGACACTAGCAGGCCTCAAAACCACACAGGGCCTCCTGCCGGTGCCTTATCATCAAATTTATTATTAATAGTAACATTAGCATGATTGATTGATTAAACATCGAGCCCCCACAACGTAATAGATATAGTAACAGAAAGTAACGGATAACAGACTCGAGCAAAAGCAACCTAAGCATGATAGTAAGACACGGGCACAAGCAATGGTTATAGGTGTGGAGGTGAGGCAATATCAAGGTTAAGGGATTCATGTGATGGGTTCGTAACAGAAACAACTACTACTAAGGCTAGCAGAAAAGAACAACGGAAAGTATCGGTAACCAATGTTGAAAGGAACACAGTGGTTCATGTGAGTGATAACTTGCCTGCAAAACCCAGTAGCCTGGTACTGAGCTAGATCCTTAGAAGGGGTGTCGTAAGTATCGTCGGTCTCAACGTCGTCGTATATCCGGGAAGAAGCAAACAAACATTGCAGAAAGATAAACAATCAATATAATGGCATAGGTGCACAAACATGGGATGATGCATGATAGTTTAATTGATGCATAGAAATAAACTAGTTGACAAGATACATAACATGATTAAATGGACCCACATGCAATTGGATTGCATATGAAAAGCCCATGAATTATGGTTGAATTAATTGTTTTACAACTAATCATTATGTGTAAGTGTGTTAGCACGATGCATGGATGAGGAAAACAGCAAAATAACAACAATAGAACCAAATGGAAATAAGTTTTAACAAGTTTGGAATTTCAGTTATTAAGTTAAGAAATTTTGGTTACTTAAAGGTGCCACACAAGCAATTGTTGTTTTCACCAATTTTAATTGTTCAAAATAGATAACAAAGTTCATATTTGATAAGAACACACAATTTTAGGTGGATTGCATGTTTCACTTGTTGAAAAAGGATTTCAAATAAATTATTTATGAATTAAACAAGTGTAAGCAAGAATTAAATGAAATTAATTCAAACATGAACTTATTTGAATTCTTATTTTTTCAAAACATTAGATGAAGTTCATATTTGAAAATGTTATGCTTTTATGGTTTGAAAACATATTTTATATGTCCCAAAAGAATTTGTTTTGATCAGTTATGAATTTAACAATATTAAATGAATTGAACAAGGTTTAAATTATTTAACCAATTTTAATTATGCAAAACATTAAACAAAATTTATATTTGGAAAGAGGGTTTAATTTTGCATGGAAAACATATTTCATTTGTGGAAATTGGATTTAAAATGAGCAAGTTATTATTTTGGCAATTTTAAATGCAATAAACAAGAAACAGTTGTTTTCAGCAATTTAAATTATTCAAAACAGCAAACAAAATTTATATTTGGAAAGTACATGAAAAGTTGATTGGAAAACATATTTGGTTTGTGAAATTTGGAATTTTTATGAACAAGTTATGAATTTTGCAAGTTTAAGTGAATTTGACAAGTTTTTCAAATATTGCACCAATTTAAAATATTCAAAACAGTAAACAAATTTCATATTTGGATAGAACATTTAATTTGGGACAGAAAACATATTTAAAAAGTTAAAATTGGAGTTGGGATGAATTTCTTATGCAATTTACAAAATTGGGTGCAAATCTGCCATTTTTTAGTGAAACAGGGACTTAGCAAATATTTTTCCAGGGGCTAGAATAACTTGCAAGGGCCTAGTTGTGAATTTGTGAAGTTTCTGTGACCAAATCATGGAAAAATAAAAATTTTGTTAATGGTGCAGGGGGTGGGATTTGATCCCTGCACCTCCTACTTGTGCTGAGGGAACAGCACCAGTGGGGCTGGTGCGGTTTTTGTGTTAGGGAGGGGTCTCAAGGGGGTATGAGGTTCAGGAACTTGCACTGCACCTAAATTGGAACAAAATAGAAGCAAAAGGGGTGGGGAGCTGGGACTCGAACCCGGGATCTGTGGCTGCGCGCGCTGGGGAAGCTACCACTGGGGTGTGCGATGGCTTGTGCTAGGAGATGCAGCGGGGGGAGGTTAAGGTGTTGGCTGCGGGCTGTTTTGTTTCCTGAAACTGCACGTACGTTACTGAACCAAGATCGGACATGGATATAGATCGCTGGTCGAGCAGCTGCTCGCCGGAGAGGGGGCGGCCAAGGGGGAAAAGGAGATGAGGGAGGAGGAGTAGAGGGAGGAGAGGGAGGAGGTAGATGGGGGCAGCCTCACCTAGCGGTCGAAGGGGAGTCGGGGCGGACAGCAGCACAGCGGACAGGGGGAGATGCAGGGAGATGGCCGGCCGGAAACCTCGACGGCGCGGCCGCCCGGGGCCTCCTCGGTCCACGGCGCCTACGCCAAAGAGGGAGAGCTTCATGGGGCGGTTCCATTTTTGCCCACTCCCTGGTCGTAGAAGGACCGGAGCTCCGGTGATCGCCGGTGCAAAAGGAGGCTAACTTTCGGTTAGGTTCAGTATGGGTACAGAGAGCAGAGAGGGAAGGAGGAAGAAGGAAGAAGAGATGGAGGCGCTGTGCTAGGGTTAGGGTTAGCAGGGGAATCGGTGGTGGTTTTAAGGGGCAGAGGAGCAAGGTACGGCAGCCATCCTGGAGGGGAGGGAGAGATCGAGTGGTTCTGCTGCGTTCGTACAGAGGTGACGCCAGCGAGGAAGATGACAGCGAGGAAGAGGGGTACTGGGCCAAGGTGGAAACGGGCTGGGCTGGGATAGGTGGTAGTTAGGTTAGTTGCTGCTCCTTCTCCTTTTGTATTTTCTGTTTCTTTTATTTTTTTTTGTAGCAAACAAAATTGGAAGAAAAGAAGGCCCTTAGGGTTAGGAAAAATTCATAGAAAAATAGGGTGTGCTCCTGGTGTTGATTACAAACAATTAACAAGTTTGAATTCCCAAAATATTTGAATTTGTGGTGCTGTTTGAAAATAAGCCAAATTGAATGAGTTTCTTTATTAGTTGAACATTAACAAAACCACACTTTTAAATAGGGTGACCCCTATGATTAATTGGAAACAAAGAGTGAATAATGTTTTGGTTATTATTTTTATAATTTCAAATTGGGTTCTGTTTTGAATGTTTTGGTTTGAATTGAGCAATTTAGAAAATAATAGATTAACATAGAAAACAAGGATTTTAATAGGGGAACCTTATTGATTAAAGTGATTAAATTAGTTGATTGTTTTTGGGGGTTTGTTATAAACTCAAGTGGATTGATGTTTTGAGAATTTGATTTGAATTTGAAAGTGATTTGAATTAATTGATTGAAGTAATTATTTGATTAAACCCAACAAATTAAGGAGTGATCAACATGGAATAAAATGGAACAATTTGGTTGTTTTCACTTGTTATTTTTATTCCAAAAGTTGTAACAGAACAAGTATGAAAACATTGTTTGAGTAAGGTTTGAATTTGAGTTGTGAAAACAGTGGAAAACAAATGCAACAATTTAGAAACAAAAGCAAACAACATGGAAACAATATGATGACATGATGCAATACTTAAATAAACATGAAACAAACATTCTAATTGGTAGGTTTTCATACTTGGGCTGTTACAAAACGCCCCCCTTGAAGGAATCGCGCCCCGAGATTCCTACTGAGAAAAGAAAAGATCCGGAAACTTCTTGGGTAGACGTCAGGGAATTTGGAAACCACCGGAACATTTTCAATTGAAGGAAGAGGTTTTTGTACCAAGGGTACGATGTATAGCTGAATGGAACTTGATTCATTTGGAGAATAGATTATCTGGCTAGAATGGTGGAACAGAATTATTGACATCAATGCAACACCAAGAATAATATCAATGTCAGAATCATCAACATGAGAGTAACGAGGAATATGTGGCCTCCCATTAGAATTGGATTGTTCTTACTTATCTTGGAAGTCAACATTTGAGATCCCGGGGAGTGAACAGAGTTTTGATTGCTTAGTGGAACCAGAACTGGGTTGTATGTTGTGGAAAAGATTGTTGACATAAAGGAATGTGATTCTCCGGTATCAAATAGCACCTTAGCTGGACAAGAGTTTACGAGGAAGTTTTGATTAGACGCCGGTAGAAGATTTGAAGTGGAAAACAACAACAAGATTTCAACGGACGAAAAGGATGTTGAGAAGAACAGGATAATGAAGCAACACCGGGAAAACGAGAACAAAACTCCTAAGGTACTACAGAAAAACCCATCCGGGCTTCTAAAGGATCATTATCTACTTCTTAAGGAATAGAGGATCTGCTTCCGGGGCTTACACGCCTCCGTTCTCAATCATGAGTAGGCAACATGATAAATCATGTCACAACCACCTCCATTCCTATGGTCTAGTAGATATAACCATCCTAGAGAAACCAGGATTCGTGAAATCCTAACTTGAAAGTTTAGATGAGAAGGGAAAACAAGGTTGCACTTCCTTACCAGAAAAAGGGAGGGTGGGTGGGGAAAGAAGAAAAAGAACAGAATTCCTACTCTCACGTTTCATTTTTCCTATATAGCTACAAAATAGTTTCTAGACTCAACTGCGACCAGTAAAAAGGGATCCTACAGGCAGACAGGCTCTGATACCATTTGTCGCACCCTGACTTCTAGGGGATACTCACCGTACGAACTGGATAGCAGATGCTTGGATTATGGGGCATAACTGCTCCCACGTCCCAGCTTCCTGGTAGGCCTGCGCTTATGCGCGACAACACAAGCCCTGCTATTCCATCGTCGATGTAAACTATCCACTAGAGATCAAAGGCACTTCCGTCGACGTACTTCAAACCATACACACATGGTACGTCAACGGCGTTTAACAAGTGATATCACAACAGATCTCTACGACACAAAAGATTGAAATAACTTGCAAATGGCTCTCATTAGAGCAGAGATAGCAAATACAATCATTCAGAGGGCACCTGCCCCAACAATACATCATTACAATACAGCGGAAGCATTCAACATGTCTGGGTACAGACAAGAACCAAATAGGCCTAAGAGGCCGGAAACAAACAGACGGAGCCCATCCACGAAGTCTCGGATCCTGCCCGGGTCCGCTATCTACTCGTCAGCAGTCTCGTCATACTCCACGTAGTTGCCACCATGTAGATCCTCGGAAACGTAGGTCTGCGGAAACCACAGCCCCAAAGGGGTCAGTACATAAACGTACTGGCAAGCAAGACTCACAATTCACCAAAGTGTAACCCGTCAACACCAAGCACAGATGCCTTGGGTTCAACGGAAGAGAGGGGATATAAAAGATGCTGCAACTGGCTGCTCTACACAACTACAGAAACATACTACAACTGCCGGCTAACAGAAAGGAGATAAGATCGAGGATTGTAACCAACTGAACGATAACTTCAAACAAACCCATCCTGGATCTCGCCCCTTATCCAAAGAAGCGATCCGAGGATAACTCACACGGTTGTATTAACGGTGAATCAAATTATTATGTCATCAACCTATTACTAGTCAAGTTATTAATCATGGGGTGTAACATGTTTGATCATTATGTTTAAGTTGTCCTGAGTACTTGTTAGCCAGTACTTTCACCAAGTAATCCATAACCGCGGAAAACACGGCTTCTCGAGAAGATTATCCCTGCAGGGTTGCACCAATTTGGCCGTACACTCATGAATAACCCGCCAGATGGAAAGGCCCTTCCACCAAGCGGGGTACTCAACACAACCAACCATTCCTCGCATCAAGCCCAAAGCACCTTGGGCGCACGGCTAATCGAGCCCAGAAGAAAATGGACCCTCATAGCACTCTAAGAACGTGTCCCCCTATATGCCGACTACGAAAGTTCCACCCTGGCCTGGGCTCGCAAAAACATGCATGCGGCAAATGGAAAACACGAACTAAATGAGGTGATTTGGACGAGATGCGAATCAGGTCAAGTTGAGGGGGGCGCCCATACTCGCTTCCCAAATGCGGGTAGTGCGCTCATCATGGATCAGTAGACAAGACCCTTTTCCTATTAGGGTCGACACTAGCAGGCCTCAAAACCACACAGGGCCTCCTGCCGGTGCCTTATCATCAAATTTATTATTAATAGTAACATTAGCATGATTGATTGATTAAACATCGAGCCCCCACAACGTAATAGATATAGTAACAGAAAGTAACGGATAACAGACTCGAGCAAAAGCAACCTAAGCATGATAGTAAGACACGGGCACAAGCAATGGTTATAGGTGTGGAGGTGAGGCAATATCAAGGTTAAGGGATTCATGTGATGGGTTCGTAACAGAAACAACTACTACTAAGGCTAGCAGAAAAGAACAACGGAAAGTATCGGTAACCAATGTTGAAAGGAACACAGTGGTTCATGTGAGTGATAACTTGCCTGCAAAACCCAGTAGCCTGGTACTGAGCTAGATCCTTAGAAGGGGTGTCGTAAGTATCGTCGGTCTCAACGTCGTCGTATATCCGGGAAGAAGCAAACAAACATTGCAGAAAGATAAACAATCAATATAATGGCATAGGTGCACAAACATGGGATGATGCATGATAGTTTAATTGATGCATAGAAATAAACTAGTTGACAAGATACATAACATGATTAAATGGACCCACATGCAATTGGATTGCATATGAAAAGCCCATGAATTATGGTTGAATTAATTGTTTTACAACTAATCATTATGTGTAAGTGTGTTAGCACGATGCATGGATGAGGAAAACAGCAAAATAACAACAATAGAACCAAATGGAAATAAGTTTTAACAAGTTTGGAATTTCAGTTATTAAGTTAAGAAATTTTGGTTACTTAAAGGTGCCACACAAGCAATTGTTGTTTTCACCAATTTTAATTGTTCAAAATAGATAACAAAGTTCATATTTGATAAGAACACACAATTTTAGGTGGATTGCATGTTTCACTTGTTGAAAAAGGATTTCAAATAAATTATTTATGAATTAAACAAGTGTAAGCAAGAATTAAATGAAATTAATTCAAACATGAACTTATTTGAATTCTTATTTGTTCAAAACATTAGATGAAGTTCATATTTGAAAATGTTATGCTTTTATGGTTTGAAAACATATTTTATATGTCCCAAAAGAATTTGTTTTGATCAGTTATGAATTTAACAATATTAAATGAACTGAACAAGGTTTGTATTATTTAACCAATTTTAATTATGCAAAACATGAAACAAAATTTATATTTGGAAAGAGGGTTTAATTTTGCATGGAAAACATATTTCATTTGTGGAAATTGGATTTAAAATGAGCAAGTTATTATTTTGGCAATTTTAAATGCAATAAACAAGAAACAGTTGTTTTCAGCAATTTAAATTATTCAAAACAGCAAACAAAATTTATATTTGGAAAGTACATGAAAATTTGATTGGAAAACATATTTGGTTTGTGAAATTTGGAATTTTTATGAACAAGTTATGAATTTTGCAAGTTTAAGTGAATTTGACAAGTTTTTCAAATATTGCACCAATTTAAAATATTCAAAACAGTAAACAAATTTCATATTTGGATAGAACATTTAATTTGGGACAGAAAACATATTTAAAAAGTTAAAATTGGAGTTGGGATGAATTTCTTATGCAATTTACAAAATTGGGTGCAAATCTGCCATTTTTTAGTGAAACAGGGACTTAGCAAATATTTTTCCAGGGGCTAGAATAACTTGCAAGGGCCTAGTTGTGAATTTGTGAAGTTTCTGTGACCAAATCATGGAAAAATAAAAAATTTGTTAATGGTGCAGGGGGTGGGATTTGATCCCTGCACCTCCTGCTTGTGCTGAGGGAACAGCACCAGTGAGGCTGGTGCGGTTTTTGTGTTAGGGAGGGGTCTCAAGGGGGTATGAGGTTCAGGAACTTGCACTGCACCTAAATTGGAACAAAATAGAAGCAAAAGGGGTGGGGAGCTGGGACTCGAACCCAGGATCTGTGGCTGCGCGCGCTGGGGAAGCTACCACTGGGGTGTGCGATGGCTTGTGCTAGGAGATGCAGCGGGGGGAAGTTATGGTGTTGGCTGCGGGCTGTTTTGTTTCCTGAAACTGCACGTACGTTACTGAACCAAGATCGGACATGGATACAGATCGCTGGTCGAGCAGCTGCTCGCCGGAGAGGGGGCGGCCAAGGGGGAAAAGGAGATGAGGGAGGAGGAGTAGAGGGAGGAGAGGGAGGAGGTAGATGGGGGCGGCCTCACCTAGCAGTCGAAGGGGAGTCGGGGCGGACAGCAGCACAGCGGACAGGGGGAGATGCAGGGAGATGGCCGGCCGGAAACCTCGACGGCGCGGCCGCCCGGGGCCTCCTCGGTCCACGGCGCCTACGCCAAAGAGGGAGAGCTTCATGGGGCGGTTCCATTTTTGCCCACTCCCTGGCCGTAGAAGGACCGGAGCTCCGGTGATCGCCGGTGCAAAAGGAGGCTAACTTTCGGTTAGGTTCAGTATGGGTACAGAGAGCAGAGAGGGAAGGAGGAAGAAGGAAGAAGAGATGGAGGCGATGTGCTAGGGTTAGGGTTAGCAGGGGAATCGGTGGTGGTTTTAAGGGGCAGAGGAGCAAGGTACGGCAGCCATCCTGGAGGGGAGGGAGAGATCGAGTGGTTCTGCTGCGTTCGTACAGAGGTGACGCCAGCGAGGAAGATGACAGCAAGGAAGAGGGGTACTGGGCCAAGGTGGAAACGGGCTGGGCTGGGATAGGTGGTAGTTAGGTTAGTTGCTGCTCCTTCTCCTTTTGTATTTTCTGTTTCTTTTATTTTTTTTTGTAGCAAACAAAATTGGAAGAAAAGAAGGCCCTTAGGGTTAGGAAAAATTCATATAAAAATAGGGTGTGCTCCTGGTGTTGATTACAAACAATTAACAAGTTTGAATTCCCAAAATATTTGAATTTGTGGTGCTGTTTGAAAATAAGCCAAATTGAATGAGTTTCTTTATTAGTTGAACATTAACAAAACCACACTTTTAAATAGGGTGACCCCTATGATTAATTGGAAACAAAGAGTGAATAATGTTTTGGTTATTATTTTTATAATTTAAAATTGGGTTCTGTTTTGAATGTTTTGGTTTGAATTGAGCAATTTAGAAAATAATAGATTAATATTGAAAACAAGGATTTTAATAGGGGAACCTTATTGATTAAAGTGATTAAATTAGTTGATTGTTTTTGGGGGTTTGTTATAAACTCAAGTGGATTGATGTTTTGAGAATTTGATTTGAATTTGAAAGTGATTTGAATTAATTGATTGAAGTAATTATTTGATTAAACCCAACAAATTAAGGAGTGATCAACATGGAATAAAATGGAACAATTTGGTTGTTTTCAATTGTTATTTTTATTCCAAAAGTTGTAACAGAACAAGTATGAAAACATTGTTTGAGTAAGGTTTGAATTTGAGTTGTGAAAACAGTGGAAAACAAATGCAACAATTTAGAAACAAAAGCAAACAACATGGAAACAATATGATGACATGATGCAATACTTAAATAAACATGAAACAAACATTCTAATTGGTAGGTTTTCATACTTGGGCTGTTACAACTTCTTACTTGACTCACATTAATGGGAATTGGCCAATTTTTAATTGCTTCAATTTTAGATTCATCCACTTCTATCCAATTTTTAGAAACAACATATCCAAGAAATATGATCTTGTCCTTGCAAAAAGTGCACTTCTCTAAATTACCAAACAATTTATTTTCTCTTAGCACATGCAAGACTTGTCTAATATGATCAATGTGTTCATGTTCATTGTGGCGATATATGAGAATATCATCAAAAGAAACTACCACAAACTTGCCAATAAAATCTCCCAAAACATGGCTCATTAATCTCATGAAAGTACTAGGTGCATAATTTAATCCAAAAGGCATCACTAACCACTCATATAAACCAAATTTTGTTTTAAAGGCTGTTTTCCACTCATCTCCTCTTTCATCCTAATTTGACAATAACCACTACGCAAATCAATTTTAGAGAAAACAGCAGCACCACTTAATTCATCTAACATGTCTTCCAAACATGGTATAGGATGATGATAACGAATAGTGATGTTGTTAATTGCCCTACAATCTACACACATGCGCCATGTACCATCTTTCTTAGGAACCAAAATAACAGGAACAACACAAGGAGAGAGGCTTATTCGAATATAACCTTTGTCTAGAAGCTCTTGTACTTGTTTCTGAATTTCCTTCGTTTCTTGGGGATTTGTCCTATAGGGAGCTCGGTTCGGTAATGATGATACAGGAATCAAATCGATTTGGTGCTCAATCCCAGTCAATGGTGGCAGCCCTAGAGGTATTTCTTCTGGAAAAAACATCATGAAACTCCTGCAAAACATTAGAAACACCAATAGAAAGAGGAGTCATGTCATTAGAAACTAAAATTCCCCCCTTATGCATAGCACTATAGGTACTAAGCTATGATCCTCACTAAACTCTCTCAAGTCATCTTTGGTGGCTAAGATAGTTAAAAGGCTCACTCCCTTTTTTTTCACTCGGCCAAGGTTTGTTTTCACACATAGAAGTTGTGTTTTCACTCTTCCCATCTCTCTCACTCTCTTTTTTCTGGATTCACTTATGTTTTCTGTCTAGACTCTCACAATATGTTGTGGTGTCATAGGCCTCAAGATAATATCCTTGTTATTCCAATTCAATTGGTAAGTGTTTGTTCTCCCTTGTGTATAGCTTTCTTGTCGAATTGCCAAGGTCTTCCCAATAGTATGTGGCAAACTATCATGGGAACCACATCACACTCAATTGTATCCTTGTATGGTCCAATCTGAAATTCCACTCTCACAATATGGCACACATTGATTTCTTCATTGTCACTCAACCATTGAATATAATATGGGTGTGGGTGTGGAATATATCTCAACCTGAGCTTTTCACATAAATCCCTCCTTGCTAAATTTGTGCAACTCCCTCCATCAATGATCACCTTGCAAGCCATTTGAGGACCCACAATTGCTTTGGCTTGAAACAAATTGCAGCTTTGGCTCTCATCACTTGGAATAATACTCAAAGCTTGAGTGCAAACAATAGTTGGATAATTTGTAGCATATGCATCAATAGGACCATCTTCATCATCAAAAGTATCCTCCTCGTCAGGATTAGCATCATCTCCTGTCTCGTACCATCATCAACATTGATAATCATGATTTTTTTGTTAGGACAATCTCTCTTAAAATTCCCTTTTCCTCCACATGTATGACATGTCATGTCTCTATTTCGTGGTGTAGGTGTAGAACCACTAGAACCCGAAGCTTGTGATGATGTTTTCTTTGTACTAGGGGTCCTTGTCTCGGATTTTGAGCTTGTAGTACCTCGGGTTGAAGCAACTTGAGGTGTTAGTGGTGAGAAACAGATTTTTGGATGGGAAACTTCTCCTAGCAGTCAATTGCACCTCCTCGGCCAACCTCTTCTCACCTTCTCTTGATTGATGCAAGAATTAACTCATGTTGTTATATTTCACATTCTCATAATGCTTCTACTTTTGAATTGCAAACCTGAAAGAAATCTTTGCATTGTTTGTTCTGGCTCCTCTCTAACTTGAGCTCTTTGAAGTATCAATTCCATCTCCTTGTGATATGCATCCACAGATTTTGTACCTTGCTTCAATTGTTGTAGCTTGTCATAGAGAGTTCTAATATAGTTCTTGGGAACAAATCTTTCTCTTAGCAATTTCTTCTTCTCTCTCCATGTATTAATTTATGGATCCTCATGTTCTTCCCTCAGTCTTGTAATGCCATCCCACCACAAGAGATGATAACCATCAAAACCAGAAGATGCAAGCTTTACCTTCCTCTCTTCACTATATTCATGTAATCTCCATAGCTTGTCAATTTTCAGCTCCCACATCAAGTATTATTCCACATGTTCAGTATCACAAGTGAGACAAGGAATAGATAATTTTGGTTTCCCAAGCCATCATCCTCTCTATTGTTTTCCATAGGAATTCTCCTTGCAAATCCTCGACGGCCTCCTTGCACATTGCCTCGGCCATCATCCAAATCATCAGCATTAGGAGGATTTGGTGGAGCTCTTTGTTGTTGTTGTACCAAAGTTATCAAATAGGCAATCTGTCTTCTCAAATTTGTCATGGATTCTTGCAAAATATCAGCAGATTCTTGTGTACCTGCAGCTTCAATTTTGAGGTCCATATTCCTCAACTCTTCTCTCCAAGAATCATCACTCTTGTCCACCTTAGCAGTAATCCTCTTGTAAAGTGTATCTCTCAAAGCTTCAGACTCATTCCATCTAACCAACTCATCTGGTTTCTTCTTAACCTGTCCATCAACATCACTAGAAGTACTCATGATTAATCTGTTGGTAAAAAAAATAATCAATGGGTTGTGGTGTTCTCTCTCAACTCACTCAAAACCAGCAAATAAGATGTATCTCACCATTCCAAAATGAATAGGATTTACTTACCACAAGTAGCAATGAAAAGTGTACCAAGTGTGAGAAGAGAATAACCAGGGTATCAAGTATCACAAGACAAAACAGGGTATTTGCTGCGGCTTGGTTGGGAATCCTATCAACACCAAAATAGCAACTCCTATTTACTATCTAAGGTGATAAAATTCACTAAAGGAACACACACACACTCTAGGAGACAGATATGTCTTAGCAATTATATGGTACAGTTATTGCAAGCACTAGAAAGACACTAGTAAATAGTCAATGAAACAGGCACAAGATTTCTCAAGAAGTATCCACAAAATCCAAGAAAATATGTATGAAGCTCCACTACTGATATAGTAATGTCTCGGCCTCTTTTTATTTTTTTTCTTCTTTCTATTTTTTATACTTTTTCTCTTTTCTATTTTTTTTATACTTTTCAATGGCCTTTGAATCAACTAGGAGCAATAAGTAGAAGAAAACTGAATTAGGGACACAAAGATGATCAAATAAGCAGCATGTTAGAGCAATAGAAACAACTAGTCTTATGGGTGTGTGCCTAATAATCTTGTTGTAGAATGTTTGTGGATAGGCTTAATAATGATCAGACTGGAATACCTATTGAGAAAAAAAGGAGAAAACAACGAAAAACTACACAAAAAAAACAGAGAGAAAACGAGTGAAAATACTCACGGGAGAGAAAACAGGCAGTTTGTACCGCGGCAGCAGCGAAACAGGACGAAATCTCTGCCCAACAGCATGCCCGTGTGTTGCGAAGAGCGCACGACAGAAGCACCACGCGTGTATGCATGTGTGTTGCAAAACAGCAGCGCCGCGTGGGATTTTTATGCCCGCGGTAATGATTCCGTGTGCAGCTAGGAGTGGGCGCGCGCGGCAGCGAGTTGGGAAAATACGTGTGCCCGGCAAGACTCCGATTTCAACTCAAAGTGAAAAACGTGCGGCCGCAAAACACATTATAACACGAGCAGGGTAGGCCATGGACTCGAATTCGCTACTAGCTAGGGCTTGCGCGCGACAGCGAATTGTGCTAAAACGCATGCACGACAGCGGATGTAAAGCAATCTGATAGATGATAGGAACCCGAGAGCAACACAGTGTATGAATCCGATGGGAGCAAGTACGATCCATGATAGAAAGTTCTCTCCAATTCGTGGTAAAAATCAAACCCCAACTTAGACAAGATCCACGGATCCCAACATATTTTTGTGAGATTTTCGATTAGAGATGAACAAGAAGTAAACTATAAAAACCCTAACCCTAATTAGATGAAAACTAAAAACACAAAAACATGAACACAAATCAACAAGAAACAACAACTGGTAGCGGCTAATTGGTGTTGATCTAGGCTCTCGCAAATCTAAACCTGATATTTTTGTGTGCCTTTTTCTGGATAGGTAATAGAAACAACTAGACTATGGATGAAATTTTCTCACCGAGTAAACCCGAGACTCTGATACCAAAATGAGATGGGGTGGCCCGATCTTCTCAATAAGCTCTCTCGAAATTATGGTGGATGTTTTGTGGATGATAATATAATTAGTGATATACTAAAAACTCTCCTCGGATAATCCATGTTGCCAGTGCAACAACAATCAATCCCTTTGGATATTCTCAAGTACACACTCTTGCACACACAATTAAAGACTACGAGTGGTCTTGTATCCCTTTATTCCCATTGGAACAACAAGATATCACGCAATGGTTACTTCAAGATGAATGCTTAGCAACAATACAATCTAGAGGCTAGGGTTTTCTTGGTTTAAACTTGGTCTAATCTAAACCACACGCAGGTGGTAGCTATTTAAGAGAGGGGGTGCAGCCACGAGGTTCCTTGAGCAAGCACTACTTCTCCAACTCCACTAGGACTCCTACTAAGACTAGGAATTTGGATACAAATCGACCCTAAGGGGATTCAGCCATGTATGAACACGCAGGCTCATGCCTATTTGGAAATAGGAAATATACTATGGCGCATTGATATTCAATGGGGCGCCCTCCTCATGTTTCCTTCTTGCTCATTGGTGGAATACATTCTTGGACTTGTTTTCCACACTTGTACTATTGTTTTCTCCACTTGTACATTTGTTTTCCACAGATGTATTGTTGTTTTCACCACTTGTACTCATGTTTTCCAGCATCTCCATCTTGTTTTCCAGCTCCTCCTTGTTGTTTTCCACCTCCATGTTTGTGCTATCAATAACCTTGATCATACATAAATGCATAGACTTAGGCAGTATAAAATTCTCACTATCACAAACATCATATTCAATGAGGATTGAATTCACGTGTTGTTGTAATAACTTGGCCCTTGATCTTGTTATTGGTCCAAGTCTTATTTCATCATGCTTCTCTTGGATAACAACCTTATTGTGTGGTAAAGAACTAGGGATGTCCTCGTCACTATCCATGACCTTTTGGTTCGTGCGCCATGTGGGGGGATTGTGGGCGGTGGTTTCTCCGCGTGTCACGCATCCATTACCCCCTCTCCCACCATAAATACGGGCAACGGTGACCTTTCTCGTCTTCTCCATTCTTCTGCCTCTTCTTTCTCTTCTACGCCTCCATTGCGTGTGCTCTTCTTCGTGACAAACACCGCACGTCGCAACAGGAGGGCGCCTTGGATGTCCCGCGCGTGGTTCCGCCGCTGGAGATTCTCTTCTTCAGGCCGCCTCCCGTTCCGCCAACGACGAGCGGATGGCGGGCCAGAGGAGAACTATTTCCGCCTCCGAGGATGCGCCCAAGAAGGGGTTTTCGGCGGTATACACGGTGACCCTCAGCGACCTCTTCTACTACCGCTGCGTTGGTTACTTTGGACTAGCAACAAGGGTGGACGTAACCGCCATCACCCGCGCAGCCGACTTTAAGGTGTCGGCGAACATTCACACCGTTCTTCGGGTGCCGCCGGCCTTCGAGATCATCCCGTGCATGTTGCCCAATGAGCGGGTGTTCTTCTGCTCCCACTTAGACCACGGTCTTGTGCCTCGGGTCCCTTCATCATCACCTTCCTCACCTTCTTCGGCCTCCTGATCCATCACCTAGGGCTGAACGCCATGACGTACCTCGCGTACTTCGTGAGCTTGTGCAAGAACTACTTGGGCATCTAGCCCAATCTGGAGCTTTTTGTCCGGTTGTTGTTCGTGAAGGCAGGGTCAGAGGTGGCGCATGGGCCACTGGTGAAATGCGGGTGTGCCATCATCGTCACCAGGGCGGGAACCTTCCTGCCCAAGCTGATCTTGGTGGACTCGGCGAAGATGTGGTAGCAGTGCTACTTTTACATTGAGAACATGGCAGGCGGCGAACGGATCAGCCTCGAGCCCTTCACCAACACGCCGCCGGTTTCCCAGAACAACTGGACGGCCCGGTCCTACGGGGACGCGGCGCTGGGTGACGCCTTGCTGGTCCGGGTGAGGGATTTGTGCCACGCCGTCTTGACCTCGCGGGACCTCCTTCTGAGCTGGATGTCGCGCCAGCTAATGCCGTTGTGGCACCCCTCCCACAATATGTGCTTCACTTTGGGGCTCAACGACCCCAGCCGGATCTCCCGGGCGGACGCCGGCTTGGAAGCGCTGAAGGCCACGATGCACACTGTCGCGCCCAAGAAGGTGGTGAAGGAGCTGTGGCAATATGGCCATGAGCCATACACGCGGCAGAACCTTCCGCCCCAAGTAAACGCTTGGGCCTATCTGGTCCGGTTTGTTTTGCTCTGGCTGGCTGACCTCAGTCTCGGCCGGTTGGTGTAGATCTTCGCCATTCAGGAGGGAGAGGATGGTCTAGACGGCCGGACATCCTTCCGGATCTGCCTGATCCGGTTGCGTCAGCGCAGTCGGCCGCAGGCGCGGCGGTCGTGGTGGAGGACGCGGAAGACGACCCGGCGCCGGCTCGTGATGGTAAGCTTCCCGGCCCGGGTGACGAAGTCATTGACATTGACGACGATAGTTATGACGTGGACTTGTCGGCCTCCTCCGTTGCACAAGCTAAACGGTGCCGATCGTCCGGTTGGGGATGACGAACCGGGGGCGAAGCAAGAACACGGCGGTGTGCCTTCAACCGGAGGGTCGCGACGCCAGCAGAGGGCTCCTCCTCCGATGGTGACCGGAAAGCGTCGCCTTTTCTTTCTTTTGTGGGCGTGAGTTATTTCTTGACGTTTTTTTCACACGGAGGTTGTGTCGTCCAGCCCAATGCGGACAACGGCTCCTTCTCCGCTTTGGGAGGTGACTCCGCCCTCGAAGGTGAATCCCCAGGCGGGCATTGGCGCTGAGGGGGAGTCGGGCTCTGCGCTGGTCCTGGTTGACATAGAGGCGGACGCTGCCAGCGCCACGGCCCATCTTGGTGCTGGACCCAACGGTCCGGCCTCCGCCCCGCCGGCTGCAGCGCCTCAGCCGGAGACGGCTTCCTTGACCTACACCGCCTTGGCCGTGGCCACGTGGACTCCCACGGCCGCCATTAAATATCAGGGTGTGGGGATGTCTCCATCCCTTATGGTGCCGTCTGGCTCAACTCCGTCGGTCGTTTGTGCGGGGTCCCTGCTTGGGACCATCCGCTGGCATCGGCAACCGGCCCGATCGCGACGGCGGCATGCCCCCTAGCCCCGGCTGTTTTGGCTCGTTAGGAAGCCGTGCAACAGCTATCCGGGACCATCCGTCTGCCTCTCAAGCCCATTGAGGCCGGTCAGTCATTGAAGAAGTACATGTAGGCCGCAGCCGAGACATGCTCGGCGGTGACGAGCGACCTGGAGCTTGCCGTCCACGCGTGCTCTATTGTGAACGAGCTGATGGTGGTAGGATTCCTTCTTGGGTTTGGTCTTAGGGGAAGTAGCTAGAAGATCCTGACTTTTTCATTTTTGCTCGCAGGATGCGAGCCACAGCGATGCCCAGGTGAGGGCAGCCAACGCCAAGATGCTGAGTAAGGGATTCTTTTTTTCCTTTGCGCCAGATATCTTGTTGTGTTGCGGCCGGTTGCTCACAGATGCTTCTTGCTATGTGACAGAGGAGATCCATGACCTCAAGGAGGTGGCCAAGAATATGATGCACGCGTCCTTGTTGGCCCAGAAACTGGATGAGCGGGATCGGGCGCATGGCGAGGCCACCCGAGACCTTCGCCTCCAAGCCAAGCAGTCGGATGCGCACAAGGTGGAGGCAAACGGCTGGCCCCCGAGCTAAAGACCACGGTGGAGGGCCATGCCACAGCCCTGGGCAACCAATAGGCCACCTTCCAGCTTCTGGAGGCCGTACTGGAGGTCACACGGAAGGCCAAGGAGGAGGCGATGGGCCGCCTTCAGGATCAGCTTGACCTCGTAAGCCGCACCACCATCAGTATGTGATCCTTCTTTCACTGGCTGGTTTGGCCGTGATTTTGTCGCCTGACCCTTGTTTCTGGTTGTAGGGTACTATCTGGAGGTGGACGATGTCCTTCGTCATGCTTGCGCACTTGAGCTGGGCGTGACCCTCGACTCTGGAGCGATGGCGAGCTGGGAGCCCACCACGGAAGACTAGGCCGCCGCCCTTGTTGAAGAGACCAAGGCTTTGCAGGAAGCCGGACAAGCCGTGTTCACCGCCACTTGGGACTCCGAAACAGGTCCAGAGGTCATGGCGGAGCTCACGGTCCGCCTTCAGGAGGCACCTGACACCGTCGACCGCCTGAGGGAGTCAACCGCATGTTCCGGCGTCGAGATGGCCCTGACCATGATCATATCGTGGTTCAACCCGGGCTTCTACATGGCAGGCCTTGAGCATATGTCTTGCGGCTTTCGGTAGGGGACGAGCTTCCCCGAGCTTCAGGCTCGCCCGGGCGTTCGTGAGGTTGCGAGTCAGATGGGTGGCTACGCGGATATCGACGTCTTCTTCCCGAAGGAACCGGAGATTGAAGCAGGCGGCATGAGGGAGCAAGAGGCTATGAGTGTTGAGGAGCTGGTTGTCGGGGTCCCCCCGCCCGTGACTGTCACGACGACCGAGCAGGTGGTAGGTGCGGACGCGCCTGGCGCAGAGTGACTCCACTGGTTGTCGGTCGTATTTGTCTATTGTTTGTGAAGACCTTGACTTATATCGCTTGACCCCGGGATTTCGGGCGTAACTATAGTGTACCTGGATCTTTGTGTGGTTTGTACTGAAGGGTCCCCGAGCGGGTCTTCATCTTTGTCATTGCTGCTTTGTTTTCCATCTTTTTTCAGATTACCTAGTGGCAGCGTTCTAGCATACCCACCGGGTGTAGCCCCCTAGATTGGGCCCGGCTCGCGTCGGGAGGCGGGCTGAATCTCTTACTTTCTTGGAAAAAGGTTGGCCAGCTGCCTGTAGCAGCCGACTAGCTATCGGGCGGCAAGAACTTAGATGTAGAATATGCATAGCAACTATGCATTCCACTGACGCTCCGTCTTGTCGTACGAGGTGTCTCCCTTGTACTTGCGTGGCTCGCGCATGTCGATGATGTAGTACGTGTTGTTGCTCAGTGCCGGCTAACGATGAATGGGCCCTCTCATGGCGAGGACAGCTTGTGGAGGCCCTTGGTGTCCTGGATCAGCCGGAGCACGAGGTCGCCTTCTGGAAAGCGAGGGGGCGGATCCACCGGGTGTGATACCGGTGGAGGTCTTGCTGGTATATAGCCGATCTGGACAAGACCACATCATGCGCTTCTTCGAGCAGGTCCACACCATCTTGGTTTGCCTGTTGTGTGTCCTTCTCCATGTACATGACGACTCGAGGCGAGTCGAAATGGATATCTGTTGGCAAGATGGCTTCCGCGCCGTAGACAAGGAAGAAAGCAGTGTAGCCGGTTGATCGGTTGGGCGTTGTCCTGAGTCTCCCCATGACGGATGGCAGCTCCTTTATTCGGCAGTCGGGTGCCCGCTCGAGTGGGTTCTCTAGCCGGGGCTTGATGATGGCTAGGATCAGGCCGTTTGCAATTTCCACTTGGCCATTTGATTGGGGGTGGGCTACGGACGCCAGGTCGAGCCGGATCCCCTTGTCCCCGCAGAATCACGCAAAGGCGCCCTTGGCAAAGTTTGTACCTTTGTCGGTGATGATGCTATGCGGGTAGCCGTAGCGGTAGATGATGTACTTGAAGAAGGTGATGACGGTCTGGCCGTCTAGTCTCTTGATTGGCTTGGCCTCGATCCACTTGGTGAAATTAGCGATGGCGGCCAGTACGTGGGTCATGCCGCTTCCGGCCGTCTTGAATAGGCCCACCGTGTCCATACCCCACACGAGGAAGGGCCAGGTGATGGGGATGGTTCTTAGCGTTGTGCTTGGCATGTACTTTTGCGTTCGGAAACGCTGGCATCCATTCTAGGCCTTGATCATCTTTTCGGCATCGGTCGTTATGGTTGGCCAGTAGAATCCATACCGGATGGCCTTGGAACATGTTGGTCTTGTAGACACGTGATGGCCGAATTCGCCCTTGTGTATGTTCCCGAGGAGTCGGAGGCCTAGCTCCGGCTCCATGCAGCGCAAGTACATGCCGCCTACGCTTCACTTGTGTAGGCGGTTGTTGATGATGGTGTAGACTTTGCGCGACGCTGGATCTGCCGCGCAAGCATTTCGTCTTCTGGGAGTGTGCCCTGGACGAGGAAGTTGAGGTAGGGTTGTGTCCAGCCGGGTGTTGGATACTTGGCGAATGCGTCATGCTGGAGTAGTTGCAGGCATGTTTCTTCCGTCAGGCTTGCTCCCGGGGCCGGGTGACTAGCCCCTGGATCCGGCTGACTAGGCCCCGGGTCCGGCTGACTAGGACCCGGGTCCGGCTGACTAACCCCCGGGTCCGGCTAACTATCTCCGGGGTCAATGATAAGGGGGTTCCCAATCTTCTCGATGAACTCACTGATAACTTGTGGATGATAACTAGTGTCTTGCCACGAACTCTTCGGCTAATCCCTGTCACCAATTGCAACAGCCCTCAACCCCTTGGATATTCGAAACTCCACACTCTTGCACAAGTAGCCACCGACTACAAGTGGTCATGTTTCTCCTTATTCCCAATGGAACAGCAGAATACAGTCAACTTTGCAATGTAGTATCAATTCAAGATGAAAGCTTATGAGCAATACAATCTGGAAATTCTAGGGTTTATGTTTTATCGTAGTCTGCCGATCTAACTCGCAGCTATGAGGTATATATGAGGGGTAGGGGTGCGGCCACTATGGGCATTGCGCAAGCATACCTAGCCCAAACCAATTTGGACTCAAACAAACTGATACAAACCGACCCATACAAGGGTGCGGCCATAGGGACACACAAGACCCACTCCTAATCTTAGTAGGACAATCCTTTAGGTGCAGCAACATTGTGTTGGGCGCCTCCTCCCTTGTGATCTTCATTTCTAGACTTGTGGAAAACATCTCCATCTTGCTCTTCTATATGTATAGCCTTGTTTTCCACCAAGTAGCAATTGTTTTCCAGCTTGTCATGTTTGTTTTCCACCTTGTAGCACTTGTCTTCCAGCTCCTCGTGATGTCCACCTCCATGCATGCTTGTGTTATCAACAAACCTGAGTATACATAAGTGCATGGATTTAGGCAGTATAAAGTTCTTGTGAAAACAAACATCATTTTCTGATAAGAGAGAATTCACCTAATGTTCTAGTAACTTAGTTCTTGATCTTGTCATTGGACCAAGTCTCACTTCATTATGTTTATTTTGGACAACAACATCTTCAATAGGAAAAGGTGTGGAAGAACTAGGGATGTCCTCATCATCCTCCCCTCCCCCCCCCTTGAAAAGGCGTCGTCCTCGACGCATCAAGGTCCTCTCCATGGTATGGTGATAAATCAGCCACGTTGAAAGAATTACTCACACCAAACTCATCACTTGGAAGATCAATCTTGGAAGAACTATCATTTATCTTCTGAAGCACTTTATATGGACCAGCACCTCGTGGCATCAACTTGGACTTGCGTAGTGTGGGAAATATGTTCGTACGAAAATGTACCCACACCGAATCACCTGGCCGAAATAGTACTTCCTTCCTCTTCTTATTAACTCTCTCAGCTACATGTCTTCCTGTCTTCTCAATTTCTTGCTTAGTCTTCTCATAAATCTTCCTCCCAAAATCAGCACGTTCTGAAGCCTCCATATTGACTCTCTCTTGTATAGGAAGTGGCGGTAAATCAAGTGGTGTTATTGGTTTAAAACCATACACCACCTCAAACGGGCATAACTGAGTAGTAGAATGTACAGGCCTGCTGTAGGCAAACTTAAGATGTGGCAAACACTCCTCCCACTCCCGCATGTTATTTTTGATCATGGCTCGCAACAATGTGGATAATGTGTGATTCACCACCTCCGTTTGTCCATCAGTTTGGGGGTGACAAGTAGTAGAAAACAGCAACTTTGTGCCCAGATTCCCCCATAGTGTCTTCTAGAAATAGCTCATGAACTTGACATCATGATCAGAAACAATAGTCTTGGGTACTCAATGCAATCTCACTATCTCCCTGAAAAACAGATTAGCAATATGTGATATATCGTCGCTCTTGTGGCATGCAATAAAATGTGACATTTTAGAGAACCTATCCACTACCACAAATATAGAATCATGTCCTCGTTTAGTCCTTGGCAATCCTAACACAAAATCCATACTACTATCTTCCCAAGGTGTATTAGGTGAAGAAAGAGGAGTATATAAACCATGAGGTTTCAGTTTAGACTTAGCCTTGTTGCAAGTGATACAACATCTCACAAACCTCCCCACATCTCTTCTCATTTGTGGGCAATAAAAGTGGTCAGCCAACATGAGCATGTTTTCTCCCTCCCAAAGTGTCCTGTCAATCCACCATTGTGTGATTCCTGCAACAATAACAAACGCAAGGACGACTCGGAACACATAATTTGTTAGCTCTAAACAAATATCCATCATGCAAATGAAATTTATCCCATGCTTTCACATTAGTACAATTCGCATATGCATATTTAAAATCATTATCTTGAGCATACAAATATTTCACACTCTCCAAACCAGGAATTTTCATATCCAATTGAGTTAAAAGCATACTTTTCCTAGAGAGAGCATGAGCAACAACCTTATCTTGGCCTTTCTTGTATTTAATGATATATGGGAATGATTCAATAAATTCAACCCACTTAGCATGACGTTTATTAAGGCTAGATTGGCTCTTTAAAAATTTCAAAGCTTCATGGTCAGAGTGTATTATAAATTCTTTAGGCCACAAGTAATGCTTCCACACTTCAAGGAACCTAACAAGTGCATACAACTCTTTATCATACACAGAATAATTCAATTGAGCACCTGCAATTTCTCAGAAAAATAAGCTACAGTTTTTTTTTCTTGCATAAGCACTCCACCAATACCAATACCACTTGCATCACATTCTATTTCGAATTGTTTATTGAAATTAGGAAGAATAAGCAATGGGGCCGAAATCAATTTGTTCTTAATTTCACCAAAAGCAATATCTTATTCAACCCCCCCCCCCATTCGAAATCAACATCCTTTTTAGTTAGCTCATTTAAAGGTGCAGCAAGTGTACTAAAATCCTTGACAAATCTTCTATAGAAACCAGCCAATCCATTAAAACTTCTCACTTGACTAACATTGATAGGAACAGGCCAATTTTTAATAGCTTCAGTTTTAGATTCATCTACTTCAATTTCATTCTTAGAAACAACATATCCCAGAAATATGACCTTATCTTTGCAAAATGTGCACTTAGCAAGATTACCATAAAGTTTGTTTTCACGTAGCACGTGCAAAATTTGTCTAATATGATCAACATGCTCATAGTCATTGTGGTTGTAAATTAATATATCATCAAAATACACAACCACAAACTTGCCAATAAATTCTCTCAAAACATGGTTCATAAGTCTCATGAAAGTACTAGGTGCATTAGTTAAACCAAAAGGCATCACTAACCATTCATATAACCAAATTTTGTTTTAAAGGCTGTTTTCCATTCATTCCCCTCTTTCATCCTAATTTGATGATAACCACTATGCAAATAAATTTGAGAGAAAATAGCAGCACCACTTTATTCATCTAACATGTCTTCCAAACGAGGTATAGGATGACGATAACGAATAGTGATTTTGTTAATTGCTCTACAATCTACACACATGCGCTAAGTACCATCTTTCTTAGGAATTAACATAACAGAAACAACACATGGAGATAAGCTAATTCTTATTTCCCTTTATCAAGAAGCTCCTGCACTTGTTTCTGAATTTCTTTTGTCTCTTGGGGTTGGTCCTATAAGGGGCTCGGTTTGGTAATGTAGCTCCAGGGATCAAATCAATTTGATGCTCAATGCCACGCAATGGTGTCAGCCCTGCTGGTACCTCCTCTGGAAAAACATCATCAAAATCCTACAATACATGAGAAACACCAATAGGAAGAGGGGTCATGTCATTCGAAACCAAAAAAAATTCCCTTGTGCATGAGCACTATAGGAAGCAATGTAGGATCCTCACTAAACTCTCTCAAGTCCTCTTTGGTGGCTAACATGCATAGAAGGCTCACTCCCTCACTTTTATTTTGACCACTCAGATTGGCTTTGCTATTTTCACTCAGAGAACTATTGGTTTCCCTCTCATGTCTCTCACTCTCCTTCTCAAGATTTACTTCTATTTTTTACGAGACTTATTTACAATTTGTTATGGTGTCATAGGCCTCAAAATTATGTCCTTTCCATTCCAATTCAGCTGATGGGTATGAGCTCTCCCATTATGTATAGCACTTCTATCAAACTGTCAAGGTCTCCCAAGCAACATGTGACAAACTGACATAGGAACCACATCACACTCAATGGTATCTTTGTATGGCCCAATCTGAAACTCAACTCTCACCATGTGGCTCACCTTCATCTCTCCTTTATCACTACGCAATTGAATATAATAAGGATGAGGGTGGGGAATATATCTCAATTTCAGTTTTGCGCACAACTCCTTGCTTGCTAAATTCCTGCAACTTCCTCCATCAATAATCACCTTGCAAGCCATTTGAGGGCCTACAATTGCTTTAGTTTGGAATAAATTGCATCTTTGGCTTTCTGGACTAGGGAGAACACTCAATGATTTTTGTGTGCAAACAATAGAAGGATAACTAGAAGGATATGCATCAACTGGACCATCATCATCACAATCATCCTTGTAACATCCCATGTATGAAAAATAGCCATTAGAATGTTTGCTCTCTGTTATTTTATGTTTTGCATCATGACATCATGTTCATTGCATTTGTTTTGCTTGTTTTCCATTTGTTTTCCTCTGTTTTCATTTGTTTTCCTTTGGTTTCTATTTGAATTTCAAATCAAATTTCAAACCTTTTGTTTCATACTTGTGATGTTACAATTTTCCAAAATGAATATTTCAAATCAAAACAATCAATTGTTTCCATTAAAGTTGTGATTTCGAAACTGTTGATTTATTTATAATCAAAAAATTCATTTAATACCAAACCCTTTGCAAATTCAATTAATTTCCAAAACAGCAACCCCCCTTTTGAAAACTGTGAAAATGACAAAACCCTTCCATCTTTTGTTTCCGTTAAACTAAGGTTCAAACTATTTAAATTATTGCTTTCAATATTTCACTTAATAGTCAAAATTCATTCAAATTGCACTCAAATTCATTTGCATTCTCCAAACAGCAACCCTTTTGAATTTTATGAATATTACAAAACAACTAAATCCTTTGTTTCAAATAAACTTGAATTCAAAATCTTTTAAATTGCTTAATGTCACCCCTATTCACTTAATATCAAAATTATTTAAATTCAATTAAATTTACAAACACCCACATAATTAAAGATTTTGGAAACCAAAACTTTGCAATGTTGCTGTTACAATATAAATAATTGATACAAAAATTTTCCCAAATTTCTAAACCCTAAAAACCCTTCCTTCTTCTCTTTTCCTTTTCAGCAAAAAAAAATAAAACAGAACAAAAAATTAAAAGAGAGAAAGAGAGAGAGGGGCAGGCCCAGCCCACCCTCTTTTCCCCCTCAGGCCCAATACCCCTTCGAGGTCATCTTCAACCTCCTGTACGGCCGATCATCCACGATGTCCATGTTGACAGAAAGATGGAGCAACGGCCGAGCTCTCCCCCCTCCCCCTATAACTCTAGGCCCCGAGCTAACCCTAACCCTAAACCTAGCCGCACCCCTCTCCTCCTCTCTTCCTCTCTCCCCCGCCGTTCTCTCTCTTTCCCCTCTGCCTCTCTGTATCTCTGTAGTCCTCGGAACCAAACTCCACCTCTTCCCCTCCGGCGATCACCGGCGGCCCGGGCTTCCTCCGAGCGAGCCAACGCCGGGAATGGACTCCTCTTGTCGCCGTCTTCCTCTCCAACCCCACGGCGAGGGCCGGGAGGGCTCGAGGCGCCGCTGCCGTCCTCCCTTCGCCACCGTCGCCTCCCTGCTCCGCCCGTCACTGTCCGCTCGAGGTGAGCCCAACTCCCCTCCGTCTTCCCCTCGCTCCCCTCCACTCCTTCCTCTCGCGGCCCACAGCACAGCACGCCCACACGCAGCACACTAGCACCAGCACACCCGCCAGCAGCAGCCCGCGACGGCCCCCCTCGCCGGCAGCGATCCCTCTGTCCGCCCAAGTTCAGTAACTGAACCTCAAAATTCAGTTACCGCCCCGATCTACACCTTAACCCCCCCCCCCCCCCCCCGCTGCCTCTCCTATCACAAATCGATCGCCCACCGTAGTGGTTACTGCGCTTGAGCGCGCAGCAGGAGCTCTCGGGTTCGAGTCCCCCCTCCCGCAAATAAAAACCAACTTTTTATTCCTTTTGTTTTGATACAGAAACGTCACAGAATCACACCCAGGTCCCTGCTAATTAAATTCTAAGTCCCTGTACTATTTTTCTAAGTCCCTGTATATTAATTTAATGGCAGATTACCACCTAAACTATAAAAATGCATAAATAATTCATTTTAACCCCAATTTCAACATTTTAAATATGTTTTCAATACCAAATTGAATCCTCTACCCAAATATAAAATTTGTTTACTGTTTTGAATATTTTAAATTGGTGAAATATTTAAAAACTTGTTTAATTCACTTAATTTTGCAAAATTCATAACTTGGGCATAAAAATTCCAAATTCAACAAACTAAATATGTTGTCCATCCCATTTTTCATGTACTTTGTAAATATAAACTTTGTTTGCTGTTTTGAATAATTTAAATTGCTGAAAACAACTGTTTCTTAATTATTGCATTTAAAATTGCCAAATTAATAACTTGCTCATTTTAAATCCATTTTCAACAAATAAAATATGTTTTCCATGCTAAATTAAACCACCTTTCCAAATATAAAATTTGTTCAATGTTTTGAATAATTAAAAATTGGTTAAATGATTTAAACCTTGTTTAATTCATTTAAAATTGCTAAATTAATAACTTGCTCAAATTAAATTCCTTTTGAACCTATAAAATATGTTTTCAAACCATAAAAGTATAAACCTTTCAAATATGAATTTGCTTAGATGTTTTGAACAAATAAAAAATTCAAATAAATTCATACTTGAAATAAATTCAATTAAAACTTGTTTAAACTTGTTTAATTCATAATTAATTCATCCTAAAACCTTTTTCCACAAGTGAAACATGTAATCCACCTAAAATTTTGTGTTCTTTCCAAATATGAACTTGGTTATCTATTTTGAACAATTAAAATTGGTGAAAACAACAAATGCTTGTGTAACACCTTTAAGGAACCAAAATTCCAAAACTTAATAAATAAAATTCTAAACTTGGTAAACCTTACTTCAAATTGTTTCTATTGTTGTTTTCTTTCTGTTTTCCTCATCCATGCATCATGCTAATCAACCTTCACATGATGATTAGTGGTAGAACAATTATTTCAACCATAATTCATGGGCTTTTCATATGCAACTCAAATTGCATGTGGGTCCATTTAATTATGTTATGTTACCATGTCAACTAGTTTATTTTGATGCATCAATTAAAATGGTCATGCATCATCCCATGTTTGTGCATTATGCCATGTTATTGATTGTTTGCCTCTCTGCGTTGTTTGTTTGCTTCTTCTCGAATGGACGACGACGTTGAGACCGACGATACTTACGACACCCCTTCTAAGGATCTAGCTCAGTACCAGGCTGCTGAGTTTGCAGGCAAGTATTCACTCACATGAACCATTGTGTTCCTTTCCACACTGGACACCGATACTTTCCGTTGTCTATTCTGCTAGCCTTATGAATCGTTGCTTGTTTTCGATCCTATCACATGTTATCCTTTAACCCTGATATAGCCTCACCTCCACACCTATAACCCCGTTGCTTGTTGCCCGTGTCTTACTAGCATGCTTAGGGTTGTTTTGCTCGAGTCTGTTGTCCGTTACTTTCTGTTACTATTTTATTATGTTATGGGGCTCGATGTTTAAACAATCAACCTGTTAATGTGTGGGTAATAATAATTTGCTGATAAGGCACCGGCAAGAGGCCCGGCGTGGTTTTGAGGCCTGCTAGTGTCGACCCTAATTAGGAAAAGGGTCTTGTCTACTTATCCATGATGAGCGCACTAACCGCATGTGGGAAGCGTGTATGGGCGCCCCCCTCAATTTGATTCGATTCGCATCTCGTCCAAATCGCCACACTTAGTTCGGGCTTTCCATTTGATGCATGCATGTGCAGGTGCGAACCCTTGGCGCCAGGGTGGAACTTTTGTAGTCGGCATTTAGGGCGGCGTGGTCTTAGAGTGCTATGAGGGTCCCCTTTTCTTCGTGGGGCTCGATTAGCCGCGCACGCACAGCATGTGGTTCTTTGGGCTTGATGCGAAGAAGAGTTGAGTTGTGTTGAGTGCCCCGCTTGGTGGAAAGGCCATTCCATCTGGCGGGTTATTCTTACGTGTACGGCCAAATTGGTGCACCCCTGCAGGGTAAATCTTCTCGAGAAGCCGTGTTTTCCGCGGTTATGGATGACTTGGTGAAAGTACTGGCTAACAAGTACTCAGAACAACTTACACCTAACTAATGATAACTTGACTAGTAATAGTCTTATTGACACAATAACTTGAACCATCACTAATCCAAACTGTGTGAGTTATCCTCGGATTGCTTCTTTGGATAAGGGGCGAGATCCAAGATGGTTTTGTTTGAGGTTAGTTATAGTTGGTTACGATACGCTATCTTATCCCCTTTCTGTTAGCCGGAAGTTGTAGCATGTTTCTGTAGTTGGTTAGAGCAGCCCGCTGCCGCATCTTTTGTATCATCCTTTCTTCCGTTGAACCCAAAGCATCTGTACTTGGTGTTGCCGGGTACACTATGGTATCTTGTGAGTCTTGCTTGCCAGTACGTTTATGTACTGACCCCTTTGGGGCTGTGGTTTCCGCAGACTACGTTTCCGAGGATCCCCATGGTGGCTACTACGTGGAGTATGACGAGGCTGCTGACGAGTAGATAGCGGACCCGGGCAGGATCCGAGACTTCGTGGATGGGCTCCGTCTTTTCGTTTCCGGCCTCTTAGGCCTATTTGGATCTTGTCTGTACTCAGACACTTTGGATGCTTCCGCTGTGATGTGATGATGAATTGTTGGGACATGTGTCCTCTGGATGATTGTATTTGCTATCTCTGCTCTAGTGAGAGCTATTTGCAACTTATTTCAATCTTTTGTGTCTTAGAGATCTGTTGTGATATCACTTGTTCAAATGCCGTTGACGTACCATGTGTGAATGTTATGAAGTACGTCAATGGAAGTATCTGGATTTCTATGGGATGGTTTGCGCAGACGATGAATAGTAGAGAATGGTTGTCACACGTTTACGTGTTGGCCTACTCATATTGAGATGCGGGTGCCGGTATGCCCCGTAAGCCATTTATCTACTGTTTAACGGACTGTGAGTATCCCCTAGAAGTCCGGGTGCGACAATCCTCCTTAGTAGGATGAGAATCATGACCTGTTTCATACTCATTGTCCTCATTTATAAGCATGGTCTTTTTATTTGGACAATCCCTCTTGAAGTGACCCTTCCCTCCACAAGTATGGAAGCTCATATCTCTATTTCTTGTTGTTGACATAGTTGAACCACTAGAACTTGCTGCTGGTTGTGCTGATTGTTTTGATGTAGAGGTACTAGTCTCGGGTTTAGAAGAAGGTACACCACGAAATTGGGATGTTTGTGGTGTAGGTGATGAAAAATAAGATCTAGGAGTAAAATTCCTCCTTGGAATCATAAGAGCATCCTCGGCCAAGTGCTTCTTAGCCTCTCTAGCTTGATGTAGTAGCTCATTCATATCATTATATTGCACATGCCAAACAATGCTCTTGATTTTAAATTGCAATCCTGAGAGAAAACACTGCATAGTATGTTCTGGCTCCTCTCTCACTCTTACCCTTTGAAGAATCAACTCCATCTCTCTATAATATCCATCCACAGAATTTGTACCTTGCCTCAAGTGTTGTAACTTGTCATAGAGTGTTCTAATATATTTTTTGGGCCTCATAACTTGCTTCATCTCCCTCCATGTAAAAATTTCAGGTTCTCTATCTCTTGCTCTTTTTCTAGTAATGCTGTCCCACCATAACAAAGCATAGCCATCAAAACATGAAGAAGCAAGTTTTATTTTCCTCTACTCAGTGTACTCATGCATCCTCCAAAGTTTCTCAATTTTCAGATCCCACATGAGATATTCTTCCACATCATCAGTATCAAAACTGAGTGTTGGAAGCATAAATTTTAGTTTACCAAGACCATCCTCCTCTCGATTTGGCTCTTGGAGTTGAAACCTCCTTGCCACAAAGCCACGGCCTCCAGCATTGCCTCTACCTCCCCCTCGGCCTTGAGGAATAAATTTCCCTCATCATTGTCAAATTCACCAAGAGCACTACCATTATCCTCCTTAATAGGGAGTCTTTGATTTACCAAAATTGTCAAGGCAGCAATTTGTGTAGTCAAATTTGTAAGGGTTGTTTGCATAGTGGTAACTTGTCCTTGTGTGGCAGCAGCTGTATTAGCAAAAGTATCAACTTGAAAACCCAAATTCTTAATAGTGGTATCAAGGTCCACACCAGTCTTGTCAATCAAAGAGTGCAATTCTGAATTTTTTTTATTCAATATTTGTAGTCAATTGTTCTCTCATCTCCTCCAAATCTGTCCACTTCACTGCCTCATCATCATGTGCCTTCTTTGCCTGTTCGAAAACACCACTAGAAGTATTCATGATTAATAGGTTAGTGAAAAGGTTAGTGAAATAAAAATTTCTACAGGTTGTGGTTCTCTCTCTCAACTCACACAAAAACTAGCAAAGAGGTGATCCTTACCGTTCCAAAGTGAATAGAATAACTTACCAACAAGTAATAACAACTACTGTGACTTGGTGTGAAGAATAGCATACCCAGGTATTTTAGCTTTCACAAAGAGAAAACATGTTATTTAGTGGGGCTTGGTATGGATAACTAACAATCACCAAAGTAACAAGTCCTATTTGTTGTTTGTGATGATACAAAAATTGCACCTAGGAAACACACACCAAATGGAGACAAATGTGGCAAAGCAAATATATGGATGATATTTTTCAGTGCACTCAAAAGACTCTAGCCAAGCTCAATATAAACAGGCACACGTTTGCTCAATTGATAGTGTCAAGATATAGCAATAAGAAAACAGCTCCAATCACAATTCAGAAATAATGCTCTCGGCCTCTTTTATATTTCTGTTTTCTCTCGTTTTTTAACTTTTTATATTTTTTTATACTTTTTCAATGGCCAATGTCAACTAGGAGCAAATATATCAAGTGATAACAATGTGACACAAAAATAGGAATGATAATGAGCAGCCTGTTGTGAGCAAAATATAGCTAGTCTTATGGGTAAGATACCTAATAATTTGTTGTAGAAAGGCTTTGTCTATGGTTCACAATGACAAGACTTGAATTCCTAAAGAAAATGTAAAAGAAAAACAAAAGAAAACAGACTAAAACTACCTAAGTGCTCACGGCAGAGAAACAACACATTTTATGCCGTACGGTAGCAAAAACGCACAAAAATGCTGTCAGGCAGAACACTCACGTCAGCAGATGGATGTGCACGGCAGAACTCATCGCGCGGCTGCGATTTCATTATTTATGTGCCGTGGGTGGGTGCGGATTTATGCGAGGTGTAGCGCACAGCAGGGATCACAACGTGCGGCAGCGTTTTGCCTAGTTTTGTATCGCAGCAGGAAACGGATTCCGAGTAGAACTAGGCGCACGGCAGGGAGTTCATCCGATCGCTACTCGGACACGCACGGTGGCAATTGCGCACGGTTGTGTACCATAACAGAAATTCGATCTCGACTTAGAGTGGAAACGTGTGCGGCAGGAATCCGAGAAGGAGAAGGAACCCACGGCAAAGAATTGGATGATTCTTGTACCGCGGCAGAAAATTCCTTTAGAATTCTAATTGGACACAGATACAACTCGCATTTTATATCTTTTTGTGGGATTTTTTGGTGGACACTAAAGGTAAACTCTACGAACAACTAGAACCCTAAACCTAGACCAAGACAAAAATACAACACAAGAAAACAACTAAAACTCAACAATGGTGATGATCTAAGGCTATGGCACAAACTAGACCTATTTTTTAGGCTTTTTCTGGATAGGAAAAATAAAAACACTCGAATCTAATGGAATAGAAACAGCTCACCGAGTAAACCCAGTGCTCTGATAAGGGGGTGCCCGATCTTCTCGATGAACTCACTGATAACTTGTGGATGATAACTAGTGTCTTGCCACGAACTCTCTGGCTAATCCATGTCACCAATTGCAACAGCGCTCAACCCCTTGGATATTCGAAGCTCCACACTCTTGCACAAGTAGCCACCGACTACAAGTGGTCCTGTTTCTCCTTATTCCCAATGGAACAACAGAATACCCTCAGCTTTGCAAAGTAGTATCAATTCAAGATGAATGCTTATGAGCAATACAATCTGAAAATTCTAGGGTTTATGTTTTATCGTAGTCTGCCGATCTAACTCGCAGCTATGGGGTATATATGAGGGGTAGGGGTGCCGCCACAATTGGCATTGCGCAAGCACACCTAGCCCAAACCTATTTGGACTCGAACTAATAGTTTGGACTCAAACCAACTGATACAAACCGACCCATACCAGGGTGCGGCCATAGGGACACGCAGGACCCACTCCTAATCATAGTAGGACTCTCCTTTAGGCGCAGCAACATTTTGTTGGGTGCCTCCTCCCCTTTTCTCTTCATTTGTAGACTTTTGGAAAACATATCCCTCTTGTTGTTCTATATGTATAACCTTGTTTTCCACCAAGTAGCAATTGTTTTCCAGCTTGTAATGTTTGTTTTCCACCTTGTAGCACTTGTTTTCCAGCTCCTCTTGATGTCCACCTCATACATTCTTGTGTTATCAACAAACCTGAGTATACATAAGTGCATGGATTTAGGAAGTATAAAGTTCTCATGAAAACACATGCTGATGTTCATCTCCCTCCATTTCTAATAAGAGAGAATTCACCCGCTGTTCTAGTAACTTAGTGCTTGATCTTGTCATTGGACCAAGTCTCGCTTCATTAGGTTTATCTTGGACAACAACATCTTCAATAGGAAAAGGTGTAGAAGAACTAGGGATGTCTCATCAGTCGAGCTGGTGGTCTGCGGTGTCTGACTGGTCGATCAGCATGAGGATAGCCACTGGCGGTGTCTTGGGGCCGGCTGATGCTTCTATGCCAGCTATTGGTAATGACAAACCGGGAGCCCCCGGGTCCTTCTGCTCGCCTGGAGTTAGAGTCCGGTAATGGAGTGATGGACGGCTTGTGAAGGTCCTGGAGGGAGATGCCAGACGGTATTTCCTGTCTAGTGGAAGTGAGCTTAGCGAGCATGTCGGCCGTCTTGTTGATCGCCCGCGGCACATGCTAAAACTTGCACCCTTCAAAGAAGGCGCAGAGCTGCTGTACAAAGAACCGGTAGGCGTCCATGTTGGCGTCTTTTACGTCCCAGTTGTCGGATGTCTTCTGGATGACGAGGTTGGAGTCACTGAAGCACAGTATGCACTGAATGTTCATCTCCTTGGCTAGCCTGAAGCAGTGCACAAGTGCTTCGTACTCGGCCACATTATTGGAGGCCTTGAAGTGGATCTGCAGAGCATACTCCACTCGGTCGCCCTTGGGCGAGGTGATGACGATCTAGGGTCCCAAGCCCCTACGCATTTTGGAGCCGTCGAAGTGCATCCGCCAGTACATGGAGTCGGGAGCCGGGGGAGGTATTGTGTGTCCGCCTAGTCGACAAGGAAGTCCGCCAATACTTGGGATTAGATGGCGGTGTGTGGCTCGTAGAGCACCTGTGCATGGCCAGGTCGACGACCCACTTGGCCACGCGGACGGTGACGTCCTTATTGCCGATGATCTCCCCAAGCGGCGGGTGCACACCATGGTTATGGAGTGCTCCTGGAAATAGTGGCGCAGTTTCTTGGCGGCGAAGTACATGCCGTATGCCAGCTTCTGTTAATGGGGGTAGTTTTGTTTGGACTACGACAATACTTCGCTGAGGTAGTATACCGGTCGTCGCCCGACGACCAGGACGACGCTGACAACCCGGTTGGAGGCGATGATGGAGAGAATCATGGTCTCTCTTGGAGTCGATGGCACCTGCACTGGTGCTTGTGTGAGTGTCCATTTGAGGTCACGGAATTAATGGGGCGTCCGCCTCATGGGTCCAATTGAACTTGTCTGCTTTATTCATTGGCCGTGGGAGGGCCTTCTCGCCAAGCCGGCTGAGCGACGCCAGGGAGACGACGAACTTCTGTATGTCCCTCGGGACGGTTGGCCATTCCATCCACTCGGTGGTGGCTATTTTCTCCGGGTTAGCCTCGATTTATCGCTCCGAAACAAGGAAACCGAGGAGCTGGACGGCTGGGACGCTGAACACGCATTTTCTCGGGTTAAGCGTCATCTGGTAGCACTGCAAGTTTTCGAATGTTTCCTTCAGATTGTCAAGGAGTGAGCGTCGTTCCTTTGTCTTGAAAACGATGTCGTCCATGTACACGTGGACATTCCAGCGGATGTGCTCGTGCAGGCACATCTGCATGCACCGCTGGTAGGTGGCGCCCGCGTTCTTCAGCCCGAAGAGCATGGTGGTGTAGTAGTATGCCCCATGTGGGGTGATGAATGTCGTCTTGATTTTATCGGCCGAGATCAGGGGGATTTGGTTGTAGCCGGTGTAGGCGTCGAGGAAGGACAAGAGATCGCAGCCTGCGGCGGAGTAGATAACTTGATCGATCTGGGGCAAGGCGAACGGGTCCTTCGGACACGCCTTCTTGAGTTTGGTGTAGTCGATGCACATGCGCCAGGTGCCATCCTTCTTTATGACCAGGACCCGGTCCTGGTGGTAGACTTCCATGATGAAGTCGGCTGCCAGTAGGCGGGCAATTTCTTCACCAATGGCCCTTCTTCTTTCTTCTCCAAACCGTCGGAGTTGTTGCCTACTGGCTTTGCATCTGTCTTGACGTGGAGAGAGTGCTCACCCAGCTCCCTCGGCACACCCGACATGTCCCTTGGTTCCCATGCGAAGATGTCCCGATTCTCGCAGAGGAAGCTAATGAGATCACTTTCCTATTTCTGGTTGAGTGATCCTCCGATGTTGACGAACTTTCCGTCCAGCCGGTTGGAGTCAAGCGGGATCTTCTTGGTGTCGCGGGAGGCCAAGAGTTGCGCCTCGCCCATGGGTCTCTTTCCATTCGGAATTTCCGGCTGGTCGGCCGCGATCTTCTGCTTGATCTCCTTTAGTTCTTGTGCTACCATCAGAGCTCCATCTTTGAGCCGGCTGAAGCACAGTCGATGGACAGCCTGTAATCACCCGTGGCGGTGATAATGTCGTATGGTCCCAGCATCTTCATCTTGAGGTATACATAATTGGGCACCGTTATGAATTTTGCGAGAGTCGGACGCTCGAGGATGGCGTGGTATGCGCTACGGTGGTCCACCACTTCAAACGTGATGGTTTCTCGGCGGTAGTTTACGATGTCGCTG
This sequence comes from Alopecurus myosuroides, assembly GCA_028641055.1. Taxonomy (NCBI): domain Eukaryota; kingdom Viridiplantae; phylum Streptophyta; class Magnoliopsida; order Poales; family Poaceae; genus Alopecurus; species Alopecurus myosuroides. The sequence goes on from CM054059.1 coordinate 341,023,621, forward strand.
AACACGGCATGTTCATCTTGAGGTATGCATAATTGGGCACCGCCACGAATTTGGCGAGAGCCGGAAGCCCGAGGATGGCGTGGTATGCGCTACGGTGGTCCACCACTTCAAACGTGATGGTTTCTCGGTGGTAGATGGTGATGTCGCCGAACACGATGTCGAGCCAAACGGTTCCCATCGGAAAGCAGCTTAGGCCGGGCACGATGCCGTGGACGGTCGTCCGGCTTGGCTCCAAATGTTGCGCGGTGATGTTGAGCTTGTCTGCGGTGTCCTTGTAGAGTATATTGATGCTACTCCCGCCATCGATAAGAACCTGGGAGAAGGTGCAGGTCGTCTTGTCCGTGACGATGATGGTGTCGATCAAGAGGGCGTACGTCCCGGGCGCGGCCATGACCACCAGATGGTCAGCCGGGCCCCATGTGACGCACGTCATCGACCAATCCATGGCATGTGGAACCGATGGCGCGGTTGCATTCACCTCGGCAAATCGGCGGCGCTCACTGTTCTTATCGTTATGCTCGATAAGGTTGATGATCTAGGTCGTGTGGTTACGCGGGAAGTTGTCACGTGATCTGCCGGCTGCATCAGCTGACGGCCTTGGCCGCTCCGCGCAGTTATTGTTACCATTGTTGGCATTGTTTGGTACTCCGGCTGATGGCGGGGGTGGTGGTGGAGCTCTCCTGGCTAGTAATCCTTCGACTTTTTCCAGCCGGGTGGTCCAGCTGCACTCGGCGGTCATGTGTGTAACCGGCTTGCGGGCGGTGGAGTGGTACTTGCACGGTTGGCTGAGCATAGCCTCCGTGTGTACTTGGGCACAGCGCCCCATTGGCCGTCATCTTGTCTTGGGCAGGATACCGGCCCTCGCCGCCTGCGGCCGATTGGTCAGCTTCTATGGCATTCACGGATTGCACCGCGTCGTAAAGTTCTTCCGCCATCGCACCGCTTCTTTTCCAGGTGTCCCAGTTGTCGTGGTAGGGGCGGTCTCGGCCGTCGCGACCATTGGGCCGGCTGGCTTGGTTGCTGGGGCTGGCCCCGTCTGCTTTATCTGGCTCGCCGGTTATCAACGCGCAACTTGCGTCCAGCTGGATGGGGATCTTCATAAATGAATCTGTCGTTGCGTACTTGTCGGCCACGAGCATGAGGTGCTCCATGGATTTTGGCTCGGCGCGGAAAATCTTGTGCTTGAGCACGGTTCCGTCGAGGCAGCCATTGATGAAGTACGTAATGGCCTGGTGCTCCTGCACCCGCTCGCACGTGTTGCGTAGATTGGACCACCGCATTAGGTAGTCACGATCCTTTTCTCCCTTGCACTGGACGTAGCCGGCCAGGTGTTGCGGCCGACCAGGTCATTTGTACGTGCTGGCGAAGTTGGTGAGGAAGACTTTCTCGAACTCCAGCCAGCAATGGATGCTCGCGGAAGGCAGGCTGTTCACCCATGTGTGTGCCGCATCCTTCATCATCAACGGTGCATAGTGCACCGCCACCCTCTGGTTTCCGCCGGCTATGCCCACCCGGGTGACATAGCCGACGAGCCAATCTTCTGGCTTAGTTGTGTCGTTGTACTTCGGTGTGTCCCTTGGGAGCTGAAATCCCCTCGGGAGAGGCTCTTTGTTATGTGCGGCCCGAGGCACTGGTGGCCGGCCATGTCCTTCTCCTCGAGGATCCTCGACGCCTCTAGGGTGTTGATGCGTTGTCGGGTGTCGATGTCGGTTGCTGGACCGAGAGCGCCAAGGCGTTCGTGGACGTTCGTAAGGGGGGCCAGGGAGCCGGCTCCGCCTGCTGGTAGACGACATGCGAAGTGGCGCGGGCTGGTTGATATTCGCCAAGGTCTGGCAAGTAGCCACCTTGCGTCGTCGGCTAGTATCCTCCTGGGGGCGGCGGTTGGCAATAGCCGCCTGCTACAATAGCCGGTTGATAGCCGTAGTTATCAGGTTTTCGTTTGTCGTTACCACGGTTCCGGCTGCCTCCTGCAGACGGCTTAGCGTGGCGCCTCGGCAGGTAGCCGTAGTTGACGCTACCATCGCCCTGAGGCGGCACTTGACAACGTGGGTTTGGTGACGTTGCCTGTCATTCGGCGTGGGTTGCACCATCCGCCGGTTGGTCGAGATTGTGGGCACCCCGCTAGAGCGCGCCGCTCGGCCTCACACCACCAACAAGACTGGTAGTCTTGGACGCAGTCACGTGGCTTTGTGACGCTTGTTGCCGGTTGGTAGGGACCAGGAGATCTTGCAGGCGTCATTGCTGGTGCAGCAGGTCCTCACCCTGCAAGCTGGGTAGTTTGTCCGCGGCGGCTTCTGCAGCCTTCATGTTCTTGGCAGGTGTGTTATAGACCAGATGGCGAAAGCCGGGTGGAACAGCCGGATTGGAGGTGATCCCCATCTCGTGCATGAGGTTTCTCCCACATTGTCGTACCGCGCATGCGCGGCTAGGTTCAACCAGCACGGGAGTGAAGTTGTGGACGGTGTTGAATTCGTGTACCTGGGACTCTACCCGGTGCTGGGTAGAGGCAACGTTCCTGGCACCGTCGACGAGCTGCTGGCGCACCCGTTCGAGCGCGGCGGCCACCTCCTCGGGGTCCGAATCCGAAACGATGTGTGCGGTGAGGCTTTCTAGCACGGCTTTGACCGAACCGCGTGTCACGACGGTCTGGTTGGCGGGAACTCGCTTGAGTGGTGTGTAACCATGCACTCTGCGTAGTCTCGTGGTCCATCGCCTCCTTCGCTACCGGGCACCTCCTTGTGGAGACGGTCTTAGCAGGCCTGCACCTCAGTGGGGAACTCAGGGACAACGACGATGAAGACGCGATGTGATACGTCATAAATGTATCCTTAATTTTTGATGTTCCATGTTGTTTTCATGTTGTTTCCCACATGTTTTCCTTACACTTTATTTTATTTTTATCTATCTCCCGGGACTAACCTATTGACAAGATGCCACAGAGCCAGTTCATGTTTTCTATTGTTTTTAGTTTAAGAAAACTTGTTATTTAAATATTCTCGGAATTGGACGTTTAGAAAGCTAGAAGTCTTAGAAGTCCCGGAAGCATCCAGAAGTCCCTAAGAGCCCCGGAGGGAGGGCACAGGGTGGCCACACCATAGGGTGGCGCCACCACCCCTGGCCGCGCCACCAGGTGGTGTGGGCCCCCTAGCCACCCCCTGGCATCGCCCTTTCGCCTATAAATACTCCCCGATCCATAAACCCTAGAGGAATCGACCTTTTCCACAAAATACATCCGTAGCTCCGCCACCGCCGCCGACAAGTTTCGGGGGATAGATCTCTGTTCTGGCACCCTGCCGGGACGGGGAAGTGCCCTCGGAAGCCATCTCCATCGACTCCACCGCCATCTCCATCACCGTTGCTGTCTCCTATGATGAGGAGGGAGTAGTTCTCCCCCGAGGCTGAGGGCTCTACCGGTACCTATATGGTGCATCTATCTCTCCCATGGTGTGATCTATATGTTATCATGAGATTTGTAGTCTATTTGAATTCGTAGATGTTACTCTTCATCTTTTGCTACTCAAGTGCTTTATTAATATGAACTTTGGAGTCATGTTGATCACGGTGTGAAGGTGACAGTGTGCACGTCGTGTGTGTCTCCTCTATGAATTGTGGAGTTTTCTTAGTACCTTCTAGGGCGCTCATAGTGACAGCGTGGGGTTAACTAGACATGGGAATACAAACTTGAGGAGTGTTGTTACAGCCCTACGCAATGATTAGTGTTCGTTATCCAACCGGAGAGGGTTAAGAGTAGCATAGTGAAGAGAAGATATCTAGTTATTCAATTATGTGATCATTGTTGAGAGTGTCCACTAGTGAAATTAGGACCCCTAAGCCTTATTTCCAAGCATTGAAACACCGTTTTCCGCCTGTTCTGCTACATGTTAGCTTCCTGTCATTTTTATTTCAGATTGCTATTATCACTTATTATCATCCATATTACTTCCATTTTACTCTCTCTTCTCCGAACTAGTGCACCTATATACCTGACAAGTATATTGGGTGTGTTGGGGACACAAGAGACTTCTTGTATCTTGATTGCAGGGTTGCTTGAGAGGGATATATTTGACCTCTAGCTCCCTGAGTTCGATAAACCTTGGGTAATCCACTTAAGGGAAACTTGCCGTTGTTCTACAAACCTCTGCACTTGGAGGCCCCACATTGTCTACAATAATAGAAGCGTGCATAGACATCAAGATCTTTTCTGGCGTCGTTGCCTGGGAGGTAAGGTAAAAGGTACTCACATCCTCGGGTGTGAGTTCTCGGAGTTATTTCCTTTAGATTCTGCAATTATATCTTTTTGTTTCTTGTTTTTATTTTCACTAGTTAGGCTTATTTTTACTTGTTACTTGTTTTATATTTATGCTTAAATGGGAAATAACAAAAATATGAGAGAGCTTTATACTATTTATCTTGAGTTAGGACATGAAGTGTTTGAAGAGAAAATTAATAAACCTATGGAACTTTATTTGCATGATAGTGGCAATGTTATTAGTATGAACTCTTTAAACACCATTATTGCTAATGCTATGGAAAAGTCTAAGCTTGGGGAAGCTAGTTTTGATGAATATGATATTTTTAGTCCCCCAAGTTTTGAGGAGGAAATTTTCTTTGATGATACCTTGCCTCCAATTTATGATGATTATAATGATTGTGGTATTCTAGTTCCACCTGTTTACAATGATAAATATGATATTCCCAGTCCACCTACTATTGAGGAAAATTTGAATTATGAATATAATATGCCTCCTATATTTAATGATTATGGTGATCAGAATAATAATGATAGCTATTTTGTTGAATTTGCTCCCACTTCTATTAATAAGAATGACTATGCTTATGTGGAGAGTATTAATTCTTTTATGCATGTGGCTCATGATAAGAATGTTTCTTGTGATGGCTATATTATTAATTTCATTCATGATGCCACTGAAAGTTATTATGAGAGAGGGAAACATAGTTTTATGCATCTCAACAATATTAAGTTTCCCCTCTTTATGTTGAAATTTTTGAAGTTGCACTTATTTTCTCTTCCTATGCTAGTCACTTTGTGCTTCGTTGACTTGTTTTTATATAAGATTCTTTTTCATAGAAAGTGGGTTAGACTTAAATGTGTTTTAGATTTTGTTCTTGATGCTCTCTTATTGTGCTTCAACTCTTATTCTTATGTGATCATCTTTTGAAAATCATTGTGCCTAGCTGAAAGGCATTAAAAGAAAAGCGCTTCCGGGAGACAACCCGTTTTATTTCTCTGTTTTCAACCCGTTTTCTTTTGTTTTCTTTGCAATTGGGTGTTGTCTGTTTCCTTAGAAACCCCTATATATCTTTTCTTTTGAGTTTTTGTTGAGCCAAGTAAAGACTCTAGTGGAAAGTTGAGGCTATATCTTGGATTTCGACGCAGGAAACAGATTTCTGTTGTCCATTGTTTATTCCGTATAAAATCACAGAAAATTCAAAATGACCTGAGTTTCTTTGTGCGTAATCCTGGGTTGTATTCGCAACGTTTCTTAGTTGACCACTTTTTGATTTGAGCAACAGAAGATTTTCGGAAAAAAATCATCTTTACCTGCTGTCCTGTTTTGACAGATTTCTGCCAGTAATGGCATTTGCATCTTAATCGCTTTCTTTTGGTGTTCTTTTGAGAAAAAGAGTTTTAAAACAAGTTGTGACAGTAGCTAATGTGATTTTGAGTGTTAGGCATGTCGTGGGATAATCACGGCAGACGTTACCGGGGGTAACTTATCTTGGGGCAATTCGACTCTGGTGTTTGGGAGAGGGTTTTGCTCAGGGGAAATCATGCTGATAATCGATCTGGTAGCTCTAGCAATCAAGTCGCCGAGTCTCCGATCTAGGGTCACAATCTCAGCTCTCGTATTACAGGGGATACTCGAATAGCTAGCCCAAAAACTCGTGTCTGTCTAACCCTGAGAGCCGGCTTATATAATATTCGGCCTCCCTGGCTTCCTATCCAAGGCATGCTCGGAGTCCTACCCAGGCACCGCATACAAGCCCTAAGTTTCCTTATCGAAACCCACAATCCGGGTTACGAGGCCTACACTCTTGGGCCTTCCAGGAACTCCTTCTCCTTAAGCTGGGTCTTGCGCAGTTCCCTTTGGGCCGAGTTACACCTTGAAGTTAGCCTACCGGGTTATCATCCCTCCATCAGTAGTCCCCAGAATAGCTTGGGCTTCGCAGGATCCTCCTTTAAGCGCATGCTATTCCCTGCAAAAATAATAAACATACAATTTCATAAAATACTGGGTTAGGATGCTTTGATAAATAGCTAGGCCTAACTCCACAGGTGGTCCATATAATAACCCGGCTTTCTCCGATCCCAACACTGTTTTCCCGGGTCAACACTCCGAGGAAAACACAGAAGACCTGGCTCACTTTGTTCATTTAATCAATCCGGACATCGCGGAGACGATTTGCTCCGATCTTCTTCCGGATATCACGCACGAGCACTTAACGCTTATCCCAAAAAATCCGGTCGGGTATCTCTCCTCCCGAAATTTTGGCTCCCGCTCCTTAGGCCTAGGGCTTTCCACCCGCACCTATAAATAAGTGCCTTAGGGGTAAACCTAGATCGGGCGCTCCATTTCTTCGTCTCCTTCATCTCCAACCTCTCCCGGTGCTCTCTTGCTCGAGCTCGACGCCGCGCCGCCACGGAGTCCATAGGGGAACAGCCGGAAGCGAGCCGCTGCCGCCTGCGCTCTGCTTCTGCCCGCGCCGCACCGCCGTCGACCACCGCCACCGCACCCTCGAGTTGTTCACCGGAAGGTCCAGAGGGCCACCGCGACTGCGCCATCTGCCTCCGCCGCGCTCTCCTCCAGACCCCACCGGTGAGTCCCCTTCTTCCATGGATTTTACCTTCAAGCTTGCTCGAACTAGATTAGATCTAAATCCGCTCATAAATGGTTTCTTGCTCCGCATCAATTGGTTAGCCCATGCTTCGTTCTTCCTCCTCTAACATTTAATCCAGATCCAATAGTACACCTCTATTACTAGTGGTCACAAATTTCTCCGTAAATCTCTCCGTCTAGATCCAATACTCTGCACTTTTTATCTCCTGTTTTTAGACTACGCACATGGCACCCAAGGTCAACACCAAGACGAAGGGAAAACAGCCGGCGAAGACAAAGCCGACTCAATCCATATCCGCCAACTGGGCAAGGTCCACGGTGACCAAGGCAAAACTAGATGAGCTCGCAGAGTCGGGCGTCCTCCCCGCCCGGGAGGATATTCATTGGTGCGTCCCCGGGGATGAGACTCGGCCCTCCTCGGGTCTCGATGAGGAAATCTGCTTTGTCGATCATGTGATCCGGGGATTCCGTCCCCCGGGTCACTCCTTTTTCCGTGAGCTGCTTAGCCACTATGGCCTCCGAGTCTTTGACATAGGCCCCAATTCTATGTTAAATATCACTCATTTCATTGTTCTCTGCGAATCATATTTATGCATCCCCCCAAACCTTGCGCTATTCCTCGAATTGTTCCAATGCAAACCGTGCCGCGAAAGCGGAGACGGGGCCCTCCTGGCTTGCGGCGGGGTATCAGTCCAGAGGCGGAAGAACTCGTTGATGCCCACTCTGAGCCTCAATTCCCACGTCAAGCACTTGCAGAAGACCTACTTCTACTGTCAGGATACCTCCCCACCCGGTGAAAAGAATCTCCCGGGTTTCTCTGAGGGCCTTCTTGATCTCTCCGACAATTTTAACGCTTTCGCTTCTGAGTCGGATAGGGAGTCCATCCAACCCTTCCTTGCCAAACTTGTTGTCCTTTCGGCCCTGGGTCTCCTTGGGCTTAATCTAGTTAAAACTTGGGTGAATTTCCGAATCCAACCCAATGCCATCCGGCCCAAGCTGATGTGTGAGTATTCTGGGCACGTCACGGATTCGCTCCGCTACTCTCTGAGGAACTATCCGGCTACTGATACAAACAAGATAATCAAAAGTTTCTTGACCGAGAAAATGGAAGTAATCCGGACTGTAGCCGGCTTGGAGCCGTTTACTCGCGATAACCCGGCTCCAGCGGTAAGATCCAGCCTTAGTTCTTTATCCTTATACCTTTGCCTGATACAATCACTAATTTCTACCATTATACTTTTGTTTCAGGAAGGCAGCGCTTTCTGGAAGATCGAGACCCCTCCTCCTTCCGAAAACTCGGAAGAGGAAGAATAATCGGCTGACTCGGACGAAGGTATCATCCGGGTTTCACCTATCCCCATTTTTCGTTGACTTGCTTTCCCATACTTTCTCTTTTTCCGACTGTACACTACATTTTCCAGGGATGGAGGATAAGGAGGACAAAGAAGACAAGGAAGATCCGGAGGAGACCCGAAGTGATGAAAGCGAGGCAGAACCGGAAGCTGAGGTTGGGGCCAAGAGGAAACCCCGAGGGGTCGTATTCAAGGTTCCATATTCCACTATGTCCTCCAAACCGTATTCATTTGCTAACATGTGCGAGCTTAATCAACGATTGTCCGATTCACCATACTTGAAGGAGCCCCCTACGGTCAAGCGCAGGGTAACCCGGTCCCCAGGTGAGGATCCTCTCAACCCGGGTATCCCTTCGTCCCCAGCCCGCCGTGCCGGTACTTCCTCAACCCATCCTTCCAATTCACCTCGAAAACATCCTTCTCCCAATCACCCCCTAGCTGGGCAACTCCGAGTCTCACTTTATCAATCTTTATCAGCCTCGTCCGGGTCTAGCAACGACCTTCCAGCGGACTTCTTCGTGAATACCGGGTAAGCTAGCTTTCTTGCTATTTCGACATACCAACACTTTTCCATGAGTTTCCTTCGTTATATACTAACTGCCTGCTTTACTTCCCTCAGAGCCAAGGTCACCACCAGTGACCCGGACAATATGGATGTTGATGACCCGGCCAAGGAGGATCCGGTTGATACTATGATGGACGCGGCAGGCGGCGCTGGAGAAGAACAAGTTCCGTTGAAAGACCCGGCCGATCAGGAGGCCATGTATCCAATCCCCTCGCATACAGCCGAGGATGACGACGTCGTGATCATGGGCACAGGAAGGAGTGAGCCCACTCCCCATACCCAGGCGGCCCGGGTGTCCCCACCCCCCCCCCCCCCATGAAGGAGAAGACTCCATCTCCGGATAACCAGAATCCCGGTTCTTCCAGCATGGATCTCAACAACCTTTCCTATGACGAGATGATGAATGAGCTCTTTGCGTTGAAGACGACTAAAAGAGATATCTTGGAGGCCATGGCTGCTGAGCACCATGTAATCCTGATCAACATTACTTATATACTTATCTAGTCCCCAAGTTCCGAGTGTAACTAGACAAAGTTTTACTCGGTACTTCCTTTTATATCCGGCCTTTTCGTGTATCCGACTAACCTTTCCTTTTCCCTCCTCCACAGGCGCAAATGACTCGTTCTGAGGAGATTTTTGCCAAAACCAATCAGCTCCTCGAGACCGAGTCAAAGCTGCGGGCAGGGCTTGAGGTTGAAGTACAGAACCTCGAAAAAGATGTTGAAAAGTACAAGAAGAAATACCATGCTACCGAGAATACGTTGAAGAAGCTCTCGGCTCAAATTGCCAACACTTATCGCGCCTTGCTTGGTAAAAATATGTAACTCGCTAAGTATATTGCTTTATATACGATAACCGAGTGTTGTTGCTTTAACCTTTTCTGTTTATACTGTAGGTCCGGGTGATGCTCTCCTAGACGAAGATGACACTGAAAAATTGAAGACGCTGAAAGGCGTTATCCGGCAGTTTTCTGCCGGCACCAAGTGGATCCTTGAAGCCGTGCAGTGGCCGGCTACGGGCTGTTGTGGCTTGGACACGTTGCTTGAAGCGTGCTCCACTATCCCCGAGTGGATCAATCTCTGGAAGCGCTCTTCGTGCCGGGTTGGCGTGACCCGCGGGCTTATGCTGGCCAAGGCTTATTTCCCCAGGCTTGAGCCGGCGAAACTTGTGGCCGGGTTTCCTGAGTTCAACCTTGACGGCTCTAAATTTTCCGCCAAGAACTTCAAAGCCATTCAAACTGAGGTGCGTCACTCGGCAAGCCAGATCGCCGACAGTCTGGAGTTAGAGAGGATTGTTACACCTTATGACGCGGACGACAAGCCAATCAAAGGAGATCTTCCCAACCCCTTTGACATGCTGGAGAGGTGGAAGGCGGAATCTGCCTAGAAGAGGGAGGAAGCTGCGAAGAGGAGGGCTGAGGCCGACACTACGCCTTCCACCTCTACGCCAGTTGTCCGTCCACCAGCTCGCACCGACTCTGCTGCCCATCCAGGTAAAGGTGCTGAGAAGACCGCTGAAGAGCAAGTCCAAGACCCGGCTGCCAAGGACACTGTTAGGACTCGGCCAAGGATGCCGAGTGAAGCTTCTTTTTTCACTGCCTCAAACACTTTTATTCGGCCAATGGGCATCTAAAACAATTATTCTTTTGATAGTGCGCCTGTGCACTTTTCGGTACTATTTCCTCAGTTTGTAATATGTTAAAAACCTTAATAGCTTTCGTGGCCCTTCTGGCCTTTTGCGTGGATTTGATGTTTCCTAGCTTTGAACCTTTTTTTGCTATTTTTCCGATATTTCGCTACCTTTCCTATTGTGAGACTCGGTTTCCGGGTCTCGGGGGTTTTGACAAGTGGGCTTTTTCTAAGTCCCCAAGTCCCCAAGACTCGGATTTTTGGATTTTTAAGCTGAATAGCTAAATAATTCGTTTCTTTGTTCAAATTCCCGAGTCCCCAAGGCCCGAATTTCCGAGTCTGGGGTTTTGGTTTTTTCAAAAGAACAAATTGTTTCTGCTAAGGCCCAAAACCTAGAGTTGCTCACGTAGGTTTGAAGTTATGCTTAATATATTTTGAGTTTCCGGCTATTAACCTTGTACTCTGCATAACTTGTGGTTTGGATGACCCTTTTGACTTTCTTTTACTATAAGCCGGCTTTCGCGTGGATAATCAATGCTGCTATAACTGTATAAAGACAGGGTCAGGCAAGTCCCGTTGGGCATCATGACTGATTGTAATTACACGCTAGCAAAGCATGCCACTTTCGTGCGAGTCACATCGAGCTTAAGCAAGAAAAGTCAAGAAATTTTGGCTCTATTGTCCGGTTATAAGCTTGCAGCCGTACTTATTACAAGTAATCGGCCCTTATAACTTAATGGCATCATGGCCGGGTCTATGAGTTTGCAACTGTGCTATTTAAGCAATCAGCCCCCAAGACCTAGATATGCATAACTTACTAGAAAAACTAATACATTAAAAACAACAAATAACACTTACCTGAAGGAAAATAAGAAAACAACAGGGAAATAAAAAACTTGGCAAAGGATACACAAAAGGAAACGCTATTATTGTTTAACTATCTCTTTGTTGATATGAGAAAAGTTAGGTCAGCAAGCCGCCTCATTAAAAACCTTCCAGTCCCCTTAGGTACCCTGGATAGGAAAAGAGTGCGTCTGAAACCTGCTTCCTGTTACATCGTGTAATTTCGCTTGCGAATCTAGCCTATTCTAAGTGTAGTAGGGACGCAGCTGAGCCACGTTCCATGGTCTTTCTCTTTCCTGCATAGATGAAGTTGTATGAGTGGTGTCATTGACAGTAGCCGACTCTTCCCTTGCATCTACCAAGTAATACGATCCATTGTGCAGATTCCGGCTTATGATGAACGGTCCTTCCCATGGTGGAGATAGCTTGTGTTTTCCTTCCTTTGACTGTACTAGGCGCAGAACCAGGTCCCCTTCCTGGAAGACCCGGGTTTTGACTCGCCGGCTATGATATCTCCTCAGGTCCTGCTGGTATATGGCTGATCTCTCCAAAGCTTGTTCCCTGTATTCTTCTAACATATCCACGGCGTCCTGCCGGGTCTTCTCGTTCTCCACCTCGACGTAAGCCGACACTCGAGGTGAATCATGAATGATATCACTCGGCAATACTGCCTCTGCACCATAAACCATGAAGAACGGTGTCATCTGAGTAGATCTGTTAGGTGTGGTGTTAATTCCCCAAACCACTGATGGTAACTCCTCAACCCATGCGCCAGCAGCTCTGATGCACGGGACTCGCATCTGTGGTTTTAATCCAGGAAGTAACTCCTGATTTGCCCTTTCCACTTGTCCATTAGCTTGTGGATGGTCTACTGAAGCTATGTCAAGCCGGATTCCATTGTTCCCACAGAATTTCTCCATCTTACCAAGGGACATGTTAGTTCCATTGTCTGTTATTATGCTGTGAGGATACCCAAACCTGTAGATGATTCTTTTTAAGAACTTGACTGCTGTGATTGCTTCGCAATTGGTAACTGGCATAACTTCCACCCACTTGGTAAATTTATCAATATCCACCAAGAGATGGGTCTTTTTGCAGGGTGACATGTGGAAGGGGCCCACCATGTCCATGCCCCCAAACAGCAAACGGCCAGGTTAATGGGATTGTTTGCAACTCCATAGCCGGCACATGGATCTGGCGAGCGTACCTTTGACATCCATCGCACCTTGCCACCAAGCGTTCCACGTCTGCTAAGGCTGTGAGCCAGAAGAAACCGTGCTGATATGCTTTGGCCACAAGGGATCTTGTGGATGCATGGTGCCCACAGTCGCTTTCGTGAATCTCTTTCAGGATCTGCCGGCCTTCTTCTGGTGCTACACAACACAAAAAGACTCCTGCTGCACTCCTTTTATATAACTCGTCATTGATGATGGAATAGCCCTTTGCTCGTCTCAGAATTTGCCTTGCTAAAACTTCCTGTGGTGGTAACTCGCCCCGTGATAAATAAGCTAAAAATGGCTCTGTCCACTCAGGAACGGCACGTACCGTGGCCACGAGCTCTAAATCTGGGTCTTGATTAGCCGCCTCTTCCTCAGACTCGGTTTTGACAGATGGCCACCATAACTCGTCCAGGAACACATTGGGTAACCGGCTCTCTGCGCGAGCCGACTCTTGCGAGTGCATCTGCTGCCTCGTTCTTTCGCCTGTCAATATGCTCCACCTCATACCCGGAAAAACACCCGGCAACCCTGTCCACCTCTCTGCGATATGCTGCCATAGTTGCATCCTTCCTATTCCAGGTTCCTGAGACCTGCTGCACCACAAGATCCGAGTCTCCATAGCATCTTATCCGCCTGATGTTCATCTCCTTGGCTATTCTCAATCCATGTAATAATGCCTCATACTCGGCCACGTTGTTGGAGCAATCAAAGTGAATTTGCAACACGTCGCTCAGTTTATCTCCTTTGGGTGATGTAAGTACCACCCCAGATCCTGATCCCTCGTACTGTTTAGAACCATCAAAGTGCATCACCCAAGACTCGGAACTTGGTGTCAACGTTGGCATGCTTGTGTGAGTCCAATCATTGATGAAATCGACTAAAGCTTGGGACTTGATTGCTGACCTGGGTTCGTAGTTGATATGATAATCTCCCATCTCAATGGCCCACTTGGCTATTCTGCCTATTGCATCTGAGTTTCTGATAATATCCGACATTGGAATAGAGCTAACCACTGTTATGGGGTGTTCCTGAAAATATGGTTTCAATTTCCGGCTGGCCATGAAGACCCCGAAAACCAACTTCTGCCAGTGTGGGTAACGCTGCTTTGCTTCCGATAGTACCTCGCTTACGTCGTAAACCGGCCTCTGTACCGGGTGATCCTTTCCATCCTCTTTACGCTCAACAACAACCACTGCGCTAACCGCCCGGGGCCCAGCCGCAACATATAGTAACATGGGCTCCTTAGGACCCGGAGCTGCTAAGACTGGTGCCTCAGACAATTGCTTCTTTAGTGCCTCGAATGCCTCATCCGCCTCTTGGTCCCAAACGAACTTGTCGGAGTTCCTCAAGAGCCGGTACAATGGAATTGCCTTCTCCCCGAGTCTAGATATGAACCGGCTTAGCGCTTCTACGCATCCTGTGATTTTTGAACATGCTTCAAATTTTCCGGCTTTTTCAGACTCTGGATGGCTTTGATCTTGTCCGGGTTTGCCTCGATTCCTCTCTCGGAAACAATGAATCCGAGTAATTTTCCTGCTGGAACTCCAAATACGCACTTTGTAGGGTTAAGTTTCATATGATACCTTCTCAAATTCTTGAATGTTTCTTTTAGGTCGTCAATAAATGTTTCCGCTTTCCTGGTCTTGATCACCACATCATCCACGTAAGCATGAACGTTGCGTCCAATCTGATCCTTGAAGCACTTCTGTATGCATCTCTGGTAAGTTGCACCAGCATTCTTTAGCCCAAAAGTCATGGTCTTGTAACAGAAAGCCCCAAAGGGGGTTATAAACGATGTTTTATCCCAATCTTCCTTCTTGAGCTTGATCTGGTGATACCCGGAATATGCATCCAGGAAACATAATAGGTCACTTCCAGCCACTGCATCTATGATCTCATCTATCCTCGGAAGGGCAAATGGATCCTTTGGGCAATGCTTGTTGAGACTCGTGTAATCTATGCACATTCTCCACTCATTACTCTTTTTTAGTACTAGAACCGGGTTTGCCAGCCAATCCGGGTGAAACACCTCCATGATAAAGCCGGCTGTCAATAGCCGAGCAATTTCTTCTCCTATAGCTTTTCTTCTTTCCTCATTCATTTTTCTCAGGCCCTGTTTCACAGGCCGAGACTTAGGATCGACGTGTAAACTGTGCTCAGCTAACTCAGTAGGGATACCTGGCATATCACTGGGCGTCCAAGCGAGAACATCTTGATTTCCACGAATGAACTCAATAAGCGCCTCTTCTTGCTTGTTGTCTAGGTTAGATCCTATAGCAAATTGCTACCATCTTTGTGTCCTGTGCCGCCTTGAATTTTGCTCTCTCATCCTCCGTATTCGGCTTTTTTAACGTTGTTCTGTCATCCGGGTCTACTTGAGACCGATAATACTTGAGCTCTTCCTTTCTACAAGCTTGTTCCGCCATTGCCGCGTCTCCTTCGTCACACTCAGCCGCTATAACCCGGCTCCCATGGATGGTGATGGTCTGCTTGGGACCCGGGATTTTTAGCTGTAGGTATACGTAACACGGCCTGGCCATGAACTTGGCGTAAGTCGGCCTTCCAAACAACGCGTGATATGGGATGCGCAACTTTACCACCTCGAACGTGAGCCACTCCACTCGGAAATTATCCTTTGATTCTCCAAAAGCGACCGCCAATGTAATCTTCCCCTCGGGGAACGCCGAGTGACCCGGTACGATCCCATGAAAAACCGTAGAACTTTTCTGTAGCTGAGACTCTTTGAGGCCCATGCGTAGGAAAGTTTCCCAATATAGGATATTGATGCTGCTTCCGCCGTCCATTAACACCTTTTTCAACTCATAACCATTAACCTGTGGCGCAACCACCAATGCTAAGACTCCCGGGTGTTCTATTCTTTCCGGGTGATCCCTTCTGCTCCATGTCACTTCTTGATCCGACCACCTCAGGTATCTCGGAACAGCCGAGGAAACCGAGTTTACTTCCTTTTTGAGTATCTTTCTATCCTTGTTAGAAGTTACTGTGGTGTGAACGTGGTACTGGCCCAATTGCTTGGGGTTGGCCTGGAAACCTCCAGCTCCTCCCTGATTGTTACCCGGATTACCACCTCCTGGGTTGCCTGCTGGGGGTGGACCGTTGCCCGGGTTACCACCCGGACCCGGTCCTGCTCCCCGGCCTGCACCTCGCATTGCCTTCTGTATTTCCTCATTCTTCCATCTCTGTAAATCCACGCACTATTCCAGCGAATGATTGGCCGGCATGTCGTTCCTGCTATGGCACGGACAGGGCATCCTGAAGGCCTCTATATGGTTAGCCGGCCTTGGCGGCCCTTGGTAATTTCCTCCATTAAAGTTTCCTCCGTTGAAATGTCCTTCTGCTCTGGGTCTTGCAAACCCGGCTTCTGTGTTGGCGACAAAATCGGAACTTCCCTCGTACGGGCGCTTGTTCTGGTTATTTCCACTATTTCCTCCATTATTACCCGGCGCAGATCCATTGCCGGGTCTTCCACTGTTGCTTGCGTTAGCTTTGGCTTTCTTGTCATCAACATCCTCCTCTGTGGTATCCGTGGCGGCGTGCTTGTTGCACGCGTCCATCAACTCTCCCATAGTAACTTCCGAAGCATTCCGACTAGATTTCATGCGTGTTAGCTTTTGCACTAGGGGTATGTATTTGCATGTTTTAGCCATGGCCTGCAGCGCATCCTTTGGCTGAATATCTGTAGACGAGTGAAGTATTTCCATAACCCGGCGCACCCAACTGCGCGCCGACTCACCCTTCTTCTGGACACATCGTTCTAGATCATCGATTGTGAATAACTTCCTGCACGTCCCATGGAAGTGCTTGATAAATGCGACTTTCAGCTCACTCCACGAATTGATGGATTTTTCTGGTAAATTATTGAACCATAACTTTGCTGCTCCCTCTAACATCATCAAGTACATGAACTTGGTTTGAAGATTTTCAGATGCGTTGCGAATCGACATGGCCATCTCATAGCTGCTCAACCAGGTTTCTGGATCCATAGTCGGCTCATAGTTCACCACTTTACCCGGTTCCTTGAATTTATAAGGGTAGGGCTCGGCTCTGATGGCGTCCGACAAACACTTGGGCCCGGCTAAAATTGCCGGTACTGGCCTTACCATGCGATCCAGCGACGGGTGCGGCGGGGGGTGCAACCGCTACCGGCCCTCGTACCGCAGACCCGGCTGCCGCGCGCCTGGCTCGAGAACTGTCCACGATAGCTTGCGCGGCTGATACCGTAGGTGTTGCTGGTTTACGGGGAGGAGGCGGCATTTGCTGCTGCTCTGCCCTCCGCCGTGCTGAGCTTGTCTGAATATTGCCGGTGTTTCCAGTATGCCGGCTTACATATGGCGTCCCATGCATTCCGCTCCTGTTATCCGGGTAATTGGCTTGCTAGGCCACTGCCGTGCGCAATATATCTATCGCCCGCCGGGTCTCCTCCGCGTGGGGTGACTCTCTTACGGGGATACGATCCAGCGCCAATGTTGCTGCATACACATTGTCCATGGGATTATTGAAGTGACCTGGCGGAGTGTGAAATTGTGGTGGTGGTGGTGGTGGTGGCGCTGTGTTGCCAACAGCAACCCCTGTCTGCAACGTGGGTAACCCGGCTTGTACGTTCGCCGGCTGTCCTCCACCGGTCGCGGGCTGATGTACAGTTTCCTGATTCACAGCCGGAATTGGTTGATCTTGGGGTGTGATGAATAGCGTGGCCGCGTTTATAACTCCACCCGTTTCCGGTAATCTCGTCTGGTATCTCTGATGCATCCTGGTCGACTCAACCCGGAGCCGGTTCTCCAATGCCTCCAGCTCACGCTGGCGCGTGGCTACCCCTTGCTTCTCTGCTTCCACATCTCTCCTTTGTAGCTCCAATGCCCGGGCTACATCCAGATCCCTAGCCCGTGCCGCGGCGTTTTCCGGGGTTATCACCGTAGCTAGCACCGTGGGATCCAGGATCAAATTGTTACTAAACAGGGCCGGGTGTTGTGGGTTGGAAGGACCCGCCCCTGGCGTTCTGTTCGCCATAAACCCGAACATATTCCTCTGCAATTCACTTTCCGGGGTATTGCTGGTGACTGAAGCCGACTCTTCGTCAACCCGGGCTATGACCGGATTTCCATCAGCCGGATTTTGTTGCTGAGCCAGTGCTCGCGCTGCTCCAACCGCGGCCGTGGTCACGTCCCCCTGATTGAGATTGCTTGCAGGGGCCGTGTAGACGGTGACCTGGCGCGCGATGCCTGGTGAAGACTCGTATTCCTCTTCGTCACAGTTATCCTCCTCGTACCGGTCCTCCAGCAGGTGCAGGATAGACTCGGTATCATCTTCTCTCAAGACCCGGCCACGCGGGGTCCATGCCGGCTCCTCCGGCTGTTCCCTCTTCGTGGTGGGCTCTTCTATCGGATCTATCGTCCCGACCGATTCTTCTCCATCCGATTGAACGCATGTCGCTTCTCCTGACACAGAATCACATCCAAAATCGTCAGGGATTGAACCGGACGTACGTACCATGCCGATGAAGACGTTGACCCGGCCGATTGTGACGACAGATCCGGATTCGAGAAGATCCGACTCTGGCCCCCAGCCAAAATCGTCCACCATCTTCTCTCCTTCGGGGTTGGTGTAGATCTCGCCGATGACGAGGTTCTTCATGTTCTCCCGAGCTTCTCCCGTGATGTAAACACCTTTGGACGTAGGCCACACGGTGGGCGCCAACTGTCGTGGGATAACCACGGCAGACGTTACCGGGGGTAACTTATCTTGGGGCAATTCGACTCTGGTGTTTGGGAGAGGGTTTTGCTCAGGGGAAATCATGCTGATAATCGATCTGGTAGCTCTAGCAATCAAGTCGCCGAGTCTCCGATCTAGGGTCACAATCTCAGCTCTCGTATTATAGGGGATACTCGAATAGCTAGCCCAAAAACTCGTGTCTGTCTAACCCTGAGAGCCGGCTTATATAATATCCGGCCTCCCTGGCTTCCTATCCAAGGCATGCTCGGAGTCCTACCCAGGCACCGCATACAAGCCCTAAGTTTCCTTATCGAAACCCACAATCCGGGTTACGAGGCCTACACTCTTGGGCCTTCCAGGAACTCCTTCTCCTTAAGCCGGGTCTTGCGCAGTTCCCTTTGGGCCGAGTTACACCTTGACGTTAGCCTACCGGGTCATCATCCCTCCATCAAGGCATGTGTTGAAACTGAACCATGTGAATTTATTATTTCGATTGCACTAACGTTGCTAATGAAGATTGTTAGAAGTTTGGTGTGAATGAAGTTTTCAAGGGTCAAGAGAAGTGTCGACACATCGTAGTAGTTTTCATAGACTGGGGTGCCATGAGACTACGGTAGAGACGTGGGGTAACGGGATAGCGTAGTAACACAGAACACGGGATTTTACCCAGGTTCGGTACGTCGCGACAGTACGGCGTACCTACTCCTGCACTTCTCACTAATTGGGACTAAAGCCCGTATAACAGGGTTACAATGTGAGGGAATAGATCTAGCTACTCGACGAGGATGAACTTCCCGGCGAGTTGCGTAGAGCTTTAGCTTGTGAAGCTTGAACCTAGAACCTAAAAACTTAAAGAACTTATCTAATCTATCTCCCGTCCGGCTTTATATAATAGCCGGATTAGGGCTTACAGAACAAGAAACCTAGAAGACTACGTTTAACTTGTAACTTGGAAAGTAAGGAATCCGTCTTCTCCTCCAAGCCAGATCACGTGGGCCGTGATCCGGGTTCTTCTAGAATCCGGCTTCTGCGCGTCGGACTACTGGGCCGCCCAATGGACCTAAGCCCACTACCTCTGAGGCCACCCTGGTAGTCCGGCTCTTTGTCTACCATCTTCTATACCCCTATTCAGTATATATCCGACAGTAGCCCCCAGGAAGGATCAAAACTCTGATTCTCCGTCTTTCGTCAAATGCATTTGTCCGGGAAATCTTGATTCAGCAGTCTTGATTCTTTCTACTTTCCTTTTGAAGGAGATGGTAACATAAAACTCGGAACTCTGAAAATCCGGCTTTTCTTCTCGCGATCCTTCGCGGAAAAGGAACTTCTGACGTCAGCGCTTTAATCATGCTGACGTAGGCGACGCTTGGTTTCACGCGGGAAACCCTGTAACATATCTCTGACAGATTCTCACGGGAAACGAGGAGATAACCATCATTCCACTGTCGTTCCGTTTCCCGGATTTCTCGATGGTTGACACGCGTCAAACATCCAACGTTCGAAAGAGCCGTTAGCACGTATCTAGAGGTTTTCAGGCTATAAATAGCCGTCCTCGTCCCCATCGGCAATCTTCTTCACTCCCTCACTGCCCTCACCATTGTTGCGAACGCGAGCTTGAGAGCGAGAACGAGACCTTGCCCCGACGAGCTCTTCGCACGCCGGAGCGCACACACATCACCAAGGAAGATGGCCTCTACGTCGTCCTCACCGGCTCGCGCCTCCATCGACGAACTTTTGGGCGACCTAGATCCACAGCTAGGGTCGCCCAAGCATGCCGGCGGCGAGCCAGAAAAGATCACGGCATCCACCACGGACGGAGGAAGCACTTCCGTCGCCGCGGACGTCACAGCATCGAGCGCCACGACAACCCCGCCGTTTGCACCTGAAACGGCGGAGGAAAAAATCGAGCTCCTTGGCGAAAAACTCGCCGCCGCGAAGGCCGCCGCCGCCGCCGCCAGAGCGGATGAGGAAGAGGAAACTGCAGGCAACTGGAGTGCCTGCAGTATTCCCCCGGCCCTCCTTCCAAACTTGGAGAAGGAGGGCTTGGTTCTTAAAAAGAAGTGGCGGCTCCCGGAAGAGGAGACCGAACCCATGCCACAAGAGGGCGAAAGGGTGCTTCTTACCTCCCACCTTCTACGAGGTATGGGGCTCCCACCTTCCTCTTTCTTCCTCCAGATTCTGTCACATTACAGCATCCAACCTCACAACCTTCCTCCCAATTCCATTCTGTACATGGCCGGCTTCCAGGCCTTGTTCGAAGGTTACCTAGGAATAGAGCCTAGGTTAGATTTTTGGCTGTATTGCTTTGGGGTCAAGCGTAACTCTTCGGAGGGCGCACTCCCAAATTGCGGGACCATTTCCTTTACTCTTCGGAGATTCCGAGAGGATTGGTTCCCCAAAATCAAAACCTCAGAATCCGTCAAATTTTGGACGGGTTCTTTTTTCTATCATCCCCACGTGCCCTTTCCTAAAAAGGCCGTCGGGGTTCCACCTTTTGTGAACTTCGCCGCCGTTCCCCAGGATAACTGGGTAACAGAAGCCGTCCAAGTTCTGCCGCCAGATCTGCTAAAGATCAAGCGGCGCATCGCCAAGCTCACCTCCATGGATCCGCCTCTAACCGGCATGGACACGGTTCTATGCTGGCTGATTAGGCGGATCCAGCCACTAGCCAACCACAGCGGACGTTTCTTGTGCGAATACACGGGAATCAATGATCCGATGCGGACATCCACCAAGGATTGGCCCGCAAAGGAACTTAGACGGCGCATCAACCAGTTGGTCGCATCGCGCGACCAATACACAGAGAGTCGGCCAATGTACACGGCCGAAAATCCGGTTCCCAAGGTAATTTTTCAGTCATTTGGGTACAGTTCTATTTTATCTCGGATTTCCTAGCTTCTGATTTTGGTTTTTTCTTGTTCGACAGTTCGAGGATCTTTCAGACTCGGACTTGGTGTCTGAGGCTGAGCTGGACGCGCTGCGCACCGCCGCTACAGGTGGACGCAAGCGCAAGAAGATAATTTCCTCGGATGAAATTATCGATCTTGACGGAATCCCCGTCGCTACTTCCAGGTTATTTTGTTCTGGGTTTTTCTTTTATGGGATCTTTTTCGTCCATCTTTGGTGTTTTAACCTTTTCCGGGTTTTGGTTTTTAGCCTGCCCCCCTCCAGCCTGAAGCCGAAGAAGCTGCAGAAACACAGGGTTTCTTCCGGCCGAGGCAGCCAACCATCTCCCGCCGTCGCCCCGGACACGCCGCAGACAATGGCGGAAGAGCCTACTGCAGCCCCCACCACCAAGCCCCCAGAGCCCAGCCAGCCCGTTGTATCCGAGTCGGATACGAGGGAAAGGGCGGCCCCAGAGGTGGGGAAATCTTCTCGGACTTTCGACGAGGAAATCCCCACCTTTGACAAGGATTTTAAAGCTATCAATGACGGCTTGGACGCAGCCGGAAATCACTTCGCGGAATACGCGAAAGAATTCAAAGAAAACTTAGCAGGTTTGCAGCGCATGAGCCAGGTATATAACTCTAGCCCCCAAGCATTAATTAAAATGCGTGCTTTTTGCTTTGATGCTTTTTGTAACCATACTTTTCCTTGCTACGTTTCAGCAAACCTCCGAAGCCATAAACCTGGAAGTTTTCAGGAAGCTCACCATCAAGAATAAAGAAGTTCGAAGTCTTCTTTCTATTCTTGAGGAGAAGGAGGCGGAGCTGGAATCCTCTCAGCTCGCATTGACAGAAACGAAAGGTAGGCATTTTCGTTTTGAAATTTCTTATTTGAGTCTTTGTCTGAGTTTTTTCCCGAGGAAATTGACCAACTCGGATTTTCCCTTCCTTTTCAGCTGCCTTAGCTCAGGCTAAGCAGGCAGCGGAAGATTCTGGCAACGCCGAAATTCTCCGCAATGAGAACATTGAGCTTCACAAGGATCTTGTGAAAGCTCAACAAGACCTGGAAGCCAGCAACCTGGCTCTTGGAACGGCTAATTCCAAGGCTTCCGAACAGGCGGAGAAAGACAAATCCACCATTCAGGATTTGACCGAAGCTCTGAACCTTCGCCTGGAGGAAGTTTCCGAGATCGACAAGCTCATCGGTAAATTTCTTACCCTTTTCACATCTTTCCATGTTTTGCTTTCTCTGTTTGTCTGCCTAATTCTTTTGTACGTTTTATTGAATCGAACAGGAGACACCCCAGATGGAACTCGGATTGCAGGCATCCGAGCTTTCGGGGAAACATGGAATTTGATTAAGGCTGCCGGGACGCAGCTCATAGAGAAGTTCCTTCCCGATAAATCTGGGGAATGCTCGGAGGTTGAAAAACTTCCGGGTATCATCATGGAGGTGGCGGAGTCCAAGGAGTCTCTTCTCCGCTCCGCTGCACGGGGTGGTGCGCGCATGGCCTTAGGCCTGATGCGCATGCACTATCCTAGTGCCAAATCCTGGCGTGTGGCCACCGGTGTCCCTCAGGGATACACGGATGCGCAACGAACCACCATCTTTGGTGAAGTTAAGGGCCACGCCACCCAGATTGCCGCCATGGTAAATGTCGCTGTCAACTATCCAGAAGAGGAAGCTCCTCCAATCCCCGACGAAGAAAGCAGCGAGGAGGAGTCGGATTCTTGAAAGGTTACTTGGAACCTGGATAGAAAAAATAGACAATAGGAGCATTACTGTCCTTTTAATGTAATCTGAAATGTAATGCTTCTTTTATATTAATGAGAATTCCGCCTTTTGCAGTTTAAACTATGAAATTACTTTGCAAGTTGTTTGGATTTTACCATTCCTTTATCTTCTAAGTTCTCTGGTGTATATGCTTTAACTGTCCTTAGTGTTTGAAATGGCTCAAATAGCATTATGAATCGTTATGCCGAGTAACTGGGGACGAACCAATCAGTTTTGAAACTCGAAAACATGAATCATGCTAAAGGCATTTTTACTAACTAGTTCCAGTAACCCGGCACACACACAATCAGATAAGACTTAGAGAAACAAGGAAAGTTTTAAGTGAAACTTGGGCACGCAGGCAATTCAAGCTTCCTTTAGCCATTAAAAGGCTGAAAATCATTCAGTTATGTAACGCCGAGTACGCAAGCACAATTCGGGTTAACGTTGAGAAGTTTGCAAGATCATTGGGAAATAGATGAGGCGGAAACACTTTGCACTTTATAAAGAATATGGATGATAGTATTCCGACAACTTTATTTCATGATCTCAAAAGATGTTTACATAGAATTGAACTAAGTACAGAAGGGGACATAACTTGCTAGACGTTCCCAGGCTTCCGCAATCCACTTGACCTTGTCGAACTTCTCCAGCAGTTTGTGAAATAGTAAGGTTTTAGCCCCCAGCCAACTAAGAAATCTTTTTATGGCTGTGGCGGAACCCGGCAATTCTGGGACATCTTTTTCACACGTAAGTTCTGAGATGTTCGAGATTTCCTTAATCTTTTCCGGGTTAACTTCTATTCCTCTATGAGAAACGATGAAACCCATAAGTTCACTTGAGGGAGCCCCGAATACGCACTTAGATGGATTCAACTTCATCTGGTAGGTGCGTAAGTTTTCGAAGGTTTCTCGCAAATCCTCAAGGAGTGTATCTTTTTCCTTGGTTACGACGGCAATATCGTCCACGTAAACATGGACATTTTTTCCAATCTGACTATGCAAACAGCGTTGCATGCAACGCTGGTAGGTTGCACCTGCGTTCTTCAGGCCAAAAGGCATGGTTACGTAGTAATACGTCCCGTACGGGGTTATAAAAGAAGTCTTGATTTGATCTTCCTTTTTCATGCGTATTTGGTGGTACCCGGAGTATGCATCCAAAAAGCATAAAAGCTCGGAGCCTGCAGTGGCATCTATTATTTGATCGATTCGCGGCAGTGCGAACCTATCTTTCGGACATAACTTGTTCAATCCTGTGTAATCTATACACATTCTGAGGGCAGTTGTGTCTTTCTTCGGTACTAATACCGGATTTGCGGACCAGTCAGTATGGATTACCTCCTTGATGAAATCCGCTGCTAAAAGCCGGATAATTTCCTTGCCAATAGCCTTCCGTCTTCTTCCGTCAAATCGACGGAGACCTTGTTTGACGGGTTTTGATCCGGGAATAACCTTGAGTTGGTGCTCAGCAAGTTCCCTGGGTACGCCTGGCATGTCAGCTGGACACCAGGCGAAAATATCCCAGTTCTCACGGAGGAACTTGATGAGCTCGCCTTCCTATTTGTCGGTCATCCCAGTCCCTACTACGACAAATTTTGTCGGATCTTTGGGATCTAGGATTACCTGTCTTGTATTCTCGGACGCCTTGAAGCTATCTGTTGGTTTCCGAGTTTCTTTTCCTGCCGGCATTTCTTTCGGCGATACCTCCTTGGCTAACTCCTTCAGTTCTTCCTGAGCTATAACTCTTTGAGCGCAAAGGGCGTTTTGCTTCTCCAACTCGTTTGCCAGTTTGAAATCACCGGCAATGGTGATTACTCCTCCTTTGGGTCCTGGCATCTTCAGCTTGTTGTAGATATAGCAAGATCTTGCCATAAATTTGGCGAAAGCCAGACGTCCGAGTATTGCGTGATACACGCTTTCGAACGGCACTACTTCGAAGGATACTTTTTCCTGCCGGAAGTGATCTTTATCTCCGAAGGTGACATCTAGGGAAATTTCTCCTAGGGATCGTGCTTGCCTGCCAGGAACAATGCCATGGAAGCGTATATTGCTGTAGTTGAGCTGGGACTCGGAGATCTTCAAGTGCTTCAGTGTATCCAGGTACATTATATTAATGCTGGATCCTCCGTCCATCAGCACTCTTCTTAGCCTAGTGTTTTGAACAATAGGGCTGACAACAAGAGCTTGTGTGCCGGGTTCAGGGATATTTCCGGGATGATCAGACTGATCCCAGATTATCGGTGTGTTGGAGTACTTCAAGAATTTTGCGGTTGCCGGAACAACCGCGTTTATTTCTCAAAGTGTCCTTTTGGCCACCTTTGCTGACGGGGTTGCTAGGAAAGTTAACATTGCTTCTCCGTCAACTCTCGGAAATTTAGGTTCGCCTTTTCGCTGTTGTTCCTGGATTTTGTCATCAGTGTCCGATTCACTGTCTTCTTTTTCAGCTTTTGGCTTTTGTTTGGCAGGTTTCCTCTTGGAACCCTTCCCTTTATTTCCGGATCCTGCATTGCCTTTCATATGCTTGTTTAGCCGGCATTGCGCATTTGTATCGGTAGGTTTGCCAAATTGGGAGTGGTGGACGCAGGGTTCCGACTTTATTCTCTCCCATTCTTCGGGAGTATAATTGATTGGATCTGGACTGCGACCTTTCCACTTATTCCCTTTTTCTCCTCCAAAGGCTATGTTAACCTCCTTGGGCTTTGTTGTTGACTCCGGAGTTCCTTTTTTATCAGAACGAGGTGTTTTCTTGGCCAGTATCAGTGACTCAATATTGCCTCCTCTTGCTCTGATATCATCTTCGGCTGCAGCATGCTCGTTAGCGGTTGTAAGCATAGATCCGAGATCTTTGTGCTTTTTAGAACCAACCATGAACGGTACAAGTCCGGGTTTTAGGCCATTGACGAAAGCATGCATTGCTTGTACGTCAGTTACTCCAGAGCAACTATTCTTCATTGCAGTCCATCTGGAGATGAAATCCACGTATGGTTCGTCTTCAAATTGGGTGCAACGGTTCAGCTGGTTGATGCTATTTGGGCGTTTGTATGTTCCCCGAAAATGCTGAGTAAATACTCTCGCCATATCATCCCAACTGTCGACAGTTCTTGATGGTAAACCATTGATCCAATCTCTGGCTCCGTCTACCAACATTAGGGGAAGAAACTTGACAGCTTCCAGGTCTGTCCCGTTGTTGATTTGGACGGCTGTGTAATAATCTGAAAGCCAGGTATCCGGGTTTGTACTGCCGGTATACTTTTGGTAGGTTGGACCAACTTTGGCGAAGCCAGAATGCAGGGTTATCCTTCGGATCCTGTCAGTAAAACACTTAGGACCAAAGTATAGATCGTCCTTTTCTGCTCTATCAATATGTGCAGAATATCTCCCGGCTGAATGGACAGAAGGGGATCTGCTCCTTTCTTTTCCATTGTTGCGCGGACGCGCTTTTCCGAGGTTATCTCTATCTCTTCCGTTGTCACGCCCCCTGGGATTAGGTGGAGTCCTGCTCCTGTACCTTTCCTTATCTTTAGGCGGTGTCCGAGATCTTTCACGTCTGTGAGGTGTATCGTATCTTCCAGCTTTTTCAGCTGGGTTTCTCGGAGGTGGCATTATTTTGCCGTCATTCCGGTGTTTGTCTTCCCGATCATGTGGTTTATATCCATCTTTCGGGAGATGAGGTCCGGTTCTAGACGCTGCGTCCCGGTTGTCGGGGTTTTTCTTGTCTTTTCTCGGATCCTCTTTTTTATCCGAATCTCCGGGTTCTTCCGGTCCAGGTGCTCCAGCAGCGCAAGTAACAGTTTTGCAGAGGGCGGAATTATCATGCAGCCTCCCTGATCGCTCTTGTCCTCGCTGTTGCTTCTGTAATGCTTTTCCTAGGAAAGCATACACCCCTTGGAGTTTTTCCCCGTTGGAATACAGATCGTTATTGAGGATGGCGAACGCTGCTTCCGCGTTTTCCGCTGCGGTTTTGTATATTGGTTCGCCCTTGGCATCTTTGCCGTTTAACTGCTTTTGCCAAGATGGGTTATAAAACCTTTCTTTCGGCGGCAGTTCTTCCGGTTTCGCGATTCCGGGTAACCTAGTAGGTTTTAAGGCAGATCTATGCTTTCTCTCGTACTCCTCTATTTCTTCCTTCATGACTTTGATGTCATTATGGGTTTGTTGGAGATGTTGCCGAGATCTAAGCAGATGTTGCTGTTGCCGTTGAAAAGTTTGTCTCCTGGCTTCCAGCATCTCAGGGGGTTCATTGGGTCCCACTGGAGTTTGTAATAGCTCTTGCTCTTCCAGTTCTGTCATTGGCGGAGCGGTGATTTCCTTAGATTTCTTTTCCGTAGGCTTTGTGCCACTAATATCTCCGACTTCCAGGTTTTCATCAGCGAGATCAGCTGACTTTTTCTTACGGAGTTTGTACTGGAGTTTTTTAGAAGCACGGTGCTTTTTCTTGGAAGACGGAGGTTTTTTGACAGGTTCATCCTCTGTCATCTCCTTGACATTAGGGAATATCGGAGAAGTTTCTCCGTCTTCCCTCTCTTCCACTGGCGGAGGGGTTTTAGGGCTTTCCTGGCTGTCGGCACCCGTTGTATCGGCTGGTTTTGCCATTAGCACTTCATGGAATCCCTCTTGAAAGGACTTAACTTTTCTTACGAAGGCATCATCGTCTTCGTCTTCGGAGTCGAAGTTATCCGATCCGGTTTCCGACTCCAATCTCGCCTCTATGGCGGCAAGCACGGACTCTGTTTCCGAGTTCATCGTCTGGTTGACGGATGTCGGATCTTCCGTCTCTGTGACGGGTATTGGTTCTTCCGTCTCTATGACGGGTAGGTTGTTATCTGCCTCTTGCACGGGATTTCCGTCATCCGTGTTTGCAGCGATCTCGGATTGCACCATGCCGATAAAGTGCGTATCACTGTTTTGTCGGCGATCTGAGCAAAATCCGGCATCATAGTCGTCTTCGACTGGGTATAGGGCGGGTGGGATAAATTTGCTTCCACCGCAAAACCCCATTGCCTCTGCAGTTAGTCCGATAAAGATGTTAGCAGATCCAATCGGTAACACGCAGGCACTTACCAGGTGGTTTTGCGCCGGTATGTAGGATCTGTTGTCGAGGAAGCGCCCGACGTCGTCGTCGAATTCCAAGCTTCCGACAGTGATCGATCTTCCAATTCCGCCAAGTATCCCAGATCGGAATTTCACGCCTGACGTCGTTTGCCCCACGGTGGGCGCAACTGTCGAGACATCATAGTAGTTTTCATAGACTGGGGTGCCATGAGACTACGGTAGAGACGTGGGGTAACGGGATAGCGTAGTAACACAGAACACGGGATTTTACCCAGGTTCGGTACGTCGCGACAGTACGGCGTACCTACTCCTGCACTTCTCACTAATTGGGACTAAAGCCCGTATAACAGGGTTACAATGTGAGGGAATAGATCTAGCTACTCGACGAGGATGAACTTCCCGGCGAGTTGCGTAGAGCTTTAGCTTGTGAAGCTTGAACCTAGAACCTAAAAACTTAAAGAACTTATCTAATCTATCTCCCGTCCGGCTTTATATAATAGCCGGATTAGGGCTTACAGAACAAGAAACCTAGAAGACTACGTTTAACTTGTAACTTGGAAAGTAAGGAATCCGTCTTCTCCTCCAAGCCAGATCACGTGGGTCGTGATCCGGGTTCTTCTAGAATCCGGCTTCTGCGCATCGGACTACTGGGCCGCCCAATGGACCTAAGCCCACTACCTCTGAGGCCACCCTGGTAGTCCGGCTCTTTGTCTACCATCTTCTATACCCCTATTCAGTATATATCCGACAAGAAGAGGATGATATGATGTGATCAAGAAGAGTGAAAAGCCTAAGCTTGGGGATGCCCCGGTGGTACATCCCAGCAAATTCCAAGCAGACTCAAGCGTCTAAGCGTGGGGATGCCCAAGGCATCCCCTTCTTCATCGACAAATTATCAGGTCACTTCTAGTGAAACTATGTTTTTATTCAGTCACATCTTATGTGCTTTACTTGGAGCGTATTTTATTTTTGTTTTCAGTTTGTTTGGTTTTCTTTGCTGTAATAAATGGTTGGATCTTATCATACTTGTGTGAGAGAGAGACACGCTCTGTTTTCATTGCTTAGAACACTCTAGTTTTCATTCTTATTGTTCTATGAGTGTTCACTTTTTGCTAGTAATGTGTTTAGCCTTTGTTTTCATGCATCTCTTATTAGAGTTGTTAGTTTTAGTAGTGTTATGTGAGTACTGTCATGTTTTATTGCTGTATCATAAAGAGTTTTTGTTAAAACCTATCTTCTATGGTGCTTGTTGGGAGAAGAAACTGCTGTTAAAGTAGAATTTACAATGGTGCAAGTAGAAGCTTGTATAGACTGTTGCTAGAACTTTTTCATGCCATGCTAAATGTTATTTTAGTTCTAAAGACTTCTGGATCTTGAGTAGCATTAATAGCCTCAAATATCTGAGAGTGTTTAATATGTCATTGAAAGATTCATGAGTTGTTCTTGTCTTAAGGAAGCATAAATTTATGGTATTCTCTTTCGAATGTTTTATTTGGTTGACTTGGCGCATGCTCACACCATGTTTATGACTATGAACCAGTCACAAATAGCCTTCATGACCACTTAGTTTTTGAACTATGATACCGCTTATGCTTTAATTAATGATGTTATCTCGCTATGCATGATTATGGCTCTTATGCTCTCTTGATTTGTCGCTCCCAGTCTTTTGCTAGCCTCCACCTGTGCTGAGTATGAGCTCTACTCGTGCATCCAACTCCCTAAAACCATGTTTTCCCATTGTGTCCACAATACCTACCTACATGTGGTATTTAACTGCCACTCCAAGTAAATTGCTCATGTGTTACTTTAAAACCTTCAAAATTAGTCCTGCTTTATGTTCCTGTTTTCGCTCATGAGGACATAAATAGATAATATTTATCTCACTTGTTGATTGGATTTCACACTCTAGACTAGTAGCTTCATCCGCTTATCCAAATGATAGAAGAGCTGGCAGCGGGGTGCCCAGCCACAAATTAATACACACAAATCTCTTCACTCTTTTTGCCCCTGATTTATCAGTCAAAGCATAATTATGTAAACAAAAGAGAAAGAGGGATGACCTTCTACCCAGATGTGTCCTTCATATGGGAGTCACTCTTGTGAATCCAGTTGGCTTGTGACGTACTGTATTTTCTGTTTACCATTCGTTCACATTAGCATACATCTCCCAAATATAGACACTCCTCCATGGTATGTGATTGTTGGCAGGCACCCGAGGATTCGGTTAGCCATGGTTTGTGAAAAAAGGATGGGGGAAGTGTCAAACTTTTAATACCTATGTTTAATAAAATAAAAAGCTCTAGCACATGAGTGATCCCTGCTTTCCTCCGCGAAGGGCCTTTCTTTTACTTTTATGTTGAGTCCCCATCTTCTAACTTTATGCATAGTTGAGTGAGCATTTTTTTCCATTCTTAGCTCTATGTGCATTGTCCCATAAACATCAATAATTACTTCATGATGTGATATCATTTGTTCTTAAATTATTTTCTCTAGTCTTCCTCATGAACTTTGAAGGTGTCCTGGCATTTATGTTTTGCCCCACTCTTAAGGACTAGCTAAATATCACTTTGCCATGCTTTCTCTATACCTGAAACAAACGTTTATCTTTCTTTGCATTATTTTTCATGATCCTTTGTTTGATATACTCTTCATGATGAAAAGTTATTGCTATGCTTTATTATTAAAGTTCTATTATCATGTTTGTGTTTGAAGTTCTATGATCTCGGCTTGCATATGCCTTTACATTTTTATGGTTAAGATTATGTTAGTAGCATGTCACCTTAGAAATTATTGTTTTATCGTTTACCTACTCGAGGACGAGACGGAACTAAGCTTGGGGATCCTTGATACGTCATAAACGTATCCTTAATTTCTGATGTTCCATGTTGTTTCCCACAAGTTTTCCTTACACTTTATGTCATTTTTATCGATTTCCCGGGACTAACCTATTCACAAGATGCCACAGAGCCAGTTCCAATTTTCTGTTGTTTTTAGTTTCAGAAAAGTTGTTCTGGAAATATTCTCGGAATTGGATGATTCGAAAACCAGAAGTCATAGAAGTCCCAGAAGCATCCCGAAATCCCGAAGAGCCCCGGAGGGGGAACACAGGGTGGCCACACCATAGGGTGGCGCCACCACCCCCTGGTCGCGCAACCAGGTGGTATGGGCCCCTGGCCACCCCTGGCATCGCCCTTTTGCCTATATATACTCCCCGATCCATAAACCATAGAGGTATCGACCTTTTCCACAAAATACATCTGTAGCTCCGTCGCCGCCGACAAGTTTCGGGGGATAGGTCTTTGTTCTGGCACCCTGACGGGATGGGGAAGTGCCCCCGGAAGCCATCTCCATCGACTCCACCGCCATCTCCATCACCGTTGCTGTCTCCTGTGATGAGGAGGGAGTAGTTCTCCCCCGAGGCTGAGGGCTCTACCGGTAGCTATGTGGTTCATCTCTCTCTCCCATGGTGTGATCTATATGTGATCATGAGCTTTGTAATCTATTTGAATTTGTAGATGTTATTCTTCATATTTTGCTACTCAAGTGCTTTATTAATATGAACTTTGGAGTCATGTTTATCACGGTGTAAAGGTGACAGTGTGCACGTCGTGTGTGTCTCCTCTATGAATTGTGGAGTTTGCTTAGTACCTTCTAGGGCGCTCATAGTGACAGCGTGGGGTTAACTAGACATGGGAATACAAACTTGAGGAGTGTTGTTACAGCCCTACGTAGTGATTAGTGTTCGTTATCCAACCGGAGAGGGTTAAGAGTAGCATAGTGAAGAGAAGATATCTAGTTATTCAATTATGTGATAATTGTTGAGAGTGTCCACTAGTGAAAGTAGGATCCCTATGCCTTATTTCCAAGCATTGAAACGTCGTTTTCCGCCTGTTCTGCTACATGTTTGCTTGCTTCCATTTTTGTTTCAGATTGCTATTATCACTTATTATCATCCATATTACTTGCATTTTACTCTCTCTTTGCCGAACTAGTGCACCTATATACCTGACAAGTATATTGGGTGTGTTGGGGACACAAGAGACTTCTTGTATCTTGATTGTAGGGTTGTTTGAGAGGGATATCTTTGACCTCTACCTCGCTGAGTTCGATAAACCTTGGGTAATTCACTTAAGGGAAACTTACTGCTGTTCTACAAACCTCTGCACTTGGAGGCCCAACATTGTCTACAAGAATAGAAGCGTGCGTAGACATCACGATGCTGGCCAAAGTGGATGATGGATCCATCATCCAGGAGGGATCTGGTGTTGTTGATGACGTAGTCGATGGTGTCGAAGGTCATGACGAGGTCGGTGGCGACGCGCTCGCCGGACTCAGACGAGGGTGGTCCCGTGCAGAACGCATGCCCAGCCGCCGCTATCTGCCCCATGGTGGGCGCCAACTGTTGTGGTATCGTGCACAGCATCACCATGGGAAGACCGATGGTGTTTAAAGGAGGAGCGAACTAGATAGTTGTGGCGTTGGCATGGGATTGGGTAACAAGCGTGAAGACACGCGATGTACCCAGGTTCAGGGCCCTCGTAATGAGGAAAACCCCTATTCATGCTTCTCTTTACTATGGATTCACATGTTTACAGAGTTGCTCCTCGAGCCGTGTCGAGAATGAAACGAGTCTAGGGTTTGTGGGTGGAAGAAGTTGATAAGGATATAATAGGGGTGCATGGTGATTGTACATGCGTGAGCTGGAACGAAATATTGAGCCTCACTGATGTTCATTATAAGGTTTACTAATAACACAAACATAGATGCAGGAGAGGAAGCAAGGAGAGGAAGCAAGGAGCACAAAAAGGAGGTGTGGAAAACAAAGTTGTTGCCATGGAAAACAACATCAAGGAAATGATGTTTCCGTTCGGACTGGCAGGAGTCCCGAATTTGAAATAGTCATGGAATCTTCATACGGGCTCCAAATAAAGAAAACAAGCACAATAAAAATAGGAAATTGAAAGAGATTTCCAATGAACCCGGCCTCATCTACAAATGCGACTCGTACAAGGTGTGGTGACCGAAACAATCCACGAGTCATTTTCTGCCAGCTTCTAAATAGAGTCCAATTGGCTGCACCCATGTTGGGTCAGTTTGTATCCGAGTTGGTTGAGTCCAAACGAGTAGGAATTGGATAAATTCGTGGGATTCTTTCCCCTCCCTTATATATAGCTAGGAGCCACGAAATTAGAGGTAGACCCAGTTAAAATTAAACCCTAGATTTCCATACTTGAACAATGTTCATCTGAAATTATCCCCACCGATTTGGTGGTGTTGCCATTGCAATTTTTATGTGATATCTTGTTGTTCCACTGGGAATAAGGAGATACAAGACCACCTCGTAGTATTTGATTACGTTGTGAAAGAGTGTGTAGTTGAGAATATCCAAAGGTATTGAGAGATGTTGCATTGGCATCAGGGTTCATCCAAGGAGAGTTTTCAGTGTAGCACTGATTATCTATCAAGTTATCGTGAGATTTCATCAAGAAGATCGGGCCCACCTTATCATATGTGATCGATGGCCCTCTCAGGGCACCGGGCCATACTTATATAGAGACTGACTTGTCGTCTTACAGATGGGGCCGGCTGGTGTACGACCAGCTGGCGAGATTCTTCGGACAAACGCTTGGCGTCCTTGCACCCGCCGCATCCGGGTGCCATACTTCGGGTTCGTACTGCGGTAGAGTCGTACCCTTCAGCCATACCCGGGTACCGCTGAGCCCATGCGATGGTATTGGAAGCCGTACATGGGTACCGTCGAGCCCATACGAGGGTACCAGAAGCCCATGCGTAAGTAGCCTGAGCCGCCGGAGAGTGCGTGTACGGGGCGGCGTAGGGGGCACTGTGACCCGCGTAAGCCTACGGGTTGGTGTGCAACCCATGCCACTTTGTCGTGTTGACTTTAGGAGCAGCCGGTGGGGTTCCTCGTCTGGATGGACCTTCGGTAGCCAGATAGTCGTACCAGCTGGCATTCGGAATGATGGCTGGCATGTAGAGTGATGGATGGGAGGTGACGCTTCGTACAAGGTGTGGTGACCGAAACAATCCACGAGTCATTTTCTGGCAGATTCTAAATATAGTCCAATTGGCTGCACCCATGTTGGGTCAGTTTGTATCCGAGTTGGTTGAGTCCAAACGAGTAGGAATAGGCTAAATTCGTGGGAGGCTTCCCCCTCCTTTATATATAGCTAGGAGCCACGAAATTAGAGGTAGACCCGGTTAAAATTAAACCCTAGATTTCCAGACTTGAACAATGTTCATCTGAAATTATCCCCACCGGTTTGGTGGTGTTACCATTGCAAATTTTATGTGCTATGTTGTTGTTCCATTGGGAATAAGGGGATACAGGACCACATCATAGTATTTGATTATGTTGTGCAGGAGTGTGTAGTTGAGAATATCCAAAGGAATTGAGAGCCGTTGCATTGGCATCGGGGTTCATCCAAGGAGAGTTTTCAGTGCAGCACTGATTATCTATCAAGTTATTGTGAGATTTCATCAAGAAGATCGGGCCCCCTTATCAGAAGTGATCGATGGCCCTCTCAGGGCACCGGTCCAGTCTTATATAGAGGCTGACTGGTCGGCTTACAGATGGGGCCGGATGGTGTACGAGCAGCTGGCGAGATTCTTCGGACAAACGCCCGGCGTCCTTGCACCCGCCGCATCCGGGTGCCATATGTTGGTTCGTACTACAGCAGAGTCGTGCCCTTTCGTGGGTACCAGACAGCCATAGCCGAGTACCGTTGAGCCCATGCGATGGTATCGAAACCGTACACGGGTAACGTCGAGCCCATACGAGGGTACCAGAAGCCCATGCGTAAGTACCCCGATCCGCTAGAGAGTTTGTGTACGGGGTGGCGTAGGGGGCACAGTGATCCGCATAAGCCTCCGGGGTTGTTGTGCAACCCATGCCACTTTGTCGTGTTGACTTCAGGAGCAGCCGGTGGAGGTCCTTGTCCGGCTGGACCTTCGGTAGCCGGATGGTCATACCAGCTGGCATGCGGAGTGATGGCTGGGAGGTGATGCTTCGCACGGCACATCCTTCGACCAACCGGCACATCGTATGCCGGTTGCTTCTTTCTGGCTCTTAGACGCACCCGAGGATCATTCCCTCGACAAGCGGCATGCTAGCGCAAGGGTAGGGTGCTGCTACGTGTTCTCTAGGGACCTCTGGGAGGCAAGATAGCCTTCCGCGTTTCGCCCTCGGCTGCCTCCATGTTACAGCGGCGACGCGCCTCCTCTCGGCTTCCAGTGGAGGTACGAGGTGAGCGTCATGGCTGCAGGGGGTGCGACATGTGCCTCATGAGATACTTCCCCCTAGCAGTCAAAGGCGTGCCTCTCGCATGGCTGATGAACCTCGAGGACGGCTCCGTGGGCGCGTGGGAGATTTTGCGTGCACAGTTCATCCGTCGTTTCCGGCACTACGACCGCTTCCTCCATGACAATCCCTAGGGCCACATGGTCCTGTGGAGTTTCACAAAGGGTAACGATGGTGGTAACTCTCACAAGGGAAGAGACGCTCCCGCGGCAACTCGCCACGTGGCGTGCATCCTAGGTGGCTCCATAGCCCCACTCTTGAGCCGCCACGTCAAGGAAACCTCACGAGAGGTCAACACCGTCTGCCAGAAGGATGGGGCATCAACACGGCCTCTCAAGCTTTCCCAACAGGAGATCTCTGATGAGGACGTGATCACACGCTCGTTGGGAGACCCCAAGCGGAAGGTATGATGCAGTCTAGAGTAAGTTTTTCCCTAGTATAAAACCAGAGTAATCGAACCAGTAGGACTTCGTAGTCTTAAAGAATGTTGCTTTATAAACAGCGCCAGAGTACTGACGTGTAGTTGATGGGAGCGTGGAACCTACACACAAACATAAACTCTCTCTTGCACCAACTTTCCGGAAGGTTTTCAATCTTCCGGTCTTGCTGAAAATAGGAGAATTAAATGTATAGAGTCTTGTAAAACAATAAAAGTAAAAAACTGAACAGCAAGGAAACAATTATGAAAGTGTTTAAAAGAAGGTTTGCAATATGAGGAAAATAGGACCGGGGACCATATGTTCACTAGTGGTGTCTCTTCAAAGAAAACAAACATGCTGGGTGAACAAATTACAGTTGGGCAATTGAAAAATCATGAACGTATTACAATACTATTATGAAGAGATAAAGTTCACGGGTTCTAACATTGTAGGCATTACGTCAAGCCATATGGACTGCTATCCAGCATGCATCCATATCTAAATATCCACCTCAAAAAACCTATCCAGCAAATCCCTTGGTATTAAGTTGCAGCAATGAAGTGATTGTTATGTGTGCAACAGACAAATGCATTAAGATCAATCCGTAATGTAAGCAGTGGTTCTCATTCGTAGACAAGAGCGTCGTTGTTTTCTTCCCAGTGGCAACAGCACATCCTCTCCTGGCACGTTTCTTTCACTCGAGCACACGCAACAAGGAGGCAACCCACTATCTAGCATATAAACTCTCTCTTGGAGGTGAAAAAAAATACGTGACTAAGGTAATCGTAAACACCAGAGAGCATTGCAAGACAAGATTAAAACTCTACAAAAATATAACTGAAGAATCTTTGATTGACATGAACAAAATCATCATAATCTCATGGTTCATCGGATCCCAACAAACATTGTCGGGCCCATGGATATTAGGGTATCCTGGGCCGACTGCTACAACCCAGTCCGGTAGGTGGTTACGGCTTTGCAGATGCGACCCGTGTCGGCAAAGTGCCTCGCCAAGTCATTCTTTGGATAGGTTCAGCCAAACAATCAGGAGTAGGGTTTTACACCGCACGGTGGCCTAAACCTGGGTAAACTCTCAGTGTCACCATTTTTTCCCTCCGCGAGCTTTTCTCTCCAGGATGTTGAGGGATGTTGTGATTATGGTTAGCCCCTAGTGTTCGAACCCTTCGAGAGATCTTGTCTTAGGACATCTCCTGTCTAACATTTGGCATGCCAGGTAGGGTGCTAAGGAGCTCCTCCACCTTCTCATCTCCATGGATTCCTCTCGCCCTGGGCACATCGGCTACACGGCCCGAGCCTGGAAGCGGGCGCCCGTCAACGGCCCTCGCTCCAACCTCACCAGCATCGGGCGCCATCGCCCTCATCCCCGCATGCCGTGCCTGGGACGCGACACACCGGGCTCCGAGCTTTCCTTCCTAGACCCGACCTGGTACCTGGAGGTGTGGGACCTATCGTCTTGTCCTCCCGACGACGTCGGCCGTAATGCATGGTTGGCTCACGTCACCAAGTTGGCCCAGAGCAAAAGGGATGCACCTAGAACTCCCCACGCCCCGTCCACCACTGTGGAGCTCGTCGGAGCCGCCTACGAGGCCACGCATGTGGTCGACACTACAGGGGCTCGCTTGCACGAAGACCCATCAAGCTCCTCGGGTGTCGCGCCTTGCTGCCTCCCTCACCCTCACAATGGCGCTCGCGTGAGCCCGGAGTATCCCAACTGCCGCGGGCGACGAGCCAGTGCAAGGGCCGGTTGCTGCTATGTGTTCTCTAGGGCCTCTGCTTGGCAAAGTGGCCCTCGCGCCGCTGGCTCGGGGCCAGCCCCCGTGCGATGTGGTCGGGGCCACCCCTGTCCTGGAAGGTGTCAGAGAAGGGAAGGTCGCCCCACCGACCGAGGAGTGGGGCAAGGCTTTCTTTCTCGCTGGCGAGGGGAGTGCTGAGCTCTTCTTCCGTCCCCTTCCAGGGCGCATCACACTATGACTTCAATGACACGGTAGAGAAGTGGCTCCGGGACACCCCTCCCGAGGGGCCGGATGGCTCGTTCCTCCCGGACGACTTCTTCCGTGACTTGATGGCGGAGGATCGTTGGTCTGCCCGCATCCGCTTTGGTGCTCCCCGCGAGCTCTACTCAGAGGGCCCCTGCTCGATATCGCTAAGGATGTCATGGAGGCGCTCCGGGCTAGGGCGAGGTCCCACTCCCACCTCATCATCAAGGAGAGAGAGCGCCTGGAGAACCTGTGCGCCTGGTTTTGCCAGGCGATGTTCACCTACCGCGAGAGGGAGAACGCAGTGCGCGCAGTGCGCCGTCAGAAATTCAGCAAGGCCGCGCGTAAGTGTGAGGCCTCCACCTGCGAGGCAGAGGCACTTTGGGAGGAGGCCAAGCATGCGCTGGACGCCGCCCGGGAGCAGGAGGAGCACCGCTTGGCGGTGGACGAGTGGAACCTTGGTGGCGCGGAGCGAGAGAAGGCCCTCGCCCTGCGTGAGGAGGCTCTGGTGCGCCGCAAGGCGGGCGTCTCTTCCCGTGAATCCGTTGTCTCCCTCAGAGAGGACAAGGTCCATGGCCTCGAGGAGGACGCCAAGAAACGCAAGGCAGAGACCACCCGCCTTGTGGGCGAGGTGAGAGAGGACCGCGGGCGCCTCGAGAGGCTGAAAAGTGACCTGAAAGAGGAGAAGGAGAAACAGGAGCAAAAAGTGGAGCAAGGGATCTAGGCGGGGTGCAAAGCGTACCGTAAAGAGCTCGAGGCAGGCCTGGTTGGGAAGCGGACACAAGAGGAGGCCGCAGCCGAGTGAGCACTACCCTTGGAGATTGATAGGCTCTCGGTGGAGGTCGGTCGGCTTCGCGCGCAACTTGCCGAGGAGAGCAACACGAGGGAGCGCGCCATCGCCGCGTCCGCGGAGTTCGAGTCGGACTTGTTTGCCCTATGAGAGCGGATGGCTCCTCTCGTGGAGGGGGTGCTTGAGCGGGCAGTGTTAGCCGGGCCAGCGCTGGAGCTTTAGCGTCAATTGGAGGAGTTGTTCTAGCATGTCGTCCTTGCAACCACGGTGGTGGGAGACCAACTAGACCTCGAGCTGCCTCCTCCCCCCGCCAGGTAAGACGCCATACCTCGAGCGTGGACGCAATTCTTGATGTGGAGTGTCGCCAGCTCCTATCGGAGGCCACGACACACCTATTTTCCAGGCTCTTGATGGTCCAGCCAGGCTTCAAGTTGAGCATTCTGGCGGGGAAGGTTCCCCCAGAACGTGATGCCTCTCTTTCTGCCCTTGTGAAGGATGTCGTTGCTACTTTCATGAAGGCCTCCAAGCCGACCCCTCCTACCGACAAGGCCCCAAATCCTGGTACTGGAAACGAAAGTCCTTCTGCTTAGTGTCCTTCTTGTACCTGCGAGCCTCCCCTTAGGTCCATGTGAGCTATTTTTAAAAGTCTTGTAAGGAGATTGATATCGGGTGGCCCAATCTTCTCAATGAGCTTCTCTCTCTTTTTGTGGATTTTCTGATAACTGGATAACTAGTGCTACACTGAGACCTCTCACTTAGCAGACCCCTGTTGCCAGATGCAACAACAATCAAGCTCTTTGGATATTATCAACTACACACTCTTGCACAAGTAATCAAAGATCACAAGTGGTCCTGTATCCCCCTATTCCCAGATGGAATAACAAGATATCACACAACTTTGCAAGGGTAAACTTCAAGTAGTATGCTTAGCAGCAATACAAACTAGAGGCTAGGGTTTTGTATTTTGGTTTAAACTTGTTCTAAACTCCACAACTCGCAGGAGGGGAGTATATAAGAGGGAGGGGTGCGGCCACAAAGGGGTTCCTTGCGCAAGCACCAATCCTTCTTGGACTAGGACTCCTACTAGGACTCTAAGAGAGATACAAACCGATCCACCATTAAGGGATTCGGCCAATTATGGTATACAAACCATACCTATTTCGAATAGGATTTTCTATGGGCGCATTTGACTTGTTGGAGGCGCCATCCCCTTGTCATCATGAATAACAATTGTTTTCATGGAATAACAATTGTTATTATTTGTTTTCACCATCTTGGACACTTGTTTTCACCATGATCATCTTGTTTTCACCATCTTCTAGTCTTGTTTTCATCATGGCTCCTTTGTTTTCACCCCTTGTACATTTGTTTTCCATATCCTCTTGATTGTTTTCCTCCATCATGTGTCTGTTATCAATAAAACTAATCATACATAAATGCACAGACTTAGGTAGTATAAAGTTCTCATAGTCACAAATAGCATAATCAATAAGGAGTGAATTCACCTGTTGTTCTAGTAGCTTGGTCATTGATCTTGTCATAGGTCAAAGTCTCACTGCATCTTGTTTAAGTGGCAATGTACTAGGGATGACCTCATCATCCTCCCCCTCTTGAAAAGCCTTGATGTCCACATCAAGATTCTCTCCATGATATGGTGTCAAATCTGAAACATTGAAGGAATTACTCACTCCAAATTCATCAATTCGAAGATCTATTTTGTAAGCATTGTCATTTATTTTTGCAATCACTTTGTAAGGACCAGCACCTCGAGGCAATAATTTTGATTTCCTTAGCTTAGGGAAACTATTCTTTCGAAAGTGTACCCATACCAAATCTCCCTCTTGAAAAATAACCTCCTTTCTCTTCGTATTTCTCCTTTGAGCAATATCCTTCCCTTTCTTCTCTATGGCATCCATTGTTTTCTCATGTATCTTCTTCACAAAATCAGCTCTTTTTTATGCATCCATGTTAATTCTCTCTTGAATAGGAAGTGGCAATAAATCAAGTGGTGTAGTAGGCTTGAATCCATAAACCACCTCGAAAGGACATAATTGAGTAGTTGAATGCACAGCTCTATTATAGCCAAACTCCACATGTGGCAAACAATCTTACCACTCCTTCAAATTCATCTTGATCATAGCTCTCAATAATGTGGACAAAGTTATATTCACCACCTCGGTTTGTCCATCTGTTTGGGGATGACATGTTGTAGAAAATAGCAATTTTGTTCCAAGCTTCCCCCATAGTGTTTTCCAAAAGTAACTCACGAATTTCACATCTCTATCCGAAACAATTGTCCTTGGTGCTCCATGCAGTCTCACTATCTCCTTGAAAAAGAGTGTAGCAATGTGGGAAGCATCATCACTTTTGTTGCAAGCAATGAAGTGTGACATCTTGGAAAATCTGTCCACTACCACAAAAATTGAGTCATGTCCCCTCTTTGTCCTTGGCAAGCCTAACAAAAAATCCATACTTATATCTTCCCATGGTGTTGTTGGTGTAGGCAATGGAGTATATAATCCATGGGGCTTCAATTTGGACTTGGCTTTATTGCATGTGATGCACCTTTGCACAAATCTATATACATCTCTCCTCATATGTGCCCAACAGAAATTTTCAGCCAACATAATCAATGTTTTCTCACGTCCAAAGTGACCCGTCAATCCACCACTATGAGATTCCTGCAATAACATCAAACGCAAAGAACACTCGGGAATAGATAGTTTGTTAGCTCTAAACAAAAATCCATCATGTATATGATATTTATCCCAAGCCTTCACATTAGAACATTTAGAATAGGGTGTAAAAAATTCTTTATCTTGGGCATATAGTGGCTTTAATTCCTCTAAACCCGAAACTTGCACATCCAATTTATTTAGTAGCATATTTTTTCTAGACAAAGCATCAGCTACCACATTATCTAATCATTTCTTGTGTTTAATAATGTATGGGAAAGATTCAATAAATTCTACCCATTTAGCATGTCTTTTATTGAGATTGGATTGATTCTTTAAAAACTTCAATGACTCATGATCAGAATGTATAATAAATTCCTTTAGCCACAAATAATGTTTCCAAACCTCAAGAACTCTAAAAAGTGCATACAATTCTTTATCATAGATAGAATAATTCAATTGTGCTCCATGTAATTTTTTAGAAAAATAAGCAATTGGTTTCTTTTCTTGCATTAACACACCTCCAATACCTATACTACTAGCATCACATTCAATCTCAAATTGTTTATTAAAATTTGGTAGCATTAATAATGGGGCCGAAATCAACTTATTTTTCAAAGTATCAAAAGCAATATCTTGAGCAACCCCCCACTCGAAATTTACACCTTTCTTAGTCAAATCATTTAAAGGGTCAGCAATAGTACTAAAATCTTGCACAAATCTTCTATAAAATCCAGCTAGTCCATTAAAACTTCTTACTTGACTCACATTCATGGGAATTGGCCAATTTTTAATTGCTTCAATTTTAGATTCATCCACTTCTATCCCATGTTTAGAAACAACATATCCAAGAAATATGACCTTATCTTTGCAAAAAGTGCACTTCTCTAAATTTCCATACAATTTATTTTCTCTTAGCACATGCAAGACTTGTCTAATATGATCAATGTGTTCATGTTCATTGTGGCTATATATGAGAATATCATCAAAATAAACAACCACAAATTTGCCAATAAAATCTCTCAAAACATGGTTCATTAATCTCATGAAAGTATTAGGTGCATTAGTTAATCCAAAAGGCATTACTAACCACTCATATAAACCAAAATTTGTTTTAAAGGCTGTTTTCCACTCATCCCCCTCTTTCATCCTAATTTGATGATAACCACTACGCAAATCAATTTTAGAGAAAACAACACTACCACTTAATTCATCTAACATGTGTTCCAAACGTGGTATAGGATGACGATAACGAATAGTGATATTGTTAATTGCTCTACAATCTACACACATGCGGCATGTACCATCTTTTTTAGGAACTAAAATAACAGGAACAGCACAAGGAGATAAGCTTATTCGAATGTAACCTTTATCAAGAAGATCTTGTACTTGTTTCTGAATTTCCTTCGTCTCTTGGGGATTTGTCCTATAGCGAGCTCGGTTTGGTAATGAAGATCCAGGAATTAAATCAATTTGATGTTTTATCCCTCTCAATGGTGGTAAACCCGAGGGCACCTCTTCTGGAAATACACCATCAAATTCCTGCAAAACATTAGAAACACCAATAGAAAGAGGAGTCATGTCATTAGAAACTAAAATTTCCCCCTTGTGCATGAGTAATATAGGTAGTAGGCTAGGATCATCCTCAAACTCTCTCATTTCCTTTTTGGTGGCTAACATTGTCAAAAGGCTCACTCCCTTATTTTTTTTCCACTCGTCCTAGGCTTGTTTTCGCCCACAGAAGTTTTGTTTTCACTCTTATTTTCTCTTTCACTCTCCTTCTCAAGATTCACTTCAACTTTCTCTCTTGATTCATTCACTATTTGTTGGGGTGTCATAGGCCTCAATATGATATCCTTATTATTCCAATTCAATTGATATGTGTTTGCTCTCCCATTGTGTATAACTTTTCTATCAAATTGCCATGGCCTTCCAAGCAATAGATGGCAAACCGACATGGGAACCACATCACACTCAATTGTATCCTTGTATGGTCCAATTTGGAACTCCACTCTCACAATTTGGCGCACTCTTATTTCCTCCTTGTCATTGAGCCATTGAATATAGTATGGATGTGGATGTGGAATATATCTCAATCTTAGCTTTGCACATAAATCCTTGCTTGCTAAATTTCTTCAACTCCCTCCATCAATAATCACCTTGCAAGCCATTTGAGGACCAACAATTTCTTTGGTTTGAAATACGTTGCATCTTTGGCTCTCATCACTAGGAACAATACTCAAAGCTTGTGTGCACACAATGGTTGGATAATTTGTAGCAAAAGCATCAATAGGACCATCATGATCATCATATGTATCCTCCTCATTAGGATGAGCATCATCTCCAGTCTCATACTCATCATTAGCATTGAGAAACATAACTTTCTTGTTTGGGCAATCCCTCTTAAAATGACCTTTACCTCCACAAGTATGACATGTGATATCTCTATTTCTTGGAGGAGGTGTAGCACCACTAGAACCCGAAGTAGATGATGTTTTTTTCTTTGAACTTTTTGTATTTGTCTCGGGTTTGGCACTATTATTCCCACGCGTTGCAGCAATTGGAGGTGTAGGTCATGAGAAATTTGATTTTTGTGAGTGAAAAGTCCTCCTAGAACTCACTTGTAGCTCCTCATTCAACCTCTTCTCGGCCTTCCTTGATTGATGCAATAATTCACTCATATTGGCATATTGGACATGCCTCACAATGCTTCTAATTTTTAATTGCAATACACTCAAAAATATTTGCATAGATTGTTCAGGTTCTTCTCTAACCCGAGCCATTTGAATGATTAATTCCATCTCCTTGTAATAAGCATCAACTTTTTTTGAGCCTTGCTTCAATTGTTGTAACTTGTCATAGAGAGTTCTAATATAATTCTTGGGAACAAATCTGTCCCTTAGCAATTGTTTCATCTCTATCCATGTGTTCACCTCTTCTTCTTCATTTTCTTCTCTCAATCTTGTAATGCCATCCCACCACAAGAGAGCACAGCCATCAAATGAAGAAGATGCAAGTTTCACTTTTCTCTCCTCGGGATATTCATGGAGTCTCCATAATTTCTCAATTTTTAGCTCCCAGATCAAGTACTCTTCCACATCTTCAGAATCACAAGCAAGACTAGGGATAGAGAATTTTGGTTTTTCCAAGCCAT
Source organism: Alopecurus myosuroides (assembly GCA_028641055.1). Classification (NCBI taxonomy): domain Eukaryota; kingdom Viridiplantae; phylum Streptophyta; class Magnoliopsida; order Poales; family Poaceae; genus Alopecurus; species Alopecurus myosuroides. The sequence continues at coordinate 341,067,882 of CM054059.1, forward strand.
CATCCTCTCTATTATTTTCCAATGGTACTCTTCCTGCCAATCCTCCACGGCCTCCATTGATATTTCCTCTCCCATCATCAATTGGAGCAACAGCTTGAGGTCTTTGTTGTAGTTGTTCCACTAGAGTTGATAGATTTGTCATTTGTTGTGTCAAAGTCCTCAAAGTATCTTGAATATTATTGACAGATTGTTGTGATGCACAAGCATCTATCCTCAAATCAAGAGTAGTCATCTCCTTTCTCAATTCTTCATCAGTCTTGTCAACTTCATGAGAAATTTTGTTGTACATAGTATCTCTTAGTGCTTCATAATAATTCCATTGCACCAAGTCCTCGGGTTTCTTCTTTGCTTGCACATCAACATCACTAGAAGAACTCATGATTAACTTGTTAGTAATAAAATAATCAATGGGTTTGTGGTGCCTCTCACAACTCACTCAAAACCAAGCAAAGATGGCTTCACTTAATGTTCCAAGAGTGAAACGGATCAACTTACCAACAAGGAGAAATGAATAATGTGCTTTGGTGTGAGAAGAGAATAACCGAGCTATCAAGTATCACAATGCAAACAGGGTTTTTGGTGGGGCTTGGTTGGGATTCCTAACAACACCAAAATAACAACTCCAATGCACTATCTAATGTGATGAAAATACCTAAAGGAACACACTCACACTTTGGAGACAAATGTGGCTAGCAATTATATGTTAGAGATATTTCAAGCACTAGAAAGACACTAGCAAATACTCAATGAAAACAGGCACAAGATTGCTCAATTGTCCACAAAATATCCAATATGATAAGCTTCAACTAGTGATAGTATAGTAGGGCCTCTTTTGATTTTTCTTTCTATTTTTTTTTTTACTTTTTCCTTTTTCTCTATTTTTTTATTTTCTCAATGGCCTTTGAATCAACTAGGAGCAACAATTTTAATGGAAAACTAAAAGTGGACAGAATTGATCAAATTGAGCAGCCTGCAAAGCAATTAAACAGCTAGTCTTATGGGTTTTGGTACCTAAAGTTTGCTGTAGAAAGGAAGTGGCTAAGGCTTATCAAATATCAGAACAAGAACCTAGAGGGAAAACAAGAAAAAACAAAAGAAAAACTACTAAAAACTATGAAGAAACGAGCTCACGGCAGCACTTTTGGCTGACGGCAGAGAAAATGGCTCACGGCACGCCTATGGCAGCGTGCGCTGGAACTCACGACAGAGCGCGGGTGGTGCGGTGGTGCGTTGCGTTACGGGTGCGCGTGGAGTTTTGTAAGCGCGCGCAAGGTGTAATCCGAGTGCGGCTAGGTGGTGCGATACGGCAGCGGCGGCAGCGTTTTCGCGCAGAAACTGACCCACGGCAGGAGTCCGATAGCGGCTAGGAACCCGAGTGCGGTAAGGAGCAGGGCGTGCGCTAGTAAGGGAAATTGGGCACCGCGGGGCGATTTGGTAAGGTGGAAACCGTGTGCGGCAGGGGTGGCGGCAGCGATTTGGTGCAAAACAGTGCCACGGCAGGAAATCGAACACAACTAGAACTCGATCTAGCAAGAGCAGCAATGCGACCTTATGAACCCAAGGAACTAGATCAACTTGAGAACAAGTTGTAGGTCTAAAAATTCCAAAGGGTAACAAGATCCAGCACAATATTTTTGGTAGAGATTTTTCGGTATAGATCTAAACAGAAAATAACTAGATGAACCCTAACCCTAAAAGATGAAAAACTAAAAATAGAAAAACAGATACGCAAATCAACAAGAAACAGCAATTAGAGTAGCAATTTGGTGTTGATCTAGTCTCTGGCAAAATCTAACCTAATATTTTTGCTTTTTCTAGATAGGAATAAAAACAACTAAAAGTAAAGATAACTTGTTCACCGAGGCAACCTGAGAATCTGATACCAAGATGATATGGGGGTGTCCCAATCTTCTCAATGAGCTTCTCTCTCTTTTTGTGGATTTTCTGATAATTGGATAACTAGTGCTACACTGAGACCTCTCACTTAGCAGACCCCTGTTGCCAGATGCAACAACAATCAAGCTCTTTGGATATTCTCAACTACACACTCTTGCACAAGTAATCAAAGATCACAAGTGGTCCTGTATCCCCCTATTCCCAGATGGAATAACAAGATATCACGCAACTTTGCAAGGGTAAACTTCAAGTAGTATGCTTAGCAGCAATACAAACTAGAGGCTAGGGTTTTGTATTTTGGTTTAAACTTGTTCTAAACTCCACAACTCGCAGGAGGGGAGTATATAAGAGGGCGGGGTGCGGCCACAAAAGGGTTCCTTGTGCAAGCACCAATCCTTCTTGGACTAGGACTCCTACTAGGACTCTAAGAGATACAAAACGATCCACCATTAAGGGATTCGGCCAATTATGGTATACAAACCATACCTATTTCGAATAGGATTTTCTATGGGCGCATTTGACTTGTTGGAGGCGCCATCCCCTTGTCATCATGAATAACAATTGTTTTCATGGAATAACAATTGTTATTATTTGTTTTCACCATCTTGGACACTTGTTTTCACCATATTCTAGTCTTGTTTTCATCATGGCTCCTTTGTTTTCCCCACTTGTACATTTTTTTTCCAGCTCCTGTTGATTGTTTTCCTCCATCATGTGTCTGTTATCAATAAACCTAATCATACATAAATGCATAGAATTAGGTTGTATAAAGTTCTCATAATCACAAATAGCATAATCAATAAGGAGTGAATTCACCTGTTGTTCTGGTAGCTTGGTCCTTGATCTTGTCATAGGTCCAAGTCTCACTTCATCTTGTTTAAGTGGCAATGTACTAGGGATGTCCTCATCAGAGATATTCTGCACTTTGTTGCTTATTGTATCCCTATCTTTTATTCTACTTCTGGGTGCTCTTTGTGTGAGAATACTTATCTTTTGCGATGATGTCCTTTGAAACACATTGCGTGTGCCCTTCGTGGTGAGCCTCCAGTTGCTTCTTGTGGAGGATCCTTCTGGGCTCCGTGCCAGGAGTTGCATGCTGCATACTTGCTCCTTAGGAGTAAGGTTGTCGCCGCTACCTGCAGTTTGTGCCTCTGGAGAGGTGCGCGCCTGGTTGTTCCTTCGTGAGCATCTCACGAGGAGAAACACGCCGAGGGACTTGGCGAAGTGTTTGTGTGCGGTAGCAACCCACTCACATACACTGTTCCAGCCCCCGCTCGTGGAATGCTCTCGAGAGGAAAAAGGCCTTCGCGCGGCTCTCTAGAGAGAGGAAGGATGCATGCTTGGATGAATGCGTATGATCTTTGTTGGACGCAAAATGCAGGCATGTCGGCATGCAAGGATAGATGGGATTGCTTTGTGAAAGAAACAAGATTTTACTAGTACGGTGAGGCATTTTTCTCTTACAAAACGCTTGGGGATTACGTGACCTTGTGGTCCCCCAAGAAGCAATTGACGTCACCGTGCGGACACGGGACATCCATCGTCATGGGGATGATACTCGCACAAGTTCGAGTGCATAGCTCAAGGATGTAGTGTCCTTGTGGCGCCCTCGAGTAACAAAAGTTTGCCCCGCCGGAGCGAGGCTCCCACTTGTGTGGGTAGAAGCTCCCGTGGCCTTATGGTCCGCCTGGTGAGAGCTCCATGAGACCCTCATGGAGAGAGGTCCTGGCGTCATTTCAACCGTGGCGCCACGGGGTCCCCTCGAGGCTGCGTCTCCCTGGCCTTGTGGGGGACATGGAACGAGCATGTGGTGAGTGTCCTCCCTAGTAATGAGGCGCGCTCACATGGAGAGCAGTGGCAGCCCCCGAGCCTCTAGTGCTCTAGGGGGTCTTCAGTGTGGCTGCTCCTTCGCGAGAAGTGAGTAGCCTCTTCTTGGGAGCCTCATTGAGGTGTCCCACATCATCCTCATCGGTCGGTTGGAGACGGCCACCTCCTTGTAGGCTCGCTCGACGGAGCGCGTCGCCTCCTCCACCTCTCCATGGATGGTGATGGTGCCAGCAGGCTCGGGGAGCTTGGCGAGGTTGTACACGTGGTGCGTCACGACCATGAACTTCGCGAGAGTTGGGTACCCGTGGATGGCATTCTAGGGGAGGGAGATGTGCAGGACGTCGAAGTCAAGAGTCTCGGTGCAGTAGTTCTGGCAAGTGCTGAGCATGACGGCGAGGCGCACCTGTCCCAGGGGGACTGTGGTGCTGTCGGTGACGCCGGTGAATGGCCTTGTGGGGGCCATACGCTCGTAGGGCACCTAGAGCCGCTCGAACGTGGGTACCGAGATGACGTTGAGGCATGCACCCCCGTCAAACAGGGTTTTGTTAACGACGATGTTGTTGATGGTGGGGGTGCAGACCAGGGGCAGGATTCCCACGGTCCTTGTGGACTTGGGGTGGTCTCTAATGTCGAAGGAGACCGTGTGGTCCGACCACTTGAGTAACTTCGTCGCGGCTGTGCCTGAGTGGACAGCGGCGATGTTGCGCGAGATCTTCTTAAAGTGACTTTTGGAGAGTGGAGCTTGTGCTCCGCCAAGAATGCAGGACATGTAGCATGTAGGTTCTTGGTAGCCCCAGCAGTGTTCGTGCCCCGGCCCTGGTTGCCCTCAGTGTGTTGCTGCGTGGTAGCGTTCACCTGAGGCGTGGGTGGGTTGGGACGCTGCAGCTTCTACGGGGGTGGCTGCTGCATGGGCGGCTGGTAGCCATTGGTGTTGTAGACGCCTGTGTTGTATTTTCCATACCCGTTGTAATGGTTCGGGCCACGCTCCTTCCATCTTCTTCCAGCACGGCCTCCCCCTCGCACGGGACTGCACTAGTGGCCGCCTCGAGAGTAGCCCTCCTGGCCACCCCTCATGGGGCGGTCTCCCCGCATCCTCTCGAGCTGGAAACAGACTTGGATTGTTGAGGCCTTGCTTTCGTTCCGGCTTGGCAGCCAGAACGGATGGAGCTTTCCGTTTGGCATCCGCATCATCGCCTCGAGCCTTTGTCTTTGTCTTGGGGGCCACCGGCTTGGATTCATCGGCAGGTGTGTTGTGCCTGAAGAGGCGTCCCTCCTCAGCCTTAGCGCACCTCTCGGCCATGTCCACGAGCTTGGCGGCGAAGGTGAGGTTGTCCCTGATGCCGAGCTCTTTGATCATGCGCTCGTTGGTGACCCCTTCCCTGAAGGCGGAGATGACGTTTGCGTCGGTGATGCGGGCGATCTTGTTGCGCGTCTGACTGAAGTGCTGCAGGTACTGGCGAAGTGTTTCGCTAGGGCGTTGACGTATGCCGCGGAGGTCGTTGTAGGAGAGGGGGCGCTCGTAGGATCCCTTGAAGTTGGTGACGAAGTGGAGGCACAACTCCTCGAACGACCCGATGGAGCCCTCTTGCAGATTCATGAGACAGACGAGGGCTGGACCCTTGAGGGCCATGGAAAACTAGTTTGCCATGCACTTGTCGTCCCCCTTTGTAGCTCCTACACTGAGGCAGTAGATCTGCAGAAAGTTGTGGGGAGGGGTAGTGTCGTCGTAGAGAGATGGCAGGGTGGGGTTGGACTTCGGAGACCAGGAGACCGTGTGAAGTTGCTTGGTGAACGCGAGGGCGCCGCCAACATAGACCGTGGTGCGCACGTCGAGGTCCGCCGGGCGGTTGGCACGGCCGGCCTTGGCGAGGTCGTGGATGGTGCGCCTCGCGTGTGGGAGGAAGCTTCTTCCTCGGCACCGTGTTCGCCTTCCACGCCAGTGGTGTTGTGCTGTGGCGCGTTGTTGTCGTTGTCTTTGCCGGTCGGCTCGACCTGCCGCCAGCGGTGAGCGCGCTCGGAGCGGGTGAGACGCGGGCTGGTCCAAGCGGCAGGTGCCATGGCGATGAAGAAAGAAAGGAGTGCCTTAGCACCCTACCTGGCGTGCCAAATGTCAAAGAAATCTCGTCTGTCCTAGACAGGATATCTCTCAGAGGTTCGAACACGGGGGGCTAAACACACTTCCTTCGCTTCTAGAGGAGGCTTCGCGAGGGAAGCTTGAGCACGACAACAATGGCGACACAGAGAGTTTACCCAGATTCAGGCCACCAGTGTGGTGTAAAACCCTACTCCTGCTTGTCTGATGGATTGCACTGCGGTGATTACAGTAAATGTGAGGTTGTGCTCGGAACAGACTACTTGAGCTCTATGATGGCTCGAGCTCCCTTTTTCCAAGGGCCGGGGGTGCCCTTCTTATACTGGCGTTTGGACCTCCTTCCCGCTCCTTTGGCGGGAAAGGGTTCCCACAAGGTGCCAAAGGGAGGAGTGTCCCATACTTCCGCGCCTCCTGCGTGGTCCTGGTCGCTGGGGGACAGCTCCACCATCCATGGCGTCACGGTAGGGGAGACCGGTGATGTCGCCTCCGTCTTGTAGCGCGGACTTGGTCTTCTTGCACCAAAGGGGCAATCTTTGGGAGGCCCTTCAGCCCCAGCAGTTGTCCCCCTGGTCTTTATACACCAGAATGGAAACTATGGTCAAAGAGGCTATGTGGCGCCTCTGTCACTGGTCAGAGGAGCGGTCTTTAGAGGCACATGGGTTCTCCCCTATTGAAAGGATATGCCCAGGGAGAGGAGCAAGGGCGAAATGGCGCTCCTCCCCAAGGCGTGAGTCCCCGTCACTAAGGCCCACCTGGCGGGAAGGCCCAAGAAGATGGCTCCATTTGTTGCGGATGGAACCATTGGTCTTGGAGTTGCATACTGGGCTGGGCCGCAGCTGTCGCCTCGAGATACCCTGGTATCCAAAGGCCCGACATTTTCTCTCCAGGCCATTGAGGGGTGTTGTGAGTGTGTTTAGCCCCCCAGTGTTCGAACCCTTCGAGAGATCTTCTCTTAGGACATCTCCTCTTCAACAATGGTTTTCGATGGATTCCATGTCGTGACACGGAATCGACTATTTCCTTATGTGACACAGATTGGTGGGAGGAAAGGAGAGGTTCATAGGTTTGAAGTTGCGTCCACAGGTTATTGGGCTTATTTGGATCCTTGGTGTGCAGGAGTTTGTCTTGTTGTGTCTGGGATGATTTGTGTGGTTCGTTTACACGTTGTAATTCGAAGGATTGTGTACCTCAATCATGTTGGTAGTTCCAAACGTGGAGGGTGCCAATAACAAATTGAGCTAGCCAAGAGGGAGGACCGGGTGTGCAAGGCCATCAAGACTTAAGGATGGAGAAGGATCGTTGCGATGTGAATATTTGATGTCACAAGCGCTCGAGAAGATCTTCCGGCGTAAAGGACAACGCCTTTCCAAGAAGGAAAGGATGATGAGGGCATCTATTGTTTAGTATGCTATGACAATTAAAAAACGATATGTAAAGTCTAAGGCCTGCGAGCCACTTGTTTTAGCTGAGCCATTTTTAAACAAGACCGATTTGTGAGTCCAACCAGGTTTAAGGTTCGACTCAATTTTGGTTTGGGTTTTTTCCAACCAATGTTGGCCTCCTATATAAAGTGAGCCAACAACTAGATCAGAGTTTAATTATATAGATCATCGTGTTCAAGGTTTCCACCGTCCTTGGGGATCGGTAAGACAACATCTCGGCGTTCGTAAAGTATCTATGGAATAAAGGCACAAAGAGCATTGAGTCTATATCAAAAATTATAGTGCAATTTCGAGAAGTCTATTGCATCTGCCAAGTGTTTTCGAGCTTGACGTGACACATGTTGTTTATCTTCTTGTTGCTACCAATCATGTGGTTGAGAATATTTATCTCAACGGTTCATGTTGTGAAATCGCCCCAAAGATCCTTATCAGGGTGCAGTGTCAGCGATAGACAATGACGATGTCGACACAATAGACCATGTGACATATGATGCATAACCGGATTAGTTAACAACCAAATTAATACTTAGAAGGATTGAGTTATGCAAATGACTCCCTACATCGCCCTTACATGTAAAGGAACACAACATAACAAATACTCCCGTTGTATCAAATTGTATGATGTTTTAACGTTTACTAGACTACACGTAACTAGACATGTTTTAGTGTAAGATGCACATGAATCTACATACTAAAATGTGTCCAGATACATTTTGTTTAGAAAATGCTAAAACATCTTACATTTTTTTAACCTTTTCTACTGAAGGGGAGCCCCCCACAACCCTTTATTGCTAACCAAAAAAGTTAGAATATTTACATATGTACAGAGAAGAACGGGGAATGTTAGACTAATTTAGAGAATCTATCCATAATGACAATTGATCAGCCAGCGATGGTTTCAACCTATGCAGAAGCAAGGTGATATCCAGCATAAAACTAGCCTTCCAACCTCTAAAAGAATGCCTCTCAGCCTTAAAAACGACTCCATTCCTCTGTTTACAGATGCTCCAACACGCCAATATCACAATTTCATCAAAACATGGACCAAGGAACTCTTTCTTGTCATGTTTTAAATTGGACATTATGGAAGAATTTCTCCATTGAATCTGCAGATAACTCCAAAATCTAGAACTGAAATAACACTGAAAGAATAAATGCATCTAGTTCTCATAGTTGTGTTGATGGGAAAAAACACAATTATTATGTCCTTCAATTTTCCAGTGCCTCCTTTTGATCATATCTTTAGTATTAAGTCTATCATTCAGAAGCAAACAGGAAAAAAAATTATGCTTTGACATGCACTTAGATTGCCAAATCCATTTGGCTGACCCATGATCAAATAATTGAGCAAACCAGAGCTGATAAAACTTCCTTAGGGTAAAGACCCCTTTATTAAAGTTACAAGTCCAAACATCAGGGGAAACACAAGCTGAAACTCATCCAAGGAGGACTGAAGGGTGACAAATTCCTGGAATGCTTCATTAGAGAGAGGCAAATGAAAAGCATTAGAGAAAGAAGTCAACTCCTTTATGTCCCTGACTGAAGAAAACTTGTCCTTAGCAAAAGAGAACAATCTAGGAAATTTGATCGATAGAATTGCACCAGCCCACAAATTCTGCCAGGACAACATCGAGAATCCATTTCCCACTTGAAAACTAGAAAAGGAGAACCAAGTATCTGCCAATTGCATCACTCCTTTCCACCAGAAAGAACCATAGCAAGTTACGGCGTGGGGGACAGATTCAAAATAATAAGCATTTCTGACCAAATTCACCCATGGAACATCGGCTGAATTATAGAATTTATCCAAGAATTTTAGCAGTAAATCCCTATTTTGGATATGCAGATTAATCACTCCAAGGCCCCCTTTATTCTTTGGCTTACAAATCATATCCCAAGCTGCCAAAGAGTTAACTCTCTCCTTATTTTTATCCTTCCTCCAAAGACATCTCCTTCTGGCTCTATGAATAACCTCAATGACACCCTTAAGAATCACTAAGGTACACATATAATATGTAGGCAAAGAGGACATCACAGAATTGACTAGGACCAAACTATCACCATAAGATTAAAATACACAGTGCCCGAGAGCCTCCTTTCAACTCTATCAATAAGAGGAGCAAAGTCTTTGATTGTAGGTTTAGTAGTACCCATTGGCAAACCTAAATATGTGAAAGGCATTGAGGCCACATTACATTCTAGAACATGTGCCAGATCAATGGCCTCCTGTTGAGAATTATTAATGGGAATCATAGAAGACTTATGATAATTAACTTTGAGACCAATGATATCTGCATAAAGATCCAAAAGTTCCTTAAAAACTAACAACTGAGCAGGATGAGCTGGTAGCACTACCAGGGTATCATCGGCATATTGCACTATTGGATAATCTCCTCAAATATGAATAGGTAAGCAAAGTATTCCATCCATTAAAGCCAAATTGACAATACTCTGGAGCAAATCACCACCCAGCACATAAAGAATTAGGGATAAAGGATCACCTTGCCTAACTCCTATTCTGTAAGCAAAAGGTTTGCCAGGGACACCATTCAACAGAACAGAAGAGGTTCCAGAAGAAAGAGTTTCTTTAACCCAATAAATAACCAGAGGAGGAAAAGCTTGTATCTTAAAATCTTAAGAATGGAACTATGCTCAATGGTATCAAAGGCCTTCTCAAAATCAATGTTGAAGACCACAATTTTCTGCTTGGATTGTTTACACTGAAATAAGTGCTCAAAACACCAAGACAAGCAATCCTGAATTGTTCTCGACTTAATAAAGCCATATTGATTTGCATGAATACAACTGAAAATCTTAGCTTGAAATCTATTAGCCAAATCTTTTAATAAACTTGAGGCATGAGTTAGTCAGAGAAATTGCCCTAAAGTCATTGACAGTTTTAGGTCACAAGGACTTGGGAATCAATGTAATGAAAGATCCACTGATGCTCTCCAATGAAACACTTGCACTATGAAATTCTGAGCACAATTTTAGAAAATCCTCCTTCACAATGCTCCCAGAATGCTTGATGAAAAGATCAGTGAAACCATCCGGTCCTGGAGCTCTATCAGGTTTCAAATGCTTAACCACTCCTTCCACCTCTTCCACAGAAAAAGGATTTGCTAGATCATCCGGTCCCTCCAACTCAGACAAAACAGGTCTTAAATCAACATTACTAGCAGAAGGGCAAGAGACTCCCATTCTATTCTTGAAACAACTCCAAAAAGCAGTTGCCTTTTCTTTCTTATCCACCAAAGAATTTCCTGCACTGTCTGAAATGGAAGGGATGGAATTTTTCCTGAATCTTTCAGTGGCTCTAGCATTGAAGTATTTAGTATTTTCTCGTGAAAGCTTTGCCCATCTCACAGTGCACATTTGCTTCCAATAATCTGATTGCAACCTCAATAAATTCTTGATATGAGCCTTAACAATAACTCTGAAATTAAACTCAGGTCTACTCAAATCTCTCTCATCTACCAATTAGTCAAAAAAAACAAAACCACTTAACTGATCATATCAATAAGCAATTTCAGTTGAGACAAATTCCTTCCCCAATTCTTAAAGGCATATCTTAAGTTCTTTAGCTTCGCAGTAATTTTGGATGCTATTGATTTGGCTGCAACAGGAGTATTCCACACTTTACTAACTAGCTCCATGAAGCCAGGTTGCTGCACCCAATGATTTTCAAACCTGAAAATATTTTCCTTTGAGATTTTAGTAGCAATTGTAACAGTGCAAGGCAAGTGATCAGAACAGATTTTAGTCATGGGTAGCACCATTGTGTTAGGAAAATCCAGAGACCACTAGAAAGATGTAAAAAAAACGTCCAATTGAACCAAAAGAGGTTGGTTCCGCATATTGGACCAAGTGAAACTTCTACCTTTAACAGGCAATTCCAGAAGACCAAGGTGACTAATTATATCATTAAAAATAAAAATATCATTTCAATCAGCACTAGGTTTATTTTTGTTTTCCACGTATCTAATGAAATTGAAATCGCCCAAAATTAGCCAATTCTGATGTATAGGGATAGATAAATTATATAACCAGCTGACAAAATTATGTCTCTCAACCCCTCTGCAAGGACCATAAACATTCACCAAATACCAGGGAACAAAATTGTGAACAGAGGTGAATTTATGTGAATAGCTAATATGTGGATCACCAATAATTCTCCATTGAAAATAGAGCTATTCCATAGCACAATTAGACCACCATAGGCCCCAACAGAAGGTGAGAAAACAAATTGATGAAATATTTTGGGACAGAAAGAACTAATGAAAGAATGATCAAAATCCTGACACATAGTTTCCTGAAGACAAACCACAGTAGTATGGCTCTAATCAACTTTGCTATAAACTGCTTCTCTTTTTACTTTATCATTTAGACCCCTCACATTCCAATCAAAAACCAACCAATCCATAAGCAAAGAAGATGTATTATTCATTAAAACAAAACTAAATATATAAACCAGTTTGTCCAACATAGATGCTCAGCAAAAGAATAACCAGGTAGCAGATCACACCAGCATAGTTTCTTACAATAAAAGAGCACCACAAAGTGACAAAATATATAATATCCATGATAAAAGAAAATCCCACTGGCCAGCATGGCCCAACAAAGATAAAAGGCCTTCTAGACATCAGAACTTGATGGGCTTGTGGGCTTCTTTGGAGCAGCCTCAAGCTTCTCCAATGTTAGTTCTGAATCTGCAATTTGAAACATCTTTCCCTCCCTCCTCGGGGCAGCAATTGGAGTGAAAGGAGAATCTCCTGCTTCTGAAGCCACTGGACGAGAAGACATGGCCTTAATCCTTGGCTCTGGCTTGTCAGACAAGGGAAGAACCCAAAAATCTGAATTTTTTGTCAGGCTGCGAGTCACTCGCCTATCTTCCAGGACCAGAGGAGTGGAAACCTTCCTCAATATCTTCTTGGAAGTTGTAGAGGAGCTGAGAGTGGACTCCCCACCCTCCAAAAGCAGAGGAGTCACCAAAGAAGCCTCCCCAGGGAGGATTCCTGCAAGAAACTCAATTCTAAGATAAAAAAAGAATCCTAGATTTGTTCTGCTGAAAATACTCATACAAGCAACCAAAGGATCGGGCAGAAGTACACGCCACACTTGCAGATTCTGCTGCTCCTCCTCTTCCACCACCCGAATTGGAGGAACCAAGCGCATAATTGCCAGCTGGTTTTGTTCAATCTGCTATTGTAACTCAATAAACTGCTCTGGTCCTTCAACCCTAACAACGTTGATGTAATCCATCGTGGCGCCTGAAAACTGAACTGTGGCAGAAGATTTTCCTATTCAGGTACTGGCGGCTGGTTAGCAGGTGCTCCTTGACCTACATTCTCTTCTTGCTCCTCGACATTCCACTGCCCCAAACCATCATTACCCTCCTGCGACACCGGGGGAACAAAAGGTGGCACCCAATCATCATTGACTGGTATATCAGGAGCCCCAAAGAGAGGATGGGGATCGCCATTCTCAGGGACATGATCCTCATCACCAGGCAGAGCATCTGCTTGATCGCTCTCCAGAATATATATACTGGACATGACTAGGACGTAACAAGTCCTCCGTATCTTTGTGCTTCCCTAATAACCACCGAGCGTGGTATGTCTCCAGCACCGCCATACGCAAGCTTAATGAGCATGCGAGTGGGAGACACATCCTCTCACCACCACGACTTCATCTTACCAAATTTAGAGACCAGCTCACTAAGAAAATCATCATTGCGGTAATCCATATGTAGATTCACAAGCATAATCCAACCGATTCTTGTGTGAACCGTTGCTCTAATATTCTCCCTCATCATGTCGAGCAAATTATAAGATACAGCCACTAGCAAAAGGAACCGCCATGGAATTCACCAAAATATCACGAGCTACTTGATCCACCGTTCGACAAAGACCGACACCGACCGCACTCTCAGCAAAAGTGATTGCCCCTAGATTATGTGCCTCGAAAATGTGGTCGGCTATCTGCTGCAGGGCATCATTGATTTCTTCTACAGGTGGCCTTGGCTCCAACTGAGCAATGTCCCAAGATTCATGGCGCCGAGGGGGAGCCATCGAGGAGGTGATGTACACCCTAGAAGGTCTATCTTCAGCCACCCACGGCTCCATGACATGCATCCCATTTGGAAGGAACCTCGTAGGATCAACTGGAAAGTTCGCCATTAGGAGTAGATTGGATTTGGGCAAGAGCTCGGACGAGGGTTTTCTCGAGACGGTTGGGGACGAAACATAGGCAGGAACAGAGGTTGGGGACTCCTCGGTTTCTCCTGCTGTCGCTTTAACTACCCATCTGAAAGTTCCATTAAGACCCAGGCAATTTTCCCGAATATGGCATGGTCGAGAGCAGGACCAACAAGTAACCCGGCCCGTACAAGCCTCGGAAGCATGCTTAGCCAACAAACGCCGTGAACAAGGCCAGACTTGGGCCACCGCTTATCAATGAGCTTAGCAAAACCATCATCAATACGATATAATACTGGTTGAACGACAGAGTGGCAGAAGCATACAAAGCTCTCAAAGGAAGAGAAGATCCTAGCTCAAAAGAACCAAATTTAATACCAGAAAAATCCAAATTGGCACCGGTATGTGTTGCAACTGCTGAAGGTAAATCTGACACTTTATCTTCCTTATCAGAATCGATAGCACAGGCGACCACCGTCTATAGCATCCGCTTTCTGCTATTGTAGCATTGCCTAACACCGGAGGTAGCACCCGCATCCGTCGTAGTTAGCACCAGAGACCGTCGTCGGTAGCATCGCCTGCCACCATCAGAAGCACCCGTGCACGCCGTCAGTAGCATCGGCGTCGTGAGCTCGAAGCAGCGTCACCTCTGTCTAGAAGCAACGCCCTCCCTTGTAGCTTTGGTGTCCACCCGCCCAGAAGTTCCGACATCATATGGTACCGGCCGGTGAACCTCCAAGAGATAGAAAGAGAGGGGCGGGAGGCCGGAGGCCCTCAAGCAGGGACGACCATAGGTCATGGCGGCCACGACCGGAGGAGGTCGTAGCACCACCTACACCATCGCCGGTTCGGGGACAAGGGAGAGGCGGCGGCGCGTGGCCTGGCTGGTGGCCGAAACGGCAATTGCCATGTCGAAGCAAAGCTTCTTTTGTGTTTGTTCGGCAGCCCGTCGGGAGGAGAAGAAAAAGAAGGGGAAAATGAGTAGAAACGGGTGGAGAAGCAAAGCGAGAGAGGGAAGAGATAAGGCACATGTGGTGGGCCCTCACCTGGCTAGCTGTCACTGCGCGTCAGGACACGCGGCGCACGCGCGATGCGGGGGACGCGACCGCGCGTTCCCCCGGCTGAACAACAGCATTTCCCAAAAAAAACAACCCGATCAGGAAGACAATTGACATTCAATTTACCAAAAAAAAACCACCAATAGCCGCTTCAAGAGCCAAGGCTACCGTGTTTTTATCGAGTTTAAAAGAGGCTCTTCCGAAAGAAACCACCATTTTAAATGCTCCATATGCATGAGTAGCATGCACTCCAATCCGAGCAACAAACGTACCTCCTTTGCATGACGTACCTCCTTTGCATGGGCAAGACCACGAGAAATCCAGGTTTAAAACCATAGCGGCATGAACCACACCAACAGATGGATCATTAGGAATCCGATCCAGCAAAAAGATCGTAGGCCTATTCTCATCGAGAGCCTCATTTTGACGATCAATGAGAGAACCATTGCGGACAGCCAACCAACCTTGCACTTTGGCACGATGTCATGCAAAGTAAATCTCATATCCAGGATGGACATTTTCACGTACCTTAAGGAAACGTTGATCAACAACGAAACCCACCAGATCCACAAGATGGGTCTTCTTATCCTTCGGATCTAGAAGGATTAACCCCTCATAGATGGGATCCAGCTTATGATCTAAAACCGTGGAGAGAATGGCCCTTCATCGCCAGCACAATGGAGAGAGGAGAGACTTGGCCTTGGACATAGCGAGAGGAGGGAGGACGGTAGCACCGGAGTGGAAGCTGCCGAGGAGAAGAGGCTAAAACCCTAGATCACCTTAGAGTTGCAATGGGAGTCGCCCAAGGTGGAAGTCGCCATCGCCTCCCCCTTATCAGGTTTTATCAAAACATCTTAATATGGAGTATTAAATAAAAATCAGCCTGTAGATATACACGGGCACATTTCCTAGGTTTTATGCATCGCCTGGGGGGTCTCATCCTACTTTCCGGAAAAATAAATCCTAAAACTTCAACAATTTCTGTTTCAAACTTTCTCCTTCCCTTCGAACTCTGCTCTTTTCCTATGGCGTTTTCCCTTTCTTATCTCACAGCTTAATCTTTGATCTACCTGACTCAGGCAGTTGCCCTCGCTTACAATGTCTTACCCAGTATAGGGTCCACGACAACTTGAGATGTGTTTCAATCAACCTTACACGACAACTTTGGCCCATTTGTTGTGCATGGAATAGACATTAACATAGTAGGAAAAAGTCATTCCAAACAAAGGGAATGCAGTGCCTCGAACGAAAGCTTTTCTTTTGTCCCTCTCTTGGGCTATCTCTGTGCATAAATATCAACAAGTGCCTTCGCTGCCTCCGGGGCAAAGAATTTGGCCTGCATGAAAGGAAGTAATATATGACATTCTGAAGATGGAACGCATTGGGATATGTTGAATGATCTTCAGTTAGAAGGCAACTCTATTGCTCAAGTGACCGTGTTTACTTCATTTCTGATTACTGTTACGTTCAAATAGAAATCAGTGTACAACTCCCTAATGCCCATAGATGAAACGAGGGTGCACATTTGAGAGACTCGATACTTTTTAACCATTGTAGAAAGTTCAGTATGTTAGATCACAAGCAAAAACAATACCTGAATAAACATTCTTTCTGCTTCACCTGCTTTACCATTTTGCTTCAGTACGATTCCCTGAGAAAAATGGAATCAAAATATTTACCGTCACCTCACAGGACAAACAAATAGCTAGTGAATATTAGACAACTAGATTTCACGAGTAATTATAGTAGCGACTTCAAAATTTATTATTACTGGCTAAATGTCCGTGCGTTGCTACGAAACTAATAAATATTATGCATATTTTTAGAAACCGCAACTTTAGTGATGATTTTTTTTTTTGCATTGTCAAGCTTATTATTAAAGATATGATAAGTTTTCTATTTTTACTTTGTGATTTCTATTAGGTAGATATAATCTAACTATTAAAAATAGTTTAAACATACTTAAAGCTTTGCCTCTTCATTTTAAATTTATATTTTATGTTTGTTACGCAATTATAAGGTTGTGCGCTAGACTCTAGCTAGTCTAATAGGAATGATTTTCTAAATGTAAAGTCTGATAAAGATGAATGAAAAAAATAAATACATAATAGGATATCATCGCCCTAATCAATGTGTGCATGCAAAATACACATAGCGGTGTGATCATTTCTCTTCTATTGAAACTCGAGCTGCTGCCTAAGCATCCGTTAAACCAATCTTGCACCAGTAAGATTCTTTGTTAGTCACGTTGAGGCACCTGGCCATTTTGTATTGGGCATCCTTCTAAGCCCTACACTTACTAGAAATGGTGTGCTGGGACGCGTCCGAATCATGAAGCGCTTGTTAGACCCGGCTGTTGATATGTACTTGATTGCTTGCCGCCTTCTCGTCTGTGTGTGGGACCTTTGACCCATCGAGCTGTCGGGTTGGGGTGGCCCATGTTGTTCGCGTGTCCTATCCTATTTCGCTGGGTTTGCTGTCGCTAGATTTCGTGGCCACTGTTGGGTTCGTTTTTCTCTTTTCTGGCTTTTTTCTCGCTGGTTGCTTACATGGCGTATCTATCGGTGCTGCCGCTCTGCGCTCGTCGTTCTGTGTAGGGCTTCCTGCCATTGTGACGCCTTTGTTCCAGGCTGGTAGCAGTCGGGGTGACAGCGTCCACAGCATTCTTCAGGTGGTTCGCTGTTGGTCTGCCTGGTGACCATGAGTTGCCTGTCAAGGCTGGTAGCAGTCGGGATGACAGCGTCCGCCGCGTTCTTCAGGTGGTCCACCGTTGTTCTGCCTGGTGACCATGAGCTTGCCTGTCAAGCCCGAGCAGCAGCTGTGCAAAATTTTATTTTGCCAGAGAAGGAAGCTCGAGTCCCATCGGGAGATATTTTATTTTGCTCAGTACTGGGGTGAGGGCAGAGACAAACAGACCATCGCGAGTTCTTTTTTTTCGCGAAAACGCAAAAGGCTTGTGTTTTAATGCATTGATAGAAAGAGAGAGTTAATTACTCCCTCCGTTCGCTTTTATTCTACATTCTGGGTCATGATTTTGTTCGGAAATAATCTACATTCTGGATGGTCCCCACCCTGGTAATTAAGAGAGAGAGGCTACACACCATGCATGCATAGAGATTGGCCAAATTATATGGAATTTGCATGCATTGCATTAATTAAGATTGGTTTAACCAATAGGATGATTTGTTTCTTGTGAGACCTATAATAATGATGCATAGGAGCTTGTGCAAAGTGGTACTAATAAATGGTATCCTAATTTGTCTGAATTTTTCCAAGATGTAGATTAAATCCGAACGGAGGGAGTACAAGTTAAGCCTTAAGCCAGGCAACCGCACAGCATACAACTCAACCCAGGAACCTAAACTAGGGGAGTAGAAGAGCGAGACCGCTGGCCCCCACGCTCACCCACAACGGGCCTCAGTCTTGATGGTTTCCATCAAAGCGCCAACCGAGGGTCTGGCGTTGTCGAAGACGATTGCGTTCTTGTGCTTCCAAATCCACCAAGTCGTGAGCATAATGGCCGAGGAGGTTCCCTTACACAACAGACAGGGGGTGGACTTCAGCGTCAGCTTACACCAATCCGCGAAGTCGTCTTCTTCAACTAGAGGCCTCGCCGTTGATCGGACCCAAGAGAGAACCTCATGCCAAGTAGCCCAAGAGAAGGAGCACCCAGTGAGAATGTGGGTCATCGTTTCCGGGCCATGGTTGCATAGGGGGCAGCTGGCCTGGTGAGAGAGTCCCCGACGGGCAAGTCGTTCCCTGGTCCAACAGCGATCCAGGCACGCGAGGCAGATGAAGAACTTTAGCCCCTAGGGGGCGCCCAAGTCTTCCAAATCATCCTCTAGGACTTGGATATGGTCACTCCCAGAAACAGTGCGTCATAGCAAGACTTGGAGGAATATTGGGCGTCTGGGGCGCCAAACAACCTGTTCGGGCAGCCCCAACCGTTGCACCTTTTGCAGACACGGATGTATTGGAAAAGAGCAAGCGGGTTTAGGGCCCCCCGAATGTCCGAGATCCACCAGCGCTCACTCAGCGCCTCCCTCACCGTCCTGAACTTCCTTGTCCTCTTTAGTGATTAGAGTGACAAGATTGGGCGCCAAGTCAGCCAAGGATTTTCCCTCTAGCCACTTGTCCTTCCAGAACAAAGCTGTGGCGCCATCCCCCAGGTCCAAGAGAGTAGACGCCTCGAAGATCTAACTTTCCGCCCGAGAGAATTGCATATCGAGGTCTTTCCGGGGTCTTTGCAAGTCGGTGCGCATTCTCCATAGCCAGCGAACCCTAAGGCTGATCGAAGTGCGCCCCAAATCAGGGATCCCCAAGCCCCCCAGCCGCAGCGGCCGGCACACCCTATCCCAGTTTACATGGCAGTGGCCCCCGTTAGCCGCCCCCGACCCGCCCACAAGAAGCCTCCAAAGATATTTTCAATCGCGAGCTCCAACTGCTGCAGATTTTTTTTCTTTTGCTACTGTAGCCAGCGTGGGGGAGAGGCAGACACACCATTGTCACCGACTCAGACTTTTAAAGGAGTAAAGAAATCCAATAGCTGAATCATTGTTTGTCCTAGATGTTGTCCTAACAAGCGTCAATGAAAGTTTGAAACTCCTTACTATAGAAAAAAAGTAAGCATTTATGTATACCTTCGCCAAATAACCACGGAAGTCTTCAGGATCTTCCGTGATTAGCTTATCATAAACAGTAACAGCATCCCCGATACGTCCCCAGTCAGAATAGGCCTTCCCTAGAAGAAGATCAACCTGCGATATATGAAAATTACAAACAATTGAGCTGACTCCCATATTAACAATCAGTAACCCAAACAACAGTGTCATAACAAACAATTAGTTCTGGATTCTAACTGTAACTAAATACTCCTATTCAACCTAATTACTGATATTACACAATTGAGGGCAAAAAATAGTGATCCTGAAGTGGTTACTTGGGCTACTATGAAGCAACTCATGAGGAATAGATTTGTGCCCAAGAATTATGTGAGAACATTATATGATAAAGTGCAACAATTGAAGCAAGGTACATTGTCTGTTGATGCTTATTATAGAGAGATGGAGTTGAGTATTCAGAGGGCTAAAATGAGAGAGGAACCAGAACATACTATGAAACGCTTCCATCCTCTCGACTGCGTGGTGCAATCGAGGATGAGGGGCAGTGATCCGCGATCACCGTGGCGAGGCACCTTAGGGAGCAGCTGTTATGCAACTCCTCCCACCCAGTCGTGCCAAACACCCTGTCAAGTCTAACGAGTCATTCGACCAAGTGTAGCGGCTTCCATGAATGTAGATCTCCTTGAGCTTGCAGTCATTCATGAAGCGCCTGAAGCATCCCATCATCTGTCGACTAAGGTTGTCGTTGTTTTTGTCCTCACGGCAGTGAAATTTGGTCTCGAACTGGCAATATCTATGGGGGTGAATGCTTTGGAAGCCGAGTTTGATTCGCTCGAGGTAATCCATTATTGTCAAGGTTGCTTTTGGCCACTGTAGAAGAGATTGCAACATGGCGGCAGATGAACTAACTAGGTTTTCTTTTACCTTGAAATATTATTATAATTGGGTCGATGAACCCTAGCTTCTTATTGCAAACTCTCGTGGACGATTTAACTATTGTTTAACTCGGAGCACGAAGTTTGAGACGTACTTTTTCCTTACCAGGGTACTTAAAGATACTGGAAGGATTTTAATGAAGCGGCTTGCTAGCTTAGTATAGTGATTTTTGCCTAAAAAAAATACCGTTTGTTGGGTGTTGATGCATCTTCTTCAATTTCAATAATATCATCGTATATTTTCCTTTTTAGGACAAAGTCAATTCTTCTTTGGGTGGCTTTTCCCATGGTTGTTACAATTTGCAAAATTGAAGTAAAATTCAGTCAACATTCCCTCTTCCCGTGCTATCAAATCGATGACCAAAGAGTTAGGGAAAGAAAGAAATATACTGGGCAAGAAAATTGGAGAGAAGAAGGGTTCGATACGGTTGCAGGCATATACCTCATTTTTAGATGAAGTAATACATACGATGCTACCGTGAAAACGAAGAAGTAATGATGTCCATAAACAAGTACATATACACATGTTGGATGGCTCTCTCCATATAAACAAGTATAGTGTACATGCACTTCTTCACCCTTACACGTACGTTCCCGTCCCCGTGCGATGCGGCCGTCATTGCAGGTCGCAGCTGCGGGGATGCATTGGCCGCCCCTAGCTACGGGATGCGGCGCGGCGCTGCTGCCTTGGCTGCCCTGCACCGATTGCCCCCAAATCCCCTGGGTTTCTTATCTAAATCGTGAGATGTAGGGAGGCGCCCCAATCCCCATGGCCGCTGCTTCTATCGAGCTCGGTAGCGAGCAGACTGGAGTACGGTCGGACCAGGGGAACGCGCTAAGGTGCAGCGGTGCAGGCGTTGTGTGCACATGGGTTGGCTGGGTCTTAGCTGCATAGTAATTCTTTTTGCAAAAAAATCTGGGCGGGCCATGGCCAGTTTGGCCCCAACAGAGCTCCGCCTGTGTCTCACATACGTGAGATTGTTCTTTCTATTCATGTGTTGACTTTTCGCGCCACACGTGAGAGGGGGTGTTGAAGTGTGTACGTAGATTGCACTAGCCCTTTCCATCAGTTCAGACTTTTGGTTGTGTTGGCTAGTGCATGAAGCTTGATATGGTATCAAAGCCTAGGTCTTGAGTTCGAGTCCTGACTTTCATAATTTATCCAAAAATTGTTGTTGAATAATGTTCCTGGTTTTGTGTTTCAAAAGCTTGGGTTACACTCTTGATGCATCTTGGCATTCCAATATTCCTAGAGTGTACAACACTCCATTGAAGTGGCCCATCAACATTTTTTGCCGTCTACTTTTTTTTTGAGGCTGTAATTATTTTTTTTTTTGAGGCTGTATTTTTTGCCACTTGTTGGCAGAAAGGTGGGATTCTTCCTATGTAGCCTCGTGCTTCTTCACCAAGTTTAGTAAAAACAAGTACTTACAAAAATGTTAGTAACAGCTTCTCCTGTAATGAGAGAAACAAAATACTTACTTCGATAGGATCAATATCTTTAGTCTTCTGAGCACCATTATCATTTGCAGCCTTTGGGTCAGCACTTGGTATTTGAATCTTTTCATTCAACTTCCGGCGGCAAGAGAGAATTACTTCAACTGCCTAACGCATATTATGATTGATTAAATTCAGAAAATATGGCATATGTTTTTATTTGTATGATGTAGTCAAAACTTGTGTTAAACTCAAACAAGTACTATGTAAGGTATCATCATCGTGATTTTGTTTAAGGACCTGATCTGGCTTCTTAGCAGCAACTAATGAATTTGTCAGCCCACGAAGAACTTCAAAATCAATGTTGTCAGATGACTGTTGCACAAAGTGTTAGCATTAGAAAACTTGTATTGTGGTAGACATTTGACCAGAACATATATTTTGCATAATACAGATGTGCAATCACTTACAGATAAAGAGTTCCTGTATGATGAAGAACTCCCCTCGTAATCCTTGAGCTCAAACTTTACTTCGCCTAACAAACGATATGCTTCTGCTTTGTCAGGGATAACCTACATCAAGTAAACTGTGTGTTTCTACCAGATAATAAGTTCACAAGATAGGAAGGAACACCAGATAAATACAAGGTGCACCAAAAAGCATACCTTAACTAGTTTCTCAAGTAGACCTGAGGCCTTCTCATATTCACCAAGTTCAACCAATGATACTGCTGCACCCTGTGAGGCCATGTGAGAAGGAAATAGGTATATCGTAGAACAAAAATGGCAGTTCTTGAACCAAAATAAACATTTCCAGAAGTTTTAATTGTTTTATACTATTACTGTTAATATTCTAAAAACTTTCTCACATATAAAATCTCAACAATGACATTCCAATTTCCAAATGTTGGCCATTCAGGACAACTCACCCACATATATGGCTGGCCAGTCCACAGCGGTAAGGCTGGTAACTGGCAGTGGCTAATAGATCTTTCACTGCCTAAGCATGGAAAATTCATGGACAATCATAATGAGACTTGTATGCAAATATGCAGCAGCAGCTACAAACTGGTAGATACCAATATGTCAACATAAAGAATATATTAACAGGAGAATGTCCTAGAACACCATATTTAAGTATGTAACTTAAACAAAAGAAAGAAATAAATAAGAATTCAACTCAAAAAAAGAAAGAAAGAAAGAAAGAAAGAACAATTCACCTCAAGAGCAGTAGGATCATTAGGCGACTTAGTCAATGTTTCTTCGAACCCTTCGAGTGTCCTCTAATCCAAACAATTGACAATAACAAAGTACAAAATAATGAAAAGCAATCTATTGTTCAAAATAAATGTATCTTACACAGTTTTTGCCCCTTCACTTGGAAATCAAACATATGGTCAGAGGTTGAATACAACTAATGAGCAAGCACATTCAGCAACCGCAAAATGCGACTAAGCATGCCATTTTGTTCCTGTGATTCTGAATACATAGTGGTTGTGACCACTATGCAATACACCTTGTGTCTAGGGTCTACAATGATTTTTTATGCTTCCTTGATATTGAGCTACATCTTCTGATGGAAAACCACTTGCTCATGAAACATTACACTTCAGCTGGACAGCTGACACAACTCCCATTATTCCCCAAGTAGGGAAAACATAATTACAATTAATCATAACCGTCTTGTGAAATCATATATTGTTTTCAGTTAAGGTAATTGTCAAGATATTCTATTACTTCTTCAGTCTTTCTAAGCAATACAGACCGAAAAAAGGTACACAAGGTTACGATAATATGGGCATGGGTTCATATTTATTTTTCCCTTGACACAGTGATCCACGCCACATGCACTGTGTTTCATTCTATGTAATTGGAGTAGTTAATTTATTTTAAAACCTGCAATAATTCTGTGGGAAAAATAATGGTACCTCAAAATTTGTTTTTTCCTCCTCAGAAAGTTGTTTGTTAACCACAGTGCTTTCTTCGCTAGGACTATCACTGTAGCAAGGGAAGTGTACAGGTTAACCAATAACCGCAACAAGTATAAGAAAATAATTATGTACATAATCTTACAGAAAGACAACTTTCAGTTGGAGAACAGAATCATTATAATCTTCCTATGTCTAGAGTTTTGTTTTACACATGAATCAATTTAGTTAACATCACATGTAAGAGAAACATAATGTAAGGTCTGATTGTACTTCCAATAAATTCATCATTATATATTCCGAACATGGGAAGTACAACATATATGGCATATTACGACATTTGCTGCGGTTGAGCCTGTTTTCTATCGTCATGTATACCGCAATTGCAGAATGAACTGGTCACATAGATTAAAAAATAGCATGGTATCCTTGAGTAATCCCTACAAAACTGAATTAGTTGCTAAGTGTTCCGGGTGATGCACATCTCAGCTGGGGTGCACACGTGTGATTTATTAGCTACATTTTCAAGTATGACTCGGAATTAGCCAAAACTTAGATATCTGGGATGACCTAGTCAGACATGCACAGAGTTTCAGACTTTGATCTGGTGTAGGCAAATCTTAACTGAAATAGTTATTGCATCTTAAATCAACTTCTACATAATATACTTAATCTAGGTCGTACTTATCGCGTAACAGAATATATTCAAAAAAAACTAAACATTGTAGGAGGCTGTGTATATACTTAGATATGTAGATTATCGGGCGGTCAAACCCTGCTGTACGTCAGCAGGACAGCTCAATATCTCCTCTGATCCTCACCCTGAAACTATTGAGGGACTATTTTCTAGGATTAATACGGAGGCTCACAAGAACCCTCCAATTTGTACACCTGGCCTCTGTAACAACACAATGTAAAGAGCTACTCAAGGTTCTATTAAGCGCTAGGCGCTGATTGAGCGTTGAGCCTCTGTTTTTCCCTTTTCTGAAGTATTAAAGCGCTGAGCGCAATTAAGCGCACGTTTAAGCGCTAGGCGTTTTGCCTCCGCTCAGCGCGTAAGCGAGCTTAAGCGTGCGCTTAAGCGCGTTTTTATAACCTTGGAGCTACGCCAGACATTGAGGATGCACACAGCAAATAATTACAAAAGAAAGTGGCATGCCGGAGCTATCAGCGGCTCGCAGCGCCGCTGACAAAACTCAGAATGCGAGAAAGGTTCTCCATAAGTGACTCCAATTCGTACAAATAAGATTTAAGATTCCAAACGTGCATTATACACCACCAAGAGGCTCGCTGGACAGAGATAGCTCGTTTTAAGGATAGAGATACAGATGAGTGAAGTTTTTTACTCTTTTTATTTGCTAACTATTAACAATGTGTCCCCCCTCCCTTATAGGTATCTGGACCTAACAATAACACCCAACACAATCCCATTCGTATACATCTAAAAAAAATCTCATCCGAATAACTTCTGCTGCTAACAAGATCAAATGATAACAAGAGAAAGTGGCAAACTGCCAATTAAACCCACATATTAACCCATGGTACTTATCGTATGACTAGTACCCTCGATATCGATACTACATGTGACAATTTGTCCCTGCTTTCCTGGCAGCTCGTCTTCGAGCTATGGTTCGAGTGGTCATGATACCCAGCATGAAAGAACAGGAGATTTCCAATGATGGTTGATTGGAGTTTTGTGATAGTTTGTAGAGAATACATTTAGTTTTTAAAAAATTAACTCTTTATCTATTTTATGCATATAAGGAATTTTTAGAAAGAAGCGCAGTATGAACAAGAATAGTAAAAGGGGTGTGAACCCCAGTTCAAATAAAAAAGCGGAGTGAACTATTAGTGATCT
Organism: Alopecurus myosuroides; assembly: GCA_028641055.1. Lineage (NCBI taxonomy): Eukaryota > Viridiplantae > Streptophyta > Magnoliopsida > Poales > Poaceae > Alopecurus > Alopecurus myosuroides. The sequence goes on from CM054059.1 coordinate 341,093,173, forward strand.
GTTAATGTACTAGATGTAAAGTCACCTTCCATAGGGAAGGAAATCCCCAATAGTGAAAACTAGTCCAAAGACCACAACAGCTATGCCAATTCCAACCTGCCACAAAACAATATGCTATATATGATATGGAATCTACCAAATTGTGAAAACAGTAAATATGGATAGAAATACTGACCCTTGTACCAAAGCCAATTGTACTCTTATCTGATTCAATTGGAGCATCATAATCAATAGCTTGATAAGTTTTCTTCTCCTCAACTTTCTTTTTATCAAGTGCAAACCTGTAAAATACATAATAAGAAAGAGGCCCCCGAGTGGAGAACAAGAATAAAAACATTAAAGTAAAATAAAGTTTTTTTGCAATCTTCCAAATGATCATTTTTAGTACCTAGGGTGTAAATATTATCAAGAGTTGACCAGCATCATGTAAACTTTTAGCTATTACCAACATGGCAATATCTTATACATGCATGCATGCATGAGAGAATAAAAGTGCAAGCTTTGTAGCAAACATTCACGGAGTCTCTACAAAGATTAGATTCACGGGATGATAAGGATCGTTTGGGGCGATCCTAGATTTTTGGCCCGGTCTTTCACCGCAAGAACCACCGAGATAACCATTCTCCCAAAACACATGAACGATACACGTAACCTGAAGAACTTGGATAGATTTAGGCGAGTAACATGAAGATAAACAACACGCCTCACATCAAGCTCGACAATCCTTGGTAGATCCAAGAGCCTTCTCACAATTGCACAAAATTCTTAACAGATTCAAGATCCTTCGAGCCTTTATTCCAAAGATACATGACGAACGTCCAAGACGCCGTCTTACACATCAATCCCCTAGGGACAGTGGCAACCTTGAACACAATGTGCTACATAATTTCAACTCTACCTAAGCCGTAGCCGCCGACTCCTTCATATAGGAGGCCAATGTCGGTTGGATAAACTCCAAACCGGAATTGACTAGAACCCTAAACCTAGTTGGACTTTGATTTATACAAACCGGCCTTGTGATGCAGCCTGGCCATTCCCACCAAGCACTCCAAAAGGTCGCATGACAAGAGCTCAAGTCGATGCACTTCGAAACAAGGTCAACTCGCTCCTGTTCTTACATGACTTCGCACATTTGGTGAATAGTTTGCTACCTCATGTGCTTGCCCATTGTTTACCCAGGTATGAACCTCCAAGGGAGCCCCCAAGACGGCACCAAGGATGCTCACGAAGAGGGCCAAGAAGATCGGTCCCCTCGGGTACCCACCCGGCCTCTCATCAGGCCAGCCTCCAAACCGGCCGACTCGGGTGTCCTCCTAGCCTTTCATCCTGTCGGATTCCTAGACCGGCCACCCGGGCAGACTGGCCCCAGCCCAAACTCCACCAGATCCTGGCCGGCCAGCTCGGGATGCAACCCGGCCCTTCATCCGGCCGGATTTCCAAACCGGCCTCCACGGACCGGCTACCCGGCTAGGCCGGCCCCGTGCTGCCTACATGCAGGAAAAGGGATATTCCCTTGTATCTCCACCTCCCACCTACCCCTTTGTCCTTGTACTATAAATAGCACCCCATGGGTTAAGATCTAGGGTTAGAGATGAATTGAGACTTGAGCATGTTGCTCCTATGAACTCCTTTGTGGAATCTATCAAGGCTACTCCATAGATTTACCTCTTGGATTGTACCAAGGCCTCTCCCTACGAAAAGTCACCCGATTGGGTGATTCTACCTCGCGGTCTCTCACCGCATCGATTCTACCGAGCGTTTACCAATACCTCGAAAGGGGATTCTACCTCACGATCTCTCCTCTTCCGATTCTATTGGTCCGGTTGGTCCACCGGTGAGAGAAAGGTACCATCAACTGGTAGGTAGGTTTGTGGTTGTGATCCAAGACTATCTTCCAAGTTATCGTGTGTGTTTGCGTTACGTTATTCGTGTTCTTCATCCGTTCTTCGCCTCCACCTCCGATTCCCCATCAATTCTGTGAATATCGGGCAACAACGTGCATCACCTTGTTTAAGAATAGCTCGGCTAACACAAGTGGCTTGCAGGACTTAGACTTTACACATCGTTTTTAATTGTCCTAGCGTGCTAACCAGTAGAGCCCTCATCATCCTCCCCTTCTTGGAAAGGTGTTGTCCTCAACAACGGAAGGTCTTCAGTGCTTGTGGCGTCAAATTTTCCATGCTTCTTCATCTTCAAGTCTTGCTGGCCTACTACACCTCATCCTCCCTCTTGGCTAGCTCGACTTGTTCTCGTCACCCACCATGAGATACACAATCCGCTGACTTGCACTTGTGAGCATACCATGCAAATCATCGCAAACGCAGTAGGACTGGATGCAACTTCGAAACATGTGCCCATTTATCCTTTCCTTCCACCAATCAGTGTTGCGGCAGGAAACAACCGATTTCGTGTCGCGGCGGGAAAAGCATCGAAAAACGCTGCCGGGCAGCCGAATTCCGATCCAAACTCTACCCGGCAGAATCTGGGTACAATACGGCGTGCGGCAGGAAGGTAGCGCAAATTCTCTTCCCGACAGCACAAATCACTCTGATGCTCAACTCGCCGAAATGCAAACCATGCCAATCTCGTCGACTTGCTTCCTTTGTGCATCGAGATGCAATCCTTACCAATTCGTCGCCTTCCTTCGAACAATCCCAGCAAAAACGAACATGCCAATCTTTGCAAACCTACAGATCGATCTTCAACTACGTCGCACTCTCATACCACATGATAAGGATCGTTTGGGGCGATCCAAGATTTTGGCCCAATCTTTCACCGCAAGAACCACCGAGATAACTATTCTCCCAACCACATGAGCGATACACGTAACCTGGATAAGTTGAATAGATTTAGGCGAGAAACGTGAAGATAAACAACACCTCTCACACCAAGCTCGAAAACACTTGGCAGATCCAAGAGCCTTCTTGCAATTCACTATAATTTGACAGACACGAGACCCTTCATGCCTTTATTTCGAAGATACTTGACGAACGTCCAAAGATGTCTTACACGCCGATCCCCTAGTGACCGTGGAAACCTTGAACACAATGTTCTACAAAATTTTAACTCTAACTAAACCCTATCCGCCGACTCCTTTATATAGGAGGCCAACGTCGGTTGGATAAACCCTAAACCGAAACTCACTCGAACTCTAAACCTAGTTGGAGTCTGACCCATACAAACCGGACTTGTTTAAGAATGACTCGGCTAAAATAAGTGGCTAGTTGGCGTATATGTGGATTGTGCTAGCCATTTCCATCAATTCATACTTTTCGTTGCGTTGGCTAGTGCATGAAGCTTGACAAGTATTAAGTTCGACCAATTTTGGCAGTAATGGCATATTCTAAATACTTACATCAGACCAGTTAGTTCACCACCTCACGTACCAGACCGCTCTAGGTATGTTATCTTCACTTATATAAAGATGCAGAGGTGCTAGGGTGCACTTCAGCAGTATAATTGGAATGATGGAAATGTTGTTTGAATTTCCGAATCGATATAGTTCTTTTAAAAAAAAATCATGCTATCGATTCACTCAAACAGTTATGCCATACTTTGTATATGAGCATCACATAAAAATTCGGTAATTGTGATCAAGTTGGAATTTGTCACTTGGAAGAAGGGCATATGGACAAGATGAACAAGTTATACTTATTTTGGCCAAAGGTTTTTGTCGATTGGTTTTTTCCAAAATCATAAATACCTAAATTTAATATTATATGTAGTTGATTTTCCTCTAATAAGGTGTATCATGCTAATTGCTTTGTAGTTTCCCTATGTGAGACCTTGCTTCCAAGTGTTGGTAATATCTTTGCACACATCTTGCAAGACCACTGTTCTTACGTAGTTCATTTTCATCTAACAAGGTGTGTCATGCTAATTGCTGAGTAGTTTCTCCCAAATAAATTATTTTTCTCCACATTTATTATCAACTGATATCTTTGACTTTTTCTTCAGATCATTTTTGAAACGAGTGCATTTCCATACACGGCAAGAAAACATTTGTAGTATCAATCCTTTCACCAACTCCCGTCGATGCCATAGGCTGATAGGCAGCAACATAGAAGTATAGCATTTGTGGGTTCAGAGTTGCATGGAAAAAGATAATAAGCGATGCTGTTGTCAAAAGAAATTTCTTCAAATGTGCCACTTGACAAGGCAAGGCTTAAGTAGCCAAAAATCAGTTGTATGATTCTTTTTCTTGTGTTTGTTATTTTGTATGTGGATTCTTGATTATCTCGACTCTATCTCAGAATATTGTATGTATTGTCAGTTTAATCTGCATTAAATTTCCCTCAAAATACTAGAAACATCTTGTGAAAATATGTAGCATATTTATCTCTGTATCACTATAGATCAATGAGCGATGTCACACTGTTTACTTTGACATGCGAACACAAATATTTTTGGTTTGTACGCATTAGCAACATATTGCAATGATTTTGTTATTACAATGCTCGAACTATTTGTATCAGTCATTTACAAAAGATTCCATGATGAATCAACGCCAAGTGTCACATTTTATTTAATTTATATTCGTCAGGATGTGTCTTGCACGTGAGCAATGGAGTTCCTAAGATTACACACAAACTGCTTGCTTTCGACTATCAAAGTCATTTGATACTGCATGTTCAAACTAATTTGGTTGGTTACAAATGTTGTTGTACAAAAGAATTTTGATCAAAAGTTCGAACATGCGTTGCACGTGCACTTTTACTAGTCTAAATAAAATCTTTGAGACAGAGATGACATAACAAGATTGGATTTTAGAAAAGTTAGTTGTCTTGATTTTCTTAGCACAAGGAGAGGACTATTTTACACCGGTAAAAGGACGAATTTAAAAGATTAGATTGAAGCAAGGTTTTTATTGCTTGTGAGGATAAGGATGATAGATGTAAAGCTTAAGTTAAATATGCGAAACAACCATGACATGTGATGAGTTTAACTCAAATTCAAACATGAGTGGGGCTTGGCCTCATAAGAAAGCTGAGATTGGAGCTAAGCTTGAGCTGATCAAAATTCTTGCCTTTCTTTAATTCTAAGTTCTACTAATTTGTTATGGCTTGATTTTCATGCACAAGCAGCACAAAAGTATCGTGCAAAACCTAAGCATAACTCATCTTAAGTAAGTGTGGTGTTACCATGCAAATTTAAGATGCACTATTCTTGAACTGAGAATTAAGAAGCAAAATATAGTAGTGCTTCAACTCAGTTAAGGGTTCACAATTCAATAGGGTACATCAATGTTGTACCAGGCGTGCTAGCATGGAAACAAAAAGTAACTAGAGGTTTATAGTATAAGACTCAGGGAGAATGAGTACTTTGTCAACTTCACATTACGGATTATATGAACTTTGAGTGCACTCTATGTAAGCGAGTGTGGCTCTCCACATTTTCCTACTACCGCCTCTTGCTACAAATCTCTTGCTTCAAGCCTTCGATGCTATATCGAGTCTCCATATCTCATGTATCAAACAACTTGCTCAAAAGGTTCACAAGAGTAGCAAAACTAGACCTCTACTTAAACATTAGTCCGAAAACAAATTGATCTGTGTTTCACTCAGGAGGTAATAAATTTTACCTTCGAACAGCTTCAACTTTTTCCAGAAATTTCTTATCCGTCGCTATTTTACCAGATTTTTTTTCTCTTCCATATCCTAATTCTGGTGCCCCTATAAAAAATGGGAATGTCTTGAGACATGTCAATGGTGAAAGTAAACATAGCTCAAGTTTTAAAAAAATTGCATCTAACAAAAATCAAAAGCTAAATGCAGAAAATTAGTTTCAACTCAGTTAAGGGTTCACAAACATAATTTTCGAGCAATGACGCTGGAAGTGGCAGTTCACAAACATTAACAAAAGAATGCTAACACAACAAAGAACCCTTATGACAATGAACTTCCACAGAACCATCAGCGGACCCAGCATCCCTACTCCCCGGCGCTCGCCCGGGCTTCCAGTTGGCCGGCCACGTAGTGTATTTGTAGTGTATTTGCACAGTAAATTGACTAAAAAAAATCATTTTGTGCCCTTGAATTTACCGTTTGTCCGGGCTTTGAATTTTCCTTAGGTGCGCCTCTGCGCAGAACTAAACTCCGCAATAAAATACTACACCTTAGCAACTTGCAGTATAAACATATGAGAATTCCAGTACAGTACTCCCTCCGTTCCAAAAACAAAGACTATAAGTTTAGTCAAAAGGCAATGTCTTCTAACTTTGACCAATGGAGCCACCATAAACGATATTTCCGTAGCGTATTTATTCAATATTGTAGATGTTGATCTTTACTTCTACATATTTAATAAGCTTTGACTTTGACCAAATTTATAGGCCTTATTTTTTGGAACAGATGTAGATGTAAGTCCATCCACGGCATTAAGGCCATCAGATGCTATGAGGAAATAGGAAGGGAGGGGAGTGTGGTTAGAGACAACTATAAGAAATTGTAAGTGGCTTAACAAATTTAGAAATCTAGGTAACATAAACTGGCACACTTAAGATACATGAAAATAATTAAACATAAACTAAATGTTGTGCACTTACGTTGCCCCCGATTCCTTGAGTCACCAGATGCTACCTTGCTGCAGCAAAAGATATTTGTTGGTGAAACTGTTCAGCAATGTTATAAGAACAAATATGAATAACCAAAATTGCTGATAACTACACTAAACAAAATATAATTATGAAAATATTGAGAAATGTTTTACAACGATGAATAAAAAAATTCTTTAGTTAGACCTGCCGATAATTTCAACATAAAGAACCATCAAATAGGACATAGCTAGAGCAAAAAGAAAAGAGATCACATCAGAGCTTCATACATCATGAGTTGATGACCTTGAATTACCAAGATATTTATATGACTGCAGAGGTTGGAGTTGAATTAACTTTTATGTATTAAGAACTTGATCTAAGAACATAGGCAAAGCAAATGAACTGTAACCCATAGGTAGAACAAATATTCTAAACAGTGGTAAGTTGTTAGCAAAAGGAGACCCCCATGTAGCCATTGTGGTACGTGGCCATGAAAATTAAGTATTGAACATTTTTATCGACATATATTGATAAGGATGGACCTAAGGATTATGTTCTCACAAGCATGAGTGATGAGTTGATACAAGACAACAAGATCATGGAGAAAACAAATATTCAAGAGGTGGAAAACAAGATCACATTGTTGAAAACAATCAAGCAAGATGGTGAAAACAATTCATAACAATTGTTATTCCAATAAAACAATTGTTATTTATCCAAGACATGGGGATGAGTGCCTCCACAAGGTGAAATGCACTCATGGATGATACAAGCAAGAGGAGGGCGCCCACATAGAAGATCAATGCGCCATAATAGTTAGGTTTGGTTTCCATAAACCAAAGTGGCCGAATTCCTTGTGTGGGAATCGGTTTGTATCTATATTTGTGAAGTCCTAGTCCTAGTAGGAGTCCTAGTCCTAGTAGGGAGGGGATTGCTTGCGCAAGGATGCCTTGTGGCCGCACCCCCTCCACCTATATATGTTGGCCACCTGCGAGTGGATCAGGCAGACTACGATTGAGATAAACCAAAACCCTATAGCCCCTAGTTGAAACTGCTTGTTAGCCTTTCATACTGGAGGTTCATCTGCAAACTTTACGTGATACCTGCTGTTCCACTGGGAATAAGACGGTACAGTACCACTTGTAGTCGGTGGATTACTTGTGCAAGAGTGTGGAGTTGAGAATATCCATTGGGTTGCTATCTGTTGCATTGGCTTCAGGGATCAGCCGGAGAGTTCTTAGTGAGACACTAGTTATCTATTCAGAAGTTATCTGTGAGTTCACTGAGAAGATTGGGCCACCCCTTATCATCTTGGTATCAGAGCCAGGTTGCCTCGGTGAGCTATCATATTTCCCTTTAGTTTTGAGTGTTTTTCATACCTATCCAGAAAATTGCCCCACAAAAATAGTTTTAGTTTTTGCCATAGCCTAGATATCACCTTAGTTTTCAATTACTAGTGCTGTCTTTGTGTTAGATTTGTGTTGCTTTTTATCGTTTTTAGTTTCATATTTTTCGGCTAGGTTTAGGGTTTTGTTCATCTAGCCGAGTTTCTATCCATAAATACCAAAAATATCCGCAGCACACCACCCTTTATCACCACCAATCCGATCCACTCTAGTTGTTCTAGCCGCACCACAAAACCCTAGTTCTACTTGGACTCGGATTCCCTCCCATCCCACCGCAATCATACCACCGCTGCCCTTCCCTAGTTCCACTCGGTTTGCAGCTCCATATACCTACCATACCCGTACACATCACCGCAGCACACTTGCCATATCCGCCCATACCCGCACACCATCGCACTCACCCATCGCTGCCGCGTTTGAGTCGCTCTCGGATTCGCCCGCATCACGCTTACAAAACTAGCCGCGCGGCCCGTAACAGCCTTACCAATCCGCCCCCGTGTGCGCTGCCGCGGCACAAAAACCGTTCCGTTTCGCTGCCGCCAACTGCTGTCTCGCGCGCGCTGCGGTTTTCGCTGTAACACCCTTACCGAACCGTGTAACGCGGGTGCACGCGCTGCCGCGGTACGGAAACTGATCGTTTCGCTGCCGTATACTCTGCCGCGGTACAAAAACTGAACAAATTGCTGCCGTGGGTTTCTGTGAGTTGCTGTTTCTCTGCCGCGGTACGGAAAACTCCTGTTTTGCTGCCGTAAAGCCCTGCCGTGGTAGAAAATCGTGCTGTTTTGCTGCCGTGAACCTCAAGTGCTGCCGTGAGCTGTTCTAAGTCATTTTTCCACTAGTTTCTTTTGTGCTTTCTTGTTTTCCCTGTTTTTTTTTTTCACTAGGACCTTCACCTCCATACTTTGTGAACCTTAGCCACAGCCTTTCTACAGCATTATAATAGGAACTTGCCCACAAGTATAGCTATTTTGTGCTCTGACAGGTTGCTCAATTTTCATCCATATCATTGTGTTCACTTGTGTTTGGTTTTGTGTTGCTCCTAGCTTAGTGAAAGGCCATTGAAAATTCAAAAAAAAAAAAAAGAGAAAAGAGAAAAGAGAAAGTGCAAAGAGGCCATATCAATACTATTGTTTCTAGTTGAGCTTGCCATTGTGACACTTGATTTTTCTTTGAGCAATCTTGTGCCTGTCAAAAAGAGCCTAGCTAGTGACTTTCTAGTGCATTGCAAATTTCATCCATATATTGCATTGCCACATTTGTCTCCATTGTGTGAGTTTCCTTGGGTTCTTTTATATCTTCACAAGACAGCAAATAGGATTGTTACTTTGGTGATTGTTAGGTATCCATACCAAGCCCCACTAAATAACCTTGTTTGCCATTGTGAGAGTTAAAAACCTGGGTATTCTCTTCTTCACACCAAAGTACTTTAATTGCCTCTACTTGTGGTAAGTATCTCTATTCACTTTGGAGTGGTAAGATATCCTATTGTCTTGCTAGATTTTTGAGTGAGTTGTGAGAGGCACCACAACCTATACTTGTTTCTATTACACTAACATACTAATGGATCTTTCTAGTGGTGATCTTGTGCAGCAAAAGAAGGACCATAAGGAAGGAGTTAATTGGAGAGAGTATGAGGCTCTTAGAGATGTTTTGGCAAAGGAGATATTGGACAATCATAATGGACTCAAACAATTTGTTCAAGATGCATGTGATCCCTTATATGAGGCTCTCCAAGCTATGGAGACCAAGATGGAGGCCACACACAAATTGGCCGAGACTAATGGAGGGGAAGTGAGATCAATCCATGATTCTATTGCTCAAATGACTACTACCCTTGCTGGACTTCAAACCATGATTCAAACAAGAATGCCTCTTATTGATGATGACAATGCTAGTGTCCATAGTGATGCTAATAATGGAGTGGAAGCTATTGGTGCAAGAAATCAAGTTCATGGCCGAAATAGAGAGGAAAGAGGCCTAGGAGGATATAATGGCCGAAACCAAAATTTTGGAGAAAGAAGAATGCCAAACAATGTGGTGCAAGCTAATCCTAGAGAAGATGGTTTGAGTAAGCCTAAATTTTCTATTCCATCATTTAGCTTTGATAATATGGATGTGGAAGAATATTTGCTATGGGAGTTGAAGATGGAAAAATTATGGAGAATGCATGAGTACAATGAGGATAGAAAGATCAAATTGGCTTCAAGTGAGTTTGATGGTTATGCTCTTAGATGGTGGGATGAGCTTTTGAGGAAGAGACAAGAAGATGGAGAATTGCCCATTGTCACTTGGAACAACATGAAGAGGATCATGAGAGATAGATTTGTTCCACCCAATTACATAAGGCAACAATTTGATCAATTGCAACAATTGAGGCAAGGAACTATGAGTGTTGATGCTTATTATCAAGAGATGGAGCTAATTATGCAAAGGGCACGTGTGAGAGAACAATTGGAGCAAACAATGCAAAGATTCCTTTCGGGTTTGAACTACAAAATCAAAGGCATTGTGAGGCATCATCAATACCAAAATATCCATGAGCTATTACACCATGCAAGGGAGGCCGAAGCACATATTCTTGAGGAAGCAAAAATTACCAATAGAACAAGGGATAGATTTCAATGGAGATCATCTACCACTCCTAGTACACCACCTCCACCAATTCCATCTTCCAGTTTTCGAGGTGATCCATCATCCAAACCCGAGCCTAGTGTGTCTAATACAAAGAAATCATCACATCCAGCAGCAAGTGCTTCAGGTTCTAGTGCTCCTACTACAAGGAATAGAGATATGACATGCCACACATGTGGAGGAAAAGGGCACTTCAAGAGGGATTGTCCAAATACAAAAGTGATGGTGATCAATGAGAATAATGAGTATGAAACAGGTGATGATGTTGATCCCAATGATCTTGATGATGATGATGGTTATTTGAGTGATACTCCTTTGGATGCTTATGCTACTACTTTGCCATCTATTATATGCACACAAAATTCATTAAGTGTGGTGCCTAGTCCTGAAAATCAAAGGTGCACTCTATTTCAAACAAAGGCTGTTATTGGTCCCAACATGGCTTGCAAAGTCATTATTGATGGAGGAAGTTGCAGAAATTTGGCTAGCAAAGAGTTATGTGCAAAACTCAATTTGAAATATATGCCACACCCTTCTCCTTATCATATCCAATGGTTGAGTAGCACAGGACAAATGAAGGTTTCTTTTATGGTGAGAGTGGAGTTCCAAATTGGACCTTACAAGGATGTCATTGAGTTTGATGTGGTGCCCATGACAGTTTGCCATCTTTTATTGGGAAGACCTTGGCAATTTGATAGAAGTGTGAAGCATGAAGGAAGAGCAAATACTTATGAGCTATATCATCATGGGAAGACTATTGTTTTGAGACCCATGACTCCACAACAAATAATACAAGAGTCCCAATCCAAAATTGATATGAGAGTAGAAAAAGAAAGAGAGAAGGATGAGGGAACACCCAAAATTCAAGCCATGGAGAAGGAAAGCAACACCAATTCGAGTGGAAAGAGCCTTTTAACTAATGCCATAATTTTTCCTAGTGTTGTTTCTTGTGCACAGGTTGCTATTGAAGAAAGGGAGCACAAAGAAACATCACACAATTTGAAGGAATATGCCACGGATACAAGTATGTTTGCTTGTGATATGAAGGTTAGTTTTGAAGAAAGGGAGATACAACCTTCAAATACACAAGATATTGAGGAAATTATACCTACTACACATGAGGAGGTTAGTATTGATAAGGGTATGGATTTCGGTTTGATAACTACAAGTAGTGAATTATGTGATAATTTTCAACCATATAAACTTATAAATTCGAAATTTCACCATATGGTTTTTGTTTCACATAAAGAAGTACTTGCTATGATACCTTCTAGTGACATTATATACTATGACATGTTAAAAGAACCAATTAATATGAAATATGCTATGGATAAATTTGGTTATGATGATTCTAGCACATATGATAATAGTTTCAAAATTTACTTGATTGGTGATTATAATGTGGATAAAATTTTTATGATACATCACATATGTGTTACTTATGATCAAGTGGCCGAATTACATCATGTGTTCTCTTGGATAGATAATTATAGAGATAATATTATACCTATGTTTATTTCACCACACTATTGGTTGGATACATGTACTATTAAATCAAACTACACTTATATTTGCAATTTTGATTGCTATGAGATGAAAGAATATGACTTTTATGTGTTGTTTTCATACAAATTTCGTGATCATATGATATATCCACTATATTGTGTTTTGCTAACAACTAATGAGTACCATTATATATACATATATGGTGCATACACTTTGTTCTTTTTGTTTATTCCACTTTCAGATAATAACAAGCCGAGGACGTCTTGTCTTGAAGAAAGGGAGGATGATAAGGATGGACCTAAGGATTATGTTCTCACAAGCATGAGTGATGAGTTGATACAAGACAACAAGATCATGGAGAAAACAAATATTCAAGAGGTGGAAAACAAGATCACATTGTTGAAAACAATCAAGCAAGATGGTGAAAACAATTCATAACAATTGTTATTCCAATAAAACAATTGTTATTTATCCAAGACATGGGGATGAGTGCCTCCACAAGGTGAAATGCACTCATGGATGATACAAGCAAGAGGAGGGCGCCCACATAGAAGATCAATGCGCCATAATAGTTAGGTTTGGTTTCCATAAACCAAAGTGGCCGAATTCCTTGTGTGGGAATCGGTTTGTATCTATATTTGTGAAGTCCTAGTCCTAGTAGGAGTCCTAGTCCTAGTAGGGAGGGGATTGCTTGCGCAAGGATGCCTTGTGGCCGCACCCCCTCCACCTATATATGTTGGCCACCTGCGAGTGGATCAGGCAGACTACGATTGAGATAAACCAAAACCCTATAGCCCCTAGTTGAAACTGCTTGTTAGCCTTTCATACTGGAGGTTCATCTGCAAACTTTACGTGATACCTGCTGTTCCACTGGGAATAAGACGGTACAGTACCACTTGTAGTCGGTGGATTACTTGTGCAAGAGTGTGGAGTTGAGAATATCCATTGGGTTGCTATCTGTTGCATTGGCTTCAGGGATCAGCCGGAGAGTTCTTAGTGAGACACTAGTTATCTATTCAGAAGTTATCTGTGAGTTCACTGAGAAGATTGGGCCACCCCTTATCATATATGAAATCTATAGATGTTTATGAGTTAGTATCCTAGCAGTCTCTAGAGTGTTCCAGGGGAGTGGAGCCTATCCTCGTATAGTACTATTGTCCTACAAGAGTTTAGATTGTTCTAGTGTATAAGTGAATATTTATGCCTATATATAGGAGGATGGTGGAGGTCCGAGGGACCAGCCTATCCAGAAATTTTCCCCAAAGAACAACATGGTATCAGAGCTATGGCGGTGACCAACAGGCCTAGCTCCGGCGGATGGTAAGTGCAGCTGCGGAAGGTGTCAGTACTGAGGCAGAAAGCCAGTGAAGCATGCGGCGGAGCTCCCAGGCAGGCAGGACTACAGGAGGGAAGAACCTCCACGCAGGGGTTGCAGGACTAGGCAGAGGTGCGGATACGGTAGCCGGGAGCAAGCGCAAGTACAAACTTGCGGGTCAGCAGCGCTGAGTCGAGCTTGTGGGAGAGCAGAGTGTGGCTGCTCGTGACTGCAAGGAGGAAGCAAGAGAGTTGTGGCTGCTTGGTGTGCACGAGAAGAAAAGAGGAGATAAGGGGCTATGACCTGCGGCTAGAGGTGAGCCCAAGGAGAAGGAAGCACCACTGGTGGTTGACGGGAGCAGAGAAGAAGGGCAACAAGTTGAGTTGGGCCTAGGGGTGTGCGGTGGACGTGCGTCTGCCTGGAATCGGAGGAGTGAGAGTTGCATGCCTGAGGGCACTGGTGGTAGCAATAGAAGGCGAACTGGTGCGCAGCTGAAGCGGAGGTTCTACAAGGAAGGAGTCTGTGGTTACAACACAACAGAGAAGAGGAGTCGAGGAGGAGCAGCTGCTGGGATTGATTTGGGTCAGCTGATTGTAAGAAAATAGCTGTTTGTGTGTGCCAGAAGGAAGGGAGTGAGTAGCAGCTGCATTTGTTGTATGTGCAGCGGAGGGGAACTCTTCAGGCAGATTTGAGAAGAGCAGAGGAGATTGTTGCTGGTTGTTGAGCAGGGAGATATATAAAGTAGAAGTGAAGTTTGTCTTGTTGTGTTCGGCTTCTCATCTGAATTGACGTGAGTGTGAGGTACACGGCATTGTGGTGCTGCAAGCATGGGAGAAAATCATGGAATTGAGAAACTACTTGAGAATTTTACTCAATTACTCAAGGAGAAGAATACAGCCAATCTAATTTTGACTGCAAAAGGATCAAATGAGATGCTTAAAATCTTAGCGGAGGCGATAGAGAAATTGAGACAGTCAAAGAGTGCGGAAATTCCAAAACGAAGTGAAAAAACAACAGTCCTAGGCAATCATGTTAATCTTGCTCAAATTGGCAAAGGTGTGCCGAATGGGGTTCTTACTTCAAATAAAACCTCTGGTTCCAATTGGATACTAGACTCAGGAGCATCAGCACATGTCACAGGCAAGTGGAGTGAGTTTTCATCATATGTTCCACATCCACCCACACATAAGGAGACCATCCAAACCGTTGATGGAACTTATCATCGGCACAGTAAAATGTACCCCTTCTATTGCATTATCTTTGGTCTTATATGTTCCATCATTTCCAGTTAGTTTGGTGTCTATGAGCTCCTTGGTTGACGATGTTGATTGCCGAGTAATTGCTGATCGGTACGCTTGCATAATTGAGGAGAGAAAGACTGAAAGTAGGCTCGAGATCGGTGTCAGGCATAAGGGACTCTGGTACCTGGATAGACAGGAAACAGATGATGCATTATGCAATGCTCTGATGGCTGCTTCAGGACACAATGAAGCAAAGATGATGCTCCAACATTGTCGATTGGGTCACACTCCTTTGATGCTATGACTAAGATTTACCCCGAAGAAATGAAGAAGGTGGATAAATACAAACTTGTGTGTGATGCATGTGAGTATGGAAAACACATAAGGACTTCATATGTGAGTCGTGGACTCCGGAGTACATCACCATTCGTGTTAATCCATTCAGATGTCTGGACTTCTCCCGTGGTTTAGATTAGTGGAATAAAGTATTTTGTCACCTTCATTGATTGTCACTCCCGAATGACTTGGATATATCTCATGAAACAAAAGAGTGAGGTGCTTAATTGTTTCAAGGACTTCTATGCTTATATCCAAAGTCGTTTCAGCACCGGCATTCAAACTATTAGGACAGATAATGGGACGGAGTATGTGAACAATGAATTTGGCAATTTTCTATCGGAAAAAGGAATACTGCATCAAACTTCGTGTCATAATACTTCACCACAGAATGGAGTGGCTAAAAGAAAGAATCGTCATCTACTGGAGGTAGCTCGATCACTTATGTTTACAATGAATGTTCCTAAATTCTTATGGAGTGAAGCGGTTATGACAACTATTTATCTCATCAACCGGATGCCATCAAAAGTGCTTGGAATGAAGACTCCATATGAAATGGTCTACGGAAAAAATGAGTTCATTGTTCCGCCAAAGGTGTTTGGGTGTACGTGCTCTGTTAGAGACCACATACCTTCAGTGGGAAAATTGGATCCACGTGTTGTGAAGTGCATCTTTATTGGATACTCACCTGGACAAACGGGCTACAAATGTTGGAGTCCTAGTGAACGGAGAACATCTGTGAGCATGGATATGTCATTTAGAGAGTCTGAGCCGTTCTATGGAGAGAAGACAGATCTAAGCTCGTTGTTTGACTTTGACTCTCCTAGCACAAGTGATGCTAGTCGAGAGGGGGAGAGTGAATCATTGAGGACAACGGAGGATGAACCATCGAGAATTGCGGTTGGTTCAATTCCATGTCCAAGGAGTGAAGAGAGATGGAGAAAGCCAAACGAGGAACAAAATTTGAGGGTATATACGAGGAGACAACCTACGGGTGAAGAGAGATGGAGAAAGCCAAACGAGGAACTAAATTTGAGGGTATACACGAGGAGACAACCTACGGGTGAAGAGAGATGGAGAAAACCAAATGAGGAAGAAAATTTACGGTGTATACGAGAAGGCAATCACAACATCAACAACAAGCTCGAATAAATGGTGAGGTCCAATTGCAGGGGGAGAAAAATCAACAACAGCAGGTGGTCGATGAAGTGGACTCATATGAGAGTGAGCCATGTGTCATTGATGATTCACTAAATTTGCCTATTGCCTTGAGAAAAGAACCCCGAGCTATAACAGGAAAGCCTCCTGAAAGGTACGGTTTTGAGCATGATATTGCAAATTATGTGTCATATGACTCTCTATCACCCGGGTATAGAGCCTTCATTTTTTCATTACAATCTGTGGCAATCCCAAGAGATTGGAAGGAAGCAAAACAAGACCCAAAGTGGTATGGGGCCATGTTGGAGGAAATGCAAGCTCTTGAGAAGAACAAGACATGGGATCTTGTTTCTCTTCCCTTGCAAATGGGTGTATACCGTGAAGCAATCCCCAGAAGGGAAAATAGAACGATATAAGGCGAGGTTGGTGGCAAGAGGTTATAGCCAAACTTATGGGATTGACTATGACGAGACATTTGCACCCGTTGCAAAGATGAGTACAGTGAGAACTCTTATTTCTTGTGATGCTAACTTTGGTTGGCCATTGCACCAGCTGGATGTCAAAAATGCATTCTTGCACGGTGATCTTCAGGAGGAAGTGTACATGGAAATTCCACCTGGATTTGGTACATCTTAGACTCGTGGGAAGGTCCTTAGGTTGAGAAAGTCATTATATGGGCTTAAACAATCTCCACGAGCATGGTTTGATCGATTTCGCCGTGCTATGTGTGCAACGGGGACCACACTTTATTCTACCGCCACTCTCAGCGGCACATCACGATTCTTGAAGTATACGTGGATGACATCATTATTACGGGTGATGATGCTATTGAGATGGCACAATTAAAGCAGAAGTTGAGCAAAGAATTTGAGGTTAAGGACCTTGGCCAACTAAGGTGCTTTCTAGGCATTGAGATAGCAAGGTCCCTAAAGGGATAGTTCTCTCGCAGCGGAAGTATGTCTTGGACCTTCTTAGTGATACAGGAATGCTTGGTTGTCGAGCTGCTTCTTTCCCTATTGAGCAAAATCATCAATTATGTGCGCAGATCCGATAGAGAGAGCTACCAACGACTTGTAGGTCGGCTCATCTATTTATGCCATACGAGACCTGACATTTGCTACATGCATGACCCAAGAAGTGGCCATTTAGAGGCGGCATACAAAATTTTACGCTATCTAAAAGCCAGTCCCGAGAGAGGTCTATGGTTCAAGGCCAATGGGCACTTGAATGTAGAAGGTTATTGTGACGCTGATTAGGCTAGTTGTCTCAATGACAAAAGGTCAACATTAGGATTTTGTGTCTTTGTTGGAGGAAACTTGGTATCTTGGAGGAGCAAGAAGCAGTCGGTGGTCTCCCGATCAACCGCGGAGGCAGGATATAGAGCAATGTTTGTGTGTTTGAGTGAGATGCTATGGATGAAAGGCCTCTTATCAGAATTGAAGCTATTACGGAAAGGGCCATTGATTCAACATGACCGAACAAAGCATGTGGAAATAGATCGATTCTTCATCAAAGAGCGGCTCGACGAAGGCACCTTGATGTTAAGCCATGTAACCTCTAGAGAACAAATAGCAGATTGCTTGACAAAGGGATCAGGTAGTAAGGAATGTTCATTGGCATGTAACAAGATGGGAATGATAGATATCTATCACCCATCTTGAGGGGGGGTGTTGGAGTATGAGTTAGTATCCTAGCAGTCTCTAGAGTGTTCCAGGGGAGTGGAGCCTATCCTAGTATAGTACTATTGTCCTACAAGAGTCTAGATTGTTCTAGTGTATAAGCGAATATGTATGCCTATATATAGGAGGGTGGTGGAGGTCCAATGAACCAGCCTATCCAGAAATTTTCCCCAAAGAACAACAATAAACCAGATAACAAAACAGTTCAGTTTTAAAGATTATCCAATAATTTTTCAGATAAGAATAATTCGAAGTTACTACTCCCTCTAGTTACCAAAAAGCTAGCACCTCCTTACAATTTTGTCCTTGTTCGTGCAAGAAGTTAATCTAGAGCTGCTATTTTGGAATACTGGGGCCAGGGATATATTTGCTAGACCAGCCCAGCGGTGAGGATTGATGCTCCGATACCAGATGTAACATCATTGCCCAAATTCTGTTAACCAAGGCCACCCATGGGGCCAGCGCATGAATGTTTTCATCCCACTTACACTTTTGTCCCCACTTTGTATAAAGGGGTATATAGCTGCTTGACCAAACTTGTCTAAACCCTCTCTGTGGGACTAATTTCAACACACAAATACAGTTGGGCACATGATACTAACGGCCCAAGTTATTTCATGTAAACTGTGTTTTCTTGATAGGGACATAATAGAGGTCCATGAGGTTTATTCATGCTTGAGTTGGAAGGAAATATTGAGCCTCACTGATGTTTATTATAAGGTGAATTCTTTCCTAGTAATAAATAGTGTTTGTGTTTATGAGAATGTTATACTACCTAAGCCTATGAATTTATGTATGATTAGGTTTATTAATAACACAAACATGGATGGAGAAGAGGAAGCAAGAAGCAAAGGAAGGAAGCGTGGAAAACAACAACAAGGAATAAATGTTTCAGTTCGGACTGTCAGGAGTCCCGAATTTGAAATAGTCATGGATTCTTCATACGGGCTCCAAATACAGCAAACGAGCACAATACGGATAGGGAATTTGATGGGCTTTCCAATGGATCCGGCCCCATCAACAAATTCGACTCGTACAAGTCATGGGATCCGAAATTGAGAAGACATGTGAGGTGGTGTCTACTAATGTAACCATGTCTACTCCTAGTGTTGTTTCTTGTGATGTGCAGGTTGCTTTTGAAGAAAGGGAGCTCATAGTACAACCTGCACCACAACCACCACCACCACAACCATTGGAGGAGCATGCCATTGTTGTGCCGACTTTTGTTTCTTGTGATATGCAGGTTACTCTTGAAGAAAGGGAGCCACAACAAGTAGAACCTGCATCACCACTTGAGATAGTTGAATTGGTACCTAATAATTCTGAGGAGGTTGCTATTGATAAAGGTGCTGATTTCGTGTTACCCCTCTCAAGTATTGATTTATGTGAACCCACTAAATTGCTAGTTGATTCTTGTGAGTTAACAAGCATAGATAGTCCAACTACATGTGATAATATGCTAATTTCGAAATTTAATCATGTGGTTTTGATTTCACATAAGGAAGTACTTGCTAAAATACCACCTAATGATATTGTGGATTACATCATGTTTAATGAATCAATTAATGTGCAAAGTGCTATGAAAAAGGTTGCTGAAATTTCATATGTCAATTCTAGCAACTATGTTTCTTCTTTCACTTTTAACTTGATTGGTGACTATAACATGAGTGAAATTTTTATGGTGGATCACATATGCATAACTTGTGATAAAGTGGCCGAATTGAACAATGTATTACCTTGGAAAGATAGGTTACAATTTCCTACATATGAGCATGATTTTACACATATGTTTGGTTTGCCACAATACTTGTCACATACATGTGCTACTAAATTGTTCTTCACTTATATTTGCAAACTAAGTTGCAATTTTCATGATGAAAATAATAAGCATGTTCCCACCTTTGAGTGTACTAATAAAAGTAAATTTGATCATAGATCTTCGGTGAGAACAATTGAATTGATACTAAACAATAAAAATATATACACATATGATTCTCATTTTGATCATGATTTTATGAGCTTCACTTATATTTGCAATTGTGATTGCTATTTGATGAGATGCTACGACAATTATGTGATGTTTGCATGCAAATTTCGTGGTCACATGTCATGTGCACAATTTTATGATATGATAACAACTAATGCACCTCATTATAGATATATGTATTGTGCATACACGTTGTTCTTTTTGTTTATCCCACTTTCAGAATACAACAAGCCAAGGACGTGTTGTCTTGAAGAAAGGGAGGATGATAGGGACATAACAGAGGTCCATGAGGTTTATTCATGCTTGAGTTGGAAGGAAATATTGAGCCTCGCTGATGTTTATTATAAGGTGAATTCTTTCCTAGTAATAAATAGTGTTTGTGTTTATGAGAATGTTATACTACCTAAGCCTATGAATTTATGTATGATTAGGTTTATTAATAACACAAACATGGATGGAGAAGAGGAAGCAAGAAGCAAAGGAAGTAAGCGTGGAAAACAACAACAAGGAATAAATGTTTCAGTTCGGACTGTCAGGAGTCCCGAATTTGAAATAGTCATGGATTCTTCATACGGGCTCCAAATACAGCAAACGAGCACAATACGGATAGGGAATTTGATGGGCTTTCCAATGGATCCGGCCCCATCAACAAATTCGACTCGTACAAGCCGTGGTGACCGAAACAATCCACGAATAGTTTTCTGCCAGTTTCCAAATAGAGTCCAATTGGCTGCACCCATGTTGGGTCAGTTTGTATCCGAGTTGGTTGAGTCCAAACAAGTAGGAATAGGTGAATTTCGTGGGGAGACACCCCACCCCCTCATATATACCCCTTGGGGCGCATAGATTAGGTTAGACTACGTTAAAACAAAAACCCTAGACTTCTAGATTGTATTGCTTGAAGCATTCATCTTGAATCATCATACCTTTGCAAATCTGAGTGTATTCTGCTGTTCCACTGGGAATAAGGAGAAACAGGACCACTTGTAGTCGGTGGCTACGTGTGCAAGAGTGTGGAGTCTCGAATATCCAAAGGGGTTAAGTGTTGTTGCAATTGGTAACAGGGTTTAGCCAAAGGAGAGAGCGAGGTATCACATTGGTTATCAATTTATCAAGAGAGTTCACTGAGAAGATCGGGCTACCCCTTATCATTTCTCCTTTTAGATGAAAGGATACACAAGTCTCATTCTTATCCGTAGAGGAAAAAAGTTTCATAGCTTCATTTTTTTGGTAGTATGTACATATCTTTTATGCATCACTCTTTTTGACATATATTTCAGTCTTGGTGAATGATAAGTTCATACAATAACCTGCTAAGTTTCAGAAAGCTTGCAACTTAATTCATGGTTGGCATGATTTTGTGTGCCTCTGGCTCGTTATGTGTTGGTGGATAAAATGATAGGACAACCCATGTTTTACATCCTCAACAATAGCATAATAATAATACTTTCAGCAAATAATAACAACGAACAAGACTTCAATTTGCGACACATCAATTTTGCAAAGGGTGTGGTATTTAGCCATGTCTAACATGAAATAGTAGTAGCACTGTGCATTGTTGTGTTTCGAGCCATATGATATGGCATAATATGGTGGCAATTTAATACTTACACAACAAAATTGAATGAAAATGTTCCATGGGAAAGTTACATGACTATTCAATTATGCACTTCTTCTGATTTCAATTTTTGAAATGTACTTTGGTGTTCGAATATGTTTACCTTGTATCAAGTGCAACATCCTTTGCCATCTTCTTGCTTTTAATCTAATGAAAATGACAATGCAAAGTGGACCATTAGGGAGTCAAACTTCATAAGACAGTGTACGATTCCGGCTACTTATTCATTAAATAAGATGTACGACTCCAGTGAAGAAACAATTATACAATCAAGAACCTCCTATGGGCCTAGAAAGTATCTTCAGTTCCATTTTAAGATAATAATGGTAGCCCAAGATGGAATGTACTGCACCTGCACAGAAGCAGGGGAAAGGAAAAATAAAGGACAGATAAAACCTACTTTTTTCTTATTAGTAAAGTTTGTTCCAAATCCACGCTCACTAGAAGCAAAGCACTGAAACGTGCATGCCTTCTGAGTTGTATAACTGGACATCTTCAATCTAAATATATCCACCCCAGCACCCTGTCCAACTTTTTGCAAGCATCCCTACAACATAGACACAAGCATACCACAAATAATAAGCTTGTACTCCAAGTAAAATTCAGCAATCAAAAGTGTGATCAAGCTAGAACGTTTCATCCAAGACATTACATTTTTACCTAATAATAAAAGCGTTAAGGCTTCCTTGGTTGGTTACTTGGTTGGTCGGCCCGTTCTTTTCGTAGTGGTTTCGTGCTGTGAGATATACGAGTCCTAGGGACCTTCGTTTCCTATGTCGTCCTGCTTTTTACATGAACCTAGGTGTTTACACGTATCGGGTCTCCGGGTATTGTACAAAACAAGCCTGGTCGGTCCGGTCTCCGGGCCTTGCTCTCCTAAAAGGCTCTATCTAAAAACGTCCATATATACACCGGCCGGTGGATCCGATCGCACAATAATCGCATGTGCGTCCCAAATCCATTGACTCATGAGAGTTTCTTTATCGAGGATCCGATCGCTACGATATTTGTGGCGGCGTATATGCAACCTTTTGGTTGTTATCTCCTGAAACCTTGGACGCCATCGTTGGCCGGGCTCCTCGCAACTCGCATCTCATCGTCAGAACTCACAAGTGTCGTGGATGCGGCATCTTCTGCCGGCGCGCTAGCTTGCCGTGCCGCAAACTGGAGGCCGCACTGTCGCTGGAAATTGTGGAGGCCGGACACGTTGCCAGCGTGGTCGCTCGCCATCACATTGCTGGAAAGTGGAGGCCGCACCCGCACCCTTGCCGGCGTGGACACGATCTCTCGGTAGTACTAGCAGTTCGTCCAATCCTGAAGAAAAAGGAAAAAAAAAAGGACGGACAGATCGAACAAAGAAACATTGAATCTTCAAATTTGGATTCTTCCTGATACATGTCTCTGCTCGCGTCGTGCTCTGCCCGGCTATGGGGATGATGGGCTTCCACCTGGTAGAGACAGAGAGCCGCGGTCGGCGCCCTCGCCCTCGCCGGCATCGTCAGCTTTCGCCGCCCTCGTGGTTGTCGAACGTCGTGCCAGAGAGGCTACACAGCAGCGGAATCAAACAGGCCGGTGCGCAGGGAACAATACCATTAATATGCCCAACGTCGTCGAAACGGATGCGGCCGAGGAAGCGTCAGCAAGCTCTAGCGGCGCTGTTAGCAAGAAGGCGGTGAGGTAGTCGTGTCACCATTGCAAGATGGTGAAGCACGAGATGTTCAAGCGGCGACAAGATCTACAGTGCTATTTTCTCACATGGCATGTCACAAGGACCGGAGTTATCTGAGAGTACCTCATGACTTCCATCCTGACCATGCTGAGACAGAGGAGTTGCTTGAGGAGAAATAGCAGCGGTACAAGGAAGAAGCTATCCAATCCCAAAGGATTTCCATCGACTTTGAGTTGTTCGAAAACAAGGTCTGTGACGACTGGTATGTTCAGACTTCAGAACTATCTTACGGTAGACCAGCAGTACCTCAGCAATGTTTGACCAAGACAAGAGTGGCTTCGAATTTACTATGACCTAACGGAGGGGGTGTGATCTACTCACTCCGCCCGGAATTAAGTGTCATATAAAGTTTGATAAAAGTGGATGTATCTAACACTATATTATGTCTAGATACATCCACTTTTGTCAAACTTTGTGGCAATTAATTCTGGACGAAGGGAGTACAAAATAAACAGCGAGGACAGTATGTACGATGGATCTAGCTTGAATTCAATTGAAAAGATTGTCTCTCCGTTCCATAGAAAATACAAGCACGATGACAAGATTTTCTTTCATGTTGTTTCATCCATAAGATAGCTTGATTAAAATAATTGTTCATATGTTTTAATAATATTGAACTTATCAAGATTCTTTATGGCCTAAAATATGGCGTATTATATAGTAAAAAATTAAGCCGTAGCAACTCACGGGCATATTTACTATAAGATATAATGGAAAAAAAAAAGGAAGTGGGTGGGTCCGTGGGTGGGTGGAAGAAATTACATTTGGTTCAACGAAGAGCCCCTTGTGTTCTTGTCTCGCTAATAGCCTAATAGGCAAAAGCTTTGTGTTTTACTAGATGACGCCCCACGCGTTGCTGCGGGTAGATCAGTTTCGTTAGGAAAAAAGTTAAGTCTAACACAAAATAATACTCCTAATAGGCTTACTGAAAGACTGAAACTTATTATCATTAACCAAGATTGGTCTGAGAAGCATATTGCTGAGCTCCTTAAAAAGGTATAATTTTTATCTGGGATCTTAGTGATGGGAAGCATCAAAGAGTAGCAAGTTAGTTCGTAACTAAGGATCATTATTTGTGGATTTAATGTCCATTGTAAGCACTGTTTTTTATAACAGTAATTCACACAATGATCTGAACAACCAACCTGCTATCATATTTTATGTGTCATTGCTTGGAATAGCACAACAGGCAATGCACTTACATAATGAGTATTGGTACTTATGCTATTGGATAGCTCGCTTGTTTTGCTAATGGAATCAAAATGAAGGAAAACAAAAAAAGCTTTGATTAGTTGTATCTGATATACAATTGATATAATGTAAGCGAATTCTAGATTTTTTCCCTCTTAAAATAGTACAACTATATATGTGTCCTCCCCATAGAACATTTTGTGTTCAAACATGGAATTTGAAGGGACTGCTATTTAGTAGCACCTTATTTAAGATTTAAAAAATATGAATAGAAAAATCTCAGCATAACATTAGAGGAGCAAAGATAATCCAAGCTAATCAATATGAAAATTAGTTGACCTTTACGTATCCTTAGGATCAGGCTATAACCAATGGATATATATTCGAAATTTCTGAGTAGAATAGATTAACCAGCGGCCAGTTGATAAGCTTAGGCATCGAGAAGTTGAAGCAATGACAGTCAGCCAAAAAATACATGGCAGCAGATCAATGAACCCGTGTACCAACCTGCAAATCTGCTTTGATTTCCGTTAAAAAACAGTTGGACGGGAGTCCGTGCCTGCACGATCTGATCATTTTGGAGAAACAGATGGGCACCGCCATGAGCATCTCACAATTCGCCGATCAGTGCACAGGCAGCACGAAATCTCATGGTGGCTAGCGCGCATCACCCATAAACTTGGGTCTGAGATGCTCTACGCAAGGACCACCACCATGCACGGGCATGAAGAATCGAATTCCTGAAGACACGGATGGACTGTATGGGCTGTTGCAAGCTGTTTAAAAGGCAAGGCAAGGGAGCGGAAAAGATTAGAAACCAATCTGCGTTAAGGCCAGGCCAGCATACGGGGAGACAGTACTGAATGGAATGCACCCAACAGTCAGCTATGAATGTGAGAAAATGATACGATCCAATATTTGTTTGCAATTCTTTTAATTGTGACGTGGCAATTAGAGTGGGCCTGCTGATGTGGATGGGTTGCATGTTAAGAGAAATCACTTAGTGGGTTGCTCCCATTTAGAGATTATAGATTTCACTGAAAGAAAGAGTTCAAGAACATCGCGAGTTCAAAACAAACCACGTCAACCAGCCAAACAGCGCTACTTTCTGGGCAGGTAGATCATGCTTAACCCTAAGGAAACTAAGTTTGACGAATCTGCTTTGCCCAAACTAAGTTTTAACTTTTCCCTAAAATTGAGATAAATACAAAAGGGAGTCCGTCGGACTGGCTCCATCGGATTAGCAATCAGTTGAATGAATTTGACATCGGAATGGCTCCATCGCGATATAAAGAAAGGACACAGAAGTAAATGGAAGAAAATCAAACCTACCACCTGTATAGTTGGTGTTCATCAATCTTTACAGTTCCAATCCAACTAAAATAAAACCGCGTCCACCAAAAAAAACATTAACAAGGGCGTCTTAGTGGGAGAGCTAGTAACCTACCGATCTGTCCAGTTCATAATCCGAAAACTTTCGAGACTTCCAAAGAGGAAGAAACAGCGGGAACAAGAAAGGGAAGTGGGATTGAAGTACCGGTGCCGGGAGGCCGGCGGCGGCCATGGCCCGCGCTCTAGGCGACGGAGAGCAAGGGAGTCCCCAAGCGGACTTGTCGGCTGTTTCGCGGGGAAGGGTAGGGAGCAAATGGATAACGGGGGACGGAGAAGATCTTCTTTTCAAAACTTAAAATAAAAAATTACGGAAAGGCCATCATAGCCAGCTTTATTAAGAATCTCGTCCACCAATTTGCCATCATAGCTCATGTTTGTGCTCAGCAGGCTTTTCGATCATGTAGGTCGGAGCCCATCTGTTCTTGCAGGAACAGAACTCATAGCAATTCAGCTTGCCCGATCGCTCACAAGGTTCTTAGCCTTGGAGATCTGGGATATGACTTCAACGATGTAACTTGCTTATGAGTAATGAATTTGGCACCCTGGTGCCACCCTTATGTTCAAAAAAAAAAAAAAAAATAATTCTCAATCAATCGGCCCTTTCAGATCCGGACTCAATTGGTCTGGATTTTGTCTATTTGAGCAGCCGTCCGAGCCACTGTGCGCGCGGATTTGGTCTCTGCACTTTACGGGGCTGCTCATTTAGTGGCCTTGGGCCGATTTTTTCTAAGTTTTTTTCTAATGGATACTTTGAGCCTAAAAACAAACACAATACTAAATAAAATACGAGTTATTTATTACAAATTTGACCGTTCAATAAATACACAAATAAGTCTTAATAAAAATTATAAAGTTCAAATAAGCACAACCGAATAAAAAGTCTAGTGGTTTCCTACGAAGTTCTAGATGTGTTGCACCAAAACATCCCGAAGTGTGCGGTGGGTGTCCTGATCACGCAACTCGTACTGGAAGTCAATGAAATCCTCAAATGTTGCCGCTCCTAGCTGGGGCTCCACGTTCGCACCCTGAAACAACCAGTTCTCGTCGTAAACGTTGTCATCGCGCTCATCCTCTATGATCATGTTGTGCATGATCACACAAGCAGTCATCACCGACCACATAATCTTCGGGCTCCATGTTCTAGCAGGGTGCCGAACAATAGCCCATCGAGATTGAAGCGCACCAAAAGCACGCTCCACATCCTTTCGGGCACTCTCCTCCTCTTGGGCAAATCGTTTCCTCATCTCACCTTGAGGATTGGAGATGGTCTTCACAAAGGTAGCCCACTGGGGATAGATACCAACAGCCAGGTAGTATCCCTTTGTGTAGTGGTGGCCATTGATATCATAGCTCACCTCAGGGGAGTTTCCTACGGCAAGTCTGCCAAACACCATAGAGCGCTGGAGCAGGTGAAAGTGCATTTGCATCTTTGATCTCTCTTAGGTTTTGGAGTTGATAACAACACCACTAAGTCTCTAACAGTGCTTCAAGTATTTCAGGTTAAATCAACTAGACGCCAAAAAGGTGAAGAGAATTACAAGACAAAGCCAACAAGATGATCTTGATCCAGCAGTAGTACCGGGCAAGGCAGCGGTAGTACCGCTCTGCACAGGGAGCGGTAGTACCGCGCCCAGTACCGCCAGAAGTACCGCCAGGAGGAAATTGCGTACTGCCTCCAGCGGTACGGAGGCGGTAGTGGTTCGGTAGTACCGTTGGACCCTTTTTAATCTTGAGCAAATCCTTACTCGGCGGTAGTACCGCCCCCAGTACCGGCCCTTCTACCGTTGGCTAGGTTTTTGCCCTCTGTATCCCACGGTACTAGAGCGGTAGTGGCTCGGTACTACCGCCAGCCACTTCGAATTTTATTCAAAGTGGGTGGCCAGCGGTAGTACCGTGGCGCACTCGCGGTAGTACCGTTGCTGGAGTACCACGGTACTTCAGTGGCAGTACCGCTTGCGCCCAGCGTCTGGGGCTCTCTAGTACCGCCCCGATACATAGGTAGCGGTGGTACCGCTGGCTCCAGCGGTAGTACCGCCAGGCACGAAAAGGGTCAAAACGGCTAGTTTTTGGATGGGGCTATAAATACCCCATCCCTTTCTTCTCCAAAGGGTTGCTCGTTCCAGCATTTAAGACAAGCATTTATTGAGCCTCCAAAAGCTAGATCTCTCACAATCCCTCCACCCAAACTCGTTGATACTTGGAGGATTGAGGGAGAAGACCTAGATCTACATCTTCACCGACTCGTTCTTCATTTCCCCCTCTCTAGCTAGAGGGATCTAACCTAGGGTTTCCTCTTGTGGAGAACCTAGGCATCTTGTTCTTGTTGGTGATTCAAGAAGAGTTGGGAGCCCCCAATTTGGTTGTGGGTGTGTGCCCCAAGTTGTTTGTAAAGGACTCAATCCCCGCCTCAAAGGGGTTCAATAGTGGAAGGTGAACTAGGCCTTTGTGGCGGAGTTCATCGGCAAATAGGGTGAGGCCTTTGTGGCGTTGAGTAGGCCTTCGTGGCGAGCTCACACCCCTCCGACGAGACGTACTCCCCTAACAAGGAGGAACTCGGGAATACATC
This sequence comes from Alopecurus myosuroides, assembly GCA_028641055.1. Taxonomy (NCBI): domain Eukaryota; kingdom Viridiplantae; phylum Streptophyta; class Magnoliopsida; order Poales; family Poaceae; genus Alopecurus; species Alopecurus myosuroides. The sequence goes on from CM054059.1 coordinate 341,121,463, forward strand.
GTGTCTCCGTGTGCTTCACTTTGGTTACCTCGTTCCCTCACTCCCTTTACTTATCGCTTGCATTGTGTTTATCGTTATCCTTGTCATATAGGTAAATTCACCGTAGTTGCATTATCTAGAGAATTTACCTTTGTGTCAAGCCTAAATCAAAAGAAAAATTAAAATTGATCGTAGCACCTATTCGCCCTCCCCCCCTAGGTGCCCATACTTTACCTTCAATTTGTATCAGAGCCTCGGCTCTTCTATCGGACTTAACCGTCTAAGAGTTTTAGTATGGGAGAAGATTTGGATACCGAAACGTCCGTTGGTAAAGTGACTATGGATGATCTCAATGCTTTGAGAACTTCATTAACCTCATCCATAGACACTAAATTTGATGAGTTGCGTCAACTCGTGACACAACTCCTCAAAGCCAAAGGACCGGAGGTATTCGAATCGTCTCTTCCGGAAACTAATCCGGAGGGTGCTAAGAAAGGGGTAGATGGTGATCCACATAAAAATTCTTCCGCCGAACACTCCACTAAGTCGGGTACGGAAGGAAGCGGAGAATTCCATGTCGTTCCTGGAAGTTATTCTCCCGATCCTCCCGTTCCTCATCCTCATATAATCCCTAGAGGAGATCCACCTAAAATTGATGCTTTTTATTTTCGTGAATGGAAATATTACATGGAGACTGTCGAATCTGTCGTTCAGCAATTCCCTCAGGTGAACCTATAGGGTTTCGAATAGGAGAACCCATGAGCGCTGGTGGTGATCGTCGGCTAAACAGGGGGCAAGATTTACCCAGGTTCGGGGCCCTCGTAGAGGTAAAACCCTTACTCCTGCCTCTGTCGATCTGTATTAATCGGGTAGATCGGTTACAATGATGGTGGCTCATGTCGAGAGTATGATCTCGAGCTCAAGGCTTTGGTGTTGCGGTGTTGCTTGGTCCTCTACCGGTGGCTCTCCTGGCCTTATATAGGTGGCCAGGTCTCAAACCCTATCCGGAGAGGACTCGAAATCTAACCCTATGTCGGTTACAAGTTTCCTAACTTAGCCCGCAAGAAATTGCGGGTGGGCTTCAGACGGGCCTTCCGGTACCCCAAGGGCTCCTCCTCTTGGGCCTTAACTTTGGGCCGGAGATGGGGGTGTCCTTTCCCGCAGGGTCTAAGATCCATTCCTTCGTCAGTAGCCCCCGAGCGTTTGCTCGATTGGGATTTTCCAGTCGAGTAGACGGCCAAGCTTTTTTGCTTCTATTGCCCTTGGATAACCAGTATCGGTTGCTTCTTTCCTGGAGGGTGTGTACCATGTGTGGTGAGTTTTGTACCTGAGTATCGAGTAATGAAAAGTGCATGTTTGTATGGCTGTTTATCGCAGAAGGATATGGCGCAGTAGCTTGGCTCTCCCGAAAGTTCAGGGCCAATTAATTGCAACTAGGGCAAAAACAGTTCTGGCCTACACAGATTCGAGACCTCGGACTCAAACCCGATGAGGTGATCGTTGTGATTGGGCCGTAGTGGTCTTACCGAATCGAACTTAACCTATGGGGGTACCCGGCGCGTCCGCTAGGATTTTTCTTCGTGTTGTTGACACGGAATCATACCGGAGGACGCAGCTTGAGTGCGATTCCAGGCCCTCAAGAGAGATCTTTCAGGTCTTACCTTCATATTCGAAAGAATATGGCATCTGGATGTACCTAGTCGGCTGAACAATCCAGGTTTATGATGTGCAAACATCGTGTGTATGAGTGGCAGGATCTGCCTACTCGCATAGTTTTGGATTTGAAGTTCCTTGTCCATACGTGTAACACCCGGGGGATTTCCCCTCAGATAGAATTGCTTGATTTCCATTTGGCATTGCATTGCATCATGTCATCATAAGCATTGCATGTGGCATGTGTTTCAAATTGAAGTTCAAATTCAAATCAAATCATTCATACTTGGCATGTTCTAATTGTGGTTTAAAATTAAAATCTTGCAAACATTTTAAATTCAATAAGTTTTCATAGTTGTTTGAGCTTATTTAATAAACTTGGTTATTTCAAAAAAAATCAATTCTTTATGAAACCCTATTTGAAATTAGAATGACAAATTCAAATCATTTGGCAAGTTGAAAATTTTGAAAATAAAGTTCACATACTTTGACCTTGCTGTTTTGTAATTCAATAAAAAATTATTTCATAAAATAAAACCCCTAAAACCTTATTCCTTTTTCTCTCTCTTTCTTTCCTACAAAAAAAAATGTGTAAACAAAAAAAAACTCCCAAAGGAAGCCAAGCCAGCCCACCACCGAGCCCACCCATCCACCTCTCAGCCCAGCCCACCCCTCCTGTCTCTTTCTTATTCGTACGGAAGCGAACGCAGACGTCACCCCCACCACCGAACCACCTCCTCCATGGACCCCTCCTCACCTGCTCCCCCCACCTTAAAGCAGCCCCTCCCCTCCTCCAAACCCTAACCCTAGCCGCCATCCCTCCTTCCCTCCAGCCACCGCCGCTCCCTTCTTCGTCTCTTCTCTGTCCTCCTTCCCTTCTTCTCTGAATTTTCCCTGAACCAAAAAAAACGCCGGACTTCTCCCTCATGGCGCCATCGCCCTAGTCTCCGTCGAGGGCAGTGGACTGCGGGAATGGAAACCCCACAGTGCCAGCTGCGTCCTCGTCTCCTCGTCCAGCCCTGGGAGGCAGCAGGAGCCCGGCGCCATCGACTTCTTCTTCCCCGCGTGCAGCTGTCGACGCCCGCTTCTCCGACAGGTCGATCCTCCCCGAGCCATCCTCCTCTTCCAGTACTGCGACGAGGCGAACCCCACGGTGAGTCTCCGCATCTGGGACATCTCCCTCCCCTCCTCGTGCTCTGTATTGCCTCACCATCGATCGCCACCATCGGCAGTACCTGCTGGATCACGATCCCGTGCAGATACGTTCATGTGTTTTAGTTTCGTCAGAACACTCCGCGTAGATGCACCTCTTTTGGAGTCAGATCCGTATCTGTACACAACCACGCACACACCCTAGTGGCGAAGGAGTTGATCTGCTCCCCTGGAGGCGCGGGTTCGAATCCCCCCGAGGCGCAAAGCCACCTCTTTTTTTCGGCCTTTTTCTTTTATGTCTCGAACTCCAGAAAAACAGATCTGAGCCTTTATTTGTAAAATCAATAACAAATTGAAAAATGCTACAATTTCAATGATTCAAATTGCTATGGATTCAGAATCTTGTGCACTTTCTGTTAGTCACAAAGTTGCAACATGTTTCTGTAATAAACTTTGCACTAAATAATTAAATACAGAAATGGCTATTAAAATTTGAAACTTTGGAAATTCATAACTTGAGTTCTGTTCACCCAAATTGAGCAAACTTGGGCTCTAAAAAATTTTCTTAACAAACTCTACACATTAGTATTTTATTTGGTCACAATTGAATTAAATTTGAACATGTTTCCCTCTGTTTACTAAAAAGGGGAGAATAAAATACTTATGAAGAATTGCATAATAAATTCAATAATGATCCAAAAATTATGTTTAATAGCTCAAATTGTTCATTGAAACATTTTATACATGTTTTAAACCTTTTCAATACAATTTGTTTAATGTTTTTCCTAATTAAAAATGGTTCAATAATTCAATACTTTAATTACACCTTTTAAATTGCAAAATTCATAACTTGGGCAATTCAAATCCAATTCCAACATGTAAAATATGTTTTCCATCCCATTTTTCATGAACTTTGCTAATATCAACTTTGTTTTCTATTTTGAATAAATTAAATTGCTGAAAACAACTATTTCTTATTTAATGCATTTAAAATTGTCAATTTAATAACTTGCTCATCTAAAATCTAAATTCAACAAATGAAATATGTATTCCATCTAAAATTTTGTGTTCTTTCCAAATATAAATTTTGTTATCTGTTTTGAACATTTAAAATTGGTGAAAACAACAAATTTTTGTTTAAATCATTTAAAATGCCAAAGTTCATAACTTAACAAATAAAATTCCAAACTTGGTAAACAACATATCAAACTGAAACTATTGTTGTTTTCTTATTGTTTTCATCATCCATGCATCATTCTAATCAACTTTCACATGATGGTTATTTGTAGATCATTTAATTCAACATTAATTCATGGGCTTTTCCATATGCAATCCAAATTGCATATGGGCCCATTTAAATATGTTTACCATGTCAACTAGTTTATCTTTGATGCATCCTTAAACTTGTCATGCATCCATATCTTGATTATGCTGGATCTTTTGCCGTAGAAGTAATTGTTGCATCCGGTGCTTGTTCTAGTTCGTTGCTTCTTCGCGGATAGGACGTTGAGATGATGTGAGCAACGACAAGTTCTTCGGATGTACCCCTACTTGCTGGATTCCAGGCAAGTATACTCACTTGCTACCTATGGCTGCCTTTCATCACTTGTTACCGATTCTTCCCGTTGCCTTTATTCTAGCCTTATGATTCGATGCTTGTGTCTCGATCCTATCATATGTTTACCTTGCAACCATGATATAGCCTTCCTTCCACTTCCTATTAACTGTTGCTTGTTTACCTTGTTGGCCCTCGTGTCGTAGTTGCATGCTTAGTGTTGTTTGCGCTCAAGTCTTGTTGTCCGTCTTATCACCTGTTTAGTTTAATAGTTGGGTTTCAAATCAATAAACTTCATGTTAATGTTCTGGGTAATATTAATTTGATGATAAGGCACCGGCAGGAGGCCCGGCGTGGTTTTGAGGCCTGCTAGTGTCGAACTTAATTAGGAAAAGGGTCTTGTCCTCCGATCCATGATGAGCGCACTAACCGCATGTGGGAAGCGAGTATGGGCGCCCCCCGCAACTTTGATTCGATTCGCATCTCGTCCAAATCGCCACACTTAGTTCGGGTTTTCCATTTGATGCATGTGGGAAGCGAGTATGGGCGCCCACCTTGGCGCCAGGGTGGAACTTTTGTAGTCGGCATTTAGTGCGGCGTGGTCTTCCAGTGCTATGAGGGTCCCCCTTTTCTTCGTGGGGGCTCGATTAGCCGCGCACGCACAACACGTGGTTCTTTGGGCTTGATGCGAAGAAGAGTTGGGTTGTGTTGAGTGCCTCGCTTGGTGGAAGGGCCTTTCCATCTGGCGGGTCATTCTTACGTGTACGGCCAAATTGGTGCATCCCTGCAGGGTTAAATCTTCTCGAGAAGCCGTGTTGTCCGCGGTTATGGATGACTTGGTGAAAGTGCTGGCTAACAAGTACTCGGACAACTTACACTTAACGATGATAACTTGACTAGTATTATAGATTACCTCCACCATAAAAATGCATGTCACCTTAATCAACAGTGTGAGTTTCCTTGGGTTGCTTCCTTAGTAGGGGGTAACACTGGATGGGTATTGTTTGGTGAGTAGTTGTAGTTGGTTCTGATTCGCTATCTTATCCCTTTCTTTTAGCCGGATGTTGTAGCGAGTCTCTGTAGTTAGTTAGTGCAGCCCGCTGCCGCTTCTTTGCAGTAATCCCTTCCTTTCCGTTGTACCCAAAGTATTTGTATCTTGTGATGATCGGTTACGCTGGTATCTTGTGAGTATGGTTTATCCACTTGCCAGTACTTAACCGTACTGACCCACGAATCCTTTTCGTGGCTGCATATTCCACATTGCAGTCAACAGGTTTGAAATCTGACGACGTTAGCTTGGGAATCCCTCCGGCTTGGCCTGGGCAGGGATTGGACGCCATCGGTTATCTTCAGAACTCTTAGTCCAATTTGTATCTTGTCCGTAGTCGGACGCTATGTTGTTTCTTCCGCTGTTATTTGGATCTTTGTATTGTATCAGTTGTATCCTTGACTCGTTTGAGTCGTCTTGTATATATCTTTTCTTTTGTGGTTGCGGAATATTCGTGAACTGTTGTAATGTTATCACAAGTGGCAACCTGGAATCGGTTATTATGTGGATTTTGGCGGAAATGCTGAAATCTGCATAGTGCCCGATCCCGGGGCGTCACAATACGAAAGAGTTTTCGTGTTAGGAGTTTTATGCCCATATGAAAGAGTTTTCATGTTTGGGATATTGTGCCCATACGAAAGAATTTCCGTGTGTAGGGTATTTTTTCCTGTGAGAGATTTCACGTCATGATTTGTCCATACGAAGTTATTTTCGTGTTTGGACTTTTATTCGAAGAATTTTTGTTCATGCGAAGTTATTTTCGCGTTTGAACTTTCCTTTCGAAAGATTCTTCAGCTTGATGATGCACGCTATGACGTCATGGCGCACTTTTATCCTCCCGATGGGACGTGATGGAGTGAGAGCAGAAGGGCTGGCCCACTTTGTCAGCTTTTTGACCGGAAACGAGACGTCATTCCCGGTTTTTACGCGAACCGCGCAGTAAATGCCCACGATCCTCCGTTAGGATCGTGGCATAAAACAACATACGCCGCCCTCTCGTTTCACCTTCGCACGCGGCGGCCGCGCGCGATGGACGCCACGTGGCGCATCGAGTGGCCAAGATTGAGCGGTCCCGTGCATAAATACGGGACTTGGTGGAACGGTGAAAACTTCCTAGCCTTCGTCTTCTCTGTTCATCTTCCTCCTCGCGCTCCACCTTCCCTCGCTCTCAAGCTCGTGCAAGCAGCAATGGCAGGCGGCAAAACGCGTTGTTGCCTCGTTGTCGAGGGCCTCGGGAGACGCTCCTCCGCCACCCGCGCCGCGCTCAGGTGATTGGCGTTCGCCCAACACCACAGCCAAGAGCATCAAGGGGATGCAGCGAGATGGACTGCTGCCCCCAGACGCGGAGAAGAGGGTACGCCTCGGCAAGAAGGAGGAGGTACCCAATCCCCGCGCGAATGAACGCGTGATCTTTGCGGATCACGTGTCGCGCGGTCTTTCTCTTCCTCTCCATCCTTTCCTCATGGCACTGTTGTATGTCTACGGCATACAGCTCCATGATCTTCCCCCAAACGCAATGCAGCACATTGCGTGCTTTATTGTTCTTTGCGAATACTTTCTGGGCATTCGCCCCCACTGGGGTCTCTGGAAGGCCCTTTTCAAGGTGCGCATCTTCCGCGAGAGATCGCGAATGGAGACGGAGCTCGGATAACCGTTGTGCACCGGCGGCTTCGGGATCCAGGCGAAGTCCGAGAATGGCTACTTTACCATGCACTTCATCGACTCCGCCCAGGGATGGCAGAAGAAATGGTTCTATGTAACCGACAACAGCGCGGGTGGAGTCAATGAATTCCATCCGTTCGCTGTTTTGAAGAGGCGGAAGTCTTGGGGACACAAGCTTTCGGCTGAAGAAAACCGAGTCGTCGCTCCCCTACTCGCCAAGGTGGCTGCTCTTCGTGACCAGGCCGCAGGAACTGCGCTGAACGGTTTGCACCTGGCGAGTGTTTTCCTTAAGCGCAGGGTTCAACCTCTGCAAGATAGGCCATCCGCGATGTGGGAGTACCAGGGCGCTGGGGATCCTAGTCGCGTGAGCCGTGAAGAACTCTCGAGTGCAGAGTTCGAGAAGAAGATCGCGGCTATCACTAGTTTGAAGGAAGGTGATACCTTCCCCGACTGCCCGGTAGGCGCTTTTGAGGCATCGAAGCCGCCGCCAGCTGAAGTAAGTTTTGTATCTCCCAGTCTTGATTTCTTTTCCTTATTCTGAGATTTGTCGACTGAACTTTCTCTCGTTTTCCTTCTGTCTTTTCCAATAGAGCTTAGCCGTGACCACCTGCTATCCGCCGATATCTGGGGAGGATGCCTCGGACTTGCTAGCAAGCAACTTGGAAGGCCCAGCTGACACTAGTGTTGCTGACGCCTCCTCGAGTTCTGAGAGTGATTCTTCGGATAGCGTAGAGGACTCGGGCAATGGTCTTCTCCAGCGAAAACGCCGTCGGGTAGAGGGCGACGAGGCCACTTCCAAGGACAATTCTTTGGAGGAATCACCCGGGAAGGAGCCCCTCATTGTAACCCCGCTGCAATCACTCGCCCCTCCTTCAGTCCCAACAATCCAAACCGCCTGGAATGCGGATATGCTGAATGAGGAGGAGGAGGACGACGAGTAAGTTTTTCTTCTCACTTGTAGTCGAACATTTCCTTTCGCGTCTTTTCTGACACATTGCCTTCATTGTAGCTTGCAAGCCATCAGCCCTCGCATGTACGCTTCTTCCCTTCCTCCCGAGAAGAGGAACAAAGTGGGAGCTGCGGGTGAGAATCCTACCGCCGACACCGTCCAAAATTCACCGAGTGTAGCCCCCAATGCGGCGACTACGGAATACAGGATTCCTAGTTTTTCTGTTGAGGCTTCGGCTCCGAAGGAGGTGTCGGGCAGCTCAGCGGATCCTCTCTCCCTCGCTCAAGGCCAGGTAAACTTCATTACCTGCTTTTTTAATGCTTTTTCGTCCTTGAATTTATTATCGGGTGCACGTCAGTGCTCCCGATGGGAGTAGCCCCCGAGGCTGTAGTCGATCGCATGCGATCGGCTACAGGCTCAGAGATAGTTTCTTCCTTCTTCTTCTTTTTATCGGGTGCACGGCAGTGCTCCCGATGGGAGTAGCCCCCGAGGCTATACTCGAATGTTTAGAATCGAGTATAGGCTCCAATCTCACTTTTCTGATTCTTCTATCTTCTTTTTCCTTGCAGTCGCTTATTGACTCCCTTGCGGCGATTGGGCGCCGCGTTGTTCTTGCTGAATCGGAATGCGGGGTCCTTCGAGCGGACCGTAATCGACTCGCCACGGAGAATGAGCTTCTTCGAAGTAAGCTTAGCCATCTTCTTCTGTTTGCGTTTTTCCATCAGTTCTTCGGTTTCTGATAAATGTTGCTGTTCAGCTCAACTTGAGTTTTTGAAGACCGAGAAGGACAATGCTTCCACTCGGGTAATAGCTCAAGAGGCTGAGTTGGCGGCCGTTCGCCAGGATCTGGAGTCCCCCCACATGTCTTCGGCTGACCTTGAAGGGAAGCTTGCTTCTGTCCAAGAGGCTCTGAAGAAGTTGGAGGAAGCCGGCACCAAAGCGGATGCCGATCTTGTCGACTTCCTTCGTCCCCTTGCCGAGTGCTTTGCGGGTAAGTTATCTTTGGCTTATAACTTGTCTTCTGCTGTCTTGAGTCTTTTGTATCTTAACTTTTTTCTTTGCAGGTCTTCTGGGTGTCCCACTGGAGCTCCCTGGGGTCCGTCGGGTGGATGCCCTGACGGATTCTTGCGCCCAGCTCAGGAGGCACGCCGAAGGGGTCTGCACTTTGATTGGCGATGCCATTCGGGTGTTGACGCAACTGCACGGCCGCCTTCTCGTCAATGTCGTGTCCCCACTCGCGCTGGGCGATCTGCTGAAGATTTTCTCGGAGAGCAATCTCCTTGAAGCTTACGCGGTTCCCAGTCAGAATCTGGAGCGAAGACCACAATTCAGTTCGCGCTGGCGCACGGAGTCACTGGTTTGGAGGAGGCCTACTCGGAGTTTCCCGTCGATCCTGTTACGGGAAAAAAGGTAGGGCTTCATCGTTTTGGCGATGCCGCCGAAGTCCTTGCTCGGAAGTTATCCGAGTTGTTTGCCCGTGCTAGGGGAGGGACAACTGCCGCGAGTGGTAGCACAACTGTAGCTTCTTAGTTTATTTCGTTTGTACTTCGCAGCTTCGATTGTAATGAACCCTGGGATGTGCTCCCGTATTTTCAATATTTTAATCGAGATGTTTTGCTGAAATGCTTCCCGCGATTGTGTGTGCTCCCGATGGGAGTAGCCCCTGAGCACCTGTCGAATAGGTGGTTAATATATCTCGAGTAGGGCATCTTATTCCTTAATCTTCCTTGTATTTTTCAGGTGACCATGGTGGCTGCAGAGCCTTCGGGTGGACCAGCCGATCCTCTTGTTGCCGCTGTTGGGACCTTGGCGGGTCTCCGTGATCATGTAGCTGATGGTGAGCGCAAGTTAAAAGCGTTGCGTGGGGTAGCCGATGTGGCTAAATCCAAACAAAAGCTGGCGACTGAACGTGAGCAGTTTGTGATGGATGAATTGGCGTCTGTTGCCAATGATTTGCTCTGTAAGTATTTCAGCTCCCAAGTCTTTCTTATCTTGTGCTCTCTTTTGATCATGTATCCTTGCTTTTCAGTTGTTCGACCGGATGACAGGAATGAGAAACAATGGGTGGAGAACCACATCTTTCAAGAAGCTGGTAGCTCAAGGCCTCATGCGAATAATTTTTGGTCTGATTGTAGTCGAGGTTTTGTGCTTGCCACCTTGAAATTCCGAATCAACCAGGCGAAGATACTCGTGAGTTCCTTTCACAAGGTTATGATTGCAATGAATGCTGCTTTTTATCCGCTGCAAAGGGGTCCAGAAGATTGGAGCCATCTTCTCAGGGTGTTCGGTCGAGAAGGAGAGATTCGCGAGTGTGTTCGCAATCAGATAACTTGTGGCTCGGTGGTGACTCTCTCTTTTGTCCGGTTATGGCATCCTGAGGTGAACTTCAACTCCATAGCTAGACTTCATGATGGTCCAATCGACGATATGTCTCCTCATTATAGGGTTGTTCGACCTGCGGCAGAGGAAATCATTTGATTGACCTCGGATGAGGTAGATCGGGTTTTGGCGGCTGAGAATACTCATCGCCATGTATAAGTGTAGGATGTATATATCATGTTTCATTGTGTAGTTTGTAAAAACTGTTGTAAGGTGTGTAACCTTGTATATATAAATTTTCCTGTGATGCTGAATTTAGGCATAGCCCCCGTGTGTTTCTGGGGTGTATACCTGTAACTTTTAGCATGTAAGGATGAATAATCTTCGGGTATCTATGGTTGAGAAACCATGTATTTTATTGCGATGACTGAGAAGTCATGTATTCGAGCTACAAGAGTGGCTAATATAGCCTTATTGCTGCGAGAAAAATAGATCTAGGGATAACATTTGCGGAGGTGTGCGATATTCCAAGGATTGGAATAGATGCCTCCAGTCGCCGGGTTCTTCAGTCTATAACCTCCGCCTGGGATAACTTCGTGTATTATGAAGGGTCCTTCCCATGGTGGCTCGAGCTTGTGTCCTTCCTTCTGCTTGAGCCGTAACATTAGATCTCCTACTGCGAAAGCTCTATGGCGTATGCGGCGACTGTGATAGTTTCGCAGTGATTATTGATATACTACGGATCTTGCGAGTGCAATATCGCGCATTTCATCTAGTGTGTCCATATCTTCCGCGAGTGCCCTGTTGGAGGTTTCTTCGCTGTAGGCGACAACTCGTGGGGCGCTGAACCTGACGTCCTCGGGAAGGACTGCTTCTGCCCCGTATACCATGAAAAATGGTGTGTAGTTTGTAGATCGGTTTGGAGTTGTGCGGAGGCTCCATAGTACTGAAGGTAGCTCTTCTGCCCAATGTCCTGCTGCTGGGTGTAGACGATCGAGGAGACGCTTCTTGATGCCAGCTGAAACTAAGCCGTTGGATCTTTCGACTTGTCCGTTCGTTTGCGGATGGGCAACTGAGGCGAATTTAAAGTTGATACCCTTTTCTTCGCAGAACTGCTGTGTTTCCTTGGCTGTGAAATTAGTACCATTGTCTGTAATGATGTCGTGTGGCACTCCAAATCTGCATACAATGGAGTCGAGGAATTTGACGGCGCATTGAGCGCTAGCCGAGGTTACTGGCATGGCTACAATTCATTTGGTAAATTTTTCGACTGCGACCAGCAAGTGTGTGTATCCACCTGGCGTGGACTTGCGTAGCGGTCCTACCATGTCCAGCCCCCATTGTGCAAAGGGCCAGGCGATGGGTATCATATGTAGTTCTGTAGCGGGTGCGTGTGGTTTTGGCGCGAATCGCTGGCAAGCGTTGCACCGGTCGACTAGCTCCTTTGCGTTTCTGGCTGCTGTAAGCCAGTAGAATCCCGCTCGAAAAGCTTTTCCCATGATTGTTTTCCAGCTCGCGTGATGTCCACAGTCTCCTTGGTGGATGTCTTGGAGTAATTCCTTGCCGTCTTCGGGTGCTATACATCGCTGGAGTATACCCGAGATGCTTTGCTTGTATAACTCTCCATTGATCACCCGAAAAGATTTACTGCGCCTGATTATCTGTCGAGCCTCGCGAAGATTTGCTGGGAGCTGTTTGGCGGACAAGTAGTCGAGGTACTTTTGTGTCCAAACTGGCTCGACCAGGAAAACTTGTGGTGAAATATTATGAATAAGCTCGATAATGGCAACTTGCGGGCTAACCTCTGTTTCTGGTGCTGCAGGTGCTCCGACAGCTTTCTTGATTTTGACTGATCGCTTAGTCATTCGTTCGAAATATATCCCTGGCGGTACGGGTGTATTTGTGGAACCCATGTTGGCCAGCCTGTCTGCTTCTTCATTACTAGATCTCGCGATGTGCTTTAACTCGCATCCTTTGAAACTGCCCTCGAGTAGGTTGTACATGTCACGGTAGGCGACCATGTTTTCGGCGATGGCGTCGCACTCCTTCATTGTCTGTTGCACAATGAGGTTGGAATCGCCGTAGATCATCAATCGGGTGGCTCCACACGCGACTGCCATCTTCATCCCATGCAACAGGGCCTCATATTCCGCGTCGTTGTTCGATGCCGGATCATCGGGTGGAAAATTCAATCGTAGGACGTATTGCAGTTTGTCTCCTCTAGGTGATATTAGGACGATTCCGGCTCCTGCTCCTTCGTTTCTTTTGGACCCGTCGAAGTACATTATCCAGTTGCTCGTGTACTCAGGCAGTCCTGGTGTTTGTAGCTCTGTCCATTCGCTTAAGAATTCCACGAGTACCTGGGATTTTACTACATTGCGTCCTGCATAGGTGATGTCCCAAGCGCCCAGCTCGATGCTCCATTTTGCTATTCTTCCGGATGCCATAGGGTTGTTCATGATCGTACCGAGTGATGCGTCATTAACCACTGTGATGGCGTGTTCCTGGAAGTAGTGCTTGAGTTTTCGAGCTGTAAGAACGACTCCATATGCGAGCTTCTGGTAGTGAGGATATCGTTGCTTGCATGGCGAGAGCACTTCACTTATGTAATAAATCGGTCGTTGGAATCCATATGCCTTGCCCTCCTCAGGTCGTTCGACTATAATTGCTGTGCTGATGACCTGGTTTGTTGCGGCTAGGTATAGGTAAAGTGGCTCCCTCTCTTGTGGTGTTGCCAGGACGCGTCTGCTTTGCAACGATCGTTTCAAGTCTACGAACGCTTGTTTAGCTTCTGGGGTCCACTCGAATTTGTCCGTCTTTTTCAACAGCTTGTAGAAAGGCAATGCTTGCTCTCCCAATCGCGCGATAAACCTGCTCAAGGCGGCTAGTCGCCCTGCGAGCTGCTGAACTCCGCGTAGATTGGTTGGCTCCTTCATTGTCAAGATTGCTTGTATTTTCTCTGGGTTGGCTTCAATGCCTCTGGCGGATACCAGGTACCCGAGAAGTTTTCCTGCTGGGACGCCGAAAACACATTTTGTTGGATTGAGCTTGATCCTGTATGCGTTGAGAGCATCGAATGTTTCTCTGATGTCTTCGAGGAGTGTGTCCTCTACTCGAGTCTTGATGACGATGTCGTCAACGTATACTTGTACGTTCTTGCCAATGAGCTTGGCGAGGCATTTTTGCATGCAGCGCTGATATGTTGCGCCTGCGTTCTTGAGACCGAAGGGCATTGTCGTGTAGCAGTATACACCGTGTGGTGTGATGAATGCTGTCTTTTCTTCGTCTTCCTGCTTCATCCGGATCTGATTATATCCCGAATAGGCGTCTAGGAAGGAGAGGCGCTGACAGCATGCCATAGAGTCCACGATCTGGTCGATTCGCGGGAGGGGAAAGTTATCCTTCGGGCAGTGCTTATTCAATGACGTGTAGTCAATGCACACTCGAAGGATGTCAGTGTTCTTTTTGGGAACCAGCATCGGGTTTGCTAACCAGGTGGATATCTTGATCTCCCTGATGAATTTTGCGGCTAGCAATCTATTTACTTCTTCTCCAAGCGCTTTCTGCTTGGGTTCTAAGAACCGTCGAGTGGTCTGCTTGATGGGTTTTGCATCCTTGAAGACTTCGAGTGAGTGTTCGGCGAACTCCCTGGGTATTCCCGGCATATCTGAGGGCTGCCAGGCAAAAATTTCCCAGTACTCACGGAGGAGTTCGACGAGCGCGCTTTCCTATGCTTGCGAGAGGGTAGTTGAGACCATCGCTGTCTTCGTAGAATCTGTCGGGTGCACTTGATGTTTTCGGGTGTCGCTGTTGGCGCTGAACTCCAATTCAGGCGCGTTTTCGTGAGGGGCATCACGGAGTGATCCGTGGTTTTTGCCAGCTCCTGCAATTCTTCTTGCATCCCAAAAGATTTTGCAATCTCGTTGAACTCAATGTCGCATTTGTTGGATTTCTGAAAATCTCCGTCGATGGTGATAACACCGTATTCTCCAGGTAACTTGAGCTTCAGGTACGCGTAGTGTGGTACTGCCATGAATCTGGCGAACGCTGTTCGACCAAGGATGTCGTGGTACTGTGAGGGCCAGTCGACGACTTCGAAGTCAAAGAATTCTCTTCTGTAGTTGCTTTGATTGCCCAACACAACTTCTAGGTTAAAAGTGAAACAAGTAGCATAGGTGCTAGAATTGACATATGAAATTTCAGCAATCCTATTCATGGCACATTGCACATTAATTGGTTCATTTAACATGATGGAATACACAATATTATTAGGTGGTATTTTAGCAAGCACTTCCTTATGTATAATCAATACCACATGCTCAAAATTCAAAATTAACAAATTATCACATGATGGTGAACTATATATACTTGTTAACTCACAAGAATCAACTAGCAAATTAGTAGACTCACACAATTTAGTACTTGAATTTTGTAGCTCGAAATTAGCACCTTTATCAATAACATCCTCCTCAGATTTAGTAGGTACCAATTCATCTATATCAAGTGGTGATGCAGGTTGTACTTGATGTGGCTCCCTTTCTTCAAAAGTAACCTGCATATCACAAGAAACAACACTAGGAGTAGACATGATTACATTAGTAGAAACAACCTCACATGCCTTCTCATCCTCGACAAATCCCATAACTAGACGCTCAAGTCTTTGCATCTCAAGTTTTTCAAGTCTTTGCTTTTCAAACATTTGAGCAGAAATTAAGGGTTGATGTCTAATTCTTTGAAATTTTGTAAGCCATGCATGTATTATCCAATTTTTCTGATTGTTCCAAAAGAATTGTAAATCAGGATAATGGCTATCAAAATTAACTCTATATTTAGTGCACCATTGTTGTCCCAACAAAAGATGAGGACAAATAATATCTCTAGGCATCACATGACATAAAATTTTCTCCTTATGGCCATGAATGGTTAAAGGAACAAAAACTATGTGAGTAATAATAAGTTCATCATCATATGTAGGTAACCTAAATGGATCACATGTGTGTGGAACCAGCTGCAATTCTTCAACAACCTCGGGACTAACAAAATTATACCGTGTACCTTTATCAAGGGTAATAGCAACCTTGCTGTCCTTGATGTCTGCTGTGAAGTGAAATAAATCTTTTGCTGGAATCCCACTAGAATCCTCCTTCCAAAACGTAGCACTGCAAGCATCAACACTAGGAAAATCCATTGATTAATTTCTTAGAAACAAAATAACAATAGGTTGTGGTGCCTCTCACAACTCACTCAAAACCAAGCAAAGATGGCTTCACTTAATGTTCCAAGAGTGAAAGGATCAACTTACCACAAGTGCCAATGAAAAGTGTACCAAGTGTGAGAAGAGAATACCCAGGCTCTCAAGTGTCACAATGCAAAACAGGGTATTTGGTGGGGCTTGGTTGGGATTCCTAACAACACCAAAATAACAACTCCAATGCACTGTCTAATGTGATGAAAACACTAAAGGAACACACTCACTCTGGGAGACAAATGTGGCTTAGCAATTATATGGAAGAGGTATTGCAAGCACCGTAAAGACACTAGCAAATACTCTATGAAAACAGGCACAAGATTGCTCAAATGTCCACAAAATATCCAAGATGATAAGCTTCCACTAGTGATAGTATGTCTCGGCCTCTTTTTGATTTTTTTCTCTTTCTATTTTTTTATACTTTTTACTAATGGCCTTTGAATCAACTAGGAGCAACAAAGTAGATGGAAAACAAAGAGTGGACTGAAATTTGATCAAGTTGAGCAGCCTGTTAGAGCAATAAAACAACTAGTCTTTGGGTTTGGGGACCTAAAATTTGCTGTAGAATGGATGTAGCTAGGGCTTATCAAAGATCAGATCAGAAACCTAGGGATAAAGAGGAGAAAAACAAAGGAAAAAAAACTAAGAAAACAGATAGATACGTGTGCGCATGGTTGTGTGGACTTGCTGCAGTGTATGCGGGGCGTGGAATTGCGCGCGCAATGCAGGTGGACGTGGCTGATTTGGCCGGTTCCGGTAGCGCATGGTTCAAGATCCGACAAAAGTGGCGGCGCGGTAACCGTTCCGAGCGTGTGCTGTTCAGTTGGATTGGGACCAGCAAGCGAAACGGGGACAAATCACGCGCGCGTTTCTATTTTTGGTTGTTAGCGCGGAACGAGTCCGACAAGGATAGCGACAGCGCGTTTCACGCTGGACAAGTACAGGCGGTCGGTAACGACCAGAGGGAGCAGCGGTGTTTTTTTTGCGGTCGGACTTTGATACGTGCGCAAGCGCGAGCAAGGGCGGTAAAGATCCTGACGCGTGCGCATTGTTGCACTCGTTTGGCCGGTAGTGTTTGGTGGAAACGCGTGGACTGGTGGTTGGTGGAAACGCGTGGACTCGTGGTTGGTGGACCGAGTCCAGGTGTGACACGCAAGAGCAGCGACGCGTTTTGGTAATGAATCAAAGATTGTGTTGCGGTCGGACTCCGACCCTGGATAGGGACATGTGCGGTCGGTTAAAAAAATCGGTCGAAAGTGGACAAAAGTGCGACGCTGTTGCCACACGGTTGCGAATAGGACAATACGCGCGCGCGGATATAGCAGTTATGGACAAGATTTGTGTGTGGAATTTTCTGGGTATGGATGGAAACAAAATAAGAACACGATGAACCCTAAAAAGATGAAAAAGAAAACAGAAAACAGGAACGCAAATCAACAAGAAACATCAATTAGAGTAGCAATTTGGTGTTGATCTAGGCTCTGGCACAATCTACCTAATATTTTTGTATGGCTTTTTCTGGATAGCAAATAAAAATAACTAAACTAGGGATAAATTTGCTCACCGAGTAAACCTGAGATTCTGATACCAAGATGATATGGGGTGGCCCAATTTTCTCAATGAGCTTCTCTCTCTTTTGTGGTTTTTCTGATATGTGGATAACTAGTGCTACACTGAGACCTCTCACTCAGCTGACCCCTGTTGCCAGATGCAACAACAATCAAGCTCTTTGGATATTCTCAACTACACACTCTTGCACAAGTAATCAAAGATCACAAGTGGTCCTGTATCCCCCTATTCCCATATGGAATAATAAGATATCACGCAACTTTGCAATTGGTAAACTTCAAGATGAATGCTTAACAGCAATACAATCTAGAGGCTAGGGTTTGTTGGTTTTGGTTTAAACTTGTTCTCCCTCTTCCACACGCAGGTGGGGAGTATATATAGGTGGAGGGCTCCTTGCACAAGCACCTCTCCTACTAGGACTAGGACTCAACTAGGACTCCTACTTGGACTAGGAGGACTCTACTAGGACTCCTACTTGGACTAGGAAGGGATACAAACCGACCCAACTTTAGGGGGTTCGGCCATTATGGCATACAGGCCATGCCTAATTGAATTAGGACTTTCTATATGGCGCATTGATCTTCAATGGGGTGCCCTCCTCTTGTTTTCACCATTCCTTAGTGTGGAAGAACATTCCTGGAGTTTGTTTTCCACACTTGCACATTTGCTTTCATCACTTGAATAATTGTTTTCACCATTTGTACTCTTGTTTTCCAGCATCTCCATCTTCTTTTCCAGTATGCCATGAGGTCTTATAATAATCATCAGTGAGGCTCAATATTTCCTTCCAACTCAAGCATGTAAATTCACCATGGACCCCTATTATATCCTGATCAATAAATTTCGAAAATCTCACCAAAAATAGCCAAAAGGGATTTCGACCGATCTGTTGATTTGTTGAGTTTTTCGTGGATTTGATCCGTGGATTTGTTGCTTAAGACCATTCCCCACCTTTCTATTCAGCCACTTTTCCCCAATTTTTCCAAACAAATTCTTGATTTTGAAGGAATTTCGAATTTGAGCAAAAATCACAGAAAATCTCTGCTCTTCGATTTCTGGACAGATTTTGAAACTTGTTTTTCTTTGTCGTTTTTTATCCGAATTGAGTGCAACAAGTTGTCACGCGACGCCCACGACACCATCTAAGCTTCCACATCAACGGATCGGCACGACATCGACTTCCACCGGCCGCAAGTCCGTGATCATCAATAAGAGAGGTATAACTTGCTTCCGCTTGACCCAACCCATCCATTGTGTACCTTACCTATTCAGACTAGTTCTTTTTACACAGCTTGGCATCGCATTTGTGGCACAGAGAGTGCAAGTTTGGCGCTTGTGAGAGATTAGCTACGAGTAGGCATTGGCATTTTGGAATCCATCAAAAAGAGAAAATCAAAAAAGGAGAAAAGAGAGAGAAAAAAAAGCAAAGGATCGATGCCAATTGCTATCCATTGTAGGAACGTATAGCTTCGCGTCACAAAAGAGAAAGAGTGACCGGTTCCCACGGTGCGAATCTTGTTGCCTTTTCAAGTTTGCGGTTTGAGCTAGCGTCCTCCTTGCGTTAGTGTGGCATTGAGCTTTAGTCTTCGTTAGGAACATTTCGGCTTCGCTCGTCCATTGGCCGCACTAACCACATTTATCACTTGTGTGTGTGTGTGTTCCACCATATTTCCATCCACTAGATTTGGTTTTTGTGCTAACTTTTCTTTGGTTCTTCTCCACGTTTGACAACAAACTTTTCTTCGGTTTTGTCGATTTTCCTCGCCACTTTCCTAACCCATTTGCCTTCCATATAAAGTGTGTGTGTGTGTTGTCGTTTGTGGTTTTCTTTCGATCTTTTTGGATTCGCTCTTGACATACCGCCCTACACCTAGGCTTGTCCACTAGCCTCAATACGACCAAAAAGGTAACGTTGGGTAAGTGAGACATCCATTCCTTCAATATCACACTTGTGTGTTTTTGAGATGGCTAGGGAAAGAGTATTCACAAGTCCGAGCTCGGAAGATGAAGAATACCCTTTCTTCAATGACAATGCTTACGCCAACTTCGTCACCCACAATGACCATTTCCAACTCCGTGAACTCGTCAAGGACGGGTTGCAACGCTATGAGCGTCGACTCCAAGAGCAAGAGGCTCGATTGAATGATCAAATGACGCGCATCAACATCAACTTGGCTAATCTTGCCAACCGCCGTCATTCATCATCATCCTCAAGGTCTCGTCTCTCAAGCCACCACAACCAAGATCTTCACCAAGCTCCTCGCCATGACCGTCATGATCTCCATGATCACAACAACAACATGGAGGATGGCGGACAACCTCAACACCCACAACCACCTCCTCAACAACCACAACAACCCCCGCGACGACATTGGTATGAAGATAGCTCGCCATCACCACCTCCGCGACATAACCAAGGCCATGGTGACCCTCTTCAACAACCACAACGCCCGGACCTTCGGCAACATCATCATCCACCTCCACAAGACCACACTCAAGACTATGGCCACAATGATTTCGTGGAAGGTGCTCGTCAACATCGAAGGCCACCAAGGCATAATGCGCGTCCCAACAACAATGACCGCCAAGAACATTATCGTCCTCAACACCCTCGAGATGAACAAGTGCTTCCGCAACGCCCTCAACAAGAACAAGAACGTCCTCGACACCAACACAATGACAATGATGATAGTGAACACCGTGAAGCAAGACTCCGTCACTGCCAACAACCACCTCCTCATGACCACCGGCGTCATCCTCCCCATCATGATCGCCACCACCAAGACAATGAGGATGACCCCTATGATGATTCATCGCCCGTTTATGATGAAGATCCCCATGAGCGACCCCATCGTCAACAAGAAGATAACAACATGAGTGCCCTTCGTTTCAATGTCCCAAAGTTCAATGGTGAGAATGACCCCGAAGAATATCTTGCTTGGGCTCTCAAGGTAGACAAGATCTTCGGCATTCACAACTTCACCGACAAGAAAATGGTTGCCTTGGCATCTTTGCAATTTGAAGGCTATGCACTCTTATGGTGGGACCGTCTCCAAGCCGAAAGAGTCCGCAACCGCATTGCTCCTATTGCCACTTGGAATGAGATGAGGCAATTCATGCATGCTCGGTTTGTTCCTCCACACTACAAGCGTGACCTCTTCAAGAAGCTTCAAGAACTTCGTCAAGGTTTGAAGTCCGTTGATGAGTACTACAAGGAGATGGAGACATCTTTGATTCGAGCTCATGTGATGGAATCTCAAGAACAAACAATGGCCCGCTTCCTCAATGGCCTCAACTATCCTATAAGGAAGATCATTGAGTATCAACTGTATGACAACATTGTGGCCCTTGTCCACCAAGTTCTCAAGGCCGAACATCAAATTGTGGAAGATCTCAAGTACAACAAGCAAAAGGCTTTCTTCAACTCAAGACCTCCCTCTTCGTCTCCAATGACACAAGTTCCTACTCCTACCAACAACAAGAGCTCCCCTCGAGCCTCTAGTGCTACCAACAAGTCTCCACAACCATTCAAGAAACAAGCGCCTACCACCTCTTCTTCCAATGCTCCTCAAGTCAATTCGAGTACTATCACTTGCTTTAAGTGTGGTGGTAGCGGACACAAATCCTCTGAGTGTTCCAACAAGATGATCATGATTGTTAACCAAGACGGTGAACGTGATTCCATGAGTGAAGGCGAATACTATGCCTTGCATCAAGTTGCTCTCAACTCCTTGGATGTGCCCAATGATGATGAAGAAAGTGTCTATTGCGATGAGGACAAGAATCCATCGCTAGTGGTGACAAGAGTCCTTACTACTTCTCCTCAAGATGAGCATGATCAACGGTGCCATCTCTTTCAAACTAGATCCGGTATCAATGGCAAAGAAATCAAGGTCATCATCGATGGTGGAAGTTGCCACAACTTAGATAGCAAAGAGCTTTGCGACAAACTCCAATTGACCTACAAGAAACATCCTCATCCATATCATGTCCAATGTATTAGTGACTCCGGAACCTTCAAGATTCAACACATGGTTTCCGTGCAATTCAAGATTGGTCCCTATGAAGACACGGTGGAGTGTGATGTTGTTCCTATGACCGTGTGTCATCTTCTACTTGGACGACCTTGGCAATATGACAAGAGTGCTATTCATGATAGGCGTACCAATCACTATAGCTTCAAGTGGAATAACAAGACATTTGTGCTTCGTCCCATGTCTCCTAGCCAAGTGATCGCCGACAACGCCAAGACTCTTGCATGTAAACAAGAAGAGCTCAAGTCTCATGAGATGAGTGGTGAGAGAGTGATCCACCAAAAAGAGAGTGAGAGCCACAAGACAAATATGAGTGGAAAAACTTTGAGTGTTCCCAAAGGCCTTGCCTTACTTGCCACCAAAAGGGAGATGCAAGAGTTACGAGATGACCCAAACATTCTCCACTTTGTCCTAGTGTGCAAAGGGGAAGCACTTGAAACTAACGACATGACAAATTTTCCTCCATCTATGTTGCCTTTGTTGCAGGAATTTGAAGACGTCTTTCCCGATGAACTCCCTCCAGTCCTTCCTCCTCTATGAGGAATCGAGCACCGCATTGACCTCATCCCGGGTGCGCCCCTCCCTAACCGCGCTCCTTACCGCACCAACCCCGAAGATACTAAGGAGATTGAGCGCCAAATTCAAGAACTACTCGACAAAGGTTTTATCCGCGAATCTCTTAGCCCTTGTACCGTGCCGGTTATCCTCGTTCCAAGGCGAGATTCTACTTCCCGTATGTGTATGGATTGCCGACCTATCAATGCTATCACCGTTAGATATAGACATCCCATTCCTAGGCTCGATGACATGCTTGATGAATTGAGTGGTGCTACTATCTTTTCCAAAATTGGTCTTAAAAGTGGTTACCATCAAATTCGTATGAGTATAGGTGATGAATGGAAAACGGCTTTCAAAACAAAACTTGGTTTGTATGAATGGCTTGTCATGCCCTTTGGTCTTTCGAATGCCCCATCTACCTTCATGCGCCTCATGAATGAAGTTTTGCGTCCTTTCATTGGCAAATTTGTTATGGTTTACTTCGACGACATCCTCATTTATAGCAAGTCTTTGGAAGATCATCTTGATCATGTTTCACAAGTGTTGTTCGCCCTTCGCAAAGTAAAACTTTTTGCCAATCTTTCCAAATGCAATTTTTGCACCAACAAGCTTGTTTTCTTGGGATTTGTGATATCTTTCAATGGTATTGAAGTCGACAACAAGAAAATCGAGGCAATTAGGAATTGTCCTAACCCTACTTCCGTGGGTGAGATAAGGCGCTTTCATGGCCTTGCCGGTTTCTATCGCCGCTCTGTCAAAGATTTTTCAACAATTGCTTGCCCTTTAAATGAGCTTACCAAAAAGAATGTACCTTTTGTTTGGGGAAACGCGCAACAAAAAGCTTTTGACACACTTAAGAAATATTTGACCGAAGCTCCTTTGCTTGTCTTGCCGGATTTTGATAAAACTTTTGAGATTGAGTGTGATGCTAGTGGTATAGTAATTGGAGTAGTTCTGATGCAAAATGGACGTCTCGTGGCTTATCATAGTGAAAAACTCGATGGCGCTAAACTCAATTACCCAATCTATGATAAGGAACTATTTTGATTTGGTTAGAGCGTTAGAAGTTTGGCAACACTACCTTTGGCCTAAAGAATTTTTCATTCATTCCGATCACGAATCATTGAAGTACTTGAAAAGTCAAGCTAATTTGAACAAAAGGCATGCTAAATGGGTAGAATTCATTGAATCTTTTCCTTATGTCATTAAGTACAAGAAAGATAAAGAAAATGTTGTAGCGGATGCCTTGTCTAGAAAAGAGTGTCTTCTTACACGCCTTGACATCAATGTGATTGGTTTGGATGAGATCAAAGACTTATATGCTTCCGATGCTTTCTTTGGTCCTATCTTTGAGAAATGCTTGCCTAACCGAGGTTTTGATGACTACTATCTTCACAAAGGTTTCTTGTTTAAGGCTAACAAATTGTGTATTCCCGAGTCCTCTCTTCGCTTGTTGTTATTGAAGGAATCACATGAAGGAGGTCTCATGGGACACTTTGGACGCGACAAGACCTATGCCATGCTCTCAAACCACTACTATTGGCCCAAGATGAAGCATCAAGTTGAGAGACACGTCAAGCAATGTTCTACATGCCTCCGAGCTAAGTCTAGTTCCAACCCCCATGGTCTTTACATGCCATTACCTATTCCACATGCACCTTGGAGTGATATTAGCATGGACTTTGTCTTAGGACTCCCACGAACTAAAACCAATATGGACTCAATCTTTGTAGTTGTTGATCGTTTCTCTAAGATGGCACATTTCATTCCTTGCAACCGAACTGACGATGCTTCACATGTTGCTACCTTGTTTTTCAGGGAAATTGTGCGTCTACATGGTGTTCCCACTTCAATTGCGTCGGATCGGGACGTCAAGTTCACTCATACTTTTGGAAGACGTTGATGGCCAAGTTCGGCGTCAAGCTTCTATTCTCCTCCGCCTACCACCCACAAACGGATGGACAAACCGAGGTCGTCAACCGCACACTATCTTCACTCCTACGAGCATTGATCAAGCCCAACCTAAAGAATTGGGAAGAATGCATCCCACATGCCGAGTTCGCCTACAATCGAGCACTACACCAAGATACCAAGAGAAGCCCCTTCGAGATCGTCTACGGCTTCAACCCCAACACCGCGCTCGACATACTTCCTTTGCCTCTCCGCGAGCAAACCAACATGGACATTGACAAGCGCACCGACTACATCAAGAAGCTACATGATTCCACAAGAGCTATGCTTGAGAAGAATTCCGAGCACCAAGCCTCCGTCATGAACAAGAACAAAAAGCCAATGGTGTTCCAAGAAGGTGACCTCGTTTGGCTACACTTGCGCAAGGACCGTTTTCCCGAAGAGCGCAACTCCAAGCTCAAGCCAAGAGGCGACGGCCCTTTCAAGATCATCAAGCGCATCAACAACAACGCCTACAAGCTCGACTTACCACAATCCAAGTACCTCATCCACAACTCATTCAATGTCAAGGACATCTCTCCCTTCCATGGATACCCAAGTGATGAACACGACGGCGAGTCGAGGGCGACTCTTTTTCAAGGGGGGAGATGATGCAGCCCACCCAATTCCACCAAGTGAACAGATGACAAGATCACGAGCAAAGGCCATACATGACAAGGTGAACTCGCTCCTCTCGCTCCATACTTTCGGTGACTTGGAGGATGGTGCGCTACCTCATAGTTCAACCCTTTGTGTGCTCAGGTACGAACCCACCACGGAGGTCCCGGAAAGCACCCAAGACGATGCACAAGAAGCTACCAAGGAGGGAGGAGAAGACGACGTCGAGAAAGGAGCTACGACGGAGAAGAAAGGGGGAAAACAGACCCCCTAGCCTCAAGACCCGGCCAGGCCGGCCTTCCCCCTCTCCAGGCCGGCTACCAGGCAGAGGAGCCCGGCCCCCACCCCGGCCCCAGGCCAGCCTCCCTCCTCCTCAGGCCGACCAGCAGCCCGAGGGCCCCGGCCTCCACCCCGGCCCCAGGCCGGCCCCCCTCCTCCACCTTGGCCCCAGGCCGGCCGCCACGTTAGCTCCAGGCCGGCCTGCCCTAGGGCGACCCCGGCTCCCACCCCGACCTCAAGGGTCGGCCAGGCCGGCCTCCCAGGCCTGCGTGGCCTAAAATGCACGCAAATGCCCTGATTTCGCCCCCGTTTTCACCTACTTCGACCCCCGGCTATATAAGAACTTCCCCGAGCTAGATCTAGGGTTTAGAGTTGAAATTAGAACATTGAGCTTCGCTCTCTTGTATCCCTCTTTGAGGAACTACTCCTACGATGTGTACCTAGGAACGTATCAAGGCTACTCCTACGAGTT
Organism: Alopecurus myosuroides; assembly: GCA_028641055.1. Lineage (NCBI taxonomy): Eukaryota > Viridiplantae > Streptophyta > Magnoliopsida > Poales > Poaceae > Alopecurus > Alopecurus myosuroides. The sequence goes on from CM054059.1 coordinate 341,146,508, forward strand.
CGTCTAGGATCCAAGGCACATCTAACTACTTGTCCTCTCCCGTTGGGTTTCAATCAAGAGTTGTTCAATCTTCCTCTCGTAAATCCTTGAGGTTCTATTGGCGTAGTGGACCGGCTAAGGGTGTGAAACGGTTTGTATCAAGGTGAGTTCACTTGGACCGATCGTTCCGTAGGCGACCCTCGGGGTTTAGTTGACAGGAGGTTTGGGATGTTTTGGTTCTCGCAATTTATTCCCCTTTGTGTTTCCCCGCGCTTGCCCACGATTTCCCCTCATTTCCCCCTCTCGTGTTCTTCGCGTTCTTCGTTCGTTCTTGTCGATTCGTGAAGATCGGGCCAACCTAGGAGTAAACCTCCATATCAGGTACACTCTCTCCAATACTTTGATAATAGAGATATTCCCTACTCTAAACCACCTGATCAATGCTTAGATGAATTTGATAATTATGTTGTTAAGCAAGACAACTTCAATAGGAGAGTGCAAAATCACCTTATGGAAAACTCTAGAGCTATTGATAATTTGCATGGTATTATTGAGAGAACCTATAACGATGTTAAAGTGCTTGTTAAACATTTTTCAAATGGTTCAAAATAAAATTGATAAGCTTACTAAAGTGCAAAAAGACAGGCTAGCTAATGCTTCTAGAGATAAACATGTTTGTGAGATAATTACTAGAAGTGGTGTTTCTACTCACGACCCCTTGTATCCTGAAGGACATCCTAAAAGAATTGAACAAGATTCTCAGCAACCTAAAAACAATAGTTCTGCTTCTAAGAAAAAGAAGAAGAGACATAAAAATGTTGTAGAATCTCCTGAACCCGCTAAAGATCATAATAGTATATCTATTTCTGATGCTGAAACTGAAATGGTAATGATAAAAGTGATGCTTCTGATAAAGAAGAAACTGTAGCTGAACCTGAAAAGCAAACTAAAACTACAACTAATAAACATGGTAATGAAAGAGAGCCTTGGGTACAAAAAGCATTGCCTTTTCCTAATAAGAAACACAAATCAAAGGAAGAAGAACATTATAACAAGTTTTCTGAGTGGATGAAACCTCTATTTTTGCAAATCCCTTTGACTGATGCTATTAAACTGCCCCCTTATTCTAAATATATGAAAGATATTGTCTCTAACAAAAGGAAGATTCCTAATGAGGAAATTTCCACTATGCTTGCTAATTATTCTTTCAATGGCAAGGTCCCAAAGAAGCTTGGAGATCCTGGTATTCCTACTATCCCTTGTTCTATTAAAAATAATTATGTTAGAACTGCTTTATGTGACTTGGGAGCTGGAGTTACTGTTGTGCCTTTCTCTCTTTATAAGAGACTCTCTCTTGAAAAATTGATACACACTGATATATCTTTGCAAATGGCTGATAAATCTACTGTTGTTCCTGTTGGTATATGTGAGAATGTTCATGTTCAAGTTGCTACTAATTGTTTAATATTAACTGACTTTGTTGTGTTGGAAATGCCTCAAGATGATAATATGTCTATTATTCTTGGGAGACCTTTTCTTAACACTGCAGGGGCTGTTTTTTATTGCAATCAAGGAAAAGTAACTTTAATGTTAATGATAAAGAGCATACTATTTTTTTCCCAAGAATATTGATAGAAGACATGGTTTAAACTCAATTGAAAATATTGAGACCATCAAGATTGGAGAATTTTATTGTCCCATTCCAGTACCACCAAAATAATATGAAATTATTATGATTGGGACTATGTCTACGAAGGTTAAGGTAACATAATTTTTTAGTGATTAGCAAAATTTTGCTTCATATGAAAATTGTTCTCGTAACAAGACTTGATCACCCTTGTTAACAAAATGATTTTGAATGAAGATGACAATGTTTTCACTATGTTTTAACCTTCCCCATTATGATTGTCACCATGTTTAATTCTGTTATCACCTTATTACTTAGTACAATCATGTTTTCCATCATCACCTTATTACTTAGTACAATCATGTTTTCCATCATCCATATTCATGTTTTCATCATGTTTTCACCATGATTACTGTGGTTATTCATGTTTTCACCACCCATACTTTTGTTTTCACCACTTCCACCTTTGTTTTCTTTGGATATTTTTCCATTCGAGTGTCATAGAACCTCTGTAGTTCTGGTTTGGTTTTGTTTTCCACCTTTTCACTTCTGTTTTTCTGGTTTTTATTAATTATCAAAATTCTGGAAATACCTAAAAAATAAAGTTTCTCGAAAAATTCCAGAAAAATTATAATAATTTTTTACGTAAAAAATGAGGCAGAGAGCCACCTCGGAGGCCCCAGGGGGGCCCACCAGTCAGGCACACCATGGGGTGGCGCGACCTACCCCTGGTGGTGCCAACACATGGTGTGGGCCCCCCTGGCCCCCCACTAACTCTCTCCCCTGCCAAAGTTCCTTCTCTCACCTCCCAAACTCAACACATTTCCTCGAACCCAAGTTATTTGTAACATCCCTGATTTTTGGAAAGTCCAAAAATCACTAAAAATTGAAACTTTTGTTTTCATACAAAGAAAGTCACCAAAAACCAAATTAGGTTCAAGAAACAGAAGGAAACAATACTTATTTCAATGATATTGAAATTAAGAATCCATTATTACATCTATTCCATAAAGCCTAAAACACTCTCAAAATTATTTTTCATTAGATAAAGAAAACCATTTTATGTTTAGCAAAATTTATTACATAAGATGTTTTCAAATTCAAATATTACTTTGAAAATAGTTTATGGCAACAAAAATAAAATATTTGTAACCCTTAATAAAGTTATAAGCCTCAAAAAAATATTTGATGAGAATAAAATGTTTTAATGATAACTTTTAGTTGTTATTCCAAGTTATAAACATAAAGGAGTGAATATAAAATGCTTTGCTTTGTAAATAACATAAAATAAGACTTAGAAAACAATATTATGACTTGTGTGAATTTTTCAAATTTTATTAAGCCACTTCTGTATTTATTTCATTTTCTATTTTAAAAAAAGGCATTAGTTGCTATTAGTAAATCACTCATATCTTAAAAACATAAAATATCAAAATGATGTGAAATTACTTTCAAAAATTATATTTGACATGTATAATGTCTCTGAAATTTTACCTAGACAATAACATCAATTTATTATTTTCTAAATTTTTAAAATGACATTAAGTACTATTAATGTTTTATTTATATTTGCAAAATATGAAATTTCAAATGTGATGAGAAGTTAACAAAAATGTTATAATATGAAAGGTTTGAACTTTATGAATCAAATGCAATTGGTTTGAGGTAAATTGGAGTCATAAAACAAAAGATATTAACTAAATAAGAAAACAGGAATAAAAAAAACTATTTGATGACGTCATGGTGACGTCACTGTCTTCTTCCTCTGGTAACTGAAGGAACTCGAATTTGGCCAAATTGAATCGTCTTGAATTCGTGCGTTTCCTTGTCCAATCAATTTCCCCGTTTCCATCTCCTTAAAGCCCCGCTCCTCCTCTTCAGTTTCCCTCCTATTCCCCTCCTAGACTCGCCTCCATGCTGCCACAATAGATTGCGGGAGTACACCCAGCCCGCCACCGTACCAGAAAGATTCCGGCCAAGGTAGCACCCTTCCACCTCCCCTCTGTGGTTCTCCAGGTTTCCCGTGACCGTGCGCATCAGTTGAGCCATTTGGTCGATTTTTTTCCGTGCAGGGAATCAACGGCGCCGTGCGGGTTGCATCTCGCCGGAGGCCGCACGACTCCGTTCGCGCGCAGGTGCTGTCCAGGGAAGCGCAAGCCCTCGCCGTGGTCGCCTTCTTCCTCTTCGTGATCTCCCGAGCCTCGTGGACCATCCCGATGAGCAAGTGCAGCACAGGAGAGACGCCTCCGACGAAATCCCGAGCACCGACCACCGTCCTCACCATTTCCGGCGGCCAATTTCGGTGACAGAGGTAAACCCTAGCCCCTAGCCGTTAGATCCAAATCGGACGCGTCCTGTTAAGTCACTTAACGAATCGGTATCAACGAATCAGGGCCAGCCACGTAGCTAGCCCAGTTGGCAGCGCCCAAATTGTTATAGGTCGCCCACTACGGTACGTAACGGGCCCAAGCCCACTTACTATCCATCGCCCTGCGCGGTACATAAGCTATTTTTGGCCCAACTGTCTCTGTATTTTGTTTCCGAATAAATTAGAATGTAAATTTTGCAGTTTAGCCCCTAGAACTTTGAACCATCATATCTTTTTAACCATAAGGACAAGTTTAGCAATCTTGGACTTTTTTAAATCCCCTGGATTTGTAGAATCTTTTAGAACTTCTCAAATTCAAATTTGACAAATTTAAATTGGTTCAAATTCAAATATGCTTGTTTGATGAATTTTGGCATAATTCAAATTCTACAAACTAAAAAATTGCAAATAAAATATATTTGGAAACCTTAGGATGAGTACTTTCACACCCTCTGTCCCAAAATATTTTTGATCAAATTAAAATTGAAATTATAATTAAGTTGTCTATTTAGTATTTTTGGCATAGAATTAATTTTATAAATAATTAGAATATGTTCCCTAAAGCAAAATTGCTCCTTTTGGTAAGCTTGAACCAAAGACATCAGTACCTAAACCTTTTGGACAACCTTTAACCATTTCCTTGTAAGTTGGACCAAAAGTCCATCTTAGTGAACCACTAGTTGATCATGCCTTAGATTTTGTTTCTATTCTTTCTACCATTGTTTGTTGTGGCCATTTTGAATCCAAGAACAAGTACCTAGTATGTACCATATAGGAGACCAAGTAGTAAACCTCAAACACTAGTACTATAGTTTTCTATCTTCTCCTCCATCCCCCTATTCTTGCTTCAAGAATTCATCAAGTTAGCAAATGGAAAACAAGACTCAAGGAATAGAAGGCTCTTCATTTTCAACTTGGTGGCAACATGAAGAGCTACAAGGAGGATCAATGAAGAAGTTTTGAAGAGAAGACTTAGACTCCATAGCAACTAGAAGAAACGCAAGAAGTACAAGTGTGAAGAAATTCAGAAGAAGACATCTCCCTCTCTCTTTCTATCTTTCTTCTTATATTCTTTCCAATTTGACTTAGTGGTATTTGTGCCCATCCCATACCTAAACCAAGTAGTGAAGTGAGAGATCATGAAGATTTATCAAGAAAAAGAGAAGCTTCACAACAAGGAGGAGACTACAATAGAATCATGAAGATGAACTTCAAGAAGACAAGCATGTGAAGACTTGGAGTCATCCACACAAGTTAAAGAATAACAAGTTGTTTTTGCCCAACCATTGACCCAAATGGAAAATCCCAAGACTTTATCTTGTTATATCCTTTGTTAAGAAGTTAGTTAACCTAGGCCTGCCCTAAAACAAAATGGAAAGACACTTAGAGTACTCAAATGTTTTGATGAAAATGACTAAGTGTTACACATTGTTATGTTTTTAGTTGAAACAATGAGATCACCGTAGTGAACTCTTGGAACTTCCTCGACAAGTATGGTTATAATAAAGTTAGTTTTCTACAAAACTCAACCTAGTCCATCCCAAGTAAAACCTTGGAAACTCCTTAGAATGTATTGAACCATTACAAAATAAATTATTTAAAAATCAAACCTTGACCTTGTCCTAGCCAACTTGGTTAAACCTCCTTTCCCATGATTGTTGCTTTGTATGTTTTCTTCACTTGCTTGTTTGTTTGATAGTATGTTTGTTATTGTGTTTTCACTTAATAGATTGAACGGAGATCAACGATCTTTTGTCAAGAGAGTGTGATATCTTCACCAACTTAAACAAGGCAAGTAACACACCATCAACTACCTATTATTTTTATTATGCATTACTAGAGTTTTGAGTAGTATGCATGGTAGGAAATTTATCTAAGTATTATGGTATGCTAATATCCCAAGTAGTGTGTAGCCATCCTTTTATATCCTGCTAGTATAGAAGACATTGAACTTAGTAGAATTGCTATGCTCTTCAAATGTTTTATTTAGATGTTGAGGATAAAACTACTAAGTTTAATGAAACACCTGGGTGGAAGTGGTAAGACTGGTTTATGTTGAGTGTTGCCTCAGGGCCCTTATCTAAGGGTTATTCCACTTGAGGTTGTCACTTGAGGATGGCCACCCAGGAACAAAGAGATTAATATGTCCTTCTAAGTTTAGTAGCTTCCCGTGCAGCCTTTAGTCATATGGGCTCTGTCTTGATCAACTAAGTTGAATGAAATCACCAGTGCTTGACCAGCAGATGTAGGGGGTATAGGTTGGAACGGGTAAGCCTAACGGTGGTGGAATTTCTTCTGAAATATCTCGTCTCGATCTTCTCCTTTCCTTAATGCACTCAGGGTGTATAGGATGTTTGGGCTGATCTGAGTCTAAAGGTGAAAGTGCACAAACTTTGCAGAGTCAACAAACTAAGATCTTAGCCGTGTCCCCGGTCATGGACATTTTGAGCAGCTGGACAAGGAATGACGGAAGAATCTCATCATGCCAACTTCATAATAAAATTTTGATGGGTGAACAAGGGTAGGAGTTTACCATGGTTTCTATCAGAGGTACTCCTTAATTTAGTTAAGGTTCACTGGTTTCTATCAGTGATACCTGTTATAGATGAAATTGTTTTATGATAAAAGATAGGAGAAAACTGGCTTTATGCAAACTTAGCCTAAACTCCACTCAGCCAAATAAGCATGTAGTATTAGTCTTGCCATTTATATCCACCATAGTGTTACTTGCCAATACATTAAATTGTATTGACTCCCTTGTGGCTGCATATTCCATATTGCAGAAATTTCTGAAGAAGAGTGAGAATTTCGTTTAGGATCTCGAGACTATCGCCAACATGTTTTGCCTGTGGCACATGAAGAAGATGGGCTCAATGTAGTTCTATGTTTTCCGCTGTATATCTTTGTTTTCTGCTAGTCTTCTAAGACTATGCAAGTTGTAATCCTATTTTGTAAACACTGGATCATACGATGTAATAGAATTTGATGCATTTGCATGATATTTCATTTTGTACTGTGGTGCTAGCAATTGATCCAGGGACTAGCACAATAACAAAGGTGTCCTTACATTATTTAAATGTGGAAACGCTACAAAATGGTATCAGAGCATTGTGTTGCCTCTAGGATTCGAGACCCTTAGGTTTGGAAGCCATTTTTGATCATGTTATTATCTCCTTAGAGTATTTTGGATCCTAGCGGCATAGTGAGATGAAGCGGCCCGGACAACTTTACGTGTCCACGGACACGAGACCGTTCCCTGATTGGCTTGCGGGTGCATTGTCCTTCTCACTATAGTAAATATCCAATTTGCAACAAGTTGTTAATAACCCATTGATCATCCTAGGATTGAAAATTTTCTATGTTCAAACTTTCTAGAAACAAAACAATCATTTTAATCTTTCTCATATACTCTCACCTATTATTCACCTTCAAAAATTTCTAGATGACCTACCTCTTCAATACCATCAAGACATGAATGTTGATGACCATACCATGAAGTGCAAGAAGTATTTTCACCACATGAAGAAGAAAACTTGGAGATATACCCAGACTTCATAACATTCAAGAACACCTCAAGACATTGAGAGAAGAATTTGAAGAAACTCAAGAAGATATAGATGAGACCACCAATCTGGTTACTTTGTTAGAACAACGTTAACGTGTTAGTGTATTGATCATACCAATGAGTGTGGTATGACAATACTAGATGTTTTCTAAAACTATGTTGTTTGGTGTGATGATTGTGTTGCTATATGTTTGTTATGTGTTGTTTGTAAGATGAGTTTCCTTGATATGCTATGTTAGGACATGGCTTTTCTTTAGTCTCTTCCTAATCTCTACTCATCCATGCTAAGCCAAACAAAATCCCATACCCAATTACCAACCATAGATATCTACCATATGAAGTGCAACAACAAACCTTTCACCCAAGAATATCATGACTAGTTCTTTATAGAGACACAAGCCATAAAATTGAGGAATGTCACAGATTTCAAGATCCTTTTGTGTGAAGGAACAATCACATCCATGATCAACGCCAACTACATCATAAGGAGCAGCAAGCAAATCAACAAGGGAAGATAAACAAGTGGACTCAAGGTTACATGAGCTATGAAGATTTTTAAGCTTTTCCCTACACCAGGAGAAGAATAGATGAAGAAACTACAATAACTCAGTTAGTGAGGTATAAGAGTTTACGCAACCCCACTAGTGTAAGAACCTATAGTTTAGCTCAGGTTTGTCTTTCAGACTGGAAACTTTCTGTTAGACAAGTGAGGTGACCTAGAGTTATTAAACGAGATTCACCAATCTAAATACAAGGTAATGATTGAGTGCGGATTGGCCCCCATAGTGACTACTCATATTATTCACTCTTGCTATGAGGAATGGTAAATCTGAGTGACATACCTATTAGAGAGACGACGATGATAAACCTGAACCATAGAAGGGTAGAATACAATAATGACCCTATGTTAGTGATACTGAAAACGTACTATTTTCGGTGAGGATCAAGCCAACCTTGGAGCTATCAAGCAATGGAATATTTTGCCTACCATGAGAGTTTATTTAGAAATAGCATGGTGTTTGCCTTCAAGGATGACAACAACAAGAAGGAAGATTGCCAAGGGCAGCAAAAGACCAAGTTGAGAGTGACCCAAAGACTTTTGATTGACCCAAAGAGTGACCCCTCAGTGTCAAAGGTAGTTCAACATACCTATGTTGGTCTATAGCTCAACTGCGAAAGGAAAGGTCTACTCAAGCCAATCTCAAATCAATCTACACTCCAATCTAATAAAAATAGACTACCCACAAAAGTTTCTTTTAAGGGTGGTAGCCCACCCAGTTGTTTTGGAACCCAGTTATCCAAACCTAATCTTTCTTTCTAGCCTTCCCAAATCTCGGGACGAGATTTCTTTTAAGGGTGGTAGTCTGTAACATCCCTGATTTTTGGAAAGTCCAAAAATCACTAAAAATTGAAACTTTTGTTTTCATACAAAGAAAGTCACCAAAAACCAAATTAGGTTCAAGAAACAGAAGGAAACAATACTTATTTCAATGATATTGAAATTAAGAATCCATTATTACATCTATTCCATAAAGCCTAAAACACTCTCAAAATTATTTTTCATTAGATAAAGAAAACCATTTTATGTTTAGCAAAATTTATTACATAAGATGTTTTCAAATTCAAATATTACTTTGAAAATAGTTTATGGCAACAAAAATAAAATATTTGTAACCCTTAATAAAGTTATAAGCCTCAAAAAAATATTTGATGAGAATAAAATGTTTTAATGATAACTTTTAGTTGTTATTCCAAGTTATAAACATAAAGGAGTGAATATAAAATGCTTTGCTTTGTAAATAACATAAAATAAGACTTAGAAAACAATATTATGACTTGTGTGATTTTTTCAAATTTTATTAAGCCACTTCTGTATTTATTTCATTTTCTATTTTAAAAAAAGGCATTAGTTGCTATTAGTAAATCACTCATATCTTAAAAACATAAAATATCAAAATGATGTGAAATTACTTTCAAAAATTATATTTGACATGTATAATGTCTCTGAAATTTTACCTAGACAATAACATCAATTTATTATTTTCTAAATTTTTAAAATGACATTAAGTACTATTAATGTTTTATTTATATTTGCAAAATATGAAATTTCAAATGTGATGAGAAGTTAACAAAAATGTTATAATATGAAAGGTTTGAACTTTATGAATCAAATGCAATTGGTTTGAGGTAAATTGGAGTCATAAAACAAAAGATAGTAACTAAATAAGAAAACAGGAATAAAAAAACGATTTGATGACGTCATGGTGACGTCACTGTCTTCTTCCTCTGGTAACTGAAGGAACTCGAATTTGGCCAAATTGAATCGTCTTGAATTCGTGCGTTTCCTTGTCCAATCAATTTCCCCGTTTCCATCTCCTTAAAGCCCCGCTCCTCCTCTTCAGTTTCCCTCCTATTCCCCTCCTAGACTCGCCTCCATGCTGCCATAATAGCTCGCCGGAGTACACCCAGCCCGCCACCGTGCCAGCAAGATTCCGACCAAGGTAGCACCCTTCCACCGCCCCTTTGTGGTTCTCCAGGTTTCCCGTGACCGTGCGCATCAGTTGAGCCATTTGGTCGATTTTTTCCGTGCAGGGAATCAACGGCGCCGTGCGGGTTGCATCTCGCCGGAGGTCGCACGACTCCGTCCGCGCGCAGGTGCTGTCCCGGGAAGCGCAAGCCCTTGCCGTGGTCGCCTTCTTCCTCTTCGTGATCTCCCGAGCCTCGTGGACCATCCCGATGAGCAAGTGCAGCACCGGAGAGACGCCTCCGACGAAATCCCGAGCGCCGACCACCGTCCTCACCATTTCCGGCGGCCAATTCCGGTGACAGAGGTAAACCGTAGCCCCTAGCCATTAGATCCAAATCGGACGCGTCCTGTTAAGTCACTTAACGAATCGGTATCAACGAATCAGGGCCAGCCACGTAGCTAGCCCAGTTGGCAGCGCCCAAATTGTTATCTGTCGCCCACTGCGGTATGTAACGGTCCCAAGCCCACTTACTATCCATCGCCCTGCGTGGTACATAAGCTATTTTTGGCCCAACTGTCTCTGTATTTTGTTTCCGAATAAATTAGAATGTAAATTTTGCAGTTTAGCCCCTAGAACTTTGAACCATCATATCTTTTTAACCATAAGGACAAGTTTAGCAATCTTGGACTTTTTGAAATCCCCTGGATCTGTAGAATCTTTTAGAACTTCTCAAATTCAAATTTGACAAATTTAAATTGGTTCAAATTCAAATATGCTTGTTTGATGAATTTTGGCATATTTCAAATTCTACAAACTCAAAAATTGCAAATAAAATATATTTGGAAACCTTAGGATGAGTACTTTCACACCCTCTGTCCCAAAATATTTTTGATCAAATTAAAATTGAAATTATAATTAAGTTGTCTATTTAGTATTTTTGGCATAGAATTAATTTTATAAATAATTAGAATATGTTCCCTAAAGCAAAATTGCTCCTTTTGGTTAGCTTGAACCAGAGACATCAGTACCTAAACCTTTTGGACAACCTTTAACCATTTCCTTGTAAGTTGGACCAAAAGTCCATCTTAGTGAACCACTAGTTGATCATGCCTTAGATTTTGTTTCTATTCTTTCTACCATTGTTTGTTGTGGCCATTTTGAATCCAAGACCAAGTACCTAGTATGTATCATATAAGAGACCAAGTAGTGAACCTCAAACACTAGTACTATAGTTTTCTATCTACTCCTCCATCCCCCTATTCTTGCTTCAAGAATTCATCAAGTTAGCAAATGGAAAACAAGACTCAAGGAATAGAAGGCTCTTCATTTTCAACTTGGTGGCAACATGAAGAGCTACAAGGAGGATCAATGAAGAAGTTTTGAAGAGAAGACTTAGACTCCACAGCAACTAGAAGAAACTCAAGAAGTCACTACAAGAAATATGTTGATACATGACCCTTTTTTAATGACCATGGATGAATTAGTCATAGATCCATGACCATTTTTAATCTGTTGGTCATGACATGTTTGGGAGGGACTAAACACATGACTTTTTTTGCCAAAAAGTCATGATTTTCTTTAACAAGATGGTCATAGCACATGATACCGTGTGTATGACCCTTTTTTTTTTGCTTAACTAAGACCAAATTAATTGGTCATGAGTTTGTTGGCAGTAATTTTTGCCTATGTATCATGTCCACGTGTCAATTTTTGCCTATGTGTCATGTCCACGTGTCAATTTTTGCCTATGTGTTATGTCCACGTGTCAATTTTTAATCATCCACAGAAAACAAAGAAAATGTTGGCAGTAATTTTTGCCTATATATCATGTCCACGTGTCAATTTTTGCCTATGTGGCATGTCTACGTGTTAATTTTTTCCTATGTGTCATGTCCACATGTCAATTTTTAATCATCCATAGAAAACAAAGAAAATGTTGGCAGTGATTTTTGCCTATGTATCATGTCCACGTGTCAATTTTTGCCTATGTGTCATGTCCACGTGTCAATTTTTGCCTATGTGTCATGGCCACGTGTCAAATTTTAATCATCTACTGAAAAATGTATCATGTCCACGTGTCAATTTTTGCCTATGTGTCATGTCCATGTGTCAATTTTTGCCTATGTGTCATGGCCACGTGTCAAATTTTAATCATCCACTGAAAACAAAAAAAATGGACAAAATGGGGACTTGAACCAACACCTCCCAAGAGCTCTACAAACCCACATAACCACTAAGACACCGATTCTTTTGTGATAAACTGGAAGCGCAACTGTATTTGTTGACAAGCAACACCCACCTCCGATCTGACGTGTGCAGCACCCACCGTGACTAACAAGCTCCACCGCCCTGACAAGTGGGATCCACCTCCGACCTGACGGGCGGGACCCGCCACATGGTTAGAGAGAAATCAGAAACTGCATAAATAATGCGTCGTGGGGGACTTGAACCCACGCCCTCGCCGTTGCACAACCGAACTGGACCCTTACCAACAGGCCACTTCCGAACTTGTGACTAAGTTCCGCGCTGAACCCTTTTCTCTCTAACGTTTGAATGGGCTTTTGACAAGATAGTGCGGCCCGTTTATTTTTCCTTTTCTCTTTAACGTTTTGGTATGCCGAGTGGGCCAACGGCCCATAGCGCTGTGTGGCTATCCGGTGCTCCCTTTGGGTACGGCTAATGGGCCATGTAAAATGATTAAAGCCTTTTTCCCAAATTCCAGAAATTAGAAAAATGGCAGGAATTAAAATAAACTTTGCAAATTCATAGAATATTCCTTGTAACTCGAAAAAATACAAATAATATGTCAAAATGTTCATAAAAATATAATCTACTGTTTTGTATCAAGCTAATATATATTTGAAAAAATTAAATTAAGACTAGCTTACACGAACAAATTGAACCCTTATACAAATTTCAAAATACGGTCAAAACTGGGGTCATGCCCGTTCATACCTAGGTATTGAATCTGGCAAAAATCTTGGTGTATCTGTGATGAAATAGGTACTTGGGTACCTAAAAATGATTTTTGCAAAAAATCATGAGCAAACTACGAGGCACCTGTAGTTCAAATTTGGCCCGGTTTCAACTGAATCGGCAGAAATTTGTCTTTTTCAAAGGAGGTGTATTTTGAGCTATTGAGAGGTAGTAACTTTGTTATTTGTAGATAAAATATGACATAATATATTTATAATTTTACTTTGTACATTTTTGCAACATATTTTGTGTATGTGCTTCACAAAAAAAAAACCGGTTTTGACACTCCGGAAATGGAAAATGGTATTTTTATTCAACGAAAAATAAAACTTTCTTCGTGAACATTGTTAGTTGTACCAATATGCATCTTTGTGTGGAATATGGTCACATTTAAACAAACTATGCCATGGATGTGGCCAAAACATCCGTCATTTCGCCCGAAAGCCATGAATCTTCGTACGAGATAGCTCATTTCTGTGAACACATTTTCTACCAAATTGTCGTATTCCAAGTTTATTATTTTTGGTGGATACTAGAACATATATAACAACACCACGCAAAGGTCTTGCATCGTTTCGAGTTTTTTTGAATTTTTTGGAATTTTCTAAGCCGGTTTCGGGAAACGGTCAAAACTGGGGGCATGACCGCTGGTACCTAGGTGCTGAATATTGATGAACTCTTGGTGTATCTCTGTTGAAATAGGTACTTTGGTACCTAAAAATGATTTTTGCAAAAAAATCATGAGCAAACTACGAGGCACCTGTAGTTCAAATTTGGCCCGGTTTCAACTGAATCGGCAGAAATTTGTCTTTTTCAAAGGAGGTGTATTTTGAGCTACTGAGAGGTAGTAACTTTGTTATTTGTAGATCAAATATGACATAATATATTTAGAATTTTACTTTGTACATTTTTGCAACATATTTTGTGTATGTGCTTCACAAAAAAACCCGGTTTTGACACTCCGGAAATGGAAAATGGTATTTTTATTCAATGAAAAATAAAACTTTCTTCGTGAACATTGTTAGTTGTACCAATATGCATCTTTGTGTGGAATATGGTCACATTTAAACAAACTATGCCATGGATGTGGCCAAAACATCCGTCATTTCGCCCGAAAGCCATGAATCTTCGTACGAGATAGCTCATTTCTGTAAACACATTTTCCACCAAATTGTCGTATTCCAAGTTTATTATTTTTGGTGGATACTAGGACATATATAACAACACCACGCGAAGGTCTTGCATCGTTTCGAGTTGTTTTGAATTTTCTGGAATTTTCTAAGCCGGTTTCGGGAAACGGTCAAAACTGGGGGGCATGACCGTTGGTCCTAGGTGCTGAATCTTGATGAACTCTTGGTGTATCTCTGTTGAAATAGGTACTTGGGTAACTAAAAATGATTTTTACAAAAAATCATGAGCAAACTATGAGGCACCTGTAGTCGAATTTGACCCGGTTTCAGCGGAATCAGCAGAAATTTGCCTTTTTCGAAAGAGGTGTATATGTATCTTTTTAGAGGATGCAATTTGGTTCTTTGTATATCAAATATGGTATAATAGCTTTATAATTTTACTTTGTACAATTTTGTGTCATATTTTGTGTATGTGCTTCACAAAAAAACCCGTTTTAGACACCCGACAATAGAAAATGATGTTTTTATTCAACGAAAAATAAAAATTTATTCGTCAACATTGTTCGTTGTTACGATATGCATCTTTGTGTGGATTATGGGAACATTTCAAGAAACTATTCCATGGATGTGGCCATAACATCCGCCATTTGCCCCGAAAGTCATGAATATTCGTAGATGATAGCTCATTTCTGTGAACACTTTTTTGAGATAACTTCCGTATTCAAAGTTTATCATTTTTGAAGGACACTATGGCACTTATTATGACACATTGCGAAGGTTATCCATTTTTTTTTGTTTTTTTAACCTTTAAACAACTATAGTTCAAAGGAAAAGGTTCGGGAGCCTCCAGGGGATGAACCTCCGGTTATGCACATGGGTGGGCCCCACCCCCACCTTATCTTCTCCCCCACCCAAATTGCTACGCGCTGGTCCGTGGAGGCGCTCCGCTGCTCCAACTCCACTCCACTATACGCACCCACGTCGCTAGAGAAGGAGGGTCACGCCACCCAGCGACAGCCCCGCGCTGCCGCCATCTTCCTCCAACCAGCAACCAGAGCCCGCGCCGCTGGGCTCCCCTTGGCCGCCCTAAGAATGAATTTAAGTCGAGGACAATATAACTCTAAATTTTTGTTAGTTTTTTATTCATTAAAAATATACAGAAAATACAATTAGATATTTACTTATATTTTTTCCGAGAAAACTGAAAAGCCGCCCTAAATTTCCCTCCTAAAGTACATCTCTCCCCCGGAATTTTCCCTCCTCACCCAGCAAAACATTCGGCGATTCCCGCTAGTATTTTTTTCGGCCAAAATTGAAACCCCACCAGCGAGGGGAGAATGCCCCATCCCCCTCTCATTCCTTCAATCTAGATCTAGATCGAGATTGACGCCACCTCTAGTCCCCTCGCCGGCAGGCCCCTCCACCACCGCCCCATCCTCCCCCAGCCCCCGGCCGCTCCTCCCTTCCACCGGCCTATCCTTTCCTCCACCCTGGGTGACCTCACGCAACATATCGAGAGGGGCCTCACCCTGGCCGCCTCCTCCATCTTCAGATCGATCCACCCGGCCTGCGTCCCATCCTCTTCCTCGGTGCCCCTACTCCCGCTCACCGGGTGGAGCACCGCCAACGACGGAACCATGGCGGCGCGGCTAGCTTTCTCCGGGCCGCGTCGCGCCGCCGGAAACGCGAGCCGCAGAGGGCCCTTCTCCGCCACGGGCAGCTCGGGGTCGGTCCCGCTCATCTGCCTCTGCGCAAGCTGAAGCAGGGGAGAGTCAAGCAGCAGAGGAGATGGCGGCAGGCGCAACGCCTGGTCTCCGTCCTGGTCACCGAGCCACGCAGGTACTCCTCGTCCTCCTCGCTAGGTTTAGGACAAAGAGTATCCAACTTTGACCCCCTCCACTTCGCTCAACTCCGGTGCACAGGGACTCGGATGCAGACCGTGTTCATGGAATTAGGACACCTGCCGCTCGGAGCTGGACTGCATCTTCTACCGCTACAGCCGGATCTGATGCTTATTTCCAACTGCCAACTGAGAAAATTTTAGTTGTATATGTAATTTAATTGCTCTGCCCGTAACTGTCTAACTAGACAATTGTGTTAGGTTTGATTGATTAGAGAAATAATCAATTGGGACATGATGTAATTGCTCCGACCTCCCGGACGCTGCCTCTTCCTCGTCGTGCACGACACGGTCAGGTAAAACCTTCTTCTCTCTTGGTCTGTTCTAATGCCCGATTTGATAGGTGCTGATGAATTTGTGCGACTTCTTGTTGGTTAGGGTTCATCGGCGAGCAGTGCTGTGTATTCATGGAGGCAAGCAGTGTCGTGCACTTACATTGGATAGGTAACTTTTATCTGTTCTTTGTTTTGGCAGAAAGATGCTGCTGCAATGATATCAGTGTGTATGCAATTGGCAATATCCAATCTGTGTGTGAATGTTGACCATACAGATTATGGTAGTGTTAATTTGGTGAGTTGAATGGGTGCTTGGTGTTGCTATTGTCTTGAAATGAACATTGTTTTGTCTTGTAACATACTGGTTTGATCCTTTCAAAATAAAGGAATGTGGGTTGGTAGTGTTGTTTCAGTTAGGAGTCCAATATAATCTTTTAGGTCTGTAAAGGTTCTTTTTGAATTTGTGGATATACAGACTGCCCCTTAGAATTCTGTAGCACAGTAGCAGGATGTCAACTTGCAAAACTATCAGACTGACATGATGTCGTCCCTGCTCATAAATCTCTACTTCAATACTAGTCACTGTTTTCTTTGTTTGATGAGATGTGTTCTTGGTTATTATTATAAAAAAGGAAGATGCACTCTTGTACCTGCTGTTAATAATCTGAGGACAAACTGTTTGCATATGAAGTGAGAATGTGGGTGTTTGAAGATATTGAAATTTTTTCTTGCATGTAGATTTAAGTGGCATTCATTAACTTGTCATTGAGTGTGTAGATAGCAATAATGTTGTGTTGATCTGCTTTACTCATGATGTGATGGTAGGTTTCCGGTCTGAATTATGCTGATTCTCTGATAGTAGGTTCCTGGTCTGATTATGTTGATAATAGGTTATGTATTGTCTTTAATTATCTGATTGTTCAGTATTTGTCTATTGTTGGTCTGTTACCATGCACGAGGTTCTAGGATCTGTTTGGTTTGGTGAACCAATTTACTAGTTTCTACTTTAAATATTTGTTGTGTTGAACGTGTATTAATACCCAATTTCAGTGTATCAATTCTGTGGTGACTTGTCATTCAGTTATCTAAATATTTTAGAATAGGTTTTTGTGGAAATGTATTACCAAGCACAATCCTGTGAGAAATTTCTTCTGCCAAGACTACTAGATGTTTGATGTTAACTCAATGATATTTCTTTTGCCAAGAGTACTAGATGTTTGATGTTAAGTCAATGTTATTTATCGGCTCTTCTTTTGTTTCTGTTTGCAGGCCAATGATGTGGTCCTGGAGCCCCCATCCGTGCAACCTCGAGCTTTTGTTATAGGCAAGGATCTGGGGGTTCTTCTGCTTCTGCCGGCAAGTGCTACGGAACTGTTGCTAGTGGTGTCCCGGACCGTGCTCACCAAGGTAGTCAATTTGATCAATCTCCTCTTGCTGTCTGTCTGGTATATTCCAGTATATGTTTGTTGCCATTCCTCTGAAAATGGATTGCTACAGCAGTCTATTATACACTTTTTGTTCAGCATGCTTGTTGTGCATGAATTTAGCATTCAACAGTTGTTTCAAGAGCTACATTCTGCAGTTGATTATAATCTGATGAGATTAATCGATCGGTGTGTGGATGATGGATGTCATTGCTTCATTGGTTGATCCTGCAGGTTGTGCGCACCAAGGTGTTTGCCGCTGACAGTGGACGAGGCGATGTAGCAGCTGGAGAACGTCGAGGCGCTGGAGCGGCTGGAGTTCTGTTGGACTGCTGTGTTTTGTTGCGTGCCGTTGAAACGATGCAGCACTGTCATCAAGGACTTGCAGGTTTCTTGTGTAAACTGTTTGTAAGAATGTACTTTTTGTCAAATGTTGCTGAAATGAGATAGTTGCAATGGCTTTTGTTCTCCTGGTCATGAATTATTTTGTGTTTATGTGTAGAAGATTGTTGGATGTTCAAATTGTATGGCTGACGTTTGTATTTTGAAAACACCAAAAAGGCCACAACCCAAACTATAATGGACTCAAAAGTTGCCAGGCACAAACAGTAATGGACCCTAAAAGGCCCCATCGAAATTTATCTATAAAAGGCCAAAATCAAAAAATGAGCTGGATTGTAAGGAGGCCAGGCCTAAAATATATTTGTCCTAGAGGCCCATTCAGTGAAAAATCAGACAGATAATTTTTTTTAAATGGGCTGAATAGTTGGGCTTAGCCCGTGTAGAGGAGCAGCATGGACTGGGCTGAATCTCTTCCATGACCTAGTCAGTTGGTCATAATTTTTGCCACGTAGGATTGGCCACGTAGGATATGACGTGGCTATGGCAGGACATCACATGACTAAATAAATTGGTCATAGGATTATGACCCCTCTGATTGGGTCATAGAGTTTATGACTATTCCATTCAATTAGTCATTGACGATCAAATAAGACGCTCGGTATGTGACTTTCCATTTTTGGTCAAAAAGGGGTCATGAATGAAACTACGTGACATTCTAGTGACAAAAATTGAGGGTCACGTATCAACATATTTCTTGTAGTGTAGGGTTTAGGGTGGTAGTCTGTAACATCCCTGATTTTTGGAAAGTCCAAAAATCACTAAAAAATGAAACTTTTGTTTTCATACAAAGAAAGTCACCAAAAACCAAATTAGGTTCAAGAAACAGAAGGAAACAATACTTATTTCAATGATATTGAAATTAAGAATCCATTATTACATCTATTCCATAAAGCCTAAAACACTCTCAAAATGATTTTTCATTAGATAAAGAAAACCATTTTATGTTTAGCAAAATTTATTACATAAGATGTTTTCAAATTCAAATATTACTTTGAAACTAGTTTATGGCAACAAAAATAAAATATTTGTAACCCTTAATAAAGTTATAAGCCTCAAATAAATATTTGATGAGAATAAAATGTTTTAATAATAACTTTTAGTTGTTATTCCAAGTTATAAACATAAAGGAGTGAATATAAAATGCTTCGCTTTGTAAATAACATAAAATAAGACTTGGAAAACAATATTATGACTTGTGTGATTTTTTCAAATTTTATTAAGCCACTTCTGTATTTATTTCATTTTCTATTTTAAAAAAAGGCATTAGTTGCTATTAGTAAATCACTCATATCTTAAAAACATAAAATATCAAAATGATGTGAAATTACTTTCAAAAATTATATTTGACATGTATAATGTCTCTGAAATTTTACCTAGACAATAACATCAATTTATTATTTTCTAAATTTTTAAAATGACATTAAGTACTATTAATGTTTTATTTATATTTGCAAAATATGAAATTTCAAATGTGATGAGAAGTTGACAAAAAATTTATAATATGAAAGGTTTGAACTTTATGAATCAAATGCAATTGGTTTGAGGTAAATTGGAGTCATAAAACAAAAGATATTAACTAAATAAGAAAACAGGAATTAAAAAAAAAACGATTCGATGACGTCATGGTGACGTCACTGTCTTCTTCCTCTGGTAACTGAAGGAACTCGAATTTGGCCGAATTGAATCGTCTTGAATTCGTGCGTTTCCTTGTCCAATCAATTTCCCCGTTTCCATCTCCTTAAAGCCCCGCTCCTCCTCTTCAATTTCCCTCCTATTCCCCTCCTAGACTCGCCTCCATGCTGCCACAATAGCTCGCCGGAGTACACCCAGCCCGCCACCGTGCCAGCAAGATTCCGACCAAGGTAGCACCCTTCCACCGCCCCTCTGTGGTTCTCCAGGTTTCCCGTGACCGTGCTCATCAGTTGAGCCATTTGGTCGATTTTTTTCCGTGCAGGGAATCAACGGCGCCGTGCGGGTTGCATCTCGCCGGAGGCCGCACGACTCCGTCCGCGCGCAGGTGCTGTCCCGGGAAGCGCAAGCCCTCGCCGTGGTCGCCTTCTTCCTCTTCGTGATCTCCCGAGCCTCGTGGACCATCCCGATGAGCAAGTGCAGCACCGGAGAGACGCCTCCGACGAAATCCCGAGCACCGGCCACCGTCCTCACCATTTCCGGCGGCCAATTCCGGTGACAGAGGTAAACGCTAGCCCCTAGCCGTTAGATCCAAATCGGACGCGTCCTGTTAAGTCACTTAACGAATCGGTATCAACGAATCAGGGCCAGCCACGTAGCTAGCCCAGTTGGCAGCGCCCAAATTGTTATCTGTCGCCCACTGCGGTACGTAACGGTCCCAAGCCCACTTACTATCCATCGCCCTGCGCGGTACATAAGCTATTTTTGGCCCAACTGTCTCTGTATTTTGTTTCCGAATAAATTAGAATGTAAATTTTGCAGTTTAGCCCCTAGAAATTTGAACCATCATATCTTTTTAACCATAAGGACAAGTTTAGCAATCTTGTACTTTTTGAAATCCCCTGGATCTGTAGAATCTTTTAGAACTTCTCAAATTCAAATTTGACAAATTTAAATTGGTTCAAATTCAAATATGCTTGTTTGATGAATTTTGGCATATTTCAAATTCTACAAACTCAAAAATTGCAAATAAAATATATTTGGAAACCTTAGGATGAGTACTTTCACACCCTCTGTCCCAAAATATTTTTGATCAAATTAAAATTGAAATTATAATTAAGTTGTCTATTTAGTATTTTTGGCATAGAATTAATTTTATAAATAATTAGAATATGTTCCCTAAAGCAAAATTGCTCCTTTTGGTTAGCTTGAACCAGAGACATCAGTACCTAAACCTTTTGGACAACCTTTAACCATTTCCTTGTAAGTTGGACCAAAAGTCCATCTTAGTGAACCACTAGTTGATCATGCCTTAGATTTTGTTTCTATTCTTTCTACCATTGTTTGTTGTGGCCATTTTGAATCCAAGACCAAGTACCTAGTATGTATCATATAAGAGACCAAGTAGTGAACCTCAAACACTAGTACTATAGTTTTCTATCTACTCCTCCATCCCCCTATTCTTGCTTCAAGAATTCATCAAGTTAGCAAATGGAAAACAAGACTCAAGGAATAGAAGGCTCTTCATTTTCAACTTGGTGGCAACATGAAGAGCTACAAGGAGGATCAATGAAGAAGTTTTGAAGAGAAGACTTAGACTCCACAACAACTAGAAGAAACTCAAGAAGTACAAGTGTGAAGAAATTCAGAAGAAGACATCTCCCTCTCTCTTTCTATCTTTCTTCTTATATTCTTTCCAATTTGACTTAGTGGTATTTGTGCCCATCCCATACCTAAACCAAGTAGTGAAGTGAGAGATCATGAAGATTTATCAAGAAAAAGAGAAGCTTCACAACAAGGAGGAGACTACAATAGAATCATGAAGATGAACTTCAAGAAGACAAGCATGTGAAGACTTGGAGTCATCCACACAAGTTAAAGAATAACAAGTTGTTTTTTCCCAACCATTGACCCAAATGGAAAATCCCAAGACTTTATCTTGTTATATCCTTTGTTAAGAAGTTAGTTAACCTAGACCTGCCCTAAAACAAAATGGAAATACACTTAGAGTACTCAAATGTTTTGATGAAAATGACTAAGTGTTACACATTGTTATGTTTTTAGTTGAAACAATGAGATCACCTTAGTGAACTCTTGGAACTTCCTCAACAAGTATGGTTATAATAAAGTTAGTTTTCTACAAAACTCAACCTAGTCCATCCCAAGTAAAACCTTGGAAACTCCTTAGAATGTATTGAACCAATAGAAAATAAATTATTTAAAAATCAAACCTTGACCTTGTCCTAGCCAACTTGGTTAAACCTCCTTTCCCATGATTGTTGCTTTGTATGTTTTCTTCACTTGCTTGTTTGTTTGATAGTATGTTTGTTATTGTGTTTTCACTGAATAGATTGAACAGAGAGCAACGATCTTTTGTGAAGAGAGTGTGATATCTTCACCAACTTAAACAAGGCAAGTAACACACCATCAACTACCTATTATTTTTATTATGCATTACTAGAGTTTTGAGTAGTATGCATGGTAGGAAATTTATCTAAGTATTATGCTATGCTAATATCCCAAGTAGTGTGTAGCCATCCTTTTATATCCTGCTAGTATAGAAGACATTGAACTTAGTAGAATTGCTATGCTCTTCAAATGTTTTATTTAGATGTTGAGGATAAAACTACTAAGTTTAATGAAACACCTGGGTGGAAGTGGTAAGACTGGTTTATGTTGAGTGTTGCCTCAGGGCCCTTATCTAAGGGTTATTCCACTTGAGGTTGTCACTTGAGGATGGCCACCCAGGAACAAAGAGATTAATATGTCCATCTAAGTTTAGTAGCTTCCCGTGCAGCCTTTAGTCATATGGGCTCTGTCTTGATCAACTAAGTTGAATGAACTCACCAGTGCTTGACCAGCAGATGTAGGGGGTATAGGTTGGAACGGGTAAGCCTGACGGTGGTGGAATTTCTTCTGAAAGATCTCGTCTCGATATTCTCCTTTCCTTAATGCACTCAGGGTGTATAGGTTGTTTGGGTTGATCTGAGTCTAAAGGTGAAAGTGCACAAACTCTACAGAGTCAACAAACTAAGATCTTAGCCGTGTCCCCGGTCATGGACATTTTGAGCAGCTGGACAAGGAATGACGGAAGAATCTCATCATGCCAACTTCATGAACAAGGGTAGGAGTTTACCCTGGTTTCTATCAGAGGTACTCCTTAATTTAGTTAAGGTTCACTGGTTTCTATCAGTGATACCTGTTATAGATGAAATTGTTTTATGATAAAAGATAGGAGAAAACTGGCTTTATGCAAACTTAGCCTAAACTCCACTCAGCCAAATAAGCATGTAGTATTAGTCTTGCCATTTATATCCACCATAGTGTTACTTGCCAATACATTAAATTGTATTGACTCCCTTGTGGCTGCATATTCCATATTGCAGAAATTTCTGAAGACGAGTGAGGATTTCGTTTAGGATCTCGAGACTATCGCCAACATGTTTTGCCTGTGGCACATGAAGAAGATGGGCTCAATGTAGTTCTATGTTTTCCGCTGTATATCTTTGTTTTCTGCTAGTCTTCTAAGACTATGCAAGTTGTAATCCTATTTTGTAAACACTGGATCATACGATGTAATAGAATTTGATGCATTTGCATGATATTTCATTTTGTACTGTGGTGCTAGCAATTGGTCCAGGGACTAGCACAATAACACATGTGTCCTTACATTATTTAAATGTGGGAACGCTACATTATTGGTGTTCTTCCTCGAGATTTTTCGATCTCTTTGCTCAACCCATCATTTGTGCTGAAATTTGGTGCATTTGCTCTCCCATATGTGACTCCTCCGGTTATCCAAGTAGAATTTGTTTTAGTGGAGTATTTCTTGAGTATTTTGGTACTATATGTGACATATTATGTGAGTTTGCATGCTTGATTTGAGTAGAAATAATATAGTTTTGATGCATGTTTATCTCTCCTATAAGTCCCTATGGTAGTTTCCACCTTATAGTTGCTTGAAATTAGTTTTTGTGATGATTGTTGAAAAATTTCAGAGTTGGATGGCCATAATTTTGGAGAGATATTTAGGAGTGATGCTACAAGGAGATCAACGCCCTCACGCTCATCCACTTTAGTGAGGCCATCATATAATGAAGACCCTATTGCACCTAATATCGACGATGCGGGAGGTGATGGTATCGCTAATCCCTCTAGCTTTCCTTGTGTTACATTTTTAAGAAGTGCATGTCTGTTAGATGACTTTTTGATGTTTATTGAAAGAGTTGGTTTAACCAGCTACATGGAGGATGAAAGTCTTCAGTATGCCGCTCTCACACAAAAAATTGTTGAGAGTTTTAAATTTCAGAACACACAATTTGGTCCCGCTGTTGCTTTCAAGTTATATAGTAGTTCTTTCTGTTTGCCCTTGGAGACTTTTTGTACCATTGTAGGTATCAATACTTCCGGAACATCGTTCAGGATTTAGGATAACCCCGTAGATCTCATGGCGCTCTACCGAGAAATCACAAATGATGATGGCCGCTCACCCTAGCGTGGGAAGATATGGAACATCCAACTTCCTGCCCTTAGATATTTTACTTACTATCTTGCTACTAGTATCCTTGTTAGGGATAACACTAGCAACATTTCTAGTTACCACCTTGCTTTCATTGATGCTGTGATTAACCGTAGCAAGAAGTATAACCTTGGTGCACTTGTTGCTCGCCGCCTAGCTGCTAAGGGGCCCATTTTGGGGGGCATTATTGCTAGACGTATAGCAACTGCTCTAGATTTTTATATTGCTCCTGATGATGAATTAATTGCTCCCTATAGACTAAACCTTGTTGCGATGAAGGCTCATCATTTTGTCACTGCTAACTCTACTGCTGATCATTTAGTATATAGAGTTTTATTTATGGATGGAGATGAGCGGAAAGTTATTTTGCCGCAGCCTGTTTTGTTCAAAGTTGACAGGTCACCATGGTCGCGCTCCAAGGAGGAGATCGACGAGCATCTGAGCATGACGGAGTTTTACAGGCAGCAGGAGAGGCGAGACGCGCCTCCCGAGGACCACAACATGCAGTACACCAGCGCATCCTCGAGCACGTATCAGGAGGAGGGTTCCTCCTCATCATACTACGGGGGCGCCACCTCATGGTACCCTTGGGGATGATCTCCACTTAGGCCAAAAGCCTAAGCTTGGGGGAGGTATACCTACATCACACTCATCTTTATATCACTTTCAGTTGGTTCTTTGTATATCCATGTTTCCGTTTCTTTCGTTTGTTTTCGTTTTTTTTCGCTTCTTTCGTTTCTTTTTGTTTTTATCGTTTTGTTCTTGTTTTCCAAAACACAAAAAGACCAAAAATATTTCTGTTGTATCTCTTTGTTTGCTTCTTTAGTTTCTTTTGTTGGTTTGCTTTCTTTTCTCGTTTCGGTTTAGTATTCAAAAATCCAAAAATATCTTGCTTTGTTTGCTTGTTCTTTCTATTCTTGTTTTAATTGGAAAACCCAAAAATATGTGTTGTTCTTCTTTGGTTTTGTAAATTTGTTGCAGAGTTCATCGGACTTCCATGTCTCCATTGGAGCTTGATTATCATTAAATATTATTCAATCCACAAGTGAAGAGCAATAATGATGATTTATGACAATCTGAGTTATGGTGAGAGGATGGTATGAACTCTATTTGTTTTACTTTTGTACATATACTCATCATGTGAACATGCTAAGTCCGTTCATGTAAGGTATGTGTTATTTAATTGATGCTTAGAAGTTCATGCTCTCACGTGTTAGTTCCAACTTATTAATATAAGATAGCATGTCGTATAAATGTTTGCTTGCATTGTTTTATTCATAGAAGGGTATGACATTGTGGTATCTCCCTCTGATTGTTTCGCTTGAATTGACTTTTCACATGCTCACGCATGTTATGACTGGAAAAAAGTCAATTAAGCATCGATGGTTTATTTTGCCTCAGAGTATTTGTATCATTTTTATGCACGTGTTAATTTTTTTTTATCGCAAGCATGATTATGACAGTTGTTGCTCTCTTGATTTTCGCTCCCTGTCTATTGCTAGCCTTCACCTGTACTGAGTATGAGGTCTACTTGTGCATCCAACTCCCAAAAACCAAAGTTTGCCAAATGTGTCCACCATACCTACCTATATATGTGGTATTTAACCGCCACTCCAAGTAAATTTATCGTGTGCTACCTTTAAAACCTTCGAAAAATTATTCCTGCTTGGTGCCCCTGTTTTAGCTCATGAGGACGTAAATAGAAAATCTGTATCTCACTTGTTGATTGTATTTCACACCCTGGACTAGTGGCTTCATCCGCTTATCCAATGATAGAAGATCCGGCAGCGGGCTGCCCAACCCCAAATTAATACAACAAATTATATTCACTCTTTTTGCCCTTGATTTATCAGTTAAATCATAATTGTGTAAACAAAAGAGAAAGAGGGATGACCTTCTACCCAGATGCGTCCTTCTATGTGAGCTGCTCTTGTGAAGTCTAGTTGGCTTGTGACGTACTGTATTGTCTGTTTACCATTCGTTGACATAAGCATACACCTCTCTTAAAAATGTTTTCAATACCTCTGTTTAATAAAATAAAAAGCTCTAGCACATGAGTTAATCCCTACTTCCCTCTGCGAAGGGCCTTTCATTTATTTTTATGTTGATTCTTCACCTTCTCACTTTATGCACCTTCTTCAGAGCATGGCTGTTATTCTTACTGTAATGTGCTTGTCCCAAAACACGGTTGATTGTGGTATAACTTTGATACTTATATCCTTGATATCTTTATTTCTAGTCTTGATTTGAACTTCAGAGGTGCCCTAGCATTTATGTTTCGCTCCATTATTAAGGGCAAGCGAGTACACTGTATCATACCCTATTATGAGCATTACAATCTTGCAGATTGATATACTTCATGCTGTTTATTATTAGTTTGTTAGCATCTCTTCATGGTTTGCATAACTGCTAGGTGACTTTTATTTTCCATACATATTATTATGAATTGACTCAGCACTTGATCATAGAGTGAGTATATTTACATCATATGAAACAAATGTGTTCGTAAAAGTCTTTTATCGCACTCAGTTGTCACTGAATTGCTTGAGGACAAGCAATAAGCTAAGCTTAGGGGGAGTTGATACGTCAAAACCGTATCTCCTTTTTTGAACACTTTTCTTATTGTTTTCCTCTAAACTTGTGAGTTTTGGATACCACTAACACGGAAATTACCTTTGTGTCTCGTTTTTGTGAAGAAAAATCAACTTTCCGGAAATTGCCCAGAAAAGATCCCATTGGTCCTAAAACACCAGAAGACCCCGGGAGCCAGAAGGGGGCCACACCACCCCCTGGCGCCCCCCTTGGTCGCGCCACGAGGTGGTGTGGGCCACCCGGCACCCCCTCGGACTCCCCTTTCGACTACATATTCCCCGTAACCTAAAACTCGAGGGGGGTCGTCATATTCCACAGAAACACAACAGAGCGCCGCCGCCACCTCAAAACTCGATTCGGGGATCATAAGTTCCTGTTCTGGCGCCCTACCGGGATGGGGATTCAAAGGAGATCATCTCCATCGACACCGCCACCTCTTCTCCATCAACCATCCATGATTCCCCTTCCATGTGTGAGTAAACACCGCTGTAGGCTGAGAGGGATGGAAGGGATTGGACGGGATCGATCATGTAATAATGCCAGATTGTTAGGGCATAGTTCCTAGTATCCATTGTTAGTGTTTTCTACCGTTGTTGCAACTTTTTATGCTTAATACTTGTCACTAGGGCTCGAGTACCATGATCTCAGATCTAAACATGTTATTGTTTCATGAGTATAATTATGTTTCTTGATCATATCTGCAAGTTGTTTACACATGTCATTGTCCGGAACCCGAGGCCCCAAAGAGACAGAAATTGGGACAACCGGAGGGGATGGTTGTGATGTCAGGATCACGTGTGTTCACGGGGTGCTAATGCTTTTCTTCGGTGCTTTATTAAAAGGAGCACCCTAATTACCAGTAGTTTCCCTAGAGGCCCCGCTGCCATGGGCTGGTAGGACAAAAGATGTTGTGAAAGTTTCTCATTGCGAGCACGTACAACTATATTGGAACACATGCCTATGGTTTGCCTAAATGTTTGATGCTTTATTTTTATCTGCAATGCCCATGTTAGATTATTACATGACCTATGTTATCCATGCAACGCCCGTTCATCCATTGCCTCTATGTCTACGGTACTTTCCATCCTGTTATTTTCCGCGATTGCTACTACTGTTCCTATTTTAGTATTGTTGTTATTTTATTTCTACTGCTGTTATAAAACTGCTACCACTGATAAATTGTTGCAAGCAAGTCTAATTTCTGGTGCAGCTGAACTGACAACTCAGTTGTTAAGGCTGATAAATATTCTTTGGCTCCCCTTGTGTCAAATCAATAAATTTGGGTTTTACTTCCCTCGAAGACTGTTGTGATCCCCTATACTTGTGGGTCATCACTCCTCCTCCATCTGCAACCAACGGCGGCCAAAGCCATTGGCCGCTGCGTTATCTCCGGGCAAACGCTCCGCCATGGCTACGCGATCTTCGGCGAGCGAAGCAAAGTGGGGAGGCGAGGAGGAGAGCAGGTGTGTGGAGCGACGAGGCGCATCTGTGGGCTTTATAGGCGGCGAATGAAGGGGCGGGAGCATGCGGTGGCGCCATTACTCACCTCAGAATACTCACCGGCCGCCGTCATTATGCCGGGAGGAAACCAAGGCGTCGGGGCAAAGATGGGTGCGCCCACTTCAGCGAGGGCCCACCGGCAGGGAAAATGGTGTGGGGGCATTTTCCCGTGTTTTTCTTCCGTCTGGCGCCCCCAGCTGCCCCCCAGCGCGTTGGCTTTGGCATGGGTTCGCCAACACTATTTTCGGCCCAAACTGACAATTTTTGGGCTGCTGGGGGGCGAGTGGGCAAATTTTCTTCCGCCGCCGCAAAAAATGGCCGAAAAAGTGTCCTAGGGGTGCCGTGGGGACGAGTGGAGATGCTCGACGGAGTTCTTATTATAATAAAAACTGTTATTTTGAAATAACAACCAATATATTAAGCTAGCAAGCCGCCTCATTAAAAACTTTGTAGTCCCCTTAGGTACTCTGGTAGGGAAAAGAGTGTGCCTAAAACTTGCTGCTCCCTGATCAAATGTATGTTACCTCGCTTTTGAGATCATCTATGGTAAAGCTAGGGGATTTGTATCCCAATTACGCGAAATTTCATAAGAGGAACGAAACCTTGCTATATCATGAGCAACTTTGTTTTCCTCCCTTGCACAATGAACCGACGTGACCATCCTAATGGCAAAGAACAGGTCTACACATTCGACATAGATAGGAGAGGAGGAGTTCCACCATCTTGATTCCCCATTACAATAGCTGATTGTTTCCAACGAGTCGCTCTCTGCAATAATATTATGAAGACCCATTTTATTTGCTAGTGATATACCCTCCTTCATCGCTATAGCCTCCACCATAGTAGCCGATGTGACATTAGAGAAATAAGTAAAGGACACATCAACAAAGGAGCCTTCATAATCTCTCAGGATCGCCCACTGGCACCTGCATTTAAATCGCAAAAAAGAAGCATCAACATTTAACTTAACATGTCTTGTAACTTGACGTTTCCATCTCGTCTCATCTGGTCTCTTGAATTTGCTTTGTACTCTATCCGCATTTGCTGTAATAGCCGATTGACATCTTGCATTTAAATATAGGAGGGACCTCCTCCTTGTGTGTACTCCATCGTCGGATCCACCATAAGTACCAGCAAGTTACCGCAATGGTTTCCTTTAGTCTTACCGAAGAGAATACATCCATCTCGTTGTTCGATATCCGAAATAGATACTCCCAAATAGCCGACCCACTTCTATCTACCTGCATTGCTTCCTCGATGATGGATGAAAGGCCAAGGCTGTCCCACATCTCTTTCGCCGTATGACATTGAAACAGAAGGTGGTGGGTGTCTTCCGCGTCTTGAGTACAAATAGGACACCTCCCTGATTGCTCAATGTGGCGATTAGCTAAAATAATGCCACGAAAACCCACCAAATAAAAAAAATGATCTTACTAGGTAACTTGAGTCTCCATAAAATCTTAGACACGGGTTTAAAATTGAGCTCCCTGGAATATATAGCTGGCCTGCCGAATATCCGAATTAAAATTGCCATTCGCAATGGTAACCAGATTTTACTATATACCTTCCCTGAATCGTATGGTTTCAGGCAATGAAATCACTAAATCCATTGTTCTTCACCTATATTCTCATGATCCTCTCTCTATTAATACGCCAAAAATAAATCTTCAAGTAGCTGATTGTCCCATTGGCCTGTGATCGGGTTGATTAGATCACTGACACAAGTATAAACTGTCTCCCCTCTAGGGGTAATCACCCTCCTATATGAGCTCGAGGGAATCCATAGATCCGTTCAGATATTAATACTTTGGCCATCTCCAATCCTCCATATATATATATCCCCTTTTGAAAGAGGCAAGACCAGCAAGAATACTTTACCATGTAATGGACGAACCCGCCTTCTGTCCAGCCTCGAGAATATCCCCATGGGGGAAATATTTTGTCTAGGAACTCTTTCACAAAAAGATTATGGTTCATCAATAAGTCTCCACACTTGTTTTGCCAACATAGCTAGGTTGAAAGAGTGAAAATCACGAAAGCCCATACCACCTTTTTGGGGGCAACATAGTTTCCACCAAGCAAGCTAGTGCATTCTTTTACTATTCTCGTCATCACCCCACCAAAACCATGAAATAGCCTCCATCATTCTTTTACAAACACCCTTGGGTATTTGAAACACTGACATCGCATAGACAGGAATAGCTTGAGCCACAGATTTAAGAAGAATTTCTTTCCCTCCAATAGACAAATGTTTCTCTTTCCAACCATTAATCCGTTGAATAATTCTTTCAATAAAATGTTGTAAACAATCACTGCTATCAGATCCCACCAAGGCCGGAAGCCCTAGGTATTTATCAGACAATGCCTCGTGGTTAATCTATAGAGCCTCACAAGTTTCTGCTCTCAAGATGACATGTGTATTGGGAGAAAAGTAAATAGTAGATTTTGCCACACTGACCAGTTGTCTAGAGTTTACACAATAGCAATCGAGAACTTGTTGCAGAGAATTCGCATTAGTCATATTTAATTTCATGAGAATAAGGGAATCATCATCAAATAATAGGTGTGAAACCGACGGTGCATTTCTGCGTACCCTAATCCCATCGATGCCACCAACTTCCTTTTCATACAACAATAAACTCGAAAGACCTTCTACACATAACAAGAACAAATAAGGGGAAAGGGGGTCCCCCTGTCTCAGCCCTCTTATGGCAGTGAACATCTCTGTCTCATTAGAATTAAATCTCACTTATATTTTACTCAGGAGACACATGCCATGATGATAGAAATCCATCTCTCATCAAAACCCAGCTTCTGCATCATACTCTCTAGAACGACCCATACCACCATGTCATACACCTTATGCATATCCAACTTATCGGCACAAAGTCCTGAGGAACCTCTTCTCTTATATTTTTGATTGCATGGACACATTCATAGGCCAAAAGAACATTGGCAATAATAAGACGCCCCAGAACAAAGGCACTCTGCATGGGGGATATGATCTCGGGTAGTATTTCCTTCAACCGCAAATCTAACATCTTCGTAATAAATTTATATACCATGTTACATAGACTGACATGACAAAATTATGTGATTAATTCCGGAGAGTCTACCTTTGGAATGAGAACAATGGTCATGTCATTGCATCCATCAGGAATTATTCCATTATTTAGAGCATGCGACACATCAAAGGTAATTTCTTCACCACAGATATCCCAAAACTTCTTATAAAAATTGCATGCAACCCAACAGGCCCGGGGGCTTTGGGATCACCAATACTAAAAGCAGCTTCTGTGACATCCTCAACAGAAAAGGGTGCCAATAGTTTCTCATTCATCAACGCAGTTACCTTCGGTTGGATTTTATTTAACAATGTAGAAACCACAATTTGCACCTCAGAAGTGAAGAGATTAGAGAACTGAAAAACAAGGGTTTAAGCAGTTCCGTACCTTCTACCCAAACATTATTCTCATTTTTCAGTTTCTTAATGAAGTTCCTTTTCTGTCTCGCTATAGCAAATCTGTGAAAGAAATTTGTATTTCTGTTCCCATGTTTTAACTAGTTAGCCCGGGACCTTTGGATCCAGCTAACCTCTTCCTGCTCAAGGAGAAATTCTATAAGATCAGCCATCTCCTTGGCCTTTTTCTCGCTCTCGTCATTGATTACACCACAAACCGCCCTCTTAAATTCTCTTTGTGCTTGATGAATACGATACTTTAGTTTCTTCAATACCTTTATATCCCAGTCATGAAGGGCATTATAGATGTGCCCTAGCTTGGCGAGAACACAACCCTCAGGTAGTGCCGAACCTGCAACAGTCCATGCATTTAGGACAATATCCCTAAAATTCTTTTCCTGCAGCCATTTGGCTTTGAAACGATGGGGGCTACTTTTTTGCTTCCCCGTGTCATCCTTGTAGTCAGTATTCAGCAATATCGATATGTGATCTGACCTAGCATAGTTCATATTATGGACATCGGCATCTGGATGTTGATCCCTCCATGCCTCATTGGCCAAGTACATGTCCAATCTCTCTCTTATATGTCCCCTCTTCCACGTAAACGAATCTCCTATGAAGCCCAGATCGAAAAGATTGCAGTCCTTAGCCACGTCATGAAAAGCTTGCATCAGCTCTTAGGGCCTTGGGTTCCCGCCCTCATTCTCGTGTGATAACATGATCTCATTAATATCACCAATCACAACACATGGAAGATTAAATTAAGCATTGAGTTCTCTCGGTTTATCTCAGGTTTTGTGTCTGTCCTGCCACTTTGGCTCCCCATAAATACCAGTTAGCATCCATGTTCTATTCTCATCCTCTATAATCCATACATCAATATAATTGGGTGCCAAGATAATTTGCTAGATTATAATTTATCTCTTCCATATCATCAAGACACCACCACTTCTATTTGTACTAGGATTGACAATTTTGAAATCCATATTCAATGTTTTCCTCAGACACTCAGCTTTATACTCATCAAGGTGGGTCTCCGACAAGAACACAACATCCGAAAGCGATCGAACTATCGGGGTGTTACCCAAGACCTGACAGTTCATGGATAATATATTCATTGCGACCGGACGGGCTCTTCAAAGGAACCCGCTGATCCTAGTGAAGTGGAGTTTTCTCCGACCTTCTTCGACCTTTTGGTACGCTCTTTTTCTGCCTCAGTGTTTATTTCCCCTTGATCACTTTTCTCTCCTCCGATCATGGGAACAGATTCATTATCACTTTTTTATTTCTCCGCAGCTACACCATCATTACCGTTAGCTTTTTCAAATAAAATCCTTTTCCTTTCCTTTATCTCATTCTCCTGCTCTTCCAGTTTATTTAGTTCATCAACCTTCACAGGGCTTGTTGCTGTGTCCTTCAAATACTCAGCATTAAGATCTGTTTTATCTGTATATGAGATCGTGTTGAACCTCCAATTAGCACGGACCTCTCCCCGGCCTAGAGTGCCACCTCTTCCAAAGCTAGGTATCCGACCCCGATTGCTCGACAACCCGCCTCTATTGCCACTAGGGTTTCGGCCTTTCCAAGTATCCTAATCTTCCTTGAGCCAATCCCCCATTTTATTTTATCAACTTCACATTCGCTTGTGCCACAATCAAGATGTGTATGACCACACAAACCACAAGCATTGCAAAATCATGGGATTTTCTCATATTTGATGTGGTATATTTATCGCTGTCCTCCTCTAGAGATAGAGACAAACCGAGCCAGCTCCTTCCTAACTTGCACTCTAACAAAATTACCGGCACCTTAGACATTTGTTACTACCGTCATGACCTTGCCAACCTTCTTCTCTGTAAGGTTGGTAATGAGGTTGGTATCTCGATAACCCACTGGGAGTTCATGAATTTGAATCCAGACCACAATCTGATTTAGGTCAAAAGTGTCTGGATCTGGGAAGCCATCATATGGTACAATCACTACTACATTTTGACGGAAGAACCATGGCCCTCCCTTCTCCACTTTGAGCCAATCACCAAGACATGAGCATTGTATTGTAAATAAATTTGGCTCCAATGAGATGACCTTCACCTCCTTTGTCGGACTCCAAGCATTCAGCATATGTTGTTCAAATGTCTAAGGGCTAAAGGAATTGGTGGAGTGAACCCTAGCCAGGTCCATCCACTTTACCCCCTCCTTTGGCGCACCCTCGAATTCCTCGAACACCAAGTCGTCGAATTCCTCCTCTTTTAGTCCCATCCTCTGGAGAAGATCATCAATGGCCTTGACGTTCTGACTTGCTGTGTTGCTCACATGGCTCGTCGATCTAGATCTCGATCGAGTCTCCATCAAACCACAATGGAAAGGTGTGTTTTGATCCACGGTTTCCGTTGAGCCCTTATAGCGAAGGGAATCTTGTAACATCCGGGGGGCATCCACCTAGCTAGAATTTGTTTGCTTGTTTTTTTGCTTGCATCGACATGGCATCATGCATTGCGTGCATCTCATTTGAATACATATAAGTTCTTAATAAAATTTTAATCACAAAAGTTCAATAATTAATTTTGGTGTGAGCTCTCTATTATCCCCATACACTTTCTTTTGTTTTCTGAAAATAATAAAATGAAAAAAAAAGCTTTCGGAAGAGGGCAGACCAGCCCACCAAGCCCTCTCTCTTCCTTCTAGCCCACGACCCACCTACTCCTGTTTTTCTTCTCCATACTCAGGAGCCCTTCTCTGATGTCGCTTTCGCAACCACCGCACTACGCCATGGTCCTCTACACGGACCCCCTCCCTCTCGCTCGGCGATCCCCTTCTCCCGTTTCGCTGAAGGTACTGGGACGACCCATTTTATTTCGTCGCTTGCGCTGTCGCTCTCTGCGAAGTTCGCTGACAGCTGGGTACGGCTGCGTGTGGACCCACGTTGTCAGATGGATGTATCTGATCTATTTGCTTTGCTTGTGCACAGGTGGAGAGATCCACCTAATTAAGCTGGTGTTCGGTTCTCTAAAGTTTCGAGGTGGGACTATTCCTGACATGCTCGGTTACAGACGTGCGGCGGACATGGACGCAGTCGTGCGCTGGACGCACAGATACGCGGACGTGGACCCAACAGGCATGCATGCGAGTGTCAGCGATGCTGTTTTTTAGTGGTTAGCCAGCCTGTCGGCGATGCATGCACATGGAGAGTCAAGGATGCTTTTTCACCGCACATGCTTTTGTCAGCGATGCATGCATGCCTGCATGCATATGGGTAAGGGACAAAACGCTAGGAACACTAGCCAACATGCCCGAGTCTTAATAAATTGCAAAGTACACATCACAGTACACATTGTATAATTTGTGAGGAAAAAATCATAATTAAGAAAGAGCAAAAACATGAGACTTTTAAAAAAGAAAAAGCACACGTAGGAAAAAACATGATTTCTAGTCTCCTTCCGATCCCAAGAAATTTACTTAAGTCGTCATGAAAAAAATCCGGGATTCGATAAAATTAAAGAATTTAATTTAGGAACACCACATGGCTAGGAAAAAAAATCAACATGGAACAACACATGCTAGAATAAAAATTTAGGAACAAAAATTTAAAAAATGCTAGGAACAAAATGCTAGGAATAAAAATGTAGGGACAGAAATCTAGGAACAAAATTCTTGAAACAAAATCTATAAACAAATGATTGGAATAAAATGCTAGGAACAAAAAAGTAGGAACAAAAATGCTTGAAACAAAATCTAGAAACAAAACTTGGAACAAAAATGCTTGGAACAAAAATCTAGGAACAAAATGCTAGGGACAAAAAAGTAGGAACAAAAATGCTTAAAACAAAATCTAGAAACAAAAACCTTGGAACAAAATGCTTGGAACAAAAATCTAGGAACAAAATGCCAGGAACAAAATTCTTGAGACAAAATCTAGAAAAAAAAATGATTGGAACCAAAATGTAGAAACAAAAGCTTGGAATAAAATGTTAGGAACAAAATTATTGAAACAAAATCTAGAAACAAATGCTTAAAACAAAAAATGCTAGGAACAAAAATGTAGGAACAAAAATGCTTAGAACAAATGCTTGGAACAAAATCAAGAAACAAAATCTTAGAACAAAAATCTAGGAACAAAAATCTAGAAACAAAATTCTTGGAACAAAATGCTTGGAACAAAAATGCTTGGAACAAATGTTTGGAACAAAATCTGTAAACAAAAGTTTGGAACAAAAATTTAGGAACAAAATGTTAGGAACCAAAATTTAGAAAAAAATGCTAGGAACAAAATTCTTGGAACAAAAAATCTAGGAACAAAATTCTTGGAACAATTTTTTCTGGAACAAAATGTAGGAACAAAATTCTTGGAACAAATGCTTGGAACAATTTTTTTTGGAACAAATACTTGGAATAAAATGTAGGAACAAAATTCTTGGAACAAAAAAATCTAGGAACAAAATTCTTGGAACAAATGCTTGGAACAATTTTTTTTAAAACAAATACTTGGCACAAAATTCTTGGAACAAATGCTTGGAACAAAATGTTGGAACAAAAACTAGGTAACAAAATGCTTAGACAAAAATGCTAGGAACAATAATGTTTGGAACAAGAAATAAAAGTTTGGAACAAGAAATAAAAGTTTGGAACAAAAATGTAGAAACAAAATCATAGGAATAAAAATCTAGAAACAACATTGTTCGAAACAAAATTTAAAAACAAATGCTTGTAACAAAATGCTAGGAACAAAAATGTAGGAACATAAATACTTAAAAAAAATGTTTAGAATAAAATCTAGAAAAAAAAAGTAGAAACAAAAATCTCCACAAAGATAGTAATAGGAGCAAAAGTCGGAAGAAAGCTCGAAACTAAAAGATTCTTAAAGATATTAAAAAAATCTAGAAGGAAAAAACAAATATTAAAAAGTAAACTAAGAAAAATAATAAAAAAGAAAAGATAAGAAAAGAAAATAGAGCATATGAAGAAAAAAATGGAACAAGCAAAAAAATCTGGAAAGCACAGAATTAGAACAAGCAAAAAAAATCAAGAAAGAAAGAAAAGAAAAAAACTCACGGAAGAAGCTTTCTACGCATGTATACGGAACGGACGAAAAGTGTGCATGTGCATGTACCACGTCTCTCTAGCCTGGCACACGCGCTCATGCGGAACGGACGAAAAGTGTTCATGTGCATGTACCACGTCTCTATAGCCTGGCACACGCGCGCGTGGGGATTCCGATCCTACGAACGCGCTAGCAGCGATCGCATCCACCAATGGAAATCTGGGCTGGCCCACGTTCGAAATCCTTTAGCGAAATGGTAGCACAGAACGCTCGAGAGAGAAAGCCAGGAACCCTAGCCCCTCTCCCCTCCATCTCTGCCGCCGCCGCCATCTCTCCCTTCAGTCCTATTTTCCTTCTCCGAATTTTACTACCACCATAGAGAGAGAAGAGAGAACCGGAGGACCTTGCCGCTTCCCCGCCACCATGGACCCCTTCAAGCCGAGTTGAGCGCGGGAATCACACCACCGCATCGTCTACGTCATATACGCTGCAGAACAGGAGCCAAGGCCGCCCAGTTCATCCCCGCCACGGTCGTCTTCCTCGCTGTGTGCGAGTATGACACCGACAGGTCGTCGTCGTCTTCGTCTTCTACGGTCGCCTCCGAGCAGGGATGACTCCGTCGAGCTTGTTCGTCTGCGGCAGCCTCTTCCCGGTGAGCACCCGAACCAATTCCTGGCCTTTACCGGCATTTTTGCATCCTCTGTATGTCTCTCGTGTGCTGCACCTTTGGCAGCCATGGATGCGTGAACGGGAGCTCCTGCTCATGTGCTCGCCTCCACACGCCCCATGTTCTTGCACGCTGCACACCAGCACCTGCACTCCCGCCTGGCACCACCAGAAAAACCATCCACGTACAGGCGCGGTGAGGATCTACCGTACATCCCCGTCCTTGCTCTACTTCTGAATTCTGAAACCCGAATCAAGATTCAGTTAACGTCCCACATCTGTTCTTATACTGGCGGTTGCAGATACAATCACAAGCAGCGAAACAGCCCATTGGTTAGCACCTTTGTCGTCCATGGTGCATCCCAGGTTCATATCCAATCGGAGGCACAATGCCCCTTTTATTTTTGTTAATCCGTATCTACTGCTCCTGCCTGTGATGTTGTGAATTTTTGGTTCAGTTAACGTCACACAATCCATTCTTCTAATATATGTTTCGATTCATGACACGAAGTCTTCCTTAGCCTAGTGGTTGTTGTTTCTATCTTCCACCGCTGAGTCCCAAGTTCAAATCTGATCCAAGGCAAAAACTCTGCTCCTTCTATGTTTTGCAAAAACTCTTCCTTACCTGCAAGTCTGCCACGCCAAGTTCAAGTTCAGCTAACGCTTCTGTGGCACATCTATTAACTTAGGATCACATTACTATTACAAATCCGAAACTAGCCCAGTGGTCAGATCCTCTCCTCCACCTCACAGGTCATGTGTTCGTATTCTAGGGGAGGCGAATCCCCAATCTTTTTGTTCCATTTTTTCGATCATATTTTCTCTTCAGGCCCCGGGCCTTTTCGATCATCTTTTCTCTTCAGGCCCCGGGCCTTCACAGTTTTGTAACGGAGCCCTCTAGTCCTCAATTTTCATCACGCCCACGTCCCTGCACTTTTCAGAAAACACTTTAAGCTTCAAATGTCTATAACTTTTGTTTTATAATTCTAAATAATACAAATTTATATCTAATTTTGTCAGAGAAATGCAAGGAACATTGATATGTCATTCTTGCTCATGTTTGCATCTGTCATCTTGTATTTTAGTAGTGTTATGCATGTCACCTAGATAATTAAACATGGAATATGTCTGGGTGCTTAATTTAAATTGTGCCCTATTCCATTTAATCTTGTCTAGCTCACCTAGAAATTGTTTTGCATGTTAATCAATATTTAAATTGATGGTTAGATAAAAAACTTGAACCTCCTAATTAAATTGCTCGGATTTTGGTTCCGCTTAAATTGGTTAAGTTGCATCTCGCATGTCATGCATTCGTATCTTGATCATGCTGGATCTTTTGCCGTAGTAGTAAATGTTGCATCCATTGTTTCTTTTAGTGCTTTGCTTCGTCAAGGATAGTACATTGAGATGATGTGAGCAACGGCAAGTTATACTACCTCTACAAGCTGGATTCCAGGCAAGCTTTGCTCACTTGCTATCTATGGCTGTCGTTCCTCACTTGTTACCGATATTTTTTTGTTGCCTTTATTCTAGCCTTATGATTCGATGCTTGTGTCCCGATCCTATCTTATGTTTACCTTGCCACCATGATATAGCCTTTCCCCACTTCCTATAAACTGTTGCTTGTTTACTTGTTGGCCCTCGTGTCGTAGTTGCATGCTTAGTGTTGTTTGCGCTCGCGTCTTGTTGTTCTTTGTCCCGTCACCTATTTAGTATGATAGTTGGGTTTCAACTTAATCAACATCATGTTAATGTTTGGGGTAATAATAATTTGATGATAAGGCACCGGAAGGAGTCCCGGCGTGGTTTTGGAGCCTGCTAGTGTGGAACTTAGGAAAAGGGTCTTGTCCACTGATCCATGATGAGCGCGCTAACCGCATGTGGGTGGTGAGTATGGGCACTCCCCTTGATTTAGTACTAGAGTTGTTGTTCATCCAGGGGCCACACTTAGTTCGGGCTTTCAATTTGGCACGATAACTTGCAGGTACGAGCCCATGGTGCTATGGTGACATGATGTAGTCGTTGCGGTTAGGGAGACACGTTCTAAGAGTGTTATGAAGGTCTGTATTTCGGGGTGGAATAATCGTGCGCTCAAATTTTCCCGTGGTGCCTTAGATGTGAAGTGGTGATAGGAAAGGTCGAGTTGAGATATCCTGCCTTTGTGGTTGTGGATTGATCAAACTTGTACGGGTACTGTAGCGTACCCTACAGGGATAAATCTTCTCGAGAAGTCGTGTTGTCCGTGGTTATGTGGCAACTTGGTGAAAGTGCTGGCTAACAAGTACTCAGACAATTTACACCTAATGATGATAACTTGAATAGTAATATAGACATACCTTCACCATATTGTCAAAGTCATCTTAATCAGATGTGTGTCTTTCCTTGGGTTGCCTACTTTCTAGGGGTGAATCCTGGATGGGTTTGCTTTGGTGAGTAGTTGTAGTTGGTTTCGTCGCGCTCTCTCATCCTTTTCTAATAGACGAGAGTTGTAGCGTGTCTTGTAGATTGCTTAGTGCTGCCCGCTGCCGCTTCATTACAACAACTTCCTCCTTTGTACCCAAAATATTTGTATCTTGTGATGTCTGGTTGCACTGGTATCTTGTGAGTATTGCTTGCCGCTTGTTGGTACATTCAAAGTACTGACCCCATGATTCGGGGCTGTATTCACAATGCAGTCAACAGGTTTGAAGTCTGGCGACGTTAACTTGGGAATCCCTCTGGCTTGGCCTGGGCAGGGATTGGATGCCATCGATTACCTTTAGGACTCTTAGTCCAATTTGTATCTTATCCGTAGTCGGATAACATTCGTTTTCCGCTGTTATTTGGATCTTTGTATTGTATCAGTTGTATTGTTGACTCGTTCGAGTCGTGTTGTATATCTCTCTTCTGTTGTTGTTGTGGATTATTCGTGAACTGTTGTAATTATTACCGAAAGTTGACAACCCGGGATCGGTAGTATGCGGATTATGGTGGGAACGCTGAAATCCTCATAGTGCCCGATCCAGGGGCGTCACAAATCTCCTATAGCGGATCTGATCCGGGTACGAAGCAGATGCACAAGTGAACAAACACGGAGACCTCCACGATGGAAGATACCATTGGAGAGGGGAAAAAGCCCATGGTCACCACAACCTCCATGGTGATGAGATCGCTAGGAGGGAGAAAAACCCTAGTCGCCAGAGGCCCTAGGTCATCCTTGTCCCACCCTCGCCAAACGTGTATACCCCTTTTGTAACATCCCAAGTATGAAAAACTCCTTTAGAATGTTTGCTTTTTGTTAATTTATGTTTTGCATCATGACATCATAAGCATTGCATTTGTTTTCATTTGTTTTCCTTTTGTTTTCCCTTGTTTTCTATTTGGATTTTCAAATCAAATTTCAAATTTTGTTTCATACTTGTTCTGTTACAAATTTTCAAATGAAAATTTCAAACCCAAACATCATTTTGTTTCCATTAAAGTTGGAAGATCAAACCATTAACTTGCTTAAGTTAAATAATCTAATTAATTCAACTTTCATTCAAAATTCAATTAAATTTCCAAACAACAACCATTTTGAAATTTATGAAAATTACAAAACACTCCAATCATTTGTTTCAAATAAACTTGAAATTAAAAACTTTTAATTGCTTAAGTTTCAATAATTTATTTATACCAATGTTTCACTCAAATTCAAATGAAATAGAAACAGCAACCAAAAATTCAAAAAATTGAAAACAAACACTTGGCATAGTTGGGTTTGTGAATAACAAGATATAAAAATTTATCACCAAATTTTAAACCCCCTAAAAACCTTCCTTTTTCTTCCTTTCTATTTCTGCAAAAAAAAAAACAGTTTCATTAAACAGAAAAACAAAAAATAAAATAAAACAGAGGGGAGAGGCAGGCCAGTGGGCTGAGCCCAGCCCACCAGCACGGCCTGGTACCCCCCTCGTCACCAACCTCTGTACGGCACGCCATCCGCGCTGTCCACGTCGAGTACAGAGGCAGGGGACGGCCACGAGCTCCTCCTCCCCTCCTTAAAACCTAGCTGCCTCGAGATCCTCTGCCTAGCCCTAGACCTCCTCCCTCGCGCCGTCGTTTTCCTTCTTCTTCCTCTCTCTCACCCTCTGCTCCTCTCTGTATCTCACCACCGAAAACCACCACCACCATACTGTATCTCCGGTGATCGCCGCCGTTACGATGCGCCACCGTGCAGGTTAGCCACGGGAATCGAGTCCCCGCGACTGCCTCTTCATCCTCGACACCGCCACGGGACCACGGAGCTGCTGCATCGCCGCCGCCATCCTCTTCCCTGTCGCTGGCCACCTTCCACCACCGGGCCCTTCTTCCTCCCTCCCGGTGAGCTCCACCTCGTCTCCCTCCTCCTTTTCCCTCTCGGCATCTCCACGTCGCCTGCACGCGCACACACGCATCCCTGCACCCATCCACAGCGAGCAGCAACGAGCAGCAGCAGCAGCTCGCCGCCGGCGAGCACCGTACCTGTCGTGGTTCAGTTAACTGACGAAATTCAGTTTCGTCAGATAACGAAAACTGAACCACAAAACCAAACCTACCTCCTATCTGTCAACAAACAGCAGCACAGCGCAGTGGCAGCAGCCTGCGCGCATGCTCACGAGGTCGTGGGTTCGATCTCCGCCTCCGCGGGATTAATCCCACCCTTTTTTGCGCAGTTGCCACGCGGGCAGGCAGGGCCCACCTGCCATAGGCAGTGGGTGCCACGCTAGCTGCCAGCGCAGCGCCAACTGGGCACTGGCCCACAGGCCAGTGACCCAGGGGTCGTTCTGCTGGGTAGAAAAGGTCCCCAGGGACCTATTCTGAAATCTTTTTCGCACCTAGGCCCCTGAACATAATCTGTATGTTATTAAAAATTGCAGTATAGCCCACAATTTTCAAATTTGAATAACTTTTGCATAACAAGTCCAAATAAAATAAATAAAATATGTTTTCCAACCCAAATTTAATTCTGCACCTGTTTAAATCATTTGTTTTCTGTTTTGAACATTTCAAATGTTTTCAAAATTCAAATTCAAACAACCCATTTCAAATTTGGTTAAATTCATAACTAATTCAAACTTAATTCAAATATCACATATAAAATATGTTTTCCATGCCAAATTGAACCACCTTTCCAAATATACACTTTGTTTCATGTTTTGAATAATTAAGTTTGGTTAAATAATTAAAACCTTGTTTAAATCATTTAAAAATTGGTAAATTCATAACTTGGTCAAATTAAATTCTTTTTGAACAAATAAAATATGTTTTCAAACCAGAAAAGTATAATCTTTTCAAATATAAATTTTATTAAATGTTTTGAACAAATAAAAAAAATTCAAATAAATTCATACTTGAATTAAAT
Source organism: Alopecurus myosuroides (assembly GCA_028641055.1). Classification (NCBI taxonomy): domain Eukaryota; kingdom Viridiplantae; phylum Streptophyta; class Magnoliopsida; order Poales; family Poaceae; genus Alopecurus; species Alopecurus myosuroides. The sequence continues at coordinate 341,189,388 of CM054059.1, forward strand.
TCATTTAAATCTTGTTTAAACTTGTTTAATTCATAATTAATTCATTCTAATTCCTTTTTCAACAAATGAAACATGTATTCCACCTAAAATTTTGTGTTCTGTCCAAATATGAATTTTGTTATTTAATTTGAACAATTAAAATTGGTGAAAACAACAAATGCTTGTGTAACTCCTTTAAGGAGCCATTTTTTCATAACTTAATAAATAAAATTTCAAACTTGGTAAACACCTTTTCAAATTGAATCTATTGTTGTTTTCTCATTGTTTTCCTCATCCATGCATCATGCTAATCCACTTTCACATGTTGATTAGTTGTATATCAGTTAATCCAACCTTAATTCATGGGCTTTCCATATGCAATCCAAATTGCATATGGGTCCATTTAAACATGTTACCATGTCAACTAGCTTATTATGATGCATCAATGAAGTTGCCATGCATCATACCATGATTGTGCATTATGCCATGTTATTGATTGTTTGTCTCTCTGCGTTGTTTGTTTGCTTCTTCTCGAATATACGACGACGTTGAGACAGGCGAGGTTTACGACACTACTTCTGAGGAGTTAGCCCAGTACCAGGCTACTGAGTTTGCAGGCAAGTATTCACTCACATGAACCATTGTGTTCCTTTCCACACTGCATACCGATACTTTCCGTTGTCTATCCTGCTAGCCTTATGAATCGTTACTTGTGTTCGATCCTACCACATGTTATCCTGTATACCTGATATAGCCTCACCTCCACACCTATAACCCTGTTGCTTGTTGCCTGTGTCTTACTAGCATGCTTAGGGTTGTTTATGCTCGAGTCTATTGTCCGTTACTTTCTGTTACCATATTTTATTATGTTCTGGGGCTCGATGTTAAAACAACAATCATGCTAATGTTATGGGTAATGATAATTTGATGATAAGGCACCGGCAGGAGGCCCGGCGTGGTTTTGAGGCCTGCTAGTGTCGACCCTAATTAGGAAAAGGGTCTTGTCTACTGATCCATGATGAGCGCACTATCCGCATGTGGGAAGCGTGTATGGGCGCCCCCCTCAATTTGATTCGATTCGCATCTCGTCCAAATCGCCTCATTTAGTTTGGGTTTTCCATTTGCCGCACGCATATGCAGGTACGAACCCGAGGCCAGGGTGGAAACTTTTGTAGTCGGCATTTAGGGAGACACGTTCTTAGAGTGCTATGAGGGTCCCCTTTTCTTCGTGGGGCTTGATTAGCCGTGCGCTCAATTGCACGGGGTTCTTTGGGCTTGATGCGAAGAAGAGTTGAGTTGTGTTGAGTGCCCCGCTTGGTGGAAGGGCCATTCCATCTGGCGGGTTATTCTTACGTGTACGACCAAATTGGTGCATCCCTGCAGGGTTAAATCTTCTCGAGAAGCCGTGTTGTTCGCGGTTATGGATGACTTGGTGAAAGTACTGGCTAACAAGTACTCAGAACAACTTACACCTAACTAATGATAACTTGACTAGTAATAGTCTTATTGACACAATAACTTGAACCATCATTAATCCAACTGTGTGAGTTATCCTCGGGTTGCTTCTTTGGATAAGGGGCGAGATCCAGGATGGGTTTGTTTGAGGTTAGTGATAGTTGGTTACGATACGCTATCTTATCCCTCTCTTTTAGCCGGATGTTGTAGCGTGTTTCTGTAGTTGGTTAGAGCAGCCTGCTGCCGCACTTTTGTATCACCTATTCTTCCGTTGAACCCAAAGCATCTGTACTTGGTGTTGCCGGGTACACTATGGTATCTTGTGAGTCTTGCTTGCCAGTACTTGTCTGTACTGACCCCTTTGGGGCTGTGGTTTCCGCAGACTACGTTTCCGAGGATCCCCATGGTGGCTACTACGTGGAGTATGACGAGGCTGCTGACGAGTAGATAGCGGACCCGGGCAGGATCCGAGACATCGTGGATGGGCTCCGTCTTTTCGTTTCCGGCCTCTTAGGCCTATTTGGATCTTGTCTGTACCCAGACACTTTGGATGCTTCCGCTGTGTTGTAATGATGAATTGTTGGGACATGTGTCCTCTGGATGATTGTATTTGCTACCTCTGCTCTAGTGAGAGCTCTTTGCAACTTATTTCAATCTTTTGTGTCTTAGAGATATGTTGTGATATCACTTGTTCTAATGCCGTTGACGTACCATGTGTGTATGTTATGAAGTACGTCAATGGAAGTAGTCGGATTTCTATGGGATGGTTTACGCAGACGATGGATAGTAGAGAATGGTTGTCACACGTTTACGTGTTGGCCTGCTCATATTGAGATGCGGGTGCCGGTATGCCCCGTAAGCCATTTGTTCTAATGTTTAGCGGACTGTGAGTATCCTCTAGAAGTCCGGGTGCAACAAATGGTATCAGAGCCTGTCTGCCTGTAGGATCCCTTTTACTGGTCGCAGTTGAGTCTAGAAAACTATTTTTTAGCTATATAGGAAAAATGAAACGTGAGAGTAGGAATTCTGTTCTTTTATTTCTTTCTCCACCCACCCTCCCTTTTTTCTGGTAAGGAAGTGCAACGTTGTTTTCTCTTCTCATCTAAACTTTCAAGTTAGGATTTCACGTATCCTGGTTTCTCTAGGATAGTTATATCTACTAGACCATAGGAATGGAGGTGGTTGTGACATGATTTATCATGTTGCCTACTCACGATTGAGAACGGAGGCGTGTAAGCCCCGGAAGCAGATCCTCTATTCCTTAAGCAGTAGATATTGATCCTTTAGAAGCCCGGATGGGTTTTCCGTAGTACCTCAGGAGTGTTTGGTCTCGTGTTTCCCCAATGTTGCTTCAATATCCTGTTCTTCTCAAGGTCCTTTTCGTCCGTTGAAACCTTGTTGTTGCTTGCCACTTCAGTTCTTCTACCAGCGTCTAATCAAAACTTCCCCGATCATCTGCAGATGGATCTCAGGTTCTACCCGCAGGTGGTTCGTATGACTCGTTGCGAGAGCACTGCCGGTTATCCGGAGATGCTGAGAGACATGGTCACTTTTCTGGGGTTCCGTTGGGCACCAGAGTACCAGGTCTACGAGCAGCAGCGAGAGTTTGACCAGACCTACTACCAGGCTATCGTCTACATTCTGTCAGATGATGGCATGAGCGTAGTCCACCGCTACGAGGCAGTAGGTTCCACAGTGGATATGGCTGTGCAGCAGGCAGCTTATGTGAGTCTCACCGTCCTTCGTGCTGACTACTGGGGATTTGACGATTCTATCTATCGCCACATCCCCCGTGGTTACATCACTTCGGAGGGAGCTCACTTCACTCTCTACGACAACTTGGATGTCTACGAGCATGATAACTCCAGGCTGCACACCACCGCTCAGTTTGTGAGGCACAGTGACGCAGTTGCCAGCACACTATCTCAGGAGTTGGCTTCCGTCAGAGAGCAGCTCTACCTTGCTTTGACTCGTCTGGCGACGTACACCACAAACTTTGTTGGAGACGAGCGCTTTGCACGTTTCGATCAGCCAGTTGGTCGTCGTCTGCCAGATGCTGGAGGCTACGAGCCGATCAGAGGTCCACTCCTCAACCTCGGTGCTGGTTACACTGGGATTCCACGCTTTGGAGCACAGGGAGTCGACGCTATGTACTTCACCACACCCAGAGTCGCTCTCAGACCACGTCAGATCTATGTGGATCGTCGTTCTACCTACTTTCGTGGGCGTGCTCCTCACCGTACCTCTCGCCGTACTCCTAGTCGCCGTCCTGCGTGATGAGCATGGGAGTATCGATGTATCCATTCTTAGCTATGTTTAGTTATCCTTGGCATTTGAACCATTTATGGTGTGTTGGATATTCTGATGTATTTGAACATGTGATGATGTACCTGTTGGTTATCTATTGATGCGTCGGAATAATCTCTCTTTCGGTTTCCAAGTCTATCCTTTTCTATTGTTGTGCTAAAATGCATTTCCATTCAGGATGCCACCAACAAGGAACAACCCGCCTGAGCCACCGCCAATCACGGAGCTGTTGACTCAGATGACCCAAGTCATGGCGCAGATGGCCCAGTTTCAGACTAATCAGCACAACAACCAGACAGCTCCACGAGTCAGCATCAAGGAGTTCCTCAGTCTGGGTCCGAGAGCTTTCGTGGCCACACGCGAGCCTCTGGACGCTGATGACTGGATCCGTGAGATAGCTAAGGCTCTGGAGATTGCTCATGTAGCTGAGGAAGACAAGGTCAAGTATGCCTCCTATCTGCTGAAGGGTCAGGCAGCTACTTGGTGGGAAAACTACCAGGCCATGAGAGCTGGCTTTCCAATCACGTGGAATTGTTTCAAGGAAGCATTCCTGAAGCACCACATTCCAGATGGTCTCATGGAAAGGATGCGTGAAGAGTTTTGCTCACTCAAGCAGGGCAAGCTGGACGTCATTGGCTATCAGAGTGAGTTCAATCGCCTCGCTCGTTACGCTGGTGATGAGGTGTCCACTGAAGCTAAGAAGATGGCAAGGTTCCGCAGAGGTTTTAACCCGGAACTCAAGTATGCCCTCACAAACGTCAAGGCCAACAACTTCGAGGATCTCGTTAACACCGCGCTCAATGAAGAAAATGGGCGCAAGGCGTTCGAGGAGTCTCGCAAGCACTCGCGTGAGGGTGGTTCCTCCTCCAACATGACCACCCCTCCACAGAAGCACCGCATCTGGGTACCAAATGGTGCTGTCACTCGGGCTCCATACGCCCAAACTTCTCTAGGCTTCGCTCCCCGCCCACCCAACCCTGTTCAGATGCATGATCCAAGGGCTTCGATGGGGCAGCCAAGGCCAGGGCCTCCTCGTGTCGTCACTTGCTACAAGTGCAAGCAGACGGGGCACTACGCTGACAAGTGCACGCAGAGGCAGCTACCTCCACCACCACCTCGTCCCAACACAAACCAGGCAATGGTGCGCGCTCCCCCGCCTAAGGCCTTCAACTCCAACAACAGGCCTGTCGGGAGGACCGCAAGGGTGAATCATGTCAAGATCGACAAAGCTGAGGAAGCTCCTGACGTCGTTCTCGGTATATTACCCGTAAACTCTTTTCCAGCTAAAGTGTTGTTTGATACCGGAGCATCGCATTCTTTTGTGTCAAAGATTTTTGCCACAACAAACAACTTAATGGTGGTTCCACTAAGCAATCAAATCACTGTTCACTCACCGGGATCTCAAATGTTGACTTCCAAGATAAGTAAGGACAATAAAATCCTAATTGGAGGCCACATATTCCTTGCTTCTCTCATGTTGCTGGGAAGTTCTGACATTGATGTCATTCTTGGTATGGATTGGCTGAAAGCTAATAAAGCAAGGATTGACTGTGCTCAAAAGTCAATAACTCTGTTCCACCCTTCTGGCAAGATAGTCTATTCTCCAAATGAATCAAGTTCCTTTCAGCTGTGCAACCTAGATGCTAAACCTCTACCTTCACTTGAGAATGTTCCGGTGGTTTGCGAATTCCCTGACGTCTTTCCAGAAGAGTTGACAGGGATGCCTCCGGACAGAGCTGTTGAGTTCGTGATCGAGCTTGAACCAGGTACTGCTCCAATCTCTAAGCATCCTTACAAGATAGGAACTCCCGAGCTGAAGTTGTTAAAGGAACAAATTGATATGTACATGGAAAAAGGTTACATTCAACCTAGTTCCTCGGCTTGGGGTTGCCCAACTCTGTTCGTTGCGAAGAAGGATCACACAAAGAGACTCGTTGTTGACTATCGTCCTCTTAACGAGAAAACCATAAAAAACAAGTATCCAATTCCTCGTATTGATGATCTTTTTGATCAACTTGCTGGAGCCTCAATATTCTCCAAGTTGGACTTGAGAATGGTTTACCATCAAATAAAGATCAGAAAAGAGGATATTCCAAAGACAGCCTTCACCACTCGCTACGGTCTATATGAATTCACCGTCATGTCCTTTGGTCTCACCAATGCACCAGCGACATTCTCTCGACTCATGAATTCTGTCTTCCATGAATACCTCGACAAGTTCGTTGTGGTATATCTTGATGACATTCTTGTCTACTCAAAATCCGAGGAAGAGCATGAAGAACATCTTCGTCTCACTCTCATGAAGCTTCGCGAGCATCGTCTTTATGCCAAGTTCTCCAAATGTGAGTTCTGGATTTCAGAAGTTGCTTACCTTGGTCATGTCATCTCAGCCAAGGGCATAGCCATTGATCCAGAAAAGGTTAAAGCAATTGTTGATTGGAAACCTCCAAAGACGGTGAAGCAAGTAAGAAGTTTTCTTGGCTTGGCTAGCTATTGCCGTTGTTTCGTCCAAAACTTTTCCAAGATTGCCAAACCTCACTGATCTCACAAAGAAGGACAAAAAGTTCGTTTGGTCTCCACAATGTGATGAAAGTTTCAATCTCCTGAAGACTAAACTCACTTCTACACCAGTTCTGGTTGGCCCAGATCCTTCCAAACCTTTCCAAATATTCTGTGATGCTTCTCTCCAAGGTCTAGGTGCAGTTCTTATGCAAGAATGTCAAGTTGTAGCTTATGCTTCACGTCAGTTGAACGCACATGAGCTCAATTATCCCACTCATGACCTTGAACTTGCAGCAGTTGTGTTTGCCCTCAAGAAATGGAGACAATACTTGTTGGGTAATCGCACTGAAATCTTTTCCGATCATAAGAGTCTGAAATACATCTTCACTCAACCAGATCTAAACCTCAGGCAAAGGAGATGGATTGAAAAGATTAAAGACTTTGATCTTACCATTTCTTACACTCCAGGCAAAGCTAATGTTATGGCCGATGCTCTCAGTCGCAAGTCGTATTGCAATAATCTCATGATCATGGAAAGCCAACCTCCTCTTCATGAAGAATTCCAGAAGCTGAACCTTGGTCTTGTTCCTCAAGGCTATCTTGCAAACTTGACAGCCAGTCCAACTCTCGAGGACAAGATTCGTTCTGAACAACTTCGTGATGCTGAAATCAAGAAGATGGTAGAGCACATCAAAGAAGGCAAGGAGAAATTGAAGTCCTTCTCAATTAATGACAAGGGAATTGTGTTCTTCGAAGGACACATTGCAGTTCCTCAAGTTCAAAGTCTCAAAGATGTCATCCTCAAGGAGGCTCATGAAACTCCTCTCTCCATACACCCTGGAAGTACAAAGATGTACCAGGATCTCAAGACACTGTATTGGTGGCCTGGCATGAAACGTGAAATTGCTCAATACGTTTCTGAATGCGACGTTTGTCAACGTGTTAAGGCAGTTCATCAGAAAACAGCCGGTCTTCTCCAACCTCTGAAAATCCCTGAGTGGAAGTGGGACATGATTGAAATGGACTTCGTCACTGGTTTTCCAAAGTCCAAGAAGGGCAACGATGCAATCTTCGTTGTCATTGATCGTCTCACTAAAGTAGCTCACTTCTTTGCTGTCAAAGAAACAATCTCAGCTAGCCAGTTAGCAGAGCTCTACACAGCAAAGATCGTTCCTCTTCATGGTGTTCCATTGGAAATAAGCTCAGACCGTGGAAGCATCTTCACTTCTCATTTCTAGAAAATCTTTCAAGAAGCTTTGGGCACCAAACTTCTGTTCAGCACAGCTTATCACCCTTAGTCTCAAGGGCAAGTCGAAAGAGTCAATCAGATTCTCGAGGATATGCTCAGAGCATGTGGTCTCTCCTTTGGCATGAAATGGGAGGAATGTCTTCCATATGCTGAATTCTCCTACAACAACAGCTTCCAGGCAAGCCTAGGCATGGCACCATTTGAGGCTCTCTATGGCCGCAGATGCAGGAGTCCAATCAATTGGTCTGGAGCTGGTGAACGTTCACTCTTAGGCCCTGACATTGTTAAGGAAGCCGAAGAGAAAGTTCGCATCATTCGTGACAATCTGAGGATTGCTCAGTCTCGTCAGAAAAGCTACTATGACAGCAAGCACAGGGATATGATCTATGCATCTGGTGACAAAGCATATCTCCGTGTAACTCCCCTCAGAGGCACTCATCGTTTTGGTGTAAAAGGAAAGCTTGCACCAAGATACATTGGTCCTTTCAACATTCTCTCAAGGCGTGCAGAAAATGCCTATCGTCTTGAACTTCCAGAAAAGCTATCCAAGGTGCACGATGTGTTTCACGTGTCACAGCTCAAGAGGTGTTTCAAAGATCCAGATCGTGCAGTTGATCATGATTCCATTGAACTGCAAGAAGATCTCTCTTATGAGGAGCACCCTATTCGAATCCTCGATGAGACCGAGCGCAAAACTCGCAACAAGAGCACCAAGTTCTTGAAAGTGCAGTGGTCCCATCATTCCGATAAAGAGGCAACGTGGGAGACCGAAGAGGATCTTCGCAAGAAGTATCCGGACCTTTTCTCTTCTCAGTAGGAATCTCGGGGCGCGATTCCTTCAAGGGGGGGGGGGGCGTTTTGTAACATCCCAAGTATGAAAAACTCCTTTAGAATGTTTGCTTTTTGTTAATTTATGTTTTGCATCATGACATCATAAGCATTGCATTTGTTTTCATTTGTTTTCCTTTTGTTTTCCCTTGTTTTCTATTTGGATTTTCAAATCAAATTTCAAATTTTGTTTCATACTTGTTCTATTACAAATTTTCAAATGAAAATTTCAAACCCAAACATCATTTTGTTTCCATTAAAGTTGGAAGATCAAACCATTAACTTGCTTAAGTTAAATAATCTAATTAATTCAACTTTCATTCAAAATTCAATTAAATTTCCAAACAGCAACCATTTTGAAATTTATGAAAATTACAAAACACTCCAATCATTTGTTTCAAATAAACTTGAAATTAAAAACTTTTAATTGCTTAAGTTTCAATAATTTATTTATACCAATGTTTCACTCAAATTCAAGTGAAATACAAACATCAACCAAAAATTCAAAAATTTGAAAACAAACACTTGGCACAGTTGGGTTTGTGAATAACAAGATATAAAAATTTATCACCAAATTTTAAACCCCCTAAAAACCTTCCTTTTTCTTCCTTTCTATTTCTGCAAAAAAAAAACAGTTTCATTAAACAGAAAAACAAAAAATAAAATAAAACAGAGGGGAGAGGCAGGCCAGTGGGCTAAGCCTAGCCCACCAGCACGGCCTGGTACCCCCCCTCGTCACCTACCTCTGTACGGCACGCCATCCGCGCTGTCCACGTCGAGTACAGAGGCAGGGGACGGCCACGAGCTCCTCCTCCCCTCCTTAAAACCTAGCTGCCTCGAGCTCCTCTGCCTAGCCCTAGACCTCCTCCCTCGCGCCGTCGTTTTCCTTCTTCTTCCTCTCTCTCACCCTCTGCTCCACTCTGTATCTCACCACCGAAAACCACCACCAACGTACTATATCTCCGGTGATCGCCGCCGTTACGATGCGCCACCGTGCAGGTTAGCCACAGGAATCGAGTCCCCGCGACTGCCTCTTCATCCTCGACACCGCCACGGGACCACGGAGCTGCTGCATCGCCGCCGCCATCCTCTTCCCCGTCGCCGGCCACCTTCCACCACCGAGCCCTTCTTCCTCCCTCCCGGTGAGCTCCACCTCGTCTCCCTCCTCCTTTTCCCTCTCAGCATCTCCATGTCGCCTGCACGCGCACGCACGCATCCCTGCACCCATCCACGGCGAGCAGCAACGAGCAGCAGCAGCAGCTCACCGCCGGCGAGCACCGTACCTGTCGTGGTTCAGTTAACTGACGAAATTCAGTTTCGTCAGATAACGAAAACTGAACCACAAAACCAAACCTACCTCCTATCTGTCAACAGACAGCATCACATCGCAGTGGCAACAGCCTGCGCGCACGCTCACGAGGTCGTGGGTTCGATCCCCGCCTCCGCGGGATTAATCCCACCCTTTTTTGCGCAGTTGCCACGCGGGCAGGCAGGGCCCACCTGCCATAGGCAGTGTGTGCCACGCTAGCTGCCAGCGCAGCGCCAACTGGGCACTGGCCCACAGGCCAGTGACCCAGGGGTCGTTCTGCTGGGTAGAAAAGGTCCCCAGGGACCTATTCTGAAATCTTTTTCGCACCTAGGCCCCTGAACATAATCTGTATGTTATTAAAAATTGCAGTATAGCCCACAATTTTCAAATTTGAATAACTTTTGCATAACAAGTCCAAATAAAATAAATAAAATATTTTTTCCAACCCAAATTTAATTCTCCACCTGTTTAAATCATTTGTTTTCTGTTTTGAACATTTAAAATGTTTTCAAAATTCAAATTCAAGCAACCCATTTCAAATTTGGTTAAATTCATAACTAATTCAAACTTAATTCAAATATCACATATAAAATATGTTTTCCATGCCAAATTGAACCACCTTTCCAAATATACACTTTGTTTAATGTTTTGAATAATAAAGTTTGGTTAAATAATTTAAACCTTGTTTTAATCATTTAAAAATTGCTAAATTCATAACTTGGTCAAATTAAATTCTTTTTGAACAAATAAAATATGTTTTCAAACCAGAAAAGTATAATCTTTTCAAATATGAATTTTATTAAATGTTTTGAACAAATAAAAAAATTCAAATAAATTCATACTTGAATTAAATTCATTTAAATCTTGTTTAAACTTGTTTAATTCATAATTAATTCATTCTAATTCCCTTTTCAACAAATGAAACATGTATTCCACCTAAAATTTTGTGTTCTGTCCAAATATGAATTTTGTTATTTAATTTGAATAATTAAAATTGGTGAAAACAACAAATGCTTGTGTAACTCCTTTAAGGAGCCAATTTTTCATAACTTAATAATTAAATTTCAAACTTGGTAAACACCTTTTCAAATTGAATCTATTGTTGTTTTCTCATTATTTTCCTCATCCATGCATCATGCTAATCCACTTTCACATGTTGATTAGTTGTATATCAGTTAATCCAATCTTAATTCATGGGCTTTCCATATGCAATCCAAATTGCATATGGGTCCATTTAAACATGTTACCATGTCAACTAGCTTATTATGATGCATCAATGAAGTTGCCATGCATCATCCCATGATTGTGCATTATGCCATGTTATTGATTGTTTGTCTCTCTGCGTTGTTTGTTTGCTTCTTCTCGAATAGACGACGACGTTGAGACAGACGAGGTTTACGACACTACTTCTGAGGAGTTAGCCCAGTACCAGGCTACTGAGTTTGCAGGCAAGTATTCACTCACATGAACCATTGTGTTCCTTTCCACACTGGATACCGATACTTTCCGTTGTCTATCCTGCTAGCCTTATGAATCGTTGCTTGTGTTCGATCCTACCACATGTTATCCTGTATACCTGATATAGCCTCACCTCCACACCTATAACCCTGTTGCTTGTTGCCTGTGTCTTACTAGCATGCTTAGGGTTGTTTATGCTCGAGTCTATTGTCCATTACTTTCTGTTACCATATTTTATTATGTTCTGGGGCTCGATGTTAAAACAACAATCATGCTAATGTTATGGGTAATGATAATTTGATGATAAGGCACCGGCAGGAGGCCCGACGTGGTTTTGAGGCCTGCTAGTGTCGACCCTAATTAGGAAAAGGGTCTTGTCTACTGATCCATGATGAGCGCACTATCCGCATGTGGGAAGCGTGTATGCGCGCCCCCCTCAATTTGATTCGATTCACATCTCGTCCAAATCGCCTCATTTAGTTCGGGTTTTCCATTTGCCGCACGCATATGCAGGTACGAACCCGAGGCCAGGGTGGAAACTTTTGTAGTCGGCATTTAGGGAGACACGTTCTTAGAGTGCTATGAGGGTCCCCTTTTCTTCGTGGGGCTTGATTAGCCGTGCGCTCAATTGCACGGGGTTCTTTGGGCTTGATGCGAAGAAGAGTTGAGTTGTGTTGAGTGCCCCGCTTGGTGGAAGGGCCATTCCATCTGGCGGGTTATTCTTACGTGTACGGCCAAATTGGTGCATCCCTGCAGGGTTAAATCTTCTCGAGAAGCCGTGTTGTCCGCGGTTATGGATGACTTGGTGAAAGTACTGGCTAACAAGTACTCAGAACAACTTACACCTAACTAATGATAACTTGACTAGTAATAGTCTTATTGACACAATAACTTGAACCATCATTAATCCAACTGTGTGAGTTATCCTCGGGTTGCTTCTTTGGATAAGGGGCGAGATCCAGGATGGGTTTGTTTGAGGTTAGTGATAGTTGGTTACGATACGCTATCTTATCCCTCTCTTTTAGCCGGATGTTGTAGCGTGTTTCTGTAGTTGGTTAGAGCAGCCTGCTGCCGCACTTTTGTATCACCTATTCTTCCGTTGAACCCAAAGCATCTGTACTTGGTGTTGCCGGGTACACTATGGTATCTTGTGAGTCTTTCTTGCCAGTACTTGTCTGTACTGACCCCTTTGGGGCTGTGGTTTCCGCAGACTACGTTTCCGAGGATCCCCATGGTGGCTACTACGTGGAGTATGACGAGGCTGCTGACGAGTAGATAGCGGACCCGGGCAGGATCTGAGACATCGTGGATGGGCTCCGTCTTTTCGTTTCCGGCCTCTTAGGCCTATTTGGATCTTGTCTGTACCCAGACACTTTGGATGCTTCCGCTGTGTTGTAATGATGAATTGTTGGGACATGTGTCCTATGGATGATTGTATTTGCTACCTCTGCTCTAGTGAGAGCTCTTTGCAACTTATTTCAATCTTTTGTGTCTTAGAGATATGTTGTGATATCACTTGTTCTAATGCCGTTGACGTACCATGTGTGTATGTTATGAAGTACGTCAATGGAAGTAGTCGGATTTCTATGGGATGGTTTACGCAGACGATGGATAGTAGAGAATGGTTGTCACATGTTTACGTGTTGGCCTGCTCATATTGAGATGCGGGTGCCGGTATGCCCCGTAAGCCATTTGTTCTACTGTTTAGCGGACTGTGAGTATCCTCTAGAAGTCCGGGTGCGAAACCTTTGCTTTACAATAAAAACCTTGCTAGCTCATGAGCCACACCATGAGACGTCCTAGCACAATGTATGAATTTGACCTTTCCAATTGAAATAGCTATATCACAACATTACCACATGCACCCATTTTATTTGTGTCTAGCACCCTCCAATGGTGTCCTCTTTGGGGGCGCCGGATCTGTGTCCGTGGATTTGGTGGGTGTCGTCCACAGCAGCACCCCCACAAAACTCTTGTCAAAAGAACAAAAACGGTTGGTTCTTGAAGTTTACACAACTTAAACTGGACAAATCGAAAAAACATCCAAGGCAATTTATCCTAAACCTATCTAGTTGTGCCCGATGCCAAGGATACCCGATTCGACAATCTTCCGTAGAGTCTAGGCGAGCTCGTACTAGTCCGCCACAGCCTCGAGTCGGTTCGGTGCACCCGAAGCGCCAATGTCGAAGAAGATGCCAGTGATGTAGCTTCCTCTACATCCTCGTCCCGCTTGAATGCAGGCAGGACATGTTCGAAGAGGTTGCCTCGGCTACAGGCACCGGAGCCCCTGCCCACTGGGTCACTCTGACATTCCCTGGCCCCACCGGCTGCTGCGGCGGCAACTCGTTGTCGGTGTACTCCTCTGCTGGCGGAACCCTAGATCTGCGCCGGAGACGGTGCTCATGGTTGACCGCGGCCTCCGCGCGAACCCTACACAGGTATTCCTTTGCCATTCCCGACATCGTTATGAGTTTTGTCTATGGCGAGACTCTGGCTTTTATAGTGGCGGAAAGCACCGGGAGGGCGGGACGAGGCGGGAAGCGGCGGGAGGGCGGGAAGGAGAGCACGCATCCCGTCACAGTAAATGGCAGCGACACTTCTGGGCCGCGATGGCCCTGGCATCGCTTGGGGAGTCGGGAAGGCTACGACCCGCTTAAATGCAAGGCATATTGCATCGGCGCACTGCTGTCCCATTGCCTGGTGGACAGTCGCGTCCCGTCATTGCCAATAACGCAGGCGGAACAACCTCCTGCACGACGCCTTTAACCGCCTTTGGCGTGGCTTGGATCTATGATGATAAGGGGTTGCCCGATCTTCTCGATGAACTCACATGATAACTTGGTAGATAAATTGTGTCTCTCCACGAACTCTCCGGTTAATTCCTGATGCCAATTGCAACAACAACCAATCCCTTGGATATTCGCAAATCCACACACTTGCACGAGCAGCCTCAACCAATTCCGTGGAATAGCAGATAACACGCAAAACTTGCAGATGTATCAATTCCTGATGAGTGCTTCAAGCAGTCAACAATGGAGTCTAGGGTTTATGTTTAAAGGTAGTCTAACCTTTCACACGCAGGTGAAAAGGTATATATGAGAGGAAGGGGGTGCGGCCACAAGGGGGGTTGCGCAAGCACCAGCCCAACTCGACTAGGACTCAACCCTTAAGGGGTTTGGATTCGGACTAGGGGATACAAACAGACCCATGAGGGGGGGGGGGCAATAGGCATGCAAGCCTTTATTCTACACGCATTGGGACACCCTAGGACATGTCCTTGGTGCCCCCATAAGCCTAATGCGCATCACACAAATATATGGGCTGAAACACCCTAAGACATGTCCTTGGTGCTCCCATCTCCATCATGCATAGCTCCTGGTTTCTCCTTCTTGTGTGTGCTGCCATCATCAAATACCACAAATATTGAACCATGTCCTCTTTTAGTCCTAGGAAAACCTAACACAAAATCCATACTAATGTCTTGCCAAGCTATAGTAGGTGCAGGAAGAGGAGTATATAATCCATGAGGTTTTAGTTTAGACTTAGCCTTGTTGCAAGTGATGCAACGTCTCACAAACCTCTCCACATCTCTTCTCATTCGTGGCCAATAAAAGTGATCAGCCAACATCAGCAATGTTTTCTCCCTCCCAAATTGTCCCATCAATCCACCACTATGTGATTCCTGCAACAATAACAAACGCAAGGACGACTCGGGCACACATAATTTGTTAGGTCTAAACAAATATCCATCATGCAAATGAAATTTATCCCATGCTTTCACATTAGTACAATTCGCATATGCATGTTTAAAATCATTATCTTGAGCATACAAATCTTTCACACTCTCCAAACCAGGAATTTTTCACATCCAATTGAGTTAAAAGCATACCTTTTCTAGAGAGAGCATCGGCAACAACATTATCTTTGCCTTTCTTGTATTTAATTATGTATGGGAAAGATTCAATGAATTCAACCCACTTAGCATGTCTTTTATTAAGGCTAGATTGGCTGTTTAAAAATCTCAAAGCTTCATGATCAGAATGTATGATAATGTCTTTTGGCCACAAATAATGTTTCCAAACCTCAAGAACTCTAACAAGTGCATACAATTCTTTATCATAAACAGAATAGTTCAATTGGGCACCATGCAATTTATCAGAAAAATAAGCAACATGTTTGTTTTCTTGCATAAGCACACCACCAATACCAATACCACTTGCATCACACTCAATTTCGAATTGTTTGTTGAAATTAGGCAAAATTAACAATGGGGCCGAAATCAACTTGTTCTTTATCTCATCAAAAGCAATATCTTGTTCAACCCCCATGTAAAATCAACACCCTTCTTAGTTAACTCATTTAATGGTGCAGCAAGAGTACTAAAATCCTTGACAAATCTTCTATAGAAACCAGCCAATCCATTAAAACTTCTCACTTGACTAACACTTGTTGGAATAGTCCAATTTTTAATAGCTTCAATTTTAGATCCATCCACTTCAATACCATGTTTAAACACAACATATCCCAGAAATACGACCTTATCTTTGCAAAAAGTGCACTTAGCAAGATTACCATATAATTTATTTGCTCTCAACACATGCAAGACTTGTCTAATATGATCAACATGTTCATATTTCATTGTGGCTATATATGAGAATATCATCAAAATAAACAACCACAAATCTGCCAATAAACTCTCTCAAAACATGGTTCATAAGTCTCATTAAAGTACTAGGTGCATTAGTTAAACCAAAATGCATCACTAACCATTCATATAAACCAAATTTAATTTTGAAAGCAGTTTTCCATTCATCCCCCTCTTTCATCCTAATCTGATGATAACCACTACGCAAATCAATTTTAGAGAAAACAACAGCACCACTTAATTCATCTAACTTGTCCGCCAAACGAGGTATATGATGATGTTAACGAATAGTGATGTTGTTAATTGCTCTACAATCTACACACATGCGCCAAGTACCATCTTTCTTAGGAACTAAAATAACAGGAACAACACATGGAGACAAGCTAATTCGAATATAACCTTGTCGAGAAGCTCCTGCACTTGTTTACGAATTTCCTCGGTTTCTTGGGGATTTGTCCTGTAAGGGGCTCGGTTTGGCAATGTTGCTC
Source organism: Alopecurus myosuroides (assembly GCA_028641055.1). Lineage (NCBI taxonomy): Eukaryota > Viridiplantae > Streptophyta > Magnoliopsida > Poales > Poaceae > Alopecurus > Alopecurus myosuroides. The sequence goes on from CM054059.1 coordinate 341,205,608, forward strand.
CAGGGATCAAATCAATCTGGTTCTCAATGCCACGCAATGGTGGTAGCCCCGCTGGTACCTCCTCTGGAAAAACATCATCAAAGTCCTGCAACACATGAGAAACACCAAGAGGAATAGGGGTCATGTCAGAAGAAACCAAAATTTCTCCCTTGTGCATAAGCACTATAGGAAGCATACTAGGTTCCTCACGAAATTCTCTCAAGTCCTCTTTGGTGGCTAACATATATAATAGGCTCACTCCCTCACCTTTATTTTTACCATTCAGCTTGTTTTTATCACTCATAGAAGGATTACTCTCTTGTTTTTCTCTCTCACTCTCCTTCTCTAAATTCACTTCAGTTTTTTGACGAGACTCATTTACAATTTGCTGTGGTGTCATAGGTCTCAAAATAATATCCTTCCCATGCCAATTCAACTGGTATGTGTTAGCTCTCCCATTATGTGTAACATTCCTGTCAAACTGCCATGGTCTTCCAAGCAACATGTGACAAACAGACATGGGCACAACATCACACTCAATAGTACCAGTATAGGTCCCAATTTGGAAGTCCACTCTCACCATGGGAAGCCACTGTATATAATAAGGATGAGGGTGTGGAATATATTTCAATTTCAGTTTTACACATAGCTCTTTACTAGCAAGATTTCTGCAACTCCCTCCATCAATAATTACTTTGCAAGGCATTTTAGGACCTACAATTGCTTTGGTTTGGAAAAGATTGCACCTCTGATTTTCTGGAGAAGGAACAACACTCAAAGCAGCAGCATTTTGTGATCAAACAATTATGGGGTAATGTGTGGCATAAGCATCAAGTGGACCACCTTTCTCATCACAATCCTCCTCCTCATTAAGATCAACATCATCTCCAGTCTCATACTCATTATCCTCATTAACAAGCATGGTCTTTTTATTGGGACATTCTCTCTTGAAGTGGCTTTTACCTCCACATGTGTGACATGGCATATCTCTATTTCGGGTTGTAGAAGTAGTGGATCCACTAGCACTTGCCGTTGGTTGCACTTGCCTCTTAGAAGTAGAGGGGGTTCTCTCGGCCTTGGGTATAGAAACCCCACGGCTAGGTGTGGCCTGTCGTGATGGTGATGAAAAACTGGAATTTCTAGGTGAAAACACCCTTCTAGCACTCATCCTTGCCTCCTCGGCTAGCTGTGATTCTGCCTCCCTTACATGATGTAATAATTCAGTCATATCATTATATTGAAGGTGCTTCACAATGCTTCTAATTTTGAATTGTAAACCTGAGATAAAATGTTGCATAGTATGTTCTGGTTCTTCTCTCACTTTGGCCCTCTAAATAATCAACTCCATCTCTCTAAAATAAGCATCAACAGACATTGTACCTTGCTTCAATTATTGCAATTTATCATATAGTGTTCTCACATTATTGTTTGGCACAAATCTGCTCCTCATGAGTTGCTTCATAGTAGCCCAAGTAACCACCTCAGGATCACCATTTTCTGCCCTCAATTGTGTAATATTATCCCACCACAAAAGAGCATAACCATCAAAACTAGAAGAAGCCAATTTGATCTTTCTATCTTCATTGTAATCATGCAATCTCCATAGCTTCTCAATTTTCAGCTCCCACATCAAATAATCTTCTACATCATCATTATCAAAGTTGAAAGGAGGAATAGAAAATTTTGGCTTGCCCAAACCATCATCTTCTCTATTATTTTCATGAACTTGTACCCTCCTAGCAGGAAAACCTCCACGGCCATGCTGAGCATGGGCTCGCCTGGCTCCCAATCATCATCATTACCTCTTTGTTCTAATTGAGTAGACAATTGAGTAATTTGTCTAGTCAAGTTTGTGAGAGATTCTTGCATAATATCAACAGATTCCTGAGAAGCAGCTTTCTCAGTTTTAATATCCATCTGCTGTAAATCCCTCCTCAAGATTTCATCATAAGCATCAAGCTTCTTATCAATTCGGGTGGTTACCACTTCATCATACTCATCAAGTTTTTTATCTGGAACTGATCATGTCTCTAAATTTGGAGAGATCTCCCCATGTGAGCACATCATCAACAGTCTTCTTAGAAGTGGCCTCAGTAGCTTTCCCATAAATTTTATCCACCTGCACATCACTAGCCACAGACTCCGTGGATTAATGTGTTAGTGAAAACAAAAATATGGGATGTGGTGTTCTCTCACAACTCACTCAAAACAGCAAAGCAATGAGGTCAACTTACTGTTCCAAAGTGAACAGCAATACTTACCACATGTAAAACAACACTACTATGGCTTGGTGTGAACAAGAGAATACCCATGGATTTTAGCTAACACAAGGCAAAACATGATATATAGTGGGGCTTGGTATGGATACCTAACAACACCAATAACAAGTCCTATTTGCTGTTTGTGATGATAGAAAAATAATACCTAGGAAACACACACCAAAGTGGAGACAAATGTGGCAATGCAATTATATGGATGGAAATATTGCAATACACTCGAAAGACACTAGGTATGCTCAAAGATATCACAAGCACAAGATTGCTCAATGGAAAGTGTCAATATAGTAGTGGTGAAATAGCTCCAATAATAATATAGAAATGTATCTCACGACCTTTTTTCTTTTTCTGTTTTTCTCCTTTTCTATTTTATGTTTTTCTCTTTTTTATACTTTTATAACTGGCCAAAAATAACTAGGAGCAAAAATAAGAACAAAATTATCAGTGTGACACAATGTATGTGAATATGAGCAGCTTGAAGTGAGAAAAAAAGCTATTCTTTTTTTGAAACATACCTATATGTTGCTGTAGAAAGCCTGAGTCTATGTCTCACTAGGAACGGAAAATAAAACCTAAAGAAAATGTAAAAGAAAACTAAACCGAAAAATAACTAGAGCTAAAAGAAAAACTCACGGCAGAAATTTGTACTACGACAGAGAAACACGCAGATTTGCGCTGGCGGCAGGCTATCGCGGCAGAAAATCGGGCCAAAACGCTGCCGTACGGCAGGGGTTGAGCGCAGGCGAGGCGCGCCCGAGGGAGAGACTGGCTGTGGTCTTGCGCGCGGTAGGGAAACGATCGGTTTCGTGCCAGCGGCAGAGCGTTTGCGGCAGAAAACACGGGCGATCGCTGCCGTGACGGGAGGGAGCAGCAACTAGCGCGCGCCTGGAGTTTTTATGGATGCGCGCACGGTGGAAACCGATTTTGGCTAGGGCGCGGCAACGGTGAGAACCCGTGTACGGTAGGGAGACGATCGGCGGCAGGAAATTGGTGATTTTGGTGTCGCGGCAGAATCAACGCCTACGCGAATTGGAATAGAACTTGCACTCTGATTGGAATTTTTTGGTGAAATTTTGTGGACACGGTGGAAACAAGAGGATGAACATCTAGAACTTTAAACCTAGACCGAAAACAAAAGACTCAAAAAGAGAAAAGAAACACGAAAATCAACCACAAAGCAGCAACTAAAACTTGATAAAAGTGATGATCTAAGGCTATGGCTCGAACTACTCCTATTTTTTGTGGCTTTTTCGGTGGATAGGTAATGAAAAACAAACTAATCTAATAGAGCACGATAGCTCACCGAGTTAACCTGTAAATCTGATACCAAGATGATTAGGGGTTGCCCGATCTTCTTGACGAACTCACACGATAACTTGATAGATAAATTGTGTCTCTCCACAAACTCTCCGGTTAATTCCTGATGCCAATTGCAGCAGTAACCAATCCCTTGGATATTCGCAAATCCACACACTTGCACAAGCAGCCACTGACTACTAGTGGTCCTGTATCAACTAATTCCCACTGGAATAGCAGATAACACGCAAAACTTGCAGATGTATCAATTCCTGATGAATGCTTCAAGCAGTCAACAATGGAGTCTAGGGTTTATGTTTAAAGGTAGTCTAACCTTTCACACGCAGGTGAAAATGTATATGAGAGGAAGGGGGTGCGGCCACAAGGGGGGTTGCGCAAGCACCAGCCCAACTCGACTAGGACTCAACCCTTAAGGGGTTTGGATTCGGACTAGGGGATACAAACAGACCCATGAGGGGGGGGGCAATAGGCATGCAAGCCTTTATTCTACACGCATTGGGACACCCTAGGACATGTCCTTGGTGCCCCCATAAGCCTAATGCGCATCACACAAATATATGGGCTGAAACACCCTAAGACATGTCCTTGGTGCTCCCATCTCCATCATGCATAACTCCTGGTTTCTCCTTCTTGTGTTTGCTGTCATCATAATCTCTCTCCATGTGTTCTCCCATGCATTGCTCCAGGGCTCCTTGATCCTCTCCTCCATTAATGCTTGTGTTATCAACAACCTGAATCATACATAAATGCAAGGATTTAGGTAGTATAAAATTCTCAGAACCACAAACATCATAATTTAATAAGAGTGAGTTCACCTGCTGTTCTAGTAGTTTGATTCTTGATCTAGTCATTGGTCCAATCTTCACTTCATCACGTTTCTCTTGAACAACAACATCATCATCAATGGGATAAATAGTAGATGTACTAGGGATGTCCTCATCATATGACAAGCGTATTCAGGGTTGCCCCGGGCAAGCTCCTCGGTTTTCTAGTATCGCACCACGGTATTGAGGCAACCCAGACAAGATCTGAGCCATAGAAGAAATACAACCACTGATGTGTCTCATGGACTTGCAGCGCCATGCGGGATGCATGGTAGCTCTCGGGCATTTCATCTCCAAGTTCGGTGACAAGGCCGTGCCATTTTTCAAAATCATGAAGCGAACGGACCCTTTTAAGTGGACTCCTAAAGCGGCCACGACATTTGACAAGCTCAAGAGATATCTGGCCAGTCCACCCGTCTTGGTCGCCTTGCAACCTCGCGAGCCTCTACGCCTCTACCTAGCAGCTACGCCTCAAACAGCAAGTGATGCCCTCGTGTCGGAGAGAGAAGCGCTAGTCCCACCCAAGAAAAGGACGTCATCGCCCAACCCAGCATCCCTCGACGAGGAAGCTACACGAGTCCCTTCCCGAGAGAACGTCAACACACAACAAGAACTCCTCCAGGAGAACCTCTCCAAGCTTCAAGAGGACCATAATGAGCCTCAGGAGCTCGCCGCCAATCCCTCTGCAACCACCCTCATCGAGCATCCCATTTACTTCGTCAACATGGTGCTCTGAGACGCTCATGAGAGGTACACCGTGAAGGAGAAGCTCCTATACGCGCTCGTCATCGCCTCCTCAAAGCGACGCCACTGCTTCCAGGGACACCCCATCAAGGTGGTATCCGCCTTGCCCCTGGAGCAAATCCTGCGAATCTCCAACGCCATAGGATGTGTCGCGGAATGGTCGGTCGAACTAAAACCTTTCGAGCTGCAATTCCTCACAACCATGATAGTCAAAGGAGGTGCTTTATGAGAGTTCAACATGGAATGGACTAAGCCACAGCCCGAGGAAGACCCTGAGGAAGAAACAACAGTCTCAGGGATGTTGGCCCCGGGCTACTTTACCATGCACTTCGATGGCACTTTCTCCTCTGACGGCTCGAGGGCTGGCATCATGCTCACGTCACCAACATGCAAAAAGCTATACTATGCCATGCAACTTCACTTCGGCCGCAGGGCCAAGGTCTCCAACAACATCGCCGAGTACAAGGGCCTGCTCACCAGAATCAGAGCCACCATCGCCCTCGGCATCAAGCGCCTCATCATCAAGGGCGACTCGCAACTCCTGGTCAAGTTATCCAACAAGACCTACACGGCTAAAGACACACACATGACTCTGTACCTCATCTTACCTCACTTCAGGAGTCATCGTTTTCATCGCTGCTCTCGCTCTCGGCGCAGCACTCCGCGCGTCCGCCATGGTGTTAGAAGATCTTCACGAAGAGCTTATCTTCCTCGTTGAAGCGAAAGTGGAGGATTTGTTTCCGCTCCAACCTCTGGTAGCGGGCGAAGGTATTCCACCCCCGCGTCAGCGTCAAGCAGCCGATGGAGCTGAACTCGGTGGCCACCCACCAGGAGCCATTGATGTAGCCTTCCATCTGACGCCACAAACCCCTGGGCGCGCCATGGTCGATGACTCTCGCGAAGGAGTCCGGGAGTGGCAGACAGCTACAAAGCTGGCCACGCAGCCCCACTAGGAATTTGGGCGCCGCTACCCCTATGTGATCCTCCCCGCGGGGAAAGGAACCGGCCGGCCCATCGCGACCATCTTGGGTGTTCATTCCATGGCCTCGACAACCATGGGAGCCCGCTCCACTGCGGCCTCAGATCCCTCCGGCGCTTCCACACTCGCCAGCGCAGAGCGAGTGTTGCGCCTCGGGGTAACGGAAACATCTATCGCGGAGGCGTTGCCTCGTCGACAGCGAGCCATGCACTCTCCTCTTCTCATCTACCTCCACTAAGACAGAAATGATGGATGGCAGGGAAGGAAGAACAAGCACAAGTATGGGTCTAGGGGAACACGGTGCGCCTAGTATTTCTACCCCGTCAGGAGCCTCCTCCTCTCTGCACTGGTCCATTTCCATGCGGACCCGAGGATCAAGAAAGAGCGACAAATCCTCACTGATAGACGGGACTCAACAACAAAAGGCGACTGACATGGCGCCAAAGCAGATATGGCGATGGGACGTTACGGGGCGTCGTGGAGATCATGGGAATCAACCCTACAAAATGTTGCGCCACATGCCCGTGTGATGTAGCACACCCCATTCCACCAAGCTCTACACCAACACCCATTGGTCCCATGACAAGATCACGAGAAAAGGCGATGCATGATAAGGTCAACTCAATCCTCTCTCTCTATGCATTCGATGACTTGGTGAATAGTGCGCTACCTCATGGAACTACCCTACGCACGCTCAGATTTGGTCCCTCAATGGCGCCCCAAGAGGGTGGCCAAGAAACTCAAGAACATGCCTAAGACGATGCCCAAGAAGATAGCATGGAAAGCCAAGAAGGAGGCATTGAGGAAGAAGAAGAAGAGGAAGAAGGAGGAGGAGGCCAGGAAACCTAGCCTCACAGCCTGGCCAGGCCGGCCTCCCTGCGCTCCTTAGGCCAGGTCCCCAACAGACCCGCCCGGCCTAGAGGCCGGCCTTGGGCCGGCCTTCCCGCGTCGCTAGGCCGGCCACCCAACAGACCCGGTCGGCCTCCTAACCCGACCAGGCCGTCCTCCCAGCCCGGATTTCCTACCAGCACGCAAAAGAGGGGAAAATGCGCCCTTTCACCCCACCTACCCCCTTGGCTATAAAAGGGCTCCCCTTGGACCAGATCTAGGTTAGAGATGAATTGAGAATTGAGCTTTGATCCCTCCTGTGTTCCTGTTGTGAGTCTACTCCTTAGATGTTTATCTAGGAACGAATCAAGGCTCCTCCATCTACTCTTGTATTTTGATCGAATCAAGGTTACTCCGAAATAGCCATCCTTTCCTCTTGGGATTCAGTTGGTGTTCTCCCAATCTTCTTTGACTGACCCTCGAGGATCTATTGGTGCAGTGGACCAGCCGCAGGGTTGAATTGGTTCCAATCAAGGTGAGTTCGAGTGGATTGCTTGCCGAAGGCGGACTCGGGTTTAGTTGTGTGCTTTATGAATCCTCTAGTTAAACGAATCCCCCTCATGTTCTTCCTTGTGTTCTTCGTTTCCCCCTCGTGTTCTTCATGTGTTTGGTCAATTCGGGAGATCGGGCCACCCTAGAGGTTAACCCCTCCATCATCTGGTATCAGCAGCCTTGTTGCCACGAATTTGACCCCCTACAAACCCCCTTTTCCAGTAAATTTTTTCTTTCCCATACCTATATTCAAAAAATTCACCAAAAATAGCCTAAAAAGGGATTTTGACCGATCTATCGATTTGTTGAGTTTTTAGTGGATTTGTTGCTTAAGACAATTTTCCACCCTTCTATTCAACCACTTTTCCCCAATTTGTCCACGAATTTGCAAGATCCGAGCAAGTAATTTCGGAGTTCTTTGTGTTCTTGACGCCCAGGAAAAATTCCTGATTTCGATTTCTAGACAGATTTTGAACGCTGTTTTTCTTTTGTCGTTGTTGGTACGATTTGAGTGATTCAAAGTGCGTCGTGATGCCCTCAACATCATCTACAACACGACATTGACAGCCGCAAGTCCGCGTTCATCAATCCCCTAGGTATAACTTGCTCCGGCTTGAACTAACCCATCTTTTTGCGTACCTTGCCCATTCGGACTAGCTCTTTTATATTGCTTGGCATTGCACTAGTGCCATCAAGAGTGCATGTTTGGCACTTGTGGGGGCGTAGTTTCGAGTAGGCATTAGCATTTTGGAATCATCAAAAATAATAAAAATTAAAAAAGATCGATGCCAATTGCTATCCATTGTATGAACGTGTAGCTTCGCATCGCAAAACAGTGACCGGTTGCCACGGTGCGAATCTTATTGCTTTTAAATTTTGCGATTTGAGCTAGTGTCCTCCTTGTGTTGGTGTGGCATTGAGCTCAGTCTTTGTTAGAAACATTTCGTCATTGCTCGTCTATTGGCCGCACTAACCCCATTTAATCATTTGTGTGTGTGTTCCATTTGTTTGCACCCCTCGTAATTTGGTTCTTTTGCTAACATTTCATTATGGTTCATTTCTACTTTTAATAACAACTTTTTTTCATTGGTTTTGGTTGATTTTCCTCGCCACTTTCCTAACCCATTTGAGCTCCTCATAAAGTGTGTGAGTTGTCGCCTTTTGGTTTTTCTTATTTACTCGAATTTGCCTTGTGACGAACCATTCTAACCTTTGGAAATCCACTTGCTCCAATACAACCTTCAAGGTAAAGTTGGGTAAGTGACACACATCCACCAACAACATATCCGTCATCTTGGTATCTCTTGTGTGCTTTTGCAATGGTTAGGGAAGGTGACTTCACAAGTCCGAGTTCGGAGGAAGATGGCAACCCCTTCTATATCGACAATACCCACAACTTTGTGACTCACCGTGAGCATGTGGAATTTCGTGCCATTGTGCGTGATGGCTTGGAACACTATGAGCGTCGCCTACGTGAGCAAGATGCAAGATTCAATGATCAATTGGCGCACATCAACATCAACTTAGCAAATCTTGCTATCCGTCCTCGATCATCCTCATCTTCACACCGAACAAGGAGTTCCACAAGGTTGAGCCATCCACGTGACCAACCTCATGCTCCTCACCAAGCTCGTCTCCATGATCATCATCACCACATGCAAGATGGTGGACTTCACCGCCAATAGCATGAACACCCACCTCCACAACCTCACCTCTAGCATTGGTATGATGACAGATCGCCCCCTTCACCACCTCCTCGACATCAACAAGGATGTGATGGCCCTCTTCAACAACACCCTAGACGCCGAGACCTTCGTCAACATCACCCACAACCTCCTACAAACGTCGCAAATGACTATGGACACAATTACTTTGTGGAAGGTTCTCGCCCACATCGAAAGCCTCCAAGGAATAACGCGCGTCACCACCATAATAACCGCGAAGATCACGACTGTCCTCAACACCGTCTGAAGGGTACGTTGTATAGAAAAAAATTCCTACGCGAGAGACACCCGAAGGGCCAAGATGTAATCTAGGAGATGAAAGCAACTGGGAGAAAGAGTCTTAGAAGAACATAACCTCGAAGAAAAAAAGCGTTACGAGATCGAATCTCGTTGGTGATGTAGTCGAACTCACATTAATCTCAAGATTGCGAAGAAGAGCGCTGCAATCCGACAGCGCTTCCGCACTCGGTCACATGTACAGCTTGATGACGACCTTCGTTCCCTCGATCAAGTGGGGCAGAGGAAGTAGAGGATCCACCGGAAACTCCAACAACACGATGGCGTGGTGTTGTGGATAAATTAGACGGCCATGGCTTTGCCAAGCGGATGACCAAGAGGTGGAGGAGCGAGAAGAGGGAGAGAGATATGCCACTAAGTTGCGTGGGGAGAGGGAGGTCCAACCCCTCTTTATGTAGGAGGGGGAGGCAGCCACGAAATTTTGGTGCCTCCACCTCTCCCCTCATCATGTGGGTGGAGTCTCCACTCAACCCACTCATTCTCTCATCAATTCCCACTCAAAATTCCAAGGGTTTTCTTTAATAAATAAATAAAATAATTCCATTTCTTTATTTTAATATCTGTTAATCCTATTAACAAACATTAACACTTACCCCTTGATCTATTTGTTAATAAAACATTAACATATATCACCTTGAAAAATTTCAATATTCGCCGAAACAATTTCGATGACTATCTCAATATTGTCCGAAACAATTTCGGTGTTGCCCAAACTTTTCTCTGATATTCCGTATCCACTCAACCACGTCATAAAACCTTAAGTGTGTCACCCTACGGTTCGTGAATAATATAGACATGATCGAGAAACCTCTCTGATCAATAGTCAACAGCGGGACCTAGAGATCCGTAATGACTCCTACACATTCAACGATGAGTCTAGTGATCCTGTGAACCATAAACGTCATAACCAATTCCCTTTGTCTCGCGATATTTTACTTGTCCGAGATCTGATCATTGGTATCAACCATACCTAGTTCAATCTCTTTACCAACAAGTACTCTTTTACTCGTTCCGTGATATGACATCCTTGTAACCTAGTCACGTGCTTGCAAGCGGTGTTGGTGTGCTATCACCGAGAGGGCCCAGAGTATATCTCTCCGTAATTTGTATGGAAAATCCCACTCTTGGTCCATGAGCCCCAACTAATACTTTCCAAATACCCAACGACACCTTTATAGTCACCCTGTTACGGTGTGATGTTTGATGACATCTAAGCACTCTTCTAGTGTTAGTGATTGACATGATCTCGTGGTCTAAGGATTAGAGTTACTTCGTATGTTTGATATAACAATGTAAACTTAATGACTTGATCACATTGCTATATACTTTGGGTCTATGTTCATCACACCATTCTATCAATGACATGATCCCATTATTAACATCATCCAATGTTCATGATCAGGACATCCTGATCATCAGTTAATTAACGAGCAAGTTAAACGAGAGGCGTTACTAGGAACTCTTGTTTGTTTATTAGGCACACATGTAGCAACGTTTCCGGTTAATACAATTCTACCTTGAGAAATAAACATTTATCATAAACAAGGAATAAGATAATAATCACTTTATTATTGCCTCTCGGGCATATTCCCTTTAGTCTCCCACTTCCACTAGAGTCAATAATCTAGTCTGTAAGCACTTAACACATATGGAGTTCCAGTGTTATTACCATGCTTAACATGTGGTAAACTTCATAAAAAAGATCTGACATGTTCATGTCCTATTGTATTTGCATGTCTTTGTGTCTACACACATCACTCATTCTCTAATGAGATGACTTTGTATATATTTGGTCAATCGGTGTGACGTTAATTCCTCAGCTTAAACTAATGTTACTAACATTGTGAAAATGTAGCTTCGTAGTGTCAGCAATCTTGGAAATTCACCAAGTTCCATAAAGAACCCCTTGACACAAAATACTCCTATTATTTGTTGTCAATACAACGATATACTTATCCTTTGTTGTAGTATCCGTCACAATATTTTAATTTTGAAACTCATTCAAATCCAGCGTTGATACGAGCATCTACTGGTTAGCAAGCTAGGAAAATAAACCACGATGTATAATGTCTAAGGACTGCGAGCCGCATGTTATGGCCGAGCCTTCTAAATGGGCCGATTTGTATCCAGTTTGAGTCCAATTAGGTTAGGAGTCGGTTTGGGTCTGTCCAACTGACTAGGGGTTGGCCTCTTATATAAAGAGATCCAAGCCCTAGGGTTTTAGGGAGGTTGAAAATTATGTAGAATTAAAAGTTCTAGGTTACCACAGTCCCTAGGGGATCGGCGTGTAGGCGGCGTCTCGGACGTTCGTCAGTTATCTTTGCAAATAAAGGTGCGAGTGTTCTTGGATCTGCCAAGGGGGTTCGTGCGTGGCTAGGGGGATCTTAGATCTTCCTAGAGTTGTCGAGCTTGGTGTGAAATAAAGGTGGGAGTGTTCTTGGATCTGCCAAGAGGGTTCGTGCATTTCTCGCCTAAATCTATCCATGTTCTTCAGGTTACGTGTATCTCTCACGTGATTGGGAGAATAGTTATCTCGGTGGTTCTTGCGGTGAAAGATCGGGCAAACGTCTACATCATGTGGTATTAGAGCGCCAGTTTGATCAACGCGAGGGAGTTCGTCCAGTTGAAGATCGATATGCAGGTTTGCAAAGATTGGCCGATTTGTTTTTGCTGGCAAGTGTTGAGTGTTTGATCGTGGCTGTTTTGTCGTCGGAAGTTCTGCGAGGAGATCGGTACGCTCAGCAAGTTGTAGCGACCAGCTATGGCATTGGATGATTCCGTTGCCGTGGTTGCTTCCGGATCCGGATCAGTTACGTCCGCGTAGAAAACAACATCATAAAAAAAAGATCGAATACTGCTGGCCAGTTTGGGCGTGGTCCCGATCGAAAAAAAATTAAGGCTTGGAGCGGCGTCACGCGTGTGGAGTACGCAGTTTCCTGCGATTGTGCGGAGCGCATTGGAGGAACATCATACGACGAGTCTTGTGCGTGCAGGATTTTCCGCGAAAAAGAAACATAACGGAAGTTTCCTTCCACATGAAGACTAGAAAAAAGAAAGTCGGAATCCAGGATCGGTTTCCTAGTTTTTTTTTGCATCGTTGATTAATTGAGATCATAACGGAATCAGGTTGGCACTAGCAGATTTGGAGGCACGTTTAGCACCATGGAGATTAATGTGTGGAATTAACTCTGGACGGAAAAAACAAAGAGAAGATTTGTTGCTAATCTGATTCCTTAATTATCGCGTGGATGTTTCGCGAGTAAACAAATAGAGAGAAAGTCAACACGTGGTATTGCCAGCTAGTTGAGATTGGAAGATATAGAAAAGGAAGTTGAAGAACAAAAAATTATATCGCGTACATGCATGCATGCGCGTAGCAAGGAATCAAGAAAGGGAGCGGATCCGTATGTCTTGACATTCAGATTGGCTTTTGCCTCGTTTCCTTGTACGTGATTGACTGCTCCAATAAAAAAAATGAGAGGAAGGAAAGGGCATCACGTGTTGTGCACAAGGAATAGATGGCTAGTACTGATTGCTTTTGGTGTGGTTCCGTACGTGACTACTCAACTCAACAATAGAAAAGCAAATTAAAAAAAACCGAAAGAGATCAGAGGAATCAGTTTTGGCAGGTAGCGTTTTCCCTGGTACGATGAACTACACGAGGCGAATAAAGAAAAATAGAGACGAGGATTGCTTTTTCGCGTGGACTAGCTGCATTCAAAATTTCCGATCCTATCACGCGACATGATAATTTGCATGGCGCTGGACACAAGGTTTGGGCAGGTTGATGTGACTTGTCCACAAATTGGACCCAGCTATTCGGTGGTATGGTTGCCACGAGAAAAAAATTGCACACTGGCCTATACGTGAAGAGGCACCAATGAAAAAAAAAATTGTTACGCGAGTCCAGTCCTAGGTGCAGCGGTTTGTTTGGCCCAAATTTTTTGTACAGTTTGCGGCAGTCACGGAGACAAAATAAAAATAGACACTAGTTTATATTTTTCAGGGGTGAACTCGGTTCATTTGGATTCATGGGTGCAGTAATTTGTCCTGTTCGTCTTAGATGATGCACTCAGTTGACCTCTACTATTTCAGATTGCATCCGTGGGCGTATTCAGTTTATTTGGACCCTTGGGGTACATGAGTCTGTCCTGCTGCGTTTGGGGTGGTTTGTGCGTTTTCATTTGCAGTCGAAAGTTATGTGTCTAAATCTGGTTGGTGGTGCCAAACATGAAGGGCACCAAGAACGAGTCTAGCTAGCCGAGAGGGAGGATATGGTGTGGCAGGCCAGCAAGACTTGAGGATGTAGAAGCGTGGCGATATGATAATTTGACGCCACAAGCGCCGGAGAAGACCTTCTAGCGTTGAGGACAACGCCTTTCGAACAAGGGGAGGATGATATGGGCATCTACTGGTTAGCACGCTAGGACAATAAACCACGATGTATAATGTCTAAGGCATGTGTAACATCCCTGTTTAGGTTGTGGTGTTGTGCTCATGTCATTCATGCATGAAACAAACTTGAACCAATTTAAACTTTGAATTTAAATGGAGTTTGAGAAAATTTCCACAAATACTAGTTAAAGTGGTTTCCAAAAAAAAATTCATAGAAAACTACTTCAACTTCACCAAAGTAACATACGGTGAGATTGCAATTTGCACAAGGTTTTCAGAACATATTTTGGTTAGTTTTTCTGAGTTCAATTAGGCCCCTGAATTTTCAAACAAAGTTCTCTTTCAATGAAGAAAATGATCGTTTTGCAAATTCCTGAACTACAGGGGGTTACGGAAAACTCCCTTTCTCTTTTCCTTCTTCTTCCTTCAGCCAGAAGGACCAGGTGCGTGGCCGCGCTGCGGACGTCGACGCCACCTCCTGTCTCTCTGCTGGCTTTGGAGGATAAGTCACAGAAGGTGTCGTGGAGCTTCCCCTCACTCGCCTCGCCCACGGATGTTCCTCTCCCTCTCTGTCCGAACGGAAACCTAACAGAACCCTGACCCTAACCGTACCCGAGGCAGCCGCCGCTCGCCGCCGCTGTTCCCGACCATCCGCGACCACGGCGAGCATGCCACCGACACCACAACATCCTCCTCTACTTCCACGTCGAACGCCGCTTCCTGGGACAACCGGAATCAACCGAATCGGGAGGTTCTTCCTCAACTCCGGCCGACGAGCCCTTCCCCGATTCCGGCGCCACCGCCGGTTCCCCGGCCTCCCCAGCCCTTCCAAGATGTTGGTCTTGTCGCCGATGTCCACCATCCGCCGCCGCGCAACTGCTCACCGGCGGCAAGTCCGGCGACCTTTAGGTCAACCGCCGCCACCGTTAGGTTCCCCATGACCTACCCCATCCTGTTCACCACTTGGATTCGTCGAATTTGCGACAAATTCGTCGATTGCTTGATCAACAGAGAAGATCTTCCCTGGATGATGCAAGGATGACGTCACAGTGACGTCATAATCTCATTTTTTAGTAAATTCAGGAAATTCCAGAAAAAGGAATAAAATTGATTAATTTAATATCTTTTAAAATATTAATTAGAAAAATAAAATAAAAGTATGGTTTTGATCATAAAAATATTCTCTATCTGAATATGTCATTTTCACACATGTTTGAGAAAGTCCAAAAATGAGTATTTATTTTAATGTTGTTTAATCAATTAAAAATAGAAAATAAGGTTTTATTCAATAAAATTAGAAAATTAAAAGTTATATACCAAATTGCTCAAAATGACAATTGCAACCTGTTTATGATGTTTTTAAACCTATTTGAGCTATTGAAATTGTACTCACTTTCAGAATCGTCCGAATTGCCCCTCCGGGGTCTATTTCGGGCAAATTTCAGTAAAACTGTATAGTTGTCATATGAACCCTAGCAATCCAACCAACATGTTTAGGGCTTTATTTCAGTGCATTAATTTTCTCATGCATACATATTGCGCATTGCATCGATGCCATGGTTGATTGTTCTTCCTTGTTTCGATGTTGCTTCCCCCTCGGTAGAACGTGACTCCGAAGTGAAGGCCAACAACTCCAATGGCGAATACTTGATCTTAACCGACAAGTCAAGCACTTATCTGAGAAGACATTTCTATTGGTTTTCTTATAACCAAGGCAAGCATAACCTCTTATCTGCTCATATATGCTTTCAAACAACATTTGAATCTCGTACTTTGCATTCGATTCCAAAGTATTTGATGCTAGTAGATATAGTTCACCTATATACTGCATTGCCTCAATATCCTGATCCACTGCTCCTAGCCGCCATAGATTTTCTTGTGCGCATCGCCAGAGCCTCATATCTGCTTCGCTTAGTCATACATGTTTGTTACCTCTGCTCCATCCGGTTGATGAATCAGAGATGCGATAACCTAGTATGATATGATGACGTGGTGAGATGAGCTTTGTGTGGATAACTTGACTAAGGTTGGTATGGGAGGCCACTTGGGAAGTGGTTGTTCGTCCTATACTCGCCAATCCTAGGATTACGGTCTCGAGCGGAAGCCAAGACTGAGCGTGCAACCACATGCGGGGTCTAAGAACCGCGCTCGACCAACTAACTTGTTTGGCCAGATCCATGAGCCACGTAGTTTGAGATTTCCATTCGGCACCGCAAATAAAACCTTCTAAACGGTTTTGAAAACAAAATGCTCCGCTAGGGCGTGACCGGGGCCAAGTGATGGACGTACACGGATCTTGACCCCGCCTCACAGAGACAGGTGCCGTCAGGAGGATGGCCAACTCCCTGTTGACGGGGTGGCCCTGTCTTGGGTTGACTCATGGATAGGGTTGGGTAAGGTAAAGGTCGTGGCTAGCCACCCTCTGCCGCGTTCCATGGAAGAACGTACATGTGGCGCTAAGAGTCGGATGGTACGTGTGGGTAAAGTGTACATCCCTGCAGGGCAATCTTTTCGAAAAGCCGTGTCCACGGTTAAGGACGACTTGGTGAATGTAAAGACCATAGATAACCTGAACGTGGCGTAAAAGATGTTGACAAAGCATGGAGGTAATGTGTGAATGGTGCCTCCTCGGAGATGCCGAGAGGGGTGATCCTTGTAGCATGTGAGATGCTGGGAGTTGATGTTGGTGGTTTTAAAAGATGATGATTACAGTAGTGAGCTTCTCACCTGTTTTGAAAACATTCTATGAGACGTGCTATTCTTCCTCGACTTGGAAAACAAAGATTGCTTTACGCAAAACAGCCTTCATAAAACCCTTTCTGAAACCAGAAGATATATAATAGGTTAACTAAGTATTGTTGAGTACCTCCCGTACTCAGGTTTGCTTAATTTTGGTTCATGTGGAGTTCATCACTTCAGTGGTGGTTCAACGTGGACATCGACGAGTAGTTTGGGGTTCCCAGGTAGCAGCCTGGAATCTATGGGCTGGGACGTCACCTTATATTGCGGCCTCTTAGGCCTTTTTGGTTCTTGTTGATTAGCAACATAATTTGCCTTCCGTTGTCTGATGTAATGTTGGGTCTTGTGACCTCTGTTTGTAAGCTATACTCTAGTAACACCTTTGAATACAACTTCAATGTCTAGCGTACTGCTTTGATCGGTTCTTGGTTTCGAGCTCATTGTTATACAGTTTTGGCTATGCCTGCATAGTTGTCGCAATCGAGGGGTTGTGGAGCCGATGATCCATGTTCGAGCCCGCCTGCCGATGTGACTCGGCCTGGGGCGAGGTAACCCCAGTAACCCTCGATTGTTGTTGCACTTTCTGGACACATAGCAGCTCTGTATAACTTTGGTCCCGTTCCTTCAGTTTCATCCGACTCGTGGACGCTTGGGTATGCATATTTGGTTATGACTAGCATGGATACAAGGAGTAGTAGACCTTGGATCCGGACTACGTGCCGATGAATCCGGTCTGCCTGCCGTTGTTTGTTGCGGCCGGGGCTGGTAACCCTGAAGCCCTTGTGAGTCCATGGCTAGGAGCACATAACAGTATGTATATCTCTAGGTCCGGGGTCGTGACAAGGTCTTGGTATCAGAGCTGGACTGCCTGTAGGAAAACCTTACTGCTTGGTCGATGTTGAGTCTAGTGTTTATGAAAACTACTTTGAAACTTAAAATGAGTTGTGAAAAACCTTCTTAGGATTCTTTTTACTTCTTATCTGGTATCGCTCTAACTCTGGGTCTCCTTATCTGTTTTGGGTTTGAAAAGGTTTTGCTATCTCTTCTGTTCATTCAAAACCTAGGTGCCTTCTTTGGCAAGGACGTTCTTTTACCCAAGTTGACCTAGTTATGAGTTTCTAGAGTCGTGTGTGTTCCATGTTCCGTTATCTCTTAAACTGGGAGGTTTCTTTTCCAATGTAATCTCTCAGAATGGTATGTGGATTCCACATTCTTACATGTTCCAAAGTCTCAAACCCTGAACCTCGAGATTTCCTTTGCATCTCGAATGTATCCGTTACCCTCTGCTCAAATTCTTCCGGAGTTATGTTTGTCTTCTGAAAGATACTTCATGATTGCTATTCGTAGTGTCCTTCAAGGCACTAGGATAGTAGTTATTCCTTTCTCCATGTTTTTAACCTTTGGACTTGAACCGAAGGTCCCGGAATGTGCTGAATTGCAGTGTGTTGAATCAGGTGGTTTATTAACCATGTGATGCTCACGCTATCAGTACATGATGCTGACCTTTAACCCAAGTTCTTCTTCTTTGGATCCTGAAGAATCTGTTTACCTCAGGGTGGTTAGGAAATTCCAACTCTCATAGCCGTAGCCTTTCCTTTGGAACCAAAAAGGGATCACAACAACAGTGTTCTTTATGATTCCCATATCCTTGTTCTTGACTCTACTATACCTCTGTTCTTAGTATGGGTTCTACAAAAGAGTATTAACCTGTGCAATCAACGTGATCTTAGAATCTTCCCTGAGCATGATTCCACCCTTTAGTTGCTCTCAAGTCTCCATCCGTTGTGTTGGACACCAAGTTGCTCATGTGTATTGGATTCCTCCAATGCATTTGCTCTTGTTTTCCGTGAAAACATTCCACCTTGGGATGTCAGGAGAAACAAACTCCAGTACCTCGTTCATCTCTAGAACCAGGTCAAAGTTTTGTAATTCACAGAATTAAAGAAGTTTCATTAGCTTCTGTTCTGCTCTACCCTCGAGTATCACACTCTTTTGTATCAAGAGGTCGTTCTGAGTTTCATGGCTCTATTGATGAACTGATGCTCTCACACATCTTGACTCACCCTTCCTCCAAGCCTGAAATGCTCGAGAAGGTTGGGTGTGTACCGATGTGTGCATCAGATATTCTTAGCAATTTCTATTGCTTTGAAAAATCTCAGAAACATCTGTATCCTTCTTAGCACTATTGGTCACCCGATCCCTACTTAAAGTTGATTGTGTTACCAAAACCGTTCATTCTGGTGCACATTCTTGGTTAAAGAGTTAGGTTCATGCCGAAGCTCTCAAGATTATATCGGTTGCTTTGGAAAAGCATGCCTCCTTTCGACTTCCAAGACATACCGGTGGTTCAGGATATTCTGATTGTCTTTCCAGAAGTATCATCAGGTTGTTACCTGACCGTTATGTCTAAACAAGGGGTAATTTGAAATACTCCCCTCTCTCCAAGAAACTATGCTGGATATCCTGAATTAGTTGGCTGAGCTTAAACAACAACTTGGAGAGTTGAAAGGCAAAAGCTCCGCCTAACTTGATCCTTTGATAAGGGATATCTAGTTTTCCTTTGTGTTGAAGCAGGATAGTATCTCCCCTGCGGAAATGCTATTACTCTACCCCCTTGATTTGATTTGGGCTATCGTCAGATCAAGTCCATATTCAAGGATTACCTTGATGGTGTTTTCACTCACGGTGTTCTTCCTGAGTACACTCTCATGTCCTTTAATCTGACCAATATTTTGCCTTGTTCATGTATCATATGAGACCCTCTGCTTGGAGTGTTTTGATAAGCGTGTTGTCGAGCCCATCGATGACATTCCTATTTTCTCCAAGTTGCAAGAGGTTCATGTTAAACAACTGGCACTAATGTTAGAAACTCTCAAGAACCATCTTTGTGTCCTCATGAAGTTGAGTTCTGGATGTTCGAAGTGACTTACCCCGGTCCATGTGCTTATGGTGAAAGTTGTCGCCATGGACCCGAGTATAGTTTTCTTGTTCCTTCGGGAATAATCCCAAGTCGGTTATGCATGTGTGGACTATTCTTGAGATGGTAGATTGTTACCTCCATGTCTTGAAGAAGTTTGCATCCACACCCAGCCACTGACTGATTACCCGTGAAAGAGACAAAGTCCAAGAACTTCGTTATGATCTTGCCAACAAGGACTCCGATGTGTTCCTCCGTAAGAAATCCATGTAGGTGCAACCGTCTTTCACAAGTTGCTAATATATGAGTTCTGTAATCCTGCTCATCTTCTTGAGCTTGACATCGTAGCCCATGTCTTGAGAATCTAGTAGATATATCTCGTTGTAACCGGTGCAATTCTGCTGATCAAACATGCCGAGTCTTCTTTATCAATCCACTAAACCAGAGCTGAATCTCAAGCAGCAACGATGGTTGGTGTTTCCTCAAGGGTATTGAATTAGGTCTGTTCAGAATACGTCATGGTTGATGTTGTGGTTGACACAATTATCCGGAAGGCCTAATGTCATATCTCTTTGTATCCGTAAGAACAACCACTCTTCGTGAGAATTCTTGTGTGGCTCATTCCAACAAGTTTCCCTCACCGTCCTTCCGAAGCGAAATTTCCCTTTCACTTGGTGACCTACAGAAGGCTTGTCGTGAGCCTGCTGTCGGTATCTAGAACATCCAGCAGAACCTGGAAGTTGATTCTTCCAATGTCTCTTCGTTGATCCTCCAAACCTTCATTTCAGTGGAAAGAAGTTCATCAGGAGAACATCTCTTGGTGTTTTGTAACCACCATTGATCAGTTCCCCTTCTCAAGGTGTTTGTACTTGAAGTTCCGTTTATCTCACACATTGTGTGAATTTATCAGTTACTTCAGCTATGGGATCTTAACCATGTGGTAAACGTATTGCTACGTCAAATGCACAATAGGAAAGAGATTCCCTATTTTCTTCCGGTGTTCCAATCCCCATTGGTTATTCATCCTTATGGTGTGACCAAGAATTCCTCCTTCATTATGGTGTTCCAAATTATTTTGGTTACTCCTCCTCTGCCGTGAAGTAACATGCCGATCTTTGACAAAGTTTTCGATAAACTTTAACGGAATGAAAGTTCCTTCATCTTTCGTGTCCACTCGGAAGAGTGAACGTGATCCTGTATCAAATTTTTCTCTGACGCACGAACTATAGTGCTTTCTCGTGTTTTTCCCTCGTCTACGGATATTACGTTGTGGTATCCAAGACAATCCTTCCCATATAGGTATTCTGTTTGAAGAAACCTATATGTCACAAGTTGTTCAACCTTTCTTTTCCAAAAGGATTTAAAGTCTTGTGCAAAGCTCATATTCTAAATTCTTTCAAGAACTATCATCCACAAACTTGAAACCTTCTCCTGTTCCTTCCGTCACCTTGATGTGTTTCATGCACGTTAACTCAACAGTTCTTTATGAACATTCTTGTCCTGAGTTATCCATGAGATACTCGATCTTCGTGAAGATAAACTCCTAAGAGTTTTCCCTCTACCTAAGGTGTAGCAGCTGGATATCTTCGCAAGTGCTACAGATCAACCTCTTCGAGAAGAGAACCGTAAGGTTCGAGAAGATCGTTCAAAACCGGTGTTCCTTCTTTCTTTCTCCTTCAGGAATCTCGGGACGAGATTCTTGTAAGGGGGGTAGATTTGTAACATCCCTGTTTTGCTAAAATAGGGTTGTGGTGTTGTGCTCATGTCATTCATGCATGAATCAAACTTGAACCAATTTAAACTTTGAATTTAAATGGAGTTTGAGAAAATTTCCACAAATACTAGTTAAAGTGGTTTCCAAAAAAAAAAATTCATAGAAAACTACTTCAATTTCATGAAAGTAACATACGGTGAGATTGCAATTTGCACAAGGTTTTCAGAACATATTTTGGTTAGTTTTTCTGAGTTCAATTAGGCCCCTGAATTTTCAAACAAAGTTCTCTTTTAATAAAGAAAAGGACCATTTTGCAAATTCCTGAACTACAGGGGGTTACAGAAAACTCCCTTTCTCTTTTCCTTCTTCTTCCTTCAGCCAGAAGTACCAGGTGCGTGGCCACGCTGCGGACGTCGACGCCACCTCCTATCTCTCTGCTGGCTTTGGAGGATAAGTCACATAAGGTGTCGTGGAGCTTCCCCTCACTCGCCTCTCGCACGGACGTTCCTCTCCCTCTCTGTCCGAACGGAAACCTAACACAACCCTGACCCTAACCGTACCCGAGGCAGCCGCCGCTCGCCGCCGCTGTTCCCGGCCATCGGCGACCACGACGAGCATGCCACCGGCACCGCAACATCCTCCTCTACTTCCATGTAGAACGCCGCTTCCCGGGACAACCGGAATCAACCGAATCGGGAGGTTCTTCCTGAACTCAGGCCGGCGAGCCCTACCCCGATTCCGGCGCCACCACCGGTTCCCCGGCCTCCCCGGCCCTTCCAAGACGTTCCCGGTGAGCTCCTGGTGCTCGTGAAAACCTCCTTTTCCTCCCTCCCCCTCTGGTTGGTCTTGTCGCCGCTGTCCACCATCCGCCGCCGCGCAACTGCTCACCGGCGGCAAGTCCGGCGACCTTTAGGTCAACCGCCGCCACCGTTAGGTTCCCCATGACCTACCCCATCCCGTTCACCACTTCGCGAATTTGCGACAAATTCGTCGATTGCTTGATCAACAGAGAAGATCTTCCCTGGATGATGCAAGGATGACGTCACAGTGACGTCATAATCTCCTTTCTTAGTAAATTCAGGAAATTCCAGAAAAAGGAATAAAATTGATTAATTTAATATCTTTTAAAATATTAATTAGAAAAATAAAATAAAAGTATGGTTTTGATCATAAAAATATTCTCTATCTGAATATGTCATTTTCACACATGTTTGAGAAAGTCCAAAAATGAGTATTTATTTTAATGTTGTTTAATCATTTAAAAATAGAAAATAAGGTTTTATTCAATAAAATTAGAAAATTAAAAGTTATATACCAAATTTCTCAAAATGACAATTGCAACCTGTTTATGATGTTTTTAAACCTATTTGAGCTATTGAAATTGTACTCACTTTCAGAATCGTCCGAATTGCCCCTCCGGGGTCTATTTCGGGCAAATTTCAGTAAAACTGTATAGTTGTCATATGAACCCTAGCAATCCAACCAACATGTTTAGGGCTTTATTTCAGTGCATTAATTTGCTCATGCATACATATTGCGCATTGCATCGATGCCATGGTTGATTGTTCTTCCTTGTTTCGGTGTTGTTTCCCCCTCGGTAGAACGTGACTCCGAAGTGAAGGCCAAAAACTCCAATGGCGAATACTTGATCTTAACCGACAAGTCAAGCACTTATCCGAGAAGACATTTCTATTGGTTTTCTTATAACCAAGGCAAGCATAACCTCTTATCTGCTCATATATGCTTTCAAACAACATTTGAATCTCGTACTTTGCATTCGATTCCAAAGTATTTGATGCTAGTAGATATAGTTCACCTATATACTGCATTGCCTCAGTATCCTGATCCACTGCTCCTAGCCGCCATAGATTTGCTTGTGCGCATCGCCAGAGCCTCATATCTGCATCGCTTAGTCATACATGTTTGTTACCTCTGCTCCATCCGGTTGATGAATCAGAGATGCGATAACCTAGTATGATATGATGACGTGGTGAGATGAGCTTTGTGTGGATAACTTGACTAAGGTTGGTATGGGAGGCCACTTGGGAAGTGGTTGTTCGTCCTATACTCGCCAACCCTAGGATTACGGTCTCGAACGAAAGCCAAGACTGAGCGTGCAACCACACGCGGGGTCTAAGTAACCGCGCTCGACCAACTAACTTGTTTGGCCAGATCCATGAGTCACGTAGTTTGAGATTTCCATTCGGCACCGCAAATAAAACCTTTTAAACGGTTTTGAAAACAAAATGCTCCGCTAGGGCGTGACCGGGGCCAAGTGATGGACGTACACGGATCTTGACCCCGCCTCACAGAGACAGGTTCCGTCAGGAGGATGGCCAACTCCCTGTTGACGGGGTGGCCCTGTCTTGGGTTGACTCATGGATAGGGTCGGGTAAGGTAAAGGTCGTGGCTAGCCACCCTCTGCCGCGTTCCATGGAAGAACGTACATGTGGCACTAAGAGTCGGATGGTACGTGTGGGTAAAGTGTACATCCCTGCAGGGCAATCTTTTCGAAAAGCCGTGTCCACGGTTAAGGACGACTTGGTGAATGTAAAGACCATAGATAACCTGAACGTGGCGTAAAAGATGTTGACAAAGCATGGAGGTAATGTGTGAAGGGTGCCTCCTCGGAGATGCCGAGAGGGGTGACCCTTGTAGCATGTGAGATGCTGGGAGTTGATGTTGGTGGTTTTAAAAGATGATGATTACAGTAGTGAGCTTCTCATCTGTTTTGAAAACATTCTATGAGACGTGCTATTCTTCCTCGACTTGGAAAACAAAGATTGCTTTACGCAAAACAGCCTTCATAAAACCGTTTCTGAAACCAGCAGATATATAATAGGTTAACTAAGTATTGTTGAGTACCTCCCGTACTCAGGTTTGCTTAATTTTGGTTCAGGTGGAGTTCATCACTTCAGTGGTGGTTCAACGTGGACATCGACGAGTAGTTTGGGGTTCCCAGGTAGCAGCCTGGAATCTATGGGCTGGGACGTCAGCTTATATTGCGGCCTCTTATGCCTTTTTGGTTCTTGTTGATTAGCAACATAATTTGCCTTCTGTTGTTTGATGTAATGTTGGGCTTGTGACCTCTATTTGTAAGCTATACTCTAGTAATACCTTTAAATACAACTTCAATGTCTAGAGTACTGCTTTGATCGGTTCTTGGTTTCGAGCTCATTGTTATACAGTTTTGGCTATGCCTGCATAGTTGTCGCAATCGAGGGGTTGTGGAGCCGATGATCCATGTCCGAGCCCGCCTGCCGATGTGATTCGGCCTGGGGCGAGGTAACCCCAGTAACCCTCGATTGTTGTTGCACTTTCTGGACACATAGCAGCTCTGTATAACTTTCGTGCCGTTCCTTCAGTTTCATCCGACTCGTGGACGCTTGGGTATGCATATTTGGTTATGACTAGCATGGATACAAGGAGTAGTAGACCTTGGATCCGGACTACGTGCCGATGAATCCGGTCTGCCTGCCGTTGTTTGTTGCGGCCAGGGCTGGTAACCCTGAAGCCCTTGTGAGTCCATGGCTAGGAGCACATAACAGTATGTATATCTCTTGGTCCGGGGTCGTGACAAGGTCTTGGTATCAGAGCAGGACTGCCTGTAGGAAAACCTTACTGCTTGGTCGATGTTGAGTCTAGTGTTTATGAAAACTACTTTGAAACTTAAAATGAGTTGTGAAAAACCTTCTTAGGATTCTTTTTACTTCTTATCTGGTATCGCTCTAACTCTGGGTCTCCTTATCTGTTTTGGGTTTGAAAAGGTTTTGCTATCTCTTCTATTCATTCAAAACCTAGGTGCCTTCTTTGGCAAGGACGTTCTTTTACCCAAGTTGACCTAGTTATGAGTTTCTAGAGTCGTGTGTGTTTCATGTTCCGTTATCTCTTAAACTGGGAGGTTTCTTTTCCAATGTAATCTCTCAGAATGGTATGTGGATTCCACATTCTTACATGTTCCAAAGTCTCAAACCCTGAACCTCGAGATTTCCTTTGCATCTCGAATGTATCCGTTACCCTCTGCTCAAATTCTTCCGGAGTTATGTTTGTCTTCTGAAAGATACTTCATGATTGCTATTCGTAGTGTCCTTCAAGGCACTAGGATAGTAGTTATTCCTTTCTCCATGTTTTTAACCTTTGGACTTGAACCGAAGGTCCCGGAATGTGCTGAATTGCAGTGTGTTGATATAAGGAGTAGTAGACCGGGGATCCGGACTACGTGCCGATGAATCCGGTCTGCCTGTCGTTGTTTGTTGCGGCCGGGGCTGGTAACCCTGAAGCCCTTGTGAGTCCATGGCTAGGAGCACATAACAGTATGTATATCTCTGGGTCCGGGGTCGTGACAGCATGCGAGCCGCATGTTATGGCCGAGCCTTCTAAATGGGCCGATTTGTATCTAGTTTGAGTCCAAGTAGGTTAGGAGTCGGTTTGGGTCTGTCCAACCGACTAGGGGTTGGCCTCTTATATAAAGAGAGCCAAGCCCTAGGGTTTTAGGGAGGTTGAAAATTATGTAGAACTAAAAGTTCCAGGTTAGCACCGTTCCTAGGGGATTGGCTTGTAGGCGGCGTCTCGGAAGTTCGTCAGTTATCTTTGCAAATAAAGATGCGAGTGTTCTTGGATCTGCCAAGGGGGTTCGTGCGTGGCTAGGGGGCTCTTCGATCTGCCTAGAGTTGTCGAGCTTGGTGTGAAATAAAGGTGCGAGTGTTCTTGGATCTGCCAAGAGGGTTCGTGTGTTTCTCGCCTAAATCTATCCATGTTCTTCAGGTTACGTGTATCGCTCACGTGATTGGGAGAATAGTTATCTCGGTGGTTCTTGCGGTGAAAGATCGGGCAAACGTCTACATCAAGCGTGGAACTTTCTTCTAGCCTAGTGTGCCACCCTTCGTCACATATTTTAATTGAGATAAAATTATTTGAATAGATGACAAGACTATTAGTGTAACATATTACAACGAATATTTTGTCATTACTACATAGGAAAACATATCCTTAGAATTTCTAAAATGGCGTAAGGATCTCTCCCACTGTTGTCTAATCATCATATAAATTATCGTGCTATAACATTCTATAACACATGACTCATCTGGTTGTGTACATAGCATGGAACACATGACTTAGAAATCTCAATTTCAATTACGCTGATCATGTGTCAAAACACTTGAATATTGCTCAATTGTTTTCCATGTGGCAAGAACTCCTTCTTGTCATTTCGATATTGACTTACTTCAATATTTCATATATGCAATTTGGCTCAACCATATCAGGAGGTTCAATCCATATCGTATAGATATCGATGCTCAATATCTCCTAAACCTTTCATCAATATGAAAATCTTAACCGTGTTAATTTAAAATATATATTTTCCAATCAATCGTATGTCATCTACATAAAGCATTAGAAATATGTATTAGCGCCCCCACTTAATTTCTTGTAACTCTACAAGCATCTTACCGTTCATGATGGAATCAAACTTCGTTATGCTCACTTTATTAAGGTAATGATTCCAACTTCGTTATGCTCACTTCAACCATTGAAGTTTGCATACCTTTCCCGCAACCTTTTGAATTTTACAAAAACTCTCACACTGTGTCAAGTACACATCCTCGATCAAACTTCTTAGAGAGGAGAGTTGGTTTTGTTATTCAACTGCCATATCATAATATGTACCTTTTGGTAGAACTATCCGCAAAGACTAAAGTGTCACTACGGAAGATCAAAATCTTGCAGTAGTCAACTCTTTGAACTTCGTCAAAAACATCTTCGACAAGCACAACTTTCAAAGGATGCAAATATCCATGTCTTTGTTGCTATATAGACCCGTTTGCTATCGTTAGGCATCATGCCTATCGAAAGGACTATAAAGTCACATACTTGATATTCATACAGGAATACTATCGCGGATATAATGACTCATAGCCAATTTTACGAATTGAGGGCCCATCATTTGCTTCCTTTATAAGTTCCAGGTCCTTTTTTGTCAAAACAACACTTCACTATCAAACCATAAGTTGGTCTAAGTACAAACTTTTAGGATTTTGTGGTTTAGTTCGCAAACTCATTCGAAGTATCTACAACACATGTAGTGTCTTCTACTTACTCAAAATAGGAAACCCCGAACAACTTCCATTGCTGCGATACTCTTGACATGATAACAACGATTCTCTAATCTCGTCGAGTTTCTACTATCCTCCCACTCACTTGTTTCGCAAGAACTACTTTCTCTAGAAATCAACCCTTTCTGACAAACAACATTTGTCTTCGGTTCGGTGATAGGAGAAATACCCAATGGTTTCTTTGGGATAACCTTATAAACATATATTTATCCTATTGTGGTTGTAAACATTTTACACATGCTATGCATACCAAAACTTAAGAAAAACACAATCCGGGTCACTACCCAAGCCATAACTCATATGGTGTCAATTTCAACGGATAATGATGGCGCTATTTCAAGTATAAAAGCAGTTTTCTCTAATGTATAAACTACAAAATTAGAATGGCATTTTTATTTATCCTACCATGTCCAACAAGGTTTGATTTTGTCTCTCGAACACTTCATACTTATGTGGGGTATTCGAGAAGGACAAATTGTAGAACAATTCTGCAACTCCTCAGATGTTTTTCTAAACTTGTAACTCAAACTTTATCCTTTATGATCCAATCATAAATAATTGATTATCTTGTTACGATGATTTTTACTTCATACTAACAATAGTTTGAACCAATTCAAAAATGTCAAACTCCGTTCTCTTTAAATATATATACTCATATCTCTACTAAAATCATCAACGGAATTTTATGAAGGAAAAATTAATCCACCGCACATTACTACACATAATGGACTATATAGATCAATATGTACAATCTCCACTAAATTAGTCGTCCATTCCACTTTGGCCTATGAACGGAATTTTAGTCATCTTTTGGAAGAGGTTTGACAAGTGTCAATTTATTCAAAGACAAAATAACTCTGGAAGTCCATTAACATGGAGTTCCTTTCATGTTTTCCTTTTTGATATGAACTAAAATGGTGGTGTCACAATTTAAGTGAAATTCTTTTACGTCTTGCAACGTTTAGCATTTAGTCTTATAGATGTTTTACTTTAACAACACGATTAATATTAACTGATCCATCAATTATGGAATATAGTCATAGTTTCAACAAGCTCATTTGTTCTCACAAAAGAACGGAACAAAATAACAACTTATTAAGTTCTTAAAATAAATCTTGAATGTTTGGTTCGATTCGACAGTGAACACAATAACACTTTAGTTCTGTTCTCGTCATGATCGATCCCACATCTACTACTAGTTCCTTTTAGGCCCTTGTATTTCTCGCACTGCGTTGCTTTGTATGACAACTCATACCAACCAATCTGGTATCAAAATACCCGAAAATACTTTTTTAACTAGTAATACATCTATAACTTGTATATCAAGCATATACTCCTGAGCTAGACCTTTCTAGTTATCTTGTTTTCTGCCATATACCTTTTTGTAATTCTATTTTCAATATTACCTTTTCTTTACAGAAGAATCATTCAACATCAAACAATGCTAGTCGTACTAGCACATTTCCTAGCGTGTTAGTCATATACTATCACCCATTGAGTCATACTTTGAGTTTGATTGTTCTACTAATATCACCATATTAATAGCACTCTTCCAGATTCCACTCTTAGCAATCCTCAAGCAAGGTAAACGATTTTACCCATACTTTTAATCCATAAAATCATAACAATTTTGTGATGAAGCTACTATAGCTCGAAGGAAGGAATTTAGAGGATAATATTAGCGCCCAACTTCTTGGAAGATTCAAACGCCTAGCGTCTTCAATCAGTGCATATATTCAAATAATATAAGCATAGATTGTCATGCTAAATTATACTCAGTCAGGTTGCCACAAATAAGTTTCTAGATATCAATATATCTTTTACTTGATTGTTTCTGAAAACAACTCTATTCAGTTCCTAAAATACCTTGATCAACAAAACATCCCTTTGAAGATAAAGTATTATGGAAGCAACCATGACACTGGATTCTAAAAAGGAATTATTTGCTCTCTAGATCAATCAATCATTAATCATATGGAACTAGGTAGGTTGTACCAAAAATCTACAGTGGGACTCAATTTTAAATTTCACTAATACGGTACCAGTTTTATTTGTTTTACCAGATCATAACAGTTATATCTCAATTAACAATCTAAGTGTAAGGTAGTTTGTGGATGCCAATGAATACTACAATTTGTGCAAATTCACTTTGATTGGTTGTTCATGATAAAATAAGTTCAAGTTAATTCAAAATTACTACGTGAACTCCCACTCAAAAACAACATCCATCTAGTCGTTTTAGTGATTACACAAACCAAATTCACTACACCAAAACCGATCATCACGAGAGATGATGTAGTTGCAAAGGCGAACATCGACATGTTCATCATATCATCCATATGACTCATGCTTTACCTTTCGGTTACAAGTTCCGAGGCCATGTCTGTACATGCTAGGCTCGCCAAGTAGAACCGTAGTATTGCGAGTGTTCTGAGGCCATGTTTGTACATGCTAGGCTCGTTAGCACCTGTTGTATGCGAACGTTGAGTCTGTCACACCCGATCACCATGTGGTGTCTCGAAATGACAAACTTTCTTAACGGTGCATACTAAGGAAGAACACATTATTATCTTTATACTAAGTGAGAGGGGTCATATTATAATGCTACAGTCGCGATCTAAGCAAAATAAGATGCATAAAAGGATTAACATCAGATGCATGGATACTGTGATATGATATGGTCCTTCTTGCACTTGATCTCCATCTTGTGCATCATGGTATGATCTCCATCATTCCACTGGCGTGGCACCAAGGTCCATGGTATCTCCATCTTGATTGTCCATCAAAATTACAACATATCACATGATATGATATACAACACGCAAGCCATAAATAATAAGACAACCGTATGGATCCTGCGGTATGTCAATAATTTACAAAAGAGATCATATCATACATAAATTTGTAACATTGACCATATCAAATCACATGCCCTACAAAAACAAGTTAGACGTCTCTAATTTATTTTTGCATATTTTACGTGGCTTAGGGCTTTCGAGGAAAGAACCGTTCATACCTACGAACATGAACCACAACGTTGATAAAAATATTTTTAACGACCCTTCGTATATTAGATCTTAACTATAGTAGGAGAAACGGACACCCCCTCAGCCACAAGTGAGACAGGTCTCGCGTACAAAGTACACGTAAAGCTTGTTTAGGGCAGCTTCATCCTACTATGCCACTAAGATCATAAAATACTCAAGGAGGCAATAACATGATCATCAACGCCCACATACACCTATGTGTTCTACCCGTACAAATCATCTACACATAGATCCGGCTCTGACACCACGGAAAGGTACGTTGTATAGAAAACAAAAAATTTCCTACGCGAGAGACACCCGAAGGGCCAAGATCTAATCTAGGAGATGAAAGCAACTGGGAGAAAGAATCTTAGAAGAACATACACTCGAAGACACAAAGAGTTACGAGATAGAATCTCATTGGTGATGTAGTCAAACTCACATCAATCTCATGATCGCGAAGAAGAGCGCTGCAATCTGGCAGCGCTTCCGCACTCAGTCACACCTACAGCTTGATGACGACCTCCGTTCCCTCGATCCAGCGGGGCAGCGGAAGTAGACGATCCGCCCGAAACTCCAACAACACGACGGCGTGGTGTTGTGGAGAAATTAGATGGCCATGGCTTCGCCAAGCGGATGACCAAGAGGTGGATCAGCGGGAGGAGGGAGAGAGATATGACACCAAGTTGTGTGGGGAGAGGGAGGTCCAGCCCCTCTTTATATAGGAGGGGAGGCAGCCACGAAATTTTGGTGCCTCCACCTCTCCGCTCATCATGTGGGTGGAGTCTCCACTCAACCCACTCATTCTCTCATCAATTCCCACTCAAAATTCCAAGTATTTTCTTTAATAAATAAATAAAACAATTTCATTTCTCTATTTTAATATTTGTTAATCCTATTAACAAACATTAACACTTACCCCTTGAACTACTTTTTAATAAAACATTAACATATACCACCTTGAACAATTTCAATATTCCCCGAAACAATTTCGGTGACTATCTCAATATTTCGAAACAACTTCGGTGTTGTCCAAACTTTTCTCTGTCATTCCGTATCCACTCAATCGCCTCATAAAACCTTAAGTGTGTCACCCTACAGTTCGTGAATAATGTAGACATGATCGAGAAACCTCTCCGATCAATAGTCAACAGCGGGACCTGGAGATCCTTAGTGACTCCTACACATTCAACGATGAGTCTAGTGATCTAGTGAACCATAAATGTCATAACCAATTCCCTTCGTCTCGTGATATTTTACTTGTCCGAGATCCGATCATTGGTATCAACCATATCTAGTTCAATATCGTTACCAACAAGAACTCTTTTACTCGTTCTGTGATATGACATCCTTGTGACCTAGTCACGTGCTTGCAAGCGGTGCCGATGTGATATCGCCGAGAGGGCCCAGAGTATATCTCTCTGTCATTTGGATGGAAAAATACCACTCTTGATCCATGAGCCTCAACTAATACTTTCCAAATACCCAATGACACCTTTATAGTAACCCTGTTACGGTGTGAAGTTTGATGACATCAAAGCACTCTTCTGATGTTAGTGATTGACATGATCTCATGGTCTAAGGATTAGAGTTACTTCGTATGTTTGATATAACAATGTAAACTTAATGAATTGATCGCATTGCTATATTCACTTTGGTTCTATGTTCGTCACATCATTCTACCAATGCCATGAACCCGTTATTAACAACATGCAATGTTCATGACCAGGAAACCTTGATCATCAGTTAATCAACGAGCAAGTTAAACGAGAGGCGTTACTAGAAACTCTTGTTTGATTATTAGGAACACATGTATCAACGTTTCCGGTAAATACAATTCTAGCATGAGAAATAAACATTTATCATAAACAAGGAATAAGATAATAACCACTTAATTATTGCCTCTCAGGCATTTTCCCTTCACCGTCACCATGAGCAAGACCATCCTCAACACCGTCACCATGAGCAAGACCGTCCTCAACACCGTCGCCGTGAACAGGACCATCCTCAACACAATGAGCATGATGATAGTGATCGCCGAGAAGCAATACTTCATCATCAACAAGAAGCTCCTCATGGCAATAGGAGACATCCTCCTCCACAAGGTCGTCATGAACATGATGATATTGACCCATATGCTCATTTTCTACCTATCTATGATGAAGACCCCAATGAGAACAACCATCGTCACAATGAATACATCAACATGAGCACCATTCGAGTCAATGTCCCTAAGTTCCATGGAGACTCCGACACGGATGTTCACCGCTCTTGGCATCTCAAAGTTGACAACATCTTCCGCACTCACAACTTTAGTGATGAGAAAAAGGTAGCAACAACTTCTCTTGAATTAGAAGGTTACACCCTCTTGTGGTGGGAACAAGTGCAAAACCAAAGGATAGCCAACCGCTTACCTCCTATCACCACTTGGAATGAGATGAGAGAAGTTATGCATGCATGATTCGTACCTCCTCACTACAAGCGAGATTTACTCAAGAAGCTACAAGAGCCCAAGAAAGGATTGAAAACGGTTGATGAGTACTACAAGGAAATGGAAATCACCATGACAAGAGCAAATGTGACGGAACCTCAAGATCACACAATGGCCTGTTTCCTCAATGTTATTCACCCTATCAAGCGAATTGTGGAGTTTCAATCATATGAAAATCTTGTTGGCCTTGTTCATCGAGCACTCAAGGCCGAGCGCCAACTATTCGAGGACCTCAAGTATTCTAAGAAAAAGGCCTACTTCGCCTCTAAGTATTCAACCTCGACGCCTCCAATGGCTCAAGCATCTACACCAAGTGTCTCCAAAGGAAATCCAAGAGCGCAAAATGCATGTAACATCCCACCTGTGCTAAAATAGGGTTTGTGGTGTTGTGTTCATCTCATACATGCATGAAAACCTTGGTTTAAAATTTTCATTTGAATATAACCAATGAGATGGATAAAAATCACTTAATTTGGCAACTCACAAAGTTGTTCTAAAAAGTTTTCCAAAATTAACAAACAAAGTTATGGTTTGGTTGGAAATTTTATAAGGTTTCCAAAATATATTTTTGAAATTTTTATCTTTACAAAAGGCCCTCAAAACTGTGTTTTTGGTTCTGTTTTTAAAGAGAATAGGACCTCTTTGTAGTTTTCCAAAGTTCTAGGGGGTTTTTGCAAAATGGATATTTTATCGTCTTCCTCCTCCAGCCAGTAGGAGCAGCTCCGTGGCAGCGCCGCCGGCCGCTTTGCCACGCACATCTCTGCCTCCTTGCTTGCGCGGATAAGGGCTAGGGGAGCGTCGGGCTTCTCCTCACTTCCCCTCCTCTCGCGCCTCTCTCTGTGTCTCTACCAAGGATGAACCCTAACCCTAACCCGACGAATCGCTGCAAGCCACCGTTGCCTCCGGCCACGCGCGGCACTGCTAAGGCCACCATCGTCACAACCTAGCTCCCCTCTTCCTCTTCACCAAGCTAAGCGAGCCGGGATGCACTGGGAACGGACGAATCGCGCCGTCTTTACCGAGTCTGGCCGCCGGCGCACTCCGCACGGCGCCACGGATTACGACCACCTCCGGCGTCCCTGACCTCTCCACTACAACCACGGTGAGTCCAGGAGCACCCTGGTGCTCTCCCTTTATCCTCCCCGCCCTCTTTATCGTCGGGACGACGACAACTACCATGCGCCTCCGTAGTTCGCCGTTGCCGTTGGTGCTCCGGCGACCAAAGATGGGCATCACCGCCACTCACGTGCTCCCCGCAGCCTCCTCTACGCAGCGGTGCAGCTCGATCTGCGAATCGAGCGACGAATCTCCCGATTTCATCGTGACAGAGCCGATTTGGGCGCCGCTGATGTCATGATGACGTCATGCTAACTTCATCCTACCAATTGTTTTTCTTTGATTTCTGAGAAATGAAAATGACTGACAAGTGGGCCCTCTTTTATTTCAATTCCAAAAAATGAATTAATTTTGGAAAAGCAATAACTATAAAAATATTAATCATAAAAATATGAGAAAAATATGGAAATGTTTGGAAAATTATAAACTATTTAATTATGACATTTTCAAACATGTTTGACAAACTTTAAATTTGAGCATTATTTGTATTTGATTTAATTCATTTAAAAATGGAGAAAATAAGTTTTTATTCAATAATTTCAGAAAACCACAAGTTATATAACAAAATGCTCAGAAAGACAAATGCAACTCATTTATGATGTTTTTAAAACTATCTGAGCAATTTAACTACGACACACTTTCAGAATTGCCCGAAGTGCCCTCCGAGGTCCATTTCGGGGCTAATTTCTGTTAAACTGCATAACTCTCAAACGAACCCTAGCATCCCATTGAACATGTTTAGGGATTCATAGAAATGCATTAACTTGCTCATGCATACATATTGCGCATTGCATCGATGCCATGTTTGATTGTTGTTCTTCTTTTCGGTGTTGTTCCTCCTCGGTAGAGTGCGACTCCGAAGTGAAGACCAACAAATCCATCGACGAATACTTGATCTTAACCGACAAGTCCTGCACTTATTCTAGAAGATCTATTTATTGGCTTTCTTATAAGAAAGGCAAGCATAACCTCTTATCTGCTCATATATGATTTCCAAAGAAGCTTTGATTCTCATACATTGCATTCGACTCCAACGTATCTTGTTTCCGTAGGCAGAGTCCTACTATATACTGCATCGCCTCAATATCCTGATCCACTGCTCCTAGTCGCCATAGATTTTCTTGTGCACATCGCCAGAGCCTTATAATTGCTATGCTTAGTCGTATAGTTTGTTTAGCTCTGCTCCACACGGTTGATGATTCAGAGCTGCGAGAACCTAATATGATATGATGACGTGGAAAGATGAGCTTTGTGTGGTTAACTTGACTAAGGCTTGGTTGGGAGACCACTTGGAAAGTGGTTGTTCGTCCTATACTTTCCAACCCTAGGATTAAGGTCTCAGGCGGAAGTCAAAACTGAGCGTGCAACCACACGCGGGGTCTAAGTAACCGCGCTCGACCAGCTAACTTGTTTAGTCAGATCCAAGAGTCACGTAGTTTGGGTGTTCCATTCGGCAGCACGAATAAAACCTTTTAAACGTTTTGAAAAAACGCTCTGCCAAGGGCGTGACCAGGGCCAAGTGATGGACGTACACGGATCTTGACCCCGCCTCACAGAGACAGGTGCCGTCAGGAGGATGGCCAACTCCCTGTTGACGGGGTGGCCCTGTCTTGGGTGGACTGATGGATAGGGTCGGGCAAGGTAAAGGTCGGGACCAGCCACCCTCTGCCGCGTTCCATGGAAGAGCGTACATGTGGCGCTAAGAGTCCGATGGTACGTGTGGGTAAAGTGTACATGCCTGCAGGGCAATCTTTTCGAAATGCTGCGTCCACGGTTAAGGACGACTTGGTGACTATAGAGACCATAGATAACCTAAACATGACGTAAAATATGTTGGCAATGAATGATGGGTGCCTCCTCGGAGATGCCGAGAGGGGTGATCCTTATAGCATGAGTTGCTGGGAGATGATGTTGGTGGATTGAATAGAGGATGATTACAGTAGTTGAGTCAGTTCTCATATGTTTTGTAAATACTCCATGTGACGTGCTATTCTTCCTCGATTTGGGAAACAAATATTGCTTTACGCAAATCAAGTTTCATAAAACCCTTTTCCGAATCAGCAGATATATAATAGGTTAATTAAGTCTTGTTGAGTACCTCCCATACTCAGGTTTGCTTAATTTTGGTTCAGGTGAAGTTCTCCGGTGGTTGTTTCAACGTGGACATCGACGAGTAGTTTGGGGTTCCCACGTAGCAGCCTGGAATCTATGGGCTGGGACGTCGCCTTATGTTACAGCCTCTTAGGCCTTTTTGGTTCTTCTTGACTAGCAACATAATTTTCCTTCCGTTGTCTGATGTAATGTTGGGTCATGTGACCTCTGTTTGTAAGCTATACTCTAGTAATACTTACTTTATACAGTTTCATGTTTAGAGTTATTGCTTTGATCGATTGTTGGTTTCGAGCTCATTGTTATACAGTTTTGGCTATGCCTGCATTGTTGTCGCAGTTGAGGGGTTGTGGGGTTGATGATCCATTTCCGAGCACGCCTACCGATGTTTACTCGGCCTGGGCTTGGAAACCCTAGTAACCCTCGATTGTTGTTGCACTTCCTGGACACATAGAATCTCTGTATAGCTGTGGTCCCGTTCCTTCAGTTTCATACGAATCGTGGACGCTTTGATATGCATAGTTGGTTATGACTAGCATGGACACAAGGAGTAGTAGTACCGATGGTATCCGGCATGCGTCTCGAGTCTGCATCTCAACAAGTCCCTCGGGTGAACCCATAGGGTTTCGAATAGGAGAACATGTGGGCGCTGGTGGCGATCGTCGGCTAGACAGGAGACACGATTTACCAAGGTTCACGGCCCTCGCAGAGGTAAAACCCTTACTCCTGCCTCTGTTGATCTGTATTATCGAATAGATCGGTTACAATGGGGGATTGCTCAAGTCGAGAGTATGATCTCGAGCTCAAGGCTTGATGGTGCGGTATTGCCTTGGTCCTCCCCCGGTGGCTCTCCTGGCCTTATATAGATGGCCATGTCCCAAACCGTACCCGGGGAGGATTCGAACTCTAAACCTAAGTCGGTTACAAGTTTCCTATTTTATCCCGCAAGGCATTGCGGGTGGGCTTCAACAGGGTTTTCTAGAGTAGTCCACAGCTTCTCGTATTGGGCCTCAGTCTTGGGCCTAGGACCAGGTATCCTTATTCGCCGGGTCCAAGGTTCATCCCTTCGTCAGTAGCCCCCGAGCGTTTGCTCGATTGGGACTTTTCTAGTCAGGTAGACTCTCAGATCTTATTCCTTCGGATGACTATTATAGTCGTTTTCCATTCGGAGGGTGTATACCCTATATGATAAGTTTTATACTCGAGTACTGAGTAGTGAAAGTGCCCGCGTTTGAGGCTACTTTTGCAGAAGGATATGGCGCAACAGCTTGGCTCTCCCGAAAGATCAGGGCCAATTAATTGCAATTAGGGCAAAAACAGTTCTGGCCTACACAGATTCGAGATCTCCGACTCGAACCCGATGAGGTGATCATTGCGACTAGGCCATAGAGGTCTTACAGAGTTGAAATTAACCTATAGGGGTACCCGGCGCGTCCGCTAGGATTTTTCTTCGTGTTGTTGACACGGATTTTTACTGGAGGACGCAGCTTGAGTGCGATTCCAGGCCCTCAAGAAAGATCTTTTGGGTCTTACCTTCATATTCAAGAAAATATGGCATCCGGATGTGCCTAGTCGGCTGAACAATCCAGGTTTGTGATGTGTAGACATCATGTGATGGAGTGGTTAGTTCTGTGCACCCGCGATGTTTTTAAGTCTGTGATTTCTCGAGTGAGAAAACCAAGCTATTTTGTCCGTACGAAAGGATTTTCGTGTCTGGAATCTTCACGCCCATATGAAAGAGTTTTCGTGTCTAGGTTCTTGTTTTTTGTGAGTGAATTTTCACACTATAATTTATCCATACGAAGCGATTTCGCGTTTGGAGCTTTCGCGAATGAACCTCCGCGTCTTGATCTGCCCATACGAAGTTTATTT
Organism: Alopecurus myosuroides; assembly: GCA_028641055.1. Classification (NCBI taxonomy): domain Eukaryota; kingdom Viridiplantae; phylum Streptophyta; class Magnoliopsida; order Poales; family Poaceae; genus Alopecurus; species Alopecurus myosuroides. The sequence goes on from CM054059.1 coordinate 341,243,620, forward strand.
CGCGTGTTGGGTCTTTTATTCGAATGAATCTCCAGTTTGATGATGCGCGCCATGACGTCACGGCGCACTTTATCCTCCCGATGGGACGTGACGGGGCGATAGCAGAGGAGTTGGCCCACCTTGTCAGCTTTTTGACCGGAAACGAGACGTCGTTCCCGGTTTTTACGCGAACCGTGCACAGTAAATGCGCACGATCCATTGTTAGGATCGTGGCACGAAACAGCATCCACCGCCCTTCCATTTCGCCTCCGCACGTGGCGGTTGCGATAGATTCCACGTGGATCAACAAACGGTCAGGATCGGGCGGCGCTGTGTATAAATATGGGCCTTAGGTGAAACGGTGAAAATTTCCCCAGCGTTCATCTTCCTCAGTCTTCGTCTTCCTCGTTCTTTGCCCTTCTTCTCCACGAGCTCGCAATAGCACCAATGGCAGGAGGCAAGAAGCGCGGCGCCGCCGTCTCTTCGTCGAGGGCGGCGGAGGAAGCTCCCGTGCCGCCTGCTCCGCGCTCGGGCGACTGGCGCTCGCCCAACACCACGGTCAAGAGCATCAAGGGGATGCAGCGAGAAGGATTGCTGCTTTCCAAAGCTGAGAAGCGGGTGCGCCTCGGCAAGAAAGAGGAGGTACCCAATCCCCGCGTGAACGAACGCGTGATCTTCGCGGATCACGTTTCGCGCGGGCTCTCCTTCCCCCTTCATCCTTTTCTCGTGGCTCTGCTGTATGTCTATGGCATACAGCTCCACGATTTGCCTCCAAACGCAGTGCAGCGCATGTCGTGCTCCATTGTCCTTTGCGAGTGCTTTCTGGGCATTCGCCCCCATTTGGGCCTTTGGAAGGCCCTCTTCAAGGTGCGCGTCTTCCGCGAGAGATCACGGGTGGAGACTGAGCTCGGGGAACCGTTGCGCACCGGCGGCTTCGGGATCCAGGCGAAGTCGGAGAGCGGCTACTTCATGATGCACTTTATCGACTCCGCCCAAGGATGGAGGAAAAAATGGGTTTACGTCATCGACAACAGCGCGGGTGGAGTCCACGAATTCCACCCTGAAAGTGCATTCTTGATATCTCACGGTTTTGTGTGTTTGTTAACAACATAAAGAAGTTGCTAACCGTATGCGCTATTTTGTTAAAAGGTTGGTCTTAAATCAGCACGTATACGGTGTCAAAGAAATGGTGAAGAATTCGAAGATCAATGGAACTTTTCTGGCCTTCTATAGAGTTTCAAAGGAAAGGCCGGAAAATTCCGGGCATCCGGAATGGTTCCGGATTATTCCGGCCACTATGGGAAATTGCTCTGTTGCAATCCGGAATATTCCGGAACTTTCCGGCAGCCGGAATTTTCCGGGTTCATTCCGGCCACAACGGGGAATTGTTCTGTTGGCATCCGGAATATTCTGGGGGCCATTCCGGCCACAACGGCGAATTGCTCGGGTGGCATCCGGATTGCTCCGGAATATTCCGGGGGTCCGGAAAATTCCGGACCTTTCCGGGCTGGTCGAAATCTGGCCCAAAAACGGCTAGTTTTCTTGGAGGCTATAAATAGAGGTTCACTTCTCTCTCCAAGGGTTAGCTCTTCCCAGCATTGAAGACACCATTAATGGAGCTCACCCACTAGCAAGATCTCCCTCCTCCTCCACCCAAACTCGTTGATTCTTTGAGGATTGAAGGAGGACCACCGGATCTACATCTTCACCAACCCGTTCTTCATTTCCCCCTCTCTAGCTCGAGGGATCTTGCCTAGGGTTTCCTCTTGTGGAGAACCTAGGCTTCTTGTTTCTTGTTGGTGATTCAAGAAGGTTTGGGAGCCCCCAATTAAGTTGTGGGTGTGTGCCCCAAGTGGTTTGTAAAGGATTTGATCCCCGCCTCAAAGGGGTTCTATAGTGGAAGGTGAACTAGGCCTTTGTGGCGAAGTTCATCGGAGAATAAGGTGAAGCCTTAGTGGCGTTGAGTAGGCCTTTGTGGCGAGCTCACACCTCTCCAACGAGACGTACTCCCCTAAAAAGGAGGAACTCGGAAATACATCGTGTCTCCGTGTGCTTCCATTGGTTACCTCGTTCCTCCCTATCTCTACTTACTTGTACTTGTTGCATTGATTGCTTGTATTGTCATATAGGTAAATTCATCACTAGTTGCACTATCTAGAGAATTTACCTTACTTGTCAAGCCTAAATTTGAGAAAAATTAAAATTTGCCGTAGCACCTATTCACCCCCCCTCTAGGTGCCTATACTTCACTTTCAATTGGTATCAGAGCCTCGGCTCTTCTATCGGGCTTAACCGCCTAAGAGTTTAAGTATGGGTGATGAGGATGACGCTCCGTCCGAAGGAAATGTGTCCATGAATGATCTCAATGCTTTGAGAGAATCATTGACCTCATCCATAGACACTAAATTTGAGGAGTTGCGTCTACTCATGACAACACTCCTCAAAGCCAAGGAACCGGAGGTGGTCGACTCATCCCCTCCGGAAACGGAGGGTGCCAAGATTGGGGTTGATGGTGAACCACTTAAAACTGCTTCCGCCGAACAATCCGCTAAGAAGGGTGCGAGTGGAAAGGAAGGATATCATGCCGTTGAAGGCCTATATTCTCCCGATCCTCCCATCCCTTTTCCTCATATAATTCCTAGGGGTGATCCACCTAAAATTGATGCATATTCTTTTCGTGAATGGCAATACTACATGGAGACCCACTTGAACTCTTCTTGTATAGATCTTTGGAGAATCACTCGTGATGGATACAAGCCATATGATCCCAAGAATCTCACAAGAAGAGAGGTTGTAGATTGCCAACTCAATTACACCGCTTTGTCCATCCTTCATCAAGCCGTGGGCCCCAATCACATGCCGCATCTTCAACACTTCTCCACCGCCAAAGAGACATGGGATGCCCTTGTTGTCATGTTTGTTGGGAATGAAAGCATGCAAAGAAATCGCTATGACACCTTGACCAATGAGGCCGAAGGATTTTTCATGCGTGATGGAGAAGATCACGTTGACATGTATCGGAGGCTCAAATCTCTTGCCACCGCTTTCTCTAATGCGGGTGCAACACATATTGATGATGCCTGGATCAAGAGGAAGTTCATAATTGCCGTGATGCCTTTTGAGGGCACGGATATGAAGAGCATTCAAGGGAGACATGATTTCTCCACCATGACCTCTACCCAAGTCATGCAAGAGTTGAGCTCCTACAAAGTGCAAACCAAGAATGCTCTTGACAACCGTGCTAGGGCCATTGGGATGCATCAAGGAGCTTCCGTTGCTTTGAAGGCCAAGGTGTTGGCAAGAGAAGTTGAGAATGATGAAGATGGTGAAGAAGCATTGCCTCCATTGAAGGAACAAGAATATGATCCCGTCCTAAAGGATCTAATAGCTCTCACCGTGCAAAAGTTTTGGAACAATCCCCCAAAAGGCAAGAAGTTTGTTGAGGAGAAGACCAAGTCTCGTTATGGTAATGATGGGGCTCAAAAAGTGAGATCTTGCTTCAATTGCCAAGACAAGTACCACTTCATTGCGGAATGCCCATATGAGAATAGAGAAAACCATAGCGGCAAGCTCATCCGCAAGGACAAGTCCAAGGTTGAATACAAGAAACCTCATTTCAAGAAGAAACCTTTCAACAAGAAGACTCCTACCAAGTTTGTGCTCTTGACTCAAGAGGAGTATGATTCCGGGAGTGATGAAGAAGAAGAAAGAACAAGTGAAGTGGCCGCTCTAGTTATTGCTTCCACTCCATCTTCATCATCCCTCTTTGAATCCCCCAATGAAAATCTTCCTCAACGTGATGCCAAGTGCTTCATGGCTAAGGCCACGGAGGTATCATCTTCTCCTAACTCTAAGACCCCTAGTGAACTAGAACATATTGCTTGTCTTAGAGAAGAAGAGGAAAGAGCCTCTTTGGACCGTTTTATGTCTAACATGCAAGGGGAGACCAAGAAGTACTTTGAGCATCTCATGAGGCAATTGGGAGAGGCCCAAGAGGCCCTTGAGAAGAAAGGTGAGATTGAGAGAAGGGATGCGGATGAAATTGCATCTCTCTCAATGACTCTTGAAGAAGAGCATGATGGTAGAGTTTCTCTAGAGGATGAACTTGAAACTATTGAAACCACTCATAATGAACTTGTCTCAAAAATCATTAAGGAACGTGATCTTGCTATTGCTAAATATAAAAAGGCTAAAAAGGATAAAGTAGAGTTTGGGGTTGGTCATGGTAAACTAACCGAGGAGTTTGAAAAGCTAACCATTGCTCACAAAGCTTTGGAAAGCCAACACTCATCCCTCAAAGAGTTGCATGAACAACTTCAAACTCAACTTACTCAATCTAACCATCCTAGCACTTCTACTTCTTCTTGTGATCATGCAAATATTATTGAAGAAAATGCTAGGTTGAAGGATGAGCTAGCAAGGCTCAAGGGCAAAAGCACTCAAGTTGAAAAGGTGGTGCTTGCCACCCCACAAGTGGTTGCCTCAAGCACTAATGCGGTCATTTCTAGACCACAAGTGAGTGCTCCAAGGCAACAAGTGGGCAAGCAAGGTCTTGGCTATGTAGCTAAGAAAAGGAACAAGAAGAAGAAGAACAAGAAGAAGAACAAACATGGGGCTTCGGGTGGTAGTGTCATGAGGGACAACACTACTCGTAGCTCCTCCGCGGGAACTAACAACCCACACCATTTCTTATATGTTGATTATTATGGTGTTGTGCAAGCTAAATATGTTGGTCCAATTGAGGGTTTTATTGACTACACTATATGGGTTCCAAAGACCCTTGTTGCTAACATGAAGGGACCCAACTTGGGTCCTAACTCTAGTCAATGATCTCTTGCAGGACTATGCTTCCGGTGGGACTAAATGGATTCTTGATAGTGGATGCACTAATCATATGACCGGAAGCAAAGAACTTGTGACGGAGTTGCAACCAAATGACATCCAAGCAACCGTCACCTATGGGGACTCGTCCAAGTCTAAGGTATCCGGATTTGGCAAGGTTGTGGTGGCTCCCGATATCACTATCGTGAACGTCATGCTTGTCGAATCCCTTGGTTACAATTTACTTTCCGTCCGTTCTCTTAGTAAGATGGGTCTTTCCGTCTTCTTTGATGGTGATATTGTGGTCCTTTTGAGAAGCAAGACTCTTGACGTCGTTCACGTGGGACATGTTGAAAATGAGTTGTATGTGGTGGACTTTTCGAAGTCAACCAACACTCAAGCAATGTGTCTCTTCGGGAAGGCGGACTTGGGATGGTTGTGGCATCGCCGCCTATCCCATGTCAACATGAGAACTTTGCAAAGTCTTCACAAAAGTGGCCTTATTGTTGGACTAAAAGAAAATGTTTCCTTTGCAAAGGATCGCGTTTGTAGGTCGTGTGTTGAAGGGAAGATGCATGACATTGTGCACAAGGCCAAGACTATTATCTCATCAAAGAGGATCTTGGAGCTTCTCCATGTTGATCTCTTTGGTGCCGTGCCCGAGGCAAGTCTTGGCGGCAAGAAGTATTGCTTGGTGATTGTCGATGATTATTCAAGATACACTTGGGTTTATTTCTTCAAGTGCAAGAGTGAGACTCAACAAACCATCATCGACTTCTCCAACGAAGTGCAACGTCAACACAATGTGCAAATCATGGCTATTAGGAGTGATAATGGATCGGAGTTCAAGAACTATACATTGAATGAATTTCTTAGTGAAGAAGGCATTCGTCACCAATACTCCGCCACTTACACTCCTCAACAAAATGGTGTTGCCGAAAGGAAGAATCGCACTCTCTTGGATATGGCAAGGACCATGTTGGCGGAGTACTCTTCTCCCCAATATTTATGGGCCGAGGCCGTATCCACCGCATGCCACTCCTCCAACCGCCTCTACATCCGCAAAGGCTTGTGCAAGACCCCATATGAGATCCTCACCGGCAACAAGCCCAACGTATCCTACTTCCGTGTATTCGGTTGTAAGTGCTTCTATTTGATCAAGGGTATTAGGTTGTCGAAATTTCAATCCAAAACTATTGAGGGTATCTTTGTTGGTTACGGTGCCGAATCCCACACTTATAGAGTCTATGACAAAGACTCACGGATTATCATAGAATCTTGTAGTGTGGTTTTCGAGGAAAATTACGGCTCCCAAGTGGCGCAATTTCATGTTTCAAATGTAGATGTTGAAATGCCTCAAGAAGCCATAGGAAGGATGGGTGTGGGATTCTTCCGCCCCATCGAGGGACACCTTATGGCGACTCGAGAAGGACTATGCTCTACCCAAGTGGAGCCCTCCTCTACATTTGAAGATCAAGCCAAGGAGCCACCTACTACACCTAACCGAGAACATATTCAAGACCCTCCTCTCGTTGATCAAGTGGCTCCGCAAGTCGTACCCACTCCTCTCACTAATGCGAGTCAAGATCAAGGCCAAGATCAATCGTCCTCGTCATCCTCTTCTCAAGTTGAAGCTAGTAGTGAAGATATTGTTGATGATGATGTTGATGATCAAGGCCATGATGGTCAAGATGGGGACCCAAATGATCAAGATGATCAAGTATTTCCTCCTCGCAATAATGAGGAGATCGAAGCCCGTCGCATCAAAAGGATAAGAAGAGCGTTGAAGCTAATTGATGCCCAAGATGACAAGGTCTTGGAGGATGTTCAAACTAGAAGATCCACTAGAAGGCAATTGGCTCATTTTTGTGAGCATCAAGCTCATATCTCTATGGTGGAGCCTAAGAAAGTGTATGAAGCTCTTGAGGACTCCGATTGGGTTGAAGCTATGCATGATGAGCTCAATAACTTTGAGCGCAACAAAGTTTGGAGATTGGTTGAGAAACCCAAGGATTGCCACAATGTTATTGGCACCAAGTGGATATTCAAGAACAAGCAAGATGAGAATGGCATTGTCATTAGGAACAAGGCAAGATTGGTCGCTCAAGGGTACACCCAAGTTGAAGGCATTGACTTTGATGAAACCTACGCGCCCGTGGCTCGCCTTGAGTCCATCCGTTTGAGATGTCTATGATGGGTGAGCTTAAATTATTTCTTGGCTTTGAGATCAAGCAATTGGCTCGTGGGACCTTCATTTCTCAAGCCAAGTATACCCAAGATATGATCAAGAGGTTTAACTTCCAAGATGCTAAGATCAAGACATCTCCTATGCAAGTCAAGTGTCATCTCTCTCGTAATCCAAAAGGGAGTAAGGATGTGGACCAAAAGCTCTATCGTTCTATGATTGGTTCTTTGCTCTATCTTTGTGCATCTAGGCCCGATATCGTTTTGAGTGTAGGTGTGTGTGCAAGGTATCAAGCGGCTCCTAAGGATTGCCATCTAATGGCGGTTCATAGAATCTTTCGTTATTTGGTTCATACCTCAAGATTTGGTTTGTGGTACCCAAAGGGGGCACAATTTACTCTCAATGGATATACGGATTCCGATTGGGCGGGTGATCAAGATGATAGGAAGTCAACTTCGGGGGCTTGCCAATTTCTTGGTAGGTCCCTTGTAAGTTGGTCCTCGAAGAAACAAATTGCATCTCTCTCTCCACCGCCGAAGCGGAATATGTTGCCGCCGCAAGTGCATGCACCCAATTGCTATGGATGAGGCAAACTCTCAAGGAATATGGGTTTCGTTTGGACAAAGTACCTCTTCTATGTGACAATGAAAGTGCTATCAAGATTGCATACAATCCGGTGCAACACACAAGGACGAAGCACATTGAGATTCGCCACCACTTCATCCGTGATCACGTGGCAAGAGGAGACATTGCACTCGGTTATGTGCCCACCAAGGACAATCTTGCGGATATTTTCACGAAGCCACTTGATGATGCAAGGTTCATGTTCTTGAGGAATGAGCTAAATGTGATTGATTCAAGGAGCTTGGCTTGACTATCTTGCGGACACCCCTATAGATGAAACGTGTTCGAGCTTAGATGTAGGCATGGACATAGGGGGAGTGCTATCCTAACATATTGGGTTCTCCCTCCCCCCATTATGCCCATAGCAAAAATTCATTGTGATCTCTCTTTTTCTAATGTTGAATTGTGAGCTTCAATGTTGAGTTTTGGCAATGCCCCCAAGATATATCTTCGCGGTTTCATACCATGAACTCTTACATGGTGGCTTAGGCCACCAACCTCTTCCCACGTGAAGAGTTGGTTCTTAGTTGGATATCTTATGGTTATAGTGTTTCTTGTCCGAATACTACTTCTCGTTGCTATTTCGATCTTATTTGGTTCTTTTCCGAGAAGTAAGACTAGGAAACCTAACCCTTGTGTTTTGATCTATGTATCCTCTCCCATGTTCATCTTTGCATATGCCATACTCCACACATCACACATCATTCCTTGCCTTTCAAAACTTGCCCCCTCCGAAATTTTTGGAGCTGATTGTTGCTCCTGCCGGAAAATTCCGACCATCCGGAATTTTTCGGATCATTCCGGATAGCCGGATTGCCCCGGAATATTCCGGACCTCCGGAATTTTCCGGGCCATTCCGGATGGGCAGTTTTCGTCTATAAATACCCCGCACGCACGGGAGGAAGTTTTTCCTCCACTTCTTTCACTCCTCCCGTGCCCTAGCCGCCTCCTTTCGTCGATTTCGTCCCCGTTGCCCCTAGGGAGGAGTGTTGGATCCCTCCCTTGGACAAGGACATCCCCATGGACGGTATGTTGATTGGCATCTCTTATTCTTCGTTTTGATTGGTTGATTTTGGCTCTAGATGCAATCTCACTAGGGTTTGATCTAGTTCCAAGTTCTATCAATGTGTTTATCTTGCCATTCACTACCTAGATGCCATGCTTTCCCTCGATCTAGTCTAACCAATCTACATCTAGACTTAGATCCAAATCTTAGTTTGTGGCCTTCCCATTTTTTCCAGCACGTAGATCTATTCTAGGCGCATCCTCTCTGGTTTTCCTAGATGTTTGGTGTAGTTGTGAGACAAAAATTCGAAGTCTTAGGCAGTTCCACGAATCAAATCGAGGAGCCCGGAATTGCTCCGGAAATTTCCGGCTCAGCCGGAATATTCCGGACCATTCCGGTCCAGCCGGAATATTCCGGATCACTCCGGAATTTTCCGGATGCTGCCAGGAATTCGAGTTTTTGCACTACACCTAACCTTTTGGAGTTCCTTTTGTCCCATATGGCATATGCACTTATCTTTGCTACTCCTGTATCCTCCATTCGCAGGTCCTGGAGCTCGTACTGGTCTGAAAAGGAAGCAATCTGTTTCAAGGGGTGCTCGTCCGGTCAGAGGACGGGCTGGTCGTTCCTCCTCCTTTCATGAGACTCGTGAGGATGCTAACACTGAACCAGTTCCTGAGATTGATCTGAAAGCCTGCTCCATCCCTCAGTGGAAGTATATCAAGCGGAAGAATCCTTCCCGTTTCCCCGATTCCACCTGTGAGGATCCTCGGTTCTGGACAAATCTGCAGCTCAAGTGTTGGGATGAATTCTATTCTACTCAGCAGCCTCTTACTTGTGTGCAAGCTCAAGTGGACATGGACGTCTACAATAGGTACAAGAACTCTGAGCTACGCCATGTGCATGCCTGTTTGGAGAAGTTTGGCATGATGCCACTGTTTGACAATACTGAGGGTGAGTACTGCCCGGAGTTGGTTGCTCAGTTCTACTGCACACTCCATGCTAAGGGTGATGCCACACGCTCCATGACTTGGATGTGTGGAGAGCAGAAGATCTCCAGCAATTTGACTGAGTTTGCTGAGGCCTTGGGATACACCTGGACTGCCACCTATGCTGATCACGGTTACAGAATTCATGATGCCCCTGAGTATGATATCTCCAGTCTGGATTTCTGCTATCCCCCCAATGCTAAGGGCAAGACTAAGCCTTTCAACTCCAACATGTACCCCTACTACAACTTGCTCTCCAAGATCTTCCGTGCCTCCATTGTGATCAAGGCCGGTGACTTCTCAGCTATTAGGGCCTTCATGGTGAACCTCATGTTCCTCACAAGGCCTAAAAACCAAAGGAAGATTGACGTGATGGATTTCATCTACCGGGAGATTTGTCTAGGGGTCATGGAGAAGAGGAAGCCCGCTTATGGCCCACTCATTCAGAAGTTCATCAATTCCAAGGTAGGGGTTGAAATCATGGAAAACTATGATGTGATCAAGTGCAAGAAGATGGCTCCTCGGTTGATCAATGGTGATGAGATTCCGGAGTTTGCCAAAGGGAAGTCCAAGTCCCCCTCGGCCACTCCTTCTGCTTCCTCAAGTGGCATTCCTGAGCGTCCCTCTGGTGGAATTGCAAAGTTTTTCAAGGCTATGTTCAACATGTGCAAGGACACTAGGGCCATTGCCCATGAGGCGCATGAGTTGGCCAAGGAGACTCGGCGTATTCAGAACGCCGACCGTAGGCTTGCTGGGTTTGATGTGCCTGCTGATCCCACTTCACTTGCTGCTGCTGATCTTGTCCCCATTGAGATGCCCGAGATCCATGATGATGACTTCTATTTCGGGGTCCCACCGGCAGATGTTGATGATGAGGAGGAGGAGCTGTCCAATGATGATGATGACTTTGATGCTGCTGGGCTTGGAGGACGCGGTGATGAGGAAGAAGGCGATGATGAGGAAGGGCATGGAGAAGATGACTTCATGGAGTGATCTCTTGGGGCGCTAGTGGACTCTTTGTCCCTTTTTGGCGTCTTGATGCCAAAGGGGGAGAAGGAGTCCCCCATATTAGGTTTCCACGGGATTTGCAAGGGTTGGGGCACAAGTCTTTTGCTTTTGATTTCGATCTTATAGGCTTGTGCTCCGGTATCTTTATTTCGTTTCCTAGTTTTAAAACTTTGTTCTATGTGTGTGGAACCTCGTGACGTATTCGTGTCACCCCTCCCGTGGTTATGTTACTTTTATCATGCGTACCTTTATTGTCTATTTTTATCTATGCATGTTGTATGAACTTGTTTACCCGGCTTGGTGTTTAAAACGTAGGGGGAGCAAAGCCTATGAAGTGTGTGTCTCACGACACACATCGAGGAAGAACTCCGTCTATTTTTTGGACACCATTTCTTTAGTTCATATTGTTCCTCCCGTGAAATCTTTATGTTGTCATCAAACACCAAAAAGGGGGAGATTGAAAGTGCATTCTTGATATCTCACGGTTTTGTGTGTTTGTTAACAACATAAAGAAGTTGCTAACCGTATGCGCTATTTTGTTAAAGAGGTTGGTCTTAAATCAGCACGTATACGGTGTCAAAGAAATGGTGAAGAATTCGAAGATCAATGGAACTTTTCTGGCCTTCTACAGAGTTTCAAAGGAAAGGCCGGAAAATTCCGGGCATCCGGAATGGTTCCGGATTATTCCGGCCACTATGGGAAATTGCTCTGTTGCAATCCGGAATATTCCGGAACTTTCCGGCAGCCGGAATTTTCCGGGTTCATTCCGGCCACAACGGGGAATTGTTCTGTTGGCATCCGGAATATTCCGGGGGCCATTCCGGCCACAACGGCGAATTGCTCGGGTGGCATCCGGATTGCTCCGGAATATTCCGGGGGTCCGGAAAATTCCGGACCTTTCCGGGCTGGTCGAAATCTGGCCCAAAAACGGCTAGTTTTCTTGGAGGCTATAAATAGAGGTTCACTTCTCTCTCCAAGGGTTAGCTCTTCCCAGCATTGAAGACACCATTAATGGAGCTCACCCACTAGCAAGATCTCCCTCCTCCTCCACCCAAACTCGTTGATTCTTTGAGGATTGAAGGAGGACCACCGGATCTACATCTTCACCAACCCGTTCTTCATTTCCCCCTCTCTAGCTCGAGGGATCTTGCCTAGGGTTTCCTCTTGTGGAGAACCTAGGCTTCTTGTTTCTTGTTGGTGATTCAAGAAGGTTTGGGAGCCCCCAATTAAGTTGTGGGTGTGTGCCCCAAGTGGTTTGTAAAGGATTTGATCCCCGCCTCAAAGGGGTTCTATAGTGGAAGGTGAACTAGGCCTTTGTGGCGAAGTTCATCGGAGAATAAGGTGAAGCCTTAGTGGCGTTGAGTAGGCCTTTGTGGCGAGCTCACACCTCTCCAACGAGACGTACTCCCCTAAAAAGGAGGAACTCGGAAATACATCGTGTCTCCGTGTGCTTCCATTGGTTACCTCGTTCCTCCCTATCTCTACTTACTTGTACTTGTTGCATTGATTGCTTGTATTGTCATATAGGTAAATTCATCACTAGTTGCACTATCTAGAGAATTTACCTTACTTGTCAAGCCTAAATTTGAGAAAAATTAAAATTTGCCGTAGCACCTATTCACCCCCCCTCTAGGTGCCTATACTTCACTTTCACACCCGTTCGCTGTTTTGAAGAGGCGGAAATCTTGGGCGCACAAACTTTCGGCTGAAGAAGTCCGGGTTGTCACCCCTCTACTCGCTAAGGTGGCCACTCTTCGCGATCAAGCCGCGGGAGTTGCGCTGAATGGCCTGCACTTGGCGAGCGTGTTCCTCAAACGCAGGATTCAGCCCCTTCATGAGAGGCCATCCGCGATGTGGGAGTACCAGGGCGCCGAAGATCCTAGCTGCGTGAGCCGAGAAGAACTCTCGAATGCTGAATTCGAGAAGAAGATTGCGGCTATCACCAGCTTGAAGGAGGGAGATACCTTCCATGACTGCCCAGTAGCAGCTTTTGAGGCATCAAGGCCTCCACCACCTGAAGTAAGCTCGAGTTTTTCTTTGTATTCTGTCTCTTTCCAGCTCGAAAGTTTTTTGTTGGCTGGAATTCTTCTTTCCTTTCTTCTTCTGTCTTCCCTTTTTTGTAGAGTTTAGCGGTGGCCAATTGCTACCCGCCAATTTCCGGAGAGGAGGTCTCGGACTTGTTGGCAAGCAATCTAGACGCACCCGCCGACACCAGCGTTGCTGAGGCCGATTCAAGCTCCGAGCATGATTCCTCGGATGACGCGGAAGAATCGGGTAGCGACCTCCGCATACGCAAGCGCCGCCGATCGGAGAATGATGAAGCCACCTCCAAGGATAACTCCTTAGGTAAGGAGTCGCCTGGAAAGGAGACCCTCATCGTGACTCCGTTAAGTGCGCGCGCCCCTTCTTCCTCCTTGCCGAAGATCCATACCGCCTGGAACGCGGACATGTTGGACGACGACGACGATGACGAGTAAGTTTCTGCTTTTCTTCTTTGTTCTAGTCGAATGTTTCCTTTTGCTACTTCTGACAAATTGTTGTTCTTTATGACAGTCTTCAATCCATCAGCCCCCGGCGGTTCGTCTCTTCCCTTCCTCTCGAAAACAGGCAGAGAGCTGCTGCTGCGGGTGAGACCGCGACTACAGGCACTGTGCAGAATTCTCAGGGTGCAGCTCCCGCAACGGTAGCTACGGTATATAGGATTCCTACCTTTGCTGTTGGAGCTTCGATTCCGAAAGAAGTGTCGGGTAGCTCGGCGGACCCTCTCTCCATAGCTCAGGGCCAGGTAAACATTGTTGTTTTCCCTTTTTTTTAATTGCACGTTGTCTGTTTGGATTTTTTATCGGGTGCACGGCAGTGCTCCCGATGGGAGTAGCCCCCGAGGCTGTAGTTAATCATGTATGATTGGCTACAGGCTCAAAGACCTGCTCTCTCTTTTCTTCGTTTTATCGGGTGCACGGCAGTGCTCCCGATGGGAGTAGCTCCCGAGGCTATACTCGAATGTTTGCAATCGCGTATAGGCTCAATGATATGGGGTGGCCCAATCTTCTCAATGAGCTTCTCTCTCTTTTTGTATTTTTCTGATATATGTGGATAAGTAGTGCTACACTGAGACCTCTCACTTAGCTGACCCCTGTTGCCAATGCAACAACAATCAAGCTCTTTGGATATTCTCAACTACACACTCTTGCACAAGTAATCAAAGATCACAAGTGGTCCTGTATCCCCCTATTCCCATATGGAATAACAAGATATCACGCAACTTTGAAATTGGTAAACTTCAAGATGAATTCTTACAAAGCAATACAATCTAGAGGCTAGGGTTGTTGGTTTTTGGTTTAAACTGGTTCTGTTTAATCCACACGCAGGTGGAGGACATATATAGGTGGAGGGGTGCGGCCACAAGGGGGCCTTGCGCAAGCAACCCTCTCCCTACTAGGACTAGGACTCCTACTCGGACTAGGAGTCCAACTAGGACTCAAAGAGAGATACAAACCGACCCAAATAAGTGGGATGCGGCCACAATTGGTATACAAACCAAACCTACTAATACTAGGACTCATTATGGCGCATAGATGTCCTTTGTGGGCGCCCTCCTCTTGCTTGTTCATCAATGAGTGTGGAAATAACATATTGGCAATGTTTTCCACACTAAGTGCATTTGACCTTGTGGAGGCACTATCCCCTTGTCATCATATCATTTGTTATTGGTTGTTTTCACCATGCTAACACTTGATCTCCATATCCTCTTGTAGCTCATCTCCATCCATGTGTATCTCCTCTCCATGATCTCCATTCATGCTTGTGTTATCAATAAACCTGAGAATACATAAATGCATAGACTTAGGTAGTATAAACTTCTCATAATCAAGAATAGCATAATCAATAAGGATTGAATTCACCTGTTGTTCTAGTAGCTTGGTCCTTGATCTTGTCATTGGTCAAGTCTCACTTCATCTTGTTTAGGTGGTAAGGTACTAGGGATGTCCTCATCATCCTCCCCCCTTGAAAAGCCTTGATGTCCACATCAAGGTTCTCTCCATGATATGGTGTCAAATTAGCAACATTGAAGGAATTACTCACTCCAAACTCATCAATTGGAAGATCTATCTTGTAAGAATTGTCATTTATTTTTGCAATCACTTTGTAAGGACCAGCACCTCTTGGCAATAATTTTGATTTCCTTAGCTTAGGGAACCTATCCTTTCGAAAGTGTACCTATACCAAATCTCCCTCTTGAAAAATAACTTCCTTTCTCTTTTGATTCCTCCTTTGAGCAACATCCTTCCCTTTCTTCTGTATAGCATCCATAGTTTTCTCATGTGTCTTTTTCATAAAATCAGCCCTTTTGGATGCATCCATGTTAATTCTCTCTTGAATAGGAAGTGGTAATAAATCAAGTGGTGTAGTAGGCCGAAATCCATATACCACCTCAAAAGGACATAGTTGAGTAGTTGAATGCACAGCTCTATTGTAGGCAAACTCCACATGTGGCAAACAATCTTCCCACTCCTTCAAATTCTTCTTGATCATAGTTCTCAACAATGTAGACAAAGTTCTATTCACCACCTCGGTTTCTCCATCTGTTTGAGGGTGACATGTTGTAGAAAACAACAATTTGGTTCCAAGCTTCCCCCATAATGTTTTCCAAAAGTAACTCATGAATTTCACATCTCTATCCGAAAGAATTTTCCTTGGTACTCCATGTAGTCTTACTATCTCCTTGAAAAATAGTGTAGCAATGTGGGAAGCATCATCACATTTGTGGCAAGCAATGAAGTGTGACATCTTGGAAAATCTATCCACCACCACAAAAATTGAGTCATGTCCCCTCTTTGTCCTTGGCAAGCCTAACACAAAATCCATGCTTATATCTTCCCATGGTGTAGTTGGTGTTGGCAATGGAGTATATAATCCATGGGGCTTCAATTTGGACTTGGCTTTATTGCATGTAATACACCTTTAAACAAATCTATAGACATCTCTCCTCATATGTGCCCAATAGAAATTTTCAGCCAACATAAGCAATGTTTTCTCTCGTACAAAGTGACCCATCAATCCACCACTATGAGATTCCTGTAATAACATCAAACGCAAAGAACACTCGGGAATACATAGTTTGTTAGCTCTAAACAAAAATCCATCATGTATATGATACTTATCCCAAGCCTTCACATTAGAACATTTACTATAGGGTGTAGAAAATTCTTTATCTTGAGCATATAGTGGCTTTAATTCTTGCAAACCCGAAACTTGAACATCCAATTTAGTGAGTAGCATATTTTTCCTAGACAAAGCATCAGCTACCACATTATCTAATCCTTTCTTGTGTTTAATAATGTATGGGAAAGATTCAATAAATTCTACCAATTTAGCATGTCTCTTATTAAGATTGGATTGATTCTTTAAAAATTTCAATGCCTCATGATCAGAATGTATAATAAATTCCTTTGGCCACAAATAATGTTTCCAAACCTCAAGTACTCTAACAAGTGCATACAATTCTTTATCATAGACAGAATAATTCAATTGTGCTCCATGTAATTTTTCAGAAAAATAAGCAATTGTTTTCTTATCTTGCATTAACACTCCTCCAATACCTATGCCACTAGCATCACATTCAATCTCAAATTGTTTATTAAAATTTGGTAGCATCAATAATGGAGCTGAAATCAACTTATTTTTCAAAGTATCAAAAGCAATATCTTGAGCAACCCCCACTCGAAATTTACACCTTTCTTAGTCAAATCATTTAAAGGGGCAGCAATAGTACTAAAATCTTTCACAAATCTTCTATAAAATCCAGCTAGTCCATTAAAACTTCTTACTTGACTCACATTCATGGGAATTGGCCAATTTTTAATTGCTTCAATTTTATATTCATCAACTTCTATCCCATGTTTAGAGACAACATAACCAAGAAATATGACCTTATCTTTGCAAAAAGTGCACTTCTCTAAATTTCCATACAATTTATTTTCTCTTAGCACATGCAAAACTTGTCTAATATGATCAGTGTGTTCATGTTCATTGTGGCTATATATGAGAATATCATCAAAGTAAACAACCACAAACTTGCCAATAAAATCTCTCAAAACATGGTTCATTAATCTCATGAAAGTACTAGGTGCATTAGTTAATCCAAAAGGCATTACTAACCACTCATATAAACTAAATTTTGTTTTAAAGGCTGTTTTCCACTCATCCCCTTCTTTCATTCTTATTTGATGGTAACCACTACGCAAATCAATTTTAGAGAAAACAACACTACCACTTAATTCATCTAACATGTCTTCCAAACGTGGTATAGGATGACGATAACGAATAGTGATATTGTTAATTGCTCTACAATCTACACACATGCGCCAAGTACCATCTTTCTTAGGAACTAATATGACAGGAACAACACAAGGAGATAAGCTTATTCGAATGTAACCTTTATCAAGAAGATCTTGTACTTGCTTCTGAATTTCCTTTGTCTCTTGGGGATTTGTCCTATAGGGAGCTCGGTTTGGTAATGAAGATCCAGGAATTAAATCAATTTGATGCTCAATCCCTCTCAATGGTGGCAATCCCGAGGTCACTTCTTCTGAAAAAACATCATCAAATTCCTGCAAAACATTAGAAACACCAATAGAAAGAGGAGTCATGTCATTAGAAACCAAAATTTCCCCCTTGTGCATGAGCACTATAGGTAGTAGGCTAGGATCATCCTAAAACTCTCTCAAATCTTCTTTGGTGGCTAACATTGTCAAAAGGCTCACTCCCTTACTTTTTCCACTCGGCCTAGGTTTGTTTTCCCCCATGGAAGTAGTGTTTTCACTCATATTTTCCCTCTCTCTCTCTCCTTCTCAACATTCACTTCCACTTTTTGCCTTGATTCATTCACTATTTGTTGGGGTGTCATAGGCCTCAATATGATGTCCTTATTGTTCCAATTCAATTGGTAAGTGTTTGCTCTCCCATTGTGTAGCACCTTTCTATCAAATTGCCATGGCCTTCCAAGTAATAGGTGGCAAACCGACATGGGAACAACATCACACTCAATAGTATCCTTGTATGGTCCAATTTGGAACTCCACTCTCACAATTTGGCATACTCTTATTTCCTCCTTCTCATTGAGCCATTGGATATAATATGGATGTGGGTGTGGAATATATCTCAACCTTAGCTTTGCACATAACTCCTTGCTTGCTAAATTTCTGCAACTCCCTCCATCAATGATCACCTTGCAAGCCATATTAGGACCAACAATTGCCTTGGTTTGAAATAAATTGCATCTTTGGCTCTCATCATTGCTAGGAACAATACTCAAGGCTTTGGTGCAAACAATAGTTGGATAATTTGTAGCATAGGCATCAATAGGACCATCATCATCATCATCATCATATGCATCCTCCTCATTGGGATCAACATCATCTCCAGTCTCATACTCATCATTAGCATTGAGGAGCATAATTTTCTTGTTTGGGCAATCCCTCTTAAAGTGACCTTTGCCTCCACAAGTATGGCAAGCCATGTCTCTATTCCTTGTAGGAGGTGTAGTACCACTAGAACCCGAAGTAGATGGAGTATTTTTCTTGGAACTTGTTGAATTTGGCTCGGGTTTGGAACTAGAAGTCCCTCGGGTAGTAGTAGTTGGAGGTGTAGGTGATGAAAAATTTGATTTGTGTGAAGGAAAACTTCTCCTTGCACTCACTTGTAACTCCTCTTGCAACCTCGTTTTGGCCTCCCTTGCTTGATGAAGTAATTCACTCATATTGTTGTAAGGAACATGCCTCACAATGCTTCTCACTTTGAATTGCAATCCACTCAAGAACCTTTGCATTGTTTGTTCAGGAGCTTCTCTAATCTGAGCCCTTTGAATAATTAATTCCATCTCCTTGTAGTAGGCATCAACTGTCTTGGTTCCTTGCTTCAATTGTTGCAATTTGTCATAGAGAGTTCTAATATAATTCTTGGGAACAAATCTTTCTCTTAACAATGGCTTCATCTCTCTCCATGTGTTCACCTCCTCTTCTTCTTTTTCTTCTCTATCTTTTGTAATGCCATCCCACCACAAAAGAACATAGCCATAAAGGAAGAAGATGCAAGGTTAACTTTCCTCTCCTCAGGGTACTCATGGAGTCTCCATAATTTCTCAATTTTCAGCTCCCACATTAAGTATTCTTCCACATCTTCAGAATCACAAGCAAGACTAGGTATGGAGAATTTTGGTTTTCCCAAGCCATCATTCTCTCTATTATTTTCCAATGGTGCTCTTCTTGCCAATCCTCCACGGCCTTCATTAATATTTCCTCTCCCATCCTCAATTTGAGCAATAGCTTGAGGTGCTTGTTCAATTTGTTGTACCATATTTGCAATTGTAGTCACTTGTTGAGCCAATGTTCTCAAAGTATCTTTAATCTCATTGACAGAATCTTGAGAAGCACAAGCTTCTATCTTCAAATCAAGTGTAGTCATCTCTTCTCTCAAGAGGTCATCACTTTTCTCAACCACATAAGCAATTCTTTTGTACATATGATCTCTCAATGCCTCATACTCATTCCATTGGACAGCATCCTCGGGTTTCTTCTTTGCCTGCACATCAACATCACTAGGGGAACTCATGATTAACTTGTTAGTAACAAAAATAATCAATGGGTTTGTGGTGCCTCTCTCAACTCACTCAAAACCAAGCAAAGATGGCTTCACTTGATGTTCCAAGAGAGAAAAATATCAACTTACCAACAAGGAGCAATGAATAATGTGCTTTGGTGTGAGAAGAGAATATCCACGCTATCAAGTATCACAATGCAAACAGGGTTTTTGGTGGGGCTTGGTTGGGAATCCTAACAACACCAAAATAACAACTCCAATGCACTGCTTAATGTGATAAAAATTACTAAGGAAACACACTCACACTTGGAGACAATTGTGGCTTAGCAAATATATGGTAGAGATTTTGCAAGCACTAGAAAGACACTAGCAAATACTCAATGAAACAGGCACAAGATTGCTCAAGATGTCCACAAAATTTCCAATATGAAATAGCTTCCACTAGTGATAAGTAGCACGGCCTCTTTTGAATTTTTCTTTCTTTCTATTTTTTTGTACTTTTTCCTTTTTCTCTATTTTGTTTTTATTTTTTCAGTAGCCTTTGAATCAACTAGGAGCAATAAGTAGATGGAAAGCAAAAATAGTGGACAGATTTGATCAAATGAGCAGCCTGTTAGAGCAATTAAAAAGCTAGTCTTTGGGTTTTGGGGGCCTAAATATAGCTGTAGAATGGCTGTAGCTATGGCTTATCCAAGATCAGACACGAAACCTAGAGATAACAGGGAGTAAAGAAAAGAAAAACTATGAAAATTGGACAAGAATTGAGCTCACGGCAGCACTTGCAGCTCACGGCAGAGAAAACAACAGTGTTCTGCCGTACGGCAGCGATTTCTGCTGAAAAACGGCTTACGGCAGAGCAACGCGCGGATGGGTGCGGGTGGTGTTGCGGGTGGGTGCGAGTGTGGTGTTTGTGTGTGTTGCGGGTGGGTGCGTATATGGGGTGGGGTGGAATCCGAGTTGGGCTAGACCACGGCAGCGGCGGCAGCGTTTTGACGCGCTTTGCACCCCACGGCAGCGAGTCCGAGTTGGACTAGGAAGTGGATACGGCAGGGAATCGGTGGGTTTTTCTGCCGCGGTAGGAAGTGGATAGCAATCCGAATATGACTAGAAACTCAAACACAAATAGGACCCAACTATTGCGCAACAAAGACAACTCGAAAAACTAGATCACCTCGCAAGCAAGATGTAGGTCTAGACTTTCCCGAGAGATAACCACAAACTATTTTTTGATGAAATTTTTGATATTGATGGAAACAAAAGATAGATAGATGAACCCTAAAAACAGAAAAACATATACACAAATCAACAATAAACAACAATTAGAGTAGCAATTTGGTGTTGATCTAGTCTCTGGCAAATCTAACCTAATATTTTTGGCTTTTTCTGGATAGGGATAAAAACAACTAAAAGTAAAGATAACTTTGCTCACCGAGTAAACCTGAGAATCTGATACCAAGATGATATGGGGTGGCCCAATCTTCTCAGTGAGCTTCTCTCTCTTTTTTTATTTTTCTGATATATGTGGATAACTAGTGCTACACTGAGACCTCTCACTTAGCTGACCCCTGTTGCCAATGCAACAACAATCAAGCTCTTTGGATATTCTCAACTACACACTCTTGCACAAGTAATCAAAGATCACAAGTGGTCCTGTATCCCCCTATTCCCAGATGGAATAACAAGATATCACGCAACTTTGCAATTGGTAAACTTCAAGATGAATGCTTACAAAGCAATACAATCTAGAAGCTAGGGTTGTTGGTTTTTGGTTTAAACTGGTTCTGTCTAATCCACACGCAGGTGGAGGACATATATAGGTGGAGGGGTGCGGCCACAAGGGGGCCTTGTGCAAGCAACCCTCTCCCTACTAGGACTAGGACTCCTACTCGGACTTTGAGTCCAACTAGGACTCAAAGAGAGATACAAACCGACCCAAATAAGTGGGATGCGGCCACAATTGGTATACAAACCAAACCTACTAATACTAGGACTCATTATGGCGCATAGATGTCCTCTGTGGGCGCCCTCCTCTTGCTTGTTCATCAATGAGTGTGGAAATAACATATTGGCAATGTTTTCCACACTAAGTGCATTTGACCTTGTGGAGGCACTATCCCCTTGTCATCATATCATTTGTTATTGGTTGTTTTCACCATGCTAACACTTGATCTCCATATCCTCTTGTAGCTCATCTCCATCCATGTGTATCTCCTCTCCATGATCTCCATTCATGCTTGTGTTATCAATAAACCTGGGAATACATAAATGCATAGACTTAGGTAGTATAAACTTCTCATAATCAAGAATAGCATAATCAATAAGGATTGAATTCACCTGTTGTTCTAGTAGCTTGGTCCTTGATCTTGTCATTGGTCCAAGTCTCACTTCATCTTGTTTAGGTGGTAATGTACTAGGGATGTCCTCATCACTCAATCTTCCCCTTTTTGAATTTTCCACCTTTATACTCTTGCAGTCTCTTCTTGACTCCCTTGTGGCCGTTGGCTGTCGCGTTATCTCGGCTGAGACAGAATGTGTGACCCTTCGGGCGGATCGCGATCGACTTGTCTCGGACAACGATCTTCTCCGAGGTAAAATTGTCAACTCTTTTTATCTCATATTTCCAATCGCATAAATTCCTTTGGATTTCAAACCTGTTGTTTGTGCAGCTCAAATCAAAGCGTTGAAGGCTGAAAAGGTGGCCGCTGTCACTCGAGTAGGCGCCCTGGAGGCTCAGTTGGAGACTGCTCGAGAGGAGCTTGAATCTTCTCGTAAACAATCGACTGACTTTGCGGGAAAGCTTTCGGATGCGCGGGATGCCCTGAAGAAGATGGAGGAGGCTGGTACCAAGGCGGACTCCGACCTTGTTGACTTCCTTTGCCCTTTGGCCGAGCGTTTTGCGGGTAAGTTGCATTTGGTCTCTTGTTGTCCTCCGATTATCTGGTAGGTCCTTGGATTTTAATATTTTTTCCTGCAGGTCTTCTGGGTGTCTCGCTGGAGCTGCCTGGGGTCCAACAGGTGGATGCTTTGACCGATTCGTGCGCCCAGGTCAGGAAGCATGCTGAGGGGATTTGCACCCTGATCGGCGATGTCGTTCGAGTGTTGACGCAGCTTCACGGTCGTCTTCTAGTCGACGCTGTGTCTCCGCCTGCGCTAGGTGATCTTTTGAAGATATTTTTGGAGGGAAATCTCCTTGAAGCCTACGCGGTTGCTCAGTCAGAGTCTGGAGTGAAGACTGCCATCCAGTTTGCGCTGGCGCACGGAGTCACGGGCTTGGAGGAGGCATACTCGGACCTTCCCGTTGATCCTTCTACAGGCAAAAAGGTAGCGCTTCGTCGTTTTGGCGATCCAGCTGGAGTCCTTGCCCGGAAGTTATCTGAGCTGATTGCCCGCGCTAGTCGTAGGGGGAGCACTGCCGCGAGTGGCAGCACAACTGCAGCTCCTTAGTATATATTCTTCGTAGCTCGTTCTTTTGATTGTAATGAACCTTGGGATGTATTCCCGTATTTTCATCATTTAATCGAAATGTTCTTCTGAAATGCTTCATGTGATTGATGTATTTTCTCCCGATGGGAGTAGCCCCCGAGCGCCTGTCGAATAGGTGGTTGTTATATCTCGAATGGGGCATCTTATTCCTCCACTTTTTTTTAATTCTTCCAGGTAACCGGAGTTGCCGCGGAGTCTTCAGGTGGACTTTCTACCCAAGCGAATCCTCTTATTGCCGCTGTTGGTGCCTTTGCGGGCCTTCGTGACCGTGTTGCGGATGGTGAGCGCAAGCTAAAAGCTCTGCGTGGGGTAGCGGATGTTGCTAAGTCCAAACAAAAACTTGCGATTGAACGTGAGCAGTTTGTGATGGATGAGTTGGCGGTTGTTGCTAGGGATTTGCTCTGTAAGTATCTCAGCCTCCTGGCTTTCTGTATTTGCTATCACTCTTTGATCCTGTGTGTTTCTTTGCAGTTGTTCAGCCAGATGACAGGAGCGAGAAACAGTGGGTGGAGAACCATATTCTTCACGAAGCTGGTAGTTCAAAGCCCAATGCAAATAATTTTTGGTCCGATCGTAGTCGAGGCTTTGTGCTCGCTACCTTGAAGTATCGAGTAAATCAGGCCAAGATACTCGTGAGTTCGTTTCACGAGATTTTGATTGCTGTGAACTCCGCTTTTTACCCATTGGAAAGGGGTCCAGAAGATTGGATCTATCTCCTTAGAACTTTCGGGCGGGAAGGAGAAGTCCGCGAGTGTGTCCGAAATCAGATGATCTGTGGTGCAGTAGTGGCGCTCTCCTTCGTCCGATTGTGGCATCCAGAGGTGAATTTCAGCTCCGTGGCTAGTCTTCCCGATGGTCAGGTCAATATGTCACCTCATTATAGTGTTGTTCGGCCTGCCGCAGAGGAGATAATTCGATTGACCTCGTCAGAGGTGGATCGGGTGCTAGCCGAGGAAAACACTCGTCGCCATATGTAATCATAGGATGTATGTATCCGGTATAGTTTCTCAAAAACTTTGTAAGGCGTCTACCTTGTGTGTAACATTTTGTATATGATATTACTCCTGTTGTGGTATTTTTAGGCGTAGCCCCCGTGCATATTTTTGGGGTGTGTACCTGTTCTTGAGCACTTAACGATGGAGATTGCGAGTAGCTATGGTTGAGAAACCATGTATTTTTATTGAAATGACTGAGGAGCCATGTGTTTCGGGCTACAAGATGGCTAGTATAGCCTTATTTGTATGAGTATAGGTAAATCTAGGGGTAGAATTTACGGAGGTGTGCAACATTCCATGGGTTGGAGTAGAGGCCTCCAGTCGTCGGGTTCTTCAGTCGATAGGCGCCACCTGGGATAACTTCGTGTATTATGAAGGGTCCTGCCCAGGGTGGTTCGAGCTTGTGCCCTTCTTTCTGCTTGAGCCGTAGCACCAAATCTCCCACCACGAAGGCTCTGTGGCGTATTCGGCGACTGTGATAATTTTGCAACGACTGCTAATATACTGCTGATCTTGCGAGTGCAATGTCGCGTATTTCGTCGAGTGCGTCCATATCGTCTGGGAGTGCCCTGTTAGATGTTTCTTCGTTGTAAGCAACCACCCGTGGGGCGCTAAATCGGACGTCCTCGGGAAGGACGGCTTCAGCCCTGTATACCATGAAGAATGGTGTGTAATTTGTGGATCGATTTGGAGTTGTGCGGAGGCTCCATAGCACGAAAGATAGCTCTTCTTCCAAGTGTCCCGCTGCTAGATGTAGGCGATCGAGTAGTCGTTTCTTGATGCCAGCCGAAACTAATCCGTTGGATCGTTCCACTTGGCCGTTTGTTTGCGGATGAGCCACCGAAGCGAACTTGAGGATGATTCCTTTTTCTTCGCAAAACTGCAGTGTTTCCTTTGCCGTGAAGTTGCTGCCATTGTCGGTGATGATGTTGTGTGGTACTCCGAATCTACAGATGATGGAATCGAGGAATTTGACAGCGCATTGGGCGCTAACCGAGGTCACTGGCATGGCTTCATCCACTTCGTACATTTGTCGACTGCCACTAGCAAGTGTGTGTATCCACCGGGTGTAGACTTACGTAATGGACCTACCATGTCCAGCCCCCATTGTGCAAAGGGCCAGGCGGTAGGTATCATATGCAGTTCTGTAGCGGGAACGTGAGGTTTGGGTGCGAATCGTTGGCAAGCATTGCACCTGTCGACCAATTCCTTTGCGTCTCGGGCTGCTGTAAGCCAGTAAAATCTAGCTCGAAAAGCTTTGCCCACCATTGCTTTCCAACTGGCGTGATGTACGCAATCTCCTTGGTGTATGTCTCGTAGTGATTCCTTGCCATCTTCGGGTGCTATGCATCTTTGCAGTATGCCTGAGATGCTCTGCTTGTATAACACGCCGTTGAGTATCCGAAAAGTTTTGTTGCGTCTCACTATTTGTCGAGCCTCGCGAGGGTCTGCTGGGAGCTGTTTGGCGGACAAGTACTCGAGATATTTCTGCGTCCAGACTAGCTCGACCAGAAAAATTTGTCGTGAGATGCCATGGCTGAGCTCGATGATAGCAACTTGCGGGCTGACCTCTGTCTCTGATATTGTGGGTGCTTCAGCAGTTTTCTTAACCTTGACTGAACGCTTGGTCATCCTCTCAAAATAGATACCAGGCGGTATGGGTGTGTTTGTGGACCCCATGTTTGCCAACCTGTCTGCTTCTTCGTTACTGGATCTCGCAAGGTGCTTCAGCTCGCATCCTTTGAAACTTCCTTCGAGTAGATTATACATGTCCCGGTAGGCGACCATGTTTTCTGCGATAGCGTCGCACTCCTTCATTGTCTGTTGCACGATGAGATTAGAATCGCCATAGATCATCAACCGGGTGGCTCGACATGCGATTGCCATCTTCATCCCATGTAATAAGGCCTCATATTCTGCGTCATTGTTTGATGCTGGATCGTCGGGGGGGGGGGGGAAGTCCAATCGTAGGACGTACTGTAACTTATCTCCTCTCGGTGATATTAGGACGATCCCAGCTCCAGCTCCTTCATTTCTTTTTGACCCGTCGAAGTACATGATCCAGTTACTCGTATATTCCGGTGGTCCGGGTATTTGTAGTTCTGTCCATTCGCTCATAAATTCCACGAGTACCTGTGATTTCACGGAATTGCGTCCTGCATAGATGATGTCCCAGGAGCCTAGCTCGATGCTCCACTTCGCTATTCTTCCTGATGCCATTGGTTTGTTCATTATCGTACCGAGTGATGCGTCGTTTAGCACCGTTACGGTATGCTCCTGGAAGTAGTGTTTAAGCTTTCGAGCTGTAAGCACAAATCCGTTTGCAAGCTTTTGGTAGTGAGGATATCGTTGTTTGCACGGTGAAAGGACCTCACTGATGTAGTAAATTGGCCTTTGCACTCCATATGCCTTTCCTTCTTCTGGTCTTTCTACTACTATGGCTGTGCTGATCACCTGGTTTGTTGCGGCTAGGTATAGATATAGCGGTTCCCTTTCGTGTGGAGTAGCCAGGATACGCCTGCTCAGCAGTGTTTGCTTCAAATCTGCAAATGCTTGCTTTGCGTCAGGTGTCCATTCGAATTTATCCGTCTTCTTCAACAGTTTATAGAAGGGTAACGCCTGTTCGCCCAATCGTGCGATGAATCTGCTCAATGCGGCTAGTCGTCCGGCTAGCTGTTGGACTCCGCGTAGATTGGTGGGCTCCTTCATGGTCAAGATTGCTTGTATCTTCTCCGGGTTGGCTTCAATTCCTCGAGCGGAGACCAGGTACCCGATGTGACGCCCCGAGATCGGGCACTATGCAGATTTCAGCATTCCCGCCAAAATCCACATAATAACCGATTCCAGGTTGCCATTTATGATAACATTACAATAGTTCACGAATAATCCACAATTACAACAGCATCAGAAAGATACAAGATGACTCAACGAGCCAGGGATACAACTGATACAATACAAAGATCCAAATAACAGCGGAAGAAACAAACGTCCGTCTACGGACAAGGTCCAAATTGGACTAAGAGTCCTGAAGATAACCGAAGGCGTCCAATCCCTGCCCAGGCCAAGCCGGAGGGATTCCCAAGCTAACGTCGTCAGACTTCAAACCTGTTGACTGCAATTTGGAATTTGCAGCCACGAAAGAGATTCGTGGGTCAGTACGGTTAAGTACTGGCAAGGGGGATAAAACCCATACTCACAAGTTACCGGCGTAGCCAGTCATCACAAGATACAAATACTTTAGGATCAACGGAAAGGAAGGGGTTATTGCAAGTAATTGACAGCAGGCTGCACTAACCAACTACAGAGATTCTATTACTTCCAACTATCAGAAAGGGGATAAGATCGAGGTTTGTAACCAACTGAAAGATAACTTCAAACAAACCCATCCTGGATCTCGCCCCTTATCCGAAGAAGCAATCCGAGGATAACTCACACAGTTGGATTAAATGATGGTCCAGATTATTGTGTCAATAAGCCTATTACTAGTCAAGTTGTTAATCATGGGGTGAAAGATTGTTAATGATTAGGTTTAAGTTGTCCTGAGTACTTGTTAGCCAGTACTTTCACCAAGTAATCCATAACCGCGGAAAACACGGCTTCTCGAGAAGATTATCCCTGCAGGGTTGCACCATAGTAACCGACACTCATGAATATCCCGCCAGATGGAGTGGCCACTCCACCAAGCGGGGCACTCAACACAATCCAACCCTTCTTCGCATCAAGCCCAAAGCACCTTGGGCGCACGGCTAATCGAGCCCAGAAGAAAATGGACCCTCATAGCACTCTAAGAACGTGTCCCCCTATATGCCGACTACGAAAGTTCCACCCGGGATCCAAGGGCTCGCAAGATCATGCATGCAGCAAATGGAAAACCCGAACTAAATGAGGCGATTTGGACGAGATGCGAATCGGGTCAAACTGAGGGGGAGCCCATACTCCCCAAATGCGGGTAGTGCGCTCATCATGGATCAGTAGACAAGACCCTTTTCCTATTAGGGTCGACACTAGCAGGCCTCAAAACCACAAAGGGCCTCCTGCCGGTGCCTTATCATCAAATTTATTATTAATAGCAACATTAGCATGATTGATTGATTGATTAAACATCGAGCCCCCAGAACATAACGGAGTAATAACAGAAAGTAACGGGTAACAGACTCGAGCAAACAACCCTAAGCATGCTAGATAAGAACAGGCACAAACAAAGGCTGTAGGTATGGAGGTGAGGCAATATCAAGGTTAAGGGATTCATGTGATGGGTTCGTAACAGAAACAACTACTACTAAGGCTAGCAGAAAAGAACAACGGAAAGAATCGGTAACAAGTGATGAAAGGCAGCCATGTGGCATGCAAGTGAGTATACTTGCCTGAGATCCCGCAAGGTAGCAGAACTTGTCGTTGCTCACATCATCTCAACGTCCTATCCGAGAAGAAGCAACGAACCTCGAACAAACACCGGAATGCAACAATTACTACTACGGCAGAAGATCCAGCATGATCAAGATATGGATGCATGACAAGTTTAATAGATGCACCAAAGTAAACTAGTGGATATGATACACAGGTTTAAATGGATTCCATATGCAAAGATTGCATATGGCAAACCCATGCCTTATAGTTGAATTAAGTGTTCTAACACTAGCATCATGTGTAAGTGAGTTAGAATGATGCATGCATGATGATGGTAACAAGATAACAACAAATTAGATGCAATTAGAATGATAGTTAACCAATTAAGAAAACATTAATAAGGTTTGGCAATTATTGTTACTTAATGGTGTTAAACAAGTAGTGATTGTTTTCATCAAGTTAAAGTGTGCAAAACAAATTACAAAGTTGATATTTGAAAAGGTTAGCAAATTTTAGTTGGATTAC
Organism: Alopecurus myosuroides; assembly: GCA_028641055.1. Classification (NCBI taxonomy): domain Eukaryota; kingdom Viridiplantae; phylum Streptophyta; class Magnoliopsida; order Poales; family Poaceae; genus Alopecurus; species Alopecurus myosuroides. The sequence goes on from CM054059.1 coordinate 341,272,180, forward strand.
ATGTTTCACAATTTGAAATTGGACTTTGGATTATTTAATTATGAATTAAGCAATATTAAACAATTTTTAATTGAATTAAACAAGATTTAAATTGTTTAGGCAATTTAAATTATTCAAACCAGAAAACAAAAATTATATTTGAATAGGGTATTCAAAATGGTATTGAAAACATATTTTATTTGTATGATTTGGACTTATGAATATTTAATTATTGAATTTAGCAAATACAATTGAAATGATTTGAATTTGAATTTGAATTGCAATTTGAAAGTTCAAAACAGAACACAAGTTGGATATTTGGAAAGATTAGAAGATTTGGATCAGAAAACATATAAAGTTTGTATTTATTGGAATTATAAAACAAAAGATATTGAATTTAGAAGTTATTATTCAATTCTGTTTATTTAAAAAAGGAATTGGAATTTTTGATTTGTGATGAAAACCTTTGTTACGCAGCAGCAGCCTACACGCTGCCACTGCGCAGCGGGCCAGCTGCCACCGTGGCCCTGGCGCAAGCTCACGTGGCCACCCAGGTCGATGACAGTGGGCCTGCCCACGCTGCGGAAACAAAACCACAAAAAAGGTGGGGTTTTGGCTACTCGAACCCGCGCCCAGGCGCTGCGCGCAAAAGGCCAGTACCGCTGCGCTACGAATGCGTGTTTGACAGGTAAGGGGTTGGATGCTGGTTGAGGTTCAGTCCGTTTAACTGCATCTCTGACGAACAGAAACATGCTCGTCCGTCAGACAGAGTTCGCCGGAGTTAAGACGTCGACGAAACACAGTCGAACTCGATACGAATCGGATGCGTGGACGTGGAGATGGGTGCGCAAAGATGTACTGAACAACAGAGAGGGATGAGGGGGTGGGGACGGCGCTCACCAGCGTGTGGCGTCGATGCAGAGGCTCGACGCTGACGCAGGAGGACGACGACGGCAGAAGCGTCGACGGCGGCGCGCATCCAGACCATCTCGAGCTCGATGAAGGAGTCCAGAAGGAGGAGGAGGCAGTGGGTGGTCGATTCCCGTGGTCAGAGCTCCACGAGGGGCACAGCAGCGATGACGGCGCGCCGGAATTCAGAGCCGTGGTCGCGGTGGCCGGAGACGAGGTCGCAGATGGCGGCGGCTTGTCCGTGGCTCACCGAGCGCGGTCTGGTGTCCAAAAGGAAGAGTTAAGGGTGGCGAAGCGATTACAGTGGCCTAGGTGGGTTGGTGGTGCACGACGTCGACGAATTTCAACGGGGTTCAGAGGCGGCTCGCCGGAGGAAGACACGGAGAGGAAAGTGGCGACAGCGGGCAGAAGGTGGCGGCGAAACGATGGAACAGGGGAAACCCTAGGCGCTAGGTTGCGTCCAGGGGCTAGGGGGCTACTTATAGGTGGGGAAAAACGACTACGGCCGCCGGAGTCGCTCGGGAGGCCGCGGTGGCGCTCGGAGATGCCGCCGTACGGCTTGAAGACGGGAAAAGGACGCTCGCACGAATCTCGGCGCCACAGCGAACCGGTAAGTGGCTTTAGGCGGGCCGGGCTGCGCGCTGTTGGTTGTTAGGTGGGCTGGGTCGCGGTAGATAGGGTAGCTGGCGCCCGTTTTCTTCTTTTATTTTTTTGTTCTGCTTTATTTTTTTTTTGCTGAGAACAAGATGTGATGAATTTGATAATGTTTTGGATTTTAAAAATCCTGAGAAAATTCAGGGGACCATGTTAGCTCAAAAGCTAACAGTTGGCAAAAGGATTTTTGAAAATTTCAAACTTTACATTGCTGTTTGGATTTGAACCCCAAATTAATGAAATTTTCAATATTAATTAATATTAGAAAAACAAGCCTTTTCAATAGGGTTACCCCTAAGTTTTAAAAATGATTCAAATGGTACAAAGGTGTGGTGAACTTTATGGGTTCAAAAAGGTACTGATTTGAGAAGAGATTTGAATTTGAAAATGATTTGGAGTTAATTGCTTGCATTAATGCCTTGATTAAACCATCAATTTAATGAGTGATTTGATTTGGATTTTGGAAGTAGTCATTAGGGGTTAACAAGAGGGGAGTAAATTAACAAGCAATTGGATTAAACAATTTTCAAACTATTGAAGAACAGATGATGGTTTAGTTTGCAAGTTTGAAATTGGAAAATTTTTGAGCAAGGGTGAAAGTTTAAATTGTGTTGAAAATTTTCAGTTGTGATGCAAAACATGGTGCAATGCAATGTGATGCATATGATGCAAACAAAACAAACAGGTAACACCCCAGGTGTTACAGACGACACCACTAACAAGGGATTGCGCCCTCGCAATCCACCTGCTAACCCGGGAGGGGAAAGAAGTTCGACTATTGATTCTTCGTGCTTCCAGTTGATCTCCTCGACACCACTAACAAGGGATTCTTGCTCGGAGTGACGACGATGTTCTTCCCACAGGAATCTTCCGATGATCGAACCTATTAGGTTAATAGCTCAGAAAAACGTCCACCCACGTAGTATCCTAACACTTTGAAAGATAGACAAGAGGGGAGACTCCAAAACAAATAAGATGGGAGGGGAAATAGAATAGAGATAAGGAGAAAACAAGAATCCTATTGAGATGTTTTTCCAAAATAGTTTAGCAGAAATAGTTTTCGACACTCTAGAAACAACGACCGTTAGCGAGGTTAACCTACAGGCTTTGCGGACCCGTTGCTTCGATAACCATTCGTATCGAGACAATATCGGGAATCGGAACCAAGGCTCTGATACCATTTGTGACGCCCCGAGATCGGGCACTATGCAGATTTCAGCATTCCCGCCAAAATCCACATAATAACCGATTCCAGGTTGCCATTTATGATAACATTACAATAGTTCACGAATAATCCACAATTACAACAGCATCAGAAAGATACAAGATGACTCAACGAGCCAGGGATACAACTGATACAATACAAAGATCCAAATAACAGCGGAAGAAACAAACGTCCGTCTACGGACAAGGTCCAAATTGGACTAAGAGTCCTGAAGATAACCGAAGGCGTCCAATCCCTGCCCAGGCCAAGCCGGAGGGATTCCCAAGCTAACGTCGTCAGACTTCAAACCTGTTGACTGCAATTTGGAATTTGCAGCCACGAAAGAGATTCGTGGGTCAGTACGGTTAAGTACTGGCAAGGGGGATAAAACCCATACTCACAAGTTACCGGCGTAGCCAGTCATCACAAGATACAAATACTTTAGGATCAACGGAAAGGAAGGGGTTATTGCAAGTAATTGACAGCAGGCTGCACTAACCAACTACAGAGATTCTATTACTTCCAACTATCAGAAAGGGGATAAGATCGAGGTTTGTAACCAACTGAAAGATAACTTCAAACAAACCCATCCTGGATCTCGCCCCTTATCCGAAGAAGCAATCCGAGGATAACTCACACAGTTGGATTAAATGATGGTCCAGATTATTGTGTCAATAAGCCTATTACTAGTCAAGTTGTTAATCATGGGGTGAAAGATTGTTAATGATTAGGTTTAAGTTGTCCTGAGTACTTGTTAGCCAGTACTTTCACCAAGTAATCCATAACCGCGGAAAACACGGCTTCTCGAGAAGATTATCCCTGCAGGGTTGCACCATAGTAACCGACACTCATGAATATCCCGCCAGATGGAGTGGCCACTCCACCAAGCGGGGCACTCAACACAATCCAACCCTTCTTCGCATCAAGCCCAAAGCACCTTGGGCGCACGGCTAATCGAGCCCAGAAGAAAATGGACCCTCATAGCACTCTAAGAACGTGTCCCCCTATATGCCGACTACGAAAGTTCCACCCGGGATCCAAGGGCTCGCAAGATCATGCATGCAGCAAATGGAAAACCCGAACTAAATGAGGCGATTTGGACGAGATGCGAATCGGGTCAAACTGAGGGGGAGCCCATACTCCCCAAATGCGGGTAGTGCGCTCATCATGGATCAGTAGACAAGACCCTTTTCCTATTAGGGTCGACACTAGCAGGCCTCAAAACCACAAAGGGCCTCCTGCCGGTGCCTTATCATCAAATTTATTATTAATAGCAACATTAGCATGATTGATTGATTGATTAAACATCGAGCCCCCAGAACATAACAGAGTAATAACAGAAAGTAACGGGTAACAGACTCGAGCAAACAACCCTAAGCATGCTAGATAAGAACAGGCACAAACAAAGGCTGTAGGTATGGAGGTGAGGCAATATCAAGGTTAAGGGATTCATGTGATGGGTTCGTAACAGAAACAACTACTACTAAGGCTAGCAGAAAAGAACAACGGAAAGAATCGGTAACAAGTGATGAAAGGCAGCCATGTGGCATGCAAGTGAGTATACTTGCCTGAGATCCCGCAAGGTAGCAGAACTTGTCGTTGCTCACATCATCTCAACGTCCTATCCGAGAAGAAGCAACGAACCTCGAACAAACACCGGAATGCAACAATTACTACTACGGCAGAAGATCCAGCATGATCAAGATATGGATGCATGACAAGTTTAATAGATGCACCAAAGTAAACTAGTGGATATGATACACAGGTTTAAATGGATTCCATATGCAAAGATTGCATATGGCAAACCCATGCCTTATAGTTGAATTAAGTGTTCTAACACTAGCATCATGTGTAAGTGAGTTAGAATGATGCATGCATGATGATGGTAACAAGATAACAACAAATTAGATGCAATTAGAATGATAGTTAACCAATTAAGAAAACATTAATAAGGTTTGGCAATTATTGTTACTTAATGGTGTTAAACAAGTAGTGATTGTTTTCATCAAGTTAAAGTGTGCAAAACAAATTACAAAGTTGATATTTGAAAAGGTTAGCAAATTTTAGTTGGATTACATGTTTCACAATTTGAAATTGGACTTTGGATTATTTAATTATGAATTAAGCAATATTAAACAATTTTTAATTGAATTAAACAAGATTTAAATTGTTTAGGCAATTTAAATTATTCAAACCATAAAACAAAAATTATATTTGAATAGGGTATTCAAAATGGTATTGAAAACATATTTTATTTGTATGATTTGGACTTATGAATATTTAATTATTGAATTTAGCAAATACAATTGAAATGATTTGAATTTGAATTTGAATTGCAATTTGAAAGTTCAAAACAGAACACAAGTTGGATATTTGGAAAGATTAGAAGATTTGGATCAGAAAACATATAAAGTTTGTATTTATTGGAATTATAAAACAAAAGATATTGAATTTAGAAATTATTATTCAATTCTGTTTATTTAAAAAAGGAATTGGAATTTTTGATTTGTGATGAAAACCTTTGTTACGCAGCAGCAGCCTACACGCTGCCACTGCGCAGCGGGCCAGCTGCCACCGTGGCCCTGGCGCAAGCTCACGTGGCCACCCAGGTCGATGACAGTGGGCCTGCCCACGCTGCGGAAACAAAACCACAAAAAAGGTGGGGTTTTGGCTACTCGAACCCGCGCCCAGGCGCTGCGCGCAAAAGGCCAGTACCGCTGCGCTACGAATGCGTGTTTGACAGGTAAGGGGTTGGATGCTGGTTGAGGTTCAGTCCGTTTAACTGCATCTCTGACGAACAGAAACATGCTCGTCCGTCAGACAGAGTTCGCCGGAGTTAAGACGTCGACGAAACACAGTCGAACTCGATACGAATCGGATGCGTGGACGTGGAGATGGGTGCGCAAAGATGTACTGAACAACAGAGAGGGATGAGGGGGTGGGGACGGCGCTCACCAGCGTGTGGCGTCGATGCAGAGGCTCGACGCTGACGCAGGAGGACGACGACGACAGAAGCGTCGACGGCGGCGCGCATCCAGACCATCTCGAGCTCGATGAAGGAGTCCAGAAGGAGGAGGAGGCAGTGGGTGGTCGATTCCCGTGGTCAGAGCTCCACGAGGGGCACAGCAGCGATGACGGCGCGCCGGAATTCAGAGCCGTGGTCGCGGTGGCCGGAGACGAGGTCGCAGATGGCGGCGGCTTGTCCGTGGCTCACCGAGCGCGGTCTGGTGTCCAAAAGGAAGAGTTAAGGGTGGCGAAGCGATTACAGTGGCCTAGGTGGGTTGGTGGTGCACGACGTCGACGAATTTCAACGGGGTTCAGAGGCGGCTCGCCGGAGGAAGACACGGAGAGGAAAGTGGCGACAGCGGGCAGAAGGTGGCGGCGAAACGATGGAACAGGGGAAACCCTAGGCGCTAGGTTGCGTCCAGGGGCTAGGGGGCTACTTATAGGTGGGGAAAAACGACTACGGCCGCCGGAGTCGCTCGGGAGGCCGCGGTGGCGCTCGGAGATGCCGCCGTACGGCTTGAAGACGGGAAAAGGACGCTCGCACGAATCTCGGCGCCACAGCGAACCGGTAAGTGGCTTTAGGCGGGCCGGGCTGCGCGCTGTTGGTTGTTAGGTGGGCTGGGTCGCGGTAGATAGGGTAGCTGGCGCCCGTTTTCTTCTTTTATTTTTTTGTTCTGCTTTATTTTTTTTTGCTGAGAACAAGATGTGATGAATTTGATAATGTTTTGGATTTTAAAAATCCTGAGAAAATTCAGGGGACCATGTTAGCTCAAAAGCTAACAGTTGGCAAAAGGATTTTTGAAAATTTCAAACTTTACATTGCTGTTTGGATTTGAACCCCAAATTAATGAAATTTTCAATATTAATTAATATTAGAAAAACAAGCCTTTTCAATAGGGTTACCCCTAAGTTTTAAAAATGATTCAAATGGTACAAAGGTGTGGTGAACTTTATGGGTTCAAAAAGGTACTGATTTGGGAAGAGATTTGAATTTGAAAATGATTTGGAGTTAATTGCTTGCATTAATGCCTTGATTAAACCATCAATTTAATGAGTGATTTGATTTGGATTTTGGAAGTAGTCATTAGGGGTTAACAAGAGGGGAGTAAATTAACAAGCAATTGGATTAAACAATTTTCAAACTATTGAAGAACAGATGATGGTTTAGTTTGCAAGTTTGAAATTGGAAAATTTTTGAGCAAGGGTGAAAGTTTAAATTGTGTTGAAAATTTTCAGTTGTGATGCAAAACATGGTGCAATGCAATGTGATGCATATGATGCAAACAAAACAAACAGGTAACACCCCAGGTGTTACACCCGAGAAGTTGTCATGCGGGGACACCAAAGACGCACTTGGTCGGGTTGAGTTTTATTCGGTATGCGTTCAACGCATCGAATGTTTCTCTGATATCGTCGAGGAGCGTATCCTCCACTCGAGTCTTGATGACGATGTCGTCAACGTACACTTTTACGTTCTTGCCAGTGAGATTGGCGAGGCATTTTTGCATGCATCGCTGATATGTCGCGCCGGCGTTCTTGAGCCCGAAGGGCATTGTCGTGTAGCAGTATACACCGTGAGGTGTGATGAATGTTGTCTTTTCCTCATCCTCCTGTTTCATCCGGATTTGGTTGTATCCCGAGTAGGCGTCCAGGAAGGAGAGGCGTTGGCAGCCTGCAGTGGAGTCCACAATTTGGTCGATTCGCGGGAGGGAAAAGTTATCCTTGGGGCAGTGTTTATTCAGCGACGTGTAGTCGATGCATACTCGAAGGATGTTGGTGTTCTTCTTTGGGACCAGCACTGGGTTTGCTAACCAAGTGGATATCTTTATACCTCTGATGAATTTTGCTGTGAGCAATCTGTTTATCTCTTCTCCGAGCGCTTTCTGCTTAGGTTCTGAAAACCGTCGGGTGGTCTACTTGATGGGCTTTGCGTCCTTGTGGACTTCGAGTGAGTGCTCGGCGAACTCCCTGGGTATTCCTGGCATATCTGAGGGCTGCCAGGCGAAGATTTCCCAGTACTCACGGAGGAGTTCGACGAGCGCGCTTTCCTATGCTGGTGAAAGGGTGGTGGACACCATCGCCGTCTTCGCAGAATCCGTCGGGTGTATTTGATGCTTGCGGGTCCGCTATTTGTGTTGAACTCGAGCTCTGGAGCGTTCTTCTTTGTGAGGGGCATCACGGTGTGATCCGTGGTTTTTGCTATTTCTTCTAGTTATTCCTGCATCCCGAAAGATTGCGCGATCTCGTTGAATTCGATGTCGCACTTGTTGGACTTCTGAAAATCGCCATCGATGGTGATTGTGCCGTATTCTCCGGGTAGCTTGAGCTTCAAATATGCGTAATGGGGTACTGCCATGAATCTGGCGAACGCCGTTCGACCAAGAATGGTGTGGTACTATGAGGGCCAGTCGACGACTTCGAAGTCGAGGAACTCTCGCCTGTAATTGCTTCGGTTGCCTAGCACCATTTCTAGGTTGATTGTTCCGAGTGGATGGATTGCCTTTCCTGGAACTATCCCGTGGAAGGATGTCTCCGATTCTGCGAGTCCGTCCAAATTCTTGTTCATGCGCCGGAGCGGGTCTGCGTAGATGACGTTGATGCCGCTGCCTCCGTCCATGAACAGACGAGCCATCTCGTAATTTCCAATTTGCGCTTGTATGACAAGTGCGGCGTGTCCTGGTCGATAGACTCGAGGAGGGTGATCTTCCTTGGAGAAAGTTATCGGGTGCTCCGCCATCTTCAGATACTCAGTTTTTGTAGCTGGAGTTTGCACAGCCATGCACAACTGTCGCGTGTTTGTCTTCTAAGCTCTGCGGGATGGACAACCCTTTTGTATCATGCCCAAGAGGCCTGCTGGGTTCGGGTACCCATTGGATCCTTGATTAGGGGCGGGTGGCGCTGGCAGCACGGCTAGCCTCGCGTTTTGGTTTCCTGCTGGGGGCAGCGCTTGCAGCTATTGAAATCCTTGAGCTCCTCCTCCGGGAAACTGCGGGTAACCCTGGCTAGTGGCTGCTCTGTTTTTCTTTAGGAGGGCCTCGTGGATTTCGATGAATTTTCGGCAATCCTTGAGAAGGTGTGTAGCCTTAGTTTTTCCTGTGCGCTTATCTGTGAACAAATGTAGCGTGCAGTAACCGTCGAGGTCCTCCTCGGGTTTTTTTTCTTCTTGCTTAGGTTTCCACTCGCGCTTTCCACGATATCCGCTGTCGCGGTTTTTGGTGAACTATGCTGCCACGAATTCTTCTCGATCATCATGGTCGTAGTTCTTTCTTCTTTTCTTTCGGCCATGGCGGTCGTCATCACGTGCTGGGGATGAATCTTTCTCGTTGCGCACTGCGTCTCGCCGTTTGTCCATCGATCGGATATGGCCATTAATTCTCCCATGGTTTTGGGTGCTAGTCGCCCCAGTTCTTCCCTGAAAGAGGTTCGCCGTGCTCCTTTGGCGAATGCTTCAACCGCGACTTCTTCTGAAATATTTCCCGCCGTATTCCTTAACGTGGTCCATCGCTGAATATATTCGCGAGTAGATTCACCACTTTTCTGCTTGCAGGCTCGTAGCTCTTCGATGGTCGCAGGACGTTTGTATGTTGCTTGGAATTTTTTGCAGAAATCTATGTTTAGGTCGTCCCAGGACCCGTAGAATGCTTTCGGCCTTCCTTCGAGCCAGCTGCGAGCCGCACCGACCAGATGTAGGTTGAGGTACTGCATAGCTGTGTTTTTGTTCCCACGTTGGCATTTTACTGCCGTGAGATAATCTGACAACCAGGCAGAGGGCTCTTGCGAACCGTCGTATTTCTGCACTTCCGTGGATAGTTTAAAACTTTTGGGTAGCGGCGCTTCACGGATGCTGCGGGTAAAGCATAGGGATTCGTAGACTTCATCATCAGAGGATGTTGATGCGGAGCGCGCGCGGTTTCTGGCCGCCCGACCTTTATCGACCTTGCGCTGGGCGATGTCCGATCGTGCATTGTATCCGGGCTCATCTCGATTGGCGTCTCCTCTCGGTTCTTTACTGCGATGCCGTGAGCGACTATGATCTCGATCTTTTCGCGGTCTACGATCACGATTTCCTCGTGGGCTGCGATCACGATCTCCTCGCGGGCTGCGATCAAGATTCTTCCGCGGGCTGCGACCTCGTCCTCTTCTCGGGCTGCGGCTACGGTCTCAACCTCTTGGGCTGCTGTCGCTGCCACTCGGGCTATCTCCTCGTCGCCGGGCTTCTTTTCCCCATGCTCGGCGGGGCGATCTTTCCTTGTCGGGTGAAGTGTCTCTGCGTCCGCGGGGCGCTTCTTTGTCCTTCGGTTCGGCCGCCTTCCTGCGATCATAGGAGGCAAGTTTTGCGGCCTCCATGCCTAGTCCTTTTTGCACTTGCTTGTATTGTTTCGCGTGGGGATCGTTTTCCCCTGGTTGATTTATCTGCATGTAGGTAGCTGCGGCCAGTACCGCGGCTGCGGGTGTTTGCAGGTGGATGTTTCCATCTTCGTCCACACGCATAAGTGATTTGCTGATTCCGCTTAAGGACTCGCCGTCCATAGTCGCGGTTCTCGAGGCGCGTCCCTTCTTCTGGGGGCGGTTCCTGACGGGAGGTGATAGGGATAGCTGCGCTCGGCGTTTGCTTGACTCGTCCGCCATTATTTTTCGCACGACTAGATCTTCTCGAGCTTCCTTGATAGCAGTGGCCGCTCTCACTAGATGGTAGTGGTAGGCGACCATGTCGTCGTGTGGGACCCCGGCCGCAGGTGGTTTGCTTGTGCAGATGGCCTCCTTTGCTCGGAGCCAGGCGTCTCGTGAAACATTGATCTCGGCGCGTTCTTTCGCGCTTTGTTCAGTCTCTGCAGGTGGCTGTTCCGATCCTGCCATGCAGACTTGAGCCAGACTTGGCTTGTGGGTCCTAGGCGTAACTCGAAAAGCCTTCCTGACCCGAGAGGGTTCCTCTGTAGAGAGGGTGTGGAAATTGCTGGTGTTGAGGCGGATTGACTCGCCACTTTTCGCCAGATAGGGTCGTGAGTCGACACTCCTGGGCTGGAGATCGACTCGGATCCCGATTCTTCAGGGAAGTGGAGGGTCCCGTCCTTGTTGGTGTAGAACTTGAAGCTTCCGAACGTCAAGGTGACGCTTTTCTCCAGATTGCTGAATTCCGGGCGTGATTCCGGTGAGTGAGGGGTGACTACGACAGATCCGATCGGAATCGGGTTGGTTGGGGTTGAAGTCAAAGGTTTCCAACGCGAGTTTGTTGTCGATGAAGCCGAAGACGCCGGAGATCCAGCGCCCGCCGTTCCTACAGACGGCGCCAATTGTCGAATCTGCATCTCAACAAGTCCCTCGGGTGAACCCATAGGGTTTCGAATAGGAGAACCTGTGGGCGCTGGTGGCGATCGTCGGCTAGACAGGAGACACGATTTACCCAGGTTCGGGGCCCTCGTAGAGGTAAAACCCTTACTCCTGCCTTTGTTGATCTGTATTATCGAATAGATCGGTTACAATGGGGGATTGCTCAAGTCGAGAGTACGATCTCGAGCTCAAGGCTTGATGGTGCGGTATTGCCCTGGTCGTCCCCCGGTGGCTCTCCTGGCCTTATATAGATGGCCAGGTCCCAAACCGTACCCGGGGAGGATTCGAACTCTAAACCTAAGTCGGTTACAAGTTTCCTATTTTATCCCGCAAGGCATTGCGGGTGGGCTTCAACTGGGCTTTCTAGAGTAGTCCACAGCTTCTCGTATTGGGCCTCAGTCTTGGGCCTAGGACCAGGTATCCTTATTCGCCGGGTCCAAGGTTCATCCCTTCGTCAATGCGTGCCGATTAATCTGGTCTACCTGCCGTTGTTTGTTGCGGCCGAGCCTGGTAACCCCGAAGCCCTTGTGGTTCCATGACTAGGAGCGCATAACAGTATGTATACCTCTGGGTCCGGGGTCGCGACAATGCAACAACAAAGTCTCCTCAATACTTCAAGAAACAAGTTCCTACCACCAATACAAGTGCTTGTCAAGTAAATTCTAGCTCAATAATTTGCTTCAAATGTGGTGGTAATGGACACACACATCCTTTGAATGCTCAAACAAGATGATCATGATTGTCAACCAAGATGGTGAACATGACTCAATGAGGGAAGGTGAGTACTATGCTATGCACCAAATCATTGCCAACCCCTTGGATGAAGACCAACTTGATGACGAAAGCGTCTATTGTGATGTGGACAAAAGCCCATCCTTGGTGGTTACAAGAGTGCTAACAACATCTTCACAAGGCGAGCAAGATCAATGGTGCAATCTTTTCCAAACAAGAGCGGACACAAATGGAAAGTACATCAAGGTCATAATCGATGGTGGAAGTTGCCATAACCTTGCTAGAAAAGAGCTTTGTGACAATTTGCATTTGCCATACAAGAAATACCCTCATCCCTACAATGTGCAATGGCTTAGTGACTCAGGTACCTTCAAGATACAACAAATGGTCCAAGTTTCCTTCAAGATTGGTCCATACGAAGACACCGTGCAGTGTGATGTGGTTCCAATGACCGTGTGCCATCTTCTACTTGGAAGACCTTGGATATGATAAGGGTGCGATGCATGATGGACGCACTAATCAATACTCCTTCAAGTGGAACAACAAGAATTTCGTGCTCCATCCTATGTCTCCAAGCCAAATAGTTGTCGACAATGCAAAGAAGCTTGCGCACACCCAACAAGAGAAAAATTCTAGTGAGTTGAGTGGTGAGAGAGATATCCACCACAAACAGATTGAGAGCCACAAGCCAAATTTGAGTGAAAAAATAATGAGTGTTCCCAGAGGCCTAGACTTACTTGCCACAAAACATGAGATGCAAGAGCTTTGAGACAACCCATCCATCCTCCACTTTGTCCTTGTGTGCAAAGGTGAAGTTCTTGATACTAACTCCATAATAAGCTTTCCTCCATCTTTGTTACCTATTTTGCAGGAATTTTATGACGTATTTCCCGAAGAACTACCACCGAGTCTACCTCCTCTTCGAGGCATCAAGCACCGTATCGACCTCATATCGGGTGCTCCACTTCCAAACCGTGCTCCTTATCGCACCAACCCCAAAGAGACCAAGGAAATCGAGCAGCAAATACAAGAACTACTCGATAAAGGTTTTATTCGTGAGTATCTTAGCCCTTGTGCCGTTCCGGTTATCCTTGTGCCCAAGCAAGATGATACTCTTTGTATGTGCATGGATTGTCGTCCTATAAATGCTATCACCGTTCGCTATAGACATCCCATTCCCAGGCTTGATGACATGCTAGATGAACTTTGTGGTGCAGCTATCTTTTCCAAAAATGACCTTAAAAGTGGATACCATCAAATTCGCATGAGCATTGGTGATGAATGGAAAACTGCTTTCAAAACAAAACTTGGTCTCTATGAATGGCTTGTCATGCCTTTTGGTCTTTCGAATGCTCCTTCAACATTTATGCGTCTTATGAATGAGGTTTTGAGATTTTTTATTGGCAAAATTGTTGTTGTTTACTTTGATGATATCCTTATCTATAAAAAATCTTTGGAGAATCACCTTAACATATTTCTCAAGTCTTGTTGGCTCTTCGCAAAGCAATACTTTTTGAAAATCTTGACGAATGAAATTTTTGCACCAACAAACTTGTTTTCTTAGGTTTTGTGATTTCCTCCAATGGTATCGAAGTTGATGAAAAAGAAAGTATAAGCAATTAGAAATTGGCCTAACCCTACTTCCGTGGGTGAGATATGACGCTTTCATGGTCTTGCCAATTTTTATCGCCGCTTTGCGAAGGATTTTTCAACAATTGCTTGCCCTTTAAATGAGCTTACAAAAAAGAATGTACCGTTTGTTTGCGACAATGCTCAACAAAAAGCTTAGCTTGTTTGACCAAAGCACCTTAGCTTGTTTTACTAGATTTTGAGAAAACTTTTGAGATTGAATGTGATTCTCGTGGAATTGGTATTGGTGGCGTTCTTATGCAAAATGGACGTACCATGGATTATTGTAGTGAGAAACTTGATGGCGCTAGATTGATCTACCCCATCTATGATACAGAGAGCTTTTAGCTTTGGTTAGAGTTTTAGAAGTTTAGTAACACTACCTTTGGCCTAAAGAGGTTGTTATTCATTCCGATCATGAATCACTGAAATATTTGAAGAGTCAAGCTAACTTGAACAAAAGACATGCTAAATGGGTAGAATTCATAGAATATTTCCTTATGTAATTAAGTACAAGAGAGGTAAATAAAATGTTGTAGGGGATGCTTTATCTCATAAAGAATGTCTTCTTACACGTCTTCAGATATTAGTGATTGGTCTAGATGAGATAAAAGACTTGTATTCTTCAGATGTTTCCTTTGGTCCTATATTTTGCAAGTGCTTGCCCAATCGAGGTTTTGATGACCACTATCTCCACAAAGGTTTCTTGTTTAAGGCTAAAAACTATGCATTCCCGAGTCCTCTCTTCGTTTATTGTTATTGAAGGAATCACATGAAGGAGGTCTCATGGGACACTTTGGCCGAGACAAGACCTATGCCATGCTCTCCACCAACTACTATTGGCCTAAGGTGAGGCACCAAGTGGAAAGACTCGTCACAAGATGTCCAAGATGTCTCCGAGCGAAGTCTACTTCCAACTCTCATGGTATTTATATGCCATTGCCTACACCACACGTCCCTTGGAGTGATATTAGCATGGATTTCGTGTTAGGACTACCATGCACCAAAACAAACATGGAATCTACCTATGTAGTTGTTGATCTCTTTTCCAAGATCGCTCATTTCATTCCATGCAATAGAACGGACGATGCTTCACATGTCGCAAATCTGTTTTTAGGGAAATTGTGCGTCTAGATGGTGTGCCCAAGACAATTGTGTCGCATCGAGGTGTCAATTTCACGTCCTACCTTTAGAAGACATTGATGGCCAAGCTAGGAGTGAAGCTCCTCTGCTCCACCACATACCACCCGCAAACCGATGGGCACACCGAAGTGGTGAACCGCATGCTATCTACACTCCTTCACGCTTTGATCAAGCCCAACCTCAAGAATTGGGAAGAATGCATCCCACATGCTGAGTTCACCTACAATCGAGCACTTCACGAAGCTACAAAGAGAATCCCCTTCAAGATCATCTATGGATTCACCCCCAACACCACTCTTGGCATCCTACCACTACCTCTCTGTGAGCAAGTTAACATGAACTTCGACAAGCGCATCAACTACATCAAGAAACTACATGAGAGCACAATAGCTACACTTAAGAAACACTACGAACACCATGCCATCAAGATAAACAAGAACAAGAAGCCCATGGTGTTTCAAAAAGGTGACCTCGTTTGGCTACATCTCCGCAAAGACCGCTCTCCCCAAGAGCGCAACTCCAAGCTCAAGCCACAAGGTGACGGTCCCTTCAAGATACTCAAGTGCATCAACAACAACGCATACAAGCTCGACATACCGCAATCCAAGTACCTTGTACACAACCTCTTCAACGTGCGAGACCTATCTCCCTTCCATGGAAGTCCAAGCGATGACAATGATCACGAGTCGAGGATGACTCTCTTCGAAGTGAGGGGGGGATGATGGAGGACACCCCATTCCACCAAGCTCTACACCAACACCCATTGGTCCCATGACAAGATCACGAGAAAAGGTGATGCATGATAAGGTGAACTCAATCCTCTCTCTCTATGCGTTCGATGACTTGGTGAATGGTGCGCAACCTCATGGAACTGCCCTATGCGTTCTCAGGTTTGACCAGTCAATGGAGCCCAAAGACGGTGGCCAAGAAGCCCAAGAACATGCCCAAGAAGCTAGCAAGGAAGGCCAAGAAGGAGGCATCAAGGAAGAAGAAGAAGAGGAAGAAGGAGGAGGAGGCGAGGAAACCCGTCCTGACAGCTCAGCCAGGCCGGCATCCCTGCGCTCCTTAGGTCGGGTCTCCAACAGACCCGCCCGACCTGGAGCCCGGCCCTGGGCCGACCTTCCAGCGTCGCTAGGCCGGCCACCCAACAGACCTGGCCGGCCTCCCAAGGCCGGCTTTCCATTCAGCATGCAAAAGAAGGGAAAATGCCCCCCTTTCACCCTCACCTACCCCCTTGGCTATAAAAGGTCACCCCTTGGATCAGATCTAGGTTAGAAATGAAATGAGAATTGAGCTTTGCTCCCCCCTATGTTCCTCTTGTGAGGCCACTCCTTTGATGTGTATCTAGGAACGAATCAAGGCTACACCATCTACTCTTGTATTTGGATCGAATCAAGGTTACTCCGGAATAGCCATCCTTTCCCCTTGGGATTCAGTTGGTGTTCTCCCAATCTTCCTTGACTGACCCTCGAGGATATATTTATGCGGTGGACCAGCCGTAGGGTTGAATTGGTTCCAATCAAGGTGAGTTCGATTGGACTGTTTGCCAGAGGTGGCCTCGGGTTTATTTGCCGGCTTTACGAATCCTCTAGTTCACACTAGTTATCCGGTTTAATTGCAAAACCCACTGGAACTTCTTCTCTATTGTTTTTCTGAATTCCCCCCTCTGAAAATTGCTGTTTTCAGCACCTTAACTAACCCCAAAATGGTTGAAACTTTCAGGAAAAACTGGTTTACCAAATTGCACCACTGGTACAAATTGCAGCTCAGTTGGAATACTTTGGTAGAACAAAGTTGAATTACTTTCATTTCTGTAATTTATTTAAATTAATTAATTTAGGCATTTACCAAAGTCCAAACTTGATGCAAATTTGTAGAAAACTCTTAATCCAAATAAGGAGGCCATGGTAAAATTTTGAGATCATTTTGAAAAACTTTTTTGAACAAAGTTGTTTTTATTTTATTTCTACAAGAAATGAAATTGATTTTCTAAAAATAGTTAAACAACTACAATTTTTATTGAACCTTGCAAACACTCCTTATTTGTCATCAAGGTCATGTGACAAATTTTTTAGATCAATTGGATAAGGTTTGTAGAACAAACTTGTTTCAATTTTTCTTTATTGCTGTGAAGGAATTTGATGTTTTCAGGGATTTCTTCAATCCAAATTATGGTTCCCTCTTTTGTGTAACCCTTATTTATCATAAGTAAGCATTGTTAAAGGTTTTAGCTCAATTATAGAAAGTTCGAAGAAGTAACTTGTTTTAGTTTTTTAGTTTCTCGCAATTTTGGTATTTTCAAATAAATAACAAAATGTGGCATCTGTTTTCTTGAACCAAGGTTTGCCAAAATATTGTAAGTGGAGGCTTGTAACAACAAGTTAACATATCCCACCACTTATATTTTGAAGTTTGTTAGTTTTAAAAATATTTTAATTCAAGATGGAGTGATAAATTTTGAATGCCTTTTCCTTTTATTAGCTTTTGGAATTTTCCCAAAGTTTTCACAACTTCCATAAATCAATCTTGGAACTTCCTCAACAATTTGGAAGCTCACAAAATATTTTTGTTTTTCCCTTTGAGCAAATTCAATTTAGTAGAAAAATTGCAAGGATGGAATTTGAACAATATGTTGAAATTTTTTATGAGTGGTGCTACCACCTCTTTAATTTGTTTTCAGCATTTGTTTTACATTAACCTTAGCAATTCAGTAATGAACTTTGGTTTGAAAATAATCTAAAACTTATTTGAATGAAGCCAAATTTGCATGCCTCTCTTTTTCTAAAACAATTGGCATTTTTATTATAGCTGCCAAACTATCAATTTAATTCTTGGAACTTCCTTGACAAGTATGGAAGATCAAGAAATGGTTTTCTTGGTGAGTGGATTTGTTTTCTCTTAAGGCTTTGCAGCTTGCTTGTTTTTTTTTGCAATTTAATATGGATGCCATGATGCAAGAAGAAAGAAAAAGTGAAATTTTACCCAAATTTTGTAGTAGCTTTCTTTAGCAGCCTAGGGCTGTTACAAAATAACCCACTTACAAGAATCTCGTTCTAAGATTCCTAGAATATAAAAGAACAAGAGATAGGAAGAAAATCTACCCCATTTACAGGAAGCCTTCTTCCGCTCCAAGGATCTATATAAGAACATTGCACACGAACGTAAGAATTTGGAAATACGAACTTTGCACAAGTCCATAAGCATTGGAAATATGAGCTTTGCACAAGTCCGTAAGAATTGTTTGTTAGGATGTAAGAGAATCTCTTCATTGGAAAGGCCATGAGAATCTGGCACGACCAATCGATATTCAAGAGTGTGATATTCTATGACAGAACATAACAGAAGCTAATGAGGCCTCTTAATCTGTGGAGTTAAAACACTTTGACGTGGTCCTCAAGACGGACAAGATATTGGAGTTTGCTTCTCCTCGCATCCAAAAGGAATGACTTGATAGACCACAAGAGCAACATGCACTGGGTAGAAACCAATGCACCACATAACTTGGATGCCAACTGGTAGACGAGGGTCGGGACACGACTTAAGGAAGAAACACTCCCAAGATAACCCTAAGATGTAGAGACATAAGTTAACATTCTTCCGAATGGTTCAACATTAACTCAGGAGTCAAAGGAATGGTCTTGTGTTAAAGATCAACTTCATGTACTGAGAATAACAAATCAATGGAGGATCACACAGTAACACCGACATGATTGAACACTCTAGAATTCTCACACAATCTGGGACCTTGGGTATTTGTCCTTGATGGTCACCACATTTAGTGGCCGGTAGAGAAATCCAAATGGTGCAACATTAGACTCAATCAACGGAAAGGTTTTGAACCGAAGGTTTAAGAGTGAGAGAAAGGAGTAACTACTTAAATGTGAAACATCCAAGCAATGAAAAAGGAATGTGCTTCAAAACACATAAATTTCTCCGGATCATGATGAAACATACATACCAACTTGTAGTATACTAAACGGAGAAACCAACCCCATGAACGTAGATATTTGAAGTAACAGATAAGGGAGAAAACATTTAAATCAAATAAGGTATGATGACTTAGAGATAGAGCGATACCAGATAAGGAGTAAAAAGAATCCTAAGGGGGTTTCCATAACTCATTTGTAGTTTAGAAATAGTTTTCACAGACACTAGACTCAACGTCGAGCAATAGAAGGGTTTCCTACATACAGTCCTGCTCTGATACCAACTTGTACGCCCTGACCTTGGAACTATGCAAAGTGT
This sequence comes from Alopecurus myosuroides, assembly GCA_028641055.1. NCBI lineage: Eukaryota > Viridiplantae > Streptophyta > Magnoliopsida > Poales > Poaceae > Alopecurus > Alopecurus myosuroides. The sequence continues at coordinate 341,291,009 of CM054059.1, forward strand.
TGGGTGTCACCGGTTATGATACCCGACTGAAGGTTACTGGGTTACCACTCCCAGGCTGAATCACATCAGCAGGCGCGGCTCGGTCATGGATCATCGGCCCACAACCCCTCAGTCATGACATAACGTCGGGCCCAACCAAGTTGCGTAATAAAGAGATCAAGACTCAGAACAATCTGGTACAACACAGTCTCTAAGACACAAATCATATATATCTCAACTCTTAACAGAGAAAATGTAGCAAAATAAAATCAGAGGTCACGAACCCAACATTACAACAAGCGGAAGCAGATGTAGTTGTTATAAACAACAAGAACCAAATATACGGCATAAGAGGCCTGCAGATAAACAAGTCAGCGCCAGCTTGCTCCTAACCACCCCACGATGCCACTTAGAAAACCTAAACTACTCGTCGACATTGATACGTCATAAACGTATCCTTAATTTCCGATGTTTCATGTTGTTTTGATGTTGTTTCCTACATGTTTGTTATACACTTTATGTTATTTTTTATCGATTTTCCGGACTAACCTATTGACAAGATTCCACAGAGCCAGTTCTCTGTTTTCTGTTGTTTTTAGTTTAAGAAAAGTTGTTCTGGAAATATTCTCGGTATTGGAAAATTCGACGCCCGGAAGTCTTAGAATTACCGAAGGTTCCACGGAGTCCCGAAGAGGCCCGGAGGAGGGCCACCTGGGGCACACCATAGGGGGCGCGCCCCTGGCCGCGCCTAGGGGTGGTGTGGGCCCCTCGGGAGTCCACCGCCATCGCCCTTTCGCCTATTTATTGCCCCCGACATATCAACCATAAATATATACTACTTGTTCCCGAGAAACACCAGAGGCCGCCGTCATCGTCATCCCGAGATCGGGAGGGTTCTGGAGCTCTCCCCGACACCCCGCCGGGAGGGGAATTCATCACCGGAGGGGTCTACACCACCATGCCCTGCTCCGAAGTGATGCGTGAGTAGTTCATCCCTGGACTACGGGTCCATAGCAGTAGCTAGATGGTTGTCTTCTCCACTTTGTACCTCATGTTTAGATCTCGTGAGCTTCCCTACATGATCGAGATCATCTTTGTATAATGCTACATGTTGTGTTTGCCGGGATATGATGAATGTTGAATGCTATGTCTTCTAATTATCAATCTATCATGTTATCTTCATGCATATGTTCTTGCATGCTCTCTGTTATTAGTAGATGCTCTGGCCAAGTAGATGCTAGTAACTCCAAGAGGGAGTATTTATGCTTGATAGTGGGTTCATGCCTCCTTTGCATATGTGCTCGAGTGACAGAAACATGACACATGGAGGATGTGATGTTGCCATTAGGGAGAAAACAATGGTGTTTACTTAGTTTGCATTGCTTACATTACACACTTTTCTTACTGCGATAATATGTTGCTTGTAACTTAATACCCACCGTTTGTTCGGATGATATTCGGAGGGTGGATTATTAGTCATAGTTGCAGTTGGATGACTGTCGTGGGATAATCACGGCAGATGTTACCGGGGGTAACTGATCTTGGGGCAAGTCGACACAGGTATTCGGGAGAGGGTTTAGCTCGAAAGAAGACATGGCGGAAAGCAATCTAAGAACCGGAAAACAACTCGCCGGATCTCAATATGAATTATGCTGGATACTCGATAACAGGTATTACAACTATGACTTGAATCTCTGGCAAACTAAACCTAGGGGCCGGTTTATAAAGCACCCGTGCACCCCTAACTTGCCTTCCAAGGCACATCTCGAGTCCTATTCGAACTCCACATACAAAACCCTAACTCTCCTTATCGCAGCCCACAATCCGGGTTACGAATCTCGCAAGCCTTTGGGCCTTCCGGCAATCTCTTTACCCCCAGCCGGATAGCGCTTAGCACACCCCGGGCCGGGTTATATCTTGAAGTGAGCCTACCGGGTTACTATCCCCCCATCAGTAGTCCCCAGAATAGCCTGGGCTTCCAAGAGTTACTCTTCGAAGTGCTGGCTATTCCCTGCAGAAACATTGGATACAAAAACACATGAAGATCAAGATACAAGATGTTGACGAATGGCTGGGATTAACACCAAGGGAGTCAGGTTACAACCCGGCTCTCTCTCAAAGGCTCTCCTTCAACCTTCCGAACTTGAGCCTCAATAAGGAACTCAATGATTTCACATTTTCCTCGACAACTATTGCTGACACCGGGAAAGAGATTTCACTTCCCTTTTTCTCGGGATTATATCGATCGATGCATAAGGCGCGTCTTTCAAATTTCAAAATAGCCACATATCACTCCGCACCTCCCGGGTTCCGCCCGTTAGGTTAAGCTTTTCCACCCGGGCTATCATAAATAGGCCCCCGAGGAGCAAACTCAACCCTAACGGCTCATTTCCCCCACTCCTCTTCTCCTCAAGCTCGAGTTCACGGAGTGCCACCACGGAAGCCATACGCACATCGCCGGAGCCCATCCGCCGTCGCTTGCGCTCCGCCACCGTGCAGCCCACTCCAGCTCCCAAATCCACCATCAAGCCCCCGATTCGCCGGCCGGAAATCGCGAAAGGGCATCAATCTTGCGCCATCTGCCTCCGCAAATCCCTACTTCAACCTCCTCCGGTAAGCTCTTGATATCCTCCAGCCCAACCTTGCAATCTCTTAGCTTTTCCTCAGATCAGATCTGAATCGAGTCGCCTGCAGTTTCTCGGGCTCTGCCGAATTGACTTGCTAGTTTTTACCATAACCGCTCCCATAGATAGGATGCGCAGCTTATCTTACTCCCCTACCACTAAGTATCATTAGACTGGCCTTAAATACAGAAATGGGATCTCCCATCTGGGCTCGGGCCATCAAAAATTTCCGCCCTTGTTCTTATCATCCGGAAAATCTCACTTCTCCGGCTCACTTGCTGATAGTAGACATAAGGGTACCCTTCTACCTTCCCCAGACACTTACTTTACGGAAAAACTTCACAGCTTCCGTAACGATACGCAATACCCGGACAGATCGCACTTGATCCGGCAAGGCAATACCCGGATTATTTTTAGGTTACCGGTAATTGACTATTCATTAATTTTCGAGCTTTCGCTTCTCACTTTCTTTCCTTTGACGTTTTAACAGGTCAACCCCATGGCACCCAAGAGGCAGGGGAAACAGCCGGCTAAAACTAAGCCCACTAACTCCATTTCAGCCAATTGGGGGAGATCCTCCGTCACCAAGGCCAAACTGGAGGAGTTAGTGGAGCTTGGAATCCTTCCTCCCCAGGAATCTATCCACTGGAGAGTACCCGGCAACGAAACCCGGCCCTCTCCAGCAACGGATGAGGTAATATGTTTTGTCGAACACGTGACCCGAGGCTTCAGGCCCCCGGGTCACCCTTTCTTTCGTGACGTCCTAGATCACTACAATCTCCGTATTTTCGATATAGGCCCAAACTCCGTTCTGAACATCACCCACTTTATCGTTCTTTCCGAGTCTTACTTGTGTACTCCGCCAAGTCTGGCTCTCTTTGTTGAACTCTTTCAGTGCAAGCCGTGCCGCGAAAGCGGTGACGGCGCACTTCTTACCTGCGGCGGGGTTTCTATCCAGCGCCGCAAGAATTCCTTGATGCCTCCCCTCACTCTCAATTCTCATGTAAAGCACTGGCAGCTCTCATACTTCTACTGCCAGGACACCTCCCCAGCCGGCGAGAAGAAGATGCCGGGTTACTCGGAGGGTCAGCTTGACATTTCCGAATCTTTCAATGCCTTCGCCTCTGACTCGGACAGGGAGGCGATCTTGCCTTCGTTGGCTAAGATCCCCATCCTATCAGCCCGAGGCCTCATCGGGCTAAACTTGGTGAAGACCTGGGTTAACTTCCGCATCCAGCCAAACTCCATTCGTGAGAAGCTGATGTGTGAATATTCGGGTCAAACCACGGACCCGATCCGATACTCTGCCAGCACCCTTGCCCCTAATGACATGAACAAAACGATCAAGGGTTTTTTAACGGAGAAGCTCGAGGTAATCCGGAGCATAGCCGGGTTAGAACCTTTTACACTCGAGAACCCCGCCCCCGCTGTAAGCTTTCTGCCTCTTGATTTTGGATTTTAACAAGCTTACCTTTATCCGCTTTTCATGACTCGATATTAACCATTACCCTGGCATTTTCACCTCAGGCCGATAATGGCTTTTGGACAATCGACACTCCTCCCAATTCTGGAGACGCGGAGGAGGAAGATGACGCCGTTAATTCGGATGAAGGTGCGTACTTAACCCCCTTTCGTACATTATACCCAGTCTCCTCTTTTTCCTTATGCTATATCTTCAATACCTTTCAGAACGAGAGGACCAAGACGAGGAAGAAGAATCAGATGGCTGGGAAGAGTCCGCCAGCGAGGAGGACGAGCCGGAGCCGGTCACCAAAGCCGGATCCAAAAGGAAATCCCAGAGAATCGCCCTCCAGGTTTTTATTCCGCTCCCTTGCACTTTAATCTTTGTTCTCATAACGTCATTTCGGGGCTAACCCCACCTTCACCCCTTTTGATCATAAATGAAGGAGCCACCCGCGACTAGGCGCCGAGTGACCCGGAACCATCCAGGCAACGAGGCCCTTAACCCGGGCACTTCATCGCCCCCGGCTCGACACTCTGGTATTTATATCGTAAATAGAAACTCTTTCCGGACATTCCTTTGCAACATGATCTCAAACCTTGCTTGGCATTTTTCAGTATCTTCCGGGTCTAGCAGCGGCTTTCCTTCGGACTTCCCGGTGAACACCGGGTAAACGCCTTCTCCTGACATTATACCGAGCTCTTACCACCTCTTTCATAACCAAAGACTAATTGTGCCTTCGCACCTTCTTCAGAGCCACGGTTGTTACTAGCGACCAGGAGGACACTGAGGCTAAGATCCGGGTCGAGAACGAGCCGGCTGATGATGCCTTCACCACAACTGGCGACGAGCAAGCGTCGCCACCGGAGCCAGCTAGGCATGATACCGGGTATCCAATTGCTTCGCACGCAAGCGAGAAGGAGAAGGGAGCAGCTTCGAGCGCGGGAGGGGGACCAGACTCCGACATTCGGATGACCCGGGTGCCACCTCCTGTTACAAGAAAAGCTCCTTTTCCCACTTTCCAGGTACCCGAGTCATCTAACTCGGATAACGCTGATTTTAACCAGCTGATGAGCGCTCTTCTCGCCATGAAAGCTTCGGAAGGAAATATCCTAGAGCGTATGGCTGCAGCACATCAGGTAATCTTACTTGATACTTCTTACTACACATCCAGTCCCCAAGTTCCGAGTATAATTTTCTGTAATTATTCTCGGTACTTCGCATAATAACCTTCTGTAACTATTTTCTCAAAAGGCAATATTCTCGCGATATCCGGCTTACATTTGCACTCATTCTTTGCAGGCGGAGATAACTCAGTCGGATGAAACATTACTTAAAACTGAGCAGCTCCTGCTTGCGGAAACAAAGCGCAGGGAAACCCTTGAAGCGGAGATAAAGACTTTGAAAAAAGATGTCTCCAAATACAAGAACAAATACAATGCTGCCCAATCCTCGCTGAATAACCTGTCAACTCAAATTACGGACACTTACCGTATCTTGCTAAGTAAGTTTGCTATTTGCAAATAACTTACGTATTTCTATCTTGCCGCTGTAATAACCAATATCACTGATATGCTTTTATGTATTTCGATTGCAGGTGCTAACCTTGCTGCTCCGGAGGAGAACACCGTTACTCAGGCTAAAACTCTGAAGACTGTGCTCCGGACATTTTTTGCCGGCACGAAACTTTTGCTGGATGCTATAAAGTGGCCTTCGGAGGTATACCCGGGCGAAGAAAATCTCATGCAGGCCTTGTCCACAGTGCCTGGATGGATTGAAATACTGAAGCGTTCGTCTTGCCGGATCGGGATGACCCGGGCTTTGACGCTGGCGAAGGCTTATTTTCCTAAGCTTGACCCGGCCAAGGTAGTATCCGGGTTCCCGGAATTCAAGGCTGACGGGTCTAAGTTTAAACCCCAGGACTTCAAAGCTATACAATCTTCGGTACGTCACTCGGCCACAACTTTGGCAGATAAAATGGATCTAAACACAATTATGAGATCATATGATTCTGAGGGCAAGGTTATTCTGGTGGAGGCACCCCCTCCTTTTGATATGCTGGAAAAGTGGTCGACTGACCTGGCCAGGAGGAAAGAAGAGGCTGCGAAGAGAGAGACCGAACTAGGCGTAAAGCCGTCTACCTCAACCCCAGCCGTTCCTCCACCTGTCCGTCCTGACGTGAAGAGTCCAAGTAAAACTGCTGGCAAAGCCAAGGAGCAAGTTCAAGACGAAGACTCGGAGAACCACTCCCGGGATGCCGAGTAGGATGATACCTAGTGTTTTGCGTTTCTCGAGACTGATATGATGTTTAGCAATGCGCCTGTGCAACTTTGATACTGATGTTATGACTTTGCGCTTGTTAACTTGTGATAACTCTTTGCCTTTCCCGGCTTTTGATAATCTCGATCCTTGTGTTAAATGTATGCTTATTCTCGATACTTTGAACTCTTGCTTTTGATTCCCTTTTGAGACTCGGCTAACCGAGTATCATAGGTTTTGATAGACGGACTTTTCTTTAAGTCCCCAAGACTCGGAAACTAAGGTTTATGAGCTTTAGTAGTTGAGTAGTTTGTTTCTGTCTCGAAGTCCCCAGTCCCCATGACCCAAAGTGCGAGCTAAGGGGGCGTGGCCTTTTTCAGATGACAAACTGCTCCTTACCAAGCTGAAAACCAATAGCTGTTCACATAAATACTGAAGTCATGCTTAATACTTGTTGAGTTTCCGGCTATTTGAGCCTTATACTCTGCATGGACTTGTGGTTTTGATGACCCTTTTGATTATCTTGTACTGTAAGCCGGCTTTCGCGTGGATACCATGCTGTTACATCTATACGAAAAACAGGGTCAAGCAAGTCCCATTGGGCTGCATAGTTTGATTGTAATCGTAAGTGAACAGATCATGCCACTTTAGCGCGAGTCACATCGAGCTTAAGTAAGAATAATCAAGAAATTTGGCTCCTTTGTCCGGTTATAAGATTGCAGCCGTACCCGTTTTTTCGAGTAATCAGCCCTCATAACTCATAGGCATCGAGGCCGGGTCTCCGGGTTTGTGATTACTTATTTAAGCACACCAATTTCCCGAAGACCTATATGCACGTGACGTATTTTGATGATATTGACGTATTGACAATAACAAGCATTACTTACTTGTAACTGAAGCAAAGACCATGATAAGACTCGAGACCATCTTCTTTTATTGATAAAAATTTCTTTTTTGAATCAGCAGGCCGCCTCATTAAAAACCTTCCAGTCCCCTTAGGTACCCTGGATAGGAAAAGAGTGCGTATGAAACCTGCCGCCCATTACACTGCTTTAGTTATTCTCGAGAGTCGGCCTCGCGTTGGTACGGCCAATGCACATTCTCCACTTGCTATGCCCTTTCATAATGAGTACCGGATTTGCTAGCCAATCCGGGTATACCGTCCTTGAAGCGTGATCAGCTGCGGATGGCGGTACGTCTTCTTCTTCCCTGCTAGGAGTTTTGAAAGTATCGCTCCTGATGAAGCCTACCATCTTAGGTTTTTGTTCTGCCCTAACTTTTGCTTTGTCCCCCTCAGGAGTTGGCTTTTTTGATGTTGTCCTCTCTTCTAGGTCTACCTGAGAACGGTAATGTTTGAGCTCTTCCTTCCTGCAGGCTTGCTCGGCCATTGCCGCGTCTCCCTCATCACATTCAGCTGCTATATCTCGATTTCCGTGTATTGTAATGGTCTTCTTGGGACCCGGGATTTTCAGCTGTAGGTACACATAACACGGTCTCGCCATGAACTTGGCATAAGCCGGCCTTCCAAACAATGCATGATAAGGACTGCGCAACTTTACTACCTCGAAGGTAAGCCATTCGACTCGGTAGTTGTCCTTTGACTCTCCAAAAGCTACTTCTAGTGCCACCTTTCCTTCAGGGCATGCCGAGTGACCCGGCACTATCCCGTGAAAAACTGTTGTACTCTTTTGCAGCTGCGATTCCTTTAAGCCCATACGCAGAAAAGTTTCCCAGTACAGGATATTGATACTGCTTCCTCCATCCATCAAGACTTTTTTCAGTTCGTAGCCGTTGACCTGTGGTGCCACTACCAAAGCTAAGACTCCCGGGTGGTCAACTCTGTCCGGGTGATCCTTCCTGCTCCATGTTACCTCTTGTTCTGACCACCTCAGATATCTTGGAACAGCGGAGGAGACCGAATTAACTGCTTGTTTCAGTATCTTCTTATCCTTGTTAGAGCCTCCCGTAGTGTGCACATGATACTGACCCAGCTGTTTGGGGTTAGCTTGAAAACCTCCCGCTCCTCCTTGATTGTTACCTTGATTTCCAGCTGGCGGGTTGCCAGCTGGGGGCGGCCCGTTGCCCAAATTTCCACCTAGGCCCGGGCCTCCTCCTCGGCCTGCACCTCGCATGGCTCTGTTCACTTCCTCGTTCTTCCACCTTTGTAAGTCGGCACATTGCTCTAGTGAATGATTGGCCGGCTTGCCGTTCCTGCTATGCTTCGGGCATGCCATCCTAAATATGTCCCAGCTGTTGCTTGGTCTTGGCGGTCCTTGGTAGTGTCCCCCATTGTGATTTCCAGTATTAAAATTTCCTTCGGATCTAGGTCTCGAAGACCCGGCCTCCGTGTTGGCTACAAACTCGGAATTCCCTTCAAACGGTCGTTTGTTCTGGCTGTTTCCATTATTGCTTGGCGCCGATACATTGCCGGTTTTCCCACTGCTGCTTGTGTTTGCTTTTGCTTTCTTGTCATCAACTTCCTCCTCTGTGGTATCCGTTGCCGCGTGTTTGTTGCACGCATCCATTAGCTCTCCCATCGTAACCTCCGCTGCGTTCCTACTAGATTTCATGCGAGTTAGCTTTTGTACTAAAGGAACATACTTACATGTTTTTGCCATAGCTTGTAGTGCGTCCTTAGGCTGGATATCTGTAGATGAGTGGAGTATCTCCATAACCCGGCGCACCCAGCTGCGTGCTGACTCTCCTTTCTTCTGAACGCATCTTTCCAAATCATCAATAGTAAATAACTTTCTGCATGTTCCATGGAAGTGCTTGATAAACGCGGTCTTTAACTCCTCCCACGATTTGATCGACTTTTCCGGTAAATTGGCGAACCATAACTTTGCTGCTCCTTCTGACATCATTAAGTACATGAATTTGGCTTGGAGGTTCTCGGATGCGTTGCGAATTGACATCGCCATCTCGTAGCTGCTCAGCCACGTTTCTGGATCCATTGTTGGCTCATAATTTACTACTTTCCCCGGTTCTTTGAACTTCTCCGGGTAAGGTTCTGCTCTGATATCGTCCGAGAGGCACTTGGGTCCCGCCAGGGTGGTTGGGGGTGGTCTTACTCGGGAGGCGCGTGACCCGGCTGGGGGTGCCTCGAGGTGCGGCGCCACCGGCAATTCGTGCCCAGCGGATCCGGCCCCGGCTCTTCTGGCCCTGGAACTGTCCACCACCGCCTGCGCTGCTGATACTACTGGTACTGTCTGGATACGCGGTGGAGGCGACATTTGCTGCTGCTCTTCCCTTCGTCGTGCCGCACTTGCTTGGACATTGCCCTGTTGCTGACTGGCGTACGGCGTCCCATGCATTCCGCTTCTATGATCCGGATAATTGGCTTGCTGTGCTACCGCGGTGTGTAGCAGATCGATTGCTCGTCGGGTCCCTTCCGCATGAGGCGAGTCTCCCACAGGAATCTGGTTTAATGCGAGCGTTGCTGCGTACACGTTGTCCATGGGATTGTTGTAATGGCCTGCTGGTGTGCGGAATCGTGATGGTGGTGGCGGCATGGTATTGCCGGCTGTCGCCCCCGTCTGTGGCAAAGGTAACCCGGCTGGGGCGTTTACCGGATGTGCTCCCGTTGACGGTCGCGGTATGGTCCCTTGGTTCGTCGGTGGAATCGGCTGATCTTGAGGCGTGAACACCAGGGCAGTTGGGTTAATAACCCCTCCTGTTGCCGGCAGCATAGTTCGGTGCCTTTGGTGCATCCTTGTCGTTTCCTCCCGTAGCCGGGTCTCTCGGTCATCCAATTCGCGCTGCCGCGCGACCATCCCCTGCCTTTCTGCTTCCACTTGCCTTCTTTGCTGCTCCAATGCACGACGAGCCACGTCCAGGTCTCTTACACGCTCTGCCGCGTTTTCTGGGGTAATAACTGTGGCCAAGACTGTGGGGTCCAAAATCAAATTATTATCAAACAGAGCCGGGTGACGCGGGTTTGAGGGGCCCGCCCCCGGTGTCCGGTTTGCTTGGAATCCAAACATATTTGCGTGCCGCTCCTCGTCTGCTGGGCGACTGGTGACAGATGCTGACTCTCCATCGACCTGGACCAAGACCGGGTCAACTGCACCTTGCTGCTGGGCCACTGCCTGAGCCGCCCCGGCTGGCGCCGCGGCCGCGTTTTCTTGATTGAGATTGGTCGCGGGAGCCGCATAGACTGCAACCCGGCGCATGATGCCCGGTGTAGATTCGTACTGTTCTTCCTCGCTGTTTTCCCTTTCATATCGATCCTCCGACAAATCCCGTATAGACTCGGTATCATCCTCCCTCTCTATCTGACCCGTTGTTCCAATCGACTCTTCTTTTTCCGATTAGACATACATGTCTTCTCCTGACACAGAATCAGATCCAATATTATCACAATTCGAACTGGAAGTACATACCACACCGACGAAGACGTTGACGCTGCCGACTGTCACGATGGATCCGGTTTCGAGGCGATCCGACTCTGGCCCCCAGCCAGAATCGTCTACCATCTTCTCTCCTTTGCTGTTGACGTAGATTTCTCCGACGATGAGGTTCTTCATGCTCTTCCGAGCTTCTCCCGTGATGTAAACACCTTTGGACGCAGGCCCCACGGTGGGCGCCAACTGTCGTGGGATAATCACGGCAGATGTTACCGGGGGTAACTGATCTTGGGGCAAGTCGACACAGGTATTCGGGAGAGGGTTTAGCTCGAAAGAAGACATGGCGGAAAGCAATCTAAGAACCGGAAAACAACTCGCCGGATCTCAATATGAATTATGCTGGATACTCGATAACAGGTATTACAACTATGACTTGAATCTCTGGCAAACTAAACCTAGGGGCCGGTTTATAAAGCACCCGTGCACCCCTAACTTGCCTTCCAAGGCACATCTCGAGTCCTATTCGAACTCCACATACAAAACCCTAACTCTCCTTATCGCAGCCCACAATCCGGGTTACGAATCTCGCAAGCCTTTGGGCCTTCCGGCAATCTCTTTACCCCCAGCCGGATAGCGCTTAGCACACCCCGGGCCGGGTTATATCTTGAAGTGAGCCTACCGGGTTACTATCCCCCCATCAATGACGGTCTATGTATTTTGTTGTAATGCCCGCATTAATCACATAGTAATCTTTATGTCTTGCATATGCACTGCGGTGCAGCCTTCATTTCTTTCCGTTACCCAACTGTAATTTGTTCACCACACATGTTATTTATCTTTCACGGAGAGACACCAGTAGTGAACCGTGGACCCCGGTCCATTTTCTCATTCTGATTATACACACACTACTTCTACTGTTTTCACACTGCTTCTACTGCTTTCATATTGTTCTCATATTGTTTTCCACACCATATATTTAACCTCTTTGTGTTCAACAAAACCGGTGAGATTGACAACCTCACTGCTTCGTTGGGAAAAGTGATTTGATTGTGTTGTGTAGGTTCCACATTGCTGCTGAACTGGTAGTGTGCCCTGCCACCTTAGCCGCATCAACCTTCAGATATTGCTTGTCCTCCTACTAGTCGATTCAACCTTTGTTTCTTTTCTGAGGGAAAACTTGCCGCTGCACTCTTCACAACTTTTCTCTTGGGGTTTACCAATGTCAGCCTACCGTCAAGGGACACATCATACGTCCACGAAGAACCCACCTTTGACTTTGGAGAAGTCCTCAACTGTAACAGAGAAAAGATTCAACAAAGCAACAGTGAGTACATGAGGTACTCACAAGTTTACTAGAGCTACTAGCTCGAATAAAGCTTTAGCAAGGCTATTTGGTAGTTGTTTTGCAGAAAGCCAATTTTTAGTTTAAAAGACCCTACCGGGCAACGTCTATAAGAAGGTTTTGAAATGACATAGAAATTATAAATCTTCTTCTTCAGCTTCTGAACAAGGCATCCAACAACCCAACATCACATCTGGCACCTCAAGTTTTATTGTTCAAGTTCTCTATGATCTCAACTGCTATTCCCAAGGATGTCCATAAACGTGGACACGACTTTTCGAAAAGATTTACCCTGAAGTGGTGTACTATTTTAACCACCAGTACCGTCTGGCTCCTTACCTGATCATTAGGCCTCTTCCTGGGAGGCTGGCAGAGCGGGCATGGTTACAACCTTTACCTTGCATGAATCTAGCCCCGGGATCATTGGTAAAGCGTAGTCCAGGTTCAGTGCTTCCGACACCCTGGACCAAGGCCACCTCCTAAACACCACCGTCCTTGTTCGCAGCTCGTCCACCGTCTTCACACACACGCAAATGGAAAGCTCAAACTAAAGGACCCCGGGCTACACCCTCGCAAGTTAGTCGATCGTTAGGAAGTCCATATGTCCCGCCGATGGTAGCACGCTTGGTCTTGGTTCAAGACGAAGAGAACTCGCTCCTAGGTGCATGAGTGAGGAAAAAAACACCACCATTTACCGATGTCAACTCATCCATGCCAGTTAGCATTTTTAATTTGAGACCACCGATCTCCAACACATCCGGACATGACATAATATCTTCCAACCACGATCCATCATCGGACCCAAGTATTCAAGTAAGCATGGCTAAGCAATTAAGTAGCATATATCAGTATATCGGGCCACACACAAACTATGGATAATAGGAAGGGAAGGATGTACTGGTGTCCGGAACAAAATGCAACTACTAGGAGAGTATAGCCAAAACATTTGAATCTGGTGGATAAAATACTTGAGGGAAAACATGGGATCAAAGGATACTCAAGAAGGGGATTTACGCTTGCCTTGGTGATAGGGGTGGTAGTACGATTTGTCTCGGTATTATGGTGGAACCTCGACTTATGGATCTACCGATACACAACAAGCAGAAAGAACAAATAAATAACACGAATACATACAATGCAATGCACACTCATGATGACATGACAAATTGATGCAACTAATTATTTAGTAAACAATAGATTTTTTTAAATGGATCCAAAACAATTTAGGCAATAAAATTAAATACTCATGTTTATCTTAATGCTCTAATGTTATTTTCCTCTAGGGACCAGTACTGAAATATTGTGAAAATATGCATGCAAATGATGTTTTCGGTTACTAATTGAAGTGCTTTCCACCTTGGCATGTTTTCCATAAGTTTTGGATGAAGAAAACATTAAATATGAATTAATTCTTATTGCTTTCATTTCTGCCATTTTTGGTAAACAATTTAAACATAGGTACTTTCAGTTCCAAAAGCATTTAAATAGAGGTACTTTCACTGAACATTTTGAGCTATTAAACACAATTTTTGGATGAGTACTGAATTTAATATGCATTTTTCCATAAGCATTTTAAGTCCGTCCTTTTAGTAAACAGAGGAAAGCATGATCAATTTTAATTCAGTTGTGCCCAAATAAAATACCACTGTGTAGAGTTTGTTAAGACAACTTTTTAGAGACCAAGGATGCTCAATTTGGATTAACAGAATAGGCATTATGAATTTCCAAAGTTTAACTTTTTAATAGTCATTTCTGTAATTAATTAATAAGTGCAAAATTATTTATTCAAATTTGTGTAACATAACTCCAACATATAGATATTTTCAAGATGAAACCATGGAATTTTGAATGGGTTCGTTTGGATCATTTTTCGATTTGATATGGAATTTACAATAATTCAATTGAATCCTCCACTACTCCATGGCCGTACTGGCTACAGGAAGAAGGACGAAATGGCAAAACCCCCGGAACTTCTTCTCTGTTGTTTTTCTGAATTTCCCCCCTCTGAAAATTGTTGTTTTAAGCACCTTAACTAACCCTAAAATGGTTGAACCTTTTAGGAAAATTCTCATTTCCCAAATTGAAACACTGCTACAAATTGCAGCTCAATTGGAATAATTTGGTAGAACAAAGTTGAATTACTTTCATTTATGTAATTTATTTAAATTAATTAATTAAGGCATTTAACAAACTCCAAAGTTGATGAAAATTTGTAGACAACTCTTATTTTAAATAAGGAGGCCATAGTAAATTTCGAAGATCATTTTGACAAACTTTGTTGAACAAAGTTTATGAAACCTTGGAGAAATGAAATTGATTTTCTAAAACTATTTAAACAACTCCAAATTTTATGAAAACTTGCAAAAACTCCTTATTTGTCATCAAGGCCATGTGATAAATTTTTCATATCAATTGGATATGGTTTGTAGAACAAACTTGTTTCACTTTTGCTTTATTGTTGTGAAGGAATTTGATGTTTTCAGGCCATTAATCAATTAAAATTTTGGTGCCCTCTTTTGTGTGACCATTATTTATCATAAGGAATCATTGCTAAAGTTTTTAGCTCAATTGGAGAAAGTTCTCAGAAGTAACTTGTTTGAGTTTTTTAGTTTCTAGCAATTTGGGTATTTTCAAATAAATAACAAAATGTGGCATTTGTTTTCTTCAACCAAGGTTTGCCAAAATATTGTAAGTGGAGGCTTGTAAAAACAAGTTAACATATCCCACCACTTCTGTTTTGAAGTTTGTTAGTTTTGAAAATATTTGAATTCAAGATGGAGTGAGAAATTTTGAATGCCTTTTCATTTTATTAACTTTTGGAATTTCCCCAAAGTTTTAACAACTTCCATAAATCAATCTTGGAACCTCCTCTACAATTTGGAAGCTCACAAAATAGTTTTGTTTTCCCCTTTGAGCAAATTCAATTTAGTAGAAAAATTGCAAGGATGGAATTTGATAAATATGTTGAATATTTTTATGAATGGTGCTGCCACCTCTTTAATTTGTTTTCAACATTAGTTTTACATTAACCTTAGAAATTCAGTAATGAACTTTGGTTTTAAAACAATCTGAAACCAATTTGAATGAAGCCTAATTTGCATACCTCTCTTTTTCTAAAACTATTGGCATTTTTATTCCAGCTGCCAAAATATCAATTTAATTCTTGGAACTTCCTTGAGAAGTATGGAAGATCAAGAAATGGTTTTCTTGGTGAGTTGATTTGTTTTCTCTTAAGGCTTTGCAGCTTGCTTGTTTTAATTTTTTTGCAATTTAATATGGATGCCATGATGCAAGAAGAAAGAAGAAGTGAATATTTTACCCAAATTTTGTTGTAGCTTTCTGTAGCAGCCTAAGGCTGTTACGGTTACCCTGCACGAATTCTCCTCGTGTTCTTCGTTTTCCCCCTCATGTTCTTTGTGTTTTTTGTCAATTCGTGAGATCGGACCTGTCGGACCCACGGATACCAGAGTATCCTGGGCCGTCTGCTGCTGTTCCAGCCCATCAGGCACAGAAGGAGTCCGTACCAGTCTACCATGGGAGAGGGGAACCCCCAACGGTTCCCCACCGAGGTGAGCCCCTTGGAGAGGAGTCTTCCTCGAGGTCTCCATCGCGCATCACTAGGGAGGAGCCCTGCTCCGCCCACGCTCCTTCCCAGAGAGAACCTGGCCCGCTGGGAGACATCCCATGTGAGGGTGACGTTCTGGACCCTGCGTGGATGACGAAGCCACCACAAAGGACAGAGCGGCTTTGGCTAAAGTTGCCATTCTCGTGTATAAAGTGCAGAGCTCCGCTGCGTGCACCAAAGAACGGTCTGAGGCTTTCCTCGTTGCTGCAAGAAGAAGGCATCCACGATACAAGACGAAGGCGGCGTCACCGGGCTCCCCCACCGTGACACCATGGGCGGTGGAGCTGTGCCCCATCGACCATGACCGCGCATGAGGCGCAGTAGTACAGAACGCTCCACCCTTTGGCACCTTGTGGCATGCTTTTCTCGCCAAATGAGCGGGAGGAGAGGGCCAATCGCTAGTATAAGTAGACTGCCCCCTCTAACTTAGGGGAGGGGGCACCAACTAGATAGACCACCGGAACTTCCCGTTGTACTGTAACCACCGTAGTGCAATCAACCAGACAAGCATGAGTAGGGTTTTACACCATCACGATGGCCTGAACCTGGATAAACTCCCCGTGTCCCCATTGTATTTCTTCAAGAGCTCTCTTCCCGAAGCCTCCCGAGGTGCGATTGAACGTGGTTAGCCCCAGTATTAGAACCTTTGAGTGCTACCCTGTCGTTGAGATAACAGAAACTCCGACATTTGGCGTGCCAGGTAGGGGGCTAAGGCGTTGTCTCGCATCTCCGTCGCTATGGTCACCTCCCGTATCGACCGGGTCAGCCGCAGGGCATGATCCTATAAGAGGAACGACATCGGTGGCCTCATCACAGTTTTCTTCAACATCGGGCTCTCCCACTCTCGCTCCCCCGCGTCGCGGCGCGGGCGTGACATGATTCATGTCGTGGGATAATCACGACAGACGTTACCGGGGGTAACTTATCTTGGGGCAATTCGACTCTGGTGTTTGGGAGAGGGTTTAGCTCAAGGGAAACCATGCTATCAATCGATCTGGTAGCTATGGCAATCAAGTCGCCGAGTCTCCGATCTAGGGTTACAATATCAACTCTCGTATTACAGGGAAACTCGAATATCTGGTGAAGCTCTGTTTTCCTGAACCTAGGAGCCGATTTATATCTTACCCGGCCCCCTGGCTTCCTATCCAAGGCATACTCGGAGTCCTACCCGGTAACCGCATACAAAACCCTACGTTTCCTAATAGTAATCCCAAACCTGGGTTACGAGGCCTACACTGCTTCTTGGGCCTTCTAGAAACTCCTCTTCCTTGAGCCGGGTCTTGCGCAGTTCCCTTTGGCCGGGTTACACCTTGGCGTTAGCATACCGGGTTTCCATCCCTCCATCAGTAGTCCCCAGAATAGCTTGGGCTTCGCGGGACCAACCATGAAGCGCACGCTATTCCCTGCAAAATAAGAAACATACAAGTCTATAAAATACCTGGTTAGAATGCTTTGATAATAGCTAGGCCTAGCTCTGTAGGCGGTCCATATAGTAACCCGGCTTTCCCCGAGTCTAGCATTGTTTTCCCGGGTCAACACTCCGAGAAAACACAAAAAAACCCGGACTCGCATCGCCCGCCAGTCAGTCCGAATATCGCGCTCGCAATCTGCTCCAATCCTTTCCAGATTTCTCGCAACGGGAGCCTTCAATGCCTATCCCATAAAATCCGGTTGAGTATCCTTTTCCCGAAAATTTGGCTCCCGCCGCTTACACCTAGGGCGCTCCCGCTCAGCTCCTATAAATAGGCGCCCGGGGGTCACCTTCCAGATCTGCATTTCATTTCCCCCCTTATCTCTTCATCTCCACTTCCCTCGGCGCCCTCGCCTGCAAGCTCGAGCCTGTATTGCCGCGCCGCCCGCGAGCGCGTTCACCGGAGATGAGCCGCCGCCATCCGTCCGTAAGCTCGCCGCCGGAATCGAGCCGTTGCCCGTCCGCCGCGCCCGCACTCGCGACGCCGCCGCGCCGTCAAACAACCCACCGGAAAGACCTAGGCATCGGCGCCGCCGGACTGTCCGCCGCCGCCGCGTCCTTCTCCTAGATCCCGCCGGTAAGATCCTTCACTTGCTTTGATTTGGACTTTGATTTTCTTTCGTGTAGATTGGATCTTGCTTCTCCTCGAGATGTCCTTTCTACTCCCCCTTGCTTGTTCACTCCATGCTTTGCACTTC
The DNA here is from genome assembly GCA_028641055.1 of Alopecurus myosuroides. Classification (NCBI taxonomy): domain Eukaryota; kingdom Viridiplantae; phylum Streptophyta; class Magnoliopsida; order Poales; family Poaceae; genus Alopecurus; species Alopecurus myosuroides. The sequence continues at coordinate 341,308,815 of CM054059.1, forward strand.
CACAACCAATGCTTAATCTAGATTCAATAGCACACCTCACAACGCATTTCCATCATTTGTAGTCACGATTTTCCCCATGAATTTTTCCGTCTAGATCCAATCTGCCAACATTTCCTGTTAGCACTACCCTCTAAGTCGGATAACAATCATTTCCGGGTCTCTAGTTGTTTACACTCTGCACTTTGTCTCCTTTTCAGATAAAGCTCATGGCGCCTAAGGCTAGCGCGAAACTGAAGGGCAAACAGCCGGCCAACAATTCCAACCCGAGTCAATCGATCTCCGCCAACTGGGCGAGATCGACCGTGACCAAGGCCAAACTAGACGAACTCGCCGAGTCGGGTGTCTTACCCGCCCGGGAGGACATTCATTGGCGTGTACCTGGGGACAAGACTCGGCCTTCCCCGGGTCTTGATGAGGTAGTGATCTTCGTAGAGCATGTGATCCGGGGTTTTCGCCCCCCGGGTCACCCTTTCTTCCGCGAATTGTTAGATCATTACAAGCTCCGAATGTTTGATATTGGTCCTAACTCCATGCTGAACATTACTCATTTTATTGTCCTGTGTGAGTCATATTTATGCATCCCTCCAAATCTTGCACTCTTCCTTGAGTTATTCCAATGCAAACCGTGCCGCGAGAGCGGCGACGGGGCCCTCCTGGTTTGCGGAGGGGTTTCTATCCAGAGACGGAAGAATTCCTTAATGCCGACTCTGAGTCTTAACTCCCATGTCAAACACTGGCAAAAGACCTATTTTTATTGCCAGGACACCTCCTCACCCGGTGAAAAGACATTGCCGGGTTTCTCCGAAGATCTTCTCAATCTTTCCGACAATCTCAACTCCTTTGCTTCTGAGTCGGATTGGCAGTCCATCCAACCCATCTTCACCAAGCTCGCTGTACTCTCGGCCCAAGGCCTTCTTGGGCTGAACTTAGTCAAAACTTGGGCAACTCTCCGGATCCAACCCAACGCTGTCCGGCCCAAACTTATGTGCAACTACTCTGGGCACGTCACAGATTCCCTTTGTTACTCGCTGAGGAATTACCTGGCCGCGGACGCGAACAAGATTATTAAAAATTTCTTGACCGAGAAAATGGAGGTGATCCGGACTATAGCCGGCCTGGACCCCTACACGCGGGATAACCCGGCTCCAGCAGTAAGATCCGGCCCTTGCTCTTTATCCGACTGACATTTTTCTGGTATAATTACTAACTTTTATAACTGTACCTTTATCTCAGGAAGATAGCGCTTTCTGGAAGATTGAGACCCCCCTCCTTCCGAAAACTCGGAAGAGGATGAAGAGCCGGTTGATACCGATGAGGGTAACATCCGAGTCTTACTCATTTCCCTTTATGTTAACTTTTATCCCAACTTGCTTCAATTTTCCGACAATATGCTATGTTTTCCAGGATTGGAGGATAAGGAGGAGACCCAATCTGATGAAAGTGAAGCTGAGCCGGACATTGACGTTGGGACGAAGAGGAAGGCTCGGACAGTTGTATTCAAGGTTCCTTACTCCTCTATTGCCTCCAAACCATATTCATACGCTAACATGTGCGAGCTTAACCAACACTTGATCAACTCGTCGCGCTTGAAGGAACCCGCCCCAGTCAAACGTAGGGTAACTCGGAACTCTCCGGGTGATGATCCTCTTAACCCGGGTATCCCTTCGTCCCCCATTCGCAAAGTCGGTATTCCCCAAACTCATTCTTCCCACTCTCCTCAAAGATTTCCATCTCCAAACCATCCACTAGCCGGGCAAATCCGGGTCTCACTTTCCCAATCTTTATCAGCCTCGTCCGGGTCTAGCAACGATCTCCAAGTGGACTTCGTCGTGAACACCGGGTAAGTCACCTTTCTTCCTATTCGATACACTAGCTTTTTCCATATCTCTCATTTACCATATGCTGACTGTTTCTTTTTCTCTTTACCAGGGCCAAGGTCACGAGCAGTGACCCGGACGATATGGATGTGGATAACCCGGCGATGGAAGATCCGAAACACACTGTGAAGGCCGCGGCTGGCGGCATTGAAGAAGAAGAACAAGAAGAAAACCTGCTGAAGAACCCGGCCGAGCAGGAGGCCGAGTATCCTATTCCTTCACACACACCCGGGGGTGATGACGTCGAGGTCCTGGACGCGAGGATGGGTGATCCCACTCCTGATACCCAGGCAACCCGGGTGTCCCCCCCCAAGCAGGGAAGGACTCCACCTCCGAGTAACCAGGCCCCCAGCTCTTCCGGGTGAAACTTGATGATCTGAACTTTGAAGAAATGCTGGGAGCTCTCTATACCTTCAAAACTGATGAAAAGGGCATTTTGGAAGCCATGGCAGCTAAGCACCAGGTAATTTAACCAACATTGCTTGTATATTCACCTAGTCCCCAAGTTCCGAGTGAACTATGCATAGTTTGCTTGGTACTTTATAACGCTATGATTAATCACACCCGGATATGTCTTTTGTCCGACTAACATTTCCTTTTCTTTTCTCGCAGGCATACGTGGCCCAATCGGAGGAGATGTTGGCTAAAACCAACAAGCTCCTCGAGGTTGAGACAAAGCTGCGTGAATCGCTGGAAGCTGATGTTGAGAAACTTGAGAAAAATGTGAGAAAGTATAGGAAGAGATCCCACACTGCTGAGGGTGAGCTGAAGAGGCTTTCGGCCCAAATTGCCGATACTTATCGCACCTTGCTTGGTAATAATTTCTAACTGATTAACTATAACCCGGATTTCTTATTCTACAAAACACTCGGAATTTCTTGCTTTAACCTTTCTGTTACTCTGCAGGGCCGGGTGAGGTGGTCCCAGATGAAGATGATATCGAGAAGTTAAAGACCTTAAAGGCCATAATCCGGCAACTCTGTGCCGGCACCAAATGGATTTTGCAAGCTATCAAGTGGTCGGGTACCGGTTACTGTGATTTGGACACCTTGCTTGCCGCATGTTCCACCATCCCCGAGTGGATCGACCACTGGAAGCGCTCGTCGTGCCGGGTTGGAGTAACCCGGGGGCTCGCTCTGGCCAAGGCCTACTTTCCCAAACTTGAAACGGCAAAGCTCGTTGGCGGGTTTCCCGAATTCAACCATGACGGCTCCAAATTTTCTGGTAAGAAGTTCAAGGCCATCAATACTGAGGTGCGTCACTCGGCGAGCTGGATCGCCGACAGTCTGGATTTAAGCAAGATTGTTCCGCCTTACAACGCCGAAGACAAGCCAATTCAGTCGGATCTGCCAAAGCCTTTTGACATGCTGGCACGGTGGAAGGCGGAAGCTGCCCAGAGGAAGGAGGAAGCTACGAAGAAGAAGGCTGAGGTCGATACTGCGCCTACCACCTCTACGCCGGTTGTCCCTCCTCCAGCGCGCGCTGGTACTGCTGCTGACCCGGACGCTGGGGCCGAAAAGACCATCGACGAGCAAGTCAAAGACCCGGCTGCCCAGGACAACATTGATGACTCGGCCAAGAATGCCGAGTGAAGTTTCACCTTCTACCGCTCCAACCACTTCATTCGGCCAATGGGCATTTTGTAATATGCCTAAAACAATTTATCCTTTTAATAGTGCGCCTGTGCACTTTTCAATACAACTTCCTTGGTTTCTAATACGCTAAAAACCTTAATAGCCTTCGTGGCCCTTCTGGCCTTTCTCATGGATTTTTTATTTCCTAGTCTTGAACTTTTTGTTGCTGGTTTTCGCTATTTTTCCTTTTGCGAGACTCGGTTTCCGGGTCTCGGGGATTTTTGACAAGTGGACTTTATTTCCTAAGTCCCCAAGTCCCCAAGACTCGGATTTTTGGGTTTTAAGCTTGATAACTAGACACTTTGTTGCTGTTTTCGAAATCCCGAGTCCCCAAGACCCGAATTTCCGAGTCTAAGGGTTTGGTGGTTTCCAAAGAGCAAATTGTGTCGGCTAAGGCCCCAAAACCTAGAGTTACTCACGTAGTTTTGAAGTTATGCTTAATATGTTGCGAGTTTCCGGCTGTTAACCTTGTACTCTGCATAACTTGTGGTTTGGATGACCCTTTTGATTCTCTTTGCTGTAAGCCGGCTTTCGCGTGGATATTCAATGCTGCTATAACTGTATAAAAACAGGGTCAGGCAAGTCCCATTGGGCATCATGACTGATTGTAATTACACGCTAGCAAAGCATGCCACATTTTTGCGAGTCACATCAAGCTTAAAAAAGAGAAATCAAGAAAAATTTGGCTCTATTGTCCAGTTATAAGATTGCAACCGTACTTATTGCAAGTAATCGGTCCTTATAACTTCATGGCATCGTGGCCGGGTCTTTGAGTTTGCAACTGTGCTATTCAAGCAATCAGCCCCCAAGACCTATATATGTAACCTTTAGAAAAACTACTCTACTATAAACAAACAAATAACACTTACCTGAAGTAGATAAGAAAACACAAAGAAAAAACAGGAAATATAAACACATAAGAAAGAAACAACATCATAGTTTAACCATCTCTTTATTGATATGAGAAAAGTTAGGTCAGCAAGCCGCCTCATTAAAAACCCTCCAGACCCCTTAGGTACCCTGGATAGGAAAAGAGTGCGTCTGAAACCTGCTGCCTGTTACATCGTGTAGTTCCACTTGTAAGCCTAGTCTAGTCTAGGTGTAGTAGGGACGTAGCTGAGCCACGTTCCATGGTCTTTCCCTCTCTTGCATAGACGAAGTTGTGTGAGCGGTGTCATTGACAGTATCCGACTCTTCCCTTGCATCTATCAGGTAATATGATCTGTTGTGCAAATTCCGGCTTACGATGAACGATCCTTCCCATGGTGGAGACAACTTATGCTTTCCTTCCTTTGATTGTACCAATCGCAATACCAGGTATCCTTCCTGGAAGACCCCGGTTTTGACTCGCCGACTATGATATCTCCTCAGATCCTGCTGATATATGGCTGATATCTCCAAGGCGTGTTCTCTGTGCTCTTCTAGCATGTCCACGGCGTCTTGTCGGGTCTTCTCGTTCTCCACCTCAACGTAAGCCGACACTCGGGGAGAGTCGTGAATAATGTCACTCGGCAATACTGCCTCTGCGCCATAAACCATGAAAAACGGGGTCATCTGAGTAGATCTATTAGGTGTAGTGTTAATTCCCTAAACCACTGATGGCAACTCCTCCACCCATGCTCCAGCAGCTCTGATGCACGGGACTCGCAGCCGTGGTTTTAGTCCACGAAGTAACTCCTGATTTGCTCTTTCCAGCTGTCCATTAGCTTGCGGATGGGCTACTGAGGCTATGTCATGCCGGATACCATTGTTCCCACATAATTTTTCCATCTCACCAAGGGACATGTTGGTTCCATTGTCTGTTATTATGTTGTGCGGATACCCAAACCTGTAGATGATCCTTTTTAAGAACTTGACTGCTGTGATTGCTTCGCAATTGGTAACTGGCATAACTTCAACCCACTTGGTAAACTTGTCAATGGCTACCAAAAGATGAGTCTTTTTGCACGGTGACATGTGGAAGGGGACCACCATGTCCATACCCCACACGGCAAACGGCCAGGTCAGCGGGATTGTTTGCAACTCCATAGCCGGCACATGGGTTTGGCGAGTGTACCTTTGACATCCGTCACACCTTGCCACCAAGCGCTCTGCGTCTGCTAAGGCCGTGAGCCAGAAGAAACCGTGTCGATATGCTTTGGCCACAAGGGATCTTGTGGATGCATGATGCCCACAATCACCTTCATGGATCTCTTTCAGAATCTGTCGGCCTTCTTCTGGTGCTACACAGCATAAAAAGACTCCTGCTGCACTCCTTTTATATAACTCTCCATTGATGATGGAATAGCCCTTTGCTCGTCTCAGAATTTGCCTTGCTAAAACTTCCTGTGGTGGTAACTCGCCCCGTGATAGATAGGCTAAAAACGGCTCTGTCCACTCGGGAACAGCACGTACCGTGGCCACGAGCTCCAAATCCGGGTCTTGGTTAGCCACCTCTTCCTCAGACTCGGTTTTAACAGATGGCCGCCATAACTCGTCCAGGAAAACATTGGGTGGAACCGGCTCTCTGCGCGAGCCGAGTCTTGCGAGCGCATCTGCTGCCTCGTTCTTTCACCTGTCAATATGCTCCACCTCATACCCGAAAAAACACCCGGTAACCCTGTCCACCTCTCTGCGATATGCTGCCATAGTTGCATCCTTCCTATCCCAGGTTCCTAAGACCTGCTGCACCACAAGATCCGAATCTCCATAGCACCGTATCCGCCTGATGTTCATCTCCTTGGCTATTCTCAATCCGTGTAATAATGCGTCATACTCGGCCACGTTGTTGGAGCAATCAAAGTGGATTTGCAACACGTAGCTCAGTTTATCTCCTTTGGGCGATGTAAGTACCACCCCAGCTCCTGATCCCTCGTACTGCTTAGAACCATCAAAGTGCATCACCCAAGACTCGGAACTTGGTGTCATTGTGGGCATGCTCGTGTGAGTCCAATCATTGATAAAATCGACTAAAGCTTGAGATTTGATTGCAGACCTGGGCTCGTAGTTGATGTGATAATCTCCCATCTCAATGGCCCACTTGGCTATTCTACCTGTTGCATCTGAGTTTCTGATAATATCCGACATTGGTATGGAGCTAACCACTGTTATGGGGTGTTCCTGAAAATAGGGTTTCAATTTCCGGCTGGCCATGAAGACCCCGAAAACCAACTTCTACCAATGTGGGTAACGCTGCTTTGCTTCCGATAGTACCTCGCTTACGTAATAAACCGGCCTCTGTACCAGGTGATCTTTTCCATCCTCTTTACGCTCAACAACAACCACTGCGCTAACCGCCTGGGGCCCAGCCGCAATGTATAGTAACATGGGCTCCTTAGGACCCGGAGCTGCTAAGACTGGTGCCTCAGATAACTGCTTTTTGGGTGCCTCGAACGCCTCATCCGCCTCTTGGTCCCAAACAAACTTGTCGGTTTTCCTCAAGAGCCGGTATATGGGTATTGCCTTTTCTCCAATCCTAGATATAAACCGGCTTAATGCTGCTACGCACCCTGTAAGCTTTTGAACATGCTTTAAGTTTTCCGGCTTTTTCAAGCTCTGGATAGCTTTGATCTTGTCCGGGTTTGCCTCGATTCCTCTCTCGGAAACAATGAATCCGAGTAATTTTCGTGCTGGAACTCCAAATACACACTTTGTGGGGTTAAGCTTCATCTGATATCTTCTCAGGTTCCTGAATGTTTCCTTTAAGTCGTTAATGAATGTTTCTGCCTTCCTTGTCTTGATCACCACATCATCAACATAGGCGTGGACATTGCGTCCAATCTGATCCTCGAAACATTTATGAATGCACCGCTGGTAGGTTGCACCAGGGTTCTTCAGTCCAAAAGTCATGGTTTTGTAACAGAAAGCTCCAAAGGGGGTTATGAATGATGTTTTATCCCAATCTTCCTTTTTGAGCTTGATCTGATGATACCCGGCATATGCATCCAAGAAACACAATAGGTCACTTCCAGCCACTGCATCTATGATCTGATCTATCCTTGGAAGAGCAAACGGATCCTTTGGGCAATGCTTGTTGAGACTCGTGTAATCAATGCACATCCTCCACTCGTTACTCTTTTTCATTACTAGAACCGGATTTGCCAACCAATCCGGGTGAAAAACTTCCATGATAAAGCCGGTTGCGAGTAGCCTGGCTATCTCTGCTCCTATAGCCTTTCTTCTTTCCTCATTCATTTTTCTCAGGCCCTGCTTCACGGGCCGGGACTTGGGGTCAACATGCAAACTGTGCTCAGCTAACTCGGTCGGGATACCCGGCATATCACTAGGTGTCCAAGCGAAAACATCTTGATTTCCACGAATAAACTTGATGAGCGCCTCTTCTTGCTTACTGTCTAGGTTAGATCCTATAGCAAATTGCTTGGAGGGATCGCCTTCGACAAAAGCCACCATCTTTGTATCCTGTGCTACTTTGTATTTTGCTCTCTCATCCTCCGTATTCGGTCTCTTCAATGCTGTTCTGTCATCCGGGTCTACCTGAGACCGGTAATACTTGAGCTCTTCCTTTCTGCAAGCCTGTTCTGCCATTGCCGCGTCTCCTTCGTCACACTCAGCTGCTATAACCCGGCTCCCATGTATGGTGATGGTTTGCTTGGGACCCGGGATCTTTAGCTGTAGGTATACGTAACATGGCCTCGCCATGAACTTGGCGTAAGCCGGCCTTCCAAACAACGCGTGGTAGGGGCTGCGCAACTTTACCACCTCGAACGTGAGCCACTCCACTCGGAAATTATCCTTTGATTCTCCAAAAGCGACCTCCAATGTAATCTTCCCTTCGGGGCATGCTGAATGACCCAGCACAATCCCATGAAAAACTGTAGAACTTTTCTGCAACTGAGACTCCTTGAGCCCCATGCGCAAGAAAGTTTCCCAATATAGGATATTGATGCTACTTCCGCCATCCATTAGAACCTTTTTCAACTCATAACCATTAACCTGTGGTCTAACCACCAACGCTAAGACACCCGGATGCTCTATTCTTTCCGGGTGATCCCTTCTGCTCCATGTTACCTCTTGATCCGACCATCTCAAGTACCTCGGGACAGCTGAAGAAACCGAGTTTACTGCCTTTTTGAGTATCTTTCTATCCTTGTTAGAAGTTCCTGTAGTGTGAACGTGGTACTTCCCTAGCTGCTTGGGGTTGGCCTGGAAACCTCCAGCGCCTCCTTGGTTGTTACCCGGATTACCGCCTCCCGGGTTGCCAGCCGGGGGTGGGCTGTTGCCCGGGTTTATACCCGGACCCGGTCCTGCTCCCCGACCTGCACCTCGCATTGCCTTCTGTATTTCTTCGTTCTTCCATCTTTGTAAATCCACGCACTGCTCCAGCGAATGATTAGCCGGCCTGCCGTTCCTGCTATGACGCGGACAGGGCATCCTGAAGGCCTCTATAGGGTTAGCCGGCCTTGGCGGTCCTTGGTAATTTCCTCCATTAAAGTTTCCTCCGTTGAAATTTCCTTCTGCTCTGGGTCTGGAAAACCCGGCTTCTGTATTGGCGACAAACTCGGAACTTCCCTCATACGGGCGCTTGTTCTGGTTGTTTCCATTATTTCCTCCATTGTTACCCGGCGCAGATCCATTGCCGGGTCTTCCGTTGTTGCTCGCGTTAGCTTTCGCTTTCTAATCATCAACATCCTCTTCTGTGGTATCTGTGGCGGCGTGCTTGTTGCACGCGTCCATCAACTCTCCCATAGTTACCTCCGAAGCATTCCGACTAGATTTCATGCGCATCAACTTTTGCACTAAGGGTATATACTTGCATGTTTTTGCCATTGCCTGTAATGCATCTTTAGGTTGAATATCCATGGATGAGTGGATTATTTCCATAACCCGGCGCACCCAAATGCGCGCCGACTCTCCCTTCTTCTGGACACATCGCTCTAAATCATCAATTGTAAACAACTTCCTGCACGTTCCATGAAAGTGCTTGACAAAGGCCGTTTTCAGCTCGCTCCATGAATTGACAGACTTTTCACGTAGATTATTGAACCACAACTTTGGTGCTCCCTCTGACATCATCAGGTACATAAACTTGGCTTGAAGATTTTCAGACGCATTGCGAATTGACATGGCCATCTCATAGCTACTCAACCAGGTTTCTGGATCCATGGTTGGCTCATAATTTACCCATTTACCCGGCTCCTTGAACTTATCCGGGTAAGGCTCGGCTCTTATGGCGTCCGACAAACACTTGGGCCCGGCTAAATTTGCCGGCACTGGCCTCACCCGGGAAACATGTGATCCTGCTGCAGGTACGGCGTGGGGCGCAACCGCTACCGGCCCTCGTACTGCAGACCCGGCTGCTGCGCGCCTGGCTCGAGAACTGTCCACAATAGCTTGCGCCGCTGATACTGCAGGTGTTGCTGGTCTACGGGGAGGAGGCGGCATTTGTTGCTGCTCTGCCCTCCGCCGTGCCGAGCTCGTCTGAATATTGCCGGTATTTCCATTATACCGGCTAACATACGGTGTTCCATGCATTCCACTCCTGTTATCCGGGTAATTGGCCTGCTGAGCCACTGCTGTGTGCAATAGATCTATCGCCCGCCGGGTCTCCTCCGCATGGGGTGACTCTCTTACGGGGATGCGATCCAATGCCAATGTTGCTGCATATACATTGTCCATGGGGTTATTGAAGTGACCCGGTGGAGTATGAAATCGTGGCGGTGGTGGTGGTGGCGCTGTATTGCCAGTTACTATCCCTGTTTGCAATGTGGGTAACCCGGCTTGTACGTTTGCCGGCTGTCCTCTCAAGGTTGCAGGCTGATGTCCGGTTTCCTGATTCACAGCTGGGATTGGTTGATCCTGGGGTGTAATAAACAGTGCGGCCGGGTTTATAGTTCCACCCGTCGCCGGTAATCTCGACTGATATCTCTGATTGTGCATCCTGGTCGACTGAACCTGGAGCTGGCTCTCCAATGCTTCCAGCTCGCGCTGGCGCGTTGCTATCCCCTATCTTTCAGCTTCCATATCTCTCCTCTGCTGATCCAATGCACGGCGGGCCACATCCAGATCCGCGGCGCGTGCCGCCGCGTTTTCTGGAGTTATCACCGTTGCAAGCACCGTAGGATCTAAGATCAGGTTATTGTTGAACAGAGCCAGATTTCGTGGATTTGAGGGCCCTGCTCCTGGCGTTCTGTTCGTCATAAACCCAAACATGTTTCTTTGCAATTCGCTTTCCGGGTATGGCTGGTGACTGAAGCCGACTCTCCGTCAACCCGGGCTATAACCGGGTTTCCATCAACCGGATTTTGTTGCTGGGCCAGCGCTCGCGCCGCTCCGACCGCGGCCGTAGTCACGTCCCCCTGATTAAGATTGGTTGCAGGGGCCGTGTAGACCGCGACCTGGCGCGTGATGCCTGGTGCAGATTCATATTCTTCCTCATCATAGCTATCCTCTTCGTACCGATCCTCCAGCAGGTGCAGGATAGACTCGGTATCATCTTCCCTCGTGACCCGGCCACGCGGGGTCCATGCCGGCTCCTCCGGCTGTTCCCTCTTCGTGTCCGGCTCTTCTATCGGATCAATCGTCCTGACCGACTCTTCCCCATCCGACTGAACGCAGGTTGCTCCTCCTGAGACGGAATCATATTCAACATCATCAGGAATAGAACCGGACGTACGTACCATGCCGACGAAGACGTTGATCCGGCCAATTGTGACGATTGATCCGGCATCCAGCAGATCCGACTCTGGCCCCCAGCCAAAATCGTCCACCATCTTCTCTCCTTCAGGGTTGGTGTAGATCTCGCCAATGACGAGGTTCTTCATGCTTTCCCGAGCTTCTCCCATGATGTAAACACCCTTGGACGTAGGCCCCACGGTGGGCGCCAACTGTCGTGGGATAATCACGGCAGACGTTACCGGGGGTCACTTATCTTGGGGCAATTCGACTCTGGTGTTTGGGAGAGGGTTTAGCTCAAGAGAAACCATGCTATCAATCGATCTGGTAGCTCTGGCAATCAAGTCGCCGAGTCTCCGATCTAGGGTTACAATATCAACTCTCGTATTACAGGGAAACTCGAATATCTGGTGAAGCTCTGTTTTCCTTAACCTAGGAGCCGATTTATATCTTACCCGGCCCCTGGCTTCCTATCCAAGGCATACTCGGAGTCCTACCCGGTAACCGCATACAAAACCCTAAGTTTCCTAATAGTAACCCCAAAGCCGGGTTACGAGGCCTACACTGCTTCTTGGGCCTTCTAGAAACTCCTCTTCCTTGAGCCGGGTCTTGTGCAGTTCCCTTTGGGCCGGGTTACACCTTGGCGTTAGCATACCGGGTTTCCATCCCTCCATAAATTCACGTCGACGAGTTCCACGCGAACCCAACGCGGTCCCTACAGTCTCCTGCGCAGGAGGCGCCCGCCCTGTGGCCATCGGCTGTGTGTGCGCACGGCCGACAGCCTCGCAGGAAGCCCTGCCTGGAGCACAGGGACCAACGTGCTATCCGCTCGAGCTCGACACTGGTGATTCTCGGTTGGTGCACACCGCCAAGGTCACCCTAGTGCTATCAGCTGACTGGGAGCATACCGGCTCCACCGCGGCGACCACGTCCGTGGTCGAGCCGGCGGAACCCTACACACGCAGGTCTCAACGCTCTCGAGCGCACGGCACAACATCCTTCGTCCGGGAAACGCCACCGCTGACTCAGAGTGGCCCAGCTACCGAGAGCGCCGGGCGAGAGCCCGTGCAGGGTGCTGCTACACGTTCAATAGAGACCTGTGGGAGCCAAGGTGACCCTCGGCCTTTCGGCCTCGCCTCCCGCCACGCTACATCGGGGACATCCCCCTGTTGGACTTCCCGCGGAAGTACGAGCCACGAGTCAGGGCTGCCTGGGGAGGCGACTGGTGCCTCCTGTGGTATTTGCTTCTGGCTCTGCGCGGCCCTGCGCTCGTGTGGCTGCTAAATCTCCCGGACAGCTCCATGAACTCGTGGGAGGACCAGCACGCGCAGTTCGTCCAACGCTTCCGTCACTGCGGCCATCTTCCCCGTGGCGAACCCGAGGGTCATGTCACTCTGTGGCGCTTCGCCGTGGGACGCGGCAGCCCCAACTCGTCGGAGGCGCACGGTACCGCTTGTCACGCCGCATGTATCCTCGGCGGGTCCCTCGCCCCTTCCTCCAGGCACCACCTCAAGCAGGAGTCACGATTGGTCAACCCCGCCCTCCACGGGGGCGTGACAACCACTTCACCCCTCAAGTGGTCCCATCAATAGATCTCCTCCGACGTTGCCGATCACCCCAAGGACGTCAGCTTGGTAGGAACCATCCCTCTGGTGTGCACCCCTACGATCAACCACGTCGTCGTCTCGAAGACGCTCGTGGACGGAGGCGCTGGCCTCAACGTGATCTCTCTCGGGACCTTCGAGAAGCTGCGCATCCCGCGTGACCGCCTCAAGGACACCAGGCACTTCATCGGAGTAACCAGCAGCACAACCGTGCCACTCGGGAGGGTTCGGCTGGCGGTCACGTTCAGCACCCGCCAAAACTACCGCACCGAGGTGATCGACTTTGACGTCGCCCACATCGGGCTGCCCTACAACGCCATCCTCGGCTACCAGATGCTGGCCAAGTTCATGGCCGTCACAAACCACGCATACAACATGGTCAAGATGCCTGGGAGCAGTGGGCCCCTCGCTGTTCACGGGGACGTGAAGGATGCGGTGCGTTCCATGGAGGACGCCTATAAGGAGGCGGCAACATCACACCCCATCGACGAGGGTAACCTCGGGGACGCTGTCGATCCTCCAAAGAAGAAGAAGATGTTCTCTCATGAGAGGGCAGCGACAAAGAAGGTCTCCATGAACCCCTACGGCACGGGGCCTTCACTCACCATCGGAGCCGGGTTGCCTCCCAAATAGGAAAGAACACTCGTCGCCTTCCTTCGGGCAAACGCGGACATGTTCGCACGAAGACGTCCGATATGCCCGGTGTACCAAGGAAGGTGATCGAGCACCATCTGGTGGTATGCCCAGGCGCATGCCCGGTCAACCAAAAGGCCCATAGCGATAGCCCAGAGAAGCACGAATTCATCGTCTAGGAAGTGGAAAAGCTCTTGGACGCCAAGATCATCCGCGAGATCATCCATGCCAAGTGGATCTCCAATCCCTTCGTTGTCCCCAAGCATACGGGCAGAGGACGTCTCTGCATGGACTACACCGACCTCAACAAGGTCTGCCCAAAGGATCCATATGCTCTCTCGAGGATCGATCAAATAGTGGACTCCACCGCTGGGTGCGACCTCCTCTGTTTCTTGGACGCCCTCTCAGGCTATCATCAGATCAAAATGGCCAAGGAGGATGAGGAAAAGACTGCCTTCATGACACCTTTCGGGGTGTTCGACTACGTCTACATGCCTTTCGGTCTGAAGAACGCGGGAGCCACCTTCCAGAGGCTCATGCGCATCGCCCTAGGGACGCAGATAGGGAAGAATGCGGAGGCCTACGTCGACAACGGGGTAACATCATGCTCAACCCCGACAAACGTATTCGGGGTTGCGGCAGGGAAGCTGATGGGCTTCCTGGTGTCCCATATGGGCATCAAGGCAAACCCGACAAGATTCGGGCCATTGAAGAGATGCAATCTCCACTACAACTGAAGAATATGCAATGCCTCGCGGGATGCATGGTGGCGCTGGGGTGCTTCATCTCTAGGTTCGGCGACAAGGCTCTAACATTCTTTAAGCTCCTAAAGCATTCGGGTCCATTCAAATGGACTGCCGCGACAGCTGCTGCATTTGAGGAGCTCAAAAGGTATCGGGCAAGCCCTCCCATACTCGTCGCACCACGACCGCGGGAGCCGCTGGGCCTGTACCTGGCAGCCACCCCTCAGACAGTCAGTGCTGCTTTCATAGCTGAAAGGCCGGCAGACAAGAAAAGAGCGGCCCTGCCCGACCTGGAACCCACACCCGCTTCTCCCCGAGAGGACCCCGTTGTAGGCCAAGGCCTCCACGAGGAGGATAACCTCATGCAGCCTCAGGAGAGCCCCAATGTGTCAGGAAAACTCACTGCTGGGACCCCTTGATGGGGGATAATAACCCGGTAGGACAATTCCAAGGCGTAACCCGGCCCAAGGAACATGGTGCGCAATCTGGTTAAGGATAATGAAGCTTCTGGAAGGCCCAAAGTTTGTAGGCCTCGTAACCCGGATTGTGGGTTACGGTAAGGAAAGTTAGGGTTTATAAGCGGTGTCCGGATAGGATTCAAGCTGCGCCTGGGAGAATAGGGCCGAGGGGGTACGGGCGCTTTATAAACCGACCCCTAGGTCTAGTTTAGACAGAGAGCTAAGAACCCTAGCAATATCGCCTGATATCGAGCATCTAGTGTAATCCCAGAGTTGAGTTATTATATTAAGATCGGAGACTCGGCGACTTTGATTGCCGGCTACCAGATCGAGTTGCATCATGTTTTCCTCTGAGCTAAACCCTCTCCCAAACGCCTGTGTCGTCTCGCCCCAAGATCAGTTACCCCCGGTAACGTCTGCCGTGATTATCCCACGACAGTTGGCGCCCACCGTGGGGCCTGCGTCCAAAGGTGTTTACATCACGGGAGAAGCTCGGAAGAACATGGAGAATCTTGTCGTCCGCGAGATCTACATCGATCACAAAGGAGAAAAGATGGTGGGCGATTCCGGCTGGGGGCCAGAGTCGGATCACCTCGAGTCTGGATCTATGGTGACTATCGGCCGGATCAACATCTTCATCGGTATGGTACGTACGCCTGATTTAAAGGGACAATATCATGTGCATACTACAGGAACTTCTAGTAGGAACAAGGAGACATTAAAGCAAGCGGCAAACTCGGTTTCCTCGGCTGCGCCGGGATACCTTGGATGGGCAGAACAAGAGGTAACGTGGAGTAGAAGAGATCATCCGGAAAGAGTAGAGCGTCCAGGAGTCTTGGCATTGGTGGTTGCTCCACAGGTTAATGTTTACGAACTGAAAAGGGTCCTGATGGACGGTGGAAGTAGCATCAACATCCTTTATTGGGAAACCTTCTTACGAATGAGTCTCAAAGAGTCCCAGTTACAGAAAAGTTCGACAGTCTTTCATGGGATCGTGCCGGGTCACTCAGCGAGCCCCGAGGGAAAGATCACCTTGGAGGTTGCTTTCGGAGAATCGACGGATAATTATCGAGTTGAGTGGCTCATGTTCGAGGTGGTCAAATTGCGCAGTCCTTATCACGCGTTGTTTGGAAGACCGGCTTATGCTAAATTCATGGCTAGGCCGTGTTATGTGTATTTACAGCTCAAGATCCCGGGTCCTAAACGGACTATCACCATACATGGGAACCGGGATATAGCGGCTGAGTGTGATGAAGGAGATTCAGTAATGGCCGAGCAAGCGTGTAGAAAGGAAGAACTCGAATATTACCGGTCTCAAGTAAATCCGGATGATAGAACAGCCTTGAAAAAGCCGAATACTGAGGACGAGAGAGCAAAATTCAAGGCAGCGCAAGACACCAAGAAGGTAGATTTTGTCGAAGGTGATTCCACTAAGAAATTTACCATAGGGTCCAATTTGGGAAAAGAGCAGGAGAAGGCACTTGTGGAGTTTATTCGTTCAAATGCAGACGTGTTCGCCTGGACACCTAGCGACATGCCGGGTATCCCTACAGAGCTGGCCGAGCATAATTTACATGTGGATCCCAAGTCCAGGCCCGTGAAGCAGGGTTTGAGGAAAATGAATGAGGAAAGAAGGAAGGCTATAGGCGAAGAGATCGCTCGGCTATTGGCAGCCGGCTTTATCATGGAAGTATTTCACCCGGATTGGTTGGCAAACCCGGTTCTAGTGATGAAAAAGACCAATGAGTGGAGGATGTGCATTGATTTTACGAGTCTCAACAAGCATTGCCCAAAGGATCCGTTCGCGCTACCAAGGATAGATCAGATTATAGACGCAGTAGCTGGAAGCGATCTATTATGCTTCCTGGACGCATATTCCGGGTATCATCAGATTAAGCTCAAGAGGGAGGATTGGGAGAAAACATCATTCATAACCCCTTTTGGGGCCTTCTGTTATAAAACTATGACGTTTGGATTGAAGAACGCCGGTGCAACTTACTAACGGTGTATTCAAAAGTGCTTCGAGGATACGGTGTTTCGGAGATGAACGTCAAGAGGATACGGTGTTTCGGAGATTCGGACCTTGTGGTACAGCAGGTGTCAGGAACTTGGGATAGAAAGGACGCAACTATGGCAGCATACCGCAGGGAAGTTGATAGGGTTGCAGGATGTTTTCCGGGTATGAGGTGGAGCATATAGACAGAAGAAAGAATGAGGCTGCCGACGCACTCGCTAGACTCGGCTCGCGCAGAGAGCCGGTTCCACCTAACGTTTTCCTGGATGAATTATGGCGACCATCAGTTAAAACCGAGTCAGAGGAGGAATTGGCAAATCAAGACCCGGATTCAGGACTTGTGGCCACTGTACGTACTATTCCCGAATGGACAGAACCGTTTTTGGCCTACCTATCGCGAGGCGAGTTACCACAGCAGGAGGTATTAGCAAGGAAAATTTTGAGGCGAGCAAAGGGATATTCTATCATCAATGGGGAATTATATAAGAGAAGCGCAGCAGGGGTATTTTTGCGCTGCGTAGCGCCAGAAGAAGGCCGACAGATTCTCAAGGAAATCCACGAAGGCGACTGTGGACATCATGCGTCCAGAAGATCTCTCGTGGCTAAAGCTTATCGACACGGGTTTTCTGGCTCACGGCTCTAGCAGACGCGGAACGATTGGTAGCAAGGTGTGACGGATGTCAAAGGTACGCTCGCCAAACCCATGTGCCGGCTATGGAGTTACGGACCATCCCGTTAACTTGGCCGTTCGCTGTCTGGGGTATGGACATGGTTGGCCCATTTCATATGTCACCATGCAAGAAGACACATCTTTTGGTGGCTACTGATAAGTTTACCAAATGGGTTGAGGTTATGCCAGTTACTAATTGCGAATCAGCCAGAGCAGTCAAGTTCCTGAAAAGGATTATCTACCGGTTCGGGTATCCCCATAGCATAATTACCGACAATGGAACCAACATGTCCCTTGGTGAGATGGAGAGGTTCTGTGGCAACAATTGAATCCGGCTTGATGTCGCATCAGTGGCTCATCCGCAGGCCAATGGACAAGTGGAGAGGGCAAACCAAGAATTGCTTCGCGGATTAAAACCACGATTACGAGTCCCCTGTATCAGGGCAGCTGGCGCATGGGTCGAAGAACTTCCTTCTGTGGTTTGGGGTATCAATACCACGCCTAATAGATCTACTCAGATGACACCCTTCTTCATGGTCTATGGCGCGGAGGCAGTACTACCGAGTGATATTATTCATGATTCACCACGAGTATCAGCATACGTAGAAGTGGAGAATGAAAAAACCCGGCAAGATGCTGTGGATATGTTAGAAGAGCAAAGGGAACAAGCCCTGGAAAGATCAGCCATATATCAGCAGGATTTACGAAGGTATCATAGCCGGCGCGTGAAAACCCGGGTCTTCCAGGAAGGAGACCTGGTTCTGCGCCTGGTACAGTCGAACGAAGGAAAGCACAAGTTATCACCACCCTGGGAGGGACCGTTTATCATAAGCCGGAATTTGCATAATGGGTCATATTACTTGATAGATGCAAGGGAAGAGTCGACCACAGTTAATGACACCGCTCACACCACTTCATCTATGCAAGAAAGAGACAGACCGTGGAACGTGGCTCAGCTACGTCCATATTATACTTAGCAAAAATTGTGTTGGCATATGGAATTGAACGATGTAACAGGCAGCAGGTTTTCAGACGTACTCTTTTCCTATCCAGGGTACCCTTGGGGACTGGACGGGTTTTTAATGAGGCGGCTTGCTGACCTAGATTTTTCATATCAAGTAAAGAGGTGATTATCAAGAAAAGAGATGGTTATTATCAGGTTCTGTACTCTCAGTATGATGCGTATATCTAGGTCTTGGGGGCTGGTCGCTTGAATAGCACAGTTACGAACTCAAAGACCCGGCCATGATGCCTATGAGTTATAAGGGCCGATTACTTGCAAACGAGCAATCTTATAACCGGACAAAGAAGTCCAAATTTCTTGGCTATTCTTACTTAAGCTCGATGTGACTCGCACTAAAGTGGCATGATTTGTTCGCTTACGATTACAGTCAGCCATGAAGCCCGACGGGGCTTGATTGGCCACGTTTTCGTATAGATGTAACAACATGGTATCCACGCGAAAGCCGGCTTACAGTACAAGATAGTCAAAAGGGTCATCTACACCACAAGTTATGCAGAGTACAAGGCTAAAACAGCCGGAAACTCAACGATTATTAAGCATAACTTCAACTCCTATGTGAAACGACTCAGGGATCTTTGTGAATTTAGCAGTAGGCAATTCGTTCTCCTTTCAAGATCAAGTGTCCTAGACTTGGAGATCCGGGTCCGGGTGACTTGAAATCTTGAAAATAGAAAAAATTGCTTACTTGTTAGAATTCCAAAAACCCAAATATCCGAGTCTTGGGGACTTGGGGACTTAGAAGCAAATCCGCTTGTCAACACCCATGAGACCCGGAAATCGAGTTTCACAAAAGGAACAATAAAGTACGCCGGATATCGAGAACAGACGAGCTCAATAATGGATAAATTTAAAAAGGCCGGAAGAGGCATAGAGTATATCAAGACCTTAGCGTGCATTACAAAATCCCGGTGAAAAGATATCAAAGGTGCACAGGCGCACCACCCAAAATATAACTGTTTAAACAGCACGTTGGCCGACCGGTGCATAAGAAGAGGCATTAGAGATCAGATGTCACTCGGCGTTCATCTTGGCCTTGCCCTTGCCATCATTGGTGGTAGCAGCAGCACCCAGATCAGTGGTACCAGCCCGTGCAGGAGGTGGAACGACTGGTGTTGAGGTAGCGGGGGCAGAGCCGGCTTCAGCTTGCTTCTTGGCAGCCTCCACCCTCAACGCAGCAGCTTCCTCCTTCCACCGAGCCAGCATATCATACGGCTCGGGAAGATCTGACTTAATCGCTTCACCAGCAGCATCATATGCTGGAACAAGGATATTAACATCCAGGTCGTCAGCGATCACGCTGGCCGGGTAACGGACCTCCTTTTGGACGGCTTGAAAATCCTTCGCCGAGAACTTGGACCCATCAAGCTTGAACTCTGGGAAGCCGCCCATAAGCTTCACCAGCTCGAGCTTGGGGAAATAAGCCTTGGAAAGTGCAAGCCCCCGGGTCACTCCACCCCGGCAAGACGAGCGTTTCCAGTGCCAAATCCACTCAGGAATAGTGGAGAAGGCATCCAGCATCCTCTTCAGATCAACATGTCCTTTACCCGGCCACCGTAATTCCTGAAGGATCCATTTGGTTCCGGCACATAGCTGCCGGATAACGCTCTTCATAATTTTCAGCTTGGCAATGTCATCCTCATCCGGCATGGCTTCGTCCGGGCCTGAAAAAATGGAAACATAAGTTGGGAAAACCCTTGCTATCTATCAAAAGGATAAACCCGGAGGAGGAAACGTACCAAGTAAAGCACGATATGTGTCAGATATTTGGACAGAAAGGCTTGTTAGATCATCTTCTGCTTTGTGAGCCCTTTTCCTATATTTCCTCATTATCAGCCTATTCCTCCTGGCCTCAGCCTCGGCTGTTTCACGCAAAGCTACCTCCTTTTCAATGAGCTTGGTGGCGTCTGCCAGTTTCTCTTCAGATTGAGTCACGAAAGACTGCATGGATGCAAACAAGGATTAGTCGGGTAGAGGGGCAAGTTATCAGTCGCTTGTATAATAAAGTCCCAAGCAAATTATGAATCAATTCACTCGGAACTTGGGGACTGGATAAGGGAACAAGCAACATCAGTCGGATTTACCTCGTGTTTGGCTATTAAAGCCCCCAAGATGTTTTCTTCATTAGCCCTTAAAGTGCGCAGGGTTTCCAGCATCTGGGGAAACGTCAGTTCCTCGGGTCGAGTGCCGGAAGAGCCGGCAGCCTGGTCGCCTGGTGGGGGAGCTCTCCCCGCCCTTGGAGTCGAGACCCGGACAGTTTGAGTACCCGGGTTGGGAGAACCCATCCTTGTATCCAGAACCTCGATCTCCTCGTCCACTGGTTCCGATGAGGAAGGAGATCTGGCGGCTCGGGGAAGCGGATTGTTCAGAGGGCCTTGTTCCTGGTTATTCGCCGTATCACCGCCAGTCGCGGCGTCTACGTTCTCAGTCGGCTTCTCTGCCCGATGGTTATCCGTCTCTACGTTTTCCGGGTCACTGACGGTGACTTGAGTGCTGAAAAGGCAGTTATTAGTGGTGACGGTGGCTTGAGTGGAAACTTGTCAGACGTCAAAGGAAATCATGTAGCAAAAACTTACCCGGCATTCACGGTGTAGTCCGGCGGGAGCTCGCCGCTGGAAGCAGATGAGGTTGTCACAGGGACCACTAACGGAACCCGGAATTGCCCGGCACGTGGATGGTTAGGAGAAGGGTGGCGTTGAGGAGAGTCGGAAGGACGGGACGAAGGAGCACTGGCACGATGGACCGAGGGGGTAGAGATGTCCGGGTTAAGGGGATCTTCACCCGGGGAGCTCCGAGTTACTCTGTGCTTGGCTGGGAGAGAATCCTTCAAGCACGACGAATTTGATAATTGATGGTTAAGTCGTCGCATGGCGTCAAAGGAGTAAGGTTCAGAGGATAACGAGGAAAAAGGAACCTTGGACACTGCCCCTCTGGCCTTCCTCTTGGCTCCAACGGTTGCTTCTTGATCAGACTCGGTTGCCTCCGGGTCATCCTCGTTGGTCTCACCTTCGTCCTCCAGCCCTGCGAACCGGGTGTGTGTTCGTGGGAAAAAAGGTAAACGGGAGGAAAATGATACAAGTAAAGATTATACAAGTTCTGTGCAAATACCTTCACTATCATCAGCCGGCTCGTCCTCTTCTTCCGGGTCTCTGGAAGGGGGGGAGGGTTCAACTCTCCAGAAAGGGTCATCAGCCTAAGACAAAAGAATGAGACTAAGGGTTAGAAGCTGTATCAAGTCAAAATGTGGAAATAAGTTGTGAATATCGGATATTACCGCTGGAGCCGGGTTTTCCCGAGTAAATGGGGGTAACCCGGTGATGCCCTTTATCACCTCTAGCTTCTCTGTCAAGAAGCCCTTGATGGTCTTGTTGGTATCGCCGGTCGCAAAGCTCTTGGTGGAGTATCGGAGTGCATCTGTGGTGTGCCCCGAATACTCGCACATCAATTTGGTGCGGATGGAGTTGGGTTGGATCCGAAAATCAACCCACGTTTTTACTAAATTTAGCCCGAGGAGGCCTTGGGCTGAGAGGATGGCTATCTTGGCTAATGAGGGAAGGATCGTCTCCCTGTCCGAGTCTGGTGCAAAGGTTCGAGGAGGCTTTCCGAGTAACCCGGCAGTTTCTTTTCACCGTCTGGGGAGGTATCGTGGCAATAAAAGAAAGACAACTGCCAATGTTTGACGTGGGAGTTTAAATTGAGGGTTGGCATCGGTGAATTCTTGCGGCGTTGGATGGATACCCCGCCGCAAGTAAGAAGTGCTCCGTCACCACTTTCGCGGCACGGCTTACACTGGAATAGTTCGATGAAGAGAGTCAAACTTGGCGGCATGCACAAGTACGACTCGGATAGAACGATGAAGTGGGTAATATTCAACATAGAGTTAGGCCCTATGTCGAATACCCGGAGGCCATAGTGGTTTAAGACCTCCCTGAAGAAAGGGTGACCCGGAGGACGGAATCCCCGGGTCACGTGCTCTACGAAGCAGATTACCTCGTTATCGGCGGGTGTGGGCCGGGTCTCGTTGCCCGGCGCCCTCCAGTGAATGTCCTTCTGAGAAGGGAGAATTCCTAATTCGGCTAGCTCGTCCAACTTGGCCTTCGTAGCTGTGGAACGCCCCCAGTTAGCGGATATGGTTTGGGTAGTCCTTGCCTGAGTCGGCTGTTTTCCTTGCCGTTTGGGAGCCATGGGATCAACCTGCAAAACACAAGAAAAAGAGGCATAGGAAATAAGACCCGGAAGCGTTAGATTATCCCAGTATAAGGTATCAAGAAAGTATGAAGCTAAGAATTATCCGGGTATCACGCTATGAAGTGGAGATTACAAGGTATCCGGGTGTTAAGTACAATTGTGGAAATTATTGGTCACTTACGTATGGAAAAGCATTTGGGGAAGATGGATGGTTGCCCATGTGTCTACTGCAAGCAAAATAGCTGGAAAAGGAGGATTTTCCGGGTGTTAATGCAATGAGCGGAAAATCGAGGAGGAATGGATCTAGATGGGAAAGTTTGCGAGCGATTTTACGGGAGATTTGGTGATTAGTAATGGTAGGAGGATGAGTTGTAACTATCTAGCAGGTGGTTAAAGGAGTTGGCGAGCATCGAATCGATCTAATTTGATGCAATCGGAAGAACGACTCACGGGTTGACCTAGATCCAATCATGGATTGATTGAAAAATTGCGGTGCTAAATTAAACGAGTGCAAGGGGCTTACTGGAGATATTGGAGTCTGGCGCGACGGCGGCGAACGGCGTGGCTCGAATGCCCCTTTGCGACTCTTGGCGAGTGAAGCCTGGCGGCGGCGCGAGGTGGATCGAGGGCGAGCGCGGCCGGCGGCGGCGTTGTTTCGATGGCGAGCACGAACTTCTTGCGGTGGTGCTACAAGGGCGTAAGGAGCAAGGAAGGAAAGGGGGAATTGAAGTGGAGCAATGGGTTTAGGGTTGCCCTCGGAGCACTATTTATAAGGTGGGGGTGAGTCTATCCCAACGGCCGGATGGTTATCTGCGCGGATTCTGCGAGATATGCGCCTAGAACTGAGCAAAGTACCTGGACAAAAAAGAGAAGGAGATCTACCCCATGATATCAGGGTCAGTTATCGAGTATGGAATCTTGACATTTTTATTAGGGTTTAGACCTGGAAAGTCAAACCAAAGTATTTGGGGGAAAAGCCGGGTTACTATATGGCCACCATGGAGTAAGGCCTAGCTGTCTATCAAAGCATCTTAACCCGGCCTCCATATGCCTGTGTGATTGATATCTTTGCAGGGAATAGCGAGCGCTTCAAGGAGGATCTGTGAAGCCCGAGCTATTCTGGGGACTACTGATGGGGGGATAATAACCCGGTAGGCCAATTCCAAGGCGTAACCCGGCCCAAGGAACACGGTGCGCAATCTGGTTAAGGATAATGAAGCTTCTGGAAGGCCCAAAGTTTGTAGGCCTCGTAACCCGGATTGTGGGTTACGGTAAGGAAAGTTAGGGTTTATAAGCGGTGTCCGGATAGGATTCAAGCTGCGCCTGGGAGAATAGGGCCGAGGGGGTACGGGCGCTTTATAAACCGACCCCTAGGTCTAGTTTAGACAGAGAGCTAAGAACCCTAGCAATATCGCCTGATATCGAGCATCTAGTGTAATCCCAGAGTTGAGTTATTATATTAAGATCGAAGACTCGGCGACTTTGATTGCCGGCTACCAGATCGAGTTGCATCATGTTTTCCTCTGAGCTAAACCCTCTCCCAAACGCCTGTGTCGTCTTGCCCCAAGATCAGTTACCCCCGGTAACGTCTGCCGTGATTATCCCACGACACCCCTCCTGTCACTCTCGTCGAACACCCTGTCTACTTTGTTAGCATCGTGCTTCGAGATGCCCGCGGGAGGTACTCCATGCAGCAGAAGCTCCTATACGCGCTCCTGGTAGCTTGGAGGAAGCTTCGCCACTACTTCGAGGGGCACCCCATCACTGTGGTGCCAACCTTCCCCCTCGAGCAGATCCTTCGAACTTCCAACGCCATGGGGCGTGTCGCAGAGTGGGCTGTCGAGCTCCAGCACTTCAAGCTCCAGTTCCTCACGATCAAGACCATCAAGGGAGGAATTCTAGCGGAGTTCAACACAGAGTGGACAAACCCACCGTCGGAAGAAGACCCTGAAGAGGAGACAGTCGTCCCCGGCAAGCTGGCTCCCGGAGAATGGACCATGGACGTCAACACCGCTTTCTCCTCCGGGGGCTCGGGGGCTGGCGTCGTGCTTATGTCGCCAACTGGTGACAAAATCTACTACGCCGTCCAGCTCCATTTTTTGTCCACAGTGCCAAGGTCTCCAACAACATCGCCGAGTATGAGGGGCTCCTTGCCAGCATTAGGGCCGCCATCGCCTGGGCGTCAAGAGCCTCGTCATCAAGGGAGACTCCTAGCTCTTGGTAAATTTCTCCAACAAGAGCTACCTCACCAAGTACAAGCACATGGCCCTATACCTTGACAAAGTTTGCAATCTCTAAAAGCGTTTCCTCGTCCTGGAGTTGCAGCAAATCCCGCACGGGAACAACCAAGAAGCAGACAACCTCACCAAGAGAGCATCAAGAAATTGGGCGTAGGCCCCGGGCGTCTTTGAAGAGAGGCTCGCCAAGCCATCCATCATACATCCCGTCGACGACGAAGAGCCACAAGGCCACCAACACCTCGAGGAGGAGCTCCCACCCGCTTCCTCCCAAGGCGCACCAGACTGCGGGATTCCTTTGGGAAACCTCCTGGTGCTTGCCTTCACTGACGAGGAAGCATGCTGGAACAAGAGCATGATCGACTACCTCCAGAAGGGCGACCTTCGGGAGGATGAAGAAAAGGCCAAGCAGGTCGCCTGTCGAGCCAAGATGTACTGCGTCATCGACTCCAAGCTGTACCGGAGGCGCCCCAATGGCGTTGCACTGCTATGTGTCCCCCTGATACGTCTCCAACGTATCTATAATTTCGGATGCTCCAAGATGATATTATGCCAATTGCTACATGTTTTCTCCCTTCCTTATGTCATTTTTACATGTTTTCTGGGACTAACCTATTAACAAGATGCCAAGTGCTAGTTCCCTATTTTTTGCTGTTTTTAGTTTCAAAAAAGTTCTTCTGGAAATATTCTCGGAATTGGACCCCACAAAGCCCGAAGTGCCTATTTCCCCCAGAAGCATCCATAAGACCAAGGAGGAGACGAAGAGGGGCATCAAGGGGCCCACACCATGGGGTGGCGCGCCCCCTTGGCCGCGCCAGGGGTGGTGTGGGGCCCCCAGAGCTCCACCGCCTCTGCCCTATCGCCTATTTAATCCCCCCGGATGGAAAACCCTAAATACCTGATCAAATATCCCCGAAAAGTTCCGCAACCGCCGTCACCGTCAACCCTAGATCAGAGGGGTTCTGAAGATTTCTCCGGCACCCTGCCGGAAAGGAAATCATCACCGGATGCCTCTCCACCACCATGCCTGCCTCCAGAGTGATGCGTGAGTAGTTCATCCTTGGACTACGGGTCCATAGCAGTAGCTATATGGTTGTCTTCTCCTCATATGCCTACATGTTTAGATCTTGTGAGCTGCCTAACATGATCGAGATTGTTCTTATGTAATTCTCTGTGATGTGTTTGCTGGGATCCGATGAATATTGAACTTATGTCAAGTTGATTATAGTCTTTATTGAATATGTTATTTGTGATCTTGCATGCTTTCTGTTGCTAGTGGTTGCTCTGGCCAACTAGTTGCTAGTGACTCCAAGAGGGAGTATTTATGCTCGATAGTGGTTCATGCCTCCTCACCACCTTGCTCGTGTGAGAGAAACGTGAAGGGGGAGGATGTGTTGTTGCCATTAGGGAGAAAACAGAGGTGAGAGTGCCCGCCTGCATAATCATTTCTTACATTACACACTTTGTTTAATGCAGTTATCTGTTGCTTATACTTAATACCTAAGGGGGTTCCGATGATAACCTGAGGGTGGATTATTAGTCATAGATGCAGTTGGATTACGATCTATGTATATTGTTGTAATGCCCGCACTAAATATCATAGTAGTCATCATGTCATGAATGTGCACTACGGTGCAACCTTTATTTGTCAATTGCCCAGCTGTAATTTGTTCACCCAGCATGCTATCTTTTATGGAGAGACACCACTAGTAAAGCTATGAACCCCGGTCCATTTTCCTATACTGTTAAAACAAACCACCACAATTTACTGCTTTCTTTACTTACTGCAAGCATACATTATTTTCCACACCATACGTCTAATCTTTGTTTTCAGCAAGACCGGTGAGAATAGCAACCTCACCGTACCGTTGGGACAAAGTATTTTGGTTGTGTTGTGTGCAGGTTCCACGTTGTTCCTAACACCGGTGAGCCATAACCACCGTCAGTGGCATCAAACTTCCTAAGGTCCTCTTTCTCCTACTGGATTGATAACCTTGGTTCTTAACTAAGGGGAATTTCCTACCGCTGTGCTCATCACACCCTCCTCTTGGGGTATCCCGACACACAACACCAAGGAAATTTCTGGCGCCGTTGCCGGGGAGAAATAAGTCTTCTGGCAAGGGGAGTCTCTCACTCTCAACCTATTTATTTTGTTTATTGTCTTGTTTTTATTTTTGTCTTGTTTTGCTTCTTTATATAAAAAAAACACAAAAAAATTACTTTTTATTCTAGTTGTTATTTTTACTTTATCATGCTTGCTATCAATGTTTGATGTCTTTGAAACCAGATATTTTAGGCAAGGTGGGTTCACAGATGAATAACAAAAACAATGTAAGGAACACCGCTTGTCACAAAAAGGGATACACTTATGGGAGCAAATTAATAAATTGCATGACTATGCTAAAAACTTGTGCTCTACTTATAATGTTACTTATTGCTTTGATAAATCTTGTTGCTGTAGGAGGTATAAACACCTCCCTTTTCAATGTGAGTATATTGATAATGTTACCATATCTTCTTATGTTAAGGGAAATTATGAATTATACGATGTGGAAGAAATTGAAGAATTTATTGCTTGGAAGGGTGCATTCAAAATTGCCTATTTGATTGAAAGTATTGATGATGCACTGTGGGGACCCCAGACTAGCAGTCCGAGACCTCTAGTATGCATACATTCACGATCCCATGATCAGTTAGTCGTGAACAACATAGTCGAGTTGGCATTGCAGATTACAACACCCACTACATGAATACACGGCTTACACAACTGGTCACCTGACTCAGTTGAAGACAACTGCCACGCAGGGCAGGAACACACACTAAAAACAGCGGAAGACTACAAAACACACTCGTGGTAAACCCAAGTCATGCCTTGACTACCTACAGGCTACTGACTCGGAGACGTTCCTAGTTCGCACAGCCGTCAGCGACACCATCTTCTTCAGGTCCTCTGGGTTTCTGCTCAAAGTCTGGCTAAGAAAATAGCCATGGACGAAACCATTGTGAGTACATTGGAATGACTTTCAAGACACCCCAAATGAAAGCTAAACATGCGAGTATGCCAAAATATATAGGTGGTAGGAAGGCTGTAATTAAGGTTCAACTAGCCATGATGAATTTAAGACACATCATGGTTGCACAAGTTTTAGTTGTTTTTATTGAAGAAGATACTTCAAAATATATTTTATTTCTCTTGTAGATAGTGCATGTCCACAAGGTTTTGATAAAGAATTCTAAATAAAAGAAAGTTTTTCTTTGCAAAACTTCTTGGAAAACACCTCTTCAAAACCATCATTTCTCCCGTACCTCAAAGGTACAATCATTCCCTTTCAACGTACCTCCCAGGTACAATCTCAAAACACTTTCCAGCCTTTTTGAAAACATTGACACAATGCTAGCTACATGGCCATTCAACTGTCCATATCCGAGGACGCGGCTATTCTGAATAGTTTTACTCTGCAGAGGTGTACACAATCCACAAGATCCAGTACATCCGCCGTGAACAACCACGGACTGTCCGAGATAGTATGCAAACATCGGATAACTAGTCCTAACCATCCACTATGTCAGCACTAGTAAATGACTACCTCTTCAACTGGGTTTGTTCTCCCCGGCACCGAGTGAGTCAGCCGTATCGATCCGGTTTCCCCTGACAACACACCGCCATGGCAGGAGACCCAATTGTTGCAACCGGTGGCGAACTTAATCCCCACACTGTGAATGTCCCATTTCTCCCTCCTGGTGACAATTCGGTTCGGGGGACTCTAACCATTATAGCACTCTGAGGTAGGCACGGACTAACACCAACAAGCAATTAGCTAGACCCCGTTCCCATATTGAGGTAATGTGGCAGTACGGCTTGGTTGTCCGGCGAAGACTAGGTTATGTGTCATTTTTGGAAAACAAGTCGAAAACATTTCCTTCTTCACAAACCTCCCTCGGACAAGGTCCCACCTTTCCTCGGGGGTTTTCCAAGCTTTTGCTTTCCAAAAACACCAAGTTAAAATTTCCACTAGGGAAAAAAGAGGCGGTGATATTAAAATATCTAAAGGGCTTGGTAACACCAAGATTATAAAGTGGATATAGCATAATAGATACACAAAAATAGATAGTGGTATAGTCCACTTAAAAGAATAGTTTTTGAATCCAACTTTTGTAAAACTTCAGAAGTAAAACATGCATGATAGATAATGATAAGTAAAACAACAGCAAGCATTTAGAGTGGCTTGCCTTGGCACTGGTCTTGGTCTTGCTCTTGAAACAAACAAGAGATGCAATAAAAACCTCTCCGGGAAATAATACCGTCTCTGTTATCTAACGCCGTAACCTCAAAAAGGAAAACACCCAATCAGAACCAAACAAAGGCAAGCAATTGAAAAAAAGTAAACATACAACAAGCATTTCATCAAACAAGTACACTCACAAACAATATTACTAGGGTGCACACCAACAAGCAAAACATGCACAGACAATACACATGAATAACACTAGAATAGGTGCTATGGATCCTCAACCAAAATGTCATGAGTTAAGTGGGTGTGCCACTCTCATATCATGCTCAAATAAGGTCAAATTACTCTCTGGTCAATCATGAGGATGAACAAAATAACGAGAAAACAACCTAGAAACAACTACACAAGCACAAGAAAATAATAACAAGCAATAATACAAGCCCATAGTAACACATGCTTCTCTAAACATGGAGAAGTAATATAACCATTAGCTAAGAAAACTAATAACAGAGACAAAACAATACCAAACATATCATGGTATCACTCAATACATGAAAATAATCATGGAGCAAAAACTACTAAAACTAGAGATGGAAAAAGAGCTATTTAGACATGTAGACATGCATAACCATAATAGATCATCAAACACGATTTATTCTAACATGATGGATCTGTAAGATAGCATCCAAATAAAAGAGAAAACAACACCTAGAAATTCTAGTAGTATCAAAATAACAATCTAATCAATGCCTCAAAAATTAAGCATGCATATAACAACCTATGGCAGAAAATCATCTAAAACTAACATAGCATGCCAAAA
Organism: Alopecurus myosuroides; assembly: GCA_028641055.1. Classification (NCBI taxonomy): domain Eukaryota; kingdom Viridiplantae; phylum Streptophyta; class Magnoliopsida; order Poales; family Poaceae; genus Alopecurus; species Alopecurus myosuroides. The sequence continues at coordinate 341,338,557 of CM054059.1, forward strand.
TGATCTAGACCTTATTCAATCATGGAAGAAAGTATAACATGCAAAAATAACAGTAGCTATGCTATGGATAAAAATGCTAAAGCATTTATTCAAGTCATCACACCAATATGATGAACAACATAATTTCACCTATTATTACTAGGAAAACAATCCTATGAGATTAAAGCCATAACAAACATGGTTTCACACACAAACCCTATCATACTAGTGAAACACTCAATACAGATTTCAAACATGTATAAATAACCTACACATTATAGGAATCAATTTTATACCAAAAGCAATATAACACACAATTTAATAAAGGCGTAGCAATAATATGCAGAAAAGGGCTAAACACTATATATTGCACCAAGCCTATTCTGTAACTCCTAAAATCCTGAAAATCTAGTATAAGGTGCTCCTAGTCACTAGAAAAGCAACACAAGTGGATTCATATCAAAATTCAACATCAATAAATTTAAACAATTCAGAGAAGTGCTCTCTGGCCTAAACTTAACATGCATGTCATTTTCACACCAAAACTCAAGTCAACACAAGGCCAATTGCAACCGATAGACATTTTCAAGGGCTACTAAAACAAAGTTGAGTTTGCATGTTTTGGATACCTAAAACTCAAGTTATTAAAGAAATGCTGTTAATGAGTGCCTCTGCCATTTATTTTATTTCTCCTAAAATATTGCACAAAACTTAGATATACAAGTTGGAGGTGGTTAGGAATTTGTAGAGATAAAATGTGATTTCTAGTTTGGACAGATTTGGTTATTTACATTTTTATTTCGATTTAAAGTAAACAGGCAGAAACAGATCTGTTGGAAAAGAATTCAACCTGCAGAAAAAAAAACCCGGAAATGGGCAAGATCTGAAGGGTATCAGGCCGCACACGGGCAGGCCGGCCCGCTGGCCAGCGCGCGCGGGGCGAAACGGTAAGCCACCGTTTGATCATCTATCGACGGCCGAGATTAGACAAACCTTTGATTCAAAATGACTCGCTTGATGCGGATCCGACGGTTGTGAGGAGGCCACGTCCGCAGCAGCCGGTGATGACGAGAAGTTGCGCCGGCGTCCTCTTCGGCAGCCGCTGAGGAGACGCGGTCTCACCGCCGTTGATGTCCGTGGCCGCGTGGAAGCGAAAGCGGCACTGAAAGGATCCGGGGAGCATCGGCCATCGAGTGCTCGCACGCGCGCAAGTCGTAAAACACCGAGGTGCGCCTTGCCATGAACGCCGCGGGAAGGAGCTCCAAGTCGACGATGGCGGCAGCCCTACAAGGAACCAAAGATCAAATTGATAGGGGCACGAGTTTTGAGGGCACTCAAGGAACGTAGGGAAGGAAACGACACGACCGGGGGTAGCTTCAATCGGCGGATCGACGGTTTCTCACCCGCGGCGGGTGCGGGCACGCCGTCGTCGATTTAGAGGGGGAGACAGAGGGGTTTTGCGATGGAGGTTCGATTAGATGTATCACGACGTGGACGGACTTGATGGAGAACAAAAAGGGTGGCTCGCGGACGGTTGTCATCGGAGCTCGACGCCCGATGCCCATGGCGACCGCGGGTGTGCTTGCTCGAGCTCGATGAGACACAGGGGGCGCTCCCGGGAAGCTCACGGGGGTGAGGCAACACTCTAGGGACGAACGGGGAGGAGCTTGCGGTGCTGGGGTGAGTGGAAGTGAGTGTTCCCCGTTCTCACCCGCAGGTGTTCGACAGTGGAATGAGGATGAAGAAGGGTGAGGGGAGGGAAATGGAGTGCACGGGAGTGATCCTAGGTGTCCCGTGAGGCTCGTAGACAAGGTTAGACGATGAGTTGTGATGCCCACACGTTGGAATGCGAGCGACGTGTCGTGTGTGTCCTGGGCGCCATGGCCAGCTCATGGGCAGGGAGAAGAAGACAAGGAGAGGGGGTGGGTTTCTTCCAGAGAGCTATATGATAGGAGAAAAGTCTTGTGGCGCACGGGCTCTGCCTGGAGTGGACTGAGGAGGTGGGGGTGAGAAGGAGGGGTGATCACCAATCCTTGTCCATTTGTGGTTGGCTGAGCTAGAGGGAGAGAGAGGGAGTTGGGGCTGGGTAGACCATGTCTAGGATCTTGGGGAGGATGTTTTCTACCCCTCAGAACAAGAGAGAGATAGAGAGAGTGAGTGTGTGGACCAAAACATGCATGAACCCAACAGTGTCCGGAATAACCAGAGGAGGTTTTTGATTGTTTTCACCAAAATTTTGAATAGAACATATGTGAAATATTGTGTTCATTGGCTAGAGGATGAAAAATGGAGTCTAGGGATGGTGGTCTCAAGTTTTTCTAAAAACATTTCTTTCACAAATTTTTGGGAATTCAGAAATGGCAGAAACAATTTTTAAATGTTTTATCCAAAATTTTCATCACAACTTGCAAATATTTTTGTACACATAAGCCCCACATGACCATAGTCATGTTGGGTAATTTTTGCAAGATTTTAGGAAATACTTTTCCTTACAAAATATTTTAAAGTCCATTTCTGGCCTTTTGAAAAATGGAAAATAATAAATAGTAAAATGCTTTTAAAACAAATATTTTTGAGTTGGTATGAGATAGTATATAATATAGGTCTCAAAAGTGATTTTTAATAAGCAACTCTTTTGAAAATATTTTAGGCACCAAGTGGAATAGTGTGAAAACAGATGTTTATTTAATAGGCTAAAAACCATGAGAGAAGAATAATTAAATGGCCATTCTAAAATAAATGGACAATATGGAGGTGATGTATAGGTCATGGATATGACAAGGGTAGGTTCATTGGGCCTGAAAACAATAAGGAGTGATTTGGAGAAACAGGTACAACGTGCTTCATAATAAAGGAGATATGACCATTATTTTGGGGATGCCTTCAAAAGGACTTTGAAAGAAGATACCAAAGTGTTGAAATATCCAAATTAACAACTTGGATTCATAGCATGGATATAGAAAATTAGATGTATGATGATGCATTGATGATTAATTCAAGATTTGTCATAGAAGCCTGTCTCCAAAGTTGGAGATTTTAAAGAAACAGAAGATGATATGGACATGAGATGGACTATGGTATTGATATTTGATATTGTTATTACTAGGTTTTATTTACTTCAAACAACACACATTCATTAACACACATAATTAAATACTACAAAGCAAACACAAGATGAGGTCACACAATAAGCAGATAAAATAACAAGATACACAAGATCACTCAAATAACTGAGTTCTTCAATTTAAATTTCCAGGTGTTTTTCTCAAGTGTTAATTTTAGGTAGTGATCAAGACATACCATGACAAGAGGATTTTTGTAAAGAGGTTCAGCTCAAAAAGTTGTTATTTCCAAAAGAATATAACTGAGGTAAAACATAGGGGTAACATAGTCCCCTCTTATTGTTTTTGCAAAAGAAGGAAGTGAGAAGGAGTTTTTGAAATACTTGCAAAAACATCTTGGTTGAAAACAGGTTGGAGATGATTAGCTCCAAAATAATTTTCATATGGTTTTGGATATTATCTTTTGTTTTCTCAAAATTTGGCATTTGGGTTTCTTCTAAAATCAAAACATTTTCAAAAAGGTTTTTGCCAAAAGAGTATGATGGATGAAGATGATAAGCTTTCTTGTCACGACTTGATCACAAGGGTTGTTATGATCATTGGTTAAAATATCAGTTGTTAACAAGCTCAAACACAAACATAAACAACAAGCAAATATATATATGAAAACACAAGCATAAGTCAAACATATTAAAAAGTTTTTGTTGGCCCTGATTTTTGGGTTATTGAAAACAAGTTTTTCCTGTCTTCCAAAAATTGGGCTGTTACATGCATCTTATAAATATGATATTTATGCTATACTTGAATATTGCTTTTATAATCACAAGGATTGTAATTACTACATAATGGAATATCTTAATAAATGCTCTCAACCTACGGAAGAGATTAATGCCTTGCAGGAACCTATGGAAGAAGAACCTACTGAATCTAGAAGCCCATTGGATGAAAAAGAAGAGGAGAGTGATGATAAAGAGGAGGAAGAATGGAGCTACCCATGTCTACCTTTCAATGATAGTAACTCTTTAACTCATACATTATTTGATGAAATTGATACTTGCTATACTTGTGACCTTGATACTCCTATGAATGAAACTTGTGAGAATGATATAGCTACTGTTATTTATGATAATCCATGATACTTTCATAAATCCTATGATAATCTTCTATTTATTTTAACTATTGATATGCATGATAATGAGGAAGTTTGTTTTGAAAATTTATATGATAATGCTCTTGATGATGGTCCTATGTTACTTGATGTTATAAATTATAATGCTACTGAAACTAGGATTGCTATAATGTGTCCTATACCTTTATTGAGTGATCAATCATCTTTTTTTCTATTTCTAAAAGTGGAAAAAAAAGAGCTGATTTTAAATTTTGATCCCACTATTTTTGAGCTTAATATGAATTGTGTGCTTTTAGACCATGACAAACATGCTTTACGTGATAATTATATTGTTGAGTTTGTTCATGATGCTACTGAAAATTATTATGAGAGAGGAAAATATGGTTGTAGGAATTTTCATGTTACTAAAACACCTCTCTTTTTGTTGAAAGTTTTGAAGTTGCTCTTGTTCTACCTTCCCATGATTTCTAGTTTGAGTTTCTTTAATTTTTTTCCTTACAAGAATCCTATGCATAGGAAGTGGGTTAGACTTAAATTTTTTTTACATTTTCTTCATGATGCTCTCTTTTGCTTCAAATTCATATTTCTTATGTGAGCCTCCACGTGATTCCACTTTTTTATGCCTAGCTGAAAGGCGTTAAAGAAAAGCGCTACCGGGAGACAATGCATTTTATTTCGCTGTTTTCAACCCGTTTTATTGTATTCTTTGGTGTGCTTTGCATCTGGGTGTCATATATTTCCTTAGAAACCCTGATGTATATTTTCTTTTGAGTTTTTGTTGATCCAAGTAAAGCCTCTAGTGGAAAGTTGAGGCTATATTTCGGATTTCTGCGCAGGAAACATATTTCTGCTGTCCACTTTTTATTCCATATAAAATCACAGAAAATTCAAAATGACATGAGTTTTTTTTGTGCGTAATCCTGGGGTGTACACGCAACTTTTTTTAGTTGACCACTTTTTTATTTGAGAAACAGAAGATTTTCAAAAAAAATTATCTTTACCCGCTGTCCTGTTTTGACAGATTTCTGCCAATAATTGCATATGCTTCTTAATCGCTTTCTTTTGGTGTTGTTTTGAGAAAAAGAGTTTTAAAACAAGTTGTGAAAGTATATAATATGTTTTTGAGTGTTATACATGTCTTGAAACCGAACCATGTGAATTTATTATTTCGATTGCACTAACGTTGCTAATGAAGATTGTGAGAAGTTTGGTGTGAAGGAAGTTTGCAAGGATCAAGAGAAGAGGATGATATGATGTGATAAAGAAGAGTGAAAAGCCTAAGCTTGGGGATGACCTGGTGGTACTAGAAAAACTTGAGCGCCCTAGAAGGTACTAGAAAAACACCACAATTCATAGAGGAGACACACACGATGTGCACACTGTGACCTTCACAACGCGGGACAAGGTGACTCCAAAGTTCATATTAATCAAACTCTTGAGTAGCACAAGATGAAGAGTAAAATCTACTCGTTCAACTAGATTACAAAGCTCACAATCACATATAGATCACACCATGGGAGAGAGAGATGAACCACATAGCTACCCGTAGAGCCCTCAGCCTCCGGGGAGAACTACTCCCTCCTCATCATAGGAGACAGCAACGGCGATGGAGACGGCGGTGGAGTCGATGGAGATGGCTTCCGGGGGCACTTCCCCATCCCGGCAGGGTGCCAGAACAAAGATCTGTCCCCCGAACCTTGGGTTGACGATGAAGGCGGCTGCGGAAGGTTTCGTGGAATTTCGCCCATCCTTCTAGGGTTTTTGCATCGGGGGGATTATATAGGCGAAAAGGCAACGTCAGTGGCCCACCAGAGTGGCCTCACCACCCCCAGGCGTGTCCAAGGGGGGGGCTCGAGCCTGGCTATGGTGAGGCCCCCCTGGTGCCCGTCTTCGTCTCCTCTTCGGACTTCTGGATGCTTCTGGGGAAATAGGTACTTCAGGATTCGTGGGGTCCAAGTCCGAGAATATTTCCAGAACAACTTTTCTGAAATAAAAAACTGCAGAAAACAGGGAACTGGCACTTGGCATCTTGTTAATAGGTTAGTCTCGGGAAATCGATAAAAATGACATAAAGTGTAAGGAAAACATGTGGGAAACAATAAGAAAACAACATGAAACATCAGAAATTAAAGATACGTTTATGACGTATCAACATCCACAAGCTTAGATCCTACTCGTCCTCGAGTAGGTAAACGATAAAACAAAATAATTTCTGAGGTGACATGCTACCAACATAATCTGGATCATCATAATATAAAAGCACATGTAAGCTGAGATCATAGAACTTAAACACAAGCATGATAAATAGAACTTTAATAATAAAGCATAGCAATCATCTTACATCATGAGAAGAAACACAAATAAAAGATCATGAATAACAATGCAAATAAAGATATACGTTTGTTTCAAGTATAGAGAAAGCATGGCAAAGTGGTATTTCGCTAGTCCTTAAGAGTGGGGCAAAACATAAATGCCAGGACACCTTCAAAGTTCACGAGGAAGACTAGAACAAATAATTAGAGAACAAGCAATAACACATCCTAAATCAATTAATAATGTTTCTGGGACAAATGCACATAAAACTCAGAATTGCATAAATGCTCTCTCAACTGTGCATAAAGTTAGAAGATGGAGACTCAACATGAAAGTAAAAGAAAGGCCCTTCGCAGAGGGAAGTAGGGATCACTCATGTGGTAGAGCTTTTATTTTATTAAACAGAGCTATTAAAAGTTTGACACTCCTCCCATCCATCTTACACAACCATGGCTAACCGAATCCTCGGGTGCCTGCCATCAATCATATACCGTGGAGGAGTGTCTATATTTTGGGAGGTGTATGCTAGTGTCAACGAATGGTAAACAGAAAATACAGTACATCACAAGCTAACTAGATTTCACAAGAGCGGCTCCCATATGAAGGACACAACTGGTGTAGAAGGTCATTCCTCTTTCTTTTTTGTTTACACAATTATGCTTTGACTGATAAATCAGGGGCAAAAATAGTGACAAGATTTTGTGTGTATTAATTTTGGGGCTGGGTACCCCGCTGCCAGCTCTTCTATCAATTGGATAAGCGGATGAAGCCACTAGTCCAGGGTGTGAAATCCAATCAACAAGTGAGATAAAGATTCTCTATTTACGTCCTCATGAGCAAAAATAGGAACACAAAGCAGGAGTAATTTTGAAGGTTTTAAAGGTAACACATGAGCAATTTACTTTGGAGTGGCGGTTAAATAGCACATGTAGGTAGGCATGGAGGACGCAATGGGAAAACTTTGGTTTTTGGGAGTTGGATGCACGAGTAGAATTCCATACTCCGTACAGGTGGAGGCTAGCAGAAGACTGGGAGCGAAAAATCAAGAGAGCATAAGATCCATAATCATGCATAGCGACATAAACATCATTAATCAAAGCATAAGTGGTACCACAAATTATAAAACTAAATGATCATGGAGGCTATTCATGACTGGTTCATAGTCATAAACATGGTGTGAGCATGCTCCAAGTCAACCAAATAAAACATTCAAAGCAGAACACCACAAATTTATGCTTCAATATGACAAGAACAACTCATGATTATTTCAATGGCACATTAAACACTCTCAGCTATTTGAGGATAATCATTCTACTCAATAACCACAAGTCTTTAAAACTAAAATAACAGCTAGCATGATATGAAAAAGTTCTAGCCATAGTCTATACAAGCTTCTACTTCTACAAGCAATTTCTTTCCCTCAAGCACCATACAAGATATGTTTTAACAAAAATACTCTACATGATAAAGAAAGCAAACATGAGATTAATCACATAACAGTACTAAAACTAACATCTCTGAATAAGAGATGCATGAAAACAGAGGCTAAACGCAGTACTAGCAAAAAGTGAACACTCACAGAACAATAAGAATGAAAACTAGAGTGTTCTAAGCGATGAAAACGGAGCGTGTCTCTCTCCCACACAAGTATGATAAGATCCAACCACAAACTACAGAAAATAAAACTAAACAAACTGAAAGCAAAAATAAAAGATGCTCCAAGTAAAGCACATAAGATGTGACCGGATAAAAATATAGTTTCACTAGAAGTGACCCGATAATTTGTCGATGAAGAAGGGGATGCCTTGGGAATTCCGAAGCTTAGATGCGTGACTCTTCTTGGAATTTTCTGGGATGTACCACCGGGGCATCCCCAAGCTTAGGCTTTTCACTCTTCTTGATCACATCATATCATCCTCTTCTCTTGACCCTTGAAAACTTCCTTCACACCAAACTTCTCACAATCTTCGTTAGCAATGTTAGTGCAAATCTAAATAATAAATTCACATGGTTCAGTTTCAACACAAGCCTAACACTCATAACCACATTAGCTACGGTCACAACTTCTTTTAAAATTATTTTTCTCAAAAGAACACCAAAAGAAAGAGATTAAGAGGCAAATGCGATTATTAGCAGAAATCTGTCAAAACACAAAAGCAGGTAAAGATGATTTTTTTTCGAAAATCCTCTGTTGCTCAAATCAAAAAGTGTTCAACTAAGAAAATTTGCGTAAATAGCCCAGGATTACGCACAAAAAAGCTCAGGTCATTTTGAATTTCCTGTGATTTTATACGATTTTAATAGTGGACAACAGAAATCTGTTTCCTGCGCAGAAATCCGAAATATAGTCTCAACTCCACTAGAGGCTTTACTGGCTCAATAAAGACACAAAAGAAAAGATACAACAGGGTTTCTAAGGAAATAGACAACACCCAGGTGCAAATAAAACAAAAATAAACGACGTAAAACGGGTTGAAAACGGAGAAATAAAACGGGTTGTCTCCCGGAAGCGCTTTTCTTTTAATGCCCTTCAGCTAGGCACAATGACTTTTAAAAGATGCTAACATAAGAATACGAGTTGAAGCACAATAAGAGAACATCAAGAAGCAAATATAAAACAAATTTAAGTCTAATCCACTTCCTATGAAAAAGAATCTTGTAGAAAAACAAGTCAACGAAGCACAAAGTGACTAGCATAGGAAGACAAAATAAGTTCAACTTCAAAATTTTCAACATAAGGAGGGGAACTTAATATTGTTGAGATGCATAAAACCATGTCTCCCTCTCTTATAATAACCTTAAGTAGCATCATGAATAAAATTAACATTATAGCTATCACATAAAACATTCTTATCATGAGACACATGCATAAAAGAATTAATACTCTCCACATAAGCATAGTCATTCTTTTTAATAACAACGGTGATAAGGGGTTGCCCGATCTTCTCGATGAATTTTCTGATAACTTGATAAACAATGTGATACCTCGCTCTCTCATTTGGCTGAACCCTGTTACCAATTGCAACATCACTCAAACCCATTCGGATATTCGAGACTCCACACTCTTTCACAAGTAGCCACCGACTATAAGTGGTCCTGTTTCTCCTTATTCCCAATGGAACAGCAGAATACACTCAGATTTGCAAAGGTTGTATGATTCAAGATGAATGCTTCAAGCAATACAATCTAGAAGTCTAGGTTTTTTATCGTAGTCTAACCTTTCTAATTCGCACCTAAGAGGTATATATGAGGGAGGGTGCGGCCACAAACAGCCCTAAGGCGCCCCCTAGCCCACTCCTACTCGGTTTGCTGCAACCAAACCCTTACAAACCGAACCCAACATGGGTTCAGCCCAATGGACTCGCAGGTCCCTAATAAACACATAAGTGGAATATTAATTAACCACTATTGAATGCTTCCACTTCATCCTCCTATGCACTGGAATATTTCCCCATGTTCTTCTCCTTGTTTTCCAGCATGAGAAGTTTGTTTTCCATCTTGTAATGGTTGTTTTCTAGCATGCCTTAAATTCCTCCTCCGTCCATGTTTGTGTTATCAATAACCCTGCTAACACATAATGCATAGGCTTAGGTAGTTAAATGTCGCACCCGGACTTCTAAAGGATACTCGCCGTTCCGTTGAACAGTAGTAGATTGGATTACGGGGCTTACCGGCACCCGCGTCCTCTTACGAGTAGGCTAACACACGTATGTGTGACAACCAACCCCTATCTGTTCAGCGTCGACGTAAACTATCCCATAGAAATCATGACACTACCATTGACGTACTTCATACCATACACACATGGTACGTCAACGGCTTGTAACAGAATGATAGCACAGCATATCTCTAAGACACAAAAGATGGAAATAAGTTGCAAATAGCTCTCACTAGAGCAGAGATAGCAGATACAATTGTCCAGAGGACACATGTCCCAACATAACATCATTACATCTCAGCGGAAGCATTCAAAGGGTCAAAGTACAGACAAATCCAAATAGGCTTAAGAAGCAGGGAACTGAAAGAAAGACGGAGCCCATCCACGTAGCCTCGGATCCTGCCCGGGTCCGCTACCTACTCGTCAGCAGCCTCGTCAAACTCCACGTAGTAGCCGTCACTGGGATCCTCGTAAGCGTAGTCTGCGGAAACCACAACCCCAAAGGGGTCAGTACATAAACGTACTGGCAAGCAAGACTCACAATTCACCATAGTGTAGCCCGTCAACACCAAGCACAGATGCCTTGGGTTCAACGGAAGAAAGGGGATATAAAAGATGTTGCAACTGGCTGCGCTAACCAACTACAGAGATTCTACCACTTCCGGCTAACAGAAAGAAGATAAGATATCGTATAGAAACCAACTGAAAAGGTAACCTCAAACAAACCCATCCTGGATCTCGCCCCTTATCCAAAGAAGCAATCCGAGGATACTCACACAGTTGGATTAATGAATAATGGATCAAGTTGTTGTGTCAATAAGTCTATTACTAGTCAGGTAGCATTAGTTAGGTGTAAGTTGTTCTGAGTACTTGTTAGCCAGTACTTTCACCAAGTCAACCATAACCGCGGAAAACACGGCTTCTCGAGAAGATTTATCCCTGCAGGGGTGCACCAATTTGGCCGTACACGTAAGAATAACCCGCCAGATGGGATGCCTCCCACCAAGCGGGGCACTCAACACAACTCAACTCTTCTTCGCATCAAGCCCAAAGCACCTTGGGCGCACGGCTAATCGAGCCCCGAAGAAAGGGGACCCTCATAGCACTCTAAGAACGTGTCCCCCTATATGCCGACTACAAAAGTTCCACCCTGCGCTGGGCTCGCAAAAACATGCATGCGGCAAATGGAAAACACGAACTAAATGAGGCGATTTGGACGAGATGCGAATCGAATCAAATTGAGGGGGGCGCCCATACACGCTTCCCACATGCGGATAGTGCGCTCATCATGGATCAGTAGACAAGACCCTTTTCCTATTAGGGTCGACACTAGCAGGCCTCAAAACCACACAGGGCCTCCTGCCGGTGCCTTATCAGCATATTATTATTAACATGTTGATTGATTAACATCGAGCCCCCAGAACATAATAGAAACATAGTAACAGAAAGTAACGGATAACGGACTGAAGCAAAACAACCTAGGCATGCTAGTAAGACTCTGGCTCAAACAATGGGGTTGTAGGAGTGGAGGTGAGGCAATATCAGGGTTAAGGGATTCATGTGATAGGTTCGTAACAGAAGCAACGATACATATGGCTAGCATAAATAGACAACGGAAAGTATCGGTAACCAATATTGAAAGGAACACAGTGGTTCATGTGAGTGATGACTTGCCTGCAAACTCAGCAGCCTGGTACTGAGCTAGATCCTCAGAAGGGGTGTCGTAAGTATCGTCTGTCTCAACGTCGTCGTCTATTCGAGAAGAAGCAAACAAACAAGACAAAAATATAAACAATCAATATCATCGCATAGTGCACAATCATGGGATGACGCATGTCAATTTAACTGATGCATCAAAATAAAATAGTTGACATGGGAAACAATTTAAATGGACACATATGCAATTTTGAGTTGCATATGAAAGCCCATGGATTTTGGTTGAAACAATTGTTTTCCAATTAACCAACAGGTGAATGTGGATTAGTATGATGCATGGATGAGGAAAACAACAAAATAACAACAATAGAACCAATTGGAAATAAGGTTTACCAATTTAGGAATTTATTTATTGAGTTAGGGAATTTTTTGGTTCCTTAAAGGAGTTACACAAATAGTTGTTGTTTTCACCAACTTAAATTGTGCAAGATAAATAACATAATTCATATTTGAAAAGAATACAAAATTTTAGTTGGATTACATGTTTCAAATATTGAAAAGGTTAATTAGGATGAATTTATTATGAATTAAACAAGATTAAACAAGTTTTAATTGAGTTTAAAACAAGTATGAATATTATTTGAATTTTATTTGTTCAAAACATAAATTCAAATTCACATTTGAAAAGTTTATACTTTTCTAGTTGGAAAACATATTTTGCATGTTCAAAAATAATTTAATTTGAGCAAGTTATGATTTTAGCAAATTTAAATGATTTAAACAAGGTTTAAATTATTTAAACAATTTTAATTATTCAAACCATGAAACAAAATTTATATTTGAATAGGTGGTTTGAAATAGCATGGAAAACATATTTTATTTGCATTATTTGGATTAAGTATGAATTTGTTATGGATTTTATCAAATTACAAATGAATTGTTTGAATTCAAATTTGAAAGGCATTTGGAAAATTCAAAACAGAAAACAAATGTTACCAATAGGTAGATAATTGAATTTGGGGCAGTGCACATATTTTATTTTGTTATTTGGAATTATAAAATAAAAGTTATTAGCTTTTTAGTTTCAGGGGCCAATCTGTAATTTAAAAGGACTTGTTTTAAAAACAGAAAAGCTGGAAAACATTTTGTACCGCTCAGAAAGCTACCTAGGGCACTGCCAAGTGGGCCCTGGGCCAGCGCGTGCTCGCGTGGCAACGCAGTGGCTGACAGGGGGGCCACCCTGTCAGCGCTCGGCGCAAAAAAGGTTGGGAAAATCCCGCGCGAGAGCCAGGGCTCGAACCCTGGCCTCTCCCGTGCGCGTGCTGTGGCGTTGCCACTGGGGTGAGCGAGCGGTTCTTGTCAGTATACCGCGCGCACACAAGGTAAGGTTCAGTTAGCGGGTTCTGAAATTTTAACTGACGACGATTTGTTTCTGAACATTGACAGGTGCTCACGGTGGCTCAACGACGGCGATCCACGTCGTGGTTGTGCTCACTGCCGTGCTGGTGGGTGTTGCGGTGTGCCCGTGTGCTTGTGAGCATGAAGCAGAGAGGGGGAGGAGGTCACGGTGGCGCTCACCGTGGATGAAGGTGAAGCAGAGGGACATGCAGACGGTGGCCGGAGAGGTTCACGACGGCGACGGTGTCGAGCTCAACGGAGTTGTCCACCAGCTCGAGGAGGAAGCGGCGATCCCGTTCCCGTAGCTAGCTAGGGTGGAGGAGGACGGTGGCGACGGTGGGCTTCATGGATTCAGGCACGGCGGCGCTCGGTGGAAGTGGCGGAGGCGGCGAAATTCACCGGGGAGAGAGAGGTTGGCGGCGCTCTGCGAGGGAGGAGGGGTAAGCTAGGGTCTAGGGCAGCGGCGCTCGCGTGGGGGGGGGGTAGATATAGGGGGCTTGGAGCCCTGCGGACCGTCTGCTCCGCCGTACGCCGACGTGGCGGCGGCGGATGCGCGCCGTACGCGAAACAGAAGGAGGGGCGCGGGCGAAACGGTATGCGGGCCGTGCGGGTAGGTTAGCTGGGCTGGGCTGCGTAGGTTAGCTGCCACGCGCGCGTCTGTTTTTCTTTTTCCTATTTTTGTTCTTCTGTTTTTTTTGCAGCAAATAGAAAATGGAAGAAAAGGATAGGTTTGGAGTTAGCAAAATTTTTATAAAATTTGGGTGTGCTATTTAGGTCAAACACAACCAAAAGTCAAGTTTGGTTTTTTCAAAAGTTCAATTTTTAATTACTGTTTTGTAATTTAATTCAATATTTGAAAGAATTGCTTATTAATTGATTTTTATTAAAAGCAACATGTTTAATAGGGTGAACCCTATTGGTTAAATAGAACAAGTGATTAGGGTTATTTTGCTGATTTTCATAAGTTGAAATTGGGTATTGTTTGAATGTTTTTGATTTGAATTTGAAATACCATTTGGAATTAATGGATTGATTAAAAGCCCTCCTTTTAATAGTTGAACATTAAGGAATACTTGGAAACAAAATGAGTTTTTGGTTTGAACTTTTGATTTGAAAATATTGTAACATGACAAGTATGAAACACAGCATTTGAAATTGTTTGAATTTCCATTATGAAAACAAAGAAGAACAGATGCAAAACAAATGCAAACAAGGAAATAAATATGATGACATGATGCAATACTTTAATTAAACAAGAAATCAAACATTCTAGGGATGTTTTCATACTTGGGATGTTACATTAAACATCCTTATAAACACAAACAATATTTGTTACTAAGAAAGAATTCACCTTATAATGAACAACAGTGAGGCTCAATATTTCTTTCCAACTCAAGCATGAATAATCATCATCGACCCCTATTATATCCATATTAAACGGGAGTAGGATTGTCATAAAGAACTCGAACATGATAGACAAGTTGCATATTAAAGAAATGGTTTCGGGTAATCCCACCATAATTATGGCAAGTTTTATGAGGATGATTGTAATTATAGCCTATGTTATAACTTTATTTATAATAATTATCAAAGGCTGGAGGCATATTGAAATCATAATTAATTTTATCCTCAATAGTAGGTGGACGAAAAATGTCATATTAATCATTGCAATCATCATATATTGGAGGCATAGTATCATAACAAGCAATAAAATAGTTTTCTTCCAAAAGGCGTTCAATTGTAAACATATCATCATTTTTACTAGGAGGAGATGTATCAAGCATATAATCATTAATAGCAAAGGGATTTTCAAACACATCATCCAAAAGTTCAGAGATTTCTATATTATCATTGGAAGGAGCATGGATAGTACTAATAGTACAACAATTATTAATATCATCGTTTTCAGAATTGGTACCAAACAGATTTTCAATATCAAAAGTAGTGTGTTTCTCCCAACCATGATCACTTTCATAAATAACATGCATAGGAAAATCATCGAGTTCAGACTCATCAGCAAAAGCTGTAATATGAGAAACATGCTTAGGGAGAGATACAATTACCTCTCTCCTTTTACTCCTCTTTTTCTTCTTCTTCCCCTCTTTAGAAGGGAGAGGCTGAAAAGGAAGCTTCTCCACATACCCTGGTTTACTGTCAGAAACAATAGAAAGGACTTTGGAGGATTCCTCCTCCTCATTAATAAGAACAAAACTCATATTATTCCTGTCATATTTTGGTAAAGTGTCCTCTTTTAGAATATTTTGTATGTAAGTATTTGCATGGAAATTTTCAACACAATAAAGATGGCATTCATGCAAGACACTATTCATATCAAAAGCACTCATATCAATCAAAGAAGTTTTTCTTAATAACTCTTCACACCCAAAAAATAATGTAAGTTCATCATGCTCATTAGGGGTGATCATGTCATCACAATACAAACTTGCAGTACTCATATGATTCGAAAGGCTACTATCATGGCTTGAGCATTGAAAATTAAAATGACCCACTTTAGAGCAAAGTTCACAAATAAAAGGATAGAGGGCACAAACTTTTTCACCAAGATCATTTAGAGCCCTATCCCACATTCTAGTTTTTTCATTCCTATGATGGATACAATATTCTTCTTCGATTTGATTCTTTTCACAAGGTCTAAGTGCTCCACAGAAATTAACATGCTTATAAGAAATATTACTTTCAGAAGTTTGAGCATGTTTATTGCAATCATCAATAACAATTTCATTTTTCATGCAAGTGTCTTTAAAAGGTTCATGATATATGTCCCCATTTTTAGGAAGATTAATATACGAAGCAAAGGATCTCTATACCAACCGACAGCTATTTGAGGATCAATACCATATTGAGCATTAAGCTCATGAAAATCAGCAGTTTCAGCAAAACTCTTAATGCAATCATACTCATAGTTTATACCTGATTCTTTACCTTTGTTGTTATTCCAATCTTCACCATCGATTCAAATTCTCTCAAGAAGATCCCACTTAGCTTCAACCTTCTTACTAGAAAAAGAACCCTATGAACAAGCATCTAGATAATCCTTCCAATGTCCTGAAAGCATTGCATAAAAATTAGTAACAATTATTTCCTCAGGAAGCTCATGGTTAGGACATTTGAGTATTAATGTTTTCAGTCTTCCCCAAACTTGGGCAATGCTTTATCCATCATGACGCCAAAAATCATAAATGTAATTCCTATCTAAATATAGTTCATGAGAAGGATAAAATTTAGAGTAAAAGAGAGATTCAAGTTCCTTCCACTCCAAATGATGAGGATCATCTAGTAGTTCATACCACTCCCTTGCTTTGTTCTTAAGTGACAAAGGGAATAATATCCTCTTAACTTGGCCCGTTGAGATACCTGCACACTTGAATAACTCGAATAATTCATGCATAAAGTGTAAATGATCACTAGGATGGACAGTTCCATCTCCAAAATAACGGTTATCCATGACAAGTTCAACAATTTTCTTGGGTATTTTAAAAAGGAATGCTTTCAGTAGGAGGATTTAAAATATCACAAGAATCATTAGGTTTATCACATATGGGAGATAAAGTATCATTAGAGCAAATTTTCTCCTCTAAAGGTGGAAAACTAAAAAGATCGTAAAAACTAGGAATGATCGGGTGCAAAGAACTAATGCTAATAACATTGCTATCACTATTGTGCAAACAAACTTCAATAGGTTTTTAAATTTTCTCTTCAAAAGCATCATGTCCTAATTCAAGATAAATATTATAAAGTTCTATCATATTTTTGTTGTTTTCCATTAAGACTACTAGTAAAAATAAAAACAAGAAGCGAGTAAAAATAAGCCTAACAAGTGAAAACAAGAAACAAAAAGATAAAATTGCAGAATCTAAAGGAAATAACTCCGAGCACTCACACCCGAGGATGTGAGTACCTTTTACCTTACCTCCCTGGCAACGGCGCCAGAAAAGAGCTTGATGTCTACGCACGCTTCTATTCTTGTAGACAGTGTTGGGCCTCCAAGTGCAGAGGTTTGTAGAACAGCAGCAAGTTTCCCATAAGTGGATCACCCAAGGTTTATTGAACTCAGGGAGCTAGAGGTCAAAGACATCCCTCTCAAGCAACCCTACAATGAAGATACAAGAAGTCTCTTGTGTCCCCAATACACCCAATATACTTGTTAGGTATGTAGGTGCACTAGTTCGGCGAAGAGATCGTGAAATGCGAGTAATATGGTTGGTAATAAGTAATAATAGCAATCTGAAATAAACATGGCAGCAAGCAAACATGTAGCAGAACAGGCGGAAAACGGTGTTTCAATGCTTGGAAACAAGGCCTAGGGATCCTACTTTCACTAGTGGACACTCTCAACAATGATCACATAATTCAATAACTAAATATCTTCTCTTCACTATGCTACTCTTAACCCTCTCCGGTTGGATAACGAATATTAATCATTGCGTAGGGATGCAAAAAGAATTCCTTAAAGTAAGCATTCCCATGTCTAGTTAGCCCCACACTGTCAACTTGAGTTCCCTAGAAGGTACTAGACAAACACCACAATTCATAGAGGAGACACACACGATTTGCACACTGTCACCTTCACACCGCTGGACAAGGTGACTCCAAAGTTCATATTAATTAAACACTTGAGTAGCACAAGATGAAGAGTAACATATACTCATTCAACTAGATTACAAAGCTCACGATCACATATAGATCACACCTAGGAGTGAGAGCTGAACAACATAGCTACCGGTAGAGTCCTCAACCTCGGGGGAGAACTACTCCCTCCTCATCAAAGGAGACAACAACGGGGATGGAGACGGCGGTGGAGTCGATGGAGATGGCTTCTGGGGGCACGTCCCCGTCCCGGCAGGGTGCCAGAATAGAGATTTGTCCCTCGAAACTTGGATTGACGAGGACGGCGACCGCGGAAGGTTTCATGGAATTTCGCCCATCCCCCTAGGGTTTTTGCATCGGGGGATTATATAGGCGAAAGGCAACGTCGGTGGGCCACCAGGGTGGCCTCACCACCCCAGGCGCGGCTAAGGGGGGCCCTCTCCTGGCTATGGTGAGGGCCCCCTGGTGCCCGTCTTTGACTCCTCTTCGGACTTCTGGATGCTTCCGGGGAAAATAGGAACTTCAGGATTCGTGGGCTCCAATTCCGAGAATATTTCCAGAACAACTTTTCTGAAATAAAAAAACAGCAAAAAACAGGGAACTAGCACTTGGCATCTTGTTAATAGGTTAGTTCCGGAAAATCGATAAAAATGACATAAAGTGTAAGGAAAACATGTGGGAAACAATAAGAAAACAAAATGGAACATCCGAAATTAAGGATACGTTTATGACGTATCACTCCCCGAGCTATGGCTTTCAGCGAGGACATGCAGGGGGAACTCCACGCTGAGGACTTGTTCCTCTCGAGGAGGCGAGAACCCAAGCCGCCACCCGCGTCGCTCGGTACCAACAAGACCTCCGGCGCTACCACAACAACACCACCAGGCCACGCACACTAGAGGTGGGCAACCTGGTCCTAAGGAGTATTCTCTCCCGGCAGGGCTTACACAAGCTCTCTCCCATTTGGGAGGGGCGGTACTGGGTAATGCACGTCGTGATACCTGGTGCGGCACGACTGGAGACTGAAGACGGCATGCGTGTGCCAAACCCGTGGAACATCCAGCATCGGCGAAAGTTCTACCCTTAGCTCTTGCTCGCTCCACGTGCCTCCCCTAGGCCGTGGTGACGCACCCTCGAGGGGACCCCGTGACGCCACGGTAAAAACGACGCCATGACCTCTCTCCGTGAGGGTTGATAAGTCATAAACGTATCCTTAATTTCTGATGTTCCATGTTGTTTTCATGCCATATGCTACATGTTTTCCTTACACTTTATGTCCTTTTATCGATTTCCCGGGACTAACCTATTGACAAGATGTCGTACAGCCAGTTCCCGTTTTCTGTTGTTTTTAGTTTCAGAAAAGTTGTTCTGGAAACATCCTCGGAATTGGAAAATTCTAAGCTCGGAAGTCCTAGAATTCCCGAAGATTCCACGGAGTCCTGAAGAAGCCCGGAGGGGGGCCACACCATAGGGCAGCACGCCCCCTGGCCGCGCCTGGGGGTGGTGTGGGCCCCTCGGGCGCCCACCGCCATCGCCCTTTCGCCTATATATTCCCCCTGATGCGTGAAACCTAAAAATATACCACATTTCCACGAAAAACACCCGAGGCCGCCGTCATCGTCAACCCGAGATCGGGAGGGTTCTTGAGTTCTCCCTGGCACCCTGCCGGGAGGGGAAATCATCACCGGAGGGCTCTACACCACCATGACCGCCTCCGGAGTGATGCGTGAGTAATTCATCCTTGGACTACGGGTCCATAGTAGTAGCTAGATGATTGTTTTCTCCTCTTTATGCCTCATGTTTAGATCTCGTGAGCTTCCCTACATGATCGAGATCATCTTATTGTAATGATACATGTTGTTTTGCTGGGATCCGATGATTATTGAATGCTATGTCTCTTGATTATCAATCTATCATGTTGTCTTCATGTGTATGTTATTTATGATCTTGCATGCTCTCTGTCGTTAGTAGATGCTCTGCCCAAGTAGATGCTAGTAACTCAAAGAGGGAGTATTTATGCTCGGTAGTGGGTTCATGCCTCGTTTGCATCTGTGCTCGAGTGACAGAAACGTGACTGGTGGAGGATGTGCTATTGCCATTTAGGACAAAACAAGGATGCTTACATTGTTTACATTACATACATTGCTTACTGCGATTATCTGTTGCTTGCAACTTAATAATCGATGTTTGTTCGGATGATATTTGGAGGGTGGATTATTAGTCATAGATTGTAGCGTTCCCACATTTAAATAATCTAAGAGTATATGTGTTATTGTGCTAGTACCTGGATCAATTGCTAGCACCACGGTACAAATTGAAATATCATGCAAATGCATAAAATTCTATTACATCAGTATTACAACAGAAACATAGAACATCATTGAGCCTCATCTTCTTCATGTGCCACAGGAAAAACATGTTGGTGATAGACTCGAGATCCTAAACGAAATCCTCACTCGTCTTAAGAACATCTGCAGGATGGAATATGCAGCCACAAGGGGTCAATACATTTTAATGTATTGGCAAGTAACACTATGGTGGATATAAATGGCAAGACTAATACTACATACTTATTTGGCTGAGTGGAGTTTTGGCTAAGTTTGCATAAAGCTAGTTTCCTCCTATATCTTTTGTAAAACAAACTTTTGTTTACAAAGGGTGGAAACATTGAATTAAGTTCCAAGCACCACAACTACTGTTCACTTGGTCAAAATTTTACTTATTGAAAATGGTGTTGAGATTCTTCCGTCATTCCTTGTCCAGCTGCTCATAGTTGTCCATAACCGGGGGCATGGCTAAGATCTTAGTTTGTTGACTCTACAGAGTTTGTGCAATTTCACATTTAGGGCTCGCTTGGCTCGTCGTTGAATATTACGGGCCCGTAATTTTTTTTGGAGCTGCTTCATTGTAGCTCCGTATTTTGAGCAGGACGTGGACTGGTCCGTATTTTTGGACGGGGGTATCTGCTAATAAACGGTGAGCCAATCGGGCCCTTAGACTCAAATCAGACCAAACATCCTATACACCCTGAGTGCATTAAGGAGAGGAGAAGATTGAGACGAGATCTTTCAGAAGAAATTCCGCCACCGTTTGGCTTACCCTTTCCACCTATAATTATGCTACATCTTCTTGTAAGCCCGGTGAGTTCATTCAACTTAGTTGATCAAGACAGAGCCCATATGACTAAAGGCTGCACAGGAAGCTACTAAACTTAGAAGGACATAGTAATATCTTTGTTCCTCGGTGGCCATCCTCAAGTAACAACCTCAAGTGGAATAACCCTTAGACAAGGGCCCCGAGGCAACACTCAACATAAACCAATCACGTCCAAAATCCACCCAGGTGTTTCATTGAATGTTATACTTAGAATTTTCCACAACATCAAGTTAAAACACTTTGTAACGTTGCATAGAATCTATAAGTTAAATAGCTACAAAGTAACAAGGTAAAAAAGGAATGGCTACACACTACTAGTATAATAGCATAGAATAATAATAACTTAGTAAAATTTCCTATCATGCATACTAATCAAAACTCTATTTCATGCATATAGAAAATAATGGGTAGTTGAATGGTGTGTTACTTGCCTTGTTGAAGTTGGTGAAGAATTCACACTCTCTTCACAAAATACCGTTGCTCTCCGTACAATCTATACATTGAAAACACAGTAACAAAATAAACAAGCATCCTAGCAAGCAAACATCCAAGGGAAGAAAACACACAAAGCAACTAACATATCAAAAGGGGTTTAACCAAGTTGGATAGGACAAGGTCAAGTTTAGAGTTTCAAAGATTCATTCTCTCTTGGTTCAATAATTGTTAAGCGGTTAAGAGTTGACTAAGGATGGTTTAGATTGAGTTTGTAGTAATCGAACTTTATTGAAAACATATTTATCTAAGAAGTTCCAAGAGTTCACGAAGGTGATCTCACTATCTTAACTAAAGTAACAATAGAAAAAAATAAGAGTCTTGGGATTTTCCATTTGGGTCAATGGTTGGACAAAAAAGACTTTCTAGTTCTTCAGCTTGTATGGATTGCTCCTAGTCTTCACATGCTTGCCTTCTTGAAGATCATCTTCATGCTTCTATTGTAGTTTTCCTCCTTGTTGTGAAGCCTCTATTGGACTTTATAAACCTTCATGTATTTCTTACTAGTTTTTCCAAGTGGGATGGGAACAAAATACCACTAAATCAAGTAGAAAAGAAAGGAAATAAGAAGAAATATAGAAAGAGAAAGGGGTTGGTCTTCTTCTTCGTCTCTTCATGAACTTGCACTTCCTTGAGTTGCTTCTAGTTGTGGAGTCAAAGTCTTTTCTTCAAAATTTCTTCAATGATCTTCCTTGTAGCTCTTCATGTTGCCATCAAGTTGACAATGAAGTTCCTTCTTGTGCTTGGGTCTTTATTTCCATTTGCTAACTTGATGAATTATTGAAGCAAGAATAGGGGTGTGGGGAAGTAGATGGAAAACAATAGTACTAGTGTTTAAGGTTCGGTAATTGGTCTTATATGTTATTAACACATACTAGGGACTTGGGCTTGGCTCCACTTAGCCATAACACCAAAGAATAAAAGATGGAAACAATTTCCAAGACATGGTAAAATGGATGAATCACTATGTTGGGTTTTTGGTCAAAAACACATGGTCATGGTCCAAGGGTGTCCAAAATGGTTAGTAAATGATGTCTCTGGTTCAAGGTTACCTAAAGGAACAATTTTGCAAAAGGAACTATATAGAAAATATTTATAGAATTAAATCTATGTAAAAAATACTCAAATGGACCACTTAATTATAAATTCAAATTTAACTTCTTCCAAAATTATTTTGGAACAGAGGATATGAAAGTACACATCCTAAGGTTTCCAAATATATTTTATTTTCAATTTTTGGATTTGTAAAATTTGAATTATGCCAAAATTCATAAAACAAGAATATTTAAAATTGAACCAATTTAAGTTTGTCAAATTTAATTTTGAACAGTGCTAAAAGATTCTATAGATCCAGTGGATTTAAAAAAGTACATGTTTGCTAAATTTGGAGTTGTGGTTAAACGTTATGATGGTTAAAAGTTCTAAGGACTAATCTGCAAAAAAATACTATTTATTTATATTCTAGAAGAAAAATCCAGAAAAAGAACTGGGATGCTAAGCGCTGTGATGGGCGGCCGATAAGGACTGGGCTTGGGCCGGTTTCACGCTGCACTGAGCGACGGATAACATTATAATGCGCAGATGACTGGGCGCTGAGGTGGCGTGATGTGGTTGGCTGATACCTCTTCACTAAGTGGATCTATTGGGAACAATTGGATTGAGATCCAACGGTTGTAACTAAAAGAGGAGGAGAGAGAGGGACTCACCACTAGCGGTCTCATTGGGAAATGTCGCGCGGTGGCCCACGGTCTAGGTGGTTGATGGCGCCGCCGCTCCGGGGGGTCCCTGGCCTCGGGAAGAAGACGACGGCGAGCGTCGCTGCGCGATGAAGAGGATGGCGGGGACAGCGTCGTCCAAATCCTTTTATAGAGACCCCATAGTGCGGCCGGACTAGTGCGGGCACCAGCGGCATTCGGATCGAGCCGTTCCGGCCGATTCTCTGCTAAAAAAAAATTGACCGAGAGGTCAGGGCGGTGTGCAAGGAAGAAGGGAAATGGATCTCCGGCGAGAGATTGTGTCAGCCTCGGGGCATTATTGGCAGTGGAAAGAGAGGGGAATCGAAGATGGTAGGAAGGGCTTTAAGGGGCAGGAAACAGGGAACAAATTAATGGCTCAAAACGTCCGCAAGGACACAGCGAAAAATCGAGAAGAAACAGCATGGCAGTTTCTTCTTTGGCTTGAAGACGATGACGTCATTGATGACATCATCAATGATTTTCTTTTTCTGTTTTCTTATTTATTTTATATCTTCTGTTTAAATAATCCAATTAGAATTAAACAAAATTCTAAATTCCTAATATTTTAAATACTTTCCAACAGTACCACTTTTGTGGGGTTTCCATATTTTTGAATTTTCAAATTACAAATTCAAATGAATTCATAATTGCTTTATTATTCCAATTAAATGGAAATTGACAAATAGAAATAGAAGATGAGATTGACAAAAATTCAGTAGCTTTATAATGATCAAATACTATTTTCGAAAACCATTTCAAAGTGTTTTCATCTTTTTATAATTTTAAAATATGAAGAAAACATGAATAGTTACTAAATAGAAAATTTCATTAATAATAGTGATATAATTTCTTGGAGACAAGGAGAAATATTACAGATAGCAACTCTCTGTTTTTTTAATTACCATAAACATTTTCAAAATGGTAGTTGAGTTGAAAACATGTTTGGTAAAGATGTTTGCTAAGAAAATATTTTATTCACATGAGGAAACATATTTTTTTTAAGGAATACACTTTAGGGTTTATGGAATTAAGGCAATTTGGATTCTTTATTCCAATTACATATTGTTTTCTTTTCTTTCCTACTTTTATTTGGTTTTTTGTGACTTCTTTAATCATAAAACAAAAAGTTTCAAATTTTTGTGATTTTTTAGTTTTCCAAAAATCAGGGATGTTACATAGATGCAGTTGGATGACGGTCTATGTATCTTATTGTAATACGCGCATGAATTCCATAGTAATCATCATTTCATGCATGTTTCATTATCTATCAATTGCCCAACTGTAATTTGTTCACCACGCATGTTAGCTATCTTTTATGGAGAGACACCACTAGTGAACTGTGGACCCCGGTCCATTTTCTCATACTAATAATACAACCACTGCTTCCACTGTTTTCACACTGCTACTGTTGTTTTTATATTGTTCCCATACTGTTTTCCACACCATACATTTAACCTCTTTGTTATCAGCAAAACCAGTGAGATTGACAACCTCACTGCTACATTGGGGCAAAGTGAATTGATTGTGTTGTGTTGGTTCCATGTTGCTGCGGAACCGGTAGTGCGCCCTACCACATCAAGTGCATCAACCTTCAGAAGTTGCTTTTCCTCCTACTGGTCGATTCAACCTTGGTTTCTTTTCTGAGAGAAAACTTGCTGCTGCAATCTTCACACCTTGCGCTTGCGGTCTCCCAACGAGCGTGTGTCTACAGTCCATCAAGCTTTTCTGCCGCCGTTGCCGGGGGGGGGGGAGAGAATTTCTGCAAGGGGAGTCTCGCACATCCAATCATTGTTAATTTGTTATTGTTTTGATTGGTACTTTCTTTATCATGCTTGCTAGCAATGTTTGATGTCTTTAAAACTAGAACTTATTGGCAAGGTGGGTTTACAGATGAACAACAAAAATATTATAAGGAATACCGCTTGTCACAAAAAGGGATACACTTATGGGAGCAAATTAATAAATTGCATAACTATGCTAAAACTTGTGCTCTATGTATAATGTTACTTATTGTTTTGATAAAGCTTGCTGCTGTAGGAGGTATAAACACCTCCCTTTTGAATGTGAGTATTGGTATGGGTGGAGTGCTTATGCAAGAAAACAAACCTCTAGCTTATTTTTCTGAGAAATTGCATGGTGCTCAATTGAACTATTATGTTTATGATAAAGAATTGTATGCACATGTTAGAGTTCTTGAGGTTTGGAAACATTATTTGTGGCCAAAAGAATTTATCATAGATTCTGATCATGAGGCTTTGAAATTTTTTAAGAGCCAATCTAGCCTTAATAAAAGACATGCTAAGTGGGTTGAATTCACTGAATCTTTCCCATACATAATAAAATATAAGAAACGCCAAGATAATGTAGTTGCTGATGCTATCTATAGAAAAAGTATGCTTTTAACTCAACTGGATGTGAAAATTCCTGGTTTGGAGATTGTGAGAGATTTGTATGCTCAAGATAATGATTTTAAACATGCATATGCGAATTGTACTAATGTGAAAGCATGGGATAAAATTCATTTGCATGATGGATATTTGTTTAGAGCTAAC
Organism: Alopecurus myosuroides; assembly: GCA_028641055.1. Classification (NCBI taxonomy): domain Eukaryota; kingdom Viridiplantae; phylum Streptophyta; class Magnoliopsida; order Poales; family Poaceae; genus Alopecurus; species Alopecurus myosuroides. The sequence continues at coordinate 341,364,296 of CM054059.1, forward strand.
AAATTATGTGTGCCTGAGTCGTCCTTGCGTTTGTTATTGTTGCAGGAAGCACATAGTGGTGGATTGATGGGACACTTTGGGAGGGAGAAAACATTGCTGATGTTGGCTGATCACTTCTATTGGCCACGAATGAGAAGAGATGTGGAGAGGTTTGTGAGATATTTCATCACTTGCAACAAGGCTAAGTCTAAACTAAAACCTCATGGTTTATATACTCCTCTACCTTCACCTAATACACCTTGGGAAGACATTAGTATGGATTTTGTGTTAGCTTTGCCTAGGACTAGAAGAGGACATGATTCTATATTTGTGGTTGTGGATAGTTTCTCTAAACTGTCACATTTTATTGCATGCCACAAGAACGATGATGCGTCACATATTGCTAATCTGTTTTTCAGGGACATAGTGACATTGCATGGAGTACCCAAGACAATTGTTTCTGATCGTGATGTGAAGTTCATGAGCTACTTTTGGAATGCACTATGGGGGAAGTTGGGGACAAAGTTGTTGTTTTCTACTACTTGTCACCCCCAAACTGATGGACCAACAGAGGTGGTAAATTGCACATTATCTACATTGTTGCGAGCCATGATCACAAAGAACCCGCAGGAGTGGGAGGAGTGTTTGCCACATGTTGAGTTTGCATACAACAAGGTTGTACATTCTACTACTCAGTTATGCCCGTTTGAGGTGGTGTATGGTTTTATACCCACAACACCACTTGATTTGCTGCCACTTCCTATACAAGAGAGAGTCAATATGGACGCTTCAAAACGTGCTGATTTTGTGAAGAAGATCCATGAGAAGACCAAGAAAGAAATTGAGAAAACAGGAAGACATGTAGCTGAGAGAGTTAACAAGAAGAGGAAGGAAGTACTATTTCGGCCAGGAGATTTAGTGTGGGTGCATTTTCGCAAGGATAGGTTTCCCACATTGCGCAAGTCCAAGTTGATGCCAAGAGGTGCTGGTCCATATAAAGTGCTTCAGAAGATTAATGATAATTCCTACAAGGTTGATCTTCCTAGTGATGAGTTTGGTGTGAGTAATTCTTTCAATGTTGCTGATCTATCACCATACCGTGGAAAGGACCTTGATGCATCGAGGTCGACGCCTTTTCAAGGGGAGGGGAGGATGATGAGGACATCCCTAGTGATTCTACACTTTCTCCCATTGAAGTGAGAATTGGACCAATGACAAGATCAAGAACTAAGTTATTAGAACAGAAGGTGAATTCTCTCTTATTAGAATATGATGTTTGTTTTCATGAGAACTTTATACAACCTAAATCCATGCACTTATGTATACTCAGGTTTGTTGATAACACAAGCATGGATGGAGGTGCACATCAAGAGGAGCTGGAAAACAAGTGTTACAAGGTGGAAAATAAACATATCAAGTGGCAAAACAAATGTACTATGGTGGAAAACAAGACTATACATGAAGAGGAGGAAGAGGGAGTTGTTTTCCACAAGGAGCATGAGAGAGAGGGCGCATAACACAATGTTGATGCGCCTAATAGAGAGTCCCATTATGTTTAGGAGTGGACCTGCATGTCCCTATGGCCGCACCCTAGTATGGGTCGGTTTGTATCAGTTTGGTTCGAGTCCAAAGTACCAATTCGAGTCCTATTGGGTTTGGGCTAGGTGTGCTTGCGCAATGCCATTGTGGCCGCACCCCTACCCCCCCATATAAGCTATATTCTTGCGAGTTAGATAGGTTAGACTACGATAAAACATAAACCCTAGAATTCTAGATTGTATTGCTCAAAGCATTCATCTTGAATTGTTACTACTTGCAAATCTGAGTGTATTCTGTTGTTCCATTGGGAATAAGGAGAAACATGACCACTTGTAGTTGGTGGCTACTTGTGCAAGAGTGTGGAGTCTCGAATATCCGAAGGGGTTGAAGGCTGTTACAATTGGTGATAGGGTTTAGCCAAAGGAGAGATCGAGGTACATTGGTTATCATCAAGCTATCAACTAGTTCACTGAGAAGATCGGGCATCCCCTAATCAATCTCACAAGCATCAATTAGTAACAAGTAATCCATACCGGGAGAGAGATCTAATGTAAAAGAACGATAGATGCCCCTAATTGTTACAGCGGGATGACGGTGGATGATGAGGGTGATGGTGCTGGTGATGAGGATGATGATGACGATGATCTCGATGAAGCCCAGAGTGATGACGGTGAAAATGGCGATGATTTCCCCTCTCTGGAGGGGAATTTTCCCGGCAGATTTCTCCCTGCCAGAGAACTTTTCTCTCTCGGGTGTTTTCCGCCCCGAGGCGGCGGCGGAATAATTCTTCGATCATGGTATGGGGCTCAGGGTTCCCTGTGGTCCAAGTACGCGAAAGATATCCCCTAGAGGTGGGCCAGGGTGGCCACACCACCTGGTGGCAAAGCTAGGGGCGCGCCACCTCATGGTGTGGGCCCCTGGTGGCCCCATCTGGCTCCCCTACTGGCTGGACTCCTCCTCTGAACTTCTAATACACTCCCGATGTCCCCCTTCTTCTTCTGATTTTCTGAAATATGGTATCTCGACGGTGCTTTTTTCCATCAGATTTCTTGTCCTGGTATTTATTCTCCAAAAATTATGAAACATGCAAACTAAGATAAAGTAACATAAGGGATGCATAATAACATGAAATATATCGATGAATAACAGAAAATAACAACATAAAACAGTGATGCAAAATGGACGGATCAACTTCTCCAAGCTTAGACCTCGCTTGTCCCCAACCGAAACTGAACTCAGTAAACATGACCACAAGTTTATGGAGTGAGGTGCGATAAAATAAAATACGGACAAGAGGCATCACATCTGCAAAGAATAAGTCATTTTAGATAGCAACCCTCCTCATGTAATCAAACTTGAAACAAGTAAAGTAACAACAAAGGTGCAACAAGTAAATGACAATTGCTGAAGGAAAACTTCGTGCTTGGTCTGAGAACAATTAACAGTGTAATTATCTTTCGATCTAAGTCTTTTATACTAGAGCTATATTACAGAGTTTATCATGCTCAATTATTACGGTCTCTTTGCAAACATTGGTAACTTTGAAAGTGGTATTCAAGTAGATAAAAGCATTTGCAGAAACAAGGAAGAATAAGGAACATGTATGAGTAAATCAATATGTAGCTGGATGAGTCACAACAACTCAAATGCTTGCTTAGACAGAAACAAGTAGGTTTACTGACTCAACGTAAATGTAAAAGATAGGCCCTTCGCAGAGCTTTTATTTTGCAAAACAAAGAAATAAAAGTATGACACTCTAATGTCTACGCACACCTCTATTCTTGTAGACAGTGTTGGGCCTCCAAGTGCAGAGGTTTGTAGAACAGCATCAAGTTTCCCTTAAGTGGATTACCCAAGGTTTACCGAACTTAGGGAGGTAGAGGTCAAAGATATCCCTCTCAATCAACTCTGCAATCAAGATACAAGAAGTCTCTTGTGTCCCCAACACACCCAATATACTTGTCAGGTATATAGGTGCACTAGTTCGGCGAAGAGAGAGTAAAATGCAAGTAATATGGATGATAATAAGTGATAATAGCAATCTAAAATAAAAATGGAAGCAAGCAAATATGTAGTAGAACAGGCGGAAAATGGTGCTTCAATGCTTGGAAATAAAGCCTAGGGCTCCTGCTTTCACTAGAGGACACTCTCAACAATGCTCACATAATTGAATGCATAAATATCATTTCTTCACTATGCTACTCTAAACCACTCTCCGGTCGGATAACGAACACTAATCATTGCGTAGGGCTTTAACAACACTCCTCAAGTCTATATTCCCTCTCTAGGGCACCCCAATGTCACTACGAGTGCCATAAATTAGTAAAAAAAACGCCACAATTTCATAGGTTCACCTTCCAACACAAGATATAAATATCATGCTAAACCACACGGAGCACACACTGTCACCTTTGCCCCGTGATCAAAGTGTTTACGGAGATAACAAAGCCACTTGAGTAGCATAACAGATGAAGATCAATCTACATATTCAACTAGATTACAAGGCTCATGATCACATAAAGATCACACCATGGGAGAGAGAGATGAACCACATACATACCGGTAGAGCCCTCAACCCCGGGGGAGAACTACTCCCAACTCATCATAGGAGACAGCAACGGCGATGGAGATAGCGGTGGAGTCGATGAAGATGACTTCCGGGGGCACTTCCCCGTCCCGGCAGGGTGCCAGAACAGAGATGTGTCCCCCGAAACTTGTCGTCGGCGGCGGCGGAGCTACGGCTGTATTTTGTGGAAAAGGTCGATTCTTTTATGTTTTATGCCTCGCATACTATATATGGGCGAAAGGGAGATGCCGGGAAGTGGCCAGGGGGCCCACACCCCCTAGGTGGCGTGGCTAGGGGGTGGTGGCGCCACCCTATGGGGTGGCCACCCTGTGGCCCCCCTCCGGGGCTCTTCGAGACTTATGGATGCTTCCAGGACTTTTAGGACTTTTGGCTTTCGAATTTTCCAATTCCGAGAATATTTCCAAAACAATTTTTCTGAAACTAAAAACAATAGAAAACATGGAACTGGCTCTGTGGCATCTTGTTAATAGATTAGTCCCGGAGAACATAAGAAAACGTAGGAAAACATGCGGAAAACATGTAGCAATTGGCATAATATCAACATGGAACATCATAAATTATAGATACGTTTCAGACGTATCATACTCCTCCCAGCCATCTTACACAAACCATGGCTAACCGTATTCTCGGGTGCTTGCCAATGATAACATACCGTGGAGGAGTGTCTATATTTTCAGAGGTGTGTATGTCTATGTCAACGAATGGCAAACAGAAAATACAGTATGTCACAAGCCAACTAGACTCACAAGAGAGGCTCCCATTGAAGGACGCAACTGGTATAGAAGGGCATCCCTCTTTCTCTTTTGTTTACACAATTATGCTTTGACTGATAAATCAGTGGCAAAAAGAGTGAAGAAAATTTGTATTATTATTTGGGGCTGGGCACGTCGCTGCCAGCTCTTCTAGCATTTGGATAAGCGGATGAAGCCACTAGTCCTGGTGTGTGAGTCCAATTAACAAGTGAGACAAAGATTCTCTATTTGCATCCTCATGATCTAAAACAGGAACACAAAGCATGGATAATTTGGAAGGTTTTAAAGGTAACACATGGGCAATTTACTTGGAGTGGCGGTGAATTACCACATTTAGGTAGGTATGGTGGACACAAATGGCAAGGTTCTGGGGCTCAAGGTTTGGATGCACGATAAGCATTCCCTCTCAGTACATGTTTTTGGCTAGCAAGGTTGGGTAGCAAGCATAAGAGTTGAAGCAAAACAAACAAAAACATATATGGTAAAGCCAATCATGCAATCTTCCTAGAAGGTGCAAACAAACTTATTTGAGAATACTAATCTTATAGTCTAACAAAGAAGAAAGATCATGGAATTATATATCTACATGCAACTCCCTTTTTTCTACTTAAGTCTCAACGAATTGTTGCTACCAATGAATGCAAAGTTTGCCAAAACCAACTAGATTATCTTGAAGCTCCAAAATTGATACCAATACTAATAACAAGATCAATCACATAACAAAAATTGCAAACTAAAATAAAGTGAAACAAGGTGATGATGAAACTTCTCATTAATATTTCATTACAGCAACTCAAACCAAGGGATACAACGATAACCAACTAGGGAGAAACACTTCCATACTGCAATCCATACTATATGATATTTCCTCTACTCATGATATGACTCTACTAAAAGGTAAAAAGGGCGAAAGATAAAGGTGATACCACGACACTCCCCCAAGCTTGGAACAAGCAAGGGGGATGCCAATACCAATGGCGAATTAATTCTTCGATGGAGCTGGTGAATCCTTCTCATCTTTAGTCATCCAAGGTAAAGGCTCTCCATCCACAAATGATGTACTGGTCTCCAACATCCTGAAACTAGCAGCGGAGCTTATACGTTTAAACATGTTCTCATATTCATAGTTCTAGTCTTGCACATCATAGAGTTGTGCTTGCAAATCATTGGTGGTCTTGGTGAGTGAGAAAATCTCCCCAAAGCTTCAAGTTCTCCTTCTTGTATTCATCGACCTGTTCTGTCTTTATCTTGGGGATGATCTCAACTTCACGCTCCGCCATCTTCTTGTACCTAAACACTTCTTGCTCTAGTTCTTCCATCCTAGCTTCCAGACTGCCTTCTCCTTCAGCATCTTCAATCTGCATCTTCTGTTCCTTGAGGAGCAATTCCTTAGGATGCATCTTCAACTCGTTCATGTACGGGTTGACGACGTTCTCAAAGAAACTGTCTTTGGGAGATTCAGGAGAGGACATTGTGGCTCTAAATCTGAAGATGTAACTTGGCAGAAACAACTCAAAACAGAAACACGACGAGAAAACGATATATGGACCTTGGGGGTCCGGGGGATTATATAGCAAAAATATATGTAACAAAAGGAAAGTCCAGGTCGAAAACGAGTCGGAGAGGGGCTTCGGGGCGCCCACACCATAGGCTGGCGCGACCAAGGGTGGGCCCGCGCACCTCATGGTGTGGTGCCTCCGGGCACCTTCTCCAACTCCTCCTCGGCTCGGTATTTTTCATATTTTCCAAAAACAGATAATTTATAACTCAAAAGGTGTTTCACGAACTTTTTATTAACAAAACTGTTACCTATTCCAAAACAGATGCTGCAGATTCTGGAATCTTCCCCCTTATGAACTTCTCCGGAGTCATTACTTGAATAACATCCACATCTTCATCATAGGAATCCCCAGAAATATATTGTTTGAGTCTTTGTCCATTTACCACTTGTGTTGTGTTATCCTTAAGTGAAGCAACTTTGATTGCACCCGAGCGATACACTTCTTCAATACATAAGGTCCTTCCATGGGAAGAGTAATTTTCCTGCGAAAAATCTGAGACGAGACCGATACAATAGAACTTTCTCACCAACATGAAACTCTCTTTTAATGATTCTTTTATCATGCCATTGTTTAACTTTCTCTTTAAAGAGCTTGACATTTTCATAATCTTCAGACCTCCATTCATCTAAATGATTCAAATCAAGCATTCTTTTCTTACCAGCAAGTTTAAAGTCTTTTTGTAATTCTTCACTGCCCAATAAGCTTTGTGTTCTAAATCTAAAGGCAAGTGACAAGCTTTTCCATAAACCATTTTGTAAGGAGAAATACCCATAGGATTTTTATAAGAGTTCTATAAGCCCAGAAAGCATCATTCAACTTATCTGACCAATTCTTCCTAGATTTATTAATAGTCTTTTCAATGATAGATTTAATTTCTCTATTTGATAATTCTACTTGCCCACTGGTTTTGAGGATGATAAGCTGAGGCAATTCTATGATTAACATCATATTTTGCAAGGGTCTTTCTAAACCACCATGAATAAAATGAGAACCTCCATCAGTCATAAGATATCTAGGCAGACCAAACCTAGGGAAAATAATATCTTTAAGCATTTTTATAGAGGTCTCACCATCATCACTTTTAGTAGGTATATCTTCTACCCTCTTTGTAACATAATCAACAACAGCAAGAATATGAGTATAATCATTCGAAGGAGGAACCCATAAAGTCAAATCCCCACCAATCAAAAGGTTCAATATTTCATTACGTCTAGAAATATTGCCTACTCTTTGACATTCATCACAAGATAAAATAAATTTACGTGCATCTTTAAAGAGGGTAGGCCAATAAAAACCTGATTTTAGAACCTTCTGTGCGTTTCTATCTCCAGCGTGATGTCCTCCATAAGCACTACCATGGCACTTCTTCAATATTTCACGTTGTTCATGATCTTGCACACATCTTATCATAATACCACCTACTCCTTCTTTATATAAATGTGGGCCATCCCAAAAATAATGCCTCAAATCGTAGAAGAATTTTCTTCTTTGTTGAGCTGTAAATGTTCGAGGAAAATACTTTGAAGCAATAAAGTTGGCATAATCAGCATACCATGGAATATGTTGGGTTTTTACCTTTATTACAGCCAACTGTTCATTTGGAAAACTATCATTAATAGGAATAGGATCAAAAGTAATCTTTTCCAATCCAGGCAAGTTATCAGCAACAGGATTTTCAGGACCCTTTCTATCCACAATATGCAAATCAAACTCTCCTGAAAGCAACACCCATCTAAGAAGCCTAGGCTTAGCATCTTTCTTTTCCATAAGGTATCTAATAGCAGCATGATCAGTATGAATAGTAACCTTTGAATCAACATTATAAGGCCTAAACTTATCACATGCAAAAACTACATCTAAGAACTCATTTTCAGTAGTAGCATAATTCTTTTGAGCAGTAAGAGTCTTACTAGCATAATGAATAACATTCAACTTCTTATCTATGCGCTGTCCAAGAACAACACCAACAACAAAATCACTAACATCACACATAATTTCAAAAGGTAAATTCCAGTCAGGTGGTTGAACAATAGGAGCAGTAGTTAAATCCTTGTATAAAGTTTCAAAAACTTCCTTACAATCATCATCAAAAACAAATGGTACATCTTTTTGAAGAAGATTAGTAAGAGGCTTTGATATTTAGAGAAATATTTAATAAACCTCCTATAAAAATCAGCATGACCAAGAACACTACGAATACCTTTAACATCCCTAGGACAAGGCATTTTCTCTATGGCTTCCACTTTAGCTCTGTCAACTTCAATACCTCTTTCAGAAATTTTGTGTCCAAGAATAATTCCTTCATTAACCATAAAGTGGCATTTCTCCCAATTAAGAACAAGATTAGTTTCCTCACATCTCTACAAAACTTTATCAAGGTTGTGCAAATAGTTATCAAAAGAAGTTCCATAGACGAAAAAATCGTCCATGAATACTTCCACAATTTCTTCACAAAAATCATGAAAAATAGCAGACATGCATCTTTGAAAAGTAGTAGGAGCATTACAAAAACCAAAAGGCATACGTCTATAATCATAAGTACCATAAGGACAAGTAAAGGTTGTTTTCTCTTGAACTTGCTTCCTAACAGAAATTTGAGAAAACCCACAATAACCATCAAGAAAGCAAAAATGAGTTTTCTTAGACAACCTCTCTAACATTTGATCAATAAAGGGCAACAGATAATGATCTTTCTTAGTAACTTTATTAACCTTTCTAAAATCAATACACATTCTGTAACCAACTACTACTCTTTGTGGAATGAGCTCACTGTTTTCATTAGGTACAACAATCATTCCTTCTTTCTTAGGGACACAATGCACAGGGCTCACCCATCTACTATCAGCTATAGGAAAAATAATACCAGCATCAAGAAGTTTTAATATACCTCATTTCTTACCACTTCCTTCATCTTAGGAATTAAACGGCGTTGATGTTCAACAACTGGCTTTGCATCAGGTTCAATATTAATAGCATGCTGACATATAGTAGGAGATATTCCCTTCAAATCATCAAGAGTATATCCAATAGCTCCACGGTGTTTCTTCAGAATTGTCAATAGTCTTTCCTCTTCTTCACCTGAAAGTTTAGCACTAATAATAAAAGGATATATTTTATTATCATCAAGATAAGAATATTTAAGATCATCAGGAAAAGCTTTTAAATCAAAGACAGGATCCTCCTTGGGTGGTAATGTTATACCCAAGTCTTCCACATGCAAATGATGTTTCAGTATTACTGGTTGACGAAGAAGAATATTGTCAATCTCATTTCTCTCTTCCATAAAGACATCACTCTCATGGGTCCTCCATATATTGTTGCAAAGCATTGTTAGGAGCAAGAGCAATAGAGGCAAGTTGTTCAACTTTAAAATTCTCACCAGGCAATTTAGATTCATAAGGTGCTCTAAAAAATTTGGAGAAATTGAACTTATAAGATTTTCCATCAAATTTAGTGAAAATCTTCTTTCTCTTACATTCTACAATAACACCACAAGTGTTCAAGAAAGGTCTACCAAAAATAATAGGACAAGTCTTACTAGCAGCCTTACCAAGTACTAGAAAATCAGTGGGGTATTTAGTCTTACCACACAAAACTTCCACATCTCTAACAATATCAATTGGAAAACGGTTTCTCTAATAGCAAGCTGAATAACCACGTCAATATCTTCAAGCTCACAAGAACCAATTTCATGCATAATTTCTCTATAAAGCTCATAAGGTATAGCACTAGAACTAGCACCAATATCACACAAACCATAATAGAAATGATCACCAATATTAATAGAAAGCACAAGAACACTAGTTTTCTTAGGTCTATGAGGATGAGAAACAATATCAGAAGCATCCTCACAAAAGACAATGTGTTCATCCTCCACATTCCATAAACATGATCTTTCACTATTGCTACAGCAGGTTCAATAGTAATTTTTCATCAGGTTCAGCCACCATAGAGTGTTCTTTCACCTTAGCAGGGAAAGGCATTTTTTCAACATATGGCTCAGGAAAAGCAGGATCAACAAGATGCACTTCTATATTACTAGCAAGAACAATATCTTTATAAGGTGCATGGTACTTGTGATAATTCTTTTTAGGAATATCAAGATAGGAAGCCAAAGCTTTAAGACAGTTTGCAAATATTTGAGAATCAAGACCACAAATAGCACTAACATCATAGAAATCATTGGTTCCCATAAAAGATTTAATGCATTCAAAATAATAATTTATACCTGACTTTCTACCTTTGTCATTCTCCCATCCTTCAGCGTTTTCTTGAATACGGTCAAGAAGATCCCATTTAGCTTCTTCCTTCATACTTGTGAATGATCTAGAACAAGAAGCATCCAATAAATCCTTATCACGAAGAGAAAGCCTTGCATAAAAATTATTGATAACAATATTTCCCGGGAGTTCATGAACGGGACGTTTAAGCATTAATAACTTCATTCTCCCCCACGCTTGGGTAATACTCTCTCCCTCATGAGGCCAGAAATTATAGATTTGATTCCAGTTTTTATCAATCTCACTAGGAGGATAGAATTTAGAATAAAAGAGAGGAACAATTTCCTCCCATCCAATAGAATCACCATTCTTCAGTAATTTGAACCATTCAGCGGATCTTCCTTTAAGCAATAAGGAAAGTAATTTCCTTTGAACTTGATCCATTGTAATACATGTACACCTGAATAACTTGCATAATTCATGTATAAGGAGCAAATGATCACCGGGATGGATAGTTCCATCACCGTAATAGCAGTTATCCATAACACGTCTAACAATTTTCATAGGTATTTTATAAGGATCCAATTCAGCAGAAGATGGGTTACCAACTACCCTAGTAGCAATGGTAGAAGTACCCCTAAATAGAGAACCAAAACTAGTCTCCATAATGAAATAAAACAGTAGGCAGAAATAAAAATAACACTCACAGTAAAAGTTTCTCTTACCAATTCCACTTATCAATAGCGCTTCACTCCCCGGCAATGGTGCCAGAAAATAGTCTTGATGACCCACAAGTATAGGGGGTGTATCGTAGTACTTTCGATAAATAAGAGTGTCGAACCCAACGAGGAGCAGAAGGTGTTGACAAGCAGGTTGGATAGAGGATTCACTGTAAACACTAGTAAACGGGTTTTTGGTTGTTTTGGATATAGAAAATAAATAAAGTGAGAGTAAATAAAGTGCAGTAAATAATACTGCAGGGAGTATCCCAATCCTTTTGAGAGGAAAGGACAACCCGGTTGTGTTACTTACGACTATCAAACATTCTCGAGGACACATGGGAATTTTGTCAAGTGCTTTCGCTTCGTTATGGTTGATTAATATCCATTGGTTCGTGAAGTGTTGTGTGGGTGAACCTATGCTAATGCACCACCCAACTAGGACTAATACATACTTGTGATTATACCCCTCGTAAGCATCCTCAAATACAATAAAGTAATTAAGATAAAACTAACCACAACTTTAAACTCCGGGATTCTATGCTCCCTCGTGCATTGGTTTCCTAACGGGGGTTTGGGTTTCTGTCACTCCGACAGCCCCACAATTAGTATCCAAATACACAATGCATCCTCCTAGGCCCATAAAGGTGAAGTATCATGTAGTCGACGTTCACATGACACCACTAGAAGAGTAGCACCACAACTTAAATACCGAACCACGAGATATTACTTCAACATAACTTCACTATTAACATCATGAATTCTCCCATGTCCTCAAGAAATAAACAAACTACTCACAAGAAATCATATGGATCATAATCAGAGGTGATATAATGGATGATAACGATCTGGTAATAAAGTTCTAACACCGATAAATCTCACAAGCGTCAACTACTAACAAGTAATCCACACCGGGAGAGAGATCTAATGTAAAACAATGATAGAGGCCCCTAATTGTTACAGCGGGATGACGGTGGATGATGAGGTGATGGTGCTGGTGTGAGGATGATGATGACGATTATCCCGATGAAGCCGGGAGTGATGACGGTGACGATGGCAATGATTTCCCCTCTCCGGAGAGGAATTTTCCCGGCAGATTTCTCCCTGCCAGAGAGCTTTTCTCTCTCGGGTGCTTTCCGTCCCGAGGCAGTGGCGGAGTAATTCTTCGATGATGGTATGGGACTTAGGGTTCCCTGGGGCCAAGTACGCGAAAGATATCCGCCAGAGGTGGGCCAGGGTGGCCACACAACCTGGTGGCGCGGCCAGGGGGCGCGCCACCTCATGGTGTGGGTCCCTGGTGGCCCCCTCTGGCTGCCCTTCTGGCTGGACTCCTCCTCTGAACTTCTAAGACACCCCCAGTGTCCCCCTTATTCTTCTGATCTTCTGAAATATGGTATCTCGACGCTGCTTTTTCCATCAGATTTCTGGTCCTGGTGTTTATTCTCCAAAATTATGAAACATGCAAAATAAGATAAAATAACATAAGGGATGCATCATAACATGAAATATATCGATGAATAACAGAAAATAACAACATAAAATAGTGATGCAAAATGGACGTATCAAGGATTACAAGCAAGGCCATTGAAGGCAAAAAGACTTAGTCATAAAAAGCAACTCAAGGGGGAGGAAGAAGACTTTAAGAAAACAAGACAGAAGTAGATTAGACCTTGTGTGATCTTTTGACCAAAGACCAATCCTTAGTCACAAATGGACAACACTAACTATAATTACTTAGTTTCTTTTGTGCATTGAAATTAATTGTTTTCACATGTTTTCCCTTTTTCATGTTAGAGTAAATGTAATAATACTTAGTGAAAACTCTTGGAACTTCCTTGACAAGTATGATCAATTAAGTTTGATCTATTCATACCCAATCTTTGACCAACCCAATACCCATTTGCTAAACACTAAACCCAATAACTATAATTTCCTTGGTAGAATAAATTGTTGTGCTAAGTTTGTTGATTGTTATACTTTGTTTTCCTTGTTTGTGATTGTTGTTTATTGTTTTTTTACTTGTGTTGTTTAGATTTTACGGAGAGAATGTTCTTTTTGTGAAGAAAGGGTGATTGTTCTTCACCAACGTGAAAGGCAAGTAACACACCATCAACTACCCATTATTTTATATATGCATTAGTTGATTTTTGAGTAGTATGCATGATAGGAAATGTTACTAAGTTTATTATCCCAATTAGTGTGTAGCAATCCTTTTATATCTTGCTAGCATAGCAGATTTTGCACTTAGTAGAATTGCTATGCTCTTGGAATGTTTTATTTATACGTTAAGGATAAAAACTACTAAGTTTAATGAATCACCTGGGTGGAAGTGGAAGGATTAGTTTATGTTGAGTGGCACCCTAGGGCCATTTCTATGGTGTTTTTCACCAAAGGAGTACACTTGCAGATGGCCACCCAGGAACAAAGAGAATACTATGTCCTTATAAGTTTAGTAGCTTCCCGTGCAACCTTTAGTTGGGCTCTGTCTTGATTAACTAAGTTGAATGAACTCACCCGTGCTAGACAAGCAGATGTAGGGGGTGTAGGTTGGAACGGGTCAAGCCAGATGGTGGTGGAGTTTCTTCTGAAAGATCTCGTCTCAATCTTCTCCTTTCCTTAATGCACCCAGGATGTATAGAATGTTTGGTATGATTTGAGTCTGAAGGTGAAAGTGCACAAACTCTACAGAGTCAACAAACTAAGATCTTAGCCGTGTCCCCTGTCATGGACAATTTGAGCAGCTGGACAAGGAATGACGGAAGAATCTCATCATGCCAACTTCATAATAAAATTTTGATGGGTGAACCTGGGAAGGAGATTTGGCCTAGTCTCTATTATTGGTACTCTTTAAATTAGTTCTGGTTCACTGGTTTCTATCAGTGATACCTTTTTATAGACGAAAATGTTTTATGACTAAATATAGGAGAAAACTGGCTTTATGCAAACTTAGCCAAAACTCCACTCAGCCAAATATGCATGTAGTATTAGTCTTGCCATTTATATCAACCATAGTGGTACTTGCCAATACATTAAATTGTATTGACTCCCTTGTGGCTGCATATTCCATCCTGCACATGAATTTGATGACGAGTGAGGTTTGAATCAGGTTCTCAAGTCTACAACCAACATTTTTTTGCCTGTGACACATGAAGAAGATGAGGCTCAATGTTGTACTATGTTTTCCGCTGTATTTCTTTTTCCTGCTAGTCTTCTGAGACTATGCAAGTTGTAATCATATTTTGTAAACACTGGATCATACGATGTAATAGATTTTGATCCATTTTCATGATATTTCATTTTGAACTGTGGTGCTAGCAATTGATCCAGGGACTAGCACAATAACACAGCGTTAAAGAAAATCACTTTTTGTGAGAAAACCCATGGTTTTATTTTTTCTTTGTTTTTCTATGTTTTCTTTGAGTCAAGGGGTTATATAATTCTGTAGAAACTCCTTTGTATATTTGTTTTTATGTTTTAGTTGTGCCAAGTAAAGTTTCTGACGAGAGTTAGAGTTGGTTCTTGGATTTCTGCACAGGAAACAGATTTATCCTTTCCACCGTAAAAAATCGTATAATTTACAGAAAAATCAAAATGACCTGAAATTTCTTGTGCTTATTCCTCGGCTAATTCCACAACTTCTTTGTTCTTTAAGTTTTTCGATCTGAGTAACATAAGCTCCCCAAAAAAATTCGTTTTTACACACTGTTCTGGTTTTGACAGAATCTGCCATTTTTCTTGCATTTGCTCTTTTGCGATCTCAAGTGGATTTTTTTGCTTCACGAAACATCAGTGGATATAGCTAATGTTTAAAATTATCAATAGAACTTGTTCCCTTACATAACCCATGGATTTTTCATTGTTTCACTAACCCTCTAATGCGAATTACTCTTTGAGTTTGGCGTGAAGGAAGTTTTCAAGGGTTAAGAGAAGAGGGTGATATATGTGATCAAGAAGAGTGCAAGGTCAAAGCTTGTTGATGCGTCTGTGGTTCATCCAAGGATATTTTAATAAGACTCAATAATCTAAGCTTGGGTATTCCCAAGGCATCCCCTTCTTCAGCAACAATCTATCAGGTCACTTCTAGTGAAACTATAGTTTTATTTGATCACATCATATGAAGTTTACTTGGAGCATCTATTTGTTTTTCTTTTGATTTCCTTTGTTTTCTTTTGTTTGTATTGCTGGAATAATATAGTTGGACGCTTTAATTCCTTGTTTGGGAGAGAGACACGCTCCGCTTTTTCGTTTGAATACTTGCTATGATAGTATTCTTAGTTTTTCTTCTAGCTGCTGCAAAATTCTTGTTTAGCTCTTGTTTTCATTCCATCTCTTTTTCAGAGCTGTTATTTTAGTAGAGTTATGTGAGTACTCTCATGTTTGTTTTCTGTAGAATTTAGAGAGTTTTTGTTAAAGCATGTTTTGTATGGCGCTTGTTGGGAAAAGAAATTGCTGCCTGTAGTAGAATTTATAACGGTGCAAGTAGAAGCTTGTATAGACTGTGGCTAGACTTTTTTCATATCATGGTAGATGTTATTTTAATTCTAAAGCCTTGTGGTTATTTAGTAGCATGATTAGCGTCAAATAGCTGAGAGTGTTTAATGTTCCATTGAAAGAATCATGAATTGTTATTTTCATATTGAAGCATAAATTTGTGGTGTTCTCCTTTGAATATTTTATTTGGTTGACTTACCGCATGCTCACACCATGTTTATGACTATGAACTAGTCACTTATAGCCTCCATGATAATTTAGTTTTTGAACTTGTGGTACCACTTATGCTTTGATTAATGATGTTTATGTCGCTATGCATGATTATGGCTCTTATGCTCTCTTGATTTGTCGCTCCCAGTCTTTTGCTAGCCTCCATCTGTACTGAGTATAAGCTCTACTCGTGCATCCAACTCTCAAAAACCAAAGTTTTCCCATTGTGTCCACCATACCTACCTACATGTGGTTTTTAGGCGTCACTCCAAAGTAAATTTCCAATGTGTTACCTTTAAAACTTTCAAAAATTATCCTATTATCTGTCATCATGTTATTTGTTTTCCTATTGCTGATATTTGAAGGAAGTAGTAAGAAATGAGGTATTAAAACTTCTTGATGCTGATATTATTTTTCATATTGCTGATAGTAGATGGGTGAGCCCTGTGCATTGTGTCCCTAAGAACGGAGGAATGACTGTTGTGCCTAATGAAAACAATGAGCTCATTCCACAAAGAGTAGTATTTGGTTATAGTATGTGTATTGATTTTAGAAAGGTTAATAAAGTTACTAAGAAAGATCATTATCCTGTACCATTTATTGATCAAATGCTAGAGAGGTTGTCTAAGAAAAGACATATTTTGCTTTCTTGATGGTTATTCTGGGTTTTCTCCAATTGTTGTTAGGAATCAAGATCAAGAGAAAACAACCTTTACTTGTCCTTATGGTACATATGCTTATAGACGTATGCCTTTTGGTTTGTGTAATTCTCCTGGTACGTTTCAAAGATGCATGTCTGCTATTTTTCATGGTTTTTGTGAAGAGATTGTGGAAGTATTCATGGACGATTTCTCCGTCTATGGAACTTCTTTTGATAATTGTTTGCAGAACCTTGATAAAGTTTTGCAGAGATGTGAGGAGACTAATCTTGTTCTTAATTGAGAGAAATGCCATTTTATGGTTAATGAAGGAATTGTTCTTGGACATAAAATTTCTGAAATTGGTATTGAAGTTTATAGAGCTAAACTTGAAGCTATTGAGAAAATGCTCTGTCCTAGGGATGTCAAAGGTATTCGTAGTATTATTGGTCATGCTAGTTTCTACAGAAGGTTTATTAAAGATTTCTCTAAAATATCAAAGCCTCTTACTAATCTTCTTTAAAAAGATGTATGATACGTCGAAAACGTATCTCCTTTTCCGAACACTTTTCTTATTGTTTTCCTCTAAACTTGTGTGTTTTGGATACAACTAACACGAACTAACATTGTTTTCAGCAGAATTACTTTGGTGTCTCGTTTTTATGCAGAAAAATCAACTTTCAGGAAAATGCCCATAAAAGAGCCCATTGATGTTTTCACCCCGAATGACCCCGGGAGCCAGAAGGGGGCCAGGAGAGGGGCCACAGGGTGGCCACACCCCCTGGCGTGGGTCCCGCTGGCCGTGCCAGCATAGGGTGTGGCCCCCCGGAGCCCCCTCGGACTCCCCTTTCGACTACAAGTAGCCTCCAACCCTAAAACCCGAGGGGGTACGTCATATTCCACAGAAACACAACAGAGCGCCGCCGCCATCCCGTACCTCGATTTCGGGATCAGAAGTTCCTGTTTTGGCACCCTGACGGGATGGGGAAGTGGAGGAGACCATCGCCATCATCATCACCAACGCCTCTCCATTGACCATACATGTTTCCCCCATCCATGTGTGAGTAATTCCCCACTGTAGGCTGAAGGGGATGGTAGGGCTTGGATGACATCGTTCAGGTAATAATGTCGTGATTGTTAGGGCATAGTGCCTAGTGTCCTCTATTAGTGCTATTGACATTGTTGCAACTTGTTATGTTTATTGCTTGCCACTTTGGGCCCGAGTGCCATGATCTCATATCTGAACATGTTATTGAATCACGATGATAATTATTGTTTCTTGATCATACCTGCAAGTTGTTTACACATATCGTTGTCCGGAACCCGAGGCCCCAAAGTGATAGAAATTGGGACAACCGGAGGGATGGCTGCGATGTGAGGATCACATGTGTTCACGGAGTGTTAATGCTTTGCTCCAGTGTTCTATTAAAAGGAACAGCTTAATTACCAGTAGTTCCCTTGAGCCCCCGCCGAAAACGGGCTGGTAGGATAAAATATGTCGTGCAAGTTGTCATTGCGAGCACGTACGACTATTTACGGAACACATGCCTATGGTTACTTAGTGCTTGGATTCTTTATCTTATTTGTCTGCAATGCCCCTGACATGATCATTATTAGAACTTTCTTATCCATGCAATGCCCATTCATCCATCCCTATGCCTACTGTATTTCATCCCGCTGTTTACTTCAAACACCACTGCTCCTGTTTTCATCTCACTGCTGCTATTATTTCACTACTATTGCTGCTATAAAACTGTTACTACTAATAAACCACTGCGAACAAAAGTACTTACAGGTGCAGGTGAATTGACAACTCACTTGTTAAGGATCACAAATATTCTTTGGCTCCCCTTGTGTAGAATCAAAAAATTTGGGTTTTACTTCCCTCGAAGACTGTTGCGATCCCCTATACTTGTGGGTCATCAAGACTATTTTCTGGCGCCGTTGTCGGGAGTATAGCTTTATTTGCAAGCTCACCAGAGAGTATTATTATCTACTGCTATCATTCATCATGGGTAAGTCTCGTGATGGAAAGTTTCCTATATTACCATCCACTACAAGAAGAGGTACAACTCTGAACACCTCTGTTGCTCTTGATTCACAGTCTATTATGAGTAAGCTTCTTACACCACCACATGCTACACATGCTACTTCTACTGAATCAGAAAATGCTTCTGATACTTTTGATGATTCTTCTACTGTGCTTGATGAGAGTGGTTCTCTCGGTCCTTTCTTAGATGCTACTATTGCTAAAGCTAAAAATATTGCAAACACTAAAACTCCTGATAAAAACCCTGTTACTCCTGCTTTTTCATCTGAGTTTAGAGGGAATCCTAGTGATGATTTAGATGATGCCTATATTGAACCGAGTGATGATCTTATTGATGAAATACATGCTTTGAAGGATAAAGATGCTGCTATACGTCTTATGGAAAGTCGTGCTGTTAAATATAAATTTTCTCCTGATGCTAAGATTGCCACTTCTCCTATTTATATTAGGGACACATATTATGATTTATCTCTTGATTTATCTTATATATCTATTGTTGAGAAAGAACCTTTTTGTGGAACTGAAAATGAAAGTTCTATGAAACATATGAAGGAGCTCTCCCCTTTGAGTAGTTTATTCTCTAATGATCTTAAGAAACGTAGCTAGTTTGTTGCTAAAATATTCCCTTTCTCATTAAAGGATGCAGCTAAAACTTGGTTTAACAATTTGTCTTCTGGATCTATTGATAGTCCTATTGGCTTGGTTAATGCTTTCTTTCAGAAATATTTTCCTTCTAGTGCTCAACATGGTGCTTCAGAAAATATATTTAATTACAAGCAATTGGAAGAAGAGAAATTGCCTGTATCTTGGGCAAGGTTCTGTTCTTTAGTTAGAGCTACACCTGGGCATAAGCTAGAATATAATAAACTTCTTGATATATTCTATAATGGACTAACTGTTGAATCTAGGACATACCTGGATAGTTGTGCTGGCTGTGTTTTCAGGCAAAGAACTCCAGAAGAAGCTGAAGAATTAATGGCTAAAATAATCCAAAATCATGATGATTGGACTATGGTTCAGCCTGATCCGACCCCTATTCCAGTACCTACACCAAAACCAACACCCAAGAAGAGGGGAATGATTGAATTAAATGATGAAGTGATGAGAGAAGCCAAGAAATCTCTTAAAGAGAGGGATATTAAATCTGAAGATGTGAAGAATCTTCCACCTATAGAAGAATTATGTAAGCCAATCCCTCACTCACCATCCATTGAGGTACACTCTCTCCAATATTTTGATAGTAGAGATATTCCCTATAGAAAACCTCCTGATCAATGCTTAGATGAATTTGATAATTATGTCATTAAGCAAGATAATTTTAATAAGAAAGTGCAAAATCACCTTATGAAAAACTCTAAAGCTATTAATGATTTGCATGGTATTATAGAAAGAACCTCTAATGGTGTTAAAATGCTTGTTAAACATTTTAAAATGGTTCAAACTCAAATTGATCAACTTGCTAAAGTGCAAAAAGATTTGCTAGTTAATGCTTCTAAAGAAAAACATGCTTATGAAATAAGAACTAGAAGTGGTATTGCTACAGAAGATCCTTTATATCCCGAGGGACATCCTAAAAGAATTTAACAAG
This sequence comes from Alopecurus myosuroides, assembly GCA_028641055.1. NCBI lineage: Eukaryota > Viridiplantae > Streptophyta > Magnoliopsida > Poales > Poaceae > Alopecurus > Alopecurus myosuroides. The sequence continues at coordinate 341,384,631 of CM054059.1, forward strand.
ATTCTCAGCAAACTAATAATGATATTTTTCACACTAAGAAGAAAAAGAAGAAGAAACATAAAACGGCTGTAGAATCCTATGAACCTGCTAAAGATCCTAATAGTATATCTATCTCTGATGCTGAAACTGAAAGTGGTAATGAAAAGAATGATGCTTCTGATAAAGAATAACATGTAGCTAAAAAGCAAACTAAAACTGCAAAGTATACTAAGGAAGATTTCATTTCTAATAAACATGCTGATGAGAGAGAACCTTGGGTACAAAACCAATGCCTTTCCCTGGTAAGAAACACAAATCTAAGGAAGAAGAACACTATAACAAGTTTTGTGAATGGATGGAATCTTTGTTCTAGCAAATTCCTTTAACTGATGCTATTAAATTGCCTCCTTATGCAAAATATATGAAAGATATTGTCTCTAACAAAAGGAAGATTCCTGATGAGGAAATCTCCACTATGCTTGCTAATTACTCTTTTAATAGCAAGGTTCCTGAGAATCTTGGAGATTTTGGTATACCTACTATTCCCTGTTCTATTAAAAAGAATTATGCTAGAACTGCTTTGTGTGATCAGGGAGCTGTAGTTAGTGGCATGCCTTTTACTCTCTATAAAAGACTCCTCCTAGAAAAATTGATACCAACTGATATATATTTGCAAATGGCTGATAAGTCTACTGCTATTCCTGTGGGTATATGTGGGAATGTTCCTGTTCAAGTTGCTAATAATTGTCTGATATTAACTGACTTTGTTGTGTTGGAAATGCCTGAAGATGATAATATGTCTATTATTCTTGGAAGACCTTTTTTTTAATACTGCAGGGGCTGTTATTGATTGCAATCAAGGAAAAGTTACTTTTAATGTTAATGATAAAGAGCACACTGTTTATTTTCCCAAGAAGATTGATAGAAAATATGGTCTAAATTCCATTGAAAATGTTGAGACCATCAAGATTGGAGAATTTTATTGTCCTATTCCAATGCCACCAAAAGAATATGAAATTATTATGATTGGGACTATGCCTATCAAGGTTGAGGTAACATAACTATTTAGTGAGAAACAAAGTTATGTTTCATATAATATTATTTTGGTAGCAAGACTTGATCACCCTTGTTAACAAAATGATTTTAAATGATTTCACTATGTTTTCACCTTCCCCATATTGTTTTCACCATGTTTACTTCTGTTATCACATTATTACTTGAGTGCAATCATGTTTTCCACCATCCTTATGCATGTTTTCCTGATGTTTTCACCCTGTTTACTGAAGTTATGCATGTTTTCACCACCCATACTTTTGTTTTCACCACTACCAACTTTGTTTTCTTTGGTTATTCTTTCATTAGAGTGTCATAGAACCTCTATAGTTCTGGTTTTGGTTTTGTTTTCCACGTTTTAACTTTCGTTTTCCCGGTTTTTATTAATTATTAAAATTCTGGAAATAGCTCAAAAATAAAGTTTCTCGAAAAATTCTAGAAAACTTATAATAAATTTTTATGTCAAAAATGAGGCAGAAAGCCACCTGGGAGACCCCAGGTGGACCCACTAGGCAGGCACACCCCTGGGTGGCGCGGCCTGCCCCCTGGTGGCGCCATCCCATGGTGTGGGCCCCCTGCCCCCCACTAACTCTCTCCCCTGCCAAAGTTCCCTCTCTCACCTCCCAAACTCAACACATTTCCTAGAACCCGAGTTCGTGCTGTTATTCCTCGAAATTTTTCGATCTCTTTACCCAGCCCATCTTTTGTGCTGAAATTTCCGATGATCCAAGTAGAGTTCTGTTTAGTGAAGTATTTCTTGAGTATTTTGGTACTGTAGGTGACAACTTATGTGATTTTGCATGCTTGATTTGAGTAGAAATAATATAGTTTTGATGTATGTTTACCTCTCATATAAGTCCCTATGGTAGTCTCCACCTTATAGTTGCTTGAAATTAGTTTTTTGTGATGATTGTTGAAAAATTTCAGAGATGGATAGTTACTATTTAGGAGTGATGCTCGTAGAAGGACAAGGCCATCACGATCGTCTACTTCAGCAAGGCCCTCATATAATGAAGACGTTATGTCGTCAACTATTAATGATGCAGAAGATGATGGTATCATTTACCCATCTAGCTTTCATTGTCATACATTTTTAAGAAATGCAGGTCTTTTAGATGGTTTTCTTATGCTTGTTGAGAGAGTTGGTCTCACCAACTTTATGGAGGATGAAAGCCCTCAGTATGCCATGCTCACAAAAGCTTTTGTTAAGAGCTTTAAATTTCAGAACACTGAATATGGTCCAACTGTTGCATTCAAATTATATAGTAGTTCGGTGTCTTTGTCCTTGGTGTAATTTTGTGCTATTATAGGTAATAACGCCACTGGGACGGAAAGTAGGATTCAAGATAGACCAGCAGACCTCCAGGGGATCTACCGAGAGATCACCGACGATGACGGGCGCTCATCCCAGCGTGGGAAGATAAGGAACATTCAACTTCCTGCTCTTAGATACTTTACTTACTATATTGGTACTAGTATTCTTGGTAGGGAGAACACTAGTAATGTTTCTAGTTATCACCTTGATTTCATTGATGCTGCACTAAACCGTCGCACAAAGTATAACCTTGGTGCACTTGTTGCACGCCGCCTTGCTGTTGCTGGGCCTATTTTTTGTGGCATTATTGCTACACGTGTAGCAGCCGCTTTGCATGTTTCCATTGATCCTAATGATGAAATTATTGCTCCAGATAGGCTTAATCTTTCTGCTATGAAATCGCATCAGTTTGTCACTTCTAACTCTACTAATGAACGTTTAATATATAGAGTTTTGTATATGGATGGAGAAGAGCGGAAAGTTACTTTGCCACAGCTTGTGTTATTTAAGATTGAAAAGTCACCATGGTCACTCTCCAAGGAGAAAGTAGACGAGAATCTGAGCACCATGGAGTTTTACCGGCAGCAGGAGAGGCGAGACGCGCCTCCCAAGGACTACAACACGCAGTACACTGGCGCATCCTCGAGCACACATCAGGAGGAGGCTTCCTCCTCGGCGTATTACGGGGGCGGCACCTCTTGGGCCCCTTGGTGATTGATGTCCACTTAGGCCAAAAGCCTAAGCTTGGGGGGAGGTATACCAACATCACACTCATTTATATATCATGTTCGGTCGGTTCTTTGTATATCCATGTTTATCATTTCTTTTGTTTTCTTTCGCTTGTTTTTGTTTCTTTCGCTTGTTTTCGTTTTTTTTTCCGTTTCTTTTGTTTTTATTGTTTTGTTTTCGCTTTCCAAACCACAAAAAGGCCAAAAATATTTGTTTTGTTTCTCTCTATTTGTTTCTTGAGTTGGTTTTCTTTATCCTTTAGTTGCATTTTAATATTTAAAAACCTAAAAATATTTTCTTTTGTTTGTTGTTTCCTTTCTTTTGTTCTCGTTTCATTTTGAAAACCCACAAAGATTTTTGCTTTGTTTGCTTGCTCTCATTTTGTTCGTGCCATAATTTAGAAAACCAAAAATATTTGTTGTTCTCCTTTGGTTTTGTAAAGTTTCTTGCAGAGTTCAACAGTTGTTTGTGACTCTATTGGAGCTTGGTTTTCATTATATATTATTCGAGCCACAAGTGAAGAGCAATAATAACGATATACGACAATTCAAGTTGTGGTAGAGGCTGGTATGAATTCTATTTGCTTTCATTTTTTTACATATATCCATCTATGTGAGCATGCTTAGTTTGTTCGTATAAGATATATGTGACTTAATGGCTGCTTAATAGTTCATGCTCTCCCATGTTTTGTTCCAATGTATTAATAGTAAATGATTTGTCGCATAAATATTTGTTCGCATTATTCTATTCATAGAAGGGTATGATGTTGTGGTAGCCTCCTCTGACTGTTTCATTTGAATCGACTTGGCACATGCTCACGCATGCTAAGACTGAAAACAAAAAGTCAATAAGCCTCGATGATTTTTTTGCCTCAGAGTTCTAGTATGAATTTTATGCCTCAGTTAATTTTACTTTGTCGCAAACATGATTATGATAGTTGTTGCTCTCTTGATTGTCGCTCCCTCTCTATTTGCTAGCCTTCACCTGTACTGAGTATGAGCTCTACTCGTGCATCCAAATCCCTGAAAACCAAAGTTTGCCAATTTTTTCCACCATACCTACATATATGTGGTATTTAACCGCCACTGCAAGTAAATTGCTCATTTGCTACCTTTAAAACCCGCTAAAATTTATTCCCGTTTTGTGCCCCTGTTTTAGCTCATGAGGACGTAAATAGAGAATCTTTATCTCACTTGTTGATTGGATTTCACACCCTGGACTAGTGGCTTCATCCGCTTATCCAATTGATAGAAGAGCTAGCAGCGGGGTGCCCAGCTCCAAATTAATACACACAAATTCTCTTCACTCTTTTTTTCCCTAATTTATCAGTCAAAGCATAATTCTGTAAACAAAAGAGAAAGAGGGATGATCTTCTACCCAGATGTATCCTTCACATGGGAGCGGCTCTTGGGGATCCAGTTGACTTGTGGCGTACTATATTGTCTGTTTACTATTCGTTGACATAAGCATACACCTCTCTCAAAATGCTTTCAATACCTCTGTTTAATAAAATAAAAAAGCGCTAGCACACGAGTGATCCATGCTTCCCTCTGCGAAGGACCTTTCTTTTACTTTTATGTTGAGTCTCCGCAATATTCTTTGAGCACTTTCTTGAGAGCATAGTTATCATTCTTAGTGTAATGTGTTTGTCCCAAAGTACGGTTAATTGTGATATAACTTTGATACATGTATCTTTGATATCTTTACTTCTAGTCTTCCCTTGAACTTCAGAGGTGCCCTGGCATTTATGTTTTTTCCCACATTTAAGGGCAAGTGAGATACCACTTTGTTAGACCCTATTATGAATATTTCAATCTTGCAAATAGTTATGATTCATGTTGTTTATTATTAATATGTTGTTATCTTATCATGGTTTGCATAGCTATTAACTGTCAGTATCTTGCATGTATCTTATCATGAGCATAATTAAGTATTCGATCACATAGTGAGTATATTTACATCATATGAAACAAATGTGTTCGTAAAAGTCTTTTATCCCACTCAGTTGTCACTGAATTGCTTTAAGACAAGCAATAAGCTAAGCTTGGGGGGAGTTGATACGTCAAAAACGTATCTCCTTTTCCGAACACTTTTCTTATTGTTTTCCTCTAAACTTGTGTGTTTTGGATACAACTAACAGGGACTAACGCTGTTCTCACAAGAATTACTTTGGTGTCTCGTTTTTATGCAGAAAAATTAACTTTCACGAAAATGCCCAGAAAAGAGCCCATGATGTTTTCACCCCGGAAGACCCCGGGAGCCAGAAGGGGGCCAGGAGAGGGTCCACAGGGTGGCCACACCCCCCTGGCGCGGGTCCCCCTGGCCGTGCCAGCATAGGATGTGGGCCCCCAGGAGCTCCCCTCGGACTCCCCTTTCGACCACAAATAGCCTCCAACCCTAAAACCCGAGGGGGTACGTCATATTCCACACAAACACAACAGAGCGCCGCCGCCGTCCCGAACCTCGATTCGGGGATCAGAAGTTCCTGTTCTGGCACCCTGCCGGGACGGGGAAGTGGAGGAGATCATCGACATCGTCATCACCAACGCCTCTCCATCGACCATCCATGTTTTCACCATCCGTGTGTGAGTAATTCCCGCTGTAGGCTGAATGGGATGGTAGGGATTGGATGAGATCGTTCATGTAATAATGCCGTGATTGTTAGGGCATAGTGCCTAGTGTCCTCTATTAGTGCTATTGACATTGTTGCAACTTGTTATGCTTAATGCTTGCCGCTTTGGGCCCGAGTGCCATGATCTCAGATCTGAACATGTTATTGAATCACGATGATAATTATTGTTTCTTGATCATACCTGCAAGTTGTTTACACATATCGTTGTCCGGAACCTGAGGCCCCGAAGTGACAGAAATTGGGACAACCTGAGGGGATGGCTGCGATGTGAGGATCACATGTGTTCACGGAGTGTTAATGCTTTGCTCTGGTGTTCTATTAAAAGGAACACCTTAATTTCCAGTAGTTCCTTCAGGCCCCGCTGAAAACGGGCTGGTAGGACAAAAGATGTTGTGCAAGTTGTCATTGCGAGCACGTATCACTATTTATAGAACAGATGCCTATGGTTACTTAGTGCTTGGATGTTGTCGTGGTGTAGAGAAGACAGATGCCATAGGGCGGCTGAACTTTGGGGCCGATGGACGCTGTAGGTATTCGGGGAGGGATCGCACATCATGTAGACGCGCTCAGTAACACTGCAAACACCAAGATCTACCCAGGTTCGGGGGCCTCGTGTGGAGGTAACACCCCTACTCCTGCCTACATCTCTGTATGTAGCCTGTACCGAGTAGCCACAGTACAGCTCCGGCCTTCTGCCGAGTAGCCAACCTCTAGTTCTTGCTCTCTCTAGTGCTAAATCTCGCAATAAATGCTCTCCGAGCCAACGTCCCTCGCGCAACAGGGGACTGGCCACCTTATATACTGGTGGCCAGTCGAGTAAACAATGATAAAAGTACTCGATACGACAGCTCTAATGCCACCATGGCGCACGCCTCCGTGTTCCCGCTGACGCCATTGCGAGAGGTCGCCGTGCCGTCCGGCTGACAGGACTTGTCCACCCTGTCAGTCTCACAGAGTAGGCCCCTGACACGTCCTTTCCCCCTGTCAGTGACAAGACATGACAGGCTCCCACCCTCACTGTACCCACGCTGTAGCGCAGATAATCATGTTCCTAGTAAGTTGAACCGCACGCCTGTACGGCTGCGGGATACACGGGATCTCGCCAGAACGGCTCCATTGACTTTGTGCCCGAGTAGGATTGCTGCTCATCTACTCGGACCCCCCGAGCTTTACTCGGCTGATTCTGATCTTCCTTATTATCTTCACTTGGCCTTCAACACTTATCACCGAGTAGCGTCTACCGGATACCAGATACCGGGTAGCCGCCTACCCGGCAAAAAGTACCTTGATCTCTATTTTATCACCTGCCCTACCCCTACTCGGCGGTAGCCCTCCGACATTAGTCCCCAAAGCTGGTAGAGTCCAGTGAACATTGTTCGTGGGGCCCTGCCAGCTTAAACCAAATTGCCTCCATGAAGCAGTGTGGCCGAGTTGCTCCTCAACTCGGACACCCATAGTACGTACTCAAACTTCTCTGATTATGGTCTTGCGAAAAATCTTCTCGGTGCCGAGTAGACCACGCGATGCAGAGCTCTGTCGAGAACTTACACTTAGCGAAATTTTCAACGCTCCCGCTCGATCCAGCGCGAATCCATCTTCGCGTGTCCAGGGAGGACACGTGTCACGCAACCGCTCCCCCGATGCCTCGGTTCTGGCGTTACTGCGTGCCACGCGCCCATCACTGCAGCTGGGACCCACGGCCCGTTGTGTCACCTCTCCTGTGTACTCGAGAGCCAACGAACCACGTCGTGGGATTGACTGCGCCCGTTACGCGCGCATATCGCGTTGTGTGCGTTTCCAACGGGCAGTTAATCCCCATACCGCACGGTCTCAACCACGATCGATCCCAATTCAGTAACCGCAGTTACGGCGGGATAAATACCCCCGCGCCGCTTCTATCATCTCTTTCCTCGCACTTTTCCTCAACTCGTGATCCTTCTCCGCCTCCGCAGGAGAGCACCGCGGCGACGCGAGATCGCAGCGCACCGCCGCACTGAGAGTGAAGAGAGAGACAGAGAGAGAGCGAAGGTTCTCTCGTGCCTCCGTCTTCGCTGTCGTCCTCAACGTCGACGCGGCCGTTCCTTCGTCGACCGCACCACCATGAAGCTTGATAATCTCGCCGGAGACCACGACGAGGAGATGGCGCCAGCGCGCGCCGGCTGGGAGGGATCAGATGTCACCGCCGCCGACTGCCAGTGACTGGTGAACACCCGCCGCGTCCCTCCCGGCGTCATCTGTTGCCCTCCCAGGGACGAGATCGTCCCTGCTCCCGAAGCCGGTGAGTACGTGGTCTTTCTTTCCTATTTCAAACGCGGATTTGGACTCTCCATCTCTAAATTCCTCCAAGATTTCGTCCGCCATTTCGGCCTTCAGTCTCACCACTTGCCTCCCAACGCTGTCGCTATGCTCTCCACCCACGCTACCGTCAGTGAAGCCTTCTTGGGTGTTTACCCGACTATCCACACCTGGGCCAAAATTTTCTTCCTTTGCCAACAGAGTGTTCCCAACACCTCCAATCCTCTAGCCCCACGGGCAATGACCCAGACGGGTAGCGCCATGATGCTGCAGCGCTCCACCGGGCACCATCCTCGAGTACTCGGATTAGAGACCGTCCGCAAGTGGCAGAGGGGTTTTCTCTATGTGAAGAATGCTCCTACTGCCAAAGGAGAAAAAGCTGTGGACGGGATCCAACTTCCCGAGTTCCAGAACATTTGTCCCACGGGGCAGAATTGGGGATACAACCCCAAGAAGACGGTGAATGATGCCATCTAGGTTGACAAGTGCCTGGAGCAGCTGGTGAAGGAAGGTCTCCTTCAAGACGATTCGGTGGCATGCTGGATGGAGCGCCGAGTACTCCCGCTCCAGCACCGGGTACACAATATGTGCTACATGGGTGGCCCCCGTGATTGCACCCGGACGACCACCTTCGAGCTCTCCAGACCAAAGGTGGCAATCTGGGCGAAGTCTTTTCTGCGGACCACCCTCACCGAGAACTGGTACTACGGCTTCATGCCGTATAGCCGCACTAAACCCGTCCCCCATGTGAGTTTCCTTCTCTGTATGCTTAATGTTTGCACTTGATGCCGGATAGATCTCCTTTGTTAGTACTCAGCTTCATATGCCTTATGTTTGCACGCTGTTCAGAGTAGAATTTTCACATGTGCCCCTGCTTAGGACTTAGTCTCAAATGCTTCCTGCTTGATTGTCATACCGAATAGGGCCTCTCTTGTTAGCACTTAGCTTAATGTGATGTGTGTTGGCACGCTGTTCAGAGTAGAACTCTTAGCATTTTGTGCTTTGTGTCTGCACGCTAGACTGAGTAGAACCTTTACTCGTTTACCTCTTCTGGTCCTTAGTATTTAGTGCTTTATGTTTGTACGCTAGACCGAGTAGAATATCTATGCTGTCGGGACTCGACTTAGTGTGCTTTATGTTTGCACTTTCAGCACATCACTCGCCAGAAAAGGAAGACCACGCCATCTTCTAAAGGAACTGGAAACCAGACCGGACTGAAGATGACGAGACATCATACGACATCCAGGATATGCTCTGTATCTCCCGTGCCGGTCAGGACGGTAAGTCCCGAGTCGATGTCTCTATCCGGGACTGGTCAGAGGACGAAGAAGGTGACCGAGTTCACCTTTTTGCTTGCTTGCGGCATGCTTGACCCTTTTATTTTCTTAGACTGAGCTTTGCTTTTTTTGAATACAGAGGAACCGGAACTGGAAGAGGGAGAGGAACCCATATACGTGGTTCCTGTTTCCGTAGCTGCCCCACCAACACCAAGAAGAGGACGGGTAGCGGGGCACTGGAGCCACCGCCAAGAAGATCAAGAGGAGGCCAGGAAACAAGCCCAACCCGTGCAAGAAGCGCCCCACTGTCGATGGGTAAATGCCTCCGAGTTGATCCTATGCCTTTGCCATCTACTCTGTTTTCTTCCTGGCCTCCTTCTCTACACACTTTATGATCTTCTTTCTTTTCTGTTTATTTTTCTTTAGTGACGCCCTCGACGCTGATGCCAACAACGAACCAGCTCCCTGGAGGAACAGAAAGCCAATTCGAGAACTCGTGGAGCTCTCCGACGATGAAGGGGATGACATGCCAGAGGGCAGGACGCAGGCGTCCTCCCCCCTCCGAGAAGAGCAAGACCATGGTGCCGAGAACACTGGCGCCGAGATGGAGACCGAGCGCACCCTGGAGCAGTCGTAGCCCAGCGCGCAGCACGCTGCCCAGGATGCCACGAACACCGAGAGGCCACCAACTCCTCCAGCTGCCTACGCTAAGGAGACAATTGACAACTCTGCCGAGCAGCGGCAAGACGACATCGTCAAGGAGAGACCAGACCCTGCTGCGGAGCAAAAGCAAGATGACACTGCTGCGGAGCAGCCAGACCCTGCTGCCGAGCAGCGGGTAGAAGATCCTTCGGTGGAGCGGCCAAGGACCCCACATGCAGAGAACCGAGCTGAGGAGCAGCCACCACGCCAAGATCCAGTGCAGCCGGAAGTCGCGCCGGCAAGCAGAGTGCCTCCGCCATCTCAGCCAGGTCCCGCGCCCACTTCCAAGAAGCAGCCAGCGCCCTCTATCGCCAAGGTGGTCCCGCAGGCAACCAGGGTTCAGCCCAAGCGAGGCGCAGTGCTGGCTGGTGCGCAGCCAACCGGGCAGCGGCAAGCTGGGCAACAGCAGCTGACACCTCATCCTTCAGCGCCCCAACATCCAGGCGGTCAGCCAGGTGGGCAACCCGCACAACAGCAGCCGCCACCTGAGAATGCCAATTGGCCACTTAACAAGCCTCGGAAAGCCCCCAACCCAAACACCAGGCTGGTACAGACCAACATCCAGTTTGGCCTTGCTGAGAAGCAAGCTCCCAGCTCAGGCGCCAGCGACCCCAAGAAAACTCCTACCCTCCCAGAATACTGGGTCCAATTGCAGGAACGGCACCAGATCTAGATGTCGAAGGAGGCTGAGCGGATAGCTGCTCTGAAAGAGCGAAGGGCCGTGGCCCGTTCCGGAACCAAGGGGAAAAGTGATTCCCTGACCATCAAAGAATTCACTTCCCGCGATGAGGATGAAGAGGAGCTCCCCACAGAAGGCGCATCAGCTATCCTCGACCGAGTAGGCTTCATCGAGAAGGTCTGGGACAACACAAAACTCGACCACGCCGCATGGGACGATGTTGAGCTGAGGAACCTCGACAATTACCGGGTGGAGTGGAACAAGGCTGACATTGGCCCTGTTAGCATGGCCATGGCCGGATGCAGCAGCACCCTGGCTGGCAAGATATTTGTTCTGCACAAAAACATCAAAGACATTGAGCATTCCTACGTGGTAAGTGCCTTTTTTCCTTTTGACTTTCCCGAGTTGCCAGATTTCTTCTTTACTTCTCTTCCTTTAGCCACTACCCAGTCCCCGAGATTCGGGCCGAGTAGGTAAAGCTCAGCCGAGTTGCCATCTACTCGGGCCAAATCTTCCAAACTCACCAAATTTTCTTCTTCTCTGCAGGATAGCATCCAGGAACGGACCAAGGTTTTCCGCCAGCTCTTGTGGTCACATCGACAAGTCAGAGATAGGAAACGAGAGCTGGAGTACAAGAAGAGCGAGATGGATGCTATGGAGAAAAACTCCATGGAGAACGCCATCAGGCTGTCTGCTATTGAATGTAAGCTTCTAGCATTTCGGTTTGTGCGTTTTTTGTTTACGCCCGTTTTCTGCTTTCTGCTCAATCATTGTCATCTCAAGGCTCTAGTCGAGAGGCACCAGGACTGCGAGGTCATGGCTGCCTCAGCACAGAGTACGATATCCTCTCTGGAAGGTGAGCTAATCCTTCTCTGTTCTCTTCACATAGCTTCCTACTGCTTGCTCACTTTGTAACTTCCTATTCTTCTCACAGAAGAGTACAAAAAATTCCGAGAGCAGCACTTGGAGTGCCTCACCCCAGCTGAAGCACACCACCAAGTGCAGGCCCGAGAGGCCGAACTACAGAAAGAGCGGGAAACTGAGAAGACGGAATTTGAGAAACTCCAACTTGAGCTCACTGAAGCGCTCAAAACTGCAATTACTGCCGTCAACGAGAAGAATGAAATGGAGAAACGGGCTGCTAAGGAGAAGCAGGAACTCGAGAGAGAGAGATCAGAACTCTGAAAGAAAGAAACCAAGCTCTCGATGGCATTGTCAACGACTCGCGTCGCATCCAGGACAAGCATATCCGGCAAGAAGAAGACTGGAGGACCAAGTTGGGAGCCCTTATGCTGGAAATGGCTTGTGAGTTGCCGCTACTCTTCGCTTAACTTGATCTTTACTCTTCTGTCTTCTTCTACTAAGTCTCTCTTCTTCTTGGTTACCTTTTCTGAATCAAACCAGCCTTTCCCGATCCAGATATCTTCCCGGACCTTAGCATCACCGCTGAAACCGCTGTGGAGAACGAGAAGAGCCAGGGCAGCAGCCGGTCTTAGCATTGATGAAACCTCCAGCATTGATGACCATCTCATCAACATCAAGACCCGGGTACATTCCCTCAAAGGCCTCGGTACCTCCATGGTGTCTACTTCAATGAAGCTGCACAAGCTGTTCTGGCCAGAGCGACAGGTCCCAGATACAATCAGCGATATGGCAGCCAACCTGGATCATGTCAAGGAAGAGCTGAAGAAATGGCGCGCTTCCGCAGCCCGGGCTGGAGCTGACGAGACCCTCCACTTCATCCTCTCCTGGTATGAGAATCTGAACTTTGACAGGATTGGCACCCGTAGAAATTGCTCCAAGTGGACTGAGCGGCCTGAGTGCGTCCTACGTCGAAAGGAAGTGGCATACGATCTTGCCTCCTATGCTGAGACCAACCAGTATATCGATGGCCCCACTGAGACGGATACTGATGTTGAAGAAGTGGAGCAGGAGGAGGAAGTCGAGTTCAAGGAAGATGCCGGCAAAGACCGCAACATGGATGATGAAGAAGCCGAGCACGAGGAGGTTGAGCATGAAGAGGCTGAGCACGAAGAAGCCGACCATGAGGATACCAAGCAGCGCAGCGCCGCGGAGGAATCCGGGATGCAAGCTGACTCGGAAACCGTCAAGCCAACTGCCGGCTCGGATGAGACCCAGGTTGAGCCGCAACCTGCCGCTCAGGAGGAGGTTGTCACCACTGAGATGATGATTGACGACCCCGCTCTCGAGGTTGGCGCGACTGGGGCTCCCACCGAGAACATCATCTTCGAGCTCTATCCTCTTCCCAGCGAGTCAGCTACTCAGGCCACCAACTCTACATCGGAGCCAGTCTCCGCTACTCCAACTTCCTCTGCGGCAGAGCCTGCGTCTACAACTGCTGCCTCCGAGCCCGTGGCGCCTACCAGCACTGACTCGGACACTACCACCTCCACCGTAGTTTGACTTCCTGCAACTTTTATCCTAAAACATTTATCAGATCCCCGGGATGCCGGGTGCAGATGTAACAAATACGTTTAAAGTTCCTCTTGATATTCAGTTTGAACTTATATCTTTTAGCAAGATTGGCTCAATCCCGGATTGCGTTAAAATGCAAGTCCCCGAGTTGCTTTTTTCATTCACTCAGCTCTTTTGTCTTTGCTCTTACCTGCGTGGCTTTTTTGGTAGTCGAGTCACAAGATTTCAAAAACCGAGTTTCAGATACTTAACCACTTAGAAAATTGCATGTTAACAATGCCCACCACTTAGCCGAAAAGGAAAACAGAGAAGTAAAAAACACCCTACTCTGTTGTCGCACTCTTCTTTCCTTAGTAGTTTTTTCATGTGTTCATGGACCTTTAGCTTGTTCTCTTGCTTGCCATGAAGCCAGGTTGCGGACAGCAGCAGAGTTGAAGAGTTGGCTCTTGGGTTTAAACACACTACTTAACGTACGCATTAAATCTTGAGTAGAGGAACCGAGTAGGCAAAGGAAATAAAGTAAACAACACAAGGCAAGGTTTTTGCACAGGCATTCCTCGAGTTTGAATTCGGAGTGCCGACTTGAATTTTAACTCGGTTAAGAAGATACATACAATGTTTTGCTCATGAATGAAAACGGCGGAGTAGAGCTACATTCCAGGGACGTTTGGATTCCTCTCCGGATTTATCCGCCCTGTTCTTCTGTGGTGCCTGTGCATCGATGAGATAATAGGCATCATTGTGCAGCGCCTTGCTCACAATGAAAGGCCCTTCCCATGGAGGGGATAGCTTGTGCATCCCGTCTGTGCGCTCACGAGCCTAAGGACCATGTCTCCTTCTCAAAAAACCCTTGAGCTCACATTCCAGCTATGGTACCTCCTCAGATTCTGTTGATATACAACTGAGCGGGACTAGGGTTAACTCTCTTACTTCCTCAAGCAGGTGCACATCATCTTCTCGGGCTTCTCTTGCCTCCGCCTCAGTATAGAGGGTTACTCTGGGTGAGTCATGCTCAAGGTCAGTGTGCAATACGGCCTCAGTATAGAGGGTTACTCTGGGTGAGTCATGCTCAAGGTCAGTGTGCAACACGGCCTCAGCTCCATATACCAGGAAGAACCGTGTGTATCCGGTTGATCGGTTAGGGGTAGTACTTAGACTCCACAACACCGCCGGCAACTCGTCCAGCCAACAACCAGGGGTTCGCTGTAATGGCTCAATCAGCCTTGGCTTTATTCCGGATAGGACCATGCCATTTGCTGTTTCAACTTGCCCATTGGAAGCCGGATGGGCGACTGATGCAACATCTAGTCGGATCCGCTTTTCTTTGCAGAACCTGGCAAAGGCTCCCTCAGCAAAATTTGTTCCACTGTCCGTGATGATCCCATGCGGGTAGCCGTATCTCAGGATGATATCTTTCAGGAAGCTCACAGCTGTGTTCCCATCACACTTCCGGATAGGCTTTACTTCAATCCACTTGGTGAACTTGTCCACCATGACTAAGATGTGAGTCATGTTGCCTCTAGCTGGCTTGAAAGGGCCTACCATATCCAAGCACCATACTGCAAAGGGCCAAGTGATAGGGATGGTCTTCAACTCGGAAGCTGGCATGTGAATCTTGCTTGCATATCTCTGGCACCCATTGCATTTTCTCACTATATCCTTTGCTTGCTGCAAGGCAGTGAGCCAAAAGAATCCATGCCGGAATGCCTTCTTGACCAGGGCCCGAGATGAGGCATGATGCCCGCACTCTCCTTGATGTATTTCTCTCAGGATCTCTTCTCCTTCTTCTGGCTCAACACAGCGTTGCAGCACGCCAGTAGGGCTTCTCTTGTGCAACTCTTTGTTCATGCTGGTGTAGCCTTTAGATCTTCTTTGTATCTGCCTTGTTGTGACCTCGTCACTTGGCAATGTACCCTCCGCTAGAAAGGATAATATGGGCAAAGCCCAACTCAGTGTCTCCCAGATGGGAAACACTAGTTCGTCCACTTCCATTGGATCAGCTGCCATGACTTGCTCTGAGTTGGAGACGAGACCCTGAGTCCCCGAGTACTGAGAAATAATACCCTCGATGAATGCGATAGTCCCCGGGTTGACAGAGGCAGTCCCCGGGTTGGATGGAGCAGTCCCCGGGTTCTCTTTCGTACCTTCCCAATCAATTTCCATAGGAATAGCCTCTGAGTCCAGCAGACCTGGAATATATATTGACTCCAGGTTGGGAGATGGCTTGATAGATGGCTTCCTCAAATGCTCCAAGGCAATCCCAGGTGGGATGAACTGCCGAGAAGACCCCAACTTGGACAGAGTATCTGCTGCATCATTTTCAGTTCGGTGTATGTGATGGAACTCACACCCATCGAAGAATCCAGTCATGCTCTGCACCAGAAAGCGATAGGACGCCATGTTGGCATCCAAGGCATCCCAAGTCCCCGAGACTTGTTGAACTACTAGGTCTGAATCACCATAGAAAACAATACGCCGAACTCCGATCTCCTTGGATACCCTCAGGCCGTGCACCAGGGCTTCATACTCGGCAACATTATTGGATGCCGAGAAGTGGATCTGCAGCACATATGTGAGTTGATCTCGCTAGGGTGAGGTGAGCACGACGCTAGCACCAAGCCCTTCTTTTTACTTTGGAGCCATCAAAGTGCATCTTCCAGAAATTAGTTTTCGGCAAGGGAGGCTCATACTGCATCTCGGCCCAATCCACTAAGAAATCTGCCAGGGTTTGTGACTTGATTACTTCTCTTCTCGCGTACAAAGGGGTGTATGCGTCCAGCTCAATCGCCCAATTGGCAACTCGGCCACTTGCATCCTTGTTGCCCATGATCTCCGAGATGGGAGCGGTGCTCACCACTGTGATGGGATGCTCATGGAAATAATGCTTGAGCTTCTTGGCACCCAGATAAACGCCATATGTCATCTTCTGGTAGTGAGGGTAATTCTGCTTGGAGATGGATAACACCTCGCTGAGATACTGAGATAATACATCAGCCTCTGCACGGTCTTTCCTTCCTCTTCTCGTTCCACCACCACCACCACACCGACTACTCGGTTGGTGGCTGCAATGTACAACAACATTGGCTCCTTGGGAAAAGGGCTTGCCAAGATGGGAGCGCTACCCAGCATGGTCTTGAGTTCCTTGAAAGCCACATCAGCTTGTGGTGTCCGGACAAACTTATCACTTTTCTTCATGAGCTGATAAAGAGGCAGCACCTTCTCGCCCATTCTACCCAGAAAGCGGCTAAGAGAAGCCAGGCATCCGGCAAATTTCTGCACATCCTTCAGCGATCTCGGCAAAGACATGCTCTCTATAGCTTTTATCTTTGAAGGATTGACCTCAATGCTTCGAGTGGATACCAAGAAGCCGAGTAGCTTGCCAACCGGGACGCCAAATGTGCACTTGGTTGGGTTTAACTTCATCCGGTACTTGCGCAAGTTGGCAAATGTTTCCTCAACATCTCCTAGCAGAGGATGTGTTTCTTTCGTTTTGATGACAATTTCATCTACGTACACCTGCACATTCTTACCTATCTGGTCATGCAAACATTTTTTCATGCACCTCTGATAAGTAGCCCCAGCATTTCTCAACCCAAAACACATGAAAACATAGCAATAAGCCCTGTACGGGGTAATAAAAGTAGTCTTTATTTGATCAGCCGGGTTCAGAGGAATCTGGTGAAAACAAGAGTAGGCATCAATGAAAGACAAAAGTTCGCACCCGGCAGTGGAATCGATCACCTGATCTATGCGGGGTAGCGGGAACGGGTCCTTGGGGCAGGTTTTCTTCAAGTCGGTGTAGTCCACGCACATGCGCCAGGCTATAGCGGCCTTGGGATCCTCCTTCTTCTTCTCCACCATAACCAGATTGGCCAACCAATCCGGATGCATCACCTCCATGATAAATCCACTTGTCAGCAACTTTGTGATCTCATCACCGATAGCTTTCCTTCTCTCAGCCGCAAAGCGGCGCATGGCCTGCTTAACCGGCTTGGCGTCAGGGCGCACATGCAACGAGTGCTCAACCAACTCCCTCGGGACACCCGGAAGGTCCTGATTCGACCATGCGAAGACATCCCGATTCTCACGGAGGAAGTGGATGAGCTCGCTTTCCTATTTCTCCTCCAACCCGACACCAATGATGGCCACACGCTCCGGGAACTCCGGGTCAATCTGTACTTTCTTCGTCTCCTGGGAGGCCTGGAAGGTATCCCTATACTGAGAACTCGGCATGCCTGGCATACCGACTTGAGCTTCTTGGGCCATAGCCACAACCTCGTGTATTTTATTCTTCTCGGCAGCAATGACCATGGATTCTGAAAGCCGAGATCCAGCAGATGCACACTCCAAAGAGCGCTTGTAATCACCCGAGATGGTGATGATGCCGTTGGGACCAGGGATCTTCATCTTCAGGTAGGCCGCATGAGTAGAGTCCATGAACTTGGTTAGAGCGGGCCTGCCGAGTAGAGCATGATAAGGGATCTGAAGATCAACCACCTCAAACTACAGGAACTCGGTGCGACAGTTCTCCCTAGTGTCGAAAAGCACATCCATCCAGATGCGGCCGATCGGAGCACAAGATACTCCCAGCACAATGCCATGGAATGTAGTCCGACTGGGTAGCAGCAAGTTCTCGGCAAGGCCGAGCTTCTCCATGGTATCTCGGTACATGATATTGATGCTGCTTCCGTTGTCGATCAGCACCTTGCTGAACTTCACATTCTTCTAGGTCCCCAAGAAGGTGGGGTCCACTACCAGAGCATATGTACCCGGGTTGGGCATGATCTTGGGATGATCAGCTCTGGACTAGACTATCTCCTGGTTACACCACTCCATGTAGTGAGGCACAGATGGCATCACGACATTTACCTCCATTGCGCGCCTGCGCTGAAACTGTTTGTCATCCGGCTCAGTGGTGAACACCATGTAGCTCTCGTGGTGCTCCTGGTACTGGTTCCGGTCCCCAGCACCACCATCATTGTTGTTGTTCTGGTTAGCATTGTTGTTATTGCGGGTGTAGTAGTTGTTGTGGCGGTTGTTGTTGTTGAAGTTGCGGTTCCAGTTGTTGTTGTTCAAGTAGGCTCCCTGAGCTACCTGGTTCACATTCTCCCTCCTCTGGTTCTCAGCTGGCCTCGGAGTAGCTTCCCGAATAGGCTGCACATTGGAGCCTGAGAGCGGAAGAGGAGGTGGAGGAGGCAGCTTACCGAGAGCCTCGCTCTTGATCATGTCCCACCAGCTGCGCTACCGGGTAGTGTGATTGGCCGGCCTACTCGGATGCCAAGTATGGAAGCTACACGGTACATCCTTCATGTTCTCAAAGATGAACCTAGAAGGGTTTCCGAATCCTTGGGAGGTGTTGGGCTGCTGAGGAGCATTGTATTGCTTTTTGAAGTTCTGGCCCTGATTCTGGTTTTGCCCGTATTGGGCTCTAGCAGTTTTTTGCCTTTGGCTGCTCCCGGCAGCACCCTGATCCTGAGTAACAGCTGCTACATGGTCAGACTCGTAGCGGATATCTGGACGGTCTTCCCTTCTCTTGTTGCAGAAATTCTGGAGGTCATGGCGCCGAGAACCATCATGATGCTTCCTCTTGGGCTCGATGGAATCAAGCAGAGGCTGAGTAGAATCACCGAGTGCATACATATCAGCAATCTTGATTGTCTCAGCAAGGGTACTCGGCATCTCCCTCTGCGGTTTCTGCCACAGCACACTGCCATGACGGCAACCCTGCGCAAACGACGCAATGGCCTGCGACTCATTCACATCCTCACAGGTGTTCCTCAGAGTACTCCACCGAGTAAGATACTCTCGGTCAGTTTCCTCTTCTCTTTTCTTGCAGGCCGAGAGCTGCGGCGGCCGGTTTGGCCTCTTGTAGGTGCTGGTGAAGTTGCTGATGAAGGCTTCCGAGAAGTCAAGCCAGCAGTTGATGCTATCTCTGGGCAAGTTGTTGAGCCAGATCCGGGCAGGGCCCTCCAGCATCTGGGGCACATACCGAACTTCCCACCTCCTGTTGCCACCTGCAATGTACACGGCTGTCACATAGTGATTCAGCCAGTCTTCCTGATTGGTGCTTCCGTCGTAGGTCTTGGTCCCTCTAGCTAGCTGGAACTTGGACACGGGTGGCTCCCCCATGATCCTGGGACCATAACAATCTGGCCCTGGTGGGCCCTTCCCTTCTATCTCCTCGGACCGGTAGAGCCGGTCTAGCTTGTATCTAGCGACACTTGGTTCGAGCATTCTCCCTCCCAACCGAGTTGCGAGATCTCTTTGGTCGGTGTACCCAGCACGCTCCATGGCCGAGTACCCATCATTGTAGCGGTCTTGAGGCACTGGTCCGGGTTGAGCAACCGGGTTGGCCACAGCAGCAACCACATTTGGCTGAGCAAGATGTTGGACAGGGTTAGCAACATGCTGCCGAGATGGGCCTTCTCGGTTACCTCTTTGCCCCTCTTGGTGAACTCTAGCAGTCGGATGGGTAGTACCTGTAGCGTTGTGTTTTTAGCCGGGCTGCCGCACTACAGCATGCTGTTTTCCAGCGACAGCCGAGTCGTACACCTGCATCTGTTTGTGTCTCCCAGAGTTTACACTTTGTGCCCTCTCTCCCCCGGGAAGCGGCGATGAGGCCTGGTCCACGGATCTTGCCCCATGCGACTAAACAACATGAGACGCACCGCCCCCCGGGTTGGCTTGCCGAAATGCCTCATTCTGCTTGCCAGCTTCCAGAACGAGCTCATTGAGCCGCTCCTGCTGCCTCACCCGGGCCTCGCCAGTGAGATTTGGCAACTCTGCAGCAACAGCCTCTGCAGCTCTAAGTGTTTTTGCAGGGGAACTATATTTCGGCCTACCAACTGTGTTTTGAAGTCCCTATCTTGCTAGGATTTCTAGAAATAGGGGTAAAGCCATGCGCCCTATTGTACTCATTCTGATCCAAGTTAAGCTCAAGCCTAACCTTCTCCAGCTCCTAGCCCTCTCGCAGCAAAGCGAGTCGTTGCTGCTCGAGCTCCGCCCTCACCACCGCTGTATCAGCATCCGTGGCGATAGGTGTAACATCCCAAGTATGAAAATCTCCCCCTAGATGTTTGTTTCTTGTTTTATTTTTGTTTTGCATCATGTCATCATATTCATTTGATTTTTGTTTGCATTGTTTTGCATTTGATCTCATTGTTTCCATCTGTTTTCTATTTGAATTCCAAACAAAAAATTCAAATTATTGTCATACTTGTTATGTTACTTTGTGTCAAATAAAAACCACAAACAAACAAACAAATTGTTCCACTAAAACTTGGAATCAAAATCTTTAAATTGGCTAAGTTTCATTTATTTATTTTGATACCACAAATGGCTCAATTCATTTAATTTTTCAACAAGCAACCTATTTAAATTCTTTTGGAGAAACCAAAGTGGGTACTTGATGCTATTACAAAACTAAATCAATAAAAACATTGTCCCAAATTTTGCTAAACCCTAACACCATTTGTTTTCTCTCTTTTCTCAAATCTGCAAAAAAAAAATTTAATAAACAGAAAAGATAAAAGCAAAAGAAGGAGAGGGGGAATAGGGTCTGCAGCCCATTTGGGCCAGCCAACTGCCCCGAAGGCCTGGTACCCCCCCCATCGTCTTCTACCTTCGTACGGCAGGCAATCTAGCCTGCCCACGTCGGCATCAGACGCAGGCAACGGCGATCCCGTGCTCCACCTCCCCCTTAAGAACTCGAGTCCCCCCCTCCTACCCTAATTCCTCACCTCCCTCCTTCTCCCTTGAGCGCCGCAGCTCTTCTCCCTCTCTCTCTCGCTGCTCCTCCTCCCTTCTCTGTATCCTCCCCGAGAGCTCCATCACCGCCGCCCTCTCCGGCTCGCCGCCGGCGCCACGGTGCCTGCCCGGCCGCGCTTGGGCCGGGAACGGAAACGGCACGCCGCCCTCTTCCTCGCCGTGGCCTCGGCCTTCCCCGAGGATCGCCGGAGCTCCGCCGCCATCGCCGGTTTCCCCACCGTTCGCCACCGCTCCCTCCATCTCGACAGCAAGGTGAGCCCGCACCTCCTCCTCGCTCTCTCCTCTCCCTGCCCTCGTGGCCCTCGGCACGAGCCCGCGAGCACGCCACGGCCGCCGGCGGGCAACTGCCCTCTGTCGCTGGCAGCGACCGCGCCTGCACCTGCACGCACAGAACAGATTCAGTTAGATTCAGTTAGCCACGCGAAATACACCTTATAACCAAACCTGCTCCTATCCTGTCAAGGAATCGTTCGCAGCCCAACTGGTCCCGCCCCGTGCGCCCAAGCGCTAGCACCCGGGATCGAGTCCCGCGGGGCGCGATTTTTCGCCCCAATTTTTTCCCTCTGCGCGCAACCGCGCGGGACCCGCGCGTCATTGACCCGTGCAGCCACATCACCTCCTAGCCATCCACCTAAGCGCCACAGTGGCGCTGGCCCCACTGTCAGTGGCTGGGTCTGCTCACTGCGTGGTGCAGTTGCTATTTTCGGCCCTTTTCCTTAATTTAAGTCCAGTTTTTATTACAGTTTGGCCCCTAAACTTAAAAAATGAATAACTTCTATTTTATAACTCCAATTAATAAAAATAAAATATGTGCACTGCTCTAAATTAAATTGTCTATCTATCTATAGCATTTGTTTTCTGTTTTGAATTTTCAAAATGCAATTCAAATTTGAATTCAAATAATTCAATTGCAATTTGCTAAAATTCATAACTAATTCATTATTAATCCAAATCATACAAATAAAATATGTTTTCCATACCATTTTGAACCACCAATTCAAATATAAATTTTGTTTCATGATTTGAATAATTAAAATTGCTTAAATAATTTAATCCTTGTTTAATTCATTTAAATTTGATAAAATCATAACTTGCTCAAATAAAATTATTTTTGAACATGCAAAATATGTTTCCAAACCATCAAAGCATAAACTTTTAAAATGTGAATTTGAATTTATGTGTGAACAAGTAAAAATTCAAATTAAATTCAAACTTGTTTTAAATTCATCTAAAACTTGTTTAATATTGTTTAAGTCATAATAAATTCATCCTAATTCCTTTTTCAATATTTGAAACATGTAATCCACCTAAAATTGTGTGTTCTTTTCAAATATGAAATTTGTTATTGGTTTTGCACAATTTAAATTGGTGAAAACAACAACTATTTTGTGTAATCCCTTTAAGGAACCAAAAATCCCCTAAATTAATAAATAAATTTCTAAATTTGTAAACCCTATTTTAAAATTGGTTCTATTGTTGTTATTTTGTTGTTTTTCCTCATCCATGCATCATACTAATTCACCTTCATCTGTTGATTAGTTGGAAAACAAATAATCTAACCCAAAATTCATGGGCTTTTCATATGCAACTCAAAATTGCATATGTGTCCATTTAATTTGTGTTACCATGTCAACTAGTTTATTTTGATGCAACTATTAACATGACATGCATCATCCCCATGATTGTGCACTATGCCATGATATTGATTGACTACCCTTTCTGCATTGTTTGTTTGCTTCTTCTCGGTTAGACGACGACGTTGAGACCGACGATCCTTACGACACCCCTTCTGAGCATCTAGCTCAGTACCAGGCTACTGGGTTTGCAGGCAAGTATTCACTCACATGAACCATCGTGTTCCTTTCAACATTGGATACCGATACTTTCCGTTGTCTGTTCTACTAGCCCTATGTATCGTTGCTTGTTCTCCGAACCTATCACATGAATCCATTAACCCTGATATTGCCTCACCTCCACTCCGATAACCCCGTTGTTTGAGCCCGTGTCTTACTAGCATGCTTAGGGTTGTTTTTCCTTGAGTCTGCTGTCAGTTACTTTCTGTTATCATATTTCTATTATGTTCTGGGGCTCGATGTTTAAACAATCAACCTATTAATTTTGTGGGTAATAATAATTTGATGATAAGGACCGGCAGGAGGCCCGGCGTGGTTTTGAGGCCTGCTAGTGTCGACCCTAATTAGGAAAAGGGTCTTGTCTACTGATCCATGATGAGCGTGCTCACCGCATCCGGGTGGTGGTATGGAACCCCCCTCGGCTTTGATCTGATCCGCAGTTTGTCCGAAGAGCCACACTTAGTTCGGGTGTTCCATTTGGCTCATACGCATAAATGGGTCGCTCCCATGGTTACTGATGATGATGATGATGCACACATATAGGGCGAGGCCTGTATTGCCGGGGTGTTGCGTCCTGCGGGAGTTTTGCACACTTGCGCTGAGTATTCGGCTGCGTGGATGGGACCTTATAGCTCCGTGGCTCCTAGGACAGGCTGTAGAGATGGTTCGAGTCGTGTCAAGCCAACCTGAGTTTTAGTTGGTGGCTTGAGTGTGGACGGGTACTCGAGCACACCCTGCAGGGATGAATCTTCTCGAGAAGCCGTGTTGTCCGCGGTTATGTGACGACTTGGTGAAAGTACTGGCTAACAAGTACTCAGACAACTTACACCTAACTATAACAACTTGACTAGTAATAGGTTTATTGACACAATAACCTGAACCGTCATTAATCCAACTATGTGAGTTCTCCTCGGATTGCTTCTTCGGATAAGGGGCGAGATCCAGGATGTGTTTGTTTGGAGTTAGTAATAGTTGGTTACAATACGTTGTCTTATCTCCTTTCTGTTAGCCGGAAGTTGTAGTATGTTCTGTAGTTGGTTAGTGCAGCCAGCTGCCGCATCTTTTATATCCCCCTTCCTTCCGTTGAACCCAGAGCATCTGTGCTTGGTGTTGACGGGCTACATTTTGGTGAACTGTGAGTCTTGCTTGCCAGTACGTTTATGTACTGACCCCTTTGGGGCTGTGGTTTCCACAGACTACGATTCCGAGGATCCCCATGGTGGCTACTACGTGGAGTTCGACGAGGCTGCTGACGAGTAGATAGCGGACCAGGGCAGGATCCGAGACTTCGTGGATGGGCTCCGTCTTTTCATTTCCGGCTTCTTAAGCCTATTTGGATCTTGTCTGCACTCAGACCTGTTGAATGCTTCCGCTGTGATGTAATGGTGAATTGTTGGGACATGTGTCCTCTGGATGATTGTATTTGCTATCTCTGCTCTAGTGAGAGCTATTTGCAACTTATTTCCATCTTTTGTGTCTTAGAGATATGTTGTGCTATCATTTTGTTCAACGCCGTTGACATACCATGTGTGTATGGTATGAAGTACGTCAATGGTAGTATCCTGATTTCAATGGGATGGTTTATGTAGACGCTGAACAGATAGGGGTTGGTTGTCACACATACGTGTGTTGGCCTACTCGTAAGAGAACGCGGGTGCCGGTAAGCCCCGTAATCCAATCCACTACTGTTCAACGGAACTGCGAGTATCCTCTAGAAGTCCGGGTGCGACAAATGCTATCAGAGCCTGTCTGCCTGTAGGATCCCTTTTACTGGTCGCAGTTGAGTCTAGAAACTATTTTGTAGCTAATAGGAAAAATGAAACGTGGGAGTAGGAATTCTGCCATTTTATTTCTTTCCCCACCCACCCTCCCTTTTCTGGTAAGGAAGTGCAACGTTGTTTTCTCTTTCTCATCTAAACTTTCAAGTTAGGATTTCACGAATCCTGGTTTCTCTAGGATGGTTATATCGACTAGACCATAGGAATGGAGGTGGTTGTGACATGAGTTATCATGTTGCCTACTCACGATTGAGAACGGAGGCGTGTAAGCCCCGGAAGCAGATCCTCTATTCCTTAAGCAGTAGATATTGATCCTTTAGAAGCCCGGATGGTTTTTTTTTCTCC
This sequence comes from Alopecurus myosuroides, assembly GCA_028641055.1. Classification (NCBI taxonomy): domain Eukaryota; kingdom Viridiplantae; phylum Streptophyta; class Magnoliopsida; order Poales; family Poaceae; genus Alopecurus; species Alopecurus myosuroides. The sequence continues at coordinate 341,409,471 of CM054059.1, forward strand.
GTAGTACCTCAGGTGTGTGGTCTCCTGTTTCCCAGTTGTTGCTTCGATATCGTCCTTCACAAATCTTTCTCTTCCGTTGAAACAACTTATCTGTTGATCCGTTGTTAACCTCCATCCTTGTTCTATGCTGTCGACTTACCGTTTGAAGTAATCCTTTTAAGCACTTATATTGGATGTTGTTATCCGGTTACTGTGTTAATCTTGGTATCCTCTTCAGGATGGAAAGTGGTGACGAAGAACCCACACTACCACCTGAGATGGGGAAAGTGTTGTCTCAGATGACACAAGTTATAAAGCAGATGCAGCAGAACCAAGACCTTGGGAGTAATGGCAACACCCGGGTGTCTATTCGGGAGTTCCTTGAGCTCAATCCGCGCACGTTTGATAACCCCTCCGAGCCATTGGATGCTGATGACTGGCTCCGTGAAATGAACCGTACTCTTATGGTAGCTCATGTGGCTGACGAGGACCGTGTTCCTTACGTGACCTACCTTCTCCGTGGACAATCCATGTCTTGGTGGGAGAATTTCCAAGAAATGAGAGGTCCTAGTGTGGCAATCACATGGGAGGATTTCAAGCAAGCCTTCGTGCGCCATCACATTCCCGATGGGCTCATGGAGAAAATGCGTGAGGAATTCTATTCTTTCACACAAGGCAATCTGGACGTTCTCGAATACCAAAGAGAGTTAAATCGTCTGGCTCGCTACGCCGGAGATGAAATCTCCACGGAAGCGAGAAAGATGGCAAAGTTCCGCAGGGGTCTCAACCCGGAACTCAAGTATGCTCTCACCGACGTCAAGGCCAAGAATTTTGAGGACCTCATCAACATCGCTCTAAATGAAGAGCATGGGCGTAAATTGGTTGAGGAATCTCGTAAGCACTCTCGTGAACAGGCTAATCTCTCAAAAGCTATCATGGCTCCACAAAAACGAAGAGTTTGGATTCCATATACCACTCCAACACCGCCCATCTGCTTGCCAAGCCCGGCAGGATTTCTTGCCCTCCCTCCCACCCCAGTGGTATCCTTAGGAGGTGCTCCATCTCAGCCAAGTCCAACAGCTCCTCGTTCTGCTAGTACGTGCTTCAAGTGAGGTCTACCAGGACACTACTCCTACAAGTGCCCGCAGAACAAGCTACCATCACTACCTACCTCTAAGGTCAATCATGTGGTGGTACACACTCCTTCGCCTAGGCCCCGCAACAGGAACAAGTCTGTCTTGAGAACTGTGAGGGTGAATCATGTCAAGGCCCAGGGAGCAGAAGAATCTCCAGAGGTTGTAATGGGCACACTTCTTGTGGACTCGTTTCGTGCTAAAGTCTTGTTCGATTCTGGTGCTTCACACTCTTTCATCTCTCAATGCTTTGCAAACAATAGTGGAATCAACTTCGAACAGTTGTCTATCCCTCTCCTAGTGAAATCACCGGGATCTAGCTGGCAAAGCAATAAAGTTAGCCAGAACATCGAGATCACAATTGGAAACCTTCCATTCCAGGCATCTCTGACAGCTCTCCACTCTTCAGATATTGATGTCATTCTTGGGATGGATTGGCTGGTAACCAACAAAGCAGTCGTTGATTGTCCTGCTAAGTCTGTCAAAATCACACACCCTTCTGGCCAGATAGTCTACTTCCATGCTGAAAATCCAGTTGTTCAACTCTACACTCTCAATGCAAATCCTCTACCATCTATTGAAACTATTCCGGTGGTTTGCGAATTCCCTGATGTCTTTCCAGAAGAGTTGCCACGAATGCCTCCTGACAGAACTGTTGAGTTCGTCATCGAACTTGAACCAGGCACTACTCCAATCTCTAAGCATCCGTACAAGATAGCTCCTCCTGAACTGAAGTTATTGAAGGAGCAAATCGATATGTACATGGAGAAAGGTTACATTCAACCTAGTTCCTCGGCTTGGGGATGCCCAACTCTGTTCGTTGCAAAGAAGGATCAAACAAAGAGACTCGTGGTTGACTATCGTCCTCTCAACGAGAAAACCATCAAAAACAAGTATCCAATTCCTCGTATCGATGATCTTTTTGATCAACTTGCTGGAGCCTCAATATTCTCCAAGATGGACTTGAGAATGGGTTACCATCAAATAAAGATCAGAAAGGAAGATATTCCAAAGACAACTTTCACCACTCGCTACGGTTTATATGAATACACCGTCATGTCCTTTGGTCTCACCAATGCACCGGCGACATTCTCTAGACTCATGAATTCTGTCTTCCATGAATACCTCGACAAGTTCGTTGTGGTATATCTTGATGACATTCTTGTCTACTCAAAATCCGAGGAAGAGCATGGAGAACATCTTCGTCTCACTCTCATGAAACTTCGCGAGCATCGTTTATATGCCAAGTTCTCCAAATGTGAGTTCTGGATTCCAGAAGTTGCTTACCTTGGTCATGTCATCTCTGCCAAGGGCATAGCCATTGATCCAGAAAAGGTTAAGGCAATTGTTGATTGGAAACCTCCTAAGACGGTGAAGCAAGTCAGAAGTTTTCTTGGCTTGGCTAGCTATTGCCGTCGTTTCGTCCAAAACTTCTCCAAGATTGCCAAACCTCTCACTGATCTCACAAAGAAGGACAAGAAGTTCGTTTGGTCTCCACAGTGTGATGAAAGTTTCAATCTCCTCAAGACTAAACTCACTTCTACACCAGTTCTGGTTGGCCCAGAAACTACCAAACCTTTCCAGATATTCTGTGATGCTTCTCTCCAAGGTCTAGGTGCAGTTCTTATGCAAGAACGTCAAGTTGTGGCTTATGCTTCACGTCAGTTGAACGCACATGAGCTCAATTATCCCACACATGACCTTGAACTTGCAGCAGTTGTGTTTGCCCTCAAGAAATGGAGGCAATACTTGTTGGGTAATCGCACTGAAATCTTTTCCGATCATAAGAGTCTGAAATACATCTTCACTCAGCCAGATCTAAACCTCAGACAAAGGAGATGGATTTAAAAGATTAAAGACTTCGATCTTACCATTTCTTACACTCCAGGCAAGGCTAATGTTATGGCCGATGCTCTCAGTCGCAAGTCGTATTGCAATAATCTCATGATCATGGAAAGCCAACCTCCACTTCATGAAGAATTCCAGAAGCTGAACCTTGGTCTTGTTCCTCAAGGTTATATTGCGAGCTTGACAGCCAGTCCAACTCTTGAGGACAAGATTCGTTCTGAACAACTTCGTGATGCTGAGATCAAGAAGATCGCAAATAACATCAAAGCAGGCAATGTGAAGTATGAGTGCTTCTCAATTGATGACAAGGGAACTGTGTTCTTCGAAGGACGCATTGCAGTTCCTCAAATTCAAAGTCTCAAAGATGTTATTCTCAAGGAGGCTCATGAAACTCCTCTTTCCATACACCCTGGAAGTACAAAGATGTACCAGGATCTCAAAACACTGTATTGGTGGTCTGGCATGAAACGTGAAATTGCTCAATACGTTTCTGAATGCGACGTTTGTCAACGTGTTAAGGCAGTCCATCAGAAAACAGCCGGTCTACTCCAACCTCTGAAAATTCCTGAGTGGAAGTGGGACATGATTGAAATGGACTTCATCACTGGTTTTCCAATGTCCAAGAAGGGCAACGATGCAATCTTCGTCGTTATTGATCGTCTCACTAAGGTAGCTCACTTCTTTGCTGTCAAAGAAACAATCTCAGCTAGCCAGTTAGTTGAGCTCTACACAACAAAGATTGTTCCTCTTCATGGTGTTCCATTGGAAATAAGCTCAGACCGTGGAAGTATATTCACTTCTCATTTCTGGAAGAGTTTTCAAGAAGCATTGGGCACCAAACTTCTGTTCAGCACAGCGTATCATCCTCAGTCTCAAGGGCAAGTCGAAAGAGTCAATCAGATTCTCGAGGATATGCTCAGAGCATGTGGTCTCTCCTTTGGCATGAAATGGGAGGAATGTCTTCCATATGCTGAATTCTCCTACAACAACAGCTTCCAGGCAAGCCTAGGCATGGCACCATTTGAAGCTCTCTATGGCCGCAGATGCAGGAGTCCAATCAATTGGTCTGGAGCTGGTGAACGTTCACTCTTAGGCCCTGACATTGTTAACGAAGCCGAAGAGAAAGTTCGCATCATTCGTGACAATCTCAAGATTGCTCAGTCTCGTCAGAAAAGCTACTATGACAGCAAGCACAGGGATATGATCTATGCACCTGGTGACAAAGCATATCTCCGTGTAACTCCTCTCAGAGGCACTCATCGTTTTGGCGTGAAAGGAAAGCTTGCACCAAGATACATTGGTCCGTTCAACATTCTCTCAAGGCGTGCGGAAAATGCCTATCGTCTTGAACTTCCAGAAAAACTATCCAAGGTGCACGATGTGTTTCACGTGTCACAGCTCAAGAGGTGTTTCAAAGATCCAGATCGTGCAGTTGATCATGATTCCATTGAACTGCAAGAAGATCTATCTTATGAGGAGCACCCTGTTCGAATTCTCGATGAGACCGAGCGTAAGACTCGCAACAAGAGCACCAAGTTCTTGAAAGTGCAATGGTCGCATCATTCCGATAAAGAGGCAACGTGGGAGACCGAAGAGGATCTTCGCAAGAAGTATCCGGACCTTTTCTCTTCTCAGTAGGAATCTCGGGGCGCGATTCCTTCAAGGGGGGGCGTTTTGTAACATCCCAAGTATGAAAATCTCCCCTAGATGTTTGTTTCTTGTTTTATTTTTGTTTTGCATCATGTCATCATATTCATTTGATTTTTGTTTGCATTGTTTTGCATTTGATCTCATTGTTTCCATCTGTTTTCTATTTGAATTCCAAACAAAAAATTCAAATTATTGTCATACTTGTTATGTTACTTTGTGTCAAATAAAAACCACAAACAAACAAACAAATTGTTCCACTAAAACTTGGAATCAAAATCTTTAAATTGGCTAAGTTTCATTTATTTATTTTGATACCACAAATGGCTCAATTCATTTAATTTTTCAACAAGCAACCTATTTAAATTCTTTTGGAGAAACCAAAGTGGGTACTTGATGCTATTACAAAACTTAATCAATAAAAACATTGTCCCAAATTTTGCTAAACCCTAACACCATTTGTTTTCTCTCTTTTCTCAAATCTGCAAAAAAAAAATTTAATAAACAGAAAAGATAAAAGCAAAAGAAGGAGAGGGGGAATAGGGCCTGCAGCCCATTTGGGCCAGCCAACTGCCCCGAAGGCCTGGTACCCCCCCCCCCCATCGTCTTCTACCTTCGTACGGCAGGCAATCTAGCCTGCCCACGTCGGCATCAGACGCAGGCAACGGCGATCCCGTGCTCCACCTCCCCCTTAAGAACTCGAGTCCCCCCTCCTACCCTAATTCCTCACCTCCCTCCTTCTCCCTTGAGTGCCGCAGCTCTTCTCCCTCTCTCTCTCGCTGCTCCTCCTCCCTTCTCTGTATCCTCCCCGAGAGCTCCATCACCGCCGCCCTCTCCGGCTCGCCGCCGGCGCCACGGTGCCCGCCCGGCCGCGCTTGGGCCGGGAACGGAAACGGCACGCCGCCCTCTTCCTCGCCGTGGCCTCGGCCTTCCCCGAGGATCGCCGGAGCTCCGCCGCCATCGCCGGTTTCCCCACCGTTCGCCACCGCTCCCTCCATCTCGACAGCAAGGTGAGCCCGCACCTCCTCCTCGCTCTCTCCTCTCCCTGCCCTCGTGGCCCTCCGCACGAGCCCGCACCGCACCCAGCACGCCGCACCAGCAAGCACGGGCCGCGCCCGCGAGCACGCCACGGCCGCAGGCGGGCAACTGCCCTCTGTCGCTGGCAGCGACCGCGCCTGCACCTGCACGCACAGAACAGATTCAGTTAGATTCAGTTAGCCACGCGAAATACACCTTATAACCAAACCTGCTCCTATCCTGTCAAGGAACCGTTCGCAGCCCAACTGGTCCAGCCCCGTGCGCCCAAGCGCTAGCACCCGGGATCGAGTCCCGCGGGGCGCGATTTTTCGCCCCAATTTTTTCCCTCTGCGCGCAACCGCGCGGGACCCGCGCGTCATTGACCCGTGCAGCCACATCACCTCCTAGCCATCCACCTAAGCGCCACAGTGGCGCTGGCCCCACTGTTAGTGGCTGGGTCTGCTCAGTGCGTGGTGCAGTTGCTATTTTCGGCCCTTTTCCTTAATTTAAGTTCAGTTTTTATTACAGTTTGGCCCCTAAACTTAAAAAATGAATAACTTCTATTTTATAACTCCAATTAATAAAAATAAAATATGTGCACTGCTCTAAATTAAATTGTCTATCTATCTATAGCATTTGTTTTCTGTTTTGAATTTTCAAAATGCAATTCAAATTTGAATTCAAATAATTCAATTGCAATTTGCTAAAATCCATAACTAATTCATTATTAATCCAAATCATACAAATAAAATATGTCTTCCATACCATTTTGAACCACCAATTCAAATATAAATTTTGTTTCATGATTTGAATAATTAAAATTGCTTAAATAATTTAATCCTTGTTTAATTCATTTAAATTTGATAAAATCATAACTTGCTCAAATAAAATTATTTTTGAACATGCAAAATATGTTTCCAAACCATCAAAACATAAACTTTTCAAATGTGAATTTGAATTTATGTGTGAACAAATAAAAATTCAAATTAGATTCAAACTTGTTTTAAATTTATCTAAAACTTGTTTAATATTGTTTAAGTCATAATAAATTCATCCTAATTCCTTTTTCAATATTTGAAACATGTAATCCACCTAAAATTGTGTGTTCTTTTCAAATATGAATTTTGTTATTTGTTTTGCACAATTTAAATTGGTGAAAACAACAACTATTTTGTGTAATCCCTTTAAGGAACCAAAAATCCCCTAAATTAATAAATAAATTTCTAAATTAGTAAACCCTATTTTAAAATTGGTTCTATTGTTGTTATTTTGTTGTTTTTCCTCATCCATGCATCATACTAATTCACCTTCATCTGTTGATTAGTTGGAAAACATATAATCTAACCCAAAATTCATGGGCTTTTCATATGCAACTCAAAATTGCATATGTGTCCATTTAATTTGTGTTACCATGTCAACTAGTTTATTTTGATGCAACTATTAACATGACATGCATCATCCCCATGATTGTGCACTATGCCATGATATTGATTGTCTACCCTTTTTGCATTGTCTGTTTGCTTCTTCTCGGTTAGACGACGACGTTGAGACCGACGATCCTTACGACACCCCTTCTGAGGATCTAGCTCAGTACCAGGCTACTGGGTTTGCAGGCAAGTATTCACTCACATGAACCATCGTGTTCCTTTCAACATTGGATACCGATACTTTCCGTTGTCTGTTCTGCTAGCCCTATGTATCGTTGCTTGTTCTCCGAACCTATCACATGAATCCATTAACCCTGATATTGCCTCACCTCCACTCCGATAACCCCGCTGTTTGAGCCCGTGTCTTACTAGCATGCTTAGGGTTGTTTTTGCTCGAGTCTGCTGTCAGTTACTTTCTGTTATCATATTTCTATTATGTTCTGGGGCTCGATGTTTAAACAATCAACCTATTAATTTTGTGGGTAATAATAATTTGATGATAAGGCACCGGCAGGAGGCCCGGCGTGGTTTTGAGGCCTGCTAGTGTCGACCCTAATTAGGAAAAGGGTCTTGTCTACTGATCCATGATGAGCGGGCTCACCGCATCCGGGTGGTGGTATGGAACCCCCCTCGGCTTTGATCTGATCCGCAGTTTGTCCGAAGAGCCACACTTAGTTCGGGTGTTCCATTTGGCTCATACGCATAAATGGGTCGCTCCCATGGTTACTGATGATGATGATGACGCACACATATAGGGCGAGGCCTGTATTGCCGGGGTGTTGCGTCCTGCGGGAGTTTTGCACACTTGCGCTGAGTATTCGGCTGCGTGGCTGGGACCTTATAGCTCAGTGGCTCCTAGGACAGGCTGTAGAGATGGTTCGAGTCGTGTCAAGCCAACCTGAGTTTTAGTTGGTGGCTTGAGTGTGTACGGGTACTGGAGCACACCCTGCAGGGATGAATCTTCTCGAGAAGCCGTGTTGTCCGCGGTTATGTGACGACTTGGTGAAAGTACTGGCTAACAAGTACTCAGACAACTTACACCTAACTATAACAACTTGACTAGTAATAGGTTTATTGACACAATAACCTGAACCATCATTAATCCAACTGTGTGAGTTATCCTCGGATTGCTTCTTCGGATAAGGGGTGAGATCCATGATGGGTTTGTTTGGAGTTAGTAATAGTTGGTTACGATACGTTGTCTTATCTCCTTTCTGTTAGCCGGAAGTTGTAGTATGTTCTGTAGTTGGTTAGTGCAGCCAGCTGCCGCATCTTTTATATCCCCCTTCCTTCCGTTGAACCCAGAGCATCTGTGCTTGGTGGTGACGGGCTACATTTTGGTGAACTGTGAGTCTTGCTTGCCAGTACGTTTATGTACTGACCCCTTTGGGGCTGTGGTTTCCGCAGACTACGATTCCGAGGATCCCCATGGTGGCTACTACGTGGAGTTCGACGAGGCTGCTGACGAGTAGATAGCGGACCAGGGCAGGATCCGAGACTTCGTGGATGGGCTCCGTCTTTTCGTTTCCGGCTTCTTAAGCCTATTTGGATCTTGTCTGTACTCAGACCTGTTGAATGCTTCCGCTGTGATGTAATGGTGAATTGTTGGGACATGTGTCCTCTGGATGATTGTATTTGCTATCTCTGCTCTAGTGAGAGCTATTTGCAACTTATTTCCATCTTTTGTGTCTTAGAGATATGTTGTGCTATCATTTTGTTCAACGCCGTTGACGTACCATGTGTGTATGGTATGAAGTACGTCAATGGTAGTATCCTGATTTCTATGGGATGGTTTACGTAGACGCTGAACAGATAGGGGTTGGTTGTCACACATACGTGTGTTGGCCTACTCGTAAGAGAATGCGGGTGCCGGTAAGCCCCGTAATCCAATCCACTACTGTTCAACGGAACTGCGAGTATCCTCTAGAAGTCCGGGTGCGACAATAGGCATGCCGAGATGCTCCACACCAGCGCGAGTAGCCGGTATCACGGTCGATGTAGAAGGATCCACGTAGCCCGGAATGTTCCGGGGCATCTCGTAGGGCTTGTGGCCCCTGGCAGCAGCCGACTCCTCGATGACCTCAGCCGCAGCGGCCGCGCCTTTCTCGGCATCGATAGCCGGGCCCGTCATCATCACCTCCACGCTGCCCACAGAGCAGCCAGCCGGCTTCCCGCGGACAGCGAGAACAGCGGGGGGATAATCGGCAACGAGCACCACCTCGGGGTACTCGCGGATGACGGTGGTGGCGACATACACCAGATGCGCGCCGAAAGACAACACGAAACCGCCTGCAGGCAAGGGCCCGCCACCGAAATCGCCGGCGTTGTCGCTGACGAAGTCGAAGGAGCCGAATCTGTGGACAAGGCCAAAAACCACGCGCTCCCCCGACGGAGTAACCGGTCCCGTCCGAATATGCACCCCAGCCAGCGCCGCTGCTGGCCCCACGGTGGGTGCCAACTGTCGAGGTGTAGAGAAGACAGATGCCATAGGGTGGCTGAAGTTTGGGGCCGATGGACGCTGTAGGTATTCGGGGAGGGATCGCATGTCACGTAGACGCGCTCAGAAACACTGCAAACACCAAGATCTACCCAGGTTCGGGGCCCTCGTGTGGAGGTAACACCCCTACTCCTGCCTACCTCTCTGTATGTAGCTTGTACCAAGTAGCCACACTACAGTTCCAGCCTTCTGCCGAGTAGCCAACCTCTAGTTCTCTCTCTCCCTCTCTCTAGTGCTAAATCTCGCAATAAATGATCTCCGAGCCAACGTCCCTCGCGCAAGAGGGGACTGGCCACCTTATATACTAGTGGCCAGTCGAGTAAACAATGATACAAGTACTCGATACGACAGCTCTACTTCCACCATGGGGCACGCCTCCGTGTTCCCGCTGACGCCGTTGCGAGAAGTCGCCAAGTCGTCCGGCTGACAGGACTTGTCCACCCTGTCAGTCTCACAGAGTAGGCCCCTGACACGTCCTGCCCCCTGTCAGTGACAAGACATGACAGGCGCCCACCCTCACTGTACCCACGCCGTAGCGCGGATAATCATGTTCCTAGTAAGTTGAATCGCACGCCTGTACGTCTGCGGGATACGCGGGATCTCGCCAGAACGGCTCCATTGACTTTGTGCCCGAGTAGGATTGCTGCTCATCTACTCGGACCCTAGAGCTTTACTCGGCTGATTCTGATCTTCCTTATTATCTTCACTTGGCCTTCAACACTTATCACCGAGTAGCGTCTACCGGATACCAGATACCGGGTAGCCGGCTACCCGGCAAACAGTACCTTGATCTATGTTTTATCACCTGTCGTACCCCTACTTGGGGGTAGCCCCCCGACAGATGCTTTTTCTTATTTATCTGCAATGCCCCTGACATGATCATTATTAGAACTTTCTTATCGATGCAACGCCCATTCATCCATCCCTATGCCTACAATATTGCATCCCGCTGTTTACTTCAAACACCACTGCTGCTGTTTTCATCTCACTACTGCTATTATTTCACTACTACTGCTACTATAAAACTGTTACTACTGATAAACCACTTCGAACAAAAGTACTTTCAGGTGCAGGTGAATTGACAACTCACTTGCTAAGGCTCACAAATATTCTTTGGCTCCCCTTGTGTCGAATCAATAAATTTGGGTTTTACTTCCCTCGAAGTCAGTTGCGATCCCCTTTACTTGTGGGTCATCAATGTACCATTTTTTATGATGATTGTAAGGAAGCTTTTGAAACTTTTAGGAAGGCTTTAACTACTGCTCTTATTGTTCAATCACCTGATTGGAATTTACCTTTTGAAATTATGTGTGATGCTAGTGATTTTGTTGTAGGTGTTGTTCTTGGACAACGCGTAGATAAGAAGTTGAATGTTATTCATTATGCTAGTAAGACTCTTGATGCTGCTCAAAAGAATTATGGTACTACTGAAAAAGAGTTCTTAGCTGTAGTTTTTGCATGTGATAAGTTTAGGCCTTATATTGTTGATTAAAAGGTTACTATTCATACTGAACACGCTGCTATTAGATACCTTATGGAAAAGAAAGATGCTAAGCCTAGGCTTATTAGATGGGTGTTGCTTTTACAAGAGTTTGGTTTGCATATTGTGGATAGGAAGGGTGCTGAAAATCCTCTTACTGATAACTTGTCTAGATTGGAAAACATTACTTTTGACCCTATTCATGTTAATGATAGTTTTCCAAATGAACAGTTGGTTGCAATAAAAGTAAAATCCCAAGATATTCCATGGTATGCTGATTATGCTAACTTTATTATTTCAATGTATTTGCCTCCAACATTTAGAACTCAACAAAGAAGAAAACTCTTCTATGATTTGAGGAATTATTTTTGGGATGAACCATATTTATTTAAAGAAGGAGTAGATGGTATTATGATAAGATGTGTTCTAGATCATGAACAACGTAAAAAATTGAAGAAGTGCCATCACTACCAAATTCCGTGCGGTCTGGGACGTTTCAAAAACGTTGCGGATGGGATCCAAACCATCGCTAAGGGCAATCCGCGACGGTTTACGCGACGGAGTGAGAACATTCCTGATCGACTGTCACGGATGATTCTGCGACGATTAAATGAACACTAATCCGTCGTGAAGTCCGCGACAGATATTTGACCGTCGCGAGCTATTGGCCGGCCCAGCACAAGGCCCAACAAGGAGCGACGTTTTTTTTCGTAGCAGCGTGTGCACACGTGGCATCGTATTTTCCGTTACCCATTACGGGTGCCGCTGACGTCAGTTCTACCGTTCTCGACGTCACCATTTTCTTGACATTTTTAAAACGTCGTGATTGGAAATACCGTTACCTCCTTTTATGATGTCATCGATCCCGTTTTATGACGTCATAATACGTGCGACGTTTATTTTCTCGTCGCGGGTTCAAGAACTATAGATGTGCCACGTGGCGCTGTCATAAAGTTCCACGTATACGCTTATTATCGACGAATTTATAATGTTGTCCGGCGGTGAGACGTTTTAGTTCGTCGTAAGACGTCGCGAATCATGAGCCAGCACGTGAACCAACATGGCATGTCCACGTCGAAACGTATCCATGACGTGATTTTCCGTCGCGATTTTCATCCAATAAGGTGCCGCCTCATGGACCTATCATATAGTACCACGTGTTCTCGTATCCGTAACGGATCGCATCCGTCGCCAGGTGCTCTGGTGACGTCATCGTGCATCGACGTTTTTTCCCTTCGTGGTTTGAAAAGTCGTTTAGCTGGTGCAGACGAATTTTAAATTCTAGTACTGCTAGTTTTCACAGAAAAGCACACGCAAAAACATGCAGCAAATAAGACTGGTTACAGCCTCACAAGGGCCACCCGCAGAGGCATCAAAGGCCATCTGCAATAGTTCACAGCCTCACAAGGGCCACCAGCAGAGGCATCGAATGCCATGTGCCATAGTTCATAGCCTCACAAGGGGCCCAAAAGAGCTCACCAAGGGCACCTACCAATAATCTACCAAAATGCATCACGAAGAGAAACAATTTCATATGTGCTACCCAGTTCGCCAGCCGCTGGGTTGTGTTGGGGCGTAGGAAGTGGCCTACCCAGTAGCTCCTGAAGAATGGCATTGGATTTATGTTGAGCCTGGGTATACTCTGCAGATTGCTTTCGAATGTCATCCGGTTCTTGTTGGTGGGCGATCCTGTCTGCATCAGCCTGATCCCTGGCTGCCTTCAGCTCCATGACAAGTTCCTTCTTCGTTCTTATCTCATAGTTAAGCTGATGCTGGAGCTCATGCTTTGTTGCTCTAAATCGGGTGGTTGTCACGCCTATGTTCTTTAGGAACGTAGGCTTTCGCTGGCCCTGCCCGAGCACCTCAGCGACAGCTTCGGCGGTACACAGAGGTGACCTGACAGTGCCCCCCGGCGAAGCTGGCGCCATCTTTGCTTCCATTTCAGCCTAAAAAGCATGCAAAAGGACAAGATGAGATATCAACTGAACTGATGAGGACATCCCTAACACATTTGCTATTCCTCCTATTGATGATGATGTTGCTGTTCAAGAGAAGCATGATGAAGTTAGAATTGGTCCAATGACAAGATCAAGAACCAAACTATTAGAACAGCAGGTGAACTCACTCCTTTTAAATTATGATGTTTGTTCTTATGAGAATTTTATACTACCTAAGTCTCTACACTTATGTATGATTTAGATTATTGATAACACAAACATTAATGGAGGCAAGGAGCATGGAGTCATGGAGCAAGGCATAGGAGCACACATGGAGGAAGATGATCAAGCAAGCTCAAGGGAGAAGGAGGAGGCAGAATAAAGTTATGAGGGAATTGAGACCACCAAGGACATGTCCTTGCTTGTCTCAGCCCAAATAATATTTGACGCGTTTTGGCTTATGGGAGCACCAAGGACATGTCCTAGGCACTCCCATATGGGTCCAATTTATGTGGTGCGTTTGGGGAAGTTATGGGAGCACCAAGGACAAGTCTTAGGTCCTCCCACACGGTTTTAATAAAGCCCTGCGTGGCTGTTTGGTCGCACCCCCTCTTTGGGTCGGTTTGTATCCCTTAGTCCGAGTCCAAACCTATTTTGGTTCGAGTCCTAGTGGGTCTAGGTTTGTGCTTGCGCAACAGAGTTGTGGCCGCACCCCCTAGCCCCTCTTATATACCACTTCACCTGCATGTGAAAGGTTGGACCACCTTTATTCATAAACCCTAGAACTCCATTGTTGATTGCTTGAAGCATTCATCAGGAATTGATATTGCAAGTTTTGCGTGTTATCTGCTATTCCACTGGGAACTAGTTGATACAGGACCACTAGTAGTCAGTGGCTACTCGTGCAAGTGTGTGGATTTACGAATATCCAAGGGATTGGTTGTTGCTGCAATTGGCATCAGGAATCAGCCAGAGAGTTCGTGGAGAGACACAAGTTATCAGATCCTTGTTATCGTGTGAGTTCATCAAGAAGATCGGGCAACCCCTTATCATCTTGGTATCAGATTTACAAGTTAACTCAGTGAGCTATCGTGATCTTGTAGATTAGCTTGTTTTCCTTACCTACCCACCGAAAATCAGCCACAAAAAACAGGAGTAGTTGTTGCCTAGCCGTAGATCATCACCAATTTCACCTTCTAGTTGTTGTTTTGTGTTTGATCTTTGCGTTTCTTTTCTCTTTTTGTGTCTTGTTCTAGTCGGTCTAGGTTTAGGGTTCTTGGTTCTTCGTGTTCTTCCTTGGAGTCCACCGAAAATTCCCCTCCAATTTCCAATCGTGTGCTGCTTGGGAGCCAATCCGAGTTGGACTCGAATTTCTGCCGCGGGAGAAAAACGTCCGATTCCCTGCCGCCGCCGCACTCCTACCCGCACTAGGTTTTCGGCCAGCCGCGCCTTACCAATCTGGCCCCGAGCCCCGTGGCGCGCTTACCACGCGAGCCCCCGCGCGCTGCCGCGGCACGCGTTTTGCGCGTTTTGCTGCCGCGGCCAAACTGCGCCCGCGCGCTGCCGTACGGCACAGATTCGGCGCGTTTTGTTGCCACGGCAGGCTGCCGCCGCTCCAAAACAGCGCAGTTTTCTGCCGTGAGTGCTGTTTTCGCCCTAGCTCTTTTTCCTTTTAGTTTTCGGTTACAATTTCTTTAGGATTTAGTTTCCAAACTTTGTGAGCTATAGCTACGGCCTGTATAAAGCAAATTTTAGGTACCTTTCCCAAAAGAATAGCTATTTTTGCTCCCTCCAGGCTGCTCAATTTCATATCATTTGTGTCACATTGTTAGCATTGTGTTTATTTTTGCTCCTAGCTAGTTTCGGCCAGTTATAAAGTATCAAAAAAAAGAGAAAAACAGAAAATAGAAAAAGAGAAAAACAGAATTGTGAAAAGAGAAAAAGGCCTTGTGATATATTGCTATATTGTTCTTGGAGCTGTTTTACCACTACTATATTGACACTTTCCATTGAGCAATCTTGTGCCTGTGATATTTTGGAGCATAGCTATTGTCTTTCCAGAGAATTGCAAAATTTCCATACATATAATTGCCTTGCCACAATTGTCTCCACTTTGGTGTGTGTTTTCCTAGGTGCTATTTTTCAGTCATCACAAAAAGCAAATAGGACTTGTTATTGGTGTTGTTAGGTATCCATACCAAGCCCCACTATATATCCTGCTTTGCCTTGTGTTAGCTAAAATCCCTGGGTATTCTTTTATTCACACCAAGCCATAGTACTACTGTTTGCTTGTGGTAAGTATTGCTATTCACTTTGGAACAGTAAGTTAACCCATTGCTTTGCTGTTTTGAGTGAGTTGTGAGAGAACACCACATCCCATACTTTTATTTTCACTAACACATTAATCTATGGAGTCTTCTGTGGCTAGTGATGTGCAGGTGGATAAACATGGTTGGAAAGCTACTGAGGCTGCTGCTAAGAAATCTTTTGATGACCCTCTCACATGGGGAGACCTCTCCAAATTTAGAGACATGATCACATCCAGAATTGATAAAAAAATTGGATGAATATGATGAAGTGGTAGCCACCCGAATGGATAAAAAGCTTGATGCCTATGATGAGAGTTTGAGGAGGGATTTACAGCAAATGGATATTAAAATTGAGAAAGCTGCTTCTCAAGAATCTGTTGATATTATGCAAGAATCTCTCACCAATTTGACTAGGCAAATCACACAATTGACTACTCAATTAGAGCAAAGAGATCATGATGATTGGGAACAAGGCCGAGTGCAAGCTTATAATGGCCGTGGTGATTTTCATGCTAGAAGAGTACAAGCTCCAAATAATGCTAGAGAAGATGATGGTTTGGGCAAGCCAAAATTTTCTATTCCTCCTTTCTCTTTTGATTCTGATGATGTGGAGGAATATTTGATGTGGGAGCTTAAAATTGAGAAGCTATGGAGATTGCATGAGTACACTGAGGATAGGAAGATTAAATTGGCCTCTTCTAGTTTTGATGGTTATGCTCTATTGTGGTGGGATAATATTACTCAATTGAGGGCAGAAAATGGTGATCCTGAAGTGATTACTTGGGCTACTATGAAGCAACTCATGAGGACCAGATTTGTGCCAAAAAATTATGTGAGAACATTATATGATAAATTGCAACAATTGAAGCAAGGTACATTATCTGTTGATGCTTATTATAGAGAGATGGAGTTGATTCTTCAGAGGGCTAAAGTGAGAGAAGAACCAGAACATACTATGCAACGTTTTCTGTCAGATTTGCAATTTAAAATCAGAAGCATTGTGAGGCATCTTCAATATAGTGATATGAACGAGTTGCTACATCATGCAAGGGAGGCAGAATCACAGCTAGCTGAGGAGGCCAAATTGAGTGCTAGAAGGCTGTTTCCCCCTCGAAATAGCAATTTTTCTTCTCCATCACCACAACCAGCACCTAGCCGTGGGGTATCTACATCCAAGGCCGAGAGCACACCCTCCACATCTAGGAGGCCAGTGCAACCAGCAGAAAGTGCTAGTGGATCCACCTCTTCCACAGCACGAAACAGAGACATGTCATGTCACACATGTGGTGGAAAAGGCCACTTTAAGAGGGAATGCCCAAATAAAAAGACCATGCTTGTTAATGGAGATAATGAGTATGAGACTGGAGATGATGGTGATCCTAGTGAGGAGGATGATTGTGAGGAGCAAGGAGGTCCACTTGATGCTTATGCCACACATTATCCCACTATTGTTTGCTCCCAAAAAGCTGCTGCTTTGAGTGTTATTCCTTCTCCAAAAAATCAGAGGTACAATCTTTTCCAAACCAAAGCAATTGTAGGTCCTAAAATGGCTTGCAAAGTTATTATTGATGGAGGGAGTTGCGGAAATCTTGCTAGTAAAGAACTATGTGCAAAACTGAAATTGAAATATATTCCACACCCTCATCCTTATTATATCTAGTGGCTGAGTGATAAAGGAGAGATGAAGGTGAGCTACATGGTGAGAGTTGAGTTCCAAATTGGGCCCTATACTGACACCATTGAGTGTGATGTTGTGCCTATGTCTGTTTGTCACATGTTGCTTGGAAGACCATGGCAGTTTGACAGGAATGTTACACATAATGGGAGAGCAAACACCTACCAGTTGAATTGGCATGGGAAGGATATTATTTTGAGATCTATGACACCACAGCAAATTGTAAATGAGTCTCATCAAAAAACTGAATTGAATTTAGAGACTGAGAGTGAGAGAGAAAAACAAGAGAGTACTCCTTCTATGAGTGGTAAAAATAAAAGTGAGGGAGTGAGCCTATTATGTATGCTAGCCACCAAAGAGGATTTGAGAGAGTTTAGAGAGGACCCTACTATGCTTCCTATAGTGCTCATGCACAAGGGAGAAATTTTGGTTTCTTCTGACATGACCCCTATTCCTCTTGGTGTTTCTCATGTGTTGCAGGATTTTGATGATGTATTTTCAGAGGAGGTACCAGCAGGGCTGCCACCGTTGCGTGGCATTGAGCATCAGATTGACTTGATCCCTGGAGCAACATTACCAAACCGAGCCCCTTACAGGACTAATCCCCAAGAAACCAAGGAAATTCAGAAACAAGTGCAGGAGCTACTCGACAAAGGTTATATTCGTATTAGCTTATCTCCATGTGCTGTTCCTGTTATTTTAGTGCCTAAGAAAGATGGTACTTGGCGCATGTGTGTTGATTGTAGAGCCATTAACAACATCACTATTCGTTATCGTCATCCTATACCTCGTTTGGAGGACATGTTAGATGAATTAAGTGGTGCTGATGTGTTCTCTAAAATTGATTTGCGTAGTGGTTACCATCAAATAAGAATGAAAGAAGGGGATGAATGGAAAACTGCTTTCAAAACTAAATTTGGTTTATATGAATGGTTAGTGATGCCTTTTGGTTTAACTAATGCACCTAGTACTTTCATGAGACTTATGAACCATGTTTTGAGAGAGTTCATTGGAAAATTTGTGGTAGTTTATTTTGATGATATTCTCATATATAGCCACAATGAAACTGAGCATGTTGATCACATTAGACAAGTCTTGCATGTTTTAAGAGAAAATCAATTATATGGTAATCTTGCTAAATGTTCTTTTTGCATAGACAAGGTCATTTTTCTGGGATATGTTGTATCTAAACATGGCATTGAAGTTGATGAACCTAAAATTGAAGCTATTAAAAATTGGCCTATTCCAACTAATGTTAGTCAAGTGAGAAGTTTTAATGGATTGGCTGGTTTCTATAGAAGATTTGTCAAGGATTTTAGTACTCTTGCTGCACCATTGAATGATTTAACTAAGAAGGGTGTTGATTTTACATGGGGGGTAGAACAAGATATTGCTTTTGATGAGATTAAGAACAAATTGATTTCGGCCCCATTGTTAATATTGCCTAATTTCAACAAACAATTCGAAATTGAGTGTGATGCAAGTGGTATTGGTAGTGGTGGTGTGCTTATGCAAGAAAACAAACCTGTTGCTTATTTTTCTGAGAAATTGTGATAAGGATGGACCTAAGAACTATGTTCTCACAAGCATGAATGGAGAGTTAATAGAAGACCACATGGACATGGTGAAAACAAACATTCAAGATGGTGAAAACAAGATCACATTGATGAAAACAATAAAGAAAGATGGTGAAAACAATTCATAACAATTGTTATTCCAATAGAACAATTGTTATTCATCAAGATATGGAGATGGTGCCTCCACAAGATCAAATGCACTAAGTGTGGAAACAATGCCATATTGTTATTCCACACTCATGGATGGACAAGGCAAGAGGAGGGCGCCCACAAGGAAGCATCAATGCGCCATATATGTCCTAATAGAAGTAGAATTGGTTTGTATACCAATATTGGCCGCACCCCTTGTGTGTGGGGTCGGTTTGTATCCAATTGTGTTAGGTGTAGGAGTCCTAGTCCTATTAGGAGTAGTGCTTGCGCAAGGAGGGGTCTTGTGGCCACACCACCTCTCATATATACCCCCCCTGGGGCGCATAGGAGGGAGAGAACAAGTTTAAACCAAAAACCAGAAACCCTAGCCTCTAGATTGTATTGCTTGTAAAGCATTCATCTTGAAGTTTACCCATTGCAAAGCAGCGTGATATCTTGTTATTCCAACTGGGAACAAAGGGATACAGCACCACTTGTGATCATTGATCATTTGTGCAAGAGTGTGTAGTTGAGAATATCTAAGGAGCTTGATTGTTGTTGCATTGGCAACGGGGATTAGCTAAGAGAGGTCTCAGTGTAGCACTAGTTATCCAATTATCAGAAAATACAAAAAGAGAGAGTTAGTTCATCGAGAAGATCGGGCCACCCCTTATCATCTTGGTATCAGATTCTCAGGTTTACTCGGTGAGCAAAATTTATCCCTAGTATAGTTGTTTTTTATTTCCTATCCAGAAAAAGCCACACAAAAATTTTAGGTCTAGTTGTTGCCATAGCCTTAGATATCACCATAGTTGTTTTTCTTTTGCTGTTTTTGTGTTAGATTTTGTGTCACCCTTTTTCTGTTTTTAGTTATCTTTGTGTCGGCCAAGATCTAGGGTTCTTGTTTGTTCTTGGCGAAAACCTAGCAAAAACACCAAAAATATCCGCATCATACCACCCACCACCAATCCGATCCACCCTAGATTCATATCCGCACACCCACCACTTGTTGGACTCGGTTTCCTAGTCATATACGTACCCAAACCCCCACCCACCAATCCGCACCAAAACCTTCCATATACATCCCTCATACCCGCAGCACACCTTCCATATCCATTACCTACTCGCACTCGAATTCACATCCCACCGCTGCCGTGCCCTAGTCGAACACGGATTCGCACCGTAACATCCTTACAAAACCGCCCCCGAGCCCCGCATCACGGTTACCAAATCACCTCGCTGTGTGCTGCCGCGGCACAAAAAGTGCGTGTTTCTCTGCCGCGCTCACGTATCACAACCGAACCCCAAAAATCCCCGCAGCACGCTTACAAATCCGTGTAACGCGCCAGTGCGCTCTGCCGCGGCACGAAAACCTTCAAAATCTCTGCCGTGAGTTCTGCCGTGGTTCAAAAACCATCTGTTTTGCTGCCGTGGGTCTAATTTTCTGCCGTGAGCTATTCTAGTCCAAATTTCGCATAGAATCTTTTGTGTTTCTTTTTAATTCCCTGTTTTCATCACTAGGACTTTCCCCTCCATACTTTGTGAACCATAGACACAGCCTTTCTACAGCATCTTTATAGGAACTTGCCCACAAGTATAGCTATTTTGTGCTCTGACAGGTTGCTCTTATTTCATCACCATCATTGTGTTCACTTGTGTTTGATTAATTGTTGCTCCTAGCTTAGTGTAAGGCCATTGAAAAATTCAAAAAAAAATAGAAAAAGCAAAAAGTATAAATAAAAAAAAAGAGAAAAGAGAAAAGAGAAAAGAGAAAGTGCAAAGAGGCCATATTATTACTATTGTTTACTAGTTGAGCTTGCCATTGTGACACTTGGTTTTTCATTGAGCAATCTTGTGCCTGTCAATAAGAGCCTAGCTAGTGACTTTCTAGTGCATTGCAAAATTCCTCCATATATTGCATTGCCACATTTGTCTCCATATTGTGTGAGTTTCCTTGGATCTTTTATATCTTCACAAGAACAGCAAATAGGATTATTACTTTGGTGATTGTTAGGTATCCATACCAAGCCCCACCATAAGCCCTGTTTGCATTGTGATACTTGATAGCTCGGTTATTCTCTTCTCACACCAAAGCACATTGATCATTGCTCCTTGTTGGTAAGTTGATCTTTTTCTCTCTTGGAACATCAAGTGAAGCCTATTTGCTTGGTTTTGATTGAGTTGAGAGAGGCACCACAAACCCATTGTTTATTTTGTTACTAACAAATTAATCATGAGTTCTTCTAGTGATGTTGATGTGCAGGCAAAGAAGAAACCCGAGGATACTGTCCATTGGAATGAGTATGAGGCATTGAGAGATCATTTGTCCAACAAAATTGCTAAAGATATTGAAAGAAGTGATGATCAATTGAGAGAAGATTTGAATGTCATTGATTTGAAGATAAGGGAGTGTGCAACTCAAGAGTCTGTCAATGAGATCAAGGAAGCTATAAGGACTATGCAACTACAAATGACTACAATTACAAATACATTGCAACAACTTCAACAAGCACCACAAGCCATTGCTCCAATTGATGATGGGAGAAGGAATTGTAATGATGGCCGTGGACAAATAGCAAGAAGAGTGCCTTTGGAAAATAATAGAGAGAATGATGGCTTGGGAAAACCAAAATTCTCTATGCCTAATCTTTCTTGTGACTCTGAAGATGTGGAAGAGTACTTAATGTGGGAGCTCAAAATTGAAAAATTGTGGAGATTACATGAGTATCCCGAGGAGAGAAAGGTGAACCTTGCATCTTCTTCTTTTGATGGCTATGCTCTTTTGTGGTGGGATGGCATTACAAAGGATAGAGAAGAAAAAGAAGAGGAAGAGGTGAACACATGGAGAGAGATGAAGCAATTGTTAAGAGATAGATTTGTTCCCAAGAATTATATTAGAACTCTCTATGACAAATTGCAACAATTGAAGCAAGGATCAAAGACAGTTGATGCCTATTACAAGGAGATGGAGTTGATTATTCAAAGGGCTCGAATTAGAGAGGCTCCTGAACAAACAATGCAAAGATTCTTGAGTGGATTGCAATTCAAAATAAGAAGCATTGTGAGGCATGTTACTTACAACAATATGAGTGAATTACTACATCAAGCAAGGGAGGCCGAAAAGAGATTGCAAGAGGAGCTTCAAGTGAGTGCAAGGAGGAGTTTTTCTTCTCAACAATCCAATTTTGCAACTCCTACACCCCCTACCCGTGGACCTTCTACACCCAAACCCGAGCCAATTTCATCAAGTTCAAAGAAGCCCATTGCTTCTACTTCGGGTTCTAGTGGTGCTACACCTCCTCCAAGGAATAGGGACATGACATGCCACACATGTGGAGGAAAAGGACACTTTAAGAAGGATTGCCCCAACAAGAAAGTTATGCTCCTTAATGCTAATGATGAGTATGAGACTGGAGATGATGTTGATCCTAATGATGAGGATGCATATGATGATAATGATGATGATGGTCCTATTGATGCCTTTGCTACAAATTATCCAACTATTGTGTGCACCAAAGCATTGACTATTGCTCCTAGCAAAGATGAGAGCCAAAGGTGCAATTTATTTCAAACCAAAGCAATTGTTGGACCTAGTATGGCTTGCAAGGTGATCATAGATGGAGGAAGTTGTAGAAATCTAGCAAGCAAAGAATTATGTGCAAAGCTAAGGTTGAAATATATTCCACACCCAATCCATACTATATTCAATGGATCACTGATAAAGAGGAGATGAAGGTATGTCATATGGTGAGAGTGGAATTTCAAATTGGACCATACAAGGATACAATTGAATGTGATGTTGTTCCCATGTCGGTTTGCCACCTATTACTTGGAAGACCATGGCAATTTGATAGAAAGGTGCTACATGATGGGAGAGCAAACACCTACCACTTGAATTGGAACAATAAGGATATCATATTGAGGCCTATGTCACCCCAACAAATCATGCATGAATCAAGACAAAAGTTTGAAGTAAAAGAGAAGGGGAGTGAAAACACCAAATCCATGGAGGAAGACAAGCCTAGGCCGAGTGGAACAAGCCTTTTAACTAATGATAATATTTTTCCTAGTATTATTTCTTGTGTACAGGTTTCTCTTGAAGAAAGGGAGCACAAGGAAACATTACAATCATCACATAAATTGGAGGATTATGCCATGGATACAAGAAAGCTTGCTTGTGATATGAAGGTTATCTTTGAAGAAAGGGAGACACAACCTTCAAATTCACAAGATATTGAGGAGATCATACCTACTACACATGAGGAGGTTAGTATTGATAAGGGTATGGATTCCGGTTTGATAACTACAAGTAGTGAATTATGTGATAATTATCAACCATATAAACCTATAAATTCGAAATTTAACAATGTGGTTTTTATTACACATAAAGAAGTACTTGCTATGATACCTTCTAGTGATATTATTTATGATGACATGCTTAAAGAACCAATTGATATACAATGTGCTATGGATAAATTTGGTTATGATAATTCTAACACATATGATACTAGTTTCAAATTTTATTTGATTGGTGATTATAATTTGGATAAAATTTTCATGATACATCACATATGTGTTACTTATAATGAAGTGGCCGAATTACATAATGAGATATTTGGGATAAATATTGATAGATATGATGAAGTGGCCGAATTACATATGTTTAGTTCACCACATTATTGGTTGGATACATGTTCCATTAAATCAAACTATACTTATATTTGCAATTTTGATTGCTATGAGATGAAAGAATATGATTATTATGTGTTGTTTTCATACAAATTTCGTGATCATATGATATATTCACTATATTGTGTTTTGTTAACAACTAATGAGTACCATTATATCTATATATATGGTGCATACACTTTGTTTTTCTTGTTTATTCCGCTTTCAGATGATAACAAGACGAGGACGTCTTGTCTTGAAGAAAGGGAGGATGATAAGGATGGACCTAAGAACTATGTTCTCACAAGCATGAATGGAGAGTTCATAGAAGACCACATGGACATGGTGAAAACAAACATTCAAGATGGTGAAAACAAGATCACATTGATGAAAACAATAAAGAAAGATGGTGAAAACAATTCATAACAATTGTTATTCCAATAGAAAAATTGTTATTCATCAAGATATGGAGATGGTGCCTCCACAAGATCAAATGCACTAAGTGTGGAAACAATGCCATATTGTTATTCCACACTCATGGATGGACAAGGCAAGAGGAGGGCGCCCACAAGGAAGCATCAATGCGCCATATATGTCCTAATAGAAGTAGAATTGGTTTGTATACCAATATTGGCCGCACCCCTTGTGTGTGGGGTCGGTTTGTATCCAATTGTGTTAGGTGTAGGAGTCCTAGTCCTATTAGGAGTAGTGCTTGCGCAAGGAGGGGTCTTGTGGCTGCACCACCTCTCATATATACCCCCCCTGGGGCGCATAGGAGGGAGAGAACAAGTTTAAACCAAAAACCAGAAACCCTAGCCTCTAGATTGTATTGCTTGTAAAGCATTCATCTTGAAGTTTACCCATTGCAAAGCAGCGTGATATCTTGTTATTCCAACTGGGAATAAAGGGATACAGCACCACTTGTGATCATTGATCATTTGTGCAAGAGTGTGTAGTTGAGAATATCTAAGGAGCTTGATTGTTGTTGCATTGGCAACGGGGATTAGCTAAGAGAGGTCTCAGTGTAGCACTACTTATCCAATTATCAGAAAATACAAAAAGAGAGAGTTAGTTCATCGAGAAGATCGGGCCACCCCTTATCAAATTGCATGGTGCCCAATTGAACTATTCTGTTTATGATAAATAATTGTATGCACTTGTTAGAGTTCTTGAGGTTTGGAAACATTATTTGTGGCCAAAAGAATTTATCATACATTCTGATCATGAAGCATTGAGATTTTTAAAGAGCCAATCTAGCCTTAATAAAAGACATGCTAAGTGGGTTGAATTCATTGAATCATTCCCATACATAATTAAATATAAGAAAGGCAAAGATAATGTTGTTGCTGATGCTTTCTCTAGGAAAAATATGCTATTAACTCAATTGGATGTGAAAATTCCTGGTTTGGAGAGTGTAAAAGATTTGTATGCTCAAGACAATGATTTTAAAATTGCTTATGCGAATTGTACTACTGTGAAATCATGGGATAAATTTCATTTGCATGATGGATATTTGTTTAGAGCTAACAAATTATGTGTGCCCGAGTCGTCCTTGCGTTTGTTATTGTTGCAGGAATCACACAGTGGTGGTTTAATGGGACACTTTGGGAGGGAGAAAACATTGATGATGTTGGCTGATCACTTCTATTGGCCACGTATGAGAAGAGATGTTGAGATGTTTGTGAGACGTTGCATCACATGCAACAAGGCTAAGTCAAAACTGAAACCTCATGGTTTATATACTCCTCTTCCTGCACCTACTACACCTTGGCAAGATATTAGTATGGATTTTGTGTTAGGATTGCCTAGGACTAAAAGAGGACATGATTCAATATTTGTGGTAGTTGATGGATTTTCTAAAATGTCACACTTTATTGCATGCCACAAGAGCGACGATGCGTCGCATGTTGCTAATCTGTTTTTCAGGGACATAGTGAGATTACATGGAGTACCCAAGACTATTGTTTCTGATCGTGATGTCAAGTTCATGAGCTATTTCTGGAAGACACTTTGGGGGAAGCTGGGGACAAAGCTGCTGTTTTCCACTACTTGTCACCCCCAAACTGATGGACAAACGGAGGTGGTCAATCGCACATTATCCACATTGCTACGAGCCATGATTAAAAAGAACCTGCGGGAGTGGGAGGAGTGTTTGCCTCATGTTGAGTTTGCATACAACAGGGTTGTACATTCTACTACTCAGCTATGCCCGTTTGAGGTGGTGTATGGTTTCAAACCCATAACACCGCTTGATTTATTGCCACTTCCTGTGCATGAGAGAGTTAATATGGAGGCTTCAAAACGAGCTGATTATGTTAAGAAGATCCATGAGAAGACCAAAGAAGCAATTGAGAAGACAGGAAGACATGTGGCTGAGAGGAGAAACAAGAAGAGGAAGGAGGTACTTTTCCAGCCAGGGGATTTGGTGTGGGTACATTTTCGCAAGGACAGATTCCCCACATTGCGCAAGTCCAAATTGATGCCACGTGGTGCTGGACCTTATAAAGTGCTTCACAAGATTATTGATAATGCATACACAATTGATCTTCCTAGTGATGAGTTTGGTGTGAGTAATTCGTTCAATGTTGCTAATTTATCACCATACCATGGAGATGACCTTGATGCGTCGAGGTCGACGCCTTTTCAAGGGGGGGAGGATGATGAGGACATCCCTAACACATTTGTTATTCCTCCTATTGATGATGATGTTGTTGTTCAAGAGAAGCATGATGAAGTTAGAATTGGTCCAATGACAAGATCAAGAACCAAACTATTAGAACAGCAGGTGAACTCACTCCTTTTAAATTATGATGTTTGTTCTTATGAGAATTTTATACTACCTAAGTCTCTACACTTATGTATGATTCAGATTATTGATAACACAAACATTAATGGAGGCAAGGAGCATGGAGTCATGGAGCAAGGCATAGGAGCACACATGGAGGAAGATGATCAAGCAAGCTCAAGGGAGAAGGAGGAGGTAGAATAAAGTTATGAGGGAATTGAGACCACCAAGGACATGTCCTTGCTTGTCTCAGCCCAAATAATATTTGACGCGTTTTGGCTTATGGGAGCACCGAGGACATGTCCTAGGCCCTCCCATATGGGTCCAATTTATGTGGTGCGTTTGGGGAAGTTATGGGAGCACCAAGGACAAGTCTTAGGTCCTCCCACACGGTTTTAATAAAGCCCTGCGTGGCTGTTTGGCCGCACCCCCTCTTTGGGTCGGTTTGTATCCCTTAGTCCGAGTCCAAACCTATTTTGGTTCGAGTCCTAGTGGGTCTAGGTTTGTGCTTGCGCAACAGAGTTGTGGCCGCACCCCTAGCCCCTCTTATATACCTCTTCACCTGCGTGTGAAAGGTTGGACCACCTTTATTCATAAACCCTAGAACTCCATTGTTGATTGCTTGAAGCATTCATCAGGAATTGATATTGCAAGTTTTGCGTGTTATCTGCTATTCCACTGGGAACTAGTTGATACAGGACCACTAGTAGTCAGTGGCTACTCGTGCAAGTGTGTGGATTTACGAATATCCAAGGGATTGGTTGCTGCTGCAATTGGCATCAGGAATTAGCCGGAGAGTTCGTGGAGAGACACAAGTTATCAGATCCTTGTTATCGTGTGAGTTCATCGAGAAGATTGGGCAACCCCTTACCATGAACTAGCTCATAAGCATACATAAGCTAGCAGATGATACGCAATTAAACACGTATGTACATTACTAGCGACAAGCATAGATAAATTAGTTGACGACAAGGATGTACAAAACATACTTGGAAACCATGCTGAAATCACAGCACACTCAAGTGCATATTTTAACAGACATATCTGGTGATCCTGGAATGACAAGGGATCTGCATGTACAAGCATATATGCAACAGCAGCCGAACTAGCTTTTTTTGTAGATAAAAGGCATTTTATTGCCCAGCTTTGACTTAACAAAGTTCAGAGTTCGCACAGAGTTGATTACACGCGCTGCGGCATACATCTTAGCCAAAGTAGCTTTTAGAGGACATAGATGATGGAAAAACAGGCATCCGAGGAACATAGATGAAAATAGCACACGACAAGTATGTACAGAACATAGATTAAAATAGCAGATGACAAGCAAGTTAAAGCATGCGTGTACATGAACTAGAAGATGACAAGAAAGTTTAAGCATGCATATACATGAACTAGAAGATGACAATCATGGGTGAAATAGCTGATGACAGAAGTTTGCACAATTCACAAAGGGAAGGTGCCCTACAAGAATCTATTGAGGTAAAATGTTGATTACAGAGATGTGAAGAATTCTGGGGGGCTTACAATTGATTTTTTCATAGGCGAAGAGTATGTTCCGTCCGCCTTGTTTATGTGCATAGCTTTGAACAGTTGAACTGCATCTTGATCCTTGTCGTAATAAATCTCATAGCTCCGAGAACCCGTATGATCAGGGTACATGACACAACCTATGCTTTGTGCAGCTTTCAGACATGCCGTCTACACAAACAAAGTATGAAGTATTAGCAACAATCATGGTTATAGAATTGATGCAATAGCAGTTCGAGTGAGAAAAGACACATACATGTTTCTTGGCTGAGCCCCAGCTGGCTAGTAAAGCTTTCCATTCAGCATCTCCAATCTTCTCTATTGGTGGAACTTTAGGCAAAACCTTACTCTTGTCTTTGACTTTGTCCCAATACTCCTTCTTCAGAATATGACGCATGTGCTTTGTACGGCTCTGGAGAGGTTACGATATTGGGGTCGTCGAGGTCCATCAGAAACTTTGACTGAAACAAAAGAAATAACATACTTCAGTTTTATGAACAACAGTGGACAGAACTGGAATCAAGAGTTACAAAACTTACAGCCACATGGCCAGCAAAGGCTTTAAATATGTCGTTCCTGATGAGGGGACGATAACCCGGTATGCCAAATTCCAAGGAGTAACCCGGCCCAAAGGACGCTGTGCAGGATCCGGCTAAGGATAAGGAAATTAGTGAAGGCCCCAGCTTGTAAGCCCAGTAACCCGGGTTGTGGGTTATGGTAAAGGAAAGTTAGGGTTTGTGCGCCGTGTCCGGGTAGGATCCAGGGTGCGCCTTGGAGAATAAGCCAGGGGGTACGGGTGCTTTATAAACCAACTCCCAGGTCTAGTTTAGGCAGAGATCTAAGAACCCTAGCAACATCGTGTGATATCGAGCATCAAGTGTAATCCCAGAGTTGAGTTATTATATCAAGATCGGAGACTCGGCGACTTTGATTGCCGGCTACCAGATCGAATTGCACCATGTTTTCCTTCGAGCTAAACCCTCTCCCGAATACCTGTGTCGTCTTGCCCCAAGATCAGTTACCCCTGGTAACATCTGCCGTGATTATCCCACGACAGTTGGCGCCCACCGTGGGGCCTGCGTCCAAAGGTGTTTACATCACGGGAGAAGCTCGGAAGGGCATGGAGAATCTTGTCATCGGCGAAATCTACATCGACCACGAAGGAGAAAAGGTGGTGGACGATTCCGGCTGGGGCCGGAGTCGGATCACCACGAGACCGGATCCGTCGTGACAATCGGTCGGATCAGCGTCTTCATCGGTATGGTATGTGCTTCCAATTCGGTCCCTGACAACGTTGGATCTGATTCTATGCCAGGAAAAGCCACGTCTATCCGATCAGATGATGAAGAATCGACTGGAACGACATATCCGGCAGAAGAACCCATCGCGGAGTGGGAACAGCCGGAGGAGCCGGCATGGACCCCACGCGACCGGGCCCAAGGAGAAGATAATACCGGGTCTATCCTGGATCTACTGGAAAACCGGTATGAGGAGAACGGTGAGGAAGAACAGCATGAACTCATACCGGATATCGTGCGCCGAGTTGCAGTCTATGCGGCCCCCGCGGCCGACCAAGGAAACGCAACCGCGGCATCACTCGGGGCGGCTCAGGCAGTGGCCCAGCAACAGGGCGCGGCTAACGGAGACCGGGTCTTGACCCGGGTTGATGGAGAGTCGGCGTCAGTAACCAGCCGAGCAGCGGGTGAGGAGTTGCATGCAAACACGTTCGGATTCTTAGAAAACCGGACACCAGGGGCGGGTCCTTCGAACCCGCGCCACCCGGCCCTATTCGATAACAATCTAATTCTAGACCCCACGGTTCTCGCGACGGTTATCACTCCGGAAAACGCAGCGGAACGCGTCAGGGATCTGGATGTGGCGCGTCGTGCGCTGGAACAGCAAAGAAGGCAGGTAGAGGCAGAAAAGCAAGGGATGGCCACACGACGGCGTGAGCTAGATGCGTTGGAAACCCGGCTTCGAGAGGAAACGTCCAGGATACATCAAAGGCACCACACCAGGTTGCCAGCAACGGGCGGGGTTATTAATCCGGCTAATTTATTCGTTACACCTCAGGACCAGCCGATACCAGTGGTGAACCAGGGAACCGCACCCCAACAGATGACAGCAGCGACACATCCGGCGAATGAACGGACCGGGTCACCCCCACCACAAACTAGAGTCACAACCGGCAACGATCTACTGCCGCCGCCACCATCACGATTCCGCACACCAGCCGGCCACTACAACAATCCTATGGACAACGTATATGCGGCGACACTCGCATTGAATCAAATACCTGTGGGAGAGTCGCCCCATGCAGAGAAGACTCGGCAAGCCATCGAGCTGTTGCACACTGCGGTGGCACAGCAAGCCAATTACCCGGATCACAGAAGCGGTATGCACGGGACGCCATACGTCAGCCAGCAGCAAGGGAATATACAAACAAGTTCAGCGCGGCGGAGGGAAGAGCAGCAGCAAATGCCGCCTCCTCCCCGCGCTCAGGCAGCATCAGCAGCACAGGCCGTCGTGGACAGTTCTAGGGCTCGGAGGGCCGCGGCCGGGTCTGCAGCGCATGGACCTCCCGCAGCACCGCGCCCCCCGCGGCATCACACGTTTCTAGAGCAAGGCCGGCTTCAACCGTTCTTGCGGGACCCAAGTGTCTCTCGGACAATATTAGAGCTGAACCTTACCCGGAAAAATTCAAAGAGCCAGGGAAAGTAGTGAATTATGAGCCAACCATGGATCCCGAAACATGGCTAAGCAGTTACGAGATGGCAATGTCAATTCGCAACGCGTCCGAGAACCTCCAAGCCAAGTTCATGTATCTGATGATGTCGGAAGGAGCAGCAAAATTGTGGTTCACCAATCTACCAGAGGGATCGATCAAGTCTTGGGAGGAATTGAAGACCGCGTTTATCAAACACTTTCACGGGACCTGCAGGAAATTATTCACTATTGATGATCTAGAGCGATGCGTCCAGAAGAAGGGAGAATCGGCGCGCAGTTGGGTGCGTCGGGTTATGGAGATACTTCACTCATCCACGGATATCCAGCCCAAGGATGCACTACAGGCCATGGCAAAAACATGCAAGTATATACCTTTAGTGCAAAAGTTAACTCGCATGAAGTCCAGTCGAAATGCGTCGGAAGTCACAATGGGAGAATTGATGGATGCGTGCAACAAACACGCTGCGACAGATACTACAGAAGAAGAAGCTGATGACAAGAAGGCAAAAGCAAACACAAGCGGTAATGGAAGAACCGGCAACGGAACAGCATCAGGCAACAATGGAAATAGCCAGAACAAGCGCCGTTTCGAAGGAGGCTCCGAGTTTGTCGCCAACACAGAAGCCGGGTCTTTGAGGCCAAGAGCAGAAGGAAATTTCAACGGAGGTAACCACAATGGAGGAAACTATCAAGGTCCACCAAGGCCGGGTAACAATTGGGACATATTCAGGATGGCATGTCCGAAGCACAGCAGGAATGGCAGGCCAGCTAACCACTCCCTAGAACAGTGCGCCGATTTACAAAGATGGAAAAATGAGGAAGTGCACAGAGCTATGCGAGGTGCAGGGCGGGGAGGAGGACCGGGTCCAGGGGCAAACCCGGGCAACGGCCCACCCCCAGCTGGTAACCCGGCGGCTGGAAATCAAAGTAATAACCAAGGGGGGGCAGGAGGCTTCCAGGCTAACCCCAAACAATTGGGTCAATATCATGTGCATACCACAGGAGGCTCTAACAAGGACAAAAAGATACTGAAGCAAGCGGTCAACTCAGTTTCGTTAGCCGTCCCGAGATACTTGAGATGGTCAGAACAGGAGGTAACATGGAGCAGAAGGGATCACCCGGAAAGAGTGGAACACCCAGGAGTCTTGGCACTAGTAGTCGCACCGCAAGTCAATGGGTACGAACTGAAGAAGGTTTTAATGGATGGTGGAAGCAGCATCAATATACTGTATTGGGAAACCTTCCTACGCATGGGTCTCAAGGAATCTCAACTGCAAAAAAGCTCAACAGTTTTTCATGGGATAGTGCCGGGTCATTCAGCATGCCCCGAGGGAAAAATCGCATTGGAGGTAGCTTTCGGAGAGTCAAAGGATAACTATCGTATTGAGTGGCTCACCTTTGAGGTAGTGAAATTGCGCAGCCCCTATCACGCGCTATTTGGAAGGCCGGCTTATGCCAAATTCATGGCTAGGCCGTGTTACGTATATCTACAGCTAAAAATCCCGGGTCCCAAGAAGACCATTACCATACATGGAAATCGAGACATAGCAGCCGAATGCGACGAAGGAGATGCAGCAATGGCCGAGCAGGCCTGTAGAAAAGAAGAACTCAAGCATTACCGGTCTCAAGCAGACCCGGAGGATAGAGCCACATCAAAAAGGCCGAGTACTGAAGGTGAAAGAACAAAATCCAAGGTAACGCAAGATGCTAAAATGGTGGCCTTAATCGAGGATGATTCCCCCAAGCGGCCCGCTGTAAAGGAAGAAGCTACACGGCCGCTTACAACCAGCCAGGTCATTGGAACACCCCACCCGGGTTGGCTAGCAAACCCGGTACTCATCAGGAAAAGGTCCAACATATGGAGAATGTGCATTGGTCAAGCCAGACCGGGACCAGTGCTTATGAAGAACTAAACAATGTAACGGG
Source organism: Alopecurus myosuroides (assembly GCA_028641055.1). Taxonomy (NCBI): domain Eukaryota; kingdom Viridiplantae; phylum Streptophyta; class Magnoliopsida; order Poales; family Poaceae; genus Alopecurus; species Alopecurus myosuroides. Next base: position 341,441,759 of record CM054059.1, read on the forward strand.
CAGCAGGTTTCAGACGCGCTCTTTTCCTACCCAGGGTACCTAAGGGGACTGGAAGGTTTTTAATGAGGCGGCCTGCTGATCCAAAAATTTCTAGTATCAATAAAGAGATGGTTATCAAGTCCTATATCATTACATCCTGATTACAAGTAAGTAGTATCCACGCGACATCAGTAATTCAGTATCATTAAAGGCATCAAGTGCATGTAGGTCTTGGGGGTTGGTTGCTCAAGTGACCAACCACTAACCCGAAAGACCCGGCCTTGATGCCTATAAGTTATAAGGGCCGATTATTCGCAAACGAGTACGGCTGCAATCTTATAACTGGACAAAGGAGCCAAATTTTCTTGACTTTTCTTACTTAAGCTCGATGTGACTCGCACTAAAGTGGCATGATTCGTTCGCTTACGATTACAATCAGCCATGAAGCCCAATGGGACTTCCCTGACACTGTTCTCGTATGGATGTAACAACATGGTATCCACGCGAAAGCCGGCTTACAGTACAAGATAGTCAAAAGGTCATCTAAACCACAAGTTTATGCAGAGTACAAGGCTAAAAGCCGGAAACTCAACAATTATCAAGCATAACTTCAGTATTTACACGGAATGGCTTTAGGCTCGCGACTCGGTAAAAAATAATTTGTTCTCTGAGAAAGGCCACACCCCCATGACTCGGACTTTGGGTCATGGGGACTGGGGGACTTCGAAACAGAAACAAACTACTTGGCTATCGCAGTTCGAAAAACCCCACCATCCGAGTCTTGGGGACTTAAAGAAAAAGTCCACGTATCAAAGCCCCCGGTACTCGGAAAACCGAGTCTTCCGAAGGGAGCCAAAATAGAGAATTGGGTATCGAGAAAAAATTCAAAGAATAAGCAAGCAATACGGTTATCAAAAGAACAGAAAAGCCGCAAAGTACATCATGGGCTAAAAAGTGCGTTACAAAGCATAACAGTGTGATTACAAAGCATTACAAGGTATTATGACAATACGGCCCTATTCGGCCTCCTGAGTACGGCCTTCCGGGTCTGAGTCTTGGGTTTGCTGCTTAGCCTTCCTGGCACCCTTACCCGGACTCATTGCATCAGGGCGGACTGGTGGAAGGACGGCTGGTGTAGAGGCAGACGGGCCCGATTTTAACTCGGCCTCCCTCTTCGCAGTCGCTTCCCTCTTCCTGGCCGAGCTAGAAACCCACTTCTCCAAGATATCAAGAGGAGGGGGCGCATCCTCCGTAATAACTTTGCCATCAGCGTCATATGCACTCATAATCGTATTTAGATCCAAGCTATCAGCCAAGGCGGTAGCTGAGGGGCGCACTGCGGCTTGTATGGCTTTGAAATCCTTGGGTGTAAATTTGGAACCGTCAGCCTTGAATTCGGGAAACCCGGATGTTACCTTTGCCGGGTCAAGCTTTGGAAAGAAAGCCTTGGCCAGAGTAAAAGCCCGGGTCATTCCAATTCGGCATGATGAGCGTTTCCAGATCTCAATCCACCTAGGCACAGTAGAACAGGCTTGAACGAGATTCTCTTCACCCGGATATACTTCCGTGGGCCACTTCACAGCATCCAATATGAATTTTGTGCCGGCAAAGAAAGTCCGGAGTACAGTCTTGAGGGTTTTAGCCTTGGTAATGGCATTTTCCTCTGGGGCCGCAAGGTTGGCGCCTGCAGTCGTAGCAAACGAAAGAGCGTATCAGTAATCCCGAGTCTGTTATAATAAATTGAAGACATTAAGCCTATCAGCAGCAGAAAACTTACTGAGCAAGATCTGATAAGTATCGGAAACCTGGTCCGATAGTTTCTTCAGTTCGGTCTGAGCGGCATTGCACTTCTTCTTGTATTTGGACACATCTTTCTTCAAGGTTTTCATGTCATCCTCAAGAATTTCCCTTCGTTTCATCTCGGCAAGAAGAAGTTGCTCGGTCCTCAGTAAAGTTTCATCAGACCGGGTTATCTGTGCCTGTAAGTAGCAAGGAATGCAAGTATTAGTTGAATTGTATGGAAAGCCGAATGTGGTGTAAAGTACCAAGCATCACTTTTGCAAGTCATACTTGGGACTTGGGGACTAGGTATGCAATATGGGATACAAAGTGTCCTTACCTGATGCTCTGCAGCCATGCGCTCCAAGATCTGGCTCTCTGAAGCCTTCATAGTAAGGAGACTGTTCATCAACTGATCAAAAGTATCTTTACTCGTATCAGAAGACCCGGGGCCTTGGAAATTCCGGGAAGGAGCTTTCTTCTTAGTAGGAGGCGGAACCCGGGTCATCCGTGTGTCGGAATCCGACGCTCCTTCTTCTTCACCCAAGACGGTGGTTTTGTTCTTCTTGCTTGCATGGGAAGCGATTGGATACTCGGCTCCTTGCGTGTCCGGGTTTGGCGGCGACGCTTGTTTTTCAGCGCTGGACGCGGCTGTAGCCTTATTAGCCGGGCTCCCCTTACCCGGGTCCTCGGTCTCCGCTTCCTCTTGATCGCTGACAACGACCGTGGCCCTATAAGGTGTTGTCAGTCAATAGTTGAATACACAGTCAAGAAAGGGTGATGAAATATGGCGGAACATCAGGAAAGGGATCTTACCCGGTATTCACTGCAAAGTCACAAGGGAATCCATCGCTGGACTCGGGAGAAGCTGGAAATTATCAAGTTAAATGTCATGTGGGAATGGTTTAAAGGGAATGCCTTGACCCAGAAAAGATAGGGTAATTACCAGCCCGCCGTGGGGGGGTCGATGTAAAACCCGGGTTAAGGGCTTCATCACCCGGGTGGTTTCGAGTTGACCTACGCTTAGGCACGGGCGACTCCTTCAAGAGCGGCCAGTGGGATAATGTCAAGTTATCTCAAATATATCATTAAAGTAATGCGAGTTGAATGCGAGAGGAAGATATGAAACCTTGGAGGTGGCCTCTTGGGTCTTTCTTTTGGATCCGACCTTGATTGTCGGCTCCAGTTCTTCCTCGTCGCTGGCAGATTCCACCTTGCCATCGGAGTTTTCTTCCTCGTCATCTTCTTGTTCTGGATATCATCAAAGTTATGGTTAGAAAGGAAGGGGCTATGGTGAGTTCAAGGGAACCAAATAAAATTCGGAGAGTACCTTCTTCCGAGTTAACCGTATCTTGCTCCTCTGGACTTTCGGAGCTAGGGGAGGCATTAGTTTTCCAAAAATCATCATCAGCCTGAAAAGTGTTGACATAAGGGTTATTAACCGCGTAGAGTGGAAAGAGTAAAAGTAAAGGCATCAAAGTCGGATTTTTACCTTGGGGGCTGGATTCTCAAGTGTGAAGGGCTCTAACCCGGATATGTTCCGGATTACATCGAGCTTTTCCGTCAAGAAACCCTTGATGGTTTTATGAGTGTCGCCAGCTGCGAAGATGTTGTCGGAGTATCGGAGCGGATCAGAAGGTTCCCCTGAATACTCGCACATCAACTTCGTGCGGATGGAATTGGGCTGAATCCTGAAATCAACCCAAGTCTTCACCAGGTTGAGCCCGATGAGGCCTTGGGCTGTAAGAGTGGCAATTTTGGCTAGAAGAGGTTGAATTGCCTCCCTGTCCGGGTCAGGGGCGAAGGCACTAAACTTATCGGAAATATCAAGAAGACCCTCCGAGTAACCCGGCAGTTTCTTTTGACCGGGTGGGGAAGTGTCCTGGCAGTAAAAGTACGAGAGCTGCCAATGCTTTACATGGGAATTAAGGGTGAGGGGTGGCATCAGAGAGTTTTTGCGGCGTTGGATTGAAACCCCGCCGCAAGTGAGAAGCGCCCCATCACCGCTTTCGCGGCATGGTTTGCATTGAAAAAGCTCAATAAAAAGAGCTAGATTTGGCGGAGTGCACAAGTAAGATTCGGAAAGGACAATGAAATGGGAAATATTTAGCACAGAATTGGGTCCGATATCAAAGACACGAAGGCCGTAGTGGCTAAGGATGTCACGTAAAAAGGGGTGACCCGGTGGTCGAAAACCCCGGGTCACATGTTCCACGAAACAGATTACCTCATCTTTTGTAGGGGTGGCCCGGGTCTCTTTACCCGGCACCCTCCATTGGATATTTTCCTGAGGAGGAAGAATTCCCAGTTCCACCAGCTCCTCCAATTTGTCCTTTGTGACCATAGACCGTGCCTAGTTGGCAGAAATGGTGTTGGTGGCCTTAGCCTTGGTTGGAGTTTTCCCCTGTTTCTTGGGAGCCATGTGGTGGACCTGCAAAGTACAAGGTAAGAAGAAAATTAAGGCATGGAAGTTGCGAACCGGCCAAGTATAAGCCGTGTAATATAGAGACATGAAAAATTGCGAGTGATCCGGGTGTTAGTTCGCAGAGCAAAGTTTGAAATTACGCGGGTATCGGGCATTATGGCGAAAATTATGGGATCTAAATGCCGAAGAAGTTTTTTGAAGACAGTAGACGGCTTCCTGGGCACTCAACGTGATTAAAAGAAACTAGAAAGGAAAGGTCCAGCCGGGTGATTAATGCAAAGGCGGAAATTTCGGGTAGTTCGAGCCTAGATTGGAAGCTCTATTTTTGAATTTGTGGTGGGAATAACGATTGCGGGCAGTAGGAGAGTGTATTGGAGTATGCGCTTTATTCATTGTGCATGCTAGGAGAGAATGTGGGCAATCTAATTCGGCATAGCCGAGAAATCCGTGTCGGGCAGATTTGGATCTAGTTTAAGATGAAATTCAAAAATTGCAAGGGAAAATTAATGGGCGCAAAAGGCTTACCGGAGGAGATCTGAGTGAAGCCTTGCGGAGGCAAATGGCGCAGCCCTGGTGTCCCTTCGCGGTTCTTGATGGGCCGGATGGAGATTCGCCGGCGGGTCTCGGCGGCGGCGCGGGGCGAGCGGTGGCGGAGCGCAGCCTCCGTCCGATGGGCTCCGGTGACGCGCGCGGGATTTCCGTGGTGGCGCTCAGCGGGAGTGAGCTCTGAGGGAGAGAGGAAGCAGAGTGGGGGGAAATGAGCCGTTAGGGTTTAGGTTACCCCCCAGGGAGCTTATTTATAGGGTGAGTGGATAAGCCCGGTTCACTGAACGGGAGCCGGGAGTTACGGAAATAAACGGCTGTTAATTTGAGTTTTGGCGAGATATGCGCCAAATATTGTGCAAGGTCTCTAGGTAAAAGGAAGAAGGAAATTAACCCCGCGATTTCAGGGTCGATTATCGGGTGCGAAATTTTGACATTTTGGGATTTTATCTGGGAAAGTAAGTTGGGTAATTGGGAAAGAGCCGGATTACTATATGGCCACCATGGAGTAAGGCCTAGCTGAATATCAAACATCTTAACCCGGTCTCTATATGCCCGTACGTTTAATATCTTTGCAGGGAATAGCAAGCGCTTCAAGGAGGATCCATGAAGCCCAGGCTATTCTGGAGACTACTGATGAGGGGACGATAACCTGGTATGCCAAATTCCAAGGAGTAACCCGGCCCAAAGGACGCTGTGCAGGATCCGGCTAAGGATAAGGAAATTAGTGAAGGCCCCAGCTTGTAAGCCCAGTAACCCGGGTTGTGGGTTATGGTAAAGGAAAGTTAGGGTTTGTGCGCCGTCTCCGGGTAGGATCCAGGGTGCGCCTTGGAGAATAAGCCAGGGGGTACGGGTGCTTTATAAACCAACTCCCAGGTCTAGTTTAGGCAGAGATCTAAGAACCCTAGCAACATCGTGTGATATCGAGCATCAAGTGTAATCCCAGAGTTGAGTTATTATATCAAGATCGGAGACTCGGCGACTTTGATTGCCGGCTACCAGATCGAATTGCACCATGTTTTCCTTCGAGCTAAACCCTCTCCCGAATACCTGTGTCGTCTTGCCCCAAGATCAGTTACCCCCGGTAACATCTGCCGTTATTATCCCACGACAGTTCCTTTTCTTGTACCGCCTCCAATGGAGAAAGACGGGGACAACCTCCTTGGCTGCAATTGAACATGCAGTGGCATGCATGGCACTAATCTTATCGGCAGCTGGCCTAGTACATCCAGGAGGAATAACTATTCTGATCCTCTTTCCTCTGGAAATCCTGTCCAACCCCTTTCCCATGTTTATTCCCCTTTCAACCCCACCTCCACCACTTATAGTGATATCTCCAGGTTGATTATCTAAAAAAAATGTGGCCGCGCTAGAATTAGTGTTCTGCATTTCGGATTTAATTCTGGAAATGGATAGCACAGTTCTGCAACATGTTACCTTCCTGGCACAAGTGATGCCGATCTTCAGACCATGGGTCAGAAACCAGTGCCTCGGAGTGGGCATCTACCTCCTCAACTTGGGAACCTTTCCCCTCATGTTGGAATGGTGGGAGCTCGACTAGGGGACCTGGCAGCTGGGCAACGAGAAGATCCTGCCCGTATTGGGTGTGTGTCTCCTCGCGGCGGTCAGGTACATCCTTGTATTGGGCAGCTTCCATATGGCCATGGGAAACTATCTGCGTGTTTTGGGCAGATTCCTGCTGGCCAAGTTGGGGAGCTTCTTGCTGGACTTGGGGAGCTTCCTGCGGGACTTGGGGAGCTTCCAGCTCGAGCGGGGCGGCTGCCTTCTCGGTCACCATAGCTACCACCTTGGTTTGGACCGCAGCTGGCTACTTGTGTTCGACATCTGCCGTCTTGTCATTGTCAGATGGCTTCTTGGGGGTCTTAGATGGCTTCTTGTTCCCGGGTGGTGGTGGCCTGACTGGATCTGTGGGCTGGTTCTGCAATCTCGTACTCCTTGTTCGACCCGTTCTGAGTGCGGAAACTGCCAGTGCAATCTTATGGATATTTTTATCTCCTGTCGGAGTAACAAGTGATGTGTTGTTAGATTTGTCAGCACGGACACACTTCTTGCCAGTCAAGGAGTTGCTGCCTGGAGGCATCTGCGCCCTACCGGATGTCGTCTTGACTTTGAGTTTCCTAGCCTGCACAGTTCATATGTACAGATCAATGGGGATGGTAGCACAACATATATGTAAATGCAGTAATTAGGCCACCAGTCCCACACGAGATAAGTAAGGAGCACCTTCATTGCTGAGCTATCATGAAAGGGTGTTGAGCTAGAAGGTAAGGGTTCAGCCTCTTCCGTGAAGTCTTCCTCCCCTCGAGGATCATACTTGGATCCAGAGCTTTCCTTCTTGCTCTTTTTAGGGGAGAGTACGGTCGGGTTTGCAACAACACGTGCTAATATTTTACCCAGCCGCGGATGGTTTCTCAGGACATTATTGATTTTTGTTTCATCAATGTATTTTATAGGTGGTTCTAACATAAATAAAGATCTCAACGTAAGCTACAAACATCACACTAGATACTATAAGAACCCATTAAAGCTACAGAGTAAGATTTGGGTTTCTTTCATGGAGTGATGTTCTAACATATAGTGCTGGTGTTGATTGTTCTGTACTACTCCCTCCGTTCACTTTTATAAGGCACGCTACTTACCATTTCAATTTTAACAACATACATAGTAAAATGAGTGCATCTATGTACAAAATAAGCAAATTTTGACCATAGAAACTCATCAAACATAAAAAAGCACATAACGGGCAATTTTTACGATATCAGGAACTAAAACATAAACAAAAATGTGTGGGGAATAAGCATCAAACAGGCTGAAATAATTATCTCGAGATCACCTAAGGATTTAGGTGCTTTTTCTTACTGCTTGTAATGGCTGAAACCATCTCTCCAGGAGTCAAGGTGGCAGGCCTTGACGAGATAGTTGCCTTGAGGTTAGTGACGAGGTGGCAGACCTCGACGAGTAAGTTGCCGCGAGGTTAGTTAGGCGGTGGCAGGCCTAGATGTAAGATGAGGTTGGTGACGAGGTGGCCGAACTGCAAGCTGGACAACAAGGTGGCAGATCTTGACGGCGACGTGGAAGGCAAGGTGGCAGATCTGGCGGTGAGGTGGCAGATCTGGCAGCGAGGTGTAAGATCTAGCCGGCGACCTGAATGACGAGGTGGCAGAACTGGACGAAGAACTGGAAAAGCTGGGCAGCGACCGACGAGTTACACGGCGAGGTGGAAGACCCGCACGGGGGAATGCTAGACCGGGACGGAGCTACGTGGCGAGGTGGGAGAGCGGGACGGAAAGCTACGCCGCGACGTGTGGGAGCGGGACGGAAAGCTACACAGCAAGGACGCGAGGTGGGAGAGCTATGCGGCGAGGTTGGAAGAGAGGAAGGAGGGAAACTTCGTCAATGGAAAAAAGGGGGCGGGGGGGATTTCGTTGAGAGTCCGCGGGTGGGTAGAGGAAGGTGCGAAATTTTGCAAGAGGCGTCGCGCGCGTTGTGGGAGAGGCGCCAAAGTTTGATCCATAATTTGGGGTGGGTGCGGCACGAAAATTCTGCGCGCGCGAGTTCGTGTGGGCGTGGCCAGAAACATTGCTGGCCGTCGGATGCATGATGGGTGACTTAAACAAATTGACAATCTATGCAATTGGTTATCAAATGACTATGTAATTAAATGACTATGTAATTAAAATTGGGGAATGTCAGAATCCCGCCTAATTGGGGAATGTCAGAATCCCGCCTAAGACTAACAAGATGTAACCCTATCATATCTATACAAATATTATGTGAGGTTCCCCCTGTTCCGACAAATCCGGGACTTTTGGGCTCTAAGTAGTCCTGGAGCCCGCCAAAGAGAATCTGACGCCGGTGAAGCCGTAACAAAGAGAGTGAGGGAATCTTGGGAATCCAATACACATGCCACACTCTAATACACGTGGTATGGAATACCATGGGATTTGGTGGCATTCAGACGGACAAACCCTAGCCCCGCTGGGGAAAAAGGTGAACTGCCCTTCTGGTCCCTCTACGTGATCCGGAAGGGGGTAGCAAAGTGGAACCAATTGCTTCGTTGTGTTAAGTTAGGCCCAAGGAACAACCAAGAGAATGGTAGAGCCCACCTCTTGGCGATATTCCCCCTGTTCCGACAGATACGGGAGTTTCATGCTCTAAGTAGTCCTGGAACCCGCTAGAGAAAATCTGACGCTGGTGAGGCCCTAACACAGAAAGTGAGGGAATCTTTGGCATCCAAGACCCATGCCACACTCTAACACACATGGTATGTCCTGCCATGTGATTTGGTGGCATTCAGATGCTCCGGAGGCCTCTCCGGAGAAACCCTAGCCCCGTTCGGGGGAAGACGGAACTGCAGTTCTGGCCCCTCTACGTGAGGCGGAAGGGTACCAAAGTGGAACCAATTGCTTGGTTGTGTTATGTTAGGACCAAGGAACACCCAAAGCAATGGTAGGGCCCACCCTATTGGAATGATTCACCCCACCCCCTCCGCCCCGTTCCAACAGATCCAAGAGTTTTGTGTTCTAATGTAGTCATGGAACCCGTCAGAGAGAGAATCTGACGACGGTGATCCCTAATACGGAGAGTGAGGGGATCTTGGGCATCCAAGACCCATGCCACAATCTAGCTAACACGAATTTTATGGCGCATACCATGTGTTGTGGTAGCATTCAGACGCTTTGGAGCCCTTGTGCGGAGAAACCCTAGCCCCGTTGGGGAAAAAGGCAGAGTTGTCGTTCTGGCCCCTCTACGTGAGCCGGAAGGGGTAGCAAAGTGGAACCAATTGCTTGGTTGTGTTAGGTTAGACCCAAGGAACACCCAATACAACAGTAGGTCTAACCTCTTGGCAAGATTCCCCTCGTTCTGATAGATCTGGGAGTTTCGGGCTCTAAGTAGTCCTGGAACCCACGAGAGAGAATCTGATGCCGGTGAAGCCCTAAAACAAATAGTGATGGAATCTTAGACATACAAGACCCATGCCACACTCTAACACACATTTTAAGTCATACCATTTGTTCTGGTGGCATTTAGACGCTCCGGAGTCCCTCTCCGGAGAAACACTAGCCATACGCTAGGGAAAAAAGACGGAATTGTCGTTCTCTCCTCTCTACGTACATGAGCCCGAAGGAGGTAGAAAAGTGGAACCAATTGCTTGGTTCTGTTAGGTTAGGCCAAAGGAACACCCAAGACAATGGTAGAGCCCACTGGCAAGATTCCCCACGTTCTGTCAGATTTGGGAGTTTCGGGGTCTAAGTAGTCCTGGAGCCCACCAAAGAGAATCTGACGCCGGTGAAGCCCTAACACGTAGAGTGAGGAAATAGTGGGAATCCAATACGCATGACACACACACATTGTATTGCATACCATGGGATCGGATTTGGTCGCATTCAGACGCTCCGGAGCCCCTCTCTGGACAAACCCTAGCCCCGGTGGGGAAAAATTCGGAACTACCATTCTGGCCCCTCTATACGTGAGCCGGAAGAGGGTAGAAAAGTGGAACCAATTACTTAGTAGTGTAATTTTTTGCCCAAGGAACACCCAAGACAATGGTAGGGAACACCTCATGGCACGATTCCCCTCGTTCCATCAGATCCGGGAGTTTCAGGCTCATAGTGTTGGAACCCGCCAGAGAGATTCTGACACCGGTGATGCCCTAACACAGAGAGTGAGGGAATATAGGGCATACAAGACCCACGCCACAATATAACAAACATTTTATGGCATACCATGGGTTGTGGCGGCATTCAGACGCTCCGTAGCCCCTCTCCCGAGAAACCCTAGCCCCTTGGGAAAAAAGACGAAACTATCGTTCTGGCCCCACTACGTGAGCCGGAAGGGGGTAGAAAAGTGGAATCCATTGATTGGTTGTGTTAGTTTTAGGTCCAACGAAGACCCAAGTCAATGTTAGGTCCCACCTCTTGGCAATATTCCCCTTGTTACGTTAGGTCCGGGAGTTTCAGGCTGTAAGTAGTCATGGAACCCGCTAGAGAGAATCTGACGCTGGTGAAAGCTTAACACAAATAGTGAGGGAATATTCATCATCAAACACCCATGCCACAATCTAACACACATGTTATGTACTACCATGTTATTTCGTGGCATTCAGACGCTACGGATCCCCTCTCCGGAGAAACCCTAGCCCTAATGGGGAAAAAGATGGAATTGTCCTTCTAGCACAGCTATCTGAGCCTGAAGGGGTTAGAAAAGGAAAAGCAATTTCTTGGTTATGTTAGGTTAGGCCCAAGTAACACCCAAGATAATGGTAGGGCCAACCTCTTGGAAATATTTCACCCCTTCTGTCATATCCGGGAGTTTCGGGCTCTAAGTAGTCGTGGAACTCGCTAGAGAGAATTCGACGCTGGTGAAGCCCTAACAGAGAGAGTGAGCGAATATTTGGAATCCCAAACCCATACCACACTCTAACACATATGATATGGCATACCATGTGTTGTGGTGGCACTCATACGCTCCGGAGTCCCTCTCCGGGGAAACCCTAGCCCCATTGGGGAAAAAGACGGAACCGCCGTTCTGGCCTCTCCGCGTACATGAGCCGGAAGGGGTAGCAAAGTGGAACCAATTGCTTGGTTATGTTATTTAGGTCCAAGGAACACCAAAGTCAATGGTAAGGCCCACCTCTTGTCAATATTTCCCCTGTTCCGCCAGATCCGAGAGTTTCGGCTCTAAGTAGTCCTGGAACCCGCAAGAGAGAATCCGACGCCGATGAAGCCCTAACAAAGAGAGTGAGGGAATCTTGGTCATCCAAGACACTTTCCACACTCTACATCACACATGGTATGGAAATACACATGGTATGACATACCATGTGCTGGCATTCAGACGCTCCGGAGCCAATCTTCGGAGAAACCATAGCCCCTTGGGGAAAAGACGGAACTGACGTTCTGGCGCCTCTACGTGAGCCGGAAGGGGGTAGCACGGTGGAAACAATTTCTTGTTGTTATATTAGGCCGAAGGAACAACCATGTCAATGGTATTGCCAACCTCTTGGCAAGATTTCCCCCATTCTGTCATATCCGGGAGTTTCGGGCTCTAAGTAGTCGTGGAACCCGCTAGAGAAATCCGACGCTGGTGAAGCCCTAACACAAAGAGTAATGGGATCTTTGGCATCCAAGACACATGGCACACTCTATCACACATGTTATGGCATACCATGGGACTTGGTGGGATTCAAACGCTCCGGAGCCCCTCTCCGGTGAAACCGTAACCCCGCTGTAGAAAAAGACGAAATGTTGTCCTGGCCCCTCTACGTGAGTCGGAAGAGGGTAGAAAAGTGGAACTAGTTGCCTGGATGTGTCATGTTAGGCCAAAGGAACACCCAATACAATGTTAGGGCCCATATCTTGGCAAGATTCCCCCCGTTCCGTCAGATCCGGGAGTTTCGGGGTGTGAGGAGTCGTGGAACCAGTAAGAGAGAATCTGACGCCGGTGAAGCCCTAACACAAAGAGTGATGGGATCTTTGGCATCGAAGACACATGTCACACTCTATCACACATGGTATCTCATACCATGGGAATTGGTGGGATTCAAACGCTCCGGAGCCCCTCTCCGGTGAAACCCTAGCCCCACTTTAGAAAAAGACGGAACTGCCGTCCTGGCCCCTCTACGTGAGCCGGAAGGGGGTATGAAAATGGAACTAGTTGCTTGGTTATGTCATGTTAGGCCTAAGGAACACCCAATAAAATGGTAGGGCCCACCTCTTGGCAAGATTCCCCCCGTTCCGTCAGATCCGGGAGTTTCAGGCTGTGAGTAGTCCTGGAACCCGGAAGAGAGAATCCGACGCCGGTGAAGCCCTAACATAAAGAGTGATGGGATCTTTGGAATCCAAGACACATGACACAATATAAAACACATGGTATGGCAAAAACTTGGTTTTGGTGGGATTCAGATGCTCCGGAGCCCCTCTCCGGTGAAACCCTAGCCCCGGTGTAGAAAAAGACAGAACTGCCGTCCTGGCCCCTCTACGTGAGCCAGAAGGGGGTAGAAAAGTGGAACTAGTTTCTTGTTTGTGTAATGTTAGGCAAAATCAACACACAAGACAATGGTAGGTCCCACCTATTGGCCAGATTCCCCCCGTTCCGTCAGATCCGGGAGTTTCGGGGTGTGAGCAGTCCTGGAACCCGGAAGAGGGAATCCGACGCCGATGAAGCCCTAACACAAACAATTGATGGGATCTTTGGCATCCAACACACATGGAACAATATATCACACATGGTATGGAATACCATGGTACTTGGTGGGATTCAGACGCTCCGGAGCCCCTCTCCGGTGAAACCCTAGCCCCGCTGTAGAAAAACACGGAACTACCGTCCTGGCCCCTCTACATGAGCCAGAAGGGGGTAGAAAAGTGGAACTAGTTGCTTGGTTTTCTCATTTAATCCCAATGAACACCAAATACAATGTTAGGGCACACCACTTGGCAAGATTCCCCCCATTCCGTCAGATTCGGGAGTTTCAGGGTTTGAGCAGTCCTAGAACGACCCGAAAGAGAGAATCTGACGCCGGTGAAGCCCTAACACAAAGAGTGATGGTATACTTGGCATCCAAGACACATGACACACTATAACACACATGGTATGGCAAACACTTGGTTTTGGTGGGATTCAGAGGCTCCGGAGCCCCTCTACGGTGAAACCCTAGCCCCGGTGTAGAAAAAGACGGAACTATCGTCCTCGCCCCTCTACGTGAGCCGGAAGGGGCTAGCAAAGTGGAACTGGTTGCTTGGTTGTGTAATTTTAGGCCCAATTAACACCCAAGACAATGGTAGGCCCACCTATTGGCAATATTCCCCCTGTTCCGTCAGATCCGGGATTTTGGGGTGTGAGCAGCCCTCGAACCCGGAAGAGAATCCGACGCCGGTGAAGCCCTAACATAAAGAGTGATGAAATATTTGGCATCCAAGATACATGTCACACTATATCACACATGTTATGGCATACCATGGGTTTGGGTGGGATTCAAACATTCCGGAGCCCCTCTCCGGTGAAACCCTAGCCCCGTTGTAGAAAAAGACGGAACTGCCGTCCTAGCCCCTTTACGTGAACCGGAAGGGGGTAGCAAAGTGGAACTAGTTGCTTGGTTGTGTTATTTTAGTCCCAAGGAACACCCAAGAAAATGTTAGTGACCAACGCTTGGAAAGATTCCCCCCATTCTGTCAGATCCGGTAGTTTTGGGGTGTGAGCAGTCGTGGAACCCGGAAGAGAGAATCTGACGCCGGTGAAGCCCTAACACAAAGAGTGATGGGATATTTGGCATCAAAGACACATGTAACACTCTATCACACATGGTATCGCATACCATGGGAATTGGTGGGATTTAGACGCTCCGGAGCCCCTCTTCGGTGAAACCCTAGTCCCACTTTAGAAAAAGACGGAACTGCCGTCCTGGCCCCTCTACGTGAGCCGGAAGGTGGTATGAAAGTGGAACTAGTTGCTTGGTTGTGTCATGTTAGGCCCAAGGAACGCCCAATAAAATGGTAGGGACCACCTCTTGGAAAGATTCCCCCGTTCCGTCAGATCCAAGAGTTTCGGGCTGTGAGTAGTCCTGTGTCGTGGTGGTGTCACGGCAGATGCCATAGGATGGCTAAAGATGTGGGGACGAAGGACGCTGGAGGCGCTCGGGGAGGGATCACGCGACGAGTAGACGCGTGAAGGATGAAACAAGCACTGCAAACAACACGATCTACCCAGGTTCAGGGCCCTCGTGAGGAGGTAAAACCCCTACTCCGTCACGGCAGATGCCATAGGATGGCTAAAGATGTGGGGACGAAGGACGCTGGAGGCGCTCGGGGAGGGATCACGCGACGAGTAGACGCGTGAAGGATGAAACAAGCACTGCAAACAACACGATCTACCCAGGTTCAGGGCCCTCGTGAGGAGGTAAAACCCCTACTCCTGCCTTTCTCTCTGTATTTTGATGTCACACCGAGTAGCCACAGTACAATGGTTCTTGCTACCGAGTAGCCACTCTTCTCTCTACCAGATGAACTAGGTCAAGAACGTGAACCAGTCCAGGATCTAGGTCAGCATCCCTCGCGCAGGAGGGGGCAGGGCACCTTATATACTCGGTGCCCCGCCGGATACAGCCAAATACAAACAGATGTCGACATTGTGTGCACACCGTCCTTCTTCCGAGTTCCCGCTGACAGCTTTGGCTTCTAGATTTGTCCCGGTGCGGAAAGTCGTTGGGCAAAACCAAGTGTCCAGTCTGTTATCACTGTGGCGAACACAGAGTAGGTCCCCCCTATCCTGCGACGCCCTGCTGACACACTGTCGCTGTCAGGCACGCCGTCCTCAGATGAACAGTGCTGTGAACAGTGCCAAGTACGGACCCGGGATACGCGGGATTCTGTGTCAGAACGGCTCCTTTGACTTCTGGCCCGAGTAGGTTCCCGCCATTTCTACTCGGACCAGCCCTTCTATTCGGAGGAGCATAACTCTCTTGATTCATCCTTCTGGCCGTCTAGGTGTAAGACCGGGTAGCAGTCGACCGGGTAGCGAGTACCAGGTAGCCGGCTACTCGGCCAAACATCCCTTCTGATCTTGCCTTTAGCACTTGCCTTTACCCTACTCGGGGGTAACCCCCCGACAGCAGTCCCCGAAGCTGGTAGAGTCCTGCGAATTCGTTCACTGGGCCCTGCCAGCTTAAAAACCAACCTTGACAGTCTTGCCCTTGAACCTTGGGATACCGAGTGAAAACCTTCGAGTAGCCCTTGATCTTGTTTCTTCTCTTCCGAATAGGGCCACTTTTCTTCTCTGTAGCCGAGTAAAATGACTTGGTGAAATCTTGAAACGGAATCTCTGCTTGATAGAGCACAATCCGGCTTTCCGCGCTACAACTGGGCACGTGTCACGCGGACATGACTTCGACGCCTCGGTGCCCGGGAACTGACAGGCCACGCGCCCAGTTTTCACGGGGTGGGCCCATCAGCCCGTTACGTCCCATCACGCGCAGTAATTGCCCACGATCTCGTCGTGGGATCTAATGCGGTCGTTACGCGCGCGTTCCGCGCTGTGTGCGTTTCTAACCGGCCCACAGACCCCACGCCACACGATTACTGCCACGGTCGATCCCACTTCCTCAACTCGTAACGGTAATCCGAGGAGCGGTATAAATACCCCCTCGGTAACTCCTTCTTCTCCTTCCGCTCACAATTTCCCCTCTGCCTTCTCGTTTCTCCGCCGCCGCAGAGCTCCTCGCCGCTGCGCAACTCACTGCGCCGCCGCGAGCTTCTTCACACACCAAATCCTTCGATCTTTTCCCCAATTTCCTCCTCACCGCCATGGCTCGCGACGACAACGCTTGCGTCGGCTGGGCCGGATCCGAGGTCACCGCCGAGGACTGCCAATGGCTGGTGAACACCCGGATCCGAGGTCGCTGCCGGCAACCTGACGGTGAGCTCGTCCCTGCCCCGCAGGAAGGTGAGCACGTCGTCTTCCTCGCGCACTTCGCGCGAGGATTCGGGCTTCCAGCATCAAATTTCCTCCGTTCGTTCCTCGACCATTACGGCCTCCAGATGCACCATCTCCCTCCGAACGCCGTCGTCTTCCTCTCGTACCACGCCGTGGTATGCGAGGCCTTCTTGGGCGTTCGCCCCACAACAGAGACTTGGTCCAGGTATTTCTTCTTTCGCCAGCAGAGCAAAGGCAAGAAGGACGGCGCGGACACCAGCAGCCGGATAACAGAGACCGGCAGCGCCATGATGGTGCAGCGCCCTGGAACCAACCATCCGCGCATCAAGGGACTGGATTCTGTCCGCAAGTGGCAGAGGACGTTCTTGTACGTGCAGAATGTCCCCGCCACGAAGGGAGCCAAGGTGGAGGACCGAATCAACCTGCCCCGTTGGAGCAACCGATCTCCCACCGGGCAGAACTGGCGGACCAAGCCGTCCATCGACAGCAACCTGAAGCAGATGGACGAGCGCCTCGCCTATCTGGCTGGAGAAGGGCTCAAGAGCGACGACCCAATCGCCTGCTGGATCTCCAAGCGGGTGCTGCCGCTCCAGCACCGCGTCTACCCCATGTGCTACATGGGCGGCCCCCGCGACTGTACTCGGACAACCACGTTCGAGCTCAGCAACGCGGATGTCGCCGCTCATGCGCGGTCCATCATGACCACTGGCCTCAGGGACAATTGGCAGTATGGCTTCATCCCATATAGCCGTACGAAGCCAATCGAGCGGGTATGTACTTCTTATCCTATTTCTTGTATGCATGTTCCGAGTAGATAGCCTTCTTATCTTGCAGCGACTAGTATTTGCACTCTGCGTCGAGTAGGGTACTTAGCAGAACTGCTTAGGCTTAATGTGCTTTACGTTTGCACGCCTTGCCGAGTAGCACACGGAGTAGCACTGCTTAGGCTTAATGTGCTTTATGTTTGCACGCCTTGCCGAGTAGGATGCCTCTATGCTACTCGACTAACTTGTGATGTTTCTCTATTCTTCAGGTCCTTGCTCGCCAGCTCGCTGAGAGCATGGAACGCTTCGAGGACAACTGGTCGGACGACCGAGAGGAAGACGACGAGGTCTCCTTCGAGACCGCGGACAAGCTCAACCTCCCTCATGCCGCTCAGATGGAGAAGCATCAAGTTGACGCGTCTATCCTTGATTGGTCCGAGGATGATGACGAAGGTAATTGAGCTCATCTTGTCTGGCCGCTAGTAGCGCAACCCCACTTCCTCCCGCTTCTGAACTGTTTCCTTCTTCCCAATGGTACAGACGATGCCGGTGCTAAGGAGGAGGGCGAGGACGAGGAGGAGGACGCCCTGGCCGTTGATCCGCTTGCAGTCGCCACTCCTGTGACTCGCAAGAGGACGGGTAGCGGTGCTCAGGAGCCCCCCTCCAAGAAGACGAAGACGGCCGGGAAGAAGACCAAGAAGGCCGTGGCAAAAGGGCGACGGCTACCCCCTTCCCGCAAAGGGTAAGCCACTTTCTCCTAAGCTATACACCTCTGTGGCCGCAATTTCCCAATCCTTTTACTCCGCTATTTCTTCTCGATTTCTTCTGTCCTTTTTCCTTTTCTAAACTTCTTTCTTCTCTTCAGCGCCCCCTTGGACGCTAGTGCTGCCGTTGCATCCACCAAGCCCAAGAAGAAGACCGCCATCGATGTTGACAAGCTCATCGAGATCTCCGAGGAGCACGAGGACGCCGCACGGGATGAGGCGCGTGCATCCTCTCCCATGAAAGGAGACGACTCCGACGACGCTCGGTACATGGACAGCGACGCCCACGACACCGAGCAGGAGCAGCAGGCCCGCGCAGAACAAGAAGCGCGGGACGCTGATCGCGACGCGAGGACACCTTCTCCTCCGGCCACCACGGCCGAGGAGAACTTAGAACAAGATCTTGAGCAGCATGATGACGCCGCCCTTGAGCGGCGAGAAGAAGACCAAGAGCAGCCAGCGACAGGGGCTGCTGAGCATGACGACCCCGCGGCCCAGCCGCGGGTAGAAGGACAAGACGCCACACAGCAAGACCCCGCTGCCGAGCAGCGGGTTGAGACAATTGATGAGATGGAGCAATACCCTCTGAGCGACGCGCAACCAGACGCCGCGCAGGGTAGCGCTCAGGCGGATGCTACGCCGGGTAGCGCGCCCTTGGCGCCGCCTACCCAGCAGGGCACTTCCTCCACCGCGCCAAACTCCCCATCAATGAAGAAAACCAAGACAACATCCAACCCTCCGGCCAAGCAGCTTATCAAGAAGATCAAACAGGAAGCCGTTGAAAAGAAGGCCGCCGAGAAGAAGGACGCCGAGAAGCAAACTTCCGGGAACCAGGCCGCCGAGAAACCAGCTGGCCAGCCAGAGGGCACTGTCCGCAGGAATCCCTCGCGTAGCGGTGCGCATGGTGCTGCCACGATGCTGCCGCCAAGACCAACTGCCAAGCCCGACCAGCTCACCATCCGTGAATCTGAAGCGGCTGCTGACACCGCCGCAGGATCCAGCTTCCCAGATCCACCCACCTTCCCACCTTACATGGTGAAGATGAGCCAGCAGCACAGCATCCCAATGACCCCAGCCGAGAAGAAACTTGCTATCAGGAGGGGCAAACAGGCCACGCCGGTGGACTCCAAGCCTCCAGCCAGGAATAAGGACCGATCCGTCTCGATCTACTCGCGCGAGGTTCAGGAAACCGAGGTAACGTCCACGGGCCTTGAGCAGATAGTCGACCGGGTTGGATTTATTGATGCTGAGTGGGACAGCGAAGTCCTTGGCAACACGAACTGGCACGACACTTCTTTGGGCGATTTGGATCACATGCGCATCGACTGGAACAAAGCGGACATGGGTTATAAACCCATGACTATCTCGTCCAATACCAGCACGCTCGCTGCCAAGCTGTTCGTCCATCGCAAGGCCGCCGAGGATCTTGAACAGACTTACGCGGTAAGCTTTGCTCATTCGTCCGGAGTTGCATTTTCCTTCTCTTCTACTCTTCTCCTTCTTCTTATCCATCACCTAGTCCCCGAGATTCTGGCCGAGTAGGCGGGTACTCAACCGAGTTGCCTCCTTCTCGGGTTGAATCTTTACAAGTTCGTCTGATTCTTTTTTCTTTCTTCCTTTCAGAATAGCCTTCTGAAAAGAACCAACCTGTACCGGCGACTGCTATGGAACCACAGCATCGCTAGGAGGCGTCTTGAGGCCCTGGAATTGGAGCGCAAGTCCGATGAGGCGGCGGAGAAGGAGGTCATGGATAGCGCCCTCAAGATCTCCGAAGTCGAAAGTAAGCTTTTAGCTACGCGGTTTCTGCGTTTGGTGCTTACGCCCGCTTTTTGCTTTCTGCTCTAATCGGTCGTTCTCTGCAGGCAAATTCAAGGCCCTGGCCGAGGAGCACGAGAACTGCCGCGTCTTGTTGAGAGCGGCCAAGCCACGATCAAGAAGCTGGAAGGTGAGTTGATGTCTTCTCAGCTTGTTTTCTTGCTTTCATCTTTGCTACTCTGCTGACCGTGCCTTGCTTTTCATAGAAGATCATAAGAAGTTTGTCGAGGAGCATCTTGACTGTCTCAAGCCTGCTGAGGTGCAGCAGAACCTTGCAAGCCTTGAGGTGGAATTCAAGAACAGGCACCTCTCCGAGATGGAACCATTGCAGGTCCAGCTGCGAACTGCTCTCCAAAAAGCTATTGATCTAGCTGGCGAGAGAGATAAAGCAGTGGCCGAGAAGAAGAAGACCGAAGCAACAGCTGCGGCCAAGCAAAGGGCTCTCGAGCTGGAATGCAAGACGCTGATGGAGAGCAACTCGGATCTCATGCTCCAGCTGGCGCAGTTCCGGAAGGTAGAAGAAAAGCATGTTGCTGACGAAGAGTCATGGAAGAACAAGCTGCAGGCGCTACTCTACGACCTAAATAGTAAGTGCCCACTTCTTTGCATTTCACTCTTCCCTTCTGCTTCTCTTCTACTCGACTCATTTCTCTATTCTGCCCCTGTCTCTAATCTCTTTGATAGCTCTTTTAGAAATCTTCCCCGACCTCGCCTCGTCTTGCAAGCCTGCTTTGGCAAAGGCCCAAGCTGTTCGCACCGAGAAGGGCGAGCCTATGGACGCCAAGGCTTCAATTGAAGACAACATCACCACCATGCAGGTCCAGCTCCAGCGCCTAAGGGGCGTGGGCACCGATTTGGTGCGCACTGCCTTCCATCTTCATGACCTTTTCTGGCCGCGGGAGACTGCGCCACCAACCATCCGCGGGCTTGCTGAGAAGCTGACTGGCGTGAAGGCCGAGCTGAAGAAATGGCGGGCATCTGGAGCTCGGGCTGGTGCTGACATGCTGCTGCTGTTCATCTGCAGCTGGTATGAAAACCTCGATCTTAACGTCATTCTCGAGATGAGGCAGAAGTCGAAGTGGGAGACGGATCCCGACTGCGTGGCGCGCCGCCAGTCGGTTGCGTACGAGATCGCCCAGTACGCGGACACCGCGCGCTTCATCGACAGCGTCACCGAGCCCGACACGGAGGTGGAGGACGATGATGACGACGATGATGAAGACGAGGACGCCACCGAGTCTTAAGGCCTGAGCAGCTTCGAGTGTGAGCGCTACAAGACCGGGAAGGGGAAGGCCGCGGTCGTTGCGGACGGCGAGGAGGAGGCCGAGAGCGTGGAGATGACGATCGACACCGTGGCCCTCGAGTTCGGCACCTCCTCAGGTGCGGCTCTCGACGACACGGCGCGACTCCGCGCTCAGACTGCGGCCTCCACCTCGGCTACGGACGCCACCTCGGTGGCCACTGCCACCTCTGAACAGGCTGCTACCGAGCCAGACGCGGATGCTGCGAAGACCGATGCCGCCAACTCGGAGGTTGACGCTGCTAAGGCCAGCGCTGAAGCTGAAGCTGCCAACGCCAACGCTGATGCTGAAGCCACCAAGGCCGACGCCGAGAACAATGCTGCCTCTACCTGATTACTTCCTGCAACTTTATTCTCGAAACTTTTATCAGATCCCCGGGATGCCGGGTGCAGATGTATCGAAACAATTATGTCTGTCGTTTGCTACTCAGTTTTATTCACGTTTGACATTTTACTTAGTCAATTTGAGCAACTTTGGCTCAATGCCGGGTTGCGTTATCATGCAAGTCCCCGAGTTGCATTTCTTATTCGCTCTTTCTTTTCATCTCAGCTCTTACCCGCAAATCGTTGCTTTTTTGGTATTCGAGTCACAAGAATTCAAAGTTGGAGTTGCAAATACTTAGCCACTTAGAAACACTCATAGTAACGCAGCCCACCACTTAGCCGAGAAGGAGTTAACAAGGAAAAACAGTAAAAGACATCCTACTCGGTTCATGCACTTTTTCTTTCCTTAGTAATTTTTCTTGTGCTCATTGACCTTTTTGCTTGTTCTCTTGCTTGCCATGAAGACGGGTTTCGGACAGCAGCAGAGTCGAAGAGTTGGCATGTAGGTTTAAACACAGTACTAGATGTACTCGTGAAACTTTAAGCAGAGCAACCGAGTGGACAAAAGTAAAGCCGGGTAGAAACACACAGAGCAAGTTTGGACGAGGGCAGTCCCCGAGCTGAATTTCAGATTGCAGGGTAGAATTTTAACTCGGATAAGAGAGTACATACACATCTTTGCTCACGAATGAAAGCGACGAAGTAGGGCTACATTCCAAGGGCGCTTGGATTCCTCTCCAGCTTTATCTGCCCTGTTCTCCTGTGATGGACACATGTCCACGAGATAATAGGCATCATTGTGCAGCGCTTTGCTCACAATGAAGGGCCCTTCCCATGGAGGAGACAATTTGTGCATCCCGGCTGTGCGTTGCACAAGCCTGAGGACCATGTCTCCTTCTCGGAAAACCCTTGGGTTCACCTTTCGGCTATGATAACGCCGCAGGTTTTGCTGGTAGATAGCTGATCGTGACAGAGTAAGCTCTCTTGCTTCTTCGAGCAGGTCAACGTCATCTTCTCGAGCTTCTCTCGCCTCCACCTCAGTGTAGAGGGTTACTCGGGGAGAGTCGTGCTCTAAGTCTATTGGGAACACGGCCTCAGCCCCGTATACCAAGAAGAATGGCGTGTAGCCGGTTGACCGGTTAGGGGTAGTCCTTAGACTCCACAACACCGCTGGCAACTCGTCTAGCCAACACCCAGGTGTTTTCAGCAGCGGCTCAATCAGCCTTGGCTTTATGCCTGCTAGCACCATGCCGTTTGCTCTTTCCACTTGCCCATTGGAGGCGGGATGCGCAACAGATGCAACATCTAGTCGGATGTGCTTATCTCTACAGAACCGCACCATTGCCCCCTCTGCGAAATTTGTGTCGTTGTCGGTGATGATGCTATGCGGGTAGCCGTATCTCAGGATCACATCCTTTAAGAATTACACGGCTGTAGCCCCATCGCACTTCCGAATAGGCTTTACTTCAATCCACTTGGTGAACTTGTCCACCATGACTAAGATGTGTGTCATGTTGCCTTTAGCCGGCTTGAAGGGGCCAACCATATCCAGGCACCATACAGCAAACGGCCATGTGATAGGAATTGTTTTCAGCTCGGAAGCAGGCATGTGAATCTTACTCGCGAACATCTGGCAGCCATTGCACTTCCTCACGATGTCTTCAGCTTGCTGCAGGGCTGTGAGCCAGTAGAAGCCATGCCGAAAAGCTTTCTTGACCAATGCCCGAGAAGAGGCGTGGTGCCCGCATTCTCCTTGGTGTATTTCCAACAGAATTTCTCCTCCTTCTTCTGGGTGTACACAACGTTGCAGAACGCCGGTGGCACTTCTTTTGTGCAGCACATTTCTGACTATAGTGTAGCCCTTGGATCTGCTCTGAATCTGCCTTGCAACCACCTCATCTTCTGGCAGAGTACCGTCCTTTAGAAAGGATAATATGGGCGTGGCCCAACTCGGTGTCTCTCGTGCGGGGAACACTGGTTCGTCCACTTCCATTGGGACAGGCACCTCTGGCTGCTCTTTAGGGTTGGGGGCACTTCTCTGGAGCCCTGAACGATTCGCAAGGACCTCCTCAATGAATGCGACAGTCCCCGGGTTAAGGACAGCAGTCCCCGGGTATGGAGTGGCAGTCCCCGAGTAGGGAACGACAGTCCCCGAGTAAGGAGCGGCAGTCCCCGGGTAAGGAGCGGCAGTCCCCGGGTTCTCTGTTGCATTCTCCCAGTCAATCTCCATTGGAACGGATTCTTCACTTGGCAGAGAAGGAACAAATATGGATTCCGAGTTGGGAGATGGCTTGATGGATGGCTTCCTCAAGTGCTCTAAGGCAACCCCCGCCGGGATGGATTGCCGAGAAGATCCCAACTTGGACAGCTCGTCTGCTGCTTTGTTCTCTGCTCGGTGAATATGCTGGAATTCGCAGCCTTCGAAGAATCCAGTCATAGACTGTACCAGGAAGCGATATGATGCCATGTTGGCATCCAGAGCATCCCAAGTGCCAGAGACTTGCTGCACCACTAGATCTGAATCGCCATAGCATATAATGCGATGCACGCCAACCTCCTTGGCTACTCGCAAGCCGTGCACCACGGCCTCGTACTCTGCTACATTGTTGGACGCCTTGAAATGAATCTGCAGCACGTACTTGAGTTGATCTCGCTTGGGTGACGTAAGCACTACGCCAGAACCAAGGCCTTCTTTCACCTTCGAGCCATCAAAGTGCATCTTCCAGTAATTGGAAACTGGAGCAGGAGGTTCGTACTGCACCTCAGCCCAATCCACCAGAAACTCTGCTAGGATTTGAGACTTGATGGCCTCTCTTCTCGCATACGCGGGGGCTTGATATCCGAGATGGGAGCAGAGCTCACAACAGTGATAGGATGCTCTTGGAAGTAATGCTTTAGCTTCTTGGCGCCCAGGTACACGCCATAGGTCATCTTCTGGTAATGCGGGTAGTTTTGCTTGGAGCTAGACAACACTTCACTGAGGTAGTATACTGGGCGCTGCACACTCTTGCCTTCTTCTTCTCGCTCCACCACAATCACCACACTGACCACTCGGTTGGTGGCAGCAATGTACAACAGCATTGGCTCCTTGGGTAGCGGACTAGCCAAGATAGGAGCGCTAGCCAGCATTGCCTTCAGCTCGTTGAATGCCACATCCGCTTGCGGAGTCCAGACAAACTTGTCACTTTTCTTCATCAGCTGGTACAGAGGCAGGGCCTTCTCGCCCATTCGGCCCAGGAAACGGCTCAGAGATGCCAAGCAACCAGTAAATTTTTGCACATCCTTCAGGGATCTCGGCAAAGACATGCTCTCAATAGCTTTTATCTTTGAATGACTGGCTTCAATGCCCCGACTAGACACCAGGAAGCCGAGTAGCTTGCCAGCCGGGACACCAAAGGTGCATTTACTCGGGTTCAGCTTCATTTTATACTTGCGCAAGTTGGCAAAGGTTTCCTCAAGGTCGGCAAGCAGAGTATGTGTTTTATTCGTTTTGATGACAATGTCATCTACGTACACCTGCACATTCTTGCCGAGCTGATCGTGCAAGCATTTCTGCATGCACCGCTGATAAGTAGCACCCGCATTCCGCAACCCGAAACACATGACACGATAGCAATAAGCCCCGTACGGGGTAATGAAAGCAGTCTTTATTTGATCAGCAGGATTGAGAGCTATCTGGTGGAAACCAGAGTAGGCATCTATGAAAGACAGCAGTTCACAACCAGCAGTGGAATCGATCACCTGATCGATGCGAGGTAGCGGAAAGGGATCCTTGGGGCATGCTTTGTTCAAGTCGGTGTAGTCGACACACATGCGCCATGCAGTAGCAGCCTTGGGATCCTCCTTCTTCTTCTCGACCATGACCGGGTTGTCTAGCCAATCCGGATGCAACACCTCCATGATGAAATTGCTTATCAGCAACTTGGTGATCTGGTCACCAATGGCCTTCCTTCTCTCATCTCCGAAGCGGCGCATAGCCTGCTTCACTGGTTTGGCATCAGGACGCACATGTAACGAGTGCTCAACCAACTCCCTCGGGACTCCTGGTAAATCTTCATTGGACCAGGCGAACACGTCCTGATTCTCACGGAGGAAGTGGATGAGCTCGCTTTCCTATTTCTCCGCCAACCCGTAGCCGATGATGGCTACGCGGTAGGGGAACTCAGGGTCGACCTGGACCTTCTTGGTGTCTTGGGACGCTTGGAACGCGGTCCCGTGCTGGGTACTCGGCACGCCCTGCGCACCAGCCTGCGCGGATTGCGCCATAGCCACCACCTCGTACATCTTCTTCTTCTCGGCAGCAATCACCATAGACTCCGCCAACTGAGAACCAGCAGAGGCACACTCCATGGACTTCTTGTAATCACCCGAGATGGTAATCACGCCATTGGGACCATGGATCTTCATCTTCAAATATGTCGTGTGGGTAGAGGCCATGAACTTGCTCAGAGCAGGCCTGCCGAGTAGAGCGTGATAGGGGCTCTAATGATCAACCACCTCGAACTGCAGGCTCTCTGTGCGGCAGTTCTCCCTGGTGACGAATAGCACATCTATCCACACTCGGCCAATCGGATTGCACGAGACTCCCGGCACAATGCCATGGAAGGTGGTCTTGCTGGGTAGCAGCATGTTCTCGGCCAGCCCAAGCTTCTCGAGTGTGTCTCTGTATACAATGTTGATGCTGCTGCCGTTGTCGATCAGCACCTTGCTGAACCTCACATTCTTCTCGGGGCCCAAGAAGGTAGGATCCACCACCAAAGCATAACTACCCGGGTTGGGCATCACCTTGGGATGATCTACTCGGGACCACTTGATCTCTTGGTTGCACCAATGCATATAGTGAGGAACAGCAGGGATCACGGCATTGACCTCCATGGCACGCCTGTGCTGTGACTGCTTGTCAACGGGCAGAAGTGAAGATCATTTAGCTCTCATGGTGTTCCTGGTACTGGTTGCGGCCTCCGCCCTCATTGTTGCCGTTGTTGTTGCCCTGGTAGTTGTTGTTGCCTCTGTTGTTGTTGCGGTTGTAGTTGTTGTTGTTGTTGCGGTAGCCCTCATTGTTGAAGTGACGGTTGGCTCCTAAGGCCACTTGGTTCACGTTTTCTCTTCTCGGAAACACTGGAGGCCGAGCTGCGGGTGCGCGAGCAGGCTGCACATTGGCGTTTGCAGTTGGCAGAGGAGGAGGAGGAGGCAACCCTTCGTTCCTGATCAGATCCCACCAGTCGCACTGTCGGGTAGTGTGGTTAGCAGGCCTTGAGGGGTGCTGAGTATGGAAACTGCATGGGCCATCCTTCATGTCGTCAAAGACGAACTTCCTCGTCTGCTCCGAGTTGCCGCTACCCGACTGAGGAGCACGGAAAGGTTTCTTGTTGCCTTGGCCCTGGTTCTGGTTCTGCCCGTAGGCTCCAGCAGGTTTCTGCCTTTGGCTACCCCCAGCTCCAACAGCCACTGCATTCACCTCCTCAGGGTCGTACCGAACATCTATTCGGTCACCCCTGCGCTTGTTGCGGAACTCGTTGCGCTTGTTGCTGTTGAAGTTTCTTCTCGGCTCGGAGGAATCCATCAGGGGCTAGGTAGGATCCCCGAGTGCGTACTGATCCGCAATCTTGATGGTCTCTGCCAGAGTGTTCGGCATCTCCCTCTGCAACCTTTGCCACAACATACTGCCATGTCTGCAACCCTGCGCAAACCAAGTGATGGCCTGGGCTTCATTCACACCTTCACAGGTGTTCCGCAATGTGCTCCACCGAGTAAGGTACTCGCGGTCCGTCTCGTCTTCCCGCTGCCTGCAAGCGGACAGCTGCTGTGGCCTATTCGGCCTCTTGTAGGTGCTGGTGAAGTTGCTGATGAATGCCTCCGAGAAATCCAGCCAGCAATTGATGTTGTTCTTGGGCAGGTTGTTGAGCCAAGTGCGAGCTGGACCCTCTAGCATCTGTGGGACGTATCGCACCGCCCATCTCCGGTTGCCGTTCGCGATATGAACCGCGGTGACATAGTCATTGAGCCAATCCTCCGGCTTGGTGCTACCATTGTAGCTCTTGGTGCCCCTTGCCAGCTGGAAGTTCTTCACGGACGGCTCGTTCATGATGCGCGGGCCAAAGCACTCGGGGCCAGGAGGACCCGTGTTCTCCAGCCGCGCCGACAAGCTGATCCGGTCCAGCTGGTGCCTTGCATCTCCAGGCGCCAACACGCGCTCGCCCACACGATCCAGAATGTCATAGCCAGCCATCCCCATGGCCGAATCGCCATCATCATACCGGTCCACCTGCACAGCTGCAGGCTGCTCCATCGGGTTGGCGGCTGGCGCCACTGCGCGCGGCTGCTGCCTCTGCCGAGTAGGCTGAGCGACGGGATGCTGAGAAGGACCTGGGCGCTCTCCATCTCGGGCCTGGCTTTGAGCTTTATGGGCTTGAAAGCCTGCTCCTGCAGCATTGTGTTTCTGACCGGACTGTCGCGGCACAGCGAGCTGTTTCGCGGCGACAGCCGGGTCGTACACCTGAATCTGCCTACCCTTGCCAGAATGCCCACTCCGGCTTCTCTCACGGCTAGGATGCGGAGATGAAGCCTGATCGTTAGATCTGGCCACATGCGAGTGCACCACCTGAGAAGCTCCAGCACCCGGGTTGGCTTTCCGGAACTCCTCGTTCTGCCTAGCAGCCTCTAGCACCAACTCGTTCAGCCTCTCCTGCTGCCTAACGCGCGCGTCGCCGACTAGATGCGGCAACTCGGCAGCTACAGCCTCAGCAGCTCTAAGTGTTTTGGCGGGTGTGCTGTATCTGGGTCGGGTGGAGGTGTTTGCGGTGGCGGACTGACTGGGAGCCTCTACAACCGTCGCCATCTCGGCACCTAGGTTGTGGCGCGTAGCACCTACTTTGCTAGCTCTCCTAACAACTGGTGTGAAACCGTGAGCCTTGTTGTACTCAAGCTGATCTAAGCTAAGCTCTAGCCTAATCTTCTCCAACTCCGCCTGCTCAGCAAGCAGCTCCTGGCGCTGCCGGTCGAGCTGCGCCTTCATGGTCAGCAGCTCGAGATCAGTGGGAGGCGGCATACCCGTCCGCGCAACAGACGCAGGGATCGTCGGAGTAGTGGAGAGCGGAAGGTTGCACTCCTTCTCGTAAGGCTTGTGCGTCTTCCCGCCAGCATTCGAGCCAGCGAGATCCTCGACGACGGCCGCAGCGGTAGCAGCCGCGCCCTTCCCGGCGTCCGCAGCCAGGCCAGCTACCATCACCTCCGCAACGTCCGCGGAGCGGCCCAGCGGCCTCCCGCGTGCGGAGATAACGGCAGGTGGATCCTCCGCGTCATGCACCAGCTCGGGGTACTCGCGGTCGATGACGGTGGCGACATAGACGAGGTGCGCGCCGAAAGAAAGCACCGTGCCGTCCTCCGGCATGGCCCTGCCGCCGAAATCGCCGGCGTTGTCGGTGACGAAGTCGAAGGAGCCGAATCTGTGGACGAGGCCGCAGACCACGCGCTCTCCGGTAGCAGAAATCGATCCCGTCCGAACGGTAACTCCAGCCAGCGCCGCTGGTTTCCCCACGGTGGGCGCCAACTGTCGTGGTGGTGTCATGGCAGATGCCATAGGATGGCTAAAGATGTGGGGACGAAGGACGCTGGAGGCGCTCGGGGAGGGATCACGCGACGAGTAGACGCGTGAAGGATGAAACAAGCACTGCAAACAACACGATCTACCCAGGTTCAGGGCCCTCGTGAGGAGGTAAAACCCCTACTCCGTCACGGCAGATGCCATAGGATGGCTAAAGATGTGGGGATGAAGGACGCTGGAGGCGCTCGGGGAGGGATCACGCGACGAGTAGACGCGTGAAGGATGAAACAAGCACTGCAAACAACACGATCTACCCAGGTTCAGGGCCCTCGTAAGGAGGTAAAACCCCTACTCCTGCCTTTCTCTCTGTATTTTGATGTCACACCGAGTAGCCACAGTACAATGGTTCTTGCTACCGAGTAGCCACTCTTCTCTCTACCGAGTAGCCACTCTTCTCTCTCCCGCAGGAGGGGGCAGGGCACCTTATATACTCGGTGCCCCGCCGGATACAGCCAAATACAAACAGATGTCGACATTGTGTGCACACCGTCCTTCTTCCGAGTTCCCGCTGACAGCTTTGGCTTCTAGATTTGTCCCGGTGCGGAAAGTCGTTGGGCAAAACCAAGTGTCCAGTCTGTTATCACTATGGCGAACACAGAGTAGGTCCCCCTATCCTGCGACGCCCTGCTGACACACTGTCGCTGTCAGGCACGCCGTCCTCAGATGAACAGTGCCGTGAACAGTGCCAAGTACGGACCTGGGATACGCGGGATTCTGTGTCAGAACGGCTCCTTTGACTTCTGGCCCGAGTAGGTTCCCTCCATTTCTACTCGGACCAGCTCTTCTATTCGGAGGAGCATAACTCTCTTGATTCATCCTTCTGGCCGTCTAGGTGTAAGACCGGGTAGCAGTCGACCGGGTAGCGAGTACCAGGTAGCCGGCTACTCGGCCAAACATCCCTTCTGATCTTGCCTTTAGCACTTTCCTTTACCCTACTCGGGGGTAACCCCCCGACATCCTGGAACCCGGAAGAGAGAATCCGACGCCGGTCAAGCCCTAACATAAAGAGTGATGGGATGTTTGGAATCCAAGATACATGACACAATCTAAAACACATGGTATGGGAAAAACTTGGTTTTGGTGGGATTCAGATGCTCTATAGCCCCTCTCCGGTGAAACCCTAGCCCCGGTGTAGAAAAAGACGGAACTGCCGTCCTAGCCCCTCGACGTGAGCCGGAAGGGGGTAGCAAAGTGGAACTAGTTGTTTGGTTGTGTCATGTTAGCCCCAAGGAACATCCAGGAAAATGGTAGTGCCCAACTCTTGGCAAGATTCCCCCCGTTCCGTCAGATCCGGGAGTTCTGGGGTGTGAGGAGTCCTGGAACCCGGAAGAGAGAATCCGACACCGGTGAAGCCCTAACACAAAGAGTGATGGGATATTTGGCATCCAAGACACATCAAAAACTCTAACACACATGTTATGGCATACCATGGGACTTGGTGGGATTCACATGCTCCGGAGCCCCTCTCCGGTGAAACCCTAGCCCCGTTGTAGAAAAAGACGGAACTGCCATCCTAGCCCCTCTACGTGAGCCGGAAGGGGGTAGAAAAGTGGAACTAGCTGCTTGGTTGTGTCATGTTAGGACCAAGGAACACCCAAGACAATGGTAGGGCCCACATCTTGGAAAGATTTCCCCCGTTTCGCAAGATCCGGGAGTTTCGGGGTGTGAGCTGTCTTGGAACCGGGAAGAGAGAATCCAACGCCGGTGATGCCCTAACACGAAGAGTGATGGGATATTTGGCATCCAAGACACATGGCACAATCTATCACACATGGTATGACAAACACTTGGTTTTGGTGGGATTCAGACGCTCCGGAGCCCCTCTCCGGTGAAACCCTTGCCCCATTGCAGAAAAAGACGGAACTGCCGTCCTGGCCCCTCTAGGTGAGCCGCAAGGGGTTTGCAAAGTGGAAATAGTTTCTTGGTTGTGTCATGTTAGGCCCAAGTAACACCCAAGACAATTTTAGGTCCCACCGCTTCGCAAGATTCCCCCGTTCCGTCAGATCCGGGAGTTTCAGGGTGTGAGCAGTCCTCGAACTCGGAAGAGAGAATCCGATGCCGGTGAAGCTCTAACACAAAGAGTGATGGGATCTTTGGCATACAAGACACATGACACACTCTAACACCCATTTTATGTAATACCATGGGACTTGGTGGGATTCACATGCTCCGGACCCCCTCTCCGGTGAAATCCTAGCCCCACTATAGAAAAAGACGGAACTGCCGTCCTGGCCCCTCTACGTGAGCCGGAGGGGGGTAGAAAAGTGGAACTAGTTGCTTGGTTGTGACATTTTAGGCCCAAGGAACACCCAAGACTATGGTAGGGCCCACCTCTTGGCAAGATTACCCTCGTTCCGTCAGATCCGGGAGTTTCGGGGTGTGAGCAGTCCTGGAACCCAGAAGAGAGAATCCGACGCCGGTGAAGCCCTAACACAAAGAGTGATCGGATATTTGCAGCAAAGACACATTACACACCCTAAAACACATGTTATGGCATACCATGGGACTTGTTGGGATTCACTCTCGCCGGATCCCCTCTCCGGTGAAACCCTAGCCCCGTTGTAGAAAAAGACGGAACTGCCGTCCTGGCCCCTCTACGTGAGCCGGAAGGGGGTACAAAAGTGGAAATAATTGCTTTGTTGTGTCATGTTAGTCCCAAGGAACTCCCAAGAAAATGGTAGGTACCATCTCTTGGCAAGATTCCCCCCGTTCCGTCAGATCCGGGAGTTTTGGGGTGTGAGCAGTCTTGGAACTCGGAAGAGAGAATATGACGCCAGTGAAGCCCTAACACAAAGATTGATGGGATCTTTGGCATCCAAGACACATGACACACTATAACACACAATTTATGGAAAATACTAGGTTTTGGTGGGATTCAGACGCTCTGGAGCCCCTCTGCGGTGAAACCCTAGCCCCGCTGTAGAAAAAGACGGAACTACCGTCCTAGCCCCTCTACATGAGACGGAAGGGGGTAGAAAAGTGGAACTAGTTGCTTGGTTGTGTCATGTTAGGCCCAATGAACACCCAAGACAATGGTAGGTCCCACCTCTTCGAAAGATTCCCCCCATTCCGTCAGATCCGGGAGTTTCGGGGTGTGAGTAGTCCTCGAACCCGGAAGAGAGAATCTGACACCGGTGAATCCCTAACACAAATAGTGATGGGATCTTTGGAATCCAAGACACATGGAAAACTCTATCACACATGGTATGGCATAATATGGGACTTGGTGGGATTCAGACGCTTCGGAGCCCCTCTCCTGTGAAACCCTAGCCCCGCTGTAGAAAAAGACAGAATTGTCGTTCTGGCCCCTCTACGTGATCCCGAAGGGGGTAGCAAAGAGGAACTAGTTTCTTGGTTGTGTCATATTAGGACCAAGGAACACCCAAGACAATGTTAGGGACCACTTCTTGGCAAGATTCCCCCGTTCCGTCCGATCCGGGAGTTTCAGGGTGTAAGTAGTCCTGGAACCCGGAAGAGAGAATCCGACACCGGTGAAGCCCTAACACAAAGAGTGATGGGATATTTGGCATCCAAGACACATGGAACACTCTATAACACATGGTATGGCATACCATGGGACTTTGTGGGATTCAAACGCTTTGGAGCCCCTCTCCGGTGAAACCCTAGCCCCGCTGTAGAAAAAGACGGAACTGCCGTCCTGGCCCCTCTACGTGAGCCGGAAGGGGTTGAAAAGTGGAAATAGTTGCTTGGTTGTGTCATGTTAGTCCCAAGGAACACCCAAGACAATGGTAGGGCCCACCTCCTGGCAAGATTCCCCCCATTCCGTCAGATCCGGGAGTTTCGGAGTGTGAGCAGTCCTCGAACCCGGAAGAGAGAATCTGACGCCGGTGAAGCTCTAACATAAAGAGTGATGGGATATTTGGCATCCAAGACACATGACACACTATAACACACAATTTATGGAAAACACTAGGTTTTGGTGGGATTCAGACGCTCCGGAGCCCCTCTGCGGTGAAACCCTAGCCCCGCTGTAGAAAAAGACGGAACTACCGTCCTAGCCCCTCTACATGAGACGGAAGGGGGTAGAAAAGTGGAACTAGTTGCTTGGTTGTGTCATGTTAGGCCAAATGAACACCCAAGACAATGGTAGGTCCCACCTCTTCGAAAGATTCCCCCCATTCCGTCAGATCCGGGAGTTTCGGGGTGTGAGTAGTCCTGGAACCCGGAAGAGAGAATCTGACACCGGTGAAGCCCTAACACAAATAGTGATGGGATCTTTGGAATCCAAGACACATGGAAAACTCTATCACACATGGTATGGCATAATATGGGACTTGGTGGGATTCAGACGCTTTGGAGCCCCTCTCCTGTGAAACCCTAGCCCCGCTGTAGAAAAAGACAGAATTGTCGTTCTGGCCCCTCTACGTGATCCGGAAGGGGGTAGCAAAGAGGAACTAGTTTCTTGGTTGTGTCATATTAGTACCAAGGAACACCCAAGACAATGTTAGGGACCACTTCTTGGCAAGATTCCCCCGTTCCGTCCGATCCGGGAGTTTCGGGGTGTAAGTAGTCCTGGAACCCGGAAGAGAGAATCCGACACCGGTGAAGCCCTAACACAAAGAGTGATGGGATATTTGGCATCCAAGACACATGGAACACTGTATAACACATGGTATGGCATACCATGGGACTTTGTGTTATTCAAACGCTCTGGAGCCCCTCACCGGTGAAACCCTAGCCCCGCTGTAGAAAAAGACGGAACTGCCGTCCTGGCCCCTCTACGTGAGCCGAAAGGGGTTGCAAAGTGGAAATAGTTGCTTGGTTGTGTCATGTTAGTCCCAAGGAACACCCAAGACAATGGTAGGGCCCACCTCCTGGCAAGATTCCCCCCATTCCGTCAGATCCGGGAGTTTCGGGGTGTGAGCAGTCCTGGAACCCGGAAGAGAGAATCTGACGCCGGTGAAGCTCTAACATAAAGAGTGATGGGATATTTGGCATCCAAGACACATGACACCACTACCAAATTCTGCGCGATCAGGGACGTTTCAATACCGTTGCGGATGGGCTGCAAACCGTCGCTAATGGCAATCCACGACGGTTTGCTCGACGGAATGAAAACGTATCAGATCGACTATCACGGACGATTCTGCGACGTTTATATGAACACTAAACCGTTAAGGCTATCTGCAACGTACAGAAAATCGTCTCCACCAGTTGGGCCGTCCGGACTAGGCCCAATAAACATTAACGTTTTTATTTCGTCGCTATGAGGCGACACGTGGCAAACGAGTTTCTAACGGCCGTTATCGTAATCAGCTGACGTGGCTAAATGTTTAGTCAGCATAAGCAAAACGTGGGAACGTTTTTTTACGTCACCTGTCTTGACCAATGAGGCGAAACCATGTGGACCAATCGAAATACGCCACATGGAAACAAAATGGTGCCACGTTGCCTTCTTCTGGGACGAAATCGGCTCATCGCGGGCTACCCAGCGACTTTTTTTTTGTCGCTAAACTCGTGGCACATGCACCAACAAAATGGTGCCACACAACGTCTTTTCCATGACGTTTTTTCCGTCTCGGATTTGGGTGATGTCATCACTGTGCCGGGGACGTTATTTTTACGTCGTCTAATCGCCCACTCATAGTAGGCCACGTGGGTTGGGCATACATCACCACGTGTCGGTATTTGCCTTGACGAATTTTTACATTACGTTACTATGATGTCTGTTTTGGTGCTATTTGGGTGGTTACATCATCGTTATAATTGCCAATTGCACACAGGAAGAAAAAACCACATAACAGGCATCAAATACTTAGTTTTTCTCACAGAATATCAAACAACCATACAGAACCACAGTTTCAAGGACCACAAATCTGCTCGGCCAGCATCTCAAGTAGGGAAACTCCTTCTAGTTGAGATTTCTTTAGCGCAGCTTGTTCCTTCCGAATCTCTTCCATATCAACTATAAACTTCAGCCTCAGTTGCTCGGATTCTGCTTTTGCCATCCTCATATCAGCAATTGTTCTGCGCACATTCACATCAAGTGGTGGTTCAGGCTCAGACTGCGAAAGACATGATTCCACACGGACCTTCTTTGAGAAAGTATGCTTTCCACTCTTCGGCATGACAACTTCACTATCATCCTCGTCCTCAACCTCTGAAGCAGATCGAGACATCACCCTTTTCTTGCTTGCCTATCAAGCATGCAAAGAAAATAGATGAAAATAACAGATAACAAGAATGTACAGAACATAGATGAAACTAGCAAATGACAAGCATGTACAAAAAATTGTTGAAAACAAGCAGATTATAGTCAAACAACGGTGTGTGTCATGAACTAGCTGATGAGAAGCATAGATGAAACAACAGGTGTCAAGCATGTGAGGAAGATAGATGAAAATGGCAGATGACAAGCATGTAAAATAAATTGATGAAAACTAGCAGATTATAGTCAAACAACGGTGTGTGTCATGAACTAACTGATGAGAAGGATATATGAAACAACAGGTGTCAAGCATGTGAGGAAGATAGATGAAAATAGCAGATGACAAGCATGTACAAAAAATTGATGAAAACTAGCAGATTATAGTCAAACAACGGTGTGTGTCATGAACTAGCTGATGAGAAGCATAGATGAAACAGCAGGTGTCAAGCATGTGAGGAAGATAGATGAAAATAGCAGATGACAA
The DNA here is from genome assembly GCA_028641055.1 of Alopecurus myosuroides. Taxonomy (NCBI): domain Eukaryota; kingdom Viridiplantae; phylum Streptophyta; class Magnoliopsida; order Poales; family Poaceae; genus Alopecurus; species Alopecurus myosuroides. The sequence continues at coordinate 341,477,156 of CM054059.1, forward strand.
GCATGTACAAAAAATTGATGAAAACTAGCATATTATAATCAACCAACTATGTGTGTAATGAACTAGCAGATGAGAAGCATAGATGGAATAGTAGGTGTCAAGCATGTGAGGAAGATATATGGAAGCCGTGTTGAAATGACAACGACAACCTTAATTACTATAAGTGGGTTTCACAGCCTTAATTAGCTTGCCAAAACTTCTTATAGTATGGAATAGAGTAAGTAGCACAAAATATATGGCGCCACATTGATCAAACAGTTCAACACAAGATAAGAAAGCTGCACCCTAGTTGTTGTGATATCATGAAAGAATGTTGAGCTACCGGGTTAGGGAATAACCTGCAGCTCATTGTCCACGCTGGATTGTGATTGATATGACACGACTCCTTCAGTGGCATCTCATTCCTCTTCAACATCATACACAGGCATGTACTGAGATCCAGAGTCTTACTTCTTGGTCTTTTGGGGGGGGCGTACATTAGGACAAAAAGAAAACTTGCTGGCTTTACGCCCAGTTTATGCATCTTTGCATTGTTTGCCATGATAGTTATGGCACGCTCTTCTTCAATGGGGTGTAGTGGCGATCCTAGCATGAATAAAGAACTAAAAGTAAAGTACAAATATAACGCTTCATAAGAACCTAATAAAGCATAAATAATTAAGGCACTCATCTTGTAAGAACAGTCCAGTGCAAGTAATATAAATTTTGATCCTAACTAAGACTGATAGGATCACAATCAAAGTGAAATTAAACCTAATACGTAGTATACAATCTAGATTGCTGCAAATGAGCAAAGTTTTACCAAGCAAGAAGGCCCCCCTTCCTATTTCCGTTACAAGAAACCGTTTAGAGAGATTTATTGCATCAAACATTAGCTGTATAATTAGGATAATAATGAAGCATTGAACATACGATTAGACAGACAACCAATTTAGAAAGATTAACTGCACCGAACATAAGCAGGATAATAAGGAAGCATCAAACATACAATTAAATAGAAAAAAGCAATTTAGAGAGAATAGTTGCCTGCATCTTTAGGGTCTTTTGTCTTGCTGCGTTTCTCGCCTTCAATCTTCACTCATTTCAGCGTGCTTGCAGACATTGACGGTGATGTTGCGGCGAGGTTGGAGACGACGTGGCAGATCTGGATGTACGGAGAGGTCGGTGGCGAGGTGGCTGACCGGAAAACACGGCGTCGAGGTGGCTGACCGGCAAGCATGGAGCGAGGTGGAAGATAATGTACGGCGAGGTTGAGACGATGTGGCAGACAGGAGAGCACAACAGTGAGGTGGCGGATCTGGACGGCGAAAAGGTCGGTGATGTGGCAGAACTGGAGGGTGATGTCGACGGCGACGAGGGAGTTCTGGCAAGCGACCTATACGGCGAGGTGTGAGACCGGGGGAATAGAGGATCTGTTTTGGGAGGACAATGGGGAGTGGATATTTCAAAATAGTGGCTTTCTCTTTCGGCGAGAGGGCCGATCGAGCGTATAAGGCAGGGTTTCAGAACGATTACAGAAATCCCCTCCAGGCTTAAGGTTGCCAGTTGTGTGGGGGGAGGGCTGAGAAGTAAATTATCCTTGCATGAAAAAAAATGGGCGGGCTGTCCTGGCGCCAATTTTTCGGAGCGACGCGAAATTTTGGCGTAACAGCGGGAAACTTTGCTAGCCGTCCGATGCTGATGGGTGGCTTACAAAAATTGAGCATTTATGCAATTATTTAGTACTAAAGATTGTGACAAAATCCCGAAAGTATTTACCTAAAATCCTGGAAAGGGTCAATTATGTGGAATACTACTACATGTTGATTGGTGGCTTGAACTTTGCTAGCCGTTGGATGCTAGTCAACTTTTTTGTCTACACCTATCACCAGTGTCGGAAGGGGGTAGACCACTGTTCTTTTTTGCTTGGTTCTGTTAAGTCAGGCCATAGTTACATGGATAACACAAATCTAGATCTACTTGTAATAAGATTCCCTCTAGTTTGCCTAAAGAAACCATAGCCATGATGGGGGAAAAGACGGAACTGCCGTTCTGGACCCTCTACATGAGTCGGAAGTGAAGGGAATATGCCCGAGAGGCAATAATAAAATGGTTATTATCTTATTCCTTGTTTATGATGAATGTTTATTTCTCATGCTAGAATTGTATTAACCGGAAACGTTGATACATGTGTGCTTAATAAACAAACAATGGTTCCTAGTAAAGCCTCTCTTTTAACTAGCTCGTTGATTAATAGATGATCAAGGTTTCCTGATCATGAACATTGGATGTTATTAATAACGGGGTCATGTCATTAGAAGAATGATGTGATGAACATATACCCAAAGATAATATAGCAATGCGATCAAGTCATTTAGTTTACATTGTTATATCAAACATACGAAGTAACTTATTCCTTAGACCATGAGATCATGTCAATCACTGATACCGGAAGAGTGCTTTGATGGCATCAAACGTCACACCGTAACAGGGTGACTATAAAGGTATCGTTAAGTATTCGTAAAGTATTAGTTGAGGATCATGGATCAAGAGTGGGATTTGTCCATCCAAATGACGGAGAGATATACTCTGGGCCCTCTCGGTGATATCACATCGAAACCGCTTGCAAGCACGTGATATGATCACAAGGATGTTATATCACGGGAACGAGAAAAGAGTACTTGTTGGTAACGAGATTGAACAAGGTATGGTTGATACCAATGATCGAATCTCGGACTGGTAAAATATTGCGAGACAAAGGGAATAGTTCACGGCGTTGTTGGTTCACACGATCACGAGAGTCATCGTTGAATATATAGGAGTCATCACGGATCTCCAGATCCCGCTGTTGATTATTGATCGGAGAGGAGTCTCGATCATGTCTATCTTATTCGCGAACCGTAGGGTGACACACTTAAGGTTCGATGACGCATTTGAGAGGATACGGAATATCGGAGAAAAGTTTGGACAGCACCGAAATTGTTTCGGGGAATATTGAAATAGTCACCGAAATTGTTTCGAGTAATTTTGAAATAGTTCAAGGGGATTCTTATCAAATGGTTGTTAATAGATTTAACAACTAACTCAAGGGGTTATATGTTAATGTTTGTTAATGGAATTAACAAATATTAAAATAAAGAAATAAAATTGTTTTATTTATTTATTAAAGAAAACCCTTGGGATTTTGAGTGGGAATTCATGGAAGAATGAGTGGGTTGAGTGGAGACTCCACTCACATGATGAGGGAGAGGTGGAGGCAGCCAAAAATTCGTGGCTGCCATCCCCTCCTATAAAAGGAGGGGTGAGAGCTCCCTCTCCCACTACACACACTTGTGTCATCTCTTCCTCCCTCCTGCCGCTGCTCCACCACTTGTTCGTGCGCTTGGCGAAGCCCTGAGCAATGTTTTTCTCCACCACACCACGCCGTCGTGCTGTTGGAGTTCCGAGGGATCCTCTACTTCCGCGCCCCGCTGGAACGAGGGAACGGAGGTCGTCATCAACCGTACGTGTGACCGATCACGGATGCACCGCCGGATTGCGGTGCCATCTTCTCGCTATCGGGATCGGTGTGAGTACGACTACGCCAACAACGAGATTTGATCTCGTACCACTTTGAGTCTTCGAGGGTATGTGTTCTCCTTAACCCTCTTGTTGCCCGTTGCACTTCGTCTCCTAGATTAGATCTTGGCCTTTCGGGTATCTCTCGCGTAGGAAAATTTTTGTTTTCTATGCTACGTTCCCCTTCAGTGGTATCAGAGCCGGATCTATGCGTAGATGTTTTGTACGGGTAGAACACATAGGAGTATGTGGGCGTTGATGATCATGTTTTTGTCTCTTTGAGTATTTTATGATCTTAGTGGCATAGTAGGATGAAGCTGCCCCAGACTAAGTTTACGTGTACCATGTACGCGAGAATTGTCTCACTTGTGACTAAGGGGGTGTCCGTTTCTCCTACTATAGTTAAGATCTAATCTACGAAGGGTTGTTAAAAATGTGTTTATCAACGTTGTGGTTGATGTTCGTAGGTATGAACGGTTCTATCATCGAAAGCCCTAAGCCACGTAAAATATGCAAAAATAATTTAGAGGCGTCTAACTAGTTTTTGTTGGGCATGTGATGTGATATGGTCAATATTACAAATTTGATTATGAGATGATCTATTTTGTAAATTATTGATATATCGGAAGGTATCCATATGATTGTCTTCTTCTTGATGGACAATCAAGATTGGGTGCCATGGTACTTGGTACCACGCCGGTGGAATGATGGAGATCATACCATGATGCACATGATGGAGATCAAGTGCAAGGAGGACCATATCATATCACGTTATCCTTACATGTGATGTTTGTGATGTTAATCCTTTTATGCATCTTGTTTTGCTTAGATAACGACGGTAGCATTATAAGATGATCCCTCTCACTTAATATCAAGATAATAATGTGTTCTTCCTTAAGTATGCACCGTTAAGAAAGTTCGTCGTTTCGAGACACCACGTGATGATCGGGTGTGATAGACTCAACGTTCGCATACAACGGGTGTTTTCAAGCCTAGCATGTACAGACATGGCCTTGAAACACACGCAATACTACGGTTCTACTTGGCGAGCCTAGCATGTACAGACATGGCCTCGGAACACGTAACCGAAAGGTAAAGCATGAGTCATATGGATGATATGATGAACATGTCGATGTTCGCCTTTGAAGCTACATCATCTCACGTGATGATCGGTTTTGGTGTAGTGAATTTGGTTCGTGTAATCACTAAAGACGACTAAGAGGGATGTTGTTTTTGAGTGGGAGTTCATGGCTTAATTTGAATTAACTTGAACTTATTTATCATGAACAACAAATCAAAGTGAATTTGCACAACTTGTAGTAGTCATTGGCATCCTCATAACTATCTTACACTTAGATTGTTAATTGAGATATAACTGTTATGATCTGGTAAATACCATTTAAGATTGGTACCGTATTAGTGAAATTTAAAATTGAGTCCTATTGTAAATTTTTGGTATTTCCTACCTAGCTCCATGTGGTTAATGATTGATTAATCTAGAGAGCAAATAATTCCTACTTAGAATCCAGAGTCATGGTTGCTTCCGTATTACTTTATCTTCAAAAGAATGTTTTGTTGATCAAGGTGATTTAGGGACTGAAAAGAGTTGTTTTCAGAAACAATCAAGTGAAAGATATATTGATATCTAGAAACTTATTTGTGGCAACATGACTGAGTATAATTTAGCGTGACAATGTTTGCTTATATTATCTGAATATATGCAATGATTGAAGACGCTAGGCGTTTGAATATTCCAAGAAATTGGATGCTAAAAATTATCCTCTAAATTCCTTCCTTCGAGCTATAATAGCTTAATCATAAAATTGTTATGATGGGATGGATTAGAAGTATGGGTAAAGTAGTTTACCTTACTTGGAAAATGCTAAGAGTGGAATCTAGAAGAATATTATTAATATGGTGATATTAGTAGAACAATCAAACTCAAAGTATGACTCAATGGGTGATAGTATATGACTAACACGCCAAATAAAATGAGCTAGTAAGACTAGCATTGTTTGATGTTGAATGATTCTTCTATAAAGGAAAGGGAATATTGAAAATAGAATTACAAATAGATATATGGCAGAAAAGAAGATAACTGGAAAAGTCCAGCTCAGGAGTATATACTTGATATACAAGTTATAGATGTATTACTAGTTAACAAAGTATTTTTGGTATTTTGATACCACATTGGTTGGTATGAGTTGTCATACAAAGCAACGCAATGCAAGAAATACAAGGGCCTAAAAGGAACTAGTAATAGATGTGGAATCGATTATGACAAGAACATAAATAAAGTGTTATTGTGTTCATTGTCGTATCGAACCAAACAGTCAAGATTTATTTGAAGAACTTAATAATTTGTTATTTTGTTCTAGTCTTTTGTGAGAACAAATGAGATTGTTCAAACTATGATCATATTCCATAATTGATGGATATGTTAATATAAATCATGTTGGTAAAGTAAACATCTATAAGACTAAATGCTAAACGTTGCAAGACGTTGAAGAGTTTCACTTAAATTGTGACACCACCATTTTAGTTCATGTCGGAAAGGAAAACATGAAGGAACTCCATATTGATGGACTTCCGGAGTCATTTTATTGACGCTTGTGAGACCTCTTCCAAAAGATGACTAGAATTCCGTTCTTAGGCCAAAGTAGAATGGACGACTAATTTAGTGGAGATTATACATATTGATGTATATAGTCCATTATGTGTAGTCATGTATGGTGGATTAATTTTTCCTTCATAAAATTCTGTCGATGATTTAAGTAGATATGTGAGTATATCTATTTAAAGGGAACAGAGTTTGACATTTTGAATTGGTTCAAAAGGTTGTTAATATGAAGTTAAAATCAATGTAACAAGATAATCAAGTTTTTATGATTGGATCATAAAGGATAAAGTTTGAGTTACAAGTTTAGCAAAACATCTGAGAAGTTGCAAAATTGTTCTACAACTTATACTTCTCGAATACCCCACATTAGATTGGAGTATTCAAAAGACAAAATCAAACCCTGTTTGACATGGTAAGATTAATAAAATTGCCATTATATGTTTGTAGTTTATACATTAAGGACAACCGCTTTTACACTGAAAAGAGCACCATCATGATCCGTTGAAATTGACAACATATAAGATATGGTTTGGGTAATGACCTGAATTGTCATTTTTCTTAAGTTTTGGTATGCATAGCATGTGTAAAATGTTTACAACCAAAATAGGATAAATATATGTTTATAAGGTTATCCCAAATAAAACGTTGGGTATTTATCCTATCACCGAACCAAAAGACAAATGTTGTTTGTCAGAAAGGGTTGATTTCTCGAGAAAGTAGTTCTTGCGAAACAAGTGAGTGGGAGCACAGTATAAACTCAACGAGATTAGAGAATCTTCGTTATCATGTCAAGAGTAGCGCAGCACTGGAAGTTGTTCCGGGGTTTACTATTTTGACTAAGTAGAAGACACTACAAACGTTGTAGATACTTCAAATGAGTTTGCGAACTGTACCAGAAAAGTCCAAAAACTTTGTACTTAGAACAACTTGTGGTTTAAGTGTAAAGTGTTGTTTTGACAACAAACGGACCTGGACCTTATAAAGGAAGCAAATGATGGGCCCTGACTTCGTAAAATTGACTATGAGTCATTATATCCGCCATAGTATCCTTGTATGAATATCAAGTATGTGACTTGGTAGTCCTTTCGATAGGCATGATGCCTAACGATAGCAAAAGGGTCTACATAGCGACAAAGACATGGATTTTACATCCTTTGAAAGTTGTACTTATCAAAAAAGTTGTTTTCGACGAAGTTCAAAGAGTTCACTACTACAAGATTTTGATCTTCCGTAGTGATGCTTAGTCTTTGCAGATAGTTCTAGCAAAGTTACATATTATGATATGGATGTTGAATAACAAAACCAATTCTCCTCTCGAGGAAGTTTGTTCAAGGATGTGTACTTGACACAATCTAAGAGTTTTGTAAAATTCAAAAGGTTGCTAGAAAGGCATGCGCACTTCAATGGTTGAAGTGAGCATAACGAAGTTGAAATCTTTACCTTAATGAAGTTATCAAAATAGTTTGATTCCATCATGAAAGATAAAGATGCTTGTAGAGTTACAAGAAATTAAGTGGGAGCGCTATGACATATTTCCAATACTTTATGTAGATGACATATGGTTGATTGGAAAATATGTATTAACACGGTTAAGATTTTCATATTGATGAAAGGCTTAGAAGATATTGGGCATCGATATCTATAAAAGATGGATTGAAGCGCCTGATATGATTGAAGCCAAATTACATAGATGAAATATTGAAGTAAGTCAATATAAAATTGATAAGAAGGAGTTCTTGTCACATGGAAAATAATTGAGCAAGATTCATGTGTTTTGACACATGATGAGCATCATTGAAATTGAGATTTCTAAGTCATGTTTCCATGCTATGTATACAACCAGATGAGTCCTATGCTATAAATGTTATAGCAGGATAATTCATATGTGATAAGGGGAGGCCCAATCTTCTCAGTGAACTCACAGATAACTTCTGAATAGATAACTAGTGTCTCACTAAGAACTCTCCGGCTGATCCCTGAAGCCAATGCAACAGATAGCAACCCAATGGATATTCTCAACTCCACACTCTTGCACAAGTAATCCACCGACTACAAGTGGTACTGTACCGTCTTATTCCCAGTGGAACAGCAGGTATCACGTAAAGTTTGCAGATGAACCTCCAGTATGAAAGGCTAACAAGCAGTTTCAACTAGGGGCTATAGGGTTTTGGTTTATCTCAATCGTAGTCTGCCTGATCCACTCGCAGGTGGCCAACATATATAGGTGGAGGGGGTGCGGCCACAAGGCATCCTTGCGCAAGCAATCCCCTCCCTACTAGGACTAGGACTCCTACTAGGACTAGGACTTCACAAATATGGATACAAACCGATTCCCACACAAGGAATTCGGCCACTTTGGTTTATGGAAACCAAACCTAACTATTATGGCGCATTGATCTTCTATGTGGGCGCCCTCCTCTTGCTTGTATCATCCATGAGTGCATTTCACCTTGTGGAGGCACTCATCCCCATGTCTTGGATAAATAACAATTGTTTTATTGGAATAACAATTGTTATGAATTGTTTTCACCATCTTGCTTGATTGTTTTCAACAATGTGATCTTGTTTTCCACCTCTTGAATATTTGTTTTCTCCATGATCTTGTTGTCTTGTATCAACTCATCACTCATGCTTGTGAGAACATAATCCTTAGGTCCATCCTTATCATCCTCCCTTTCTTCAAGACAAGACGTCCTCGGCTTGTTATTATCTGAAAGTGGAATAAACAAAAAGAACAAAGTGTATGCACCATATATGTATATATAATGGTACTCATTAGTTGTTAGCAAAACACAATATAGTGGATATATCATATGATCACGAAATTTGTATGAAAACAACACATAAAAGTCATATTCTTTCATCTCATAGCAATCAAAATTGCAAATATAAGTGTAGTTTGATTTAATAGTACATGTATCCAACCAATAGTGTGGTGAAATAAACATAGGTATAATATTATCTCTATAATTATCTATCCAAGAGAACACATGATGTAATTCGGCCACTTGATCATAAGTAACACATATGTGATGTATCATAAAAATTTTATCCACATTATAATCACCAATCAAGTAAATTTTGAAACTATTATCATATGTGCTAGAATCATCATAACCAAATTTATCCATAGCATATTTCATATTAATTGGTTCTTTTAACATGTCATAGTATATAATGTCACTAGAAGGTATCATAGCAAGTACTTCTTTATGTGAAACAAAAACCATATGGTGAAATTTCGAATTTATAAGTTTATATGGTTGAAAATTATCACATAATTCACTACTTGTAGTTATCAAACCGAAATCCATACCCTTATCAATACTAACCTCCTCATGTGTAGTAGGTATAATTTCCTCAATATCTTGTGTATTTGAAGGTTGTATCTCCCTTTCTTCAAAACTAACCTTCATATCACAAGCAAACATACTTGTATCCGTGGCATATTCCTTCAAATTGTGTGATGTTTCTTTGTGCTCCCTTTCTTCAATAGCAACCTGTGCACAAGAAACAACACTAGGAAAAATTATGGCATTAGTTAAAAGGCTCTTTCCACTCGAATTGGTGTTGCTTTCCTTCTCCATGGCTTGAATTTTGGGTGTTCCCTCATCCTTCTCTCTTTCTTTTTCTACTCTCATATCAATTTTGGATTGGGACTCTTGTATTATTTGTTGTGGAGTCATGGGTCTCAAAACAATAGTCTTCCCATGATGATATAGCTCATAAGTATTTGCTCTTCCTTCATGCTTCACACTTCTATCAAATTGCCAAGGTCTTCCCAATAAAAGATGGCAAACTGTCATGGGCACCACATCAAACTCAATGACATCCTTGTAAGGTCCAATTTGGAACTCCACTCTCACCATAAAAGAAACCTTCATTTGTCCTGTGCTACTCAACCATTGGATATGATAAGGAGAAGGGTGTGGCATATATTTCAAATTGAGTTTTGCACATAACTCTTTGCTAGCCAAATTTCTGCAACTTCCTCCATCAATAATGACTTTGCAAGCCATGTTGGGACCAATAACAGCCTTTGTTTGAAATAGAGTGCACCTTTGATTTTCAGGACTAGGCACCACACTTAATGAATTTTGTGTGCATATAATAGATGGCAAAGTAGTAGCATAAGCATCCAAAGGAGTATCACTCAAATAACCATCATCATCATCAAGATCATTGGGATCAACATCATCACCTGTTTCATACTCATTATTCTCATTGATCACCATCACTTTTGTATTTGGACAATCCCTCTTGAAGTGCCCTTTTCCTCCACATGTGTGGCATGTCATATCTCTATTCCTTGTAGTAGGAGCACTAGAACCTGAAGCACTTGCTGCTGGATGTGATGATTTCTTTGTATTAGACACACTAGGCTCGGGTTTGGATGATGGATCACCTCGAAAACTGGAAGATGGAATTGGTGGAGGTGGTGTACTAGGAGTGGTAGATGATCTCCATTGAAATCTATCCCTTGTTCTATTGGTAATTTTTGCTTCCTCAAGAATATGTGCTTCGGCCTCCCTTGCATGGTGTAATAGCTCATGGATATTTTGGTATTGATGATGCCTCACAATGCCTTTGATTTTGTAGTTCAAACCCGAAAGGAATCTTTGCATTGTTTGCTCCAATTGTTCTCTCACACGTGCCCTTTGCATAATTAGCTCCATCTCTTGATAATAAGCATCAACACTCATAGTTCCTTGCCTCAATTGTTGCAATTGATCAAATTGTTGCCTTATGTAATTGGGTGGAACAAATCTATCTCTCATGATCCTCTTCATGTTGTTCCAAGTGACAATGGGCAATTCTCCATCTTCTTGTCTCTTCCTCAAAAGCTCATCCCACCATCTAAGAGCATAACCATCAAACTCACTTGAAGCCAATTTGATCTTTCTATCCTCATTGTACTCATGCATTCTCCATAATTTTTCCATCTTCAACTCCCATAGCAAATATTCTTCCACATCCATATTATCAAAGCTAAATGATGGAATAGAAAATTTAGGCTTACTCAAACCATCTTCTCTAGGATTAGCTTGCACCACATTGTTTGGCATTCTTCTTTCTCCAAAATTTTGGTTTCGGCCATTATATCCTCCTAGGCCTCTTTCCTCTCTATTTCGGCCATGAACTTGATTTCTTGCACCAATAGCTTCCACTCCATTATTAGCATCACTATGGACACTAGCATTGTCATCATCAATAAGAGGCATTCTTGTTTGAATCATGGTTTGAAGTCCAGCAAGGGTAGTAGTCATTTGAGCAATAGAATCATGGATTGATCTCACTTCCCCTCCATTAGTCTCGGCCAATTTGTGTGTGGCCTCCATCTTGGTCTCCATAGCTTGGAGAGCCTCATATAAGGGATCACATGCATCTTGAACAAATTGTTTGAGTCCATTATGATTGTCCAATATCTCCTTTGCCAAAACATCTCTAAGAGCCTCATACTCTCTCCAATTAACTCCTTCCTTATGGTCCTTCTTTTGCTGCACAAGATCACCACTAGAAAGATCCATTAGTATGTTAGTGTAATAGAAACAAGTATAGGTTGTGGTGCCTCTCACAACTCACTCAAAAATCTAGCAAGACAATAGGATATCTTACCACTCCAAAGTGAATAGAGATACTTACCACAAGTAGAGGCAATTAAAGTACTTTGGTGTGAAGAAGAGAATACCCAGGTTTTTAACTCTCACAATGGCAAACAAGGTTATTTAGTGGGGCTTGGTATGGATACCTAACAATCACCAAAGTAACAATCCTATTTGCTGTCTTGTGAAGATATAAAAGAACCCAAGGAAACTCACACAATGGAGACAAATGTGGCAATGCAATATATGGATGAAATTTGCAATGCACTAGAAAGTCACTAGCTAGGCTCTTTTTGACAGGCACAAGATTGCTCAAAGAAAAATCAAGTGTCACAATGGCAAGCTCAACTAGAAACAATAGTATTGATATGGCCTCTTTGCACTTTCTCTTTTCTCTTTTCTCTTTTTTTTTTTTTTGAATTTTCAATGGCCTTTCACTAAGCTAGGAGCAACACAAAACCAAACACAAGTGAACACAATGATATGGATGAAAATTGAGCAACCTGTCAGAGCACAAAATAGCTATACTTGTGGGCAAGTTCCTATTATAATGCTGTAGAAAGGCTGTGGCTAAGGTTCACAAAGTATGGAGGTGAAGGTCCTAGTGAAAAAAAAAACAGGGAAAACAAGAAAGCACAAAAGAAACTAGTGGAAAAATGACTTAGAACAGCTCACGGCAGCACTTGAGGTTCACGGCAGCAAAACAGCACGATTTTCTACCACGGCAGGGCTTTACGGCAGCAAAACAGGAGTTTTCCGTACCGCGGCAGAGAAACAGCAACTCACAGAAACCCACGGCAGCAATTTGTTCAGTTTTTGTACCGCGGCAGAGTATACGGCAGCGAAACGATCAGTTTCCGTACCGCGGCAGCGCGTGCACCCGCGTTACACGGTTCGGTAAGGGTGTTACAGCGAAAACCGCAGCGCGCGCGAGACAGCAGTTGGCGGCAGCGAAACGGAACGGTTTTTGTGCCGCGGCAGCGCACACGGGGGCGGATTGGTAAGGCTGTTACGGGCCGCGCGGCTAGTTTTGTAAGCGTGATGCGGGCGAATCCGAGAGCGACTCAAACGCGGCAGCGATGGGTGAGTGCGATGGTGTGCGGGTATGGGCGGATATGGCAAGTGTGCTGCGGTGATGTGTACGGGTATGGTAGGTATATGGAGCTGCAAACCGAGTGGAACTAGGGAAGGGCAGCGGTGGTATGATTGCGGTGGGATGGGAGGGAATCCGAGTCCAAGTAGAACTAGGGTTTTGTGGTGCGGCTAGAACAACTAGAGTGGATCGGATTGGTGGTGATAAAGGGTGGTGTGCTGCGGATATTTTTGGTATTTATGGATAGAAACTCGGCTAGATGAACAAAACCCTAAACCTAGCCGAAAAATATGAAACTAAAAACGATAAAAAGCAACACAAATCTAACACAAAGACAGCACTAGTAATTGAAAACTAAGGTGATATCTAGGCTATGGCAAAAACTAAAACTATTTTTGTGGGGCAATTTTCTGGATAGGTATGAAAAACACTCAAAACTAAAGGGAAATATGATAGCTCACCGAGGCAACCTGTAAATCTGATACCAAGATGATAAGGGGTGGCCCAATCTTCTCAGTGAACTCACAGATAACTTCTGAATAGATAACTAGTGTCTCACTAAGAACTCTCCGGCTGATCCCTGAAGCCAATGCAACAGATAGCAACCCAATGGATATTCTCAACTCCACACTCTTGCACAAGTAATCCACCGACTGCAAGTGGTACTGTACCGTCTTATTCCCAGTGGAACAGCAGGTATCACGTAAAGTTTGCAGATGAACCTCCAGTATGAAAGGCTAACAAGCAGTTTCAACTAGGGGCTATAGGGTTTTGGTTTATCTCAATCGTAGTCTGCCTGATCCACTCGCAGGTGGCCAACATATATAGGTGGAGGGGGTGCGGCCACAAGGCATCCTTGCGCAAGCAATCCCCTCCCTACTAGGACTAGGACTCCTACTAGGACTAGGACTTCACAAATATGGATACAAACCGATTCCCACACAAGGAATTCGGCCACTTTGGTTTATGGAAACCAAACCTAACTATTATGGCGCATTGATCTTCTATGTGGGCGCCCTCCTCTTGCTTGTATCATCCATGAGTGCATTTCACCTTGTGGAGGCACTCATCCCCATGTCTTGGATAAATAACAATTGTTTTATTGGAATAACAATTGTTATGAATTGTTTTCACCATCTTGCTTGATTGTTTTCAACAATGTGATCTTGTTTTCCACCTCTTGAATATTTGTTTTCTCCATGATCTTGTTGTCTTGTATCAACTCATCACTCATGCTTGTGAGAACATAATCCTTAGGTCCATCCTTATCAATATGATTATTAGACAACAGTGGGAGAGATCCTTGTGTCATTTTAGAAATGCTAAGGATATGTTTTCCTATGTAGTAATGACAAAATATTAGTTGTAATATGTTACACTAATAGTCTTGTCATTTATTCAAGAAATTTTATCTCAATTAAAATATGTGATGAAGGGTAGCACAATAGGATGGAAGAAAGTTCCATGCTGGATTTGAAAGAGTTTCAAAATTAAAATATTGTGACAGATACTACAACAAAGGCTAAAGTATATCGTTGTGTTGACAACTGATAATAAGCGTATTTTGTGTCAAGGAGTTCTTTATTGAACTTGGTGAATTTCCAAGAATGCTGAAACTATGAAGCTACATTTTCACAATGTTAGTAACATCAGTTTAAGCTGAGGAATTAAGGTATCACCGGAACTTGGTGAATTTCCAAGAATGCTAACACTATGAAGCTACATTTTCACAATGTTAGTGACATGAGTTTAAGCTGAGGAATTAAGTTTTCACCGATTGACCATATATATACAAAGCCATCTCATTAGAGAATGAGTGATGCGTGTAGACGCAAAGAACATGCAAATACAATAGGACCTGAACAGTTCAGATCTTTTTGATAAAGTTTACCACATGCGAAGCATGGTAATAACACTGGAACGCCATATGTGTTAAGTGCTTACAGACTAGATTATTGACTCTAGTGCAAGTGGGAGACTGAAGGGAATATGCCCGAGAGGCAATAATAAAATGGTTATTATCTTATTCCTTGTTTATGATGAATGTTTATTTCTCATGCTAGAATTGTATTAACCGGAAACGTTGATACATGTGTGCTTAATAAACAAACAATGGTTCCTAGTAAAGCCTCTCTTTTAACTAGCTCGTTGATTAATAGATGATCAAGGTTTCCTGATCATGAACATTGGATGTTATTAATAACGGGGTCATGTCATTAGAAGAATGATGTGATGAACATATACCCAAAGATAATATAGCAATGCGATCAAGTCATTTAGTTTACATTGTTATATCAAACATACGAAGTAACTTATTCCTTAGACCATGAGATCATGTCAATCACTGATACCGGAAGAGTGCTTTGATGGCATCAAACGTCACACCGTAACAGGGTGACTATAAAGGTATCGTTAAGTATTCGTAAAGTATTAGTTGAGGATCATGGATCAAGAGTGGGATTTGTCCATCCAAATGACGGAGAGATATACTCTGGGCCCTCTCGGTGATATCACATCGAAACCGCTTGCAAGCACGTGATATGATCACAAGGATGTTATATCACGGGAACGAGAAAAGAGTACTTGTTGGTAACGAGATTGAACAAGGTATGGTTGATACCAATGATCGAATCTCGGACTGGTAAAATATTGCGAGACAAAGGGAATAGTTCACGGCGTTGTTGGTTCACACGATCACGAGAGTCATCGTTGAATATATAGGAGTCATCACGGATCTCCAGATCCCGCTGTTGATTATTGATCGGAGAGGAGTCTCGATCATGTCTATCTTATTCGCGAACCGTAGGGTGACACACTTAAGGTTCGATGACGCATTTGAGAGGATACGGAATATCGGAGAAAAGTTTGGACAGCACCGAAATTGTTTCGGGGAATATTGAAATAGTCACCGAAATTGTTTCGAGTAATTTTGAAATAGTTCAAGGGGATTCTTATCAAATGGTTGTTAATAGATTTAACAACTAACTCAAGGGGTTATATGTTAATGTTTGTTAATGGAATTAACAAATATTAAAATAAAGAAATAAAATTGTTTTATTTATTTATTAAAGAAAACCCTTGGGATTTTGAGTGGGAATTCATGGAAGAATGAGTGGGTTGAGTGGAGACTCCACTCACATGATGAGGGAGAGGTGGAGGCAGCCAAAAATTCGTGGCTGCCATCCCCTCCTATAAAAGGAGGGGTGAGAGCTCCCTCTCCCACTACACACACTTGTGTCATCTCTTCCTCCCTCCTGCCGCTGCTCCACCACTTGTTCGTGCGCTTGGCGAAGCCCTGAGCAATGTTTTTCTCCACCACACCACGCCGTCGTGCTGTTGGAGTTCCGAGGGATCCTCTACTTCCGCGCCCCGCTGGAACGAGGGAACGGAGGTCGTCATCAACCGTACGTGTGACCGATCACGGATGCACCGCCGGATTGCGGTGCCATCTTCTCGCTATCGGGATCGGTGTGAGTACGACTACGCCAACAACGAGATTTGATCTCGTACCACTTTGAGTCTTCGAGGGTATGTGTTCTCCTTAACCCTCTTGTTGCCCGTTGCACTTCGTCTCCTAGATTAGATCTTGGCCTTTCGGGTATCTCTCGCGTAGGAAAATTTTTGTTTTCTATGCTACGTTCCCCTTCAGGAAGGGGGTTGAAAATTGGAACCAATTTCTTGGTTTTGTCAGGTTAGGCACAAGGAACACCCAAGACAATGGTAGCACCCATCTCTTAGCAAGATTTCCCCAGTTTCGTCAGATCCGGGACTTTCGGGCTCTAAGTAGTCCTCGCACATGCTGAGAGAATCTGACGCCGGTGAATCCCTAATACTGGGAGCGAGTGAATCTTGGGCATCCAAGAACCATGACACACTATATACACGCACATGTTATGGCATACCATGGTGTATTTGGTGGCATTCAGACGATCTGGAGGCCCCTCTCTATAGAAACCATAGCCCCGCTGGGAAAAAGACGGAACTGTCGTTTTGGCCCCTCTACGTGAGCCGGAAAGGGGCAGCAAAGTGGAACCAATTACTTGGTTGTGTTACGTTATGCCCAAGTAACACCCAATAAAATGGTAGGTCCCACTTCTTGGCAAGATTTCCCCCGTTCCGTGAGATCCAGGAGTTTCAGGCTCTAAGTAGAGCCCGCGAAAGAAAATCTGACGCCGGTGAAGCCATAACACAGGGTGTAAGGGAATCATGGGAATCCAATACCCATTCCACACTCTAACACACAAGGTATGACATACCGTGGGATGTGGTGGTATTCAGACGGTTCTGAGGCCCTCTCCAGAGAAACCATAGCCCCGCTGGGAAAAAGACGGAACTGCCGTTCTGGCCCGTCTACATGAGCTGGAATGGGGTAACAAAGCGGAACCAATTGCTTGGCTGTGTTAGGTTAGGCCCAAGTAACACCCAAGAAAATATTAGGTCCCACCTCTTGGCAAGATTCCCCCCATTCCGTGAGATCTGGGAGTTTTGGGCTGTGAGTAGTTGTCGGACCCCGGACCCCGAGATATACAAACTGTCATGTGCTCCTAGCAGTGGACCCACAAGGGCTTCAGGGTTACCAGCCCCGGCCGCAACAAACAACGGCAGGCAGACCGGATTCATCTGCACGTAGTCCGGATCCCCGGTCTACTACTACTTGTGTCCACGATAGTCATAACCAGATATGTATACCCAAGCATCCACGAGTCGGATGAAACTGAAGGAACGGGACCAGAGTCATACAGAGATGCTATGTGTCCAGAAAGTGCAACAACAATCGAGGGTTACTGGGGTTACCTCGCCCCAGGCCGGATATCTCCGGCAGGCGGGCTCGGACATGGATCATCGGCTCCACAACCCCTCGACTGCGACAACTATGCAGGCATAGCCAAAACTGTATAACAACGGGCTCGAGACCAACAATCGATCAAAGCAGTACTCTAGACATGAAAGTTGTATTAAACGAGGCATACTAGAGTAGCTTACACAAAGAGGTTACAAGACCAACATAGGTCCAGCAACCCAACATTACAACAAGCAGCGAAAGCAAATATGTTGCGATACAACAAGAGCAAAAGGACTAAGAGTCCGAAACATAAGCAACGTTGCCAAACCCATACTACAGATACCAGGCTGCTGCCTGGGAACCCCTAACTATTCATCGACGTCGAGGTAGAACCCTTCTTCAGCTGCATCGCCGAAGTCTGAAACAAAACAACAACGAAGCAAGGTTGAGTACAAAAGTTACTCAGCAAGACTTGGCTTTTAAGGTTCTTTGCATAAAGCCAACTTTGTTTTCCGAAGTTGAGAAAGAAAAGCACGTGTAATAGAGCATTTATAAAACAGAGGAGGAATCTACTCAACTACTGAGATCATCATGTTCTTTAGTCCACCAAGTACTTTCTCATCCCCAGACTACCTTATGCTACAAGAATCACCCCTCTCGACTTAGTCTAGGAGGCATCCTTCATTCATTGCCAGCAAGTTTTAGTCATTCCGTTAGAGTTATCTATGATCACAGAATCCGTTGCCAAGTCGTCCATAACCGTGGACACGGCTTTCCGAAAGATTTATCCCTGCAGGGGGTACACTTTACCCACACGTATCAACCGACTCTTAACGCCACGCGGTAACGCTCCTCTCTAAGAGCACGGCAGAGTGTGGTCGACCACGGCCTTTACCTTGCTTAGTCCTATCCATGAGTCAACCCAAACAGGGCCACCCCGTCAACAGGGAGTTGGCCACCTCCTGACGGCACCTGTTCTGTGAGTCGGGACAAGATCCGTGTACGTCCATCACTGGTCCCGGTCACGCCCTAGTTTTCTCCAAAACCTTTTATGACACACCCGCAAATGGAAACTTCAATCGACGTGACCCATGGAAGTGACTACACAAGTTAGTTAGCCGAGCGGGGTTCATTGGCCCGCGTGTGGCTGTACGTTCAGTCTTGGCTTCGAAGGCAAGAACTCGCACCTAGGGGCATGAACGAGACAAAAACCACAACCCACAGTGGCCTCAACATCCATGCCATGTTAATCAAGTTAATCAACCATAACAAAGCATAAACACCTTTCATACTAGGTTCACGCATTATCGGCATTTCATCAACCGGATGAAGCAGATCATAAGACTAAGCATGTCTAAGCATTGAACACACAAGGCTCTACGTTACTCAAACAACCCTAGTCATACTAGGAGGGTAAGCAGGTATGAAGGTGACATGTGAGGGGGAGGGTCATGCAATGGATAGGTTACTCTAACAGACTCAAAACCAAGTTGAATTGAATGCATGAGTAAGAGGTTGAAAGACTCAAAACATGGGTGGAGCCATGAGGTTGTGCTTGCCTTGCTCGTCGAACATAGAGCTTGGGTTGTCGTAGAACGCCGGGTCGACCTCCGGATCTCGGTCTACCGATAGCGAGCAACACCGGAAAGAAGGCAAACAATCAAAACTTGACGACCGTGCAATGCACAATACGTATGCATGAGTAAAACCATGCAAATGAGATGAAGCTTAAAAGATAGAACAGGGAGCTAGGGTTTCGCGCCGTGAACGACGAACACCGGAGGGGGAGAAAACCCTAAACTGGAGATGTGACCAAGCTAAGATGTTCAAATGACTTTGTAAACCTCATAGTTGGATTGCATTTGTTTCACTGATCAAAATGGTATATTACACTTAATTTTCTATTTTTATTGAATAAAAACTTTATTTTCAATATTTAATTGAATTAAATGTATGCTATAAAAGTGGCTTCATTTTACACTTGGTTAACATGTATGAAAATGGTATGGATAAATAGCTCTCATTTTTCTGAACACCTACATATTTTTTTCATAAATTTTGGAGCTATAAAATGGGAGTTATTGAATTTACAAAATTGTATTTAAATCTGTTTTTCTATTTCTCCTGCGGGCCCACTGTTCAGTTCAAAAAGAGACAGGGAGTGCCACTTGGCACGCCACGTGGGCAGGTGATGTCACGATGACATCACCGTGACCTCACGGTGGTCGCCGGCCGGTGACAGATGCCAACGCCGGCGACGATTCCGGCGATCCCCGGAGGCGTGCTTAGGCTCGTTGGATTCGTCTCGACGAGGCGGACGTGAGGGTGGCAGCGCCGCTAGCTGAAAGTGAACGGCGGCGAGGTATTGACGGCGGGCGGCGGCGGTGTTATCAGGCTCCGGCGGGTTCGGTGGATTCCGGCCGAGAGGAACTCAACGGAGGGGGTGGGGAGGTGCGGGAGCTCACCATGAGTTTGAGGAGAGGCTCGGCGGGGCCGGAGGTAGCCGGAGATGGCGGGGCGGTGGAGGAGTTGCCGGCGACCGGCCGCGGGGAAGAAGGCTTGATCCTGCGCGGCTAGTCCATCCCGGGAGTGCTGCGGGCTCGAGGAGGAAGAGGGGCTCGGCGCGGTTCCGATGAGCTCGTCGGAGAGGCCGAGGAGAGAGCGGGGCGGCGGCGAGAGCGTATCACGACGGCGGTTGATTTCGGCCGGAGGGAGAGAAGCAGAGGGAGAGGGACAGCGAGTGGGGGGGGTTCTGTGAGGAGCTCCCGATTGGGACGTCTCCTTGAGGCTCTCGGAGCCTCCACGTCGACAACGAGGGGAGCAGGAGGTGGCGCGCGGCGGCGGCTGCCCTCCTGTCACCGGACAGGAGGAAGACGACAGGGATTTTCAAGAAAACCCCCTGGAAGAATTAAAGGATTTACAGAAAGGTCCCTGGGAAATTAAAACTGAACCCAAAAATGAAATTTGAGGGCCTTTTTGTGAAGCAAAAATTGCACAAAAATAGTCGTTGGAAAGCTCTTCAAATTTGCCATCTTTCTAGAATATAGTTGGTTCCATTTGAAAAACTTTGCAAAACAACTTTGTTTGAAACCAGTTTAAGTGACTTTCTGAAAACTCTCCGATTAAAGTTTAAAAGCGAAAATTTGGTCCAATTTTCATGCATGCATGCCATGTACACAACACTCCTCTTTATTACACAAAAAGTAGGGATGTTACAAGTCTACCCCCCTTACAAGAATCTCGTCCCGAGATTCCTAGGTTTTAGAAAAGAAGTCGGGGTACTTAGATCGCAAACGATCTTCTCGTTCCCAGGTTGCTTCGTTCTCGGAATGATGCGACCACTGAACTTTGAGGAACTTGATAGTTTGACTACGAGTTCTTCGTTCGGCCTCATCGAGAATACGGACAGGAACCTCCTTGTAGGAGAGATCATCCTTGAGTTTGATGGTTTCGTGGTCCACACCACGAACAGGATCTTTGAAGCAACGTTTGAGTTGCGAGACATGGAATACATCATGGACATCCGGAAATCCTGGAGGCAATTGCAGTTGATATGAAACTTGACCTCGTTTTCCAATGATGGGGAAAGGACCGATATAACGAGGAGCCAGTTTGCCTTTATTCCGAACCGTTTTCCACCTTTCAGAGGTGTGACTCGAAGATAAGCTTTCTCGCCAATCTCATAATGAACATCTTGGTGATGACGATCATAATAGCTTTTCTGGCGAGACTGAGCTGTTTTCAGTCGTTCACGAATGACACGAACGATTTCTTCTGCTTCCTTGATTACATCCGGGCTGAAGAACGATCTTTCACCGGTTTCAGACCAATTCAGCGGAGTTCGGCATTTGCGGCCGTATAGAACTTCAAAAGGAGCCTTGCCCAAGCTAGATTGATAACTGTTGTTATAGGTGAACTCGGCAAATAGAAGAAACTTCTCCCAATCCTTACCGAACGATATAACACAAGCTCGGAGCATGTCCTCGAGAATCTGATTAACTCTCTCAGTTTGGCCACCGGTTTGTGGATGGAAAGCAGTGCTGAAAGATAGACGGGTTCCCATAGCTTGCTGGAAACTTGCCCAGAATTTGGAGGTGAACAAACTTCCACGATCAGAGATGATCCTCTTTGGAACACCGTGAAGGCTGACTATTCTGGATACATACAGATCCGCCAGCTGTATAGCGGTGATATCTTCTCGGATAGGAAGGAAGTGAGCAACTTTGGATAGGCGGTCAACCACCACCCAGATAGCATTATGGCCTTTCTTTGTCTTGGTAAGACCGGTGATGAAATCCATACCCACTTCATCCCACTTCCATTCAGGAATAGGCAGGGGTTGAAGAACACCGGCTGGTCTTTGATGTTCCGCCTTCACACGACGACATACGTCGCATTCGGCAACATACTGAGCGATCTCCCGCTTCATACGGGACCACCAGAATCTTTGACGTAGATCTTGATACATTTTGGTGCTACCAGGATGAATAGAAAGAGGTGTGTCATGAGCCTCTTGGAGAATTTGCTTTCTCAGATTCCGTATCTTCGGCACTACCAGACGGTTGCCAAAATATACGACACCTTGATCATCGATGGAGAAACATTTAGCTGCATCGCTAGCAATGTTCTTCTTGATGTTGGCAATTCCCAGATCCCGCTTTTGAGCTTTCTTGATCTGGTCCTCAAGGAAAGGTTTTACCTCAAGGTTGGCCAAATAACCAGAAGGAACGATTTCAAGGTTGAGTTTGGAGAACTCCTCATGAAGGGGAGGTTGGGCCTGTTGTATCATCAGATTGTTGCAATAAGATTTCCGACTTAGCGCGTCAGCAACGATATTTGCTTTGCCGGGTTGATAGTTGAGACCCAAATCAAAGTCCTTGATTACTTCCAACCATCTTCTCTGTCTGAGATTCAGATCCGGTTGGGTGAACAGATATTTCAGACTCTGATGATCTGAGTATAACTCACATCGGTTGCCAAGAAGATAATGACGCCATTGCTTAAGAGCATGGACCACGGCTGCTAGCTCAAGATCATGGGTTGGATAATTGTGCTCATGTGGTTTCAGTTGACGAGAACCATAGGCCACCACATGACCTTCTTGCATTAACACAGAACCGAGTCCTTGTTGAGAGGCGTCACAGAAGATGACAAAGTCCTTGCTCGTATCAGGAAAAACAAGCACAGGAGCGGTAGTCAGTTTGGTTTTCAGAGTTTGGAAACTTTCCTCTGCTTTTTCTGACCACTCGAACGTTTTGCCTTTCTTAAGAAGTTCAGTCATAGGTTTTGCAATTTTGGAGAAGTTCTCGATGAAACGACGGTAAAAACCTGCCAGTCCGAGAAAACTCCGAACATCCTTGACTGATTTAGGTGTTTCCCAGTCCAGAATAGTTTGGATCTTGTCTGGAATAACGGCAACACCTTCGGCAGACACCACGTGTCCGAGATATATGAGTTCTTTCAACCAGAACTCACACTTGGAGAACTTGGCATAAATCTTGTGCTCACGGAGTTTGGATAACACCAGACGCAGGTGTTCAGAATGATCATCTTCGGTTTTGGAATAGACCAGGATGTCGTCGATGTAGACCACGACGAACTTATCAAGATACTCCATGAATACCGAGTTCATAAGCCTCATGAAAGTAGCTGGAGCATTAGTAAGACCAAAAGACATGACGGTGTACTCGTAAAGACCATAACGAGTAGTAAACGCCGTTTTAGGAATGTCCTCCTTTCTGATCTTTATTTGATGGTATCCTGATCGCAGGTCCATCTTAGAAAAGATAGTTGCACCAGCTAACTGATCAAAGAGGTCATTGATTCTTGGAAGAGGGTACTTGTTTTTGATGGTCACTGCATTCAGCGGCCGATAATCAACAACCAGACGTGGAACATTGGTATCCCGCTTCTTGACAAAGATAGTGGGACAACCCCATGAAGATGTGCTAGGTTGGATGAAACCCTTTTCTTCTAACTCCTCAATTTGGCGTTTCAATTCAACCAGCTCCTCTGGGCCATACGGTAAGGTCTTTTAGACATAGGAGCGGTACCAGGGACTAACTCAATGACAAACTCCACACTTCGGTCAGGTGGCATGCCAGGTAACTCTTCAGGAAACACATCAGGGAAATCACTGACTACAGGTAACTCATGAATTTCAGGAGGGTAATCACCTTGCATGAAGTACAACTGCAGTTCAGGAGAGAGTCGTGTGCGTGCTGAAGGAGGAATGGTGAACTCAGACTAATAGTCGATGATGGAACCGGAAGGATGTTCAAGGTGAGGCATTTTGTTGCACAATCCAAAACAGCTCCATATTTAGCAAGCCAATCCATGCCCAGTATGACATCAAGGTCAGTGGATTTTAGGGCAATGAAGGTTGCAAGGAATTGTAAGGATCCCACCTCAACCATGAGCTCTGGCGTAACCATGGTGGTTTGCCAGTTGCAACCAGGGGAGTTTACCATTAACGGTTTTTGCAACTTTTCGAAAGGTATCCCATGCATTTTAGCAAACCCTTCTGACATGAATGTATGCGATGCTCCAGAATCAAATAAGGCTAAAGCTGAAATTGAGTTGACACGAATCGTACCCAGTAAGACGCTTGGATCGTCCTGAGCATCCTCGGCAGTCACATAGTTCAGACGACCACGTCCAGCACCAGCAGGCTTTGCCATTTTCTTAGGAGGAGGAGGAGCTGCACGTCCAGCATGATTCTGAGGGCACTCCCTCGAGAAGTGACCAGGCTGGCCACAGCGGTAGCACACATTGCTGGGAGGAGCGGCAACTGGAGGACGAGAACCTTGTGCACCACCATAGGTTGATGTAGCAGGTGGAGCAGGTGGACGAGGAGCGAATTCAGATGGCCTTGGCTGAAACGGAGCCCTGGGAACAGCGATGTATGGAATGAACACACGGCGCTTCCTCTTCTGACTAGAGGGTGAAGCACGGGAATCTCCAGCACTCTTCTTCATAGCAGTATCCATCTCCTTTTTGCCACGTTCAAGAGTGATAGCCTGGTTGTAAAGTTCCTGGAAGCTCTGGAACTTGAAGGGCAACATCTCATAACGAACAGTTGGGTTCAGGCCCTTGCGGAACAGATCCTGCTTGTCCTCGTCATTAGTGACATCATGAGGAGCATAGCGAGCCAGACGAGTGAACACACGACCATAGGCCTCAATACCCATACTGCCCTGAGTGAGATCAAGGAACTCCTTTCTTTTACCGTCCATGACTGCCTTCGGGATATAAGCCTCACGGAAAGCAGTACGGAACTCTGCCCAAGTGACCTCATGATCGGGCGCCTGCAACGCCAGAAAGCCTTCCCACCAAGCACCAGCAGCACCTTCAAGCTTGTAGGTGGCGAAGTTCACACGGTCACGTTCCTGGACACGGAGAGCGATGAACTTGCGCTCCATTGTGCGAAGCCAGTCATCGGCATCGAGAGGCTCAGTGGAGTCAGCAAAGTATGGTGGCTGAGCCTTGAGGAAGTCCACGAGGGTAACGCCGGCAGCACGGCGTTCAGTGTTCTAGGCCACACGCTCCAGAAGTTGTTCGTTCCTCAGACGATTAGTTTCAATGCTCTGCAGCACCTGCGCCATTGTGGGTGGCGGCGGAGGTGTTGGCTCAGGGGGAGGGTTGTTACGGCCACGAGTACCACCCGACATCCTGAGTAAAAGGAAGAGGAATCATGAATAACACATCCATGGAAAGGATACAATGGATCGACATGTATTAGTTTCAACGGAAATCAAGAAACATGCCGAAATGTAGTAGAACAGAATAAATGAACATGAAGTGTATCATTTCATCAACATGGAGACAACATATTACAACATTTATTGAAACCAGTCGAAGTACAAACCATACATAGTGGCGGTACAAGCTCACAAGCTTAACTACATACAACACTGAAAGAAAGTACGGTAGATACACATCACCGAAGTTCTGCTCCTATACATTATTTTTCTACAACTTCGGGTTTCGAGTACATGAAAGCAAACATTACTCTAGCTGGAACCGACAACGGTCTCAATATCCTCCGAAGTCGAAAGGAAGTGGAACCGGAGCACCAGGGTAGCGACGAACAGACTCGTCCTGCGGTCCGTGAGGAGACTGTGGTACACCACGCACCATCCTAGGCCTCCTGAGGCGTCCACGAGGGCGAACATCACCTCCAACATCTGGAGACGCAACCGAGGAAGGCACAAGTACAGCTGGAAGCTCTATCTCAGAGGCCTGAACCACACCACTCTCAACGAATGGCCTCACTCTGGCTGTCACAGTCCTGAGACTAGCTGCAAGGGTGTTAACTAGTGCACTAAGCTCTCGCTCGCGACGAGCATAAGCAGCAAGGAGATCAGCGGTGCACCTAAGTGTAAGATCTTCCTCCTGGGAGGAATCAGCAAAGGTGTGGGTGTAACACCCCTCAAGAGTAGCATCTGAACCAGGGCAGTAACGGAAAGAGCTATGCTCGTGGTCTGGATAGTGGTAACGGAGCTCATTAAGACAGTGTCGTGCAGCATCCTGCACAGCCATCTCAATGGTGAAACCAATACCCTCAGCATAGTGCTCAGCAGGAAAGATGGTGCCATCTAGCTGTGGAAGACGGACACCACACAAGTACTGGGTCTGGTGGAAGTCACAGTATTTGATGGGGGGATAGTAACCCGGTAGGCCCACTTCAAGATATAATCCGGCCCGAGGTGTGCTGAGCGATATCCGGCTAGGGGTAAAGAGATTACCGGAAGGCCCAAAGGCTTGTAAGATTCGTAACCCGGATTGTGGGCTGCGGTAAGGGAAGTTAGGGTTTGTATGTGGAGTTCGAGTAGGACTCAAGATGTGCCTTGGAGGGCAAGTTAGGGGTGTACGGGTGCTTTATAAACCGGCCCCTAGGTTTAGTTTGCCAGAGATTAAAGTCATAGTTGTAACACCTGTTATCGAGTATCCAGCATAATTCATATTGAGATCCGGCGAGTTATTTTCCGGTTCTTAGATTGCTTTCCGCCATGTCTTCCTTCGAGCTAAACCCTCTCCCGAATACCTGTGTCGACTTGCCCCAAGATCAGTTACCCCCGGTAACATCTGCCGTGATTATCCCACGACAGTTGGCGCCCACCGTGGGGCCTGCGTCCAAAGGTGTTTACATCACGGGAGAAGCTCGGAAGAACATGAAGAACTTTGTCGTCGGCGAGATCTACTCCAATGACGAAGGAAAAAGGATAGTGGACAATTCCGGGTGGGAGTTGGAGCCGGATCACCTCGAATCCGGATCCACGGTGTCGATTGGCCAAATCAGTATCTTCATCGGTATGGTACGTACGCTCAATTTAAAAGGACAATATCATGTGCATGTTACAGGGACTTCCAACAGGGACAAAAAGGCGTTAAAACAGACAGTGAATTCAGTTTCCTCGGCCACTCCGGGATACTTGAGATGGGCAGAGCAAGAGGTAACGTGGAGCAGAAGGGATCATCCGGAAGGAATAGAGCGCCCCGGAACCCTGGCATTAGTAGTCTCGCCACAGGTCAATGGTTATGAATTGAGAAAGGTATTGATGGACGGAGGGAGCAGCATCAACATCCTATATTGGGAAACCTTCTTGCGCATGAACCTCAAAGAATCTCAGCTACAGAAAAGTTCGACGGTTTTTCATGGAATCGTGCCGGGTCATTCGGCGCGCCCCGAAGGAAAAATTACATTGGAAGTAGCCTTCGGAGAGTCGGTAGATAACTATCGGGTGGAATGGCTCACGTTTGAGGTGGTCAGGTTGCACAGTCCTTACCACGCGTTGTTCGGAAGGCCGGCTTACGCTAAGTTCATGGCTAGGCCGTGCTATGTATATTTGCAGTTAAAGATTCCAGGCCCCAAGCAGACCATCACTATCCATGGAAACCGGGATATAGCAGCAGAATGCGATGAGGGAGATTCGGTAATGGCTGAACAAGCCTGCAGAAAGGAAGAACTTAAATATTACCGGTCTCAGGTGGATCCGGATGATGGCACAGCATTGAGAAGACCAGATTCCGAGGACGAAAGAGTAAAATTTAAGGCGGCTCAAGACACCAAGAAAGTAGATTTTGTGGATGGAGACCCCACCAAGCAGTTCACTATAGGGTCCAATTTGGAAAGCGCGCAAGAAAAGTCTCTAGTGGAGTTCATACGCTCAAATGCGGATGTGTTTGCCTGGACACCCAGCGACATGCCGGGTATCCCCACCGAGTTGGCAGAGCACAGTTTGCATGTGGATCCCAAGGCCAGGCCTGTGAAGCAAGGTTTGAGAAAAATGAATGAGGAAAGGAGAAGAGCTATAGGTGAGGAAATCGCGCGACTATTAACCGCAGGCTTTATCATGGAAGTATTTCACCCCGACTGGTTAGCAAATCCGGTTCTTGTGATGAAAAAGACAAATGAATGGAGGATGTGCATCGATTTCACGAGCCTCAACAAGCATTGTCCAAAGGATCCGTTCGCGCTGCCAAGGATAGACCAAATCATAGACGCGGTAGCCGGAAGCGACTTGCTATGTTTCTTGGACGCATATTCGGGGTACCACCAGATTAAACTCAAGAGGGAGGATTGGGAAAAAACGTCATTCATAACCCCTTTTGGGGCCTTCTGCTGCAAAACCATGACGTTTGGATTGAAAAACGCGGGCGCAACTTACCAGCGGTGTATTCAGAAGTGCTTCGAGGATCAAATTGGGCGCAACGTGCACGCGTATGTGGATGATGTGGTTATTAAGACCCGGAAGGCAGAGACATTTATTGATGATTTAAAGGAAACGTTTAAAAACTTGAGAAGGTATCAGATGAAGCTTAACCCAACGAAGTGTGTATTCGGAGTTCCGGCCGGGAAGTTACTCGGCTTTATAGTCTCCGAGAGAGGAATCGAGGCAAACCCGGATAAAATCAAGGCCATCCAGAGTTTGAAGAAACCGGAAAATTTGAAGCACGTTCAAAAGCTCACGGGCTGCGTAGCAGCCTTGAGCCGGTTCATATCCAGGCTTGGAGAAAAGGCAATACCCTTGTACCGGCTTTTGCGGAAATCAGATAAGTTCGTATGGGATCAGGAGGCAGATGAGGCGTTTGAAGCACTAAAGAAGCAGTTATCTGAAGCGCCAGTACTAGCGGCGCCGGGTCCTAAAGAGCCTATGTTATTATACGTGGCAGCCGGTCCCCGAGCCGTCAGCGCAGTAGTTGTCGTGGAACGCAAAGAGGATGGGAAAGGTTACCCGGTCCAGAGGCCGGTTTATTATGTCAGCGAGGTGTTATCGGAAGCGAAGCAGCGTTACCCACATTGGCAAAAATTGGTGTTTGGGGTCTTTATGGCCAGCCGGAAGTTGAAGCCATATTTCCAAGAACATCCCATAACAGTGGTTAGTTCAATACCAATGTCGGATATCATCAGAAACTCGGATGCAACGGGAAGAATAGCCAAATGGGCAATAGAGATGGGAGATTATCATATCAGCTACGAGCCCAGATCGGCAATCAAGTCCCAGGCCTTGGTTGATTTCGTTAACGACTGGACGCACACTGGAATGGTTACCGCAGTTCCAAGTTCCGAGTCATGGACCATGCACTTCGATGGATCAAAGCAGTACGAAGGGTCAATAGCTGGAGTGGTGCTGACATCACCAAAGGGGGATAAACTAAGTCACGTGCTGCAGATTCACTTCGATTGTTCAAACAACGTGGCCGAGTATGAGGCTCTGTTGCATGGCTTAAAGGTAGCCAAGGAGATGAACATTAAAAGGATACGATGCTTTGGAGATTCGGATCTCGTGGTGCAGCAGGTATTAGGAACCTGGGATAGAAAGGACGCCACTATGGCAGCGTACCGCAGGGAGGTTGATAGGGTTGCCGGGTGTTTTTCCGGGTATGAAGTGGAGCACATAGACAGAAGAAAAAACGAGGCAGCGGACGCACTCGCTAGACTCGGCTCGCGCAGGGAGCCGGTTCCACCTAATGTTTTCCTGGACGAGCTATGGCGACCGTCAGTTAAATCCGAGTCTGAAGAAGAACTAGCAAATCGAGACCCGGACGTGGAGCTCGTGGCTACAATACGTGACGTTCCCGAGTGGACAGAGCCATATCTGGCCTACTTATCGCGGGGCGAACTACCAGAACAGGAGGTACTAGCAAGACAAATCCTGAGGCGGGCAAAAGGATATGCTATTATCAATGGGGAGTTGTACAAGAGAAGTGCGGCAGGAGTCTTTTTGCGCTGTGTGACACCAGAAGAAGGCCGACAGATCCTTAAGGAGATCCATGAAGGTGATTGTGGGCATCATGCGTCCACAAGGTCCCTTGTGGCCAAGGCCTATCGGCATGGGTTCTTCTGGCTCACAGCTCTAGCAGACGCGGAACGGATAGTGGCAAGGTGCGACGGATGTCAAAGGTACGCTCGCCAAACTCATGTGCCGGCTATGGAGTTACGGACCATCCCATTAACTTGGCCATTCGCTGTTTGGGGTATGGACATGGTTGGCCCCTTTCATATGTCACCTTGCAAGAATACGCATCTTTTAGTAGCTGTTGATAAGTTTACCAAATGGGTGGAGGTTATGCCGGTCACCAATTGCGAAGCGGCCACAGCAGTCAAGTTCCTGAAAAGAATTATATACCGGTTTGGATACCCCCACAGCATAATTACCGACAATGGAACCAACATGTCCCTTGGAGAGATGGAAAAATTTTGTGGCAGCAATGGAATCAGGCTTGATGTAGCATCAGTGGCACATCCGCAAGCCAACGGGCAAGTGGAGAGGGCAAACCAAGAGCTACTTCGTGGATTGAAACCACGACTGAGGGTTCCTTGTATCAGGGCCGCTGGGGCATGGGTTGAAGAACTTCCTTCCGTGGTCTGGGGTATCAATACTACACCCAACCGATCCACCCAGATGACACCTTTCTTCATGGTCTACGGCGCAGAAGCAGTATTACCAAGCGACATCATTCATGATTCACCAAGAGTGACAGCCTATGTCGAAGTGGAGAACGAGAAGACCCGGCAAGACGCCGTGGATATGTTAGAAGAACAAAGGGAGCAAGCCTTGGAAAGGTCAGCCATATATCAGCAGGACTTGCGAAGATATCATAGCCGGCGGGTGAAAAGCCGGGTCTTCCAGGAGGGAGACTTGGTCTTGCGCTTGGTTCAGACAAACGAGGGAAAGCACAAACTATCGCCACCATGGGAAGGACCTTTCATCGTAAGCCGGAGTCTGCATAATGGGTCATATTACTTGATAGATGCAAGAGAAGAATCGGCCACAATCAACGACACTGCTCACACTACTGCACCTATGCAAGAAAGAGATAGACCATGGAACGTGGCTCAGCTACGTCCGTACTATACTTAGCAGAAAACGATGTAACAGGCAGCAGGTTTCAGACGCACTCTTTTCCTATCCGGGGCACCCTTGGGGACTGGATGGGTTTTTAATGAGGCGGCTTGCTGGCCTAATTTTCTCATATCAAATAAAAAGGGGATTATCAAGAAAAGAGGCAATTGTCATTTATATGGTGTGCATATTCAGGTCTTGAGGGCTGGTTGCTCCTATAAGCACAGCTGCAAACTCAAAAGAGACCCGGCCTTGATGCCAATGAGTTATAGGGGCCGGTCACTCGAAAAAATGAGTGCGGCTACAATCTTATAACCGGACAAAGAAGTCCAAATTTCTCGGCTATTCTTACTTAAGCTCGATGTGACTCGCAACAAAGTGGCATGATTTGTTCGCTTACGATTACTGTCGGTCATGAGACCCAAACGGGACTTGCTTGACCCCGTTTTCGTATTGATGTAACAACATGGTATCCACGCGAAAGCCGGCTTATAGTACAAGGTAGTTGAAAGGGTCATCTAAACCACAAGTTATGCAGAGTATAAGGCTAGCAGCCGGAAACTCAACGATTATCAAGCATAACTTCAAACATCATAAAAAGTTGTCCTGAAGTCTTGGGCATTTAGCGACAGGCGATTCGTTTCCTTGAAAAGAAACAATCACGTGTCCTAGACGCGGAAACCCGGACTGGGGGACTTGTGAGCTCTGAAGAAGAAACAGCATTATCCAGCCGATAAAATTCCAACGAGCCACGCATCCGGGTCTCGGGGGCTTAGGGATCCGGGTGTAAGCCCGTTCCCCAGATGTCAACGAAACCCGGAGGTCGGGTCTCGCCAAGGAAAGCATAAAAAAAAAAGTAAAGGTACAAGGTATCAAGAATAAAGTAAGTGGATATCAAGAACAAGCGGGTGCAAAGACACATTAATCAAAAGCCCAAAGGGGCGCAAAGTGCATCGGGAGTTTAAACAAAAATATTACAAAAACCCTAAAGTATCAAAAGAGCACAGGCGCTCCGCTTAAACAAATAATAAAGCTGTTTTAACGACGCTTTGCCGACTGACGCATATGGAATGATAGGCGATATTCATTACTTCAAGCTGCAGGATCCATCTTGGCCTTGCCCTTGTCGCCACTGGTGGTGGCGGCGCCACTCGGATCAGTAGCAGTCCCGGGTTGCGAAGTTGCAGGAGCAGAGTCGGCATCGGCCTTCTTGGCAGCTTCGTCCCTTATCTTGATTGCCTCCTCCCTCCAACGGGCAAGCATATCGTACGGCTGGGGGCGGTTCGCCTGGACAATCTTGTCATTAGCATCATAAGCAGGGAGAATCACATCAATCTCTAAGCTATCAGCGATAACGCTAGCCGGATGACGGACTTCTTTCTGAATAGCCTTGAAGTCCTTTGGCAAAAACTTGGACCCATCCAAGCTGAACTCTGGAAATCCGCTCATAAGTTTGGCCAGCTCTAGCTTGGGAGCGTAGGCTTTAGCCAACGCGAGCCCCCGGGTTACCCCAAATCGGCAGGAGGACCGTTTCCAGTGCCAAATCCACTCGGGGATCGTGGAGCAGAATTCCAGTAATCTCTTCATATTATCTGGCCTGACACCCGGCAGTCGCAACTCATCAAGTATCCAGCTAACTCCGCCGCAAAGTTGGCGAAGAGTATTTTTGATGGTTTTTAGCTTAGCAGCGTCATCTTCTTCGGGGGCAGCATCACTTGGGCCTGCTAAAGAGGCCAAAGGAGCAAAGATAATAAGTAAACAAGTACAGTGGTTCATATCAAAGGAATCCGGGTCATAAAAAAGGTGAAATTTAAAAATCTTACCAGTCGCGGTACGATAAACGTCAGCAATTTGCACGGAAAGTGTTGTCAGTTTATCCTTAGCCTTGTGAGCTCTTTTCCTGTACCTTTTCGTCATTTTTTGGCACCTGCGAGCTTCAGTCTCCGCAGCTTCACGAAGGGCCGTTTCTTTTTCAATACGCTTGGTGGACTTGGCCAGCTTCTTCTCCAACTGTGAAACATAGTCCTATAAGGAAGCATGAAGAGGGATTAGCCAGAAACATTATACAAAGTTCCAAGCAAGTTACTTAGTAATTTACTTGGAACTTGGGGACTATGTGTGGAAACAATTGGTACTACTCGGGATTACCTCGTGCTTGGTTATTAAGGCGTCTAGTATGTTTTCTTCATCACCCTTCAAGGTATGGAGGGCATCTAGCATTTCAGCAAAGGTCATGTCTTCAGGGCGAAGTCGAGAAGGGCCGGAAGACTGGCCTTCCTGTTGAAGGGTTGTTCCGGGTTTGGGGGTCGAAACCCGGACCGTTTGAGTGTCCGGGTTAGGAGAACCCGACTTGGTCTCCAAAATGATATCTTCGTCCACCTCCTCAGAGGGCTGGGGTGATGCAGTTTTTGGTGGAGGTGGGTCCTTAAAAGGGTCTTCTTCATTTCCGTCCTCGGCCTCGTCCTCAAGGTCCATGTTATTACTCGGCTTCTCCTCTCCCTGCCTTTCTGCTTCAGGAATATCCGGGTCACTCAGCGTAACTGTGGCGCTGAAAGGAAAAAAGGAGACATTGATTAGTGGAATGTATGGAAAAAAGAAAGATAACAAGTGCGAGAGAATGTAAGTAAAGGTAGTTTACCCGGTGTTCACAGCATAGTCCGGGGGAAGCTCGCAGCTAGAGGCGGATGACGTTGGTAAAAGCACTGGCTGCGGTACGCGAAATTGCCCGGCAAGTGGATGACTAGGAGATGGATGACGTTGAGGAGATTGGGAAGGTTGAGCTGGAGGGGTGCTGGCTCGATGAGCGGGTGAGGTGGAGATACCCGGGTTAAGGGGATCATCCCCCGGAGAACTCCGGGTCACCCTACGTTTAGTCGGGAGAGGGTCCTTCAAGAAGGGTGAATGTGATAATCGCACATTAAGTTCACGCATAGTGGCAAAGGAGTAAGGCGCACAAGACATGGCAGAGAAGGGAACCTTTTCAACTACCCCTCTAGCTTCCTTTTGTTTCCAACTGGGGGTTCTTGGTCAGACTCGGTGGCTTCCGGGTCATTTTCTTCTTCCTCCTCTTCGTCCTCTGACCCTGAAAGCCGAGTAAGTATCAGATAAGAAAGGACGAGTGGTAAGAAAGGTGGCACAGATGAAAGGCAGGTATGAAGGTTATGAAAGAGTACCCTCGTCGTCATCAATGGACTCGTTTTCCCCTTCGGGGTCTTGGGAGGGAGTGTCACATCCCAGTTTTTAAACCCTTGATCTGTGCTCAAGAAGTCAACTATTAGGGCCAACAAAGTAATGTTTACAACAACATGATTGTTTTAAATAACTTGTGTTATGATCCTAATCATATTTGCAACATAAGTTTTGTTATAAAACCAACACCTTATGTTTCTGAAAAATATTCCTGATATTTTTCCCTAATGTTTTCTTATTAATACTTGAGTGGATTTTCTTTCCAAGACTTGGACTATTCTTGTTTGCACCTTAAAGCAAACTTTTAACCTTGTTGGATCCAAGAAAACAAGTTTCCAAGTTGATCTATGAAAGTTTTCTTTTAATTTTCCTATAGAAAACAATTACTGAAAATAAAGCCAAGTACCTGTTTTCTACCATTGTTTTCACCAAGCTAGAGATTGTTATTTTATGATTTCTTGACTTCTAATTAATCCTTGATATATGTACTACAAATCCATAAGCTCACTTTTATTTTGGGATAAATAAAAACTATCTTTTGCTTGTTGTTTTTGTGGTATAAAATTAAGGCAGTTTTTAGAAACAGATAAAAACAGAAAGTATACCTTTTTCCACATTGTTTTCATGGCCTTAAACTATTTCAAATTGGTTTCCAAAAGTTGTTTCTGAAAGTATGTAACATGGTTAACAAGTCCATGTTTTGAAAACAAATTTTGGAAAGCATTTGAACCCTGAAAACAACTCCAACTTTTGCTATCTCTGTCTGCTGATTCCAGCACTTAGAAAAATTCAGAAAACTGCCTAACTGAATTTTTCTGACAGAACAGTGATTACACATTTAAACTTGATGATTTAACTTATGTGTACTGATCCAAGCCTTGCCACTTTGCCAACTCGAAAAGCAATGATATGGAGCTTCTGGAAGGGGCATTGGATCCTCTTTTGGTCAGCTAGGGAGGGAGAGAATGAGGTGGCAAGTTGACTAATGGTGAGGTCACACATAGTGGTTGGAATAGTGTGGATTCTCACTTTTGCCCATCCCTTGGCCCTTACTGTGGCCTTGCTCACCACCTTGTACCCTTATTCACCTCATGGCACCAGTTAGAAGCCAGGCCACCCATGGAGACACCCCAAGGGGCAAGGCAAGCCCATGCCTTTGCCAAACCGAGCCCACCCCTTTGGACTCGAGCCTACACAAGTCCAGAGGGCACCTCCTCACGCCCTGCACCTCCTCATACCTCACTCTACCTCCCCAAAGCAAATTGGACACAAGCCCGAGCCCCTGGAGCGCTCCCGAGCCGTGCCCACGCCGGTGGTCACCACCACGGGCACACCACGGTGCAGCTAGGCCCGAGCACTCTCCTCCCCTCCCACTGCCCTGGATGGACTCCTCTAGTCCCCTGGACCCTCCCTGACACTTCCTCGTGTCCCCTTGTGCGCAGGATCGCCGCCGCCATCCACCTCGCCGCCCCGGACGCCCCGCTCGGCGCCGCCTCGACGCGCCGTCTCCGACGTCCTGGACCGCTCCCCTCCACCGCCCCGGGCCCTAGTACCCTTCCCCGACCCCGAGCCATCCCCGCCGTGCCCCTGGGTGAGCCCCTCGCCGTCGCCTTTTTCTTCCCGTGCGCGATCAAGTGAGAGAGAGAGGAGGGAGGTGGAAGACGACGCCGGGAGCGTTGATCCGCGGATCAACGGCTCCCGTTGAACCGGCCTTTTCCCGCGCAGCGTGCGCGCGCGCGCAAGCGCGGTGGGCTGCGCTGCCGCTTGCTGGGCCGTGGCCTCGCAGATCCGGCCCGCGCTGTGATCCTTTATTCCTTTGTTTTTTTACAGAATCTGAGGCTTTTACTTTGGACGTGTATAAAATACTAAATAAGCACAATAAAATCTGGGAAAAATCATGGACATACCTACATGAAATCCAAACCATGCAAAATTTGCAGATCTGGATTTGGGCAAATACTTTGGACACAATGACTGTTTTGCCACAGACTATCTCTGAGAATGTTTTGGACATAACTTTTAAAATATATAATCAAATGGAACAAACTCAACTGATCTGGATAGGTATTGAAAATGTCTATCCAATGAGCCAAACCTCACATCAAGGAGAGTTGTATAATGAAAATGCCATCCAAATTGCTAAAGGACCAGTAGCCTTTTCTTTGATTTTTATAAGGATTTTAAAAATGAATTTTGGAGCAAACCCAATTGGATGAGGTTGGTATTGAGTAGATCTATCTTACCCTAGCTTAGATTATTTTTTTGAGCTCTATATTATTTTTGGTGGACAGATCTAGAAACAGAAGCTTTTCTGTTTGGATTCCTTTAGTTGTTTTTGTTGAAATGAAATGCTTGGTTGGCTTAATCTTTGTTACTAGGATGTAGAGATGTGTTGAAGCTTGTCATTAGGTTGTTTTCTTGCATTACATCTACCACACAAAGTGTGTGCATGTTTGCAATATCTTATGGCTAAAGAAGTAGCATATGTTGTTTCACTAGATTATTTATTTGATGTTTTGTGTGAACCAACTCCTTGTGTGCTTGTTACCTAATTTTTGTGCTATGCTTGCTATAGATCCAGTACCATTTTGGTACTGTTTTTTTTGATGCTTTTGTCTCTGATAGCTTGCATTTAATTTTTAAGGTGAAGCATGTGTAGGTTTTGTTATGCTTATGCACTAGTCTTGTATGCACTAGAATAAATAGCATTGTTTTATTTATTTTTGCTATACTAATTTTTGTCATGAGTAACCAGAGGCTTAGAACCTCATTTACCTTGTTTTTAGATGGGCCCATAACCCACTAGTCCCATTGCATCTTGGTTGTGGATGAAAATCCCCAACTATGCACATGTGAGAAATTAACATGTTTTCTTTTTGTGGTTGATAGGAATATTTTCCACCATGGAAAATATAATTGTTTGTTTTCACTTATGCAAGTGAGAAGTTTATTTATTAAATATCTACTAGTATGATAGGTGTGATCCATTTGTTATCATGATATTCCTTAGGAGTATCTTGTTAAGAGATGATTCACTATTGAGTGCTAAATTATATTGTTTGCAAATAAAATGAATTCCTTTTGATTGATAGATTGTTTGTGGATGATTTTAAATTGAGTGTTTGGGTTTTTGAAAAGGTTTAGATAACTTTCCTTTTGTTGCATAGCTACTGGTTGTATAGGTTATACCTTGCTTGCTTGCTAGTAATTGTTTAAGAGAAACATAAAATTGCTAGAATTAATTTATGCATGCTAAATAGTTGTTTCATGGGTTTGTTTTGATGTTGTGCTTGCTAGCATGTGTAAGTTTTGTGTACTGTTATTAAGTACATTTTATGATCATGACTTGCTTGTTTATACTTGAGCATCTTAGTAACATTGTTTGCTTCTCTAGTGTTGAACTAGTGTCACCACTAGAAAATGGTGAATTTTGCTCTAGTGTTGCCATCTTTTGTCTTATGAGTGTTTGAGTTTATTATTAGCATATGTAGGAAGTTATTACTTCTGTTATGATGCCATGAATTAATTAGTTGCTTGTGCTATAGTTGTAGAATACAAGTATTCCTTATAGCATGTGTGTATAGAATTTCATGCTAGGATATTCATGTATGCTTTTTGTCTTTGTTTTCCCCTAGGGAAAAATATGAGTCTTTGGTGTGGAAACCAGAGGATGGAATGTACTTGTGGCATTATTATCTTAGGGTTTTCACCTCTGATAGGTTTCCTCTTAAGTAGCATAAAAGCATGAGTAACACTTGGATGACTAGGAATTAATCTCCTGACATGTGTAGCTTTTTAAGCATAGTTTCTCCTTGTTTCCTAGCTATGTTTTTTTTTGGTTATTTTGTGGAATCCAGTAGCAATTATGGTACTGGTTAGAGGAGTATTTTGCCTCTGCTAGCTTGCACACTTGTGCATAAAATTAACTAGTGTAGCCTAAACTAGTCTAGTATTTTTCCTAAATTTTCTACTAGTATGAGTAGGAGTTTTTGATGCTTGTTTGTTTGTTTTGAGCACTTTTATAAAAGTGACCAGAGGCTTATTAACCTCTTGGTGAGCATATTTGCTAGTGGAACACCCACTGGTATGTTTGCCTCATGGTGGAAAAATAGGTTTGACTTGTTGTCATGAGCTTATTTCACCACTTGAGTAATTTAGCAAATTATGTGTGCTAGCCATAGAGATTGTTGTGGGAATTTTTAGACATCAAAATGTGTTTTATGTGACACCCTACTGTCTAGTAACATGTGCTCTACCCCACTGGTCCATGGTGTTCTTAACTAAAAATCATTGAATTGGCCACACATAAACACTAGAAAAAAAAGCAGACTTTTCAACCATAGTTTTTATGCCAATTTTTCTTAAGGGAAAAATTGAGAACTTGGGTGGTACTTCTTGATTGCTTGCTGTATGTTTTACTTGTAGCCTTGTTTGTCTTGTTTGGTTCTGAATGTGTGTCCTTGATTCTCTTTTACGGCGTTAGAAAACGAAGAGGAAAGAAGTGTCGGGAAGCTCTGTTTCAAGTTCCAGTCACTCCAACAACCAGGGACACAAGAGTTACCAGGCAAGCCATCCTGATGCTTGCTGATACAATACTTATCATTATCTATCATGCATGTTTTACCTCTGAAGTTTTACAAAAACTTGATTATCAAAACTATTTTTGATGTGGAGTTTACTACTATACTATATTATAGGTTACTATCATGCCAATAGTTAAACTTGGTAATACCAAGCCCATAGGCCACCATATGGTATTTATTACCATCAAATATACTAGTCCCTAAGTGGACACCCTAAAATTGTGATTCTACGAAACAAAGGCTTTACGGAAAACCCCGGAGAAAAGGCGGATCCTTGTTCTCCGGAGGAATGTGGAAGTGGTCATTTTTGAGAAAGTGGTGTTTTCAAAAATGACACATAACCTAGTCTTCGCCGGACAACCTTTACCGTACTGCCACCCTACCCCAACATGGGCACGGGGCTTAACTTGAAGTTTGTTCTTATTAGTGTGTGCTATCTCAATCGCTATAAGGGACATCGTACCCTCGAACCGAATGTCGTCAAAACTCCCAATGTTGAGACATCAAAAGTGTGGGATTAATTTTCCCTCCGGTTGCATCGGTTGAGTCTCCTGTCATGGCGATGTGCGACATGGTGCCGAGGAGATTAAAACTGAGAGATAGGCATATTCTAGCTTGAACATAGTGGATGGTTATGATCAGATACCTGATGTTTACATACTGTTGTTACAGTCCGTGATTGTTCACGGGAGGTGTACTGGATCTGGTGGATGTGTACACCTCTGCAGAGTATAACTTTTTCGAAGAAGCCGCGTCCTCGGATATGGACAGTTGAATGGCCATGTAGCTAGCATTGTGTCAATGTTTCCAAAAAGAGTTTTTGAAAGGGAATCTTTGGAAAGGAAGTGTTGAACTTGTGAAGTTCGGAAAAGAATGGAAACTTATACCGTGGAGGTATCGTCGATGATGAAAAGCCAGATGATGTTATACAAAACAAAATGTTTTGCAAAGAAAACCTTTTCTACTCTAAGCAAGAATTCTGGAAGCTGATTCCAAGAAGTTTTGCAAAAGAGAAAATATTCTTTAATAAAGTTTTACAAAACCTCTTGTACATGCGATATCGACAAGAGAAATAAAACTATATTATCTTCTTCTGAAGTATCTTCTTCAACAAAGATACAGAATAACCTGCCTGCAACTATGGTGTCATCATATATGAACACCATTGATAGTGAACCCTATTTATAGCCTACCTATTCCACCATATAAGCATACTTGCATGTTTGGTAAGTGACATGATGGATGTCTTGCTGAGTACATTCAAATGTACTCATTTGGTTTCGCCCCTGGTATCTACTTATCAGATTTGGAGAAGGAGCCTCCAAAGGATATCTATGAAGAGGAGTACGGAGTTGACGGCTTTGCGAACTAGGATTGTCTCCGGGTCAGCAGCCTGTAGGTTAAGGCGTGACTTAGGCTCAACTACGTTGTGTTTTATTTGTCTTCCGCTGTGTTTGTTAAGTGCCTGCCCTTTTGGCAGTTGTGCTAGACTTGATCATGTGATATTTTATGTAATACCTTTATGTATTCGTGTAATGGATGATGTATTTCTGTGTGCCAACTGTGTATGTTGTTCACGACTGATCTTTCTGGGATCGTGAATGTATGCATACGTAGGGTTTCAGACTGCCGGTCTGGGGTCCTTACAGAGTTGGTATCAGAGCCATCCTGACCTTAGGAGACCTTAGTTAGCATGGACGTCAGATAGGAAAGAAAAGTATTTTTGAGTAAGAACCTATTTTACAATCTAAGTTATTTTTGTCTAAGGGAATTTTTGTATATTTTCCCTCCATATTATCTTGTCAAAAGATTAAAAAGGCATATGTCTCTCGGTTAAGAGTCTATTTCTTACTTGTTTGCAACTGCTCCGCTCTGTTTTTGAAACATCTCCCGTTTTTAAAGTTTTCTGCCCAGAAAATAGTTGGAGTTTCAAAAACAGATTGTTGCATAAAGTTTTATCAAAACTTTACTTCTAGTTATCTTGTTTTTATACAAAAAACTTTTATACTTGCCGATGTCCCGAGAAGACCAAAATAATTGCCTAAGCTCTACAGTGATGATGGTCAGCAGTAGATATAGTTCTTCAGCCACTTCTAGGATTTTGGATCATCCCCTGACGTAGCTCCAAGGGAGCCTTGCTTGTGTGTTATGGCTTGCTTATGTGTGTCCGTAGGACTTTGTGCTGTTGTGTGGTGTAGAATTTAGTTCATCTAGGCTTCTTTATGTTTGTGGGGTGCTAAGAATTTACAGATTTGTGCTTGCCCCGCTCTTGTTTTTGAATCGCCTCGTGTTAAAATTTTTGCAAGCAAAAATGTTTGTATAGCATTCAAAAACAAGAATTTGTTGCTTAGACTTATACTTGTTTTCGCTTCATAATGCGACCCGTCGTGAACCACCGCCATCTCACCCACAATTAATAAAAGCACCGTTAGGCCTAAATAAAGGACCATCAAGCCACACGAGCTGATAGCGTTGCTACCATTGATGCACTCCAACATATAAAGCTCCAACAACGACAACCTTTAAAGAAGAAAATGCGTGAAGAAAACCAACCAATACTGACCAAAACCTCTATGTTTGTGTGTTTGCAAAAGCCTCGTTTTGCCCTATTTGGCTAAACGCTGCAATTTTTATGTCCTCTTTTGAAAAGACCAAACAAGAGAAATAAGGATCTTGACATTTTTCACACTGCTACCTAACTTAATCCCATTTAAAATCTTGTGTAGATGGCAATTGTCTTCACCAAGTCCTTCCGGCTGGGATCGCATGAACCTTGCTACCACCGCTTTGAGGAGGATTTGATCAAGATGACTCGCCTGATCGGTCGTCCCCTACCTGAGTTAAAGGGAGCCCAGTTCCACATGGATGGACGAGAAATGTCCTGGTTGGTCGTCTGCACCATCCGTGCACCAGTGAGAGCACCCTCAAACCCCGAGATCACTTGCGAAGTCGTGGAGAACAGTTGGGAAGATGGTATCCTTAGGGTGATGCAGCTGACCATCGCCAAGCTCGCGAACTTCTTCCATCGCAAGTTTGCGGGAACCCCATACAGCTACTTTGGAAGACGCGACGAGGACGATAAGCCAATAGAAGTCATTGGAGACGTTGTGGTTGCACGTCACTTCCAGCATCTGGAAGGACAGCTGTACAACACCCAGCTCTCCCTTGACAAGGTTAGAGCAGACTATGACCTCCGAGGCAGAGAGATAGATCAACTAGAAGCCCGTCTTGGTGCATCTTCGGCTACCGAGCGTCGTCTCAAGGTACTGAAGAAGACCATGAAGTACACTGACTCCCAGCACCGCACTCAAGTGATAGCACTTCAGCTTCAGCTTGCAACTAGCAAGGCCAGAGTGGAAGAGTTGGAGGAACAGCTACGCGCTTCCTCAAGCACTTAGGATTGTCGCAGGATGTTAGGACTTATGTTGTTTTTCCACCCCCGACACTTGTTTGTGTTGGGTTTCGTGTCGTGTGAGCTCCTCTGTTAGAGCGTTGTGTGTACTAGTTGTGTTGTAAGCTTTATCTGGTAGCCTTGTGAACCCTTAAGATAAGTTATGCTTGTTAAGACTCGTTTTTCGCATGCGTGTTAATATGGGTTTGAGTTGGCTTTAGTTTCGTCGATGTTTGCT
Source organism: Alopecurus myosuroides (assembly GCA_028641055.1). NCBI lineage: Eukaryota > Viridiplantae > Streptophyta > Magnoliopsida > Poales > Poaceae > Alopecurus > Alopecurus myosuroides. The sequence goes on from CM054059.1 coordinate 341,519,542, forward strand.
TGTTGTCGTGCTATCTACCGTTCTCATGACCTCTATGAGCCGGTATATGTCACGAGCCTTTAAAAAAAAAACCAAGATCACCTTTAGTGATTATCGTCTTACACCGTTCTTTTTCTCCAGCATGGCCAGCAATCCACCTCCGTCACCTGAGCCGACAGTTGCTCAACTGTTTGCTTTGTTGAGGGAAAATCATGAAGCCGCTCGTGCTGAGCACACCGCCACCCGTGCTATCCTGGAACAGTTGATTCAGCTTGCCACCACCAATGCTGAGAATACTATGTTCCTTATGAGAGAATACCAGCAACTGCTTGCTGGAGAGAGCCGCAAAAGGAAGATGGTGACGCCAGGAGAAACTAGTCTATGGGTGACTGAAGAGTGTTTTGTCTGTGGGACGGAAGGGCACTTCGCTCGTGATTGTCCCCAGAAAGAGTATGATCCGGCTTGGTCTGAGAAATCTTCGAGGAGACGGGTGAAAGTCAAGCCTAAAATCAAGGGTTGTTTTTCCTGTAGACAGGAAGGACACTATGCTCGCCAATGTCCCAATAAGAACCGTATTCTATCTCATCCTGAAGAAACCCAAGAAACCCAAGAAACCCAGGGTCCATCCCAGAAGAAACGCAAGAATCTGATGAGTGGACCTCGAGACAGAGATGATGTTGCAGGAGCATCTTCGACTCCTGCCATAGCCAATGGTACGTTTCCAAACCACACCTGTAAACCCCCTTGTTTTGTTTATCGTCGCACCATGAGAAAACCCGACGTAAACGGGACACTAGAAGTGTCACGTCAGACTAAGTAAAATCTTAAATAGTTAAAGATACTAACAAAACTCTAAAAGGGTTTCATCTAATTCTAGTTCGAGGCCTTACAGAATTGGAGACCTTACCGATTGGTAATATAACCTCATCTAATCGTAAGCTTAAAACCTTACAGTGTTGTCTCATCACATTTTCATTTAAATACCCTACAGAAGTGGTATCTAAAACCAAAATACCTTACAAAGTAACTTATAGAGTTGATATGTTACAGAGTTTGTTATCACCGTTTAAAAAGAAAACGTGTAGTCAACTTTTTCGAAAAAGAAAGCGAAAGGTGCCTTAGAATGATCCTATAGTTTTTTTTAAGTAGTGAAAGGTTGGAAAAAAATATTAGATGGGTAAACTATGATCATTACTAGTAGACAATATCTCCCGTATATAGGTGTTGGGGGAACCATATTCTACAGTATGAGATAGTAGAACTCATTTGAGGCTTAGAAAGATTGGGGGATATATATTGATAATGATAGAGTTTAGGAAAAATCATTATGAGCTTGGAGTTTCTGAAAGAAACCTTATATAGAGGATAGTACTCAGAGTTGTTATAGCTTTATGATCTAGATAAACTACCTTTGAGGAAAACAAATGTTTTGGGATTTAACTATAATAGGTTAAGAGGAAGGTAGTGGATTTTCCTGGATTTTGGACGGTCAGCAATGGAAAGCTCATACTATAAATATTAATGGATATCCATTAGATTGATCATTGAGTGGTACGCAAAATAGAGCTTATGACTAAAGAATAACCACTGGTTGGACATCATGGTTTTAAGGAGCAATATGTTCGAGGTTTAGACCATGGCACCCAAACCTTTGTAAAGAAAACAAATGTACCAGGGAATTCTGGTAAGAAAAATCAAAGGGGGGAAGCCCCTGTAAATAAGGTTACAAAACACCAACACATGTTTTGTAAACAAATCATCTAACATTGTTATTTGACCATACCCTCTTTTCGCTTGCCTGCGAATCTCGGGACGAGATTCTGGTAAGGGGGGAAGGTCTGTCACATCCCAGTTTTTAAACCCTTGATCTGTGCTCAAGAAGTCAACTATTAGGGCCAACAAAGTAATGTTTACAACAACATGATTGTTTTAAATAACTTGTGTTATGATCCTAATCATATTTGCAACATAAGTTTTGTTATAAAACCAACACCTTATGTTTCTGAAAAATATTCCTGATATTTTTCCCTAATGTTTTCTTATTAATACTTGAGTGGATTTTCTTTCCAAGACTTGGACTATTCTTGTTTGCATCTTAAAGCAAACTTTTAACCTTGTTGGATCCAAGAAAACAAGTTTCCAAGTTGATCTATGAAAGTTTTCTTTTAATTTTCCTATAGAAAACAATTACTGAAAATAAAGCCAAGTACCTGTTTTCTACCATTGTTTTCACCAAGCTAGAGATTGTTATTTTATGATTTCTTGACTTCTAATTAATCCTTGATATATGTACTACAAATCCATAAGCTCACTTTTATTTTGGGATAAATAAAAACTATCTTTTGCTTGTTGTTTTTGTGGTATAAAATTAAGGCAGTTTTTAGAAACAGATAAAAACAGAAAGTATACCTTTTTCCACATTGTTTTCATGGCCTTAAACTATTTCAAATTGGTTTCCAAAAGTTGTTTCTGAAAGTATGTAACATGGTTAACAAGTCCATGTTTTGAAAACAAATTTTGGAAAGCATTTGAACCCTGAAAACAACTCCAACTTTTGCTATCTCTGTCTGCTGATTCCAGCACTTAGAAAAATTCAGAAAACTGCCTAACTGAATTTTTCTGACAGAACAGTGATTACACATTTAAACTTGATGATTTAACTTATGTGTACTGATCCAAGCCTTGCCACTTTGCCAACTCGAAAAGCAATGATATGGAGCTTCTGGAAGGGGCATTGGATCCTCTTTTGGTCAGCTAGGGAGGGAGAGAATGAGGTGGCAAGTTGACTAATGGTGAGGTCACACATAGTGGTTGGAATAGTGTGGATTCTCACTTTTGCCCATCCCTTGGCCCTTACTGTGGCCTTGCTCACCACCTTGTACCCTTATTCACCTCATGGCACCAGTTAGAAGCCAGGCCACCCATGGAGACACCCCAAGGGGCAAGGCAAGCCCATGCCTTTGCCAAACCGAGCCCACCCCTTTGGACTCGAGCCTACACAAGTCCAGAGGGCACCTCCTCACGCCCTGCACCTCCTCATACCTCACTCTACCTCCCCAAAGCAATTTGGACACAAGCCCGAGCCCCTGGAGCGCTCCCGAGCCGTGCCCACGCCGGTGGTCACCACCACGGGCACACCACGGTGCAGCTAGGCCCGAGCACTCTCCTCCCCTCCCACTGCCCTGGATGGACTCCTCTAGTCCCCTGGACCCTCCCTGACACTTCCTCGTGTCCCCTTGTGCGCAGGATCGCCGCCGCCATCCACCTCGCCGCCCCGGACGCCCCGCTCGGCGCCGCCTCGACGCGCCGTCTCCGACGTCCTGGACCGCTCCCCTCCACCGCCCCGGGCCCTAGTACCCTTCCCCGACCCCGAGCCATCCCCGCCGTGCCCCTGGGTGAGCCCCTCGCCGTCGCCTTTTTCTTCCCGTGCGCGATCAAGTGAGAGAGAGAGGAGGGAGGTGGAAGACGACGCCGGGAGCGTTGATCCGCGGATCAAAGGCTCCCGTTGAACCGGCCTTTTCCCGCGCAGCGTGCGCGCGCGCGCAAGCGCGGTGGGCTGCGCTGCCGCTTGCTGGGCCGTGGCCTCGCAGATCCGGCCCGCGCTGTGATCCTTTATTCCTTTGTTTTTTTACAGAATCTGAGGCTTTTACTTTGGACGTGTATAAAATACTAAATAAGCACAATAAAATCTGGGAAAAATCATGGACATACCTACATGAAATCCAAACCATGCAAAATTTGCAGATCTGGATTTGGGCAAATACTTTGGACACAATGACTGTTTTGCCACAGACTATCTCTGAGAATGTTTTGGACATAACTTTTAAAATATATAATCAAATGGAACAAACTCAACTGATCTGGATAGGTATTGAAAATGTCTATCCAATGAGCCAAACCTCACATCAAGGAGAGTTGTATAATGAAAATGCCATCCAAATTGCTAAAGGACCAGTAGCCTTTTCTTTGATTTTTATAAGGAGTTTAAAAATGAATTTTTGAGCAAACCCAATTGGATGAGTTTGGTATTGAGTAGATCTATCTTACCCTAGCTTAGATTATTTTTTTGAGCTCTAGATTATTCTTGGTGGACAGATCTAGAAACAGAAGCTTTTCTGTTTTGATTTCTTTATTTGTTTTTGTTGAAATGAAATGCTTGGTTGGCTAAATCTTTGCTCCTAGGATGTAGAGATGTGTTGAATCTTGTTATTAGGTTGTTTCCTTGCAGTACATCTACCACACTAAGTGTGTGCATGTTTGCAATATCTTATGGCTAAAGAAGTAGCATATGTTGTTTCACTAGATTATTTATTTGATGTTTTGTGTGAACCAACTCCTTGTGTGCTTGTCACCTAATTTTTGTGCTATGTTTGCTATAGGTCCAGTACCATTTTGGTACTGTTATTTTTGATACTTTTGTCTCTGATAGCTTGCATGTTTTTTTTTTTTAGATGAAGCATGTGTAGGTTTGGTTATGCTTATGCACTAGTCTTGTATGCACTAGAATAAATAGCATTGTTTTATTTATTTTGCTATACTAATTTTTGGTCATGAGTAACCAGAGGCTTAGAACCTCATTTACCTTGTTTTTAGATGGGCCCATAACCCACTGGTCCCATTGCATCTTGGTTGTGGATGAAAATCCCCAACTATGCACATGTGAAAAATTAACATGTTTTCTTTTTGTGGTTGATAGGAATATTTTCCACCATGGAAAATATAATTGTTTGTTTTCACTTATGCAAGTGAGAAGTTTATTTATTAAATATCTACTAGTATGATAGGTGTGATCCATTTGTTATCATGATATTCCTTAGGAGTATCTTGTTAAGAGATGATTCACTATTGAGTGCTAAATTATATTGTTTGCAAATAAAATGAATTCCTTTTGATTGATAGATTGTTTGTGGATGATTTTAAATTGAGTGTTTGGGTTTTTGAAAAGGTTTAGATAACTTTCCTTTTGTTGCATAGCTACTGGTTGTATAGGTTATACCTTGCTTGCTTGCTAGTAATTGTTTAAGAGAAACATAAAATTGCTAGAATTAATTTATGCATGCTAAATAGTTGTTTCATGGGTTTGTTTTGATGTTGTGCTTGCTAGCATGTGTAAGTTTTGTGTACTGTTATTAAGTACATTTTATGATCATGACTTGCTTGTTTATACTTGAGCATCTTAGTAACATTGTTTGCTTCTCTAGTGTTGAACTAGTGTCACCACTAGAAAATGGTGAATTTTGCTCTAGTGTTGCCATCTTTTGTCTTATGAGTGTTTGAGTTTATTATTAGCATATGTAGGAAGTTATTACTTCTGTTATGATGCCATGAATTAATTAGTTGCTTGTGCTATAGTTGTAGAATACAAGTATTCCTTATAGCATGTGTGTATAGAATTTCATGCTAGGATATTCATGTATGCTTTTTGTCTTTGTTTTCCCCTAGGGAAAAATATGAGTCTTTGGTGTGGAAACCAGAGGATGGAATGTACTTGTGGCATTATTATCTTAGGGTTTTCACCTCTGATAGGTTTCCTCTTAAGTAGCATAAAAGCATGAGTAACACTTGGATGACTAGGAATTAATCTCCTGACATGTGTAGCTTTTTAAGCATAGTTTCTCCTTGTTTCCTAGCTATGTTTTTTTTAGGTTATTTTGTGGAATCCAGTAGCAATTATGGTACTGGTTAGAGGAGTATTTTGCCTCTGCTAGCTTGCACACTTGTGCATAAAATTAACTAGTGTAGCCTAAACTAGTCTAGTATTTTTCCTAAATTTTCTACTAGTATGAGTAGGAGTTTTTGATGCTAGATTGTTTGTTTTGAGCACTTTTATAAAAGTGACCAGAGGCTTATTAACCTCTTGGTGAGCATATTTGCTAGTGGAACACCCACTGGTATGTTTGCCTCATGGTGGAAAAATAGGTTTGACTTGTTGTCATGAGCTTATTTCACCACTTGAGTAATTTAGCAAATTATGTGTGCTAGCCATAGAGATTGTTGTGGGAATTTTTAGACATCAAAATGTGTTTTATGTGACACCCTACTGTCTAGTAACATGTGCTCTACCCCACTGGTCCATGGTGTTCTTAACTAAAAATCATTGAATTGGCCACACATAAACACTAGGAAAAAAAAGCAGACTTTTCAACCATAGTTTTTATGCCAATTTTTCTTAAGGGAAAAATTGAGAACTTGGGTGGTACTTCTTGATTGCTTGCTGTATGTTTTACTTGTAGCCTTGTTTGTCTTGTTTGGTTCTGAATGTGTGTCCTTTATTCTCTTTTACGGCGTTAGAAAACGAAGAGGAAAGAAGTGTCGGGAAGCTCTGTTTCAAGTTCCAGTCACTCCAACAACCAGGGACACAAGAGTTACCAGGCAAGCCATCCTGATGCTTGCTGATACATTACTTATCATTATCTATCATGCATGTTTTACCTCTGAAGTTTTACAAAAAAACTTGATTATCAAAACTATTTTTGATGTGGAGTTTACTACTATACTATATTATAGGTTACTATCATGCCAATAGTTAAACTTGGTAATACCAAGCCCATAGGCCACCATATGGTATTTATTACCATCAAATATACTAGTCCCTAAGTGGACACCCTAAAATTGTGATTCTACAAAACAAAGGCTTTACGGAAAAACCCCGGAGAAAAGGCGGATCCTTGTTCTCCGGAGGAATGTGGAAGTGGTCATTTTTGAGAAAGTGGTGTTTTCAAAAATGACACATAACCTAGTCTTCGCCGGACAACCTTTACCGTACTGCCACCCTACCCCAACATGGGCACGGGGCTTAACTTGAAGTTTGTTCTTATTAGTGTGTGCTATCTCAATCGCTATAAGGGACATCGTACCCTCGAACCGAATGTCGTCAAAACTCCCAATGTTGAGACATAAAAAGTGTGGGATTAATTTTCCCTCCGGTTGCATCGGTTGAGTCTCCTGTCATGGCGATGTGCGACATGGTGCCGAGGAGATTAAAACTGAGAGATAGGCATATTCTAGCTTGAACATAGTGGATGGTTATGATCAGATACCTGATGTTTTCATACTGTTGTTACAGTCCGTGATTGTTCACGGGAGGTGTATTGGATCTGGTGGATGTGTACACCTCTGCAGAGTACAACTTTTTCGAAGAAGCCGCGTCCTCGGATATGGACAGTTGAATGGCCATGTAGCTAGCATTGTGTCAATGTTTCAAAAAGAGTTTTTGAAAGGGAATCTTTGGAAAGGAAGTGTTGAACTTGTGAAGTTCGGAAAAGAATGGAAACTTATACCGTGGAGGTATCGTCGATGATGAAAAGCCAGATGATGTTATACAAAACAAAATGTTTTGCAAAGAAAACCTTTTCTACTCTAAGCAAGAATTCTGGAAGCTGATTCCAAGAAGTTTTGCAAAAGAGAAAATATTCTGTAATAAAGTTTTACAAAACCTCTTGTACATGCGATATCGACAAGAGAAATAAAACTATATTATTTCTTCTGAAGTATCTTCTTCAACAAAGATACAGAATAACCTGCCTGCAACTATGGTGTCATCATATATGAACACCATTGATAGTGAACCCTATTTATAGCCTACCTATTCCACCATATAAGCATACTTGCATGTTTGGTAAGTGACATGATGGATGTCTTGCTGAGTACATTCAAATGTACTCATTTGGTTTCGCCCCTGGTATCTACTTATCAGATTTGGAGAAGGAGCCTCCAAAGGATATCTATGAAGAGGAGTACGGAGTTGACGGCTTTGCGAACTAGGATTGTCTCCGGGTCAGCAGCCTGTAGGTTAAGGCGTGACTTAGGCTCAACTACGTTGTGTTTTATTTGTCTTCCGCTGTGTTTGTTAAGTGCCTGCCCTTTTGGCAGTTGTGCTAGACTTGATCATGTGATATTTTATGTAATACCTTTATGTATTCGTGTAATGGATGATGTATTTCTGTGTGCCAACTGTGTATGTTGTTCACGACTGATCTTTCTGGGATCGTGAATGTATGCATACGTAGGGTTTCAGACTGCCGGTCTGGGGTCCTTACAGGGAGGAGAGTTCTCGACCTTCCAGAAGGGATCGTCAGCCTGTGAACAAGTAAATGCAAGTAGTGGTTAGAGACTATAGCGGATAAAAGTGCTGAAACAAGAAAAAGGGGGTCAGGTCTTACCGCTGGAACGGGATTCTCCCGAGTAAACGGGGGTAGCCCGGTAGCGTTCTTTATAACATCTAGCCTCTCCATCAGGAAGCCCTTGATGGTCTTGTTGGTGTTGCCAGCAGGGAAGTTTTTGGTGGAGTAGCGAAGGGAGTCCGTGATGTGACCCGAGTACTCGTGTAGCAACTTCGAACGAATGGAGTTGGGCTGAACCCGGAAATCTACCCAAGTCTTTATTAGATTAAGCCCAAGAAGGCCATGGGCTGAGAGGGCTGCTAGTTTGGCCAAAAAGGGCTGAATTGCTTCCCTATCAGGCTCGGGTGCAAAAGCGCTAAAAGACTCGGAGGGTTCAAGGAGGCTCTCCGAGTAACCCGGCAATTTCCTCTCACCATCCGGAGAAGTGTCATGGCAATAGAAGAAAGATAGTTGCCAGTTGTTGACGTGGGAGTTCAAGTTAAGAGTTGGCATTAGTGAGTGCTTGCGGCGCTGGATAGATACCCCGCCACAAGTAAGAAGAGCTCCGTCATCGCTCTCGCGGCACAGCTCGCATTGGAATAACTCAATAAAAAGATCCAGGCTTGGTGGAATGCATAAGTAAGATTCGGACAAGACTATGAAATGGGTAATATTCAGCATAGAGTTAGGCCCTATGTCGAACACCCGGAGGCCGTAGTGGCTTAAGATTTCCCGGAAGAAAGGGTGACCCGGAGGACGAAATCCCCGGGTCACGTGCTCGGTAAAACAGATTACCTCATTCCCGGCAGGATTAGGACGGGTCTCATCGTCAGGAGCCCTCCAATGTATCTCCTTTTGAGAGGGAAGGATTCCTAGTTCGGCCATTCCTTCCAGCTTGGCCTTCGTCGTTGAAGACCGACCCCAGTTGGCAGAAGTGGTTTGAGGGGTCTTGGTCGGAGCCGGGTGCCTTCCCTGTCTTTTCGGAGCCATGGAGTTGACCTGCAAGGGACAAGAGATGTATGGAGTAAGATTCGGAGTATCAGATTATCCGAGTCTGGAAATATCGAGACAATGCGAAGGCTAAAATAATACCCGGATAACGCGCTACGATGTTAAATGTGGAGGATTTTCCGGGTGTCAGATGAGGTTGAGTAAATTGTTAATTACTTACGTATGGAGGTGGGTTGGGAGAGCATGGATGGTTGCCCGTACCTTTATTGCGAAGGAAATAGCTGGAAAAAGAGGATTTTCCGGATGTTAATGAGACAAGCGGAAAAAACAAGGTGGAAGGGATCTAGGTTGAAAAGCTTGCGAGCGATCTTATATAAAGTTTGATGGTCGATAAAGGTGCGGGGATGAACTGCGACTACGCATCAGGTGCTTAAAGGAGCTGAGGACTACCGAAGCGGCTTGATTTGATGATACCGGAAAGGTAATTTACGGATTGATCCAGATCCGATCCAAGTTAAATTGAAGAAATTGCGAGGTTCAATTGGATGATTGAGAGAGGCTTACCGAAGAGATTGATGTCCGAAATGAGGGCTATGTGAGGTGCGGCTTGAGTATTGTTCCACAGTCCTCAATGAGAGGAACGAAGATGCGACGACAATGCGTGATGGCGGCGCGGGATAGCTCGAGGTCGAGCGCGGCCGGCAGTGGTCTTATCTGTTGTAGTGTGCGCGAGCTCCGGCGGCGGGAATTGCGAGGGAGCGAGGAGAAAGGGTATGATGAGGTGAGGTGAAAGGCCTAGGGTTACCTTCGATTGATATTTATAAGGGAGGTGGTGAGTTCACCCCCGCGACTGGAAAATCGGAAGCTACGGGACAGTAATTATCCGTGCGGATTTGGTGGTGTATGCGCCCGGAATGGAATAAAATGTTCCGTTGGCGGAGGAAGTGTAACCTACCCCGAGATATCAGGGACCGGTATCGTGAGTGGAATCTTGGCATTTTAGGGTTCAAATTTGGAAAGGCATGTTAGGCATTCGGGGGGGGGGGGAATCGAGTTATCGTATAGCCGTCATGGAGCTGTGCCTAGCCATCTATCGAAGCAATTTAACTCGGTCCCCATGAACTTGGGTGTTTTGTATCTTTTTCAGGGAATAGCGAGCGCTTCAAGGATGAATCCGTGAAACCCGCGCTATCCTGGGGACTACTGATGGGGGGATAGTAACCCGGTAGGCCCACTTCAAGATATAATCCGGCCCGAGGTGTGCTGAGCGATATCCGGCTAGGGGTAAAGAGATTACCGGAAGGCCCAAAGGCTTGTAAGATTCGTAACCCGGATTGTGGGCTGCGGTAAGGGAAGTTAGGGTTTGTATGTGGAGTTCGAGTAGGACTCAAGATGTGCCTTGGAGGGCAAGTTAGGGGTGTACGGGTGCTTTATAAACCGGCCCCTAGGTTTAGTTTGCCAGAGATTAAAGTCATAGTTGTAACACCTGTTATCGAGTATCCAGCATAATTCATATTGAGATCCGGCGAGTTATTTTCCGGTTCTTAGATTGCTTTCCGCCATGTCTTCCTTCGAGCTAAACCCTCTCCCGAATACCTGTGTCGACTTGCCCCAAGATCAGTTACCCCTGGTAACATCTGCCGTGATTATCCCACGACAGTATTCCTCATACACGGTGTACACAGGATACCAAGGGGCTCCTATGTTTGCACAGGCTGAGGCTAAGAGATGAGGAAAACCTGGAACTCCAAGGCATAGTGTATGTCGAACAACCTGACCAGAAGGCATCTGAAACAAAGACATTTTCAAGATGTCAAAAGACATGAAGAAATGACTTGAATTTGGAACTATAACAACCTGAGACATAGTACTCGAAAGAAAAACACCCAACGGTTTTACTCCTAACTTTTGAGACAACAACAAGGAAACAACACACAAAAACAAATGAGATACGGTGACTCAGAGTTAGAGCGATACCAGGTAAGGAGCAAAAAGAATCCTAAGAGGGTTTTCATAACTCATTTTGTCTTTTCAAAGTAGTTTTCACAAGTTCTAGACTCAACATCGACCAACGGTAAGGGTTTCCTACAGGCAGTCCTGCTCTGATACCAAGACCTGTCGGACCCCGGACCCCGAGATATACAAACTGTCATGTGCTCCTAGCAGTGGACCCACAAGGGCTTCAGGGTTACCAGCCCCGGCCGCAACAAACAACGGCAGGCAGACCGGATTCATCGGCACGTAGTCCGGATCCCCGGTCTACTACTCCTTGTGTCCATGATAGTCATAACCAGATATGTATACCCAAGCATCCACGAGTCGGATGAAACTGAAGGAACGGGACCAGAGTCATACAGAGATGCTATGTGTCCAGAAAGTGCAACAACAATCGAGGGTTACTGGGATTACCTCGCCCCAGGCCGGATATCTCCGGCAGGCGGGCTCGGACATGGATCATCGGCTCCACAACCCCTCGACTGCGACAACTATGCAGGCATAGCCAAAACTGTATAACAACGGGCTCGAGACCAACAATCGATCAAAGCAGTACTCTAGACATGAAAGTTGTATTAAACAAGGCATACTAGAGTAGCTTACACACAGAGGTTACAAGACCAACATAGGTCCAGCAACCCAACATTACAACAAGCAGCGAAAGCAAATATGTTGCTATACAACAAGAGCAAAAGGACTAAGAGTCCGAAACATAAGCAACGTAGCCAAACCCATACTACAGATACCAGGCTGCTGCCTGGGAACCCCTAACTATTCATCGACATCGAGGTAGAACCCTTCTTCAGCTGCATCGCCGAAGTCTGAAACAAAACAACAACGAAGCAAGGTTGAGTACAAAAGGTACTCAGCAAGACTTGGCTTTTAAGGTTCTTTGCATAAAGCCAACTTTGTTTTCCGAAGTTGAGAAAGAAAAGCACGTGTAATAGAGCATTTATAAAACAGAGGAGGAATCTACTCAACTACTGAGATCATCATGTTCTTTAGTCCACCAAGTACTTTCTCATCCCCAGACTACCTTATGCTACAAGAATCACCCCTCTCGACTTAGTCGAGGAGGCATCCTTCATTCATTGCCAGCAAGTTTTAGTCATTCCGTTAGAGTTATCTATGATCACAGAATCCGTTGCCAAGTCGTCCATAACCGTAGACACGACTTTCCGAAAGATTTATCCCTGTAGGGGGTACACTTTACCCACACGTATCAACCGACTCTTAACGCCACGCGGTAACGCTCCTCTCTAAGAGCGCGGCAGAGTGTGGTTGACCACGACCTTTACCTTGCTTAGTCCTATCCATGAGTCAACCCAAACAGGGCCACCCCGTCAACAGGGAGTTGGCCACCTCCTGACGGCACCTGTTCTGTGAGTCGGGACAAGATCCGTGTACGTCCATCACTGGTCCCGGTCACGCCCTAGTTTTCTCCAAAACCTTTTATGACACACCCGCAAATGGAAACTTCAATCTACGTGACCCATGGAAGTGACTACACAAGTTAGTTAGCCGAGCGGGGTTCATTGGCCCGCGTGTGGCTGTACGTTCAGTCTTGGCTTCGAAGGCGAGAACTCGCACCTAGGGGCATGAACGAGACAAAAACCACAACCCACAGTGGCCTCAACATCCATGCCATGTTAATCATGTTAATCAACCATAACAAAGCATAAACACCTTTCATACTAGGTTCACGCATTATCGGCATTTCATCAACCGGATGAAGCAGATCATAAGACTAAGCATGTCTAAGCATTGAACACACAAGGCTCTACGTTACTCAAACAACCCTAGTCATACTAGGAGGGTAAGCAGGTATGAAGGTGACATGTGAGGGGGAGGGTCATGCAATGGATAGGTTACTCTAACAGACTCAAAACCAAGTTGAATCGAATGCATGAGTAAGAGGTTGAAAGACTCAAAACATGGGTGGAGCCATGAGGTTGTGCTTGCCTTGCTCGTCGAACGTAGAGCTTGGGTTGTCGTAGAACGCCGGGTCGACCTCCGGATCTCGGTCTACCGATAGCGAGCAATACCGGAAAGAAGGCAAACAATCAAAACTTGACGACCGTGCAATGCACAATATGTATGCATGAGTAAAACAATGCAAATGAGATGAAGCTTAAAAGATAGAACAGGGAGCTAGGGTTTCGCGCCGTGAACGACGAACACCGGAGGGGGAGAAAACCCTAAACTGGAGATGTGACCAAGCTAAGATGTTCAAATGACTTTGTAAACCTCATAGTTGGATTGCATTTGTTTCACTGATCAAAATGGCATATTACACTTAATTTTCTATTTTTATTGAATAAAAACTTTATTTTCAATATTTAATTGAATTAAATGTATGCTATAAAAGTGGCTTCATTTTACACTTGGTTAACATGTATGAAAATGGTATGGATAAATAGCTCTCATTTTTCTGAACACCTACATATTTTTTTCATAAATTTTGGAGCTATAAAGTGGGAGTTATTGAATTTACAAAATTGTATTTAAATCTGTTTTTCTATTTCTCCTGCGGGCCCACTGTTCAGTTCAAAAAGAGACAGGGAGTGCCACTTGGCACGCCACGTGGGCAGGTGATGTCACGATGACATCACCGTGACCTCACGGTGGTGGCCGGCCGGTGACAGATGCCAACGCCGGCGACGATTCCGGCGATCCCCGGAGGCGTGCTTAGGCTCGTTGGATTCGTCTCGACGAGGCGGACGTGAGGGTGGCGGCGCCGCTAGCTGAAAGTGAACGGCGGCGAGGTATTGACGGCGGGCGGCGGCGGTGTTATCGGGCTCCGGCGGGTTCGGTGGATTCCGGCCGAGAGGAACTCAACGGAGGGGGTGGGGAGGTGCGGGAGCTCACCACGAGTTTGAGGAGAGGCTCGGCGGGGCCGGAGGTAGCCGGAGATGGCGGCGCGGTGGAGGAGTTGCCGGCGACCGGCCGCGGGGAAGAAGGCTCGATCCTGCGCGGCTAGTCCATCCCGGGAGTGCTGCGGGCTCGAGGAGGAAGAGGGGCTCGGCGCGGTTCCGATGAGCTCGTCGGAGAGGCCGGGGAGAGAGCGGGGCGGCGGCGAGAGCGGATCATGGCGGCGGTTGGTTTCGGCCGGAGGGAGAGAAGCAGAGGGAGAGGGACAGCGAGTGGGGCGGTTCTGTGAGGAGCTCCCGATTGGGACGTCTCCTTGAGGCTCTCGGAGCCTCCACGTCGACAACGAGGGGAGCAGGAGGTGGCGCGCGGCGGCGGCTGCCCTCCTGTCACCAGACAGGAGGAAGACGACAGGGATTTTCAAGAAAACCCCCTGGAAGAATTAAAGGATTTACAGAAAGGTCCCTGGGAAATTAAAACTGAACCCAAAAATGAAATTTGAGGGCCTTTTTGTGAAGCAAAAATTGCACAAAAATAGTCGTTGGAAAGCTCTTCAAATTTGCCATCTTTCTAGCATATAGTTGGTTCCATTTGAAAAACTTTGCAAAACAACTTTGTTTGAAACCAGTTTAAGTGACTTTCTGAAAACTCTCCGATTAAAGTTTAAAAGCGAAAATTTGGTCCAATTTTCATGCATGCATGCCATGTACACAACACTCCTCTTTATTACACAAAAAGTAGGGCTGTTACAGTAGTCCTGGAACCCATGAAAGAGAATGCGGCACCTGTGAAGCCATAACACAAAGATTGAGGGAATATTGGGCATACAAGACCCATGCCACAATATAACACAAATGGTTTGGCATACCCTAGGATTGGGTGGGAATTTAGACGCTCCGGAGCCCCCTCCCCGGAGAAACCCTAGGTCTGCTCGAGAAAAAGAAGAAACTGCCGGTCTGGCCCCTCTACGTGAGCCGGAAAGGGGTAGCAAAGTGGAACTAATTGCTTGGTTGTGTTATTTTAGGCCCAAGTAACACCAAATAAAATGGTAGGTCCCACCTCTTGGCAAGATTCCCCCTGTTCTGTCAGATCCGGGAGTTTCGGGCTCTAAATAGTTTTGGAACCTGCTAGAGAGTATCCGACGCCGGCGAAGGCCTAACACACAAAGAGAGGGAATCTTGGGCATCCAAGACCCATGACAGACTGTAAAACACATGGTATGGCATACCATGGTATTTGGTGGTATTCAGACGATCCATACTCCAGAGCCCATCTCCGGAGAAAACCTAGCCCCGCTGGGAAAACAGACGGAACTGTCGTTCTGGCCCCTCTACGTGAGCCGGAAGGTGGTAGAAAAGTGGAACCAACTGCTTTGTTGTGTTAGTTAATGCCCAGTGAACACCCAAGACAATGTTAGGGCCCACCTCTTGGCAGGATTCCCCATGTTTCGTCACATCCAGGAGTTTTGGGCTCTGAGTAGTCCTTGAACCCGCCAGAGAGAATCCGACCCCGGTGAAGCCATAACACACCGAGTGAGGATATGTTGGGCATCCAAGACCCATGAAACACTCTAACACACATGGTATGTCATACCATGGGATTTGGTGGCATTCAGACGATCCGGAGGCACTCTCCGAAGAAACCATAGCCTCGCTAGGCAAAAAGACGGAACTTCCGTTCTGGACCCAATACGTGAGGCTGAAGGGGGTAGCAAAGTGGAAACAACTTCTTGTTTGTGTTAGTTTAGGCCCAACGAATACCCAAGACAATGGTAGGGCCCACCTCTTGGCAGGATTCCCCCTGTTTCATCACATCCGGGAGTTTCGGGCTCTAAGTAGTCATGGAACCCGCCAGAGAGAATCTGATGCCGGTGAAGCCATAGCACAACGAGTGAGGGAATGTTGGGAATCCAAGACCCATGAAACACTCTAAAACACATGGTATGTCATACCATGTGATTTGGTGGAACTCAAACGATCTGGAGCCCCCTCTCCGGAGAAAACCATAGCCCCGCTAGAGAAAAAGACGGAACTGCCGTTCTGGCCCCTCTACGTGAGCCGGAAGGGGGTAGCAAAGTGGAACCAACTGCTTG
The DNA here is from genome assembly GCA_028641055.1 of Alopecurus myosuroides. Taxonomy (NCBI): domain Eukaryota; kingdom Viridiplantae; phylum Streptophyta; class Magnoliopsida; order Poales; family Poaceae; genus Alopecurus; species Alopecurus myosuroides. The sequence continues at coordinate 341,535,529 of CM054059.1, forward strand.
GTTGTGTTAGGTTAGGCCCAACGAACACCCAAGACAATAGTAGGGCCCACCTCTTGGCAAGATTCCCCGAGTTTCGTCAGTTCCGGGAGTTTCGGGCTCTAAGTAGTCATGGAACCCGCGAGAGAGAATCCAACGCCGGTGAAGCCCTAACACAGAGAGAAAGGGAATCTTGGGCATCCAAGACCCACGACACACTATAACACACATGGTATGGAATACCATGGGATTTGGTGGCATTCATACGATCTAGAGGCCCTTCTCCGGAGAAACCATGCATAGCCCCGCTGGGAAAAAAGACGGAACTGCCGTTCTGGCCCCTCTACGTTAGGCGGAAGGGGGTAGCAAAGTGGAACCAAGGAACACCCCAAAAAATGTTAGGAACACCTCTTGGCCAGATTCCCCCAGTTCCATCAGATCCGGGAGTTTCAGGATCTAAGTAATCCTGGAACCCGCTAGAGAGAATCTGACTCCGGTGAAGCCCTAACATAGAGAGAGCGAGTGAATCTTGGGAATACAAGACCCATTCCACACTCTAATGCACATGGTATGCCATACCATGGGATTTGGTGGCATTGAGACGATCTGGATCCCCCTCTCCAGAGAAACCATAGCCCCGCTGGGAAAAAGACGGAAATGTCGTTTTGGCCCTCTACTTGAGCAAGAAAGGGGTAGTAGAGTGCAACCAATTGCTTGTTTGTGTTAGGTTAGGCCCAAGGAACACCCAAGAAAATGGTAGGTAGAAGAGTGAATCCAAGACCCATTACACACTATACAGACACATGGTATGGCATACCATGGTGTATTTGGTGGTATTCAGACGATCTGAGTAGTCCTGGAACCCGCGAAAGAGAATGCGGCGCCGGTGAAGCCATAACACAAAGAGTGAGGGAGTATTGGGAATCCAAGAACCATTCCACGATCTAACACACATGGTTTGGCATACCCTAGGATTGGGTGAGAATTCAAACGCTCCGGAGCCCCTCGCCGGAGAAACCCTAGGTGTGCGGGAGAAAAAGAAGAAATTGCCGGTCTGGGCCCTCTACGTGAGCCGGAAAGGGGTAGCAAAGTGGAACTAATTGATTGGTTGTGTTAGTTTAGGCCCAAGTAACACAAAATAAAATGGTAGGACCCACCTATTGGCAAGATTCCCCCTGTTCTGTCAGATCCGGGAGTTTCGGGCTCTAAATAGTTTTGGAACCCGCTAGAGAGAATCTGATGGAGGGATGATAACCCGGTAGGCTAACGTCAAGGTGTAATTCTTCCGAAAGGGAGCTGCGCAAGACCCGGCTTAAGGAGTTTCTAGAAGGCCCAAGAGTGTAGGCCTCGTAACCCAGATTGTGGGTTTCGATAAGGAAACTTAGGGTTTGTAAGCGGTGCCCAGGTAGGACTCCGAGTATACCTTGGATAGGAGGCCGGGGGTGGATATTATATAAGCCGGCTCCTAGGGTTAGATTAGACACGAGTTTTACTAGCTATTCGAGTATCCCCTGTAATACCAGAGTTGAGATAATAAATCTAGATCGGAGACTCGGCGACTTGATTGCCAGCTACCAGATCGTTTATCACCATGATTTCTCCTGAGCAAAACCCTCTCCCAAACACCAGAGTCGAATTGCCCCAAGATAAGTTACCCCCGGTAACGTCTGCCGTGATTATCCCACGACAGTTGGCACCCACCGTGGGGCCTGCGTCCAAAGGTGTTTACATCACGGGAGAATCTCGGGTGAACATGAAGAACCTCGTCGTCGGCGAGATCTACACCAACCCCGAAGGAGAGAAGATGGTGGACGATTTTGGCTGGGGGCCAGAGTCGGATCTGCTCGAATCCGGATCTGTCGTCACAATCGGCCGGTTCAACGTCTTCATGGCCATGGTACGTACGTCCGGTTCAATCCCTGATGATTTTGGATGTGATTCTGTATCAGGAGAAGCGACCTGCATTCAGTCGGATGGGGAAGAATCGGTAGGGACGATAGATCCGATAGAAGAGCCCACCATGAAGAGGGAACAACCGGAGGAGCCGGCATGGACCCCGCGTGGTCGGGTCACGAGAGAAGATGATACCAAGTCCATCATGCACTTGCTGGAGGACCGGTACGAGGAGGATAGATGTGATGAGGAGGAATACGAGTCTTCGCCAGGCATCGCGCGCCAGGTCGCGGTCTACACGGCCCCTGCAACCAATCTCAATCAGGGGGACGTGACTACGGCCGCGGTTGGAGCGGCGCGAGCGCTGGCCCAGCAGCAAAATCCGGTTGACGGAAATCCGGTTCTGACCTGGGTCGACGGAGAATCGGCTTCGATCACTAGCCGGGCGGCGGATAGCGAGTTGCAGGCGAATATGTTTGGGTTCATGGCGAATAGGACGCCAGGGGCGGTTCCTTCAAACCCACAACACCCGGCTCTGTTCAGTAACAATCTAATCTTGGATCCCACGGTGCTAGCTACTGTAATAACCCCGGAAAACGCCGCGGCACGCGCCAGGGATCTGGATGTAGCACGCCGTGCATTGGAGCAGCAAAGGAGAGATGTGGAAGCAGAGAAGCAAGGGGTAGCCACGCGCCAACGTGACCTGGAAGCATTGGAGAACCGGCTCCTGGTTGAGACGACTAGGATGCATCAGAGATACCAAACGAGATTACCGGCAACGGGTGGAGTTCTAAACCCGGCCACGGTATTCATCACACCCCAAGATCAACCAATTCCGGCTGTGAATCAGGAGACTGTACATCAGCCCGCGACCGGTGGGAGACAGCCGGTAAACGTACAAGCCGGGTTACTCACGTCGCAGACAGGGGTTGCTGTTGGCAATACAGCGCCACCACCACCACCATCACGATTTCGTACGCCACCAGGTCACTTCAACAACCCCATGGACAATGTGTATGCAGCAACATTGGCACTGGATCGAATCCCCGTAAGAGAGTCACCCCATGCGGAGGAGACCCGGCGGGCGATAGATCTATTGCGCACGGAAGTGGCTCAGCAAGCCAATTACCCGGATAACAGGAGCAGAATGCATGGCACGCCGTATGTAAGCCGGCATAACGGAAACACCGGTAATATTCACACAAGCTCAGCACGGCGGAGGGCAGAGCAGCAGAAAATGCCGCCTCCTCCCCGTAGACCAGCAACACCTGCAGTATCAGCCGCACAAGCTATCGTGGACAGTTCTCGAGCCAGGCGCGCAGCAGCCGGGTCTGCGGTGCGAGGGCCGGTAGCGGTTGCACCCCCCGCCGCACCTGTTGCCGGATCGCATGTTTCCCGGGTAAGGCCAGTACCGGCAATTTTAGCCGGACCCAAGTGTTTGTCGGACGCCATCAGAGCCGAGCCCTACCCGGATAAGTTCAAGGAACCGGGTAAAGTGGTGAACTATGAGCCGACCATGGATCCGGAAACCTGGTTGAGCAGCTATGAGATGGCCATGTCGATTCGCAACGCATCTGAAAATCTTCAAGCCAAGTTCATGTACTTAATGATGTCAAAGGGAGCAGCAAATTTATGGTTCAACAATTTACCGGAAAAATCTATCAATTCGTGGAGTGAGCTGAAAATTGCGTTTGTCAAGCACTTCCATGGGACGTGCAGGAAGTTGTTCACAGTCGATGATCTAGAACAATGTGTCCAGAAGAAGGGAGAGTCGGCGCGCAGTTGGGTGCGCCGGGTTATGGAGATACTTCACTCGTCTACAGATATTCAGCCAAAGGATGCGTTACAAGCTATGGCAAAGACATGCAAGTACATACCTTTAGTGCAAAAGCTAACACGCATGAAATCTAGTCGGAATGCTTTAGAGGTTACAATGGGAGAGTTAATGGACGCGTACAACAAGCACGCTGCTACGGATACAACAGAGGAGGATGTTGATGACAAGAAAACCAAAGCTAACGCAAACAACAGTGGAAGACCCGGCAATGGATCTGCGCCGGGTAACAATGGAGGAAACAATTGAAACAACCAAAATAAGCGTCCGTACGAGGGAAGTTCCGAGTTTGTCGCTAACACAGAAGCCGGGTTTACGAGACCCAGGACAGAAGGAAATTTCAACGGAGGAAACTTTAATGGAGGAAATTACCAAGGACCGCCAAGGCCGGCTAACCATATAGAGGCCTTCAGGATGCCCTGTCCGCGCCACAGCAAGAACGGCAGGCCGACAAATCATTCACTAGAACAATGCGTAGATTTACAAAGATGGAAGAACGAGGAAATACAGAAAGCAATGCGAGGCGCAGGCCGGGGAGCAGGACCGGGTCCGGGTGGTAACCCGGGCAACGGCCCACCCCCAGCAGGCAACCCAGGAGGCGGTAATCCGGGTAATAATTAGGGAGGAGCTGGAGGTTTCCAGGCCAACCCCAAGCAATTGGGCCAGTACCACGTTCACACTACGGGAACTTCTAACAAGGATAGAAAGATACTCAAGAAGGCAGTAAACTCGGTTTCCTCGGCTGTTCCGAGATATCTGAGGTGGTCGGATCAAGAGGTAACATGGAGCAGAAGGGATCACCCGGAAAGAATAGAACACCCGGGAGTATTAGCATTGGTGGTCGCGCCACAGGTTAATGGTTATGAGCTGAAAAAGGTCTTAATGGACGGCGGAAGCAGCATTAACATCTTATATTGAGAAACTTTCTTACGCATGGGTCTCAAGGAGTCTCAGCTACACAAAAGTTCAACAGTTTTTCACGGGATTGTGCCGGGTCACTCGGCGTGCCCCGAGGTAAATATTACCTTGGAGGTTGCTTTTGGAGAATCAAAGGATAATTTCCGGGTGGAGTGGCTCACGTTTGAGGTGGTAAAGTTGCGCAGCCCTTATCACGCGCTATTTGGAAGGCCGGCTTACGCCAAGTTCATGGCCAGGCCGTGTTACGTATACCTACAGCTAAAAATCCCGGGTCCCAAGCAGACCATCACCATCCATGGGAGCCGGGTTATAGCGGCTGAGTGTGACGAAGGAGACGCGGCAATGGCGGAACAAGCTTGTAGAAAGGAAGAGCTCAAGTATTATCTGTCTCAAGTAGACCCGGATGACAGAACAGCGTTAAAAAGGCCGAATACGGAGGATGAGAGAGCAAAGTTCAAAGCAGCACAAGATACCAAGATGGTGGCCTTTGTCGAGGGTGATCCCTCCAAGAAATTTGCTATAGGATCTAACCTGGACAATCAGCAGGAAAAAGCACTCGTGGAGTTTATTCGTTCAAATCAAGATGTTTTTGCTTGGACGCCTAGCGATATGCCAGGTATCCCTACCGAGTTAGCGGAGCACAGTTTGCACGTTGACCCCAAGTCTAGGCCCGTGAAGCAGGGCCTGAGGAAAATGAATGAGTAAAGAAGAAAAGCTATAGGAGAAGAAATTGCCCGACTATTGGCAGCTGGCTTCATCATGGAGGTATTTCACCCGGATTGGCTGGCAAATCCGGTTCTAGTACTGAAAAAGAGTAACGAGTGGAGGATGTGCATAGATTATACGAGCCTCAACAAGCATTGCCCAAAGGATCCGTTTGCCGTTCCAAGGATAGATCAGATCATAGACGCAGTGGCTGGAAGTGACCTATTATGTTTCTTGGATGCATATTCCGGGTATCATCATATCAAGCTCAAGAAGGAAGACTAGGAGAAAACATCGTTCATAACCCCCTTTGGGGCTTTCTGTTACAAAACTATGACTTTTGGGCTAAAGAATGCTGGTGCAACTTATCAGAGATGCATACAGAAGTGCTTGAGGACCATATTGGGCGCAACGTTCACGCCTATGTGGATGATGTGGTGATCAAGACCAGGAAAGCGCAAACATTCATTGATGATCTAAAGGAAACATTCAAGAATTTGAGAAGGTATCAGATGAAACTTAACCATACAAAGTGCGTGTTTGGAGTTCCAGCAGGAAAGTTACTCGGGTTCATTGTTTTCGAGAGAGGAATCGAGGCAAACCCGGACAAAATTAAAGCTATCCAGAGTCTGAAAAGGCCAGAAAACCTAAAGCATGTTCAGAAGCTTACAGGGTGCGTAGCAGCACTGAGCCGGTTTATATCCAGACTCGGGGAGAAGGCAATTCCATTATACCGGCTCTTGAGGAAATCCGACAAGTTTGTTTGGGACCAAGAGGCGGATGAGGCGCTCGAGGCACTAAAGAAGCAGTTATCTGAGGCACCAGTTTTAGTAGCCCCGGGTCCCAAAGAGCCCATGCTACTATACATTGCGGCCGGGCCCCGGGCGGTCAGTGCAGTGGTTGTCGTTGAGCGCAAAGAGGATGGGATGGATCACCTGGTTCAAAGGCTAGTTTATTACGTCAGCGAGGTGTTATCAGAGGCAAAGCAGCGCTACCCACACTGGCAGAAGTTGGTTTTCGGGGTCTTCATGGCCAGCCGGAAATTGAAACCCTATTTTCAGGAACACCCCATAACAGTGGTTAGCTCTATACCAATGTCGGATGTCATCATAAAATCGGACGCAACGGGTAGAATAGCCAAGTGGGCCATCGAGATGGGAGATTATCACATCAACTACGAGCCCAGGTCAGCAATCAAGTCTCAAGCTTTAGTTGATTTCATTAATGATTGGACTCACACTAGCATGCCCACAATGACACCAAGTTCCGAGTCTTGGGTAATGCACTTTGATGGTTCCAAGCAATACGAAGGATCAGGAGCTGGAGTGGTACTTACATCACCTAAAGGAGATAAACTGAGCTACGTGTTGCAAATCCACTTTGATTGCTCCAACAACGTGGCCGAGTATGAGGCATTATTACACGGATTGAGAATAGCCAAGCAGATGAACATAATGCAGATACGATGCTATGGAGATTCAGATCTTGTGGTGCAGCAGGTCTCGGGAACCTGGGATAGGAAGGATGCAACTATGGCAGCATATCGCAGGGAGGTGGACAGGGTTGCCGGGTGTTTTTCCGGGTATGAGGTGGAGCATATTGATAGGCGAAAGAACGAGGCAGCAGATGCACTCGCAAGACTCAGCTCGCGCAGAGAGCCGGTTCCACCCAATGTTTTCCTGGACGAGCTGTCACGACCCCGGACCCCGAGATATACATACTGTTATGTGCTCCTAGACATGGACCCACAAGGGCTTCAGGGTTACCAGCCCCGGCCGCTACAAACAACGGCAGGCAGACTGGATTCATCGGCACGTAGTCCGGATCCCCAGTCTACTACTCCTTGTATCCATGCTAGTCATAACCAACTATGCATATCAAAGCGTCCACGAATCGAATGAAACTGAAGGAAACGGGACCAAGGCTATACAGAGATGCTCTGTGTCCAGAAAGTGCAACAACAATCGAGGGTTACTGGGGTTACCTCGCCCCAGGCCGATCACATCGACAGGCGGGCTCGGACATGGATCATCGGCTCCACAACCCCTCGACTGCGACAACTATGCAGGCATAGCCAAAACTGTATAACAATGAGCTCGAAACCAACAACCGATCAAAGCAGTACTCTAAACATGAAGCTGTATTAAACAGGTGTTACTAGAGTATAGCTTACAAACAGAGATCACACGACCCAACATTACATCAGACAACGGAAGGCAAATTATGTTGCTAATCAACAAGAACCAAAAAGGCCTAAGAGGCCGCAACATAAGGCGACGTCCCAGCCCATAGATTCCAGGCTGCTACCTGGGAACCCCGAACTACTCGTCGATGTCCACGTTGTATCACCACCGATGTGAGATCTTCTCCTGAACCAAAATTAAGCAAACCTGAGTACGGGAGGTACTCAACAAGACTTAATTAACCTATTATATATCTGTTACTTCCATAAAAGGGTTTTATGAAGGATGATTTGCGTAAAGCAATCTTTGTTTTCCAAATAGAGGAGGAATAGCACGTCTCATAGAATGTTTTCAAAACAGATGAGAAAGCTACTCAACTACTGAGATCATCTTCTTCTTGTATTCCACCAAGTCCTTATCATTCCCACACTATCTCATGCTACAAGGATCACCCCTCCCGGCATCTCCGGGGAGGCACCCTTCAATCATGGTTAACAAGTTTTAGTCATTCCGTTGAAGTTATCTATGATCACAGAATCCGTTGCCAAGTCGTCCGTAACCGTGGACACGGCTTCTCGAGGAGATTTATCCCTGCAGGGGGTACACTTTACCCACACGTACCATCCGACTCTTAACGCCACATGTACGCTCGTCCATGGAGCGCGGCAGAGGGTGGCTGGCCACGACCTTTACCTTGCTCGACCCTATCCATGAGTCAACCCAAACAGGGCCACCCCGTCAACAGGGAGTTGGCCACGTCCTGACGGCACCTGTTCTGTGAGTCGGGAACAAGATCCGTGTACGTCCATCACTTGTCCCGGTCACGCCCTAAGTTTTCTCCAAATCGTTTTCTGACTCACACGCAGATGGTAAGATCAAACTACGTGACTCATGGACGTGGTCAAACAAGTTAGTTAGTCGAGCGCGGTCTGTTAGGCCCCGCGTGTGGTTGCACGCTCAGTCTTGGCTTCGAAGGCGAGAACTCGCTCCTAGGGGCATGAACAGGACAAAACGCCACAACCCGTTGTGGCCTCACATCCATGCCGTTGTTTAATCAAGTTATCAAAGGTAATACAATTCACAACAACCTGACATAAATGATTCACGCATATGACCAGATTCATCAACCGGATGGATCAGATCACAACTAAGCATGGCTAAGCAAGACTCACAGGGTTTAGCGGAGCGCGCACAAGCAAACCTATAGCTGCTAGGAGCAGTGGATCAGGATATCTAGGTTATGCAGTATATAGGGGAACTCTATCTACTGACATCAAATAGTTTGGAACCGAATGCAAAGTACGAGATTCAAAACACGTTGAAACCATATATGAGCAGATAAGAGGTTATGCTTGCCTTGGTTATAAGAAAACCAGATAAAGACTTCAGGAATAAGTGCTTGACTTGTCGGTTAAGATCAAGTATTCGTCATTGGATTGCTGGCCTTCTCTTCGGAGTCACGTTCTACCGAGGGGGAAACAACACCGAAAGAGAAATAACAATCAATCATGGCATCGATGCAATGCGCAATATGTATGCATGAGCAAGTTAATGCACTGAAATAAAGCCCTAAACATGTTCGATGAGTTGCTAGGGTTCGTATGTCAGTTATGCGATTTTATTGAAATTATCCCGAAATAGACCCCGGAGGGGGTTTCGGACGATTATGAAAGTAAGTGCAATTTTAATTGCTCAAATGAGGTTGAAAACATCATAGACATGTTGCATTTGTCATTTTGAGCAATTTGGTATATAACTTTTAATTTTCTGATTTTAGTGAATAAGAACTTATTTTTCTATTTTAAAAAATTAAACAATATTAAATAAATACTCATTTTTCAACTTTCTCAAACATGGTTGGAAATGACATATTTGGATAGCTTATATTTTTCTGATCAAAACCATATTTTCATTTTATTTTTATGAGCAATATTTTATTAGTTATTGAATTTACCAAAATAAACCATTTTCTGGAATTTTCCTCAAATAGATAAAAAAAAGGATATGATGTCAGGATGACATCATCCCTGCATCACCCAGGGATGAACTTCTCTGTTCCTACCAAATTCGAATGCCTTGGTGGATGATTCGTGCAATTGAGTTGGGGCCAAGGTAGAGTGGCTTGTGGGTGACCACTAGGTGGCGGCGGCTTGCCGGATGTCCGCCGGAATCCTCGCTGGCGTGCAGTTCCACGGCGGAGGACGGCGGCCGGCGGTGCGCGGGCAAACTAGAGGGGCAGGGGGCAAAACAAAGGCACCCACGGGTGCATTAGCTCACCAGGAGTTCGGAGGTGAGGTCGAGGGAGTAAACGAGCGTCTCGGTTGGCCGGAATCCATGGAATTCGCGGCGGCCGGAGCTCGGGAAGAACAACCGATTGCGGCGATTTCGGCCTCGCCGGCTCGCAGGAATGGTGGAGGAGGGAGAGGAGACCACGGCGGGGAGGGTGGGCTGCTCAACGGGGCAAGGGAGCGACTAGAACGGCGACGCTCGCCGGCGTCCGTACGGTAGGGTTAGGGTTAGTTTTCGGGTTGCTCTACCACACGGTACAGAGAGCGGGAGGATAGGGAGAGGGAGGAGGGGCACGACTTCTTCTTGCTCTCCTCGGCCACGCAAGCATACAGCCGAGTAGGAGGTGGCAGCGGCCACCTCACAGCCATCCTCGTCCTTCTGGCTGAAGCTGGAAGAAAGGGTAAAAGAAAAAGGAAAAAGCAAAAACCCCCTGGAGTTTTTGAATTTTACTAAGAAGCCCTTTTCTGTTTAAAAACAGAACAGAAAATAGACTTTTGAGGGCCTTTTTGGAAGAATAAAATTTGGCAAAAATTATCTTTGGAAAGCTCATGAAATATCCAACAACACCATGTATTACTTTGGTGGAATTGAAATAATTTTCAGAACAAAATTTTGGAACCCATTTTAAGTACTATTTGTTGGAATTTTCTCAAACCATTTGAATTCAAGTTTTAAATTGGTTCAAACATGATTTGAATTTTTGTTTGATGCATGTATGAGATGAACACACACCACACACCTTAAGGTAGCTCAAATTTGGGATGTTACAAATCTACCCCCCTTACAAGAATCTCGTCCCGAGATTCCTGAAGGAGAAAAAAGAAGGAACACCGGTTTTGAACGATCTTCTCGAACCTTACGGTTCTCTTCTCGAAGAGATTGATCCATAGCACTTGGGAGGATCTCCAGAGGCTACACCTTAGGTAAGAGGGAAACTCTTAGGAAATGATCTTCACGCAGATCGAGTATCCCATGGGTAACTCTTGACAAAATGTTCATAAAGAACTTTTGAGTTAACATGCATGGAACACATCAAGGTAACGGAGGGAATAGAAGAAGGTTTCAAGTTTACGGACGATGGTTCTTGAAAGGATTTAGAATATGAGCTTTGCACAAGACTTTAAATCCTTTTGGAAAAGAAAGGTTGAACAACTTATGATATCGAGGTTTCTTCAAACAGAAAACAAAGATGGAAAGGATGGTCTTGGATACCACAATGTAATATCCGTAGACGAGGGAAGACACGAAAAAACGCTGTAATCGTGAGTCGGAGAGAATTTTGATACAAGATCATGTTCACTCTTCGGAGTGGACACAGGAGATGAAGAAACTTTCAATTATTCCATAACAGCTTTCTTGGAATCCTTGTCAAGGATCGGGATGTTACTTCATGGCAAAAGATGAGTAACCAAAAAGAAGTTGGAACACCGTAATGAAGGAGGTATTCTTGGTCACGCCATAGGAATGGATAACCAACGAGGATTGAAACACCGGAAGAGGATAGGGAATCTCTTTCCTATTGTGGTTTGGACGTAGCAATACATCTACCACATGGTTAAGATCCCATGGCTGAAGGGACTGACAAATTCACACAATGTGTGAGATGAACAGAACTTCAAGTACCAACAACTTGAGAAAAGAAACTGATCAGCGGCGGTTACGAAACACCGAGAGATGTGCTCATGAGGAACTTGTTTCCACTGAAAGAGAGGTCTGGAGGATTTGGTAGAGAGACATTGGACATAGCAAGTTCCAAGGTCTTCTTGACGTTCCCGATACCAATATCCAGCTTACATAAGCCTTCAATAGGTCATCGGTGGAAGTTAAACTCCGGTTCAAAAGAACGATGAGGGAGAATTCTAGAAATAGCATCACAGAAATCCTCACGGGGAGTGGTTGTTCTTACGAATTCAAAGAGATATGACATTAGGCCTTCCGGCTAATTGTGTCAACCACCACATCAACCATGCCGGATTCTGAAAAGACCTAATTCAATACCCTTGAGAAAACACCAACCATCATTGTTGCTTGAGATTCAGCTCTGGTTAGTGGGTTGATAACTCAGACTCAGTATGTTTGATCAAATAGATTGCACCGGTTACCAACGAGGTACATCTGTTGGATTCTCAAGATATGGACAACGATGTCTAACTCGAGAAGATGAGCGAGATTGCAAAACTCATGTATTAGCAACTGGTGAAAGACGGTTGCATCTACATGGTTTACTTGCAAAGAAACACATCGGAGTCCTTGTTGGGGAGACGATACACAGATAACGAAGTTCATAGACTTCCTCTCTTTCACGGATAGTCAGTCAGTGGCCTTGCGTGGATGCAAACTTCTTCGAAGAAATGGAGGTAACAACCTACCATATCAAGAATAGTCCACATATGCATGACCGACTTGGGATTATTCCCGGGGGAACAAGAAAACTATACTCGAATCCACGTCGACAACTTTCACCAAAAGCACATGGACCCGAGAAAGTAACTTCGAACACCCAGAACACAACTTCGTGACAACACAAAGATGGTTCTCGAAAGTTTCCAACATTGTTGCCAGTTGTTCTAAATGAACCTCTTGCAACTTGGAGAAAGTAGGAATGTCATCGATGGGCTCGACAACACGCTTATCAAAACACTCCAAGAAGAGGGGTTTCATATGATATATGAACAAGGCAGAACATTGGTCAGACCAAAGGACATGAGGTGTACTCGGGCCAAACACCATGAGTTAAACACCATCAAGATAGTCCTTGGATCTTTTCTCGATTTGACGATAGCCCAAATCAAATCAAGGTAGAATGATAGCATGTCCACTAAGGAGATACTATCCTGCTTCAACACAAAGGAAACTAGACATCCCTTAACAGAGGATCAAGTTAGGCAGAGATTTTGCCTTTCAACTCTCCAAGTTGTTGTTTAAGCTCAACCACTAGTCCAAGGTGTCTAGCGTAGTTTCCTGGAGAAAGGAGTAGTTCAAACTACCCCTCGTTTAGATATCACGGTCAGGTAAAACCTGGTGATACTTCTAGAAAGACAACCAGAATATCACAACCTACCGTCAGGTCTAGGAATTTGGAAGGGAGGTTTGCTTTTCAAAGTAATTGATATGGTCTTGAGAGCTTTGGTATGAACCTATCTCTCTGACCAAAAGTGTGCACCGGATTGAACGGATCTGGTGACTCAGTCAACTTCAAACAGAGACCGGGTGACCAATAGTGCTAAGAAAGATACAGATGTTTCTTAGACTTTTCAAAGCAATAAGAATTTCAAAGAACATCTGATACACACCTCAAATCACATGCCCATCATACTCAAGCATTCAAGCTTGGAGTGAAGGTGGTTAAAGATGTGTAAGAGCATTCACTGCATCAATAAGGCCATGAAACTTAACACAGCCTCTAGATATGAAAGAGTGTGATACTCGAAGGTGGAGCAGGATAGAAGCTAGTGAAACTTCTTTATTCTGCGGATTACAAAACTTTGACCTGTCCTGAAGATGAACAAGGTACTGGAGTTTGTTTCTCCTGACATCCCAAGGTGGAATGTTTTGACAGAAATCAAGAACAAAGATATAAGAATCATAAAGGACATTCTTGTCGTGATCCTTTTGATTCCTAGAGAAAACCTATGGCTATTGGAGCTAAGATTACCTAGCCATCCTGAGGTAGAACAGATTCCTCAGGATCCAAAGGAACAGAACTTGGGTTAAAGGTCAGCATCCTGTACTGATAGCGTGAGCATCAGATAGTTGGGAAACCACACGATTCAACCCACCGCAATTCAGCACATTCCGGGACCTTCGGTTCAAGTCCAAGGTTTAAAAACATCGATAAAGGAGTAACTACTATCTTAGTGCCTTGAAGGAACACTACGAATAGCAATCACGGAGTATTTTCAGAAGACGACGATAGCTCCGGAAGAACTTGAGCAGAGGATAACAGATACATTCGAGATGGCAAGCAGATCTCGAGGTTCAGGATTTAGAACTTTGAAACATGTGAAGAATGTGGAAACCACACAGTTCTGAGAGATTAGAATGGAAAGGAAATCTCCCAGTTGAAACGAGAGATAACGGAGTAAGGAACACACACGACTCTAGAAACTTTAACACTAGGTCAAATGGGGTAAAAACGTCCTTGCCGAAGAAGGCACCTAGGTTTTGAATGACTGGAACCTTTTCAAGTCAAAACAGATAAGAAGACCCAGAGTTAGAGCGATACCAGGTAAGGGGTAAAAAGAATCCTAAGAAGGTTTTCACAACTCATTTGAATTTTCAAAATAGTTTTCATAAACTCTAGACTCAACATCGACCAAGCAGTAAGGTTTTCCTACAGGCAGTCCTGCTCTGATACCAAGACTTGTCACGACCCCGGACCCCGAGATATACATACTGTTATGTGCTCCTAGACATGGACCCACAAGGGCTTCAGGGTTACCAGCCCCGGCCGCAACAAACAACGGCAGGCAGACTGGATTCATCGGCACGTAGTCCGGATCCCCAGTCTACTACTCCTTGTATCCATGCTAGTCATAACCAACTATGCATATCAAAGCGTCCACGAATCGAATGAAACTGAAGGAAACGGGACCAAGGCTATACAGAGATGCTATGTGTCCAGAAAGTGCAACAACAATCGAGGGTTACTGGGGTTACCTCGCCCCAGGCCGATCACATCGACAGGCGGGCTCGGACATGGATCATCGGCTCCACAACCCCTCGACTGCGACAACTATGCAGGCATAGCCAAAACTGTATAACAATGAGCTCGAAACCAACAACCGATCAAAGCAGTACTCTAAACATGAAGCTGTATTAAACAGGTGTTACTAGAGTATAGCTTACAAACAGAGATCACACGACCCAACATTACATCAGACAACGGAAGGCAAATTATGTTGCTAATCAACAAGAACCAAAAAGGCCTAAGAGGCCGCAACATAAGGCGACGTCCCAGCCCATAGATTCCAGGCTGCTACCTGGGAACCCCGAACTACTCGTCGATGTCCACGTTGTATCACCACCGATGTGAGATCTTCTCCTGAACCAAAATTAAGCAAACCTGAGTACGGGAGGTACTCAACAAGACTTAATTAACCTATTATATATCTGTTACTTCCATAAAAGGGTTTTATGAAGGATGATTTGCGTAAAGCAATCTTTGTTTTCCAAATAGAGGAGGAATAGCACGTCTCATAGAATGTTTTCAAAACAGATGAGAAAGCTACTCAACTACTGAGATCATCTTCTTCTTGTATTCCACCAAGTCCTTATCATTCCCACACTATCTCATGCTACAAGGATCACCCCTCCCGGCATCTCCGGGGAGGCACCCTTCAATCATGGTTAACAAGTTTTAGTCATTCCGTTGAAGTTATCTATGATCACAGAATCCGTTGCCAAGTCGTCCGTAACCGTGGACACGGCTTCTCGAGGAGATTTATCCCTGCAGGGGGTACACTTTACCCACACGTACCATCCGACTCTTAACGCCACATGTACGCTCGTCCATGGAGCGCGGCAGAGGGTGGCTGGCCACGACCTTTACCTTGCTCGACCCTATCCATGAGTCAACCCAAACAGGGCCACCCCGTCAACAGGGAGTTGGCCACCTCCTGACGGCACCTGTTCTGTGAGTCGGGAACAAGATCCGTGTACGTCCATCACTTGTCCCGGTCACGCCCTAAGTTTTCTCCAAATCGTTTTCTGACTCACACGCAGATGGAAAGATCAAACTACGTGACTCATGGACGTGGTCAAACAAGTTAGTTAGTCGAGCGCGGTCTGTTAGGCCCCGCGTGTGGTTACACGCTCAGTCTTGGCTTCGAAGGCGAGAACTCGCTCCTAGGGGCATGAACAGGACAAAACGCCACAACCCGTTGTGGCCTCACATCCATGCCGTTGTTTAATCAAGTTATCAAAGGTAATACAATTCACAACAACCTGACATAAATGATTCACGCATATGACCAGATTCATCAACCGGATGGATCAGATCACAACTAAGCATGGCTAAGCAAGACTCACAGGGTTTAGCGGAGCGCGCACAAGCAAACCTATAGCTGCTAGGAGCAGTGGATCAGGATATCTAGGTTATGCAGTATATAGGGGAACTCTATCTACTGACATCAAATAGTTTGGAACCGAATGCAAAGTACGAGATTCAAAACACGTTGAAACCATATATGAGCAGATAAGAGGTTATGCTTGCCTTGGTTATAAGAAAACCAGATAAAGACTTCAGGAATAAGTGCTTGACTTGTCGGTTAAGATCAAGTATTCGTCATTGGATTGCTGGCCTTCTCTTCGGAGTCACGTTCTACCGAGGGGGAAACAACACCGAAAGAGAAATAACAATCAATCATGGCATCGATGCAATGCGCAATATGTATGCATGAGCAAGTTAATGCACTGAAATAAAGCCCTAAACATGTTCGATGAGTTGCTAGGGTTCGTATGTCAGTTATGCGATTTTATTGAAATTATCCCGAAATAGACCCCGGAGGGGGTTTCGGACGATTATGAAAGTAAGTGCAATTTTAATTGCTCAAATGAGGTTGAAAACATCATAGACATGTTGCATTTGTCATTTTGAGCAATTTGGTATATAACTTTTAATTTTCTGATTTTAGTGAATAAGAACTTATTTTTCTATTTTAAAAGATTAAACAATATTAAATAAATACTCATTTTTCAACTTTCTCAAACATGGTTGGAAATGACATATTTGGATAGCTTATATTTTTCTGATCAAAACCATATTTTCATTTTATTTTTATGAGCAATATTTTATTAGTTATTGAATTTACCAAAATAAACCATTTTCTGGAATTTTCCTCAAATAGATAAAAAAAAGGATATGATGTCAGGATGACATCATCCCTGCATCACCCAGGGATGAACTTCTCTGTTCCTACCAAATTCGAATGCCTTGGTGGATGATTCGTGCAATTGAGTTGGGGCCAAGGTAGAGTGGCTTGTGGGTGACCACTAGGTGGCGGCGGCTTGCCGGATGTCCGCCGGAATCCTCGCCGGCGTGCAGTTCCGCGGCGGAGGACGGCGGCCGGCGGTGCGCGGGCAAACTAGAGGGGCAGGGGGCAAAACAAAGGCACCCACGGGTGCATTAGCTCACCAGGAGTTCGGAGGTGAGGTCGAGGGAGTAAACGAGCGTCTCGGTTGGCCGGAATCCATGGAATTCGCGGCGGTCGGAGCTCGGGAAGAACAACCGATTGCGGCGATTTCGGCCTCGCCGGCTCGCAGGAATGGTGGAGGAGGGAGAGGAGACCACGACGGGGAGGGTGGGCTGCTCAACGGGGCAAGGGAGCGACTAGAACGGCGACGCTCGCCGGCGTCCGTACGGTAGGGTTAGGGTTAGTTTTCGGGTTGCTCTACCACACGGTACAGAGAGCGGGAGGATAGGGAGAGGGAGGAGGGGCACGACTTCTTCTTGCTCTCCTCGGCCACGCAAGCATACAGCCGAGTAGGAGGTGGCAGCGGCCACCTCACAGCCATCCTCGTCCTTCTGGCTGAAGCTGGAAGAAAGGGTAAAAGAAAAAGGAAAAAGCAAAAAACCCCTGGAGTTTTTGAATTTTACTAAGAAGCCCTTTTCTGTTTAAAAACAGAACAGAAAATAGACTTTTGAGGGCCTTTTTGGAAGAATAAAATTTGGCAAAAATTATCTTTGGAAAGCTCATGAAATATCCAACAACACCATGTATTACTTTGGTGGAATTGAAATAATTTTCAGAACAAAATTTTGGAACCCATTTTAAGTACTATTTGTTGGAATTTTCTCAAACCATTTGAATTCAAGTTTTAAATTGGTTCAAACATGATTTGAATTTTTGTTTGATGCATGTATGAGATGAACACACACCACACACCTTAAGGTAGCTCAAATTTGGGATGTTACACGAGCTATGGCGGCCATCAGTTAAAACCGAGTCTGAGGAAGAGGTGGCTAACCAAGACCCGATTTGGAGCTCGTGGCCACAATACGTCCCGTCCCCGAGTGGACAGAGCCGTTTTTGGCTTACCTATCACGGGGTGAGTTACCACAACAGGAAGTTTTAGCAAGGCAAATTCTGAGACGAGCAAAGGGCTATTCCATCATCAACGGCGAGTTATATAAAAGGAGCGCTGCAGGAGTATTTTAACGTTGTGTAGCACCAGAAGAAGGCCGGCAGATCCTGAAAGATATCCATGAAGGCAACTGTGGGCATCACGCATCCACAAGATCCCTTGTGGCCAAAGCATATCGGCACGGTTTCTTCTGGCTCACAACCTTAGCAGACGCGGAACGCTTGGTGGCAAGGTGCGATGGATGTCAAAGGTACGCTCGCCAAATCCATGTGTCGGCTATGGAGTTGCAAACAATCCCATTAACCTGGCCGTTCGCTGTTTGGGGCATGGACATGGTGGGCCCCTTCCACATGTCACCCTGCAAAAAGACCCATCTCTTGGTGGCTATTGATAAATTTACCAAGTGGGTGGAAGTTATGCCAGTTACCAATTGTGAAGCAGTCACGGCAGTCAAGTTCCTGAAAAGAATCATCTACAGGTTTGGGTATCCTCACAGCATAATAACAGATAATGGAACTAACATGTCCCTTGGCGAGATGGAGAAATTCTGTGCTAACAACGGAATCCGGCTTGATATAGCTTCAGTGGCCCATCCACAGGCTAATGGGCAAGTGGAGAGGGAAAATCAGGAGTTACTCCGTGGACTAAAACCACGGCTCCGAGTCCCGTGCATCCGAGCTGCTGGCGCATGGGTCGAGGAGTTACCATCAGTGGTTTGGGGAATCAACACCACACCTAACAGATCTACTCAGATGACGCCGTTTTTCATGGTTTATGGTGCAGAGGCAGTATTGCCGAGTGATATTATTCATGATTCGCCTCGAGTGTCGGCTTACGTCGAGGTGGAGAACGAGAAGACCCGGCAGGACGCCGTGGATATGCTAGAAGAACACAGGGAACAAGCGTTGGAGAGATCAGCCATATACCAGCAGGATCTGAGGAGATATCATAGCCGGCGGGTCAAAACCCGGGTCTTCCAGGAAGGAGACCCGGTTCTACGCCTGGTACAGTCAAAGGAAGGAAAACACAAGTTATCTCCACCATGGGAAGGACCGTTCATTATAAGCCGGAATCTGCACAATGGATCATATTACTTGATAGATGCAAGGGAAGAGTCGGCTACTGTTAATGACACCGCTCATACCACTTCGTCTATGCAAGAAAGAGAAAGACCATGGAACGTGGCTCAGCTGCGTCCCTACTACACCTAGAATAGGCTAGATTCACAAGTGGAATTACACGATTTAATAGGCAGTAGGTTTCAAACGCACTCTTTTCCTATCCAGGGTACCTAAGGGGACTGGAAGGTTTTTAATGAGGCGGCTTGCTGACCTAACTTTTCTCATATCAATAAGGAGATGGGTAAACAAAATATTCCTTTCTCTGTGTTTTTTGTCAAGTTTTTATATTCCTGTTGTTCTCTATTTCTTTTTCAGGTAAAGTGTTATTTATTGTTCTTAATATATTAGTTTTTCTAGTAAATTGCATATATCTATGTCTTGGGGGCTGATTGCTTGAATAGCATAGTTGCAAACTCAAAGACCCGGCCACGATGCCATTAGGTTATGAGGGCCGATTACTTGTAATAAGTACGGCTGCAAGCTTATAACCGGACAATAGAGCCAAACTTTCTTGACTTTTCTTGCTTAAGCTCGATGTGACTCGCACAAAAGTGGCATGCTTTGCTAGCGTGTAATTACAATCAGTCATGATGCCCAATGGGACTTGCCTGACCCTGTTTTTATACAGTTATAGCAGCATTGATCATCCACGCGAAAGCCGGCTTATAGTAAAAGAAGGTCAAAAGGGTCATCCAAACCACAAGTTATGCAGAGTACAAGGTTAATAGCCGGAAACTCAAGATATATTAAGAACAACTTAAAACCTACGTGAGCAGCTCTAGGTTTTGGGCCTTAGCAGAAACAATTTGTTCTTTTGAAAAAATCCAACACCCTAGATTCGGAAATTCGGGCCTTGGGGACTCGGGAATTTGAAAAAAGAAACAAATTTTCCAGCTATTCATCTCAAAAACCCAAAAATCCGAGTCTTGGGGACTTGGGGACTTAGAAAAGGTCCACTTGTCAACACCCCCGAGACCCAGAAACCGAGTCTCACAGTAGGAAAAAGTAACGAACAGTCGGAAAACCAGCAATGAGAAGTCCAAAGGTAGGAAATATTAAGATCATGCAAAAGGCCAGAAGGGCCACCAAAGCGATTAAGGTCTTTAACGTATTACAGACCGAGGTTGTAGTATCAAAAAGTGCACAGGCGCACTATCAAAAGAATAATTGTTTAAAAGGCCCATTGGCCGAATAAAGTGTTTGAGGCAGTAGGTGAAACTTCACTCGGCCTGTTGGGTCGAGTCTTGAGTGTTGTCCTGGGCAGCCGGGTCTTTGACTTGCTCTTCGACGGTCTTCGGGGCAGCAGCGTCCGAGTCAGCAGCAGTACCGGCGCGCGCGGGAGGAGGAAAAACCGGCGTAGAGGTTGTAGGTGCAGTATCGGCATCAGCCTTCTTCTTCGCGGCCTCTTCCCTCATCTGAGCAGCTTCCGCCTTCCATCGTGCTAGCATGTCATAAGGCTTAGGAGGATCCGACTTAATTGGCTTATCTTCAGTATCATATGGTGGAACTATCCGACTGACGACCAGACTATCGGCGATCAAACTAGCCGAGTGACGAACCTATGTTTGAATGGCTTTATAGTTCCTGGCTGAAAACTTGGAGCCGTCATTGTTGAATTCTGGAAAACCGCCAACGAGCTTTGCCGGCTCAAGCTTGGGAAAGTAAGCTCTAGCCAGAGCAAGCCCCCGGGTTACTCCAACCCGGCATGACAAGCGTTTCCAGTGGTCGATCCACTCGGGGATGGTGGAACACGCATCAAGCAGCATGCTCAAACTACCATGTCCAGTACCCGGCCACTTCAAAGCTTGCAGAACCCATTTGGTGCCGGCACAGAGTTGCCGGATTGTGCTCTTTATGGTCATCAGCTTTGCTATATCATCTTCATCCGGAATCTCATCATCCGGCCCTGCAGAAAAACAGAAAGGTTCAAGTAAGGAATTCCGAGTGTTTATCAGAATGAAAAATCCGGGTTACGATTAGTGAGTTGGGAATCATTACCAATCAAAGCACGGTGAGTATCGGCAATCTGGGCAGAGAGCTTCGTCAGTTCATCCTCTGCAGTATGGGATCTCTTTCTATACTTTCTCACAATTTTCCCCAGTTTCTTGGCATCAGCTTCAACTGATTCACGCAGCTTCGTCTCCACCTCGAGGAGTTTGGTGGTTTTAGCCAACACTTCCTCAGAGTGGGTGACGTATGCCTGCGTGGAAACACAAGGAAATGTTAGTCGGACAAAAAAGAAATATCAGTCGGATATGCTATGAAAGTTCCAAGTAAATTATGCATAAGTTCACTCGGAACTTGGGGACTAGACAAATATACAGGCAGTATTAGTTGAATTTACCTCGTGCTTGGCTACCAAGGCTTCTAGAATGCCTTGCTCGTCAGTTCTCAGGGTGCGCAGAGCGCCAAGCATCTCGTCAAAGTTCAAATCATCAAGTTTTGTACCGGAAGAGCCGGCGGCCAGGTTACTTGGAGGTGGAGTCCTGTCGTGGGATAATCACGGCAGACGTTACCAGGGGTAACTTATCTTGGGGTAAATCGACTCTGGTGTTTGGGAGAGGGTTTTGCTCAGGGGAAATTATGATGATGAAACGATCTGGTAGCCGGCAATGAAGTCGCCGAGTCTCCGATCTAAATCTTATTATATCAACTCTTGGGTTACAAGGGATACTCGAATAGCTAGTGAATCTCGTGTGTGTCTAATCTAACCCTAGGAGCCGGCTTATATAATATCCGTACCCCCTGGCTTCCTGTCCAAGGTACACTCGGAGTCCTACCTGGACACTGCTTACAAACCCTAAGTTTCCTTATCGAAACCCACAATCCGGGTTACGAGGCCTACACTCTTGGGCCTTCTAGAAACTCCTTTTCCCTAAGCCGGGTCTTGCGCAGCTCCCTTTGGGCCGAGTTACACCTTGGCGTTAGCCTACCGGGTTATCATTCCTCCATCAGTAGTCCCCAGAATAGCTTGGGCTTCACGGGATCCTCCTTGAAGCGCACGCTATTCCCTGCAAAAATAACAAACATAAAAATTCAGAAAGGCCGGGTTAGGTTGCTTTGATAAACAGCTAGGCCTAACTCCACTGGTGGTCCATATAACAACCCGGCTTTCTTCGAGTCCATCTTCATTTTCCCGGGTCAACACTCCGAGGAAAACACAGAAGACCCGGATCACTTTGTTCGTTTAATTAGTCCGAATATCGCGGAAGTGATTCGCTTTTGATCCTTTCCGGATATCGCGCACGGGCAGTTTAATGTTTATCCCACAAAATCCGGACGGGTATCCTGCTCCGAAATTTTTGGCTCCCGCTCCTTAGTCTAGGTTTTCCCGCCCGCACCCATAAATAGGTGCCCTAGGGGGGTAACCTAGATCGAACACTTCACTCCACCGTCTCCTTCCTCTCTCCGTGCGCTCGCGCTCAAGCTTGACCTCGACGCCGCGCCGCCACGGAGCCCGCGAGGGAGCTACCGGAAGCGAGCCGCCATCTCCTGCGCTTCGCTTCCGCCCGCGCCGCGCCGCCGTCAACCACCGCCACCGCACCGTCGAGCTGCGCACCGGAAGATCCCGCAGGTCACCGCGACTGCGCCATTTGCCGCCGCCGCAACCTCCTCCAGACCTCGCCGGTAAGCTTTCTTCCTCCATGAATTTCATCCTCAAGCTTTTCGCTCGAACTAGATTGGATCTAGGTTCGCCCGTAGGTTATCTCCTTGCTCTGTACCGATTCGGATTGCACGCACCTCACTCTTGCTTTACCTAATTTCTCAAGTTAGATCCAATAGTACTCCCTTGTCACTTGTAGCCATAAATTTCTCCATAAATTTCTCCGTGAATTTCTCCATCTAGGTATAATCTGTCAAAATTTGCCGTAACTACTCTTTGATACTCGGATAGTCTGTAATTTCCGGATCTCTCAGCTGCTCTTTGGTTAACCGGACAACCGGTCATTTCTGGGTTTCCATAACTTACACTCTGCACTTTTTATCCCCTGTTTTGCAGCCTGCACACATGGCTCCCAAGAACAAGGGAAAACAGCCGGCCAAAGCTAGGCCGACTCAGTCCATATCGGCCAACTGGGCTAAGTCCACCGTGACCCAGGCCAAGCTGGACGAGCTCGCCGAGTCAGGCGTCCTCCCTTCTCAGAAGGAGATCCACTGGCGAGTTCCGGGAGATGAGACCCGGCCCTCCCCTGGTCCGGATGAGGTAATTTGTTTCGTAGAGCACGTGATCCGGGAATTCCGTCCCCCGGGTCACTCCTTTTTTCGCGAACTTCTTAGCCACTATGGCCTCCAAGTCTTTGACATAGGGCCTAACTCTATGTTAAATATAACCCACTTCATAGTCCTCTGTGAATCATACCTGTGCACCCCCCCGAACCTTGCTTTATTCCTTAAACTGTTCCAATGCAAACCATGCCGCGAAAGCGGTGACGGGGCCCTCTTGGCCTGCGGCGGAGTTTCTATCCAACGGCGAAAGAATTCGCCAATGCCGACTCTGAGCCTTAACTCTCATGTTAAGCACTGGCAAAAATCCTTCTTCTACTGCCGGGACATCTCCCCACCCGGCTAAAAGAGGTTGTCGGGTTTCTCCGAGGGGCTCCTTGATCTCTCCGATACTTTTAACGCCTTCGCCTCTGAGTCGGACAGAGAGTCCATCCAGCCCCTCCTAGCCAAGATAGCTGCCCTTTCCGCCCAGGGTCTCCTTGGGCTTAATTTAGTTAAGACCTGGGTAGATTTTCGGGTCCAGCCTAATTCCATCCGGCCCAAGTTGATGTGCGAATACTCAGGGCACTTTACGGACTCGCTCCGCTACTCTTCGAGGAATTATCCGGCTGGTGATACGAACAAGATCATCAAAAGTTTCCTTACTGAGAAAGCGGAAGTGATCCGGAATATAGCCGGGTTAGAGCCATACACCCGCGAAAATCCGGCTTCCGCGGTAAGATCCATCACTTACTCTTCTACTTTTGTGCTTTTACTTGATGCAATCACTAACCTTTTCTGTCATATCCTTATTTCAGGCAGGCAGCGCCTTCTGGAACATCGAGACTCCCCCCACCTCCGAAAACCTAGAAGAGGAAGAAGAGTCGGCTGACACCGATGAAGGTATCATCCGGGTTTCACCCGTTTTACTTTCTGTTAACTTTTTTCCCACACATTTCTTTTTCCGACTGTGTACTATGCTTCTCAGGAATGGAGGATAGGGAGGACAAGGACGACAAGGAAGACCCGGAGGAAATCGAGAGCGACGAGGAGGAGGCAGAACCGGAAGCTGTGGTTGGGGCTAAGAGGAAACCCCGAGGGGTTGTATTCAAGGTTCCCTATTCCTCCATGTCTTCAAAGCCGTATTCTTTTGCTAATATGCGTGAGCTTAATCAACAATTATCCAATTCACCACACTTGAAGGACCCACCTCCAGCCAAGCGCAGGGTAACCCGGAACTCCCCGGGTGAGGATCCCCTCAACTCGGGTATCCCTACGTCCCCAGTTCGCCGTTCCGGTACTTCCCAATCTTATCCTTTCGATTCACTTCAAAGATGTCCTTCTCCCAATCACCCCTTGCGCGGAAAACTCCGAGTCTCACTTTCTCAATCTTTGTCAGCCTCGTCCGGGTCTAGCAACGAGCTTCCACCGGACTTCGTGGTAAACACTGGGTAAGCCATATTCCTTGCTATTTGATACACTGGCACTTTCGATAACTTTCGCTCGTTAATACTAACCGTTTTTTCTTTTACTTTCCTTAGCGCCCAGGTCACGATCAGCGACCCGGACGACATGGATCAGGATAACCGGGAAACCGAGGATCCGGTTGACAATGTGAACGCCGCAACTGGCTGCGCTGAAGAAGAAAACCAAGGACAAGACCCACTGACAGACTCGTCCAGGCAAGAAGCCGGGTCTCCCAAGCTATCAGATGGACCCGGGGATGACGATGTCGAGGTCCTGGGTGCAAGGATGGGTACTCCCAAATCCGACACTCAGGTAACCCGGGTTTCTCCCCCAAAGCCGGAAAAGACTCCTCCTCCGAATGACCAGGCCGCCGGCTCTTCCGGTACCAAACCTGAGGACATGAGCTTTTCCCAGATGCTTGATGCTCTGCACACCCTGAGAGCTGATGAAGAAAACATTCTGGAAGCCTTGATAGCCAAGCACGAGGTAAATTCAACTTAATCTTGCTTGTATATCTGTCTAGTCCCCAAGTTCCGAGTGAACTTATGCATAATTTGCTTGGAACTTTCATAGTATATCCGGCTGATATTCCTTATGTTGACACGCAGGCATACGTAGCCCATTCTAAGGAAGTGTTGGCTAAAACCAACAAACTCCTTGATGTGGAGACGAATCTGCATGAATCGGTTGAGGTTGATGCCAAGAAACTGGGTAAGCTGGCAAGAAAATATAGAAAGAGAGCCCACGCTGCAGAGGATGAACTGAACAAACTGTCTTCCCGAATTGCCGACACTTACCGTGCTTTAATTGGTAAGGATTCCCGACTCACTAATCGTAACCCGGATTTTCATTCTGATAAACACTCGGAATTTCTTATTTGCACTTCTCTGTTTTTCTGTAGGGCCGGATGATGAAATGCCGGATGAAGATGACCCAGCAAAGCTGAAGACTATAAAAAGCACCATCCGGCAACTCTGTGCCGGCACCAAATGGGTTCTTCAAGCCTTGAAGTGGCCGAGTACTGGACGTGGTGGTTTGAGCACGCTCCTTGATGCATGCTCTACCATCCCCGAGTGGATCGAGCACTGGAAATGCTCGTCATGCCGGGTTGGAGTAACCCGCGGCTTGCTCTGGCGAAGGCGTATTTCCCAAGCTTGAGCCGGCAAAGCTCGTTGGCGGGTTTCCAGAGTTCAACATTGATGGCTCCAAGTTTTCAGCAAAGAACTTCAAGGCCATCCAAACAGAGGTTCGACACTCGGCTATCCTAATTGCCGACAGTCTGGATGTCAGTCGGATTGTTACCCCCTATGACGCTGAAGATAAGCCCATTCAGTCGGATCCTCCCAAGCCGTATGACATGCTGGCACGGTGGAAGGCGGAAGCTGCTCAGGAGAGGGAAGAGGCCGCGAAGAAGAAGGCTGAGGCCGATACTGCGCCCACTACCTCCACGCCGGTTGTTCCTCCTCCCGCGCGCGCCTGTACTGCTGCTGACCCAGATGCTGCTGCCGCCAAGACCGTTGAAGAACAAGTCAAGGATCAAGACCTGACTGCCAAGGGCAAGGGCAAGATGGACGACTCGACCCAGGAGGCCGAGTGAACTTTTATCTGTTACAGTCTCAAACACGTCATTCGGCCAATGGGCCTTTTAAAACAATTATTCTTTTGATAGTGCGCCTGTGCACTTTATGATACTACTATGCTGGTTTGTAATACGTTTAAAACCTTAATATCTTTCATGGCCCTTCTGGCCTTTGCGTTCATTTGATATTTCTTAACTTTGGGCTTTTTCGTTCCTGATTTTCCGACTTTTTGCTATGATTCCTTATGTGAGACTCGGTTTCCGGGTCTCGTGGGTTTTGACAAGTGGACTTTTTCTAAGTCCCCAAGACTCGGATATTTGGGTTTTTGAGCTGAATATCTAGAAAATTTGCTTCTTTTTTCAAATTCCCCAGTCCCCAAGACCCGAATTTCCGAGTCTAGGGTGTTGGATTTTTCAGAAGAACAAATTGTTTAGCTAAGGCCCAAAACCTAGAGCCGCTCGCATAGGTTTGAAGTTATGCTTAATATATCTTGAGTTTCCGGGTGTTAGACTTGTACTCTGCATAACTTGTGGTTTAGATCACCCTTTTGACCTTCTTTTACTATAAGCCGGCTTTCGCGTGGATGATCAATGCTGCTATAGCTGTATAAAGACAGGGTCAGGCAAGTCCCATTGGGCATCATGGCTGATTGTAGTTATACGCTAGCAAAGCATGCCACTTTTGTGCGAGTCACATCGAGCTTAAGCAAGAAAAGTCAAGAAAAATTGGCTCTATTGTCCGGTTATAAGCTTGCAGCCGTACTTATTACAAGTAATCGGCCCTTATAACTCAATGGCATCACGGCCGGGTCTTTGAGTTTGCAACTGTGCTATTCAAGCAATCAGCCCCCAAGACCTAGATATATGCAATTTACAAGAAAAAATAACATACTAAGAACAACAAATAATACTTACCTGGGAAAGAAATAGAAAAACAACAGGAATATAAAAACTTGACAAAGATCATACAAAAAATAAAAAAATATTGTTTAACCATCTCTTTATTGATATGAGAAAAGTTAGGTCAGCAGGCCGCCTCATTAAAAACCCTCCAGTCCTCTTAGGTACCCTGGATAGGAAAAGAGTGCGTCTGAAACCTGCTGCATGTTACATTGTGTAATTCCACTTGTGAATCTAGTCTATTCTAAGTGTAGTAGGGACACAGCTGAGCCACGTTCCATGGTCTCTCTCTCTTTCTTGCATAGATGTAGTTGTATGAGCGGTGTCATTGACAGTAGCCGACTCTTCTCTTGCATCTACCAAGTAATACGACCCATTGTGCAGATTCCGGCTTATAATGAACGGTCCTTCCCATGGTGGGGATAGCTTGTGTTTTCCTTCCTTTGACTGTACCAGGCGCAGAACCAGGTCCCCTTCCTGGAAGACCCGGGTTTTAACCCGCCGGCTATGATATCTCCTCAGATCCTGCTGATAAATGGTTGATCTCCCCAAAGCTTGTTCCCTGTGTTCTTCTAACATATCCACGGCGTCCTGCCGGGTCTTCTCGTTCTCCACCTCGACGTAAGCCGACACTCGAGGCAAATCATGGATGATATCACTCGGAAATACTGCCTCTGCACCATAAACCATGAAAAACGGTGTCATCTGAGTAGATCTGTTAGGTGTGGTGTTGATGCCCCAAACCACTGATGGTAACTCCTCAACCCATGCGCCAGCAGCTCTGATGCATGGGACTCGCAGCCGTGGTTTTAACCCACGAAGTAACTCCTGATTTGCCCTTTCCACTTGTCCATTAGCATGTGGATGGGCTACTGAGGCTATGTCAAGCCGGATTCCATTGTTCCCAGAGAATTTCTCCATCTCACCGAGGGACATGTTGGTTCCATTGTCTGTTATTATGATGTGAGGATACCCAAACCGATAGATAATCCTTTTCAGGAACTAGACTGCCGTCATTGCTTCACAATTGGTAACTGGCATAACTTCAACCCACTTGGTAAATTTATCGATAGCCACCAAGAGATGTGTCTTTTTGCAAGGTGACATGTGAAAGGGACCAACCATGTCCATACCCCAAACGGCAAACGGCCAGGTTAAAGGAATTGTTTGCAACTCCATAGCCGGCACATGGATTTGGCGAGCGTACCTTTGACACCCATCGCACCTTGCCACCAAGCGTTCCGCGTCTGCTAAGCCTGTGAGCCAGAAGAAACCGTGTCTATATGCTTTGGCCACAAGGGATCTTGTGGATGCGTGATGCCCACAGTCGCCCTCGTGGATCTCTTTCAGGATCTGCCGGCCTTCTTCTGGTGCTACACAGCGCAAAAATACTCCTGCAGCACTCCTTTTATATAACTCCCCATTGATGATGGAATAACCTTTTGCTCGCCTCAGAATTTGCCTTGCTAATACCTCTTGCTGTGGTAACTCGCCCCGTGATAGGTAAGCCAGAAACAGCTCTGTCCACTAGGGAACAGTGCGTATTGTGGCCTCGAGCTCCAAATCCGGGTCTTTGTTAGCCACCTCTTCCTCAAACTCGGTTTTTACTGATGGCCGTCATAGCTCGTCCAGGAAAACGTTGGGTGGAACCGGCTCTCTGCGCGAGCCGAGTTTTGCGAGTGCATCTGCTGCCTCGTTCTTTCGCCTGTCAATGTGCTCCACCTCATACCCGGAAAAACACCCGGCAACCCTATCCACCTCTCTCCGATATGCTACCATAGTTGCATCCTTCCTGTCCCAGGTTCCTGAGACCTGCTGCACCATAAGATCTGAATCTCCATAGCATCCTATCCGCCTGATGTTCATCTCCTTGGCTATTCTTAATCCATGCAATAATGCCTCATACTCGGCCACGTTGTTGGAGCAATCAAAGTGGATTTGCAACACGTAGCTCAGTTTATCTCCTTTAGGTGATGTGAGTACCACTCTAGCTCCTGATCCCTCGTATTGCTTGGAACCATCAAAGTGCATTACCCAAGACTCGGAACTTGATGTCATTGTGGGCATGCTAGTGTGAGTCCAATCATTAATGAAATCAACTAAAGCTTGAGACTTGATTGCTGACCTGGGCTCGTAGTTGATATGATAATCTCCCATCTCGATGGCCCACTTGGCTATTCTACCTGTTGCGTCCGAGTTTCTGATGATGTCCGACATTGGTATAGAGCTAACCACTATTATTGGGTGTTCCTGAAAATAAGGTTTCAATTTCCGGCTGGCCATGAAGACCCCGAAAACCATCTTCTGCCAATGTGGGTAGCGCTGCTTTGCCTCTGATAACTCCTCGCTGACGTAATAAACCGGCCTTTGAACCGGGTGATCTTTCCCATCCTCTTTGCGCTCAACGACAACCACTGCGCTAACTTCCTAGGGCCCGGCTGCAATATATAGTAGCATGGGCTCTTTGGGACCCGGAGCTGCTAAAACTGGTGCCTCAGATAACTGCTTCTTTAGTGCCTCGAACGCCTCATCCGCCTCTTGGTCCCAAACAAACTTATCAGATTTCCTCAAGAGCCGGTACAGGGGTATTGCCTTTTCTTCGAGTCTGGATATGAACCGGCTCAACGCTGCCATGCACCCTGTGAGCTTCTGAACATGCTTCAGGTTTTCCGGCTTTTTCAGACTCTGGATAGCTTTGATTTTGTCCGGGTTTGCCTCGATTCCCCTCTCGAAAACAATGAACCCGAGTAAGTTTCCTGCTGAAACTCCAAACACGCACTTTGTAGGGTTAAGTTTCATCTGATACCTTCTCAAGTTCTTGAATGTTTCCTTTAGATCATCAATGAACGTTTCCGCTTTCCTGGTCTTGATCACCACATCATCCACATAGGCGTGAACGTTGCGCCCAATCTGGTCCTCAAAGCACTTCTGTATGCATCTCTGGTAAGTTGCGCCAGCATTCTTTAGCCCAAAAGTCATGGTTTTGTAACAGAAATCCCCAAAGGGGGTGATGAATGATGTTTTCTCCCAATCTTCCTTTTTGAGCTTGATCTGATTGATACCCGGAATATGCATCCAGGAAACATAATAGGTCACTTCCAGCCACTACATCTATAATCTGATCAATCCTTGGGAGGGAAAACGGATCCTTTGGACAGTGCTTGTTGAGACTCGTGTAATCTATGCACATCCTCCACTCATTACTCTTTTTCATCACGAGAACCGGATTTGCCAACCAGTCCGGGTGAAATACTTCCATAATAAAGCCGGCTGACAATAGCCGAGCAATTTCCTCCCCTATAGCCCTTCTTCTTTCCTCATTCATTTTTCTCAGGCCCTGCTTCACAGGCCTAGACTTGGGATCAACGTGCAAGCTATGTTCCGCTAACTCTGTAGGAATACCCGGCATGTCACTGGGTGTCCAAGCAAAAACATCTTGATTTGAACGAATAAACTCCACGAGTGCTTTTTCCTGCTCATTGTCCAGGTTAGATCCTATAGCAAATTGCTTGGAGGGATCACCTTCGACAAAGGCCACCATCTTGGTATCCTGTGCTGCCATGAATTTCGCTCGCTCATCCTCCGTATTCGGCCTTTTTAACACTGTTCTGTCATCCGGGTCTACTTGAGACCGATAATACTTGAGCTCCTCCTTTCTGCACACTTGTTCCGCCATCGCCGCGTCCCCTTCGTCACACTCAGCCGACTATATCCTGGCTTCCATGTATGGTGATGGTCTGCTTGGGACCCGGGATTTTTAGCTGTAGGTATACGTAACACGGCCTGGCCATAAACTTGGCATAAGCCGGCCTTCCAAACAATGCGTGATAGGGGCTGCGCAACTTTACCACTTCGAACGTGAGCCACTCCACCCGGAAATTATCCTTTGATTCTCCAAAAGGAACTTCCAAGGTTATCTTTCCCTTAGGACACGCCGAGTGACCCAGCACAATCCCGTGAAAAACTGTTGAACTTTTCTGTAGCTGAGACTCCTTGAGGCCCATGCGTAGGAAAGTTTCCCAATATAAGATGTTGATACTGCTTCCGCCGTCCATTAGGACTTTTTTCAGCTCATAACCATTAACTTGTGGCGCAACCACCAATGCTAGGACTCCCGGGTGTTCTGTCCTTTCTGGGTGATCTCTTCTGATCCATGTTACATCTTGCTCCGACCACCTCAGGTACCTCGGGACAGCCGAGGAGACCGAGTTTACTGCCTTTTTCAGTATCTTTCTATCCTTGTTTGAAGTTCCCGTGATGTGAACGTGGTACTGGCCCAATTGCTTGGGATTGGCTTGGAAACCTCCAGCTCCTCCCTGATTATTACCCGGATTACCACCTCCTGGGTTGCCTGCTGGGGGTGGGCCATTGCCCGGGTTACCACCCGGACCCGGTCCTGCTCCCCGGCCTGCGCCTCGTATTGCTTTTTGTATTTCCTCGGTCTTCCATCTCTGTAAATCAACGCACTGTTCCAGCGAATGATTAGTCGGTCTACCGTTCCTGCTGTGTCGCGGGCACGACATCTTGTAGACATCCCACTGGTTTCCCGGCCTTGGCGGACCTTGGTAATTTCCTCCATTAAAGTTTCCTCCGTTGAAATTTCCTTCTGCTCTGGGTCTCAAAGACCCGGCTTCTGTGCTGGCGACAAACTCGGAATTCCCCTCAAACGGGCGTTTATTCTGGTTGTTACCATTATTTCCTCCATGGTTACCCGGCGTAGATCCATTGCCGGTTCTTCCATTATTACTCGTGTTCGCTTTCGCTTTCTTGTCATCAACGTCCTCTTCTGTGGTATCCGAAGCAGCATGTTTGTTGCATGCGTCCATCAACTCTCCCATAGTAACCTCTGAAGCGTTTCGACTGGATTTCATGCGAGTTAGCTTTTTCACTAAGGGTGTATACTTGCATGTCTTCGCCATAGCTTGCAACGCATCCTTTGGCTGAATATATGTAGATGAATGAAGTATCTCCATAACCCGGTGCACCCAACTACGCGCCGATTATCCCTTCTTTTGCACACACCGTTCTAGATCGTCGATAGTAAACAACTTCCTGCATGTTCCGTGAAAGTGCTTGATAAACGCAGTTTTCAATTCACTCCAAGATTTGATAGATCCTTCAGGTAAATTGTTGAACCACAACTTTGCTGCTCCTTCTGACATCATTAAGTACATGAACTTGGCTTGAAGATTTTCAGATGCGTTGCGAATCGACATAGCCTTCTCATAACTGCTCAACCATGTTTCTGGATCCATAGTCGGCTCATAATTCACCACTTTACCCGGTTCCTTGAATTTATCCCGGTAAGGCTCAGCCCTGATATTATCCAACAGACACTTAGGCCCAGCGAGATTAGTCAGTACTAGCCTCACTCGGGAAACATGCGATCCTGCGGGGGGCACGGCTGGGCGCGGCGCTGCCGCGGGCCCGTGTACCGCAGACCAAGCCGCGGCTCGCCTCGCTCTGGAACTATCCACGATAGCTTGTGCTGTTGATGCTTCTGGTACTGCTTGGACGCGGGGAGGAGGCGGCATTTGCTGCTGCTCTGCCCTCCGTCGCGCTGAACTTGACTGAATATTGCCGGTATTGCCATGTTGCCGGCTGATATACGGTGTTCCATGCATTCCACTCCTATTATCCGGGTAATTGACTTGCTGAGCTACTGCCGTGCGCAACAAATCTATCGCCCACCGAGTCTCCTCCGCGTGGGGGGACTCTCTCACGGGGATGCGATCCAACGCCAATGTTGCTGCGTATACGTTATCCATGGGGTTATTAAAGTGTCATGGCGGCGTGCGAAATCGTGATGGTGGTGGTGCTGTGTTGCCAACAGTGACCCCAGCCTGCTGTGTGGGTAACCCGGCATGTACGTTTGTCGGCTGTCCTCCTCCGGTCGCGGGCTGATGCACAGTTTCTTGATTCGTGGCCGGGATTGGCTGATCCTGGGGGGTGGTGAATAGCGCAGCCGGGTTTAGAACTCCACCCGTGGCTGGTAACCTTGTTTGGTATCTCTGATGCATCCTAGTTGATTCAACCCGGAGCCGGTTCTCCAACGCTTCCAGCTCGCGTCGGCGCGTGGCTACCCCTTGCTTTTCCGCTTCCACTTCTCTCCTTTGCTGCTCCAATGCACGGCGCGCCACATCCAGATCCCTGGCACGCGCCACGGCGTTTTCCGGGGTTATCACAGTAGCTAGAACCGTGGGATCCAGGATCAGATTGTTACTGAACAGGGCCGGGTGTTGTGGGTTTGAAGGACCCGCCCCCGGCGTCCTGTTTGCCATGAATCCAAACATATTCGCTTCCAACTCGCTTTCCACTACTCGGGTCAGAACCGGATTTCCGTCAACCGGAATTTGCTGCTGGGCCAGCGCTCGCGCCGCTCCAACCGCGGCCGTAGTCACGTCCCCCTGATTGAGATTGGTTGCAGGGGCCGTGTAGACCGCGACCTGGCGCGCGATGCCTGGTGAAGACTCGTATTCCTCCTCATCACATCTATCCTCCTCGTACCGTTCCTCCAGCAAGTGCAGGATAGACTCGGTATCATCTTCTCTCATGACCCGGCCACGCGGGGTCCATGCCGGCTCCTCCGGCTGTTCCCTCTTCGTGGTGGGATCTTCTATCGGATCCACCGTTCCGACCGATTCTTCTCCATCCGACTGTACGCAGGTCGCTTCTCCTGACACAGAATCATAATTGAAATCATCAGGGATTGAACCGGACATACGTACCATGCCGATGAAGACGTTGACCCGGCCGATCATGACGACAGATCCGGATTCGAGCAGATCCGACTCTGGCCCCCAGCCAAAATCGTCTGCCATCTTCTCTCCTTCGGGGTTGGTGTAGATCTTGCCGACGACGAGGTTCTTCATGTTCTCCCGAGCTTCTCCCGTGATGTTAAACACCCTTGGACGTAGGACCCACGGTGGGCGCCAACTGTCGTGGGATAATCACGGCAGACGTTACCAGGGGTAACTTATCTTGGGGTAAATCGACTCTGGTGTTTGGGAGAGGGTTTTGCTCAAGGGAAATCATGATGATGAAACGATCTGGTAGCCGGAAATCAAGTCGCCGAGTCTCCGATCTAAATCTTATTATATCAACTCTTGGGTTACAAGGGATACTCGAATAGCTAGTGAATCTCGTGTGTGTCTAATCTAACCTTAGGAGCCGGCTTATATAATATCCAGACCCCCTGGCTTCCTGTCCAAGGTACACTTGGAGTCCTACCTGGACACTGCTTACAAACCCTAAGTTTCCTTATTGAAACCCACAATCCGGGTTACGAGGCCTACACTCTTGGGCCTTCTAGAAACTCCTTTTCTCTAAGCGGGGTCTTGCGCAGCTCCCTTTGGGCCGAGTTAGACCTTGGCGTTAGCCTACCGGGTTATCATCCCTCCATCAAGTCCTTTCCTGCTTTGGGGGGATACCCGGGTCACCTGGGTGTCAGGATTGGGATCACGCATCCTCACGCCCAGAACCTCGACGTCGTCACCCCCAGGTCCATCTGATGGATTGGGATACTCGGCCTCCTGCCCGGCCGGGTCTGTCAGCGGGTCTCTTTCTCTGTCTTCTTCTTCAGCGCTGCCAGTCGCGGCATTCACATCATCAACCGGATCCTCTGTTTCCGGGTTATCCAGATCCATGTTGTCCGGGTCACTGATTGTGACCTTGGCACTAAGGAAAGTAAAAGAAATGGTTAGTATTAATGAGTGAAGGCTATCGGAAGAGCCAGTATACCGGATAGCAAGAAATGTAACTTACCCAGTATTCACCACGAAGTCTGTTGGAAGCTCGTTGCTAGACCCGGACGAGGCTGATAAAGATTGAGAAAGTGAGACTCGGAGTTGTCCAGCTAGGGGGTGATTGGGAGAAATATATCTTCGAGGTGAATTGGAAGGATGAGATTGGGAAGTACCGGCGCGGCGGGCTGGGGAAGAAGGGATACCCGGGTTGAGGGGATCCTCACTCGGGGAATTCCGGGTTACCCTGCGCTTGACCGTAGGGGGCTCCTTCAAGTATGGTGAGTTGGACAATTTTTGATTAAGCTCGTGCATATTAGCAAATGAATACGGTTTGGAGGACATGGAGGAATATGGAACCTTGAATACGACCCCTCGGGGTTTCCTCTTGGCCCCAACCTCAGCTTCCGGTTCTGCCTCGCTTTCATCACTCTCGGTCTCCTCCGGGTCTTCCTTATCTTCTTTGTCCTCCTTATCCTCCATTCCTTAGAAGCATAGTACACAGTCGGAAAAAGAGAAAGTATGGGAAGGAAAGTTAACAGAAACTAAGATGGGTGAAACCCGGATGGTACCTTCTTCCGAGTCAGCCGGCTCCTCGTCCTCTTCCGGGTTTTCGGAGGTAGGGGGAGTCTCGATCTTCCAGAAAGCGCTGCCTTCCTGAAACAAAAATGTAATGGTAGAAATTAGTGATGGCATCAGGCAAAGGTATAAGGGTAAAAGAACTAAGGACGGATCTTACCGCTGGAGCCGGGTTGTCGCGGGTGTATGGCTCCAAGCCGGCTATGGTCCGGATCACTTCCGCTTTCTCAGTCAAGAAGCTTTTGATTATCTTGTTTGTATCAGCAGCCGGATAGTTCCTCAAAGAATAGCGGAGCGAATCCGTGACGTGCCCAGAATACTCGGACATCAGCTTAGGCCGGATGGCATTAGGTTGGATTCGGAAGTTCACCCAAGTTTTAACTAAATTAAGCCCAAGGAGACCCTAGGCGGAAAGGACAGCAAGTTTGGCTAAGAGGGGTTGGATGGACTCCCTATCCGACTCAGAAGCAAAAGCATTGAAATTATCGGATAGATCAAGGAGGCCCTCGGAGAAACCAGGCAATCTCTTTTCGCCAGGTGGGGAGATGTCCCGGCAGTAGAAGTAGGTCTTCTGCCAATGCTTGACGTGGGAGTTGAGTTTCAGAGTTGGCATCAATGAGTTTTTCCGCCTCTGAATGGATACCCCACCACAAGCCAAGCGGGCCCCATCGCTGCTTTCGTGGCACGGTTTGCATTGGAACAACTCGAGAAACAGAGCAAGATTTGGGGGGACGCATAGATATGATTAGCAGAGAACGATAAAATGAGTGATATTTAACATAGAATTGGGTCCTATGTCAAAGACTCGTAGGCCATAATGGCTAAGAAATTCACGGAAAAAGGAGTGACCCGGGGGACGGAATCCCCGGATAACGTGATCGACGAAGCAAATTACCTCATCAGGACCGGGGGTGGGCCGGGTCTCATCCCCCGGGACTCGCCAATGAATCTCCTCCTGGGAAGGAAGGACGCCCGACTCAGCGAGCTCGTCCAACTTTGCCTTGGTCACAGTGGACCTTGCCCAGTTGGCAGATATGGACTGAGTCGGCCTTGCTTTCGCCGGTTGTTTTCCCTTAGTCTTAGTACTAACTTTGGGTGCCATGTGCGTAGCCTACAAAACAGGAAGTGGATGTGCAGAGTGTAAGCAGCTAAAAGACCCGAAAATTATATATTATCCGAGTATCAAAGAGCAATTACAGAGAATTTTGGCAGATTGGATCTAAAACTGAGAGATTTACAGAGAAATTGGTGACCACAAGTAATGGAGATATGCTATTGATCTAGTTTACACATTGGTTGAGAAGGAATGGAACATGGACTACCCAATTGTTGCGGAACAAGAAAACCATCTATGAAGCGGACCTAGATCTAATCTAATTCGAGAAAAGCTTAAAGGTAAGATCCATGGAAGAAGAAGGCTCACCGGCGGGGTCTGGAGGAGAGCACGGCGGCGGCAGATGGCGCAGTCGCGGTGGCCCTT
Organism: Alopecurus myosuroides; assembly: GCA_028641055.1. Classification (NCBI taxonomy): domain Eukaryota; kingdom Viridiplantae; phylum Streptophyta; class Magnoliopsida; order Poales; family Poaceae; genus Alopecurus; species Alopecurus myosuroides. The sequence goes on from CM054059.1 coordinate 341,572,483, forward strand.
TGGATCTCCTGGTGGATTGCACGAGGGCGCGGAGGCGGTGGCCAACGGCGGCGCGGCGCAAGTTGAGGAAGAACACAGACGGCGGCGGTTTGTTTCCGGCGGTGCGTCCGTGGTTTCCGTCGTGGCGCGGTGTTGAGCTCGAGCAAGGGAGCACCGAGAGAGATTGGAGGTGAAGGAGACGAGGAGGACGGGGGAAATGGAGCTCGTGATTTAGGGTTACCCCTTAGGCGCTTATTTATAGGTACGGGTGGAGAGCCCTAGGCCTAAGGAGTGGGAGCCAAAAATTTCGGGGAGGGATACCCGCCCGGATTTGTTGGGATAAGTGATTAAGTGATTGTGCGTGATATCCGGAAAAGATCAGAGGAAATCATCTCCGCGATATCCGGATCAACTAGCTAACAAAGTGAGCCGGGTCTTCTGTGTTTTCCTCGGAGTGATGACCCGGGAAAGTGACATTGGACTCGGAGGAAGCCGGGTTATTATATGGACCACCAATGGAGCTAGGCCTAGTTGTTTATCAAAGCAACCTTACCCGGCCTTTTATGAACTTGTATGTTTGCTATTTTTGTAGGGAATAGCATGCGCTTCAAGGAGGATCCCGTGAAGCCCAAGCTATTATGGGGACTACTGATGGAGGGATGATAACCCGGTAGGCTAACGTCAAGGTGTAATTCGGCCCAAAGGGAGCTGCGCAAGACCCGGCTTAAGGAGTTTCTAGAAGGCCCAAGAGTGTAGGCCTCGTAACCCGGATTGTGGGTTTCGATAAGGAAACTTAGGCTTTGTAAGCGGTGCCCAGGTAGGACTCCGAATATACCTTGGATAGGAGGCCAGGGGGCTGGATATTATATAAGCCGGCTCCTAGGGTTAGATTAGACACGAGTTTTACTAGCTATTCGAGTATCCCTTGTAATATCAGAGTTGAGATAATAAATCTAGATCGGAGACTCGGCGACTTGATTGCCGGCTACCATATCGTTTATCACCATGATTTTGTAACATCCCAACTTTTGATACATTAGGGTGTGTGGTGTGTGTTCATTCCATACATGCATGAAAACAAAAATTGAAACCAATTTAAGCCAATTTAAATTGTGAATTTCAATTGTTCGAGAAAATCCCACAAAAAGTACTTAAAAAGGGTTCCAAAAATTTGTACTGAAAAGTAATTCAATTTCACCAAAAATATATATGGCGTGGTTGGAAATTTTGTGAGCTTTTCAAAAATATTTTTTGCTAATTTTTTTTCCTGCAAAAAGGACCCCAACCTTTCAAATCTTTTTGATGTTTTAAAGGCAGAAAAGGACCTCTCTACAATTTCCTGGAAGTCTAGGGGGTTTTCGCAAGTTTCCTTTTCTTTTTGCTTTCTTCTTCCTCTGGACAGAATGCAGCAGCAAGCTGCTGCGTGGCCGCCGTCTGGGCCTCCTCGTCACCTCTCGCCTCTCTGCTGGTGATAGGAGATAAGGGCTGAGAAGCCCTGCCGTCTCCTCCTCTACGTACTCCCCCACCTCCAGTGCTCCCTCTCTCTGTAACTCCCTCCCGGTCGGAACCCTAGGCCGCCGGCCATCCCTCCGCCCTGCTGCTGCCGTCCACCCGCAGCCTCTCTGAGGGTCTCAAACTAAGCGCCTTAGCCTCCTCTTTCTACTCGAGAACTCCCGCAAGCTGGGTTGGACGGAGCCGCCGGAATTTTCCCCCGCCCTCTTCTCCGGCCGCCGCGGGGAACTGCACGGCGCCGCCGTTTCCGGCCGTCCCTCCTCCCTCCGTCAACTCCAGAGCATCCACGGTGAGGCCCTCGTCCTTCTCATGCCGTCGCCTTGCTTCCCCGTGCGTCGTAGCGCTCTGCCGCCGAGCACCCTCTTCAGCCGCCGTCGGACCTCGTCGCCGGCGAGGATTCCGGCGACCAAATGGTTCCCCGCTGCCACCCCTACACTCCCCATGATCTCCTCTTCCTCGTGGTATGATTCGTTTCATCCAATTTGCAACCGGTTCGTCAATTTGAATTCATCTATGAAGAACAGAGAGAATTCGTCCTGGGTGATGTCACGGTGACCTCATAATGATGTCATATATCTACTGTTTTATATTTCCAGAAATAACTAAATATTGAATAATTAATAACTTTTGTTTTATAATTCAGAAAAATAAAAGCGAGGTACCAAAATGATAAGAACAATATTCTCTACCCAAATATGTCATTTTCAATCATGTTTGAGAAAGTTGAAAAATGTCCTTTTTTTAATGTTGTTTATTCATTTAAAAATAGAAAAAAAAGTTTTTATTCACTAAAATTAGAAAATTAAAAGTTATATACCAAATTGCTCAAAATGACAAATGCAATCCATTTATGATGTTTTCAACCTCATTTGAGCACTTTAACTTGCACTCACTTCCATAATCACCCGAATTGCCCTCCGGGGTCTATTTCGGGCTAATTTCAGTAAAACTGCATAATTGTCATACGAACCCTAGCAACCCTATCTTCATGTTTAGGGCTTTGTTTCAGTGCATTAACTTGCTCATGCATACATATTGTGCATTGCATCGACGCCATGTGTTGATTGTTATTCTTCTTTTCGGTGTTGTTTCCCCCTTGGTAGAACGTGACTCCGAAGAGAAGGCCAGCAATCCAATGGTGAATACTTGATCTTAACCGACAAGTCAAGCACTTATTCCTGAAGACTTTATCTGGTTTTCTTATAACCAAGGCAAGCATAACCTCTTATCTGCTCATATATGCTTTCGAACAACATTTGATCTCGTACTTCGCATTCGATTCCAAAGTATTTGATGCTAGTAGATATAGTTCACCGATATACTGCATTGCCACAATGTCCTGATCCACTGCTCCTAGCCGCCATAGATTTTCTTGTGCGCATCACCAGAGCCTCATATCTGCTTCGCTTAGCTTTACATGTTTGTTACCTCTGCTCCATCCGGTTCATGAATCAGAGCTACGATAACCTAGTATGATATGATGACGTGGTGAGATGAGCACTGTGTGGTTAAGTTGACTAAGGCTTGGACGGGAGGCCACTTGGTAAGTGGTTCTTTGTTCTGTACTTGCGAACCCTAGGAGTAAGGTCTCGCCGTGGAAACCAAGACTGAGCGTGCAACCACACGCGGGGCCTAACAGACTGCGCTCGACTAACTAACTTATTTGGTTCTATCCGTGAGTCACGTAGTTTGGGATTTCCATCTGCGTGTGAGTCAAAAACCTTTTGGAGGTGTTTAGGGCGTGACCGGGACAAGTGATGGACGTACACGGATCTTGTTCCCGACTCACAGAACAGGTGCCGTCAGGAGGTGGCCAACTCCCTGTTGACGGGGTGGCCGTGTTTGGGTTGACTCATGGATAGGGCTCGACAAGGTAAAGGTCGTGGCCAACCACCCTCTGCCGCGCTCCATGGATGAGCGTACATGTGGCGTTAAGAGTCGGATGGTACGTGTGGGTAAAGTGTACCACCCTGCAGGGATAAATCTTTCGGAAAGCCGTGTCCACGGTTAAGGACGACTTGGTGAATGCCACGAGGTCATAGATAACTTGAACGTGACGTAAAAGATGTTGACAAGGCATGGAGGCAATAGATGAAAGGTGACTCCCCGGAGATGCCGGGAGGGGTGATCCTTGTAGCATGTGAGGTGCTGGGAATGATGTTGGTGGATAAAAAGAATGATGATTACAGTAGTTGAGTTTCTCATCTGTTTTGAAAACATTCCTTGAGACGTGCTATTCTTCCTCGATTTGGAAAACAAATATTGCTTTACGCAAAACAACCTTCATAAAACCCTTTCTGAAGTTAGAAGATATATAATAGGTTAACTAAGTCTTTTTGAGTACCTCCCGTACTCAGGTTTGCTTAATTTGGTTCAGGTGAAGTTTCTCACTTCAGTGGTGGTTCAACGTGGACATCGACGAGTAGTTTGGGGTTCCCAGGTAGCAGCCTGGAATCTTTGCGGCCTCTTAGGCCTTTTTGGTTCTTGTTGATTAGCAACATAATTTGCCTTCTGTTGTCTGTTGTAATGTTAGGTCATGTGACCTCTGCTTGTAAGTTATACTCTAGTAACATCTGTTTTATACAAGTTTCAATGTCTAGAGTGTTGATTTGATCGGTTGTTGGTTTCGATCTCATTGTTATATAGTTTTGGCTATGCCTGCATAGTTGTCGCAGTCGAGGGGTTGTGGAGCCGATGATCCATGTCCGAGCCCGCCTGTCGATGTGATCGGCCTGGGGCGAGGTAACCCCGGTAACCCTCGATTGTTGTTGCACTTTCTGGACACATAGCATCTCTGTATAGCTTTGGTCCCGTTTCCTTCAGTTTCATACGATTCGTGGACGCTTGGATATGCATAGTTGGTTATGACTAACATGGATACAAGGAGTAGTAAACTGGGGATCCGGACTACGTGCCGATGAATCCAGTTGCCTGCCGTTGTTTGTTGCGGCCGGGGCTGGTAACCCTGAAGCCCTTGTGATTCCATGGCTAGGAGCACATAACAGTATGTATATCTCTGGGTCTGGGGTCGTGACAAGTCATGGTATCAGAGCAGGACTGCCTGTAGGAAAACCTTACTGCTTGGTCGATGTTGAGTCTAGTGTTTGTGAAAACTACTTTGAAACTCCAAATGGATTGTGAAAAAACTTCTTAGGATTCTTTTTACCCCTTATCTGGTATCGCTCTAACTCTGGGTCATCTTACCTGTTTTGATTTGAAAAGGTTCTGGTTATTCAGAACCTAGGTGCCTTCTTTGGCAAGGACGTTTTTACCCCAGTTGACCTAGTGATAAAGTTTCTAGAGTCGTGTGTGTTCCATGTTCCGTTATCTCTTAATCTGGGAGATTCCTTTCCATTCGTAATCTCTCAAAGTTCTTCGTATTCCACATTCTTACATGTTTCCAAGTTCTAAATCCTGAACCTCGAGATCTGCTTTCCATCTCGAATGTATCTGTTATCCTCTGCCCGAATCGTTCCAGAGTTATGTTTGTCTTTTGAAAGATGCCTCGTGATTGCTAATTGTAGTGTCCTTTGTGGCACTCATATAGAAGTTACTCCTTTCGTCGTGTTTTTAAACCTTGGACTTGAACCGACGGTCCCGGAATATGCTGAATTGGAGTGGGTTGGATTGTATGGTTTCTTAACTACCCGATGCTCACGCTATCAGTACAGGATGCTGACCTTTAGCCCAAGTTCTGTTCCTTTGGATCCTGAGGAATCTGTTTTACCTCGGGTTGGCTAGGAAATTCCAACTCTCATAGCCATAGGCTTTCCTTTGGAACCAAAAGAGATCACAACAAGAGTGATCATCATGGCTTCCACATCTTTCTACTTGATTCAGCTATACTAACCTTTTGGCATGGGTTCTACACATGAGTATTATCCTGTGCAATCAACGTGATCTTAAGATCTCCCCTGAACATGATTCCACCCTACAGTTGCTCTCAAATCTTCGTCCGTTGTTTTGGACACCAAGTTGCGTATGTGTGTTGGATTCTTCCAATGCATTTTCTCTTGTTTCCGTCAGAACGTTCCACCTTGGAATGTCAGAAGAAACAAACTCCAGTACCTTGTTCATCTCTAGGATCAGGTCAAAGTTTTGTAATTCGCAGGTTAAAGAAGTTTCATCAGCTTCTACTCTGTTCCACCTTCGAGTATCACACTCATTTACATCAAGAGGTTGTGTTAAGTTTCATGGCCTCATTGATGAAGTGATGCTCTTACACATTTCCATTCACCCTGATCTCAAGCTTGAATGCTCGAGAATGTTGGGTGTGCTCTGAGGTGTTCATCATGTATTCTTCGCAATCCTTATTGCTTTTGAAAAATCTAAGAACCATCTGTATCCCTCTTAGCACTATTGGTTACCCGGTCTCAACTTAAAGTTGATTGTGTTACCAGATCCTTTCATTCCGGTGCACATTCTTGGTCAAAGAGTTAGGTTCATGCTGAAGCTCTCAAGATCATATCAGTTGCTTTGAAAAGCAAGATTCCTTTCGATTTCCAAGACATACCGGTGTGTTGCGGTATTCTGGTTGCCTTTCCAGAAGTATCACCAGGTTGTCACCTGGTTGTGATGTCTAAACGAAGGGTAGTTTGAACTACTCTTTTCTCCAAGAAACAGCGCTGGATATCCTGGACTAGTTGGTCGAGCTTAAACAACAACTTGGAGAGTTGAAAGGCAAAAGCTCCGCCTAACTTGATCCTTTGTTAAGGGATGCCTAGTTTCCTTTGTGTTGAAGCAGGATAGTATCTCCTTAATGGACATGCTATCTTTCTAACCTTGATTTGATTTGGGTTATCGTCAAATCGAGAAAGGATCCAAGGACTATCTCGATGGTGTTTTCACTCATGGTGATTTTTTTTGCCCGAGTACACCTCCATGTCCTTTGGTCTGACCAATATTCTGCCTTGTTCATATATCATATGAATCCCTCTTCTTGGAGTGTATTGATAAGGGTGTCTCCGAGCCCATCGATGACATACCTATTAACTCCAAGTTGCAAGAGGTCCATGTTGTACACTTGGCATCAATGTTGGAAACTTTCAAGAACCATCTTTGTGTTAACACGAAGTTGTGTTCTGGATGTTCGAAGTGGCTTACTCCGGTCCATGTGCTTATGGTGAAAGCTGCCGTCATGGATTCGAGCAAAGTTTTCTTGTTCCCTCGGGAATAATCCCAAGTTGGTCATGCGAGTGTGGACCATTCTTGATATGGTGGATTGTTACCTCCCTTTCTTGAACCAGTTTTGTATCCACACCAAGCCACTGACTAATTGTTCGTAAACGAGAAGAAGTCTAAGAACTTCGTTATCTTTGTAATCATCTTCCCGACAATGACTCTGATGTGTTCTTTTGCAAGTAGTCCATGTAGGTGCAACCGTCTTTCACAAGTTGCTAATACGTGAGTTCTGCAATCTCGCTCATCTTCTTGAGTGTGACATCATAGTCCATATCTTGAGAATATAGTAAATGTGTATCGTTGGTACCCGGTGCAATCTCCTCGCTCAAACATACCAAGTCTGAGCTATAAATCCACTAACCAGAGCTGAATCTCAAGCAGAAACGATGGTTGGTGTTCCCTCAAGAGTATTGAATCAGGTCTTTTCAAAATCCGGCATGGTTGATGTTGTGGTTGACACAATTAGCCGGAAGGCCTAATGTCATATCTCTTTGAATCCGTAAAGAACAGCCACTCCCCATGAGAATTCTTGTGTGACTCGTGCTAACAAGTTTTTCTCACTGATCTTCCAAACCGGAATTTTACTTTCACCTGATAACCTATAGAAGGCTTGTCGTGAGCCTGCTGTCGGTATCCAGAACATCCAGGAGAACCTGGAAGTTGATCTTTCCAATATCTTTCCGTTGAACCTCCAAAACCTTTGTTTCAGTGGAAACAAGTTCATCAGGAGAACATCTCTTGGTGTTTTGTAACAACCATTGATCAGCTCCCTTTTTCAAGTTGTTTGTACTTGAAGTTCTGTTCATCTCACACATTGGGTGAATTTGTCAGTTACTTCAGCCATGGAGTCTCAACCATGTGGTAAACGTATCTACGTCAAATCCACAATAGGAAAAAGATTCCTTATTCCTTCCGGTATTCTAATCCCCGTTGGTTAACCATCCTTATGGCGTGACCAAGAATTCTCCTTCACTACGGTGTCTCAACATCGTTTGGTTACTCATATTCAGTCGTGAAGTGACATTCCTATCTTGACAAGGTTTCGACAAAATTTGACGGAATGAAAGTTCCGTTATCTTTCGTGCCCACTCCGAAGAGTGAACATGATCATGTATCAAGTTTTCTCTGACACACGAATTACAGTGTTCTCTCGTGTTTCCCTCGTCTACGGATATTACGTCGTGGTATCCAAGACCATCCTTTTCATCTTGGTTATCTGTTTGAAGAAACCTCGCCGCCGAAAGTTGTTCAACCCTTCTTGTCCAAAAGGGTTTAAAGTCTTATGCAAAGCTCATATTCTAAATCCTCTCAAGAACCGTCATCCATAAACTTGAAACTTTCATCTGTTCCCTCCGTTACCTTGATGTGTTTCATGTGAGTTAACTCAAAAGTTCTTTATGAACATCCTGTCATGAGTTAACCATGGGATACTCAATCTTCGTGAAGATCGTTTCTTAAGAGTTTTCCCTCTCACCTAAGGTGTAGCCGCTGAAGATCTTCGCAAGTGCTACGGATCAACCTCTTCGAGAAGAGAACCGTAAGGTTCGAGAAGATCGTTCAAAACCGGTGTTCCTTCTTTCTTCTCCTTCGGGAATCTCGGGACGAGATTCTTGTAAGGGGGGTAGATTTGTAACATCCCAACTTTTGATACATTAGAGTGTGTGGTGTGTGTTCATTCCATACATGCATGAAAACAAAAATTGAAACCAATTTAAATTGTGAATTTCAATGTTTCGTGAAAATCCCACAAAAAGTACTTAAAAAGGGTTCCAAAATTTTGTACTGAGAAGTAATTCAATTTCACCAAAAATATATATGGTGTGGTTGGAAATTTTGTGAGCTTTTCAAAAATAATTTTTGCTAATTTTTGTTCTTGCAAAAAGGACCCCAACCTTTCGAATCTTTTTGCTGTTTTAAAGGCAGAAAAGGACCTCTCTGCAATTTCCTGGAAGTCTAGGGGGTTTTCGCAAGTTTCCTTTTCTTTTTTGCTTTCTTCTTCCTCTGGACAGAATGCAGCAGCAAGCTGCTGCGTGGCCGCCGTCTGGGCCTCCTCGTCACCTCTCGCCTCTCTGCTGGCGATAGGAGATAAGGGCTGAGAAGCCCTGCCGTCTCCTCCTCTACGTACAAAGGAGCTCAGCCCTTATCTCCCCCACCTCCAGTGCTCCCTCTCTCTGTAACTCCCTCCCGGCCGGAACCCTAGGCCGCCGGCCATCCCTCCGCCCTGCTGCTGCCGTCCACCCGCAGCCTCTCCTAGGGTCTCAAACTAAGCGCCTGAGCCTCCTCTTTCTACTCGAGAACTCCCGCAAGCTGGGTTGGACGGAGCCGCCGTAATTTTCCCCCGCCCTCTTCTCCAGCCGCCGCGGGGAACTGCACGGCGCCGCCGTTTCCGGTCGTCCCTCCTCCCTCCGTCAACTCTAGAGCATCCACGGTGAGGCCCTCGTCCTTCCCATGCCGTCGCCTTGCTTCCCTTATGAGGACATCCCTAGCTCTTCACCTATTGTTGAACATGAAGATCCACCAATTAAAGCTAATGAAGTGAGGATTGGTCCAATGACAAGATCAAGAACCAAGCTATTACAACAACAGGTGAATTCACTCCTACTTGAATATAATGTTTATAATTGTGAGAGCTTTATACTACCTAAATCATTGCATTTGTGTATTCTTAGGTTTGTTGATAACACAAACATGAATGGAGATCAAGGAGGGGAGCTACACAAGGATGAGCATGGACTTCAAGAGGAGGTGGAAAACAAGTGCTAGCATGGTGAAAACAACAAATAACAATTGTTATCATGATAAGGGGATGGTGCCTCCACAAGATCAAATGCACTAAGTGTGGAAAACAATGCCACATTGTTATTTCACACTCATAGATGGACAACGAAAGAGGAGGGCGCCCACAAGGAAGCATCAATGCGCCATATGGAGTTCTAGTAGTAGTAGGTTTGGTTTCCATACCAATTTGGCCGCACCCCTTGTGTATGGGGTCGGTTTGTATCTAGTAGTGTCCTAGTAGGAGTCCTAGTCCAATTAGAATAGGTGCTTGCGCAAGGGGGAGCCTTGTGGCCGCACCCCCTCTCATATATACCCCTTGGGGCGCATAGGAGAGGGCAGACTACGTTAAAACCAAAAACCCTAGACCTCTAGATTGAAACTGCTTGTAAGCCTTTCATCTGGAAGTTCATCTGCAAACTTTACGTGATACCTGCTGTTCCACTGGGAATAAGACGGTACAGAACCACTTGTAGTCGGTGGATTACTTGTGCAAGAGTGTGGAGTTGAGAATATCCATTGGGTTGCTATCTTTTGCATTGGCATCAGGGATCAGCCGGAGAGTTCTTAGTGGCGCACTAGTTATCAATTCAGAAGTTATCTGTGAGTTCACTGAGAAGATTGGGCCACCCCATATCATCTTGGTATCAGAGCTACAGGTTGCCTCGGTGAGCTATCAATTTCCCTTTAGATTTGAGTGTTTTTATTCCTATCCAGAAAATTGCCCCACAAAAATAGTTCTAGTCATTGCCATAGCCTAGATATCACCTTAGTACCATTACTTTTGCTGTCATTGTGTTAGATTTTGTGTTGCTTTTTATCTTTTTAGTTTTCATCTTTTCGACTAGGGTTAGGGTTCTTTGTTCCCCTGGTCGAATTTCTATCAAAAACCACAAAAAAATCCGCTACTAGTTCCCTTGTGTTGATCCAATCCGAGTCCACTTCCAATTCCTACCGCGGCAGAGATTCGCTCGTTTTTCTGCCGTACCGCAACCCTAGTCGCACTCGGATTCCACCCGCAGCACTCTTACCAAATCGCTTCCGCCCACCGCATCACGCTTACCATATTTTCCACCCGCGCGCTGCCGCGGCACGGTTTCGTTGTAAAACGCTGCCGCCACCCACCCGTTGCCGTAACCTACTCGGGATCGGATTCCCCCAGCCGCGCGCCTACAAATCCTTCACCGCGCGCGTAACGCACCACACCACAACTCACCCTGCGCGCTGCCGCGGCACAGAAAGTGCGCAAATCGCTGCCGCCACCGTAAGCTGCTGCTGTGTGTTCTGCCGCGCGCGCGCACTGGTTTTTCTGCTGTAACGCGGTTACCAATTCCTGTAACGCTAGCGTCCGCGCTGCCGTGGCAGAGAAAAGTGACAGTTTTGCTGCCGTGGACTGTTTTGCTGCCGTGAGAGTTTGGAGGTAGTTTTTCACATAGAATCTTTTGCTCTTGTTTTTATTTTCCTGTTTTCATCTCTAGGACCAATACATCCATACCCTTGTGAACCTTAGCCACAGCCTTTCTACAGCATTCAAATAGGAACTTGCCCACAAGTATAGCTATTTTGTGCTCTGACAGGTTGCTCAATTTTCATCACCACCATTGTGTTCACTTGTGTTTGGTTACTTGTTGCTCCTAGCTTAGTGTAAGGCCATTGAAAAATTCAAAAAAAAATAGAAAAAGCAAAAAGTATAAAAAAAAATAGAAAAGAGAAAAGAGAGAAGCAAAAAGTGCAAAGAGGCCATATCATTATTATTGTTTACTAGTTGAGCTTGCCATTGTGACACTTGGTTTTTCATTGAGCAATCTTGTGCCTGTCAATAAGAGCCTAGCTAGTGACTTTCTAGTGCATTGCAAAACTCATCCACATATTGCATTGCCACATTTGTCTCCATATTGTGTGAGTTTCCTTGGGTATTTTTATATCTTCACAAGACAGCAAATAGGATTGTTACTTTGGTGATTGTTAGGTATCCATACCAAGCCCCACTAAATAACCTTGTTTGCCTTTGTGAGAGTTAAAAACCTGGGTATTCTCTTCTTCACACCAAAGTACTTTAATTGCCTCTACTTGTGGTAAGTATCTCTATTCACTTTGGAGTGGTAAGATATCCTATTGTCTTGCTAGATTTTTGAGTGAGTTGTGAGAGGCACCACACCCTATACTTGTTTCTATTACACTAACCTACTAATGGATCTTTCTAGTGGTGATCTTGTGCAGCAAAAGAAGGACCATAAGGAGGGAGTTAATTGGAGAGAGTATGAGGCTCTTAGGGATGTTTTGGCAAAGGAGATAGTGGACAATCATAATGGACTCAAACAATTTGTTCAAGATGCATGTGATCCCTTATATGAGGCTCTCCAAGCTATGGAGACCAAGATGGAGGCCACACACAAATTGGCCGAGACTAATGGAGGGGAAGTGAGATCAATCCATGATTCTATTGCTCAAATGACTACTACCCTTGCTGGACTTCAAACCATGATTCAAGCAAGATTGCCTCTTGTTGATGATGACAATGCTAGTGTCCATAGTGATGCTAATAATGGATTGGAAGCTATTGGTGCAAGAAATCAAGTTAATGGCCGAAATAGAGAAGAGAGAGGCCTAGGAGGATATCATGGCCGAAACCAAAACTTTGGAGAAAGAAGAATGCCAAACAATGTGGTGCAAGCTAATCCTAGAGAAGATGGTTTGAGTAAGCCTAAATTTTCTATTCCATCATTTAGCTTTGATACTATGGATGTGGAAGAATACTTGCTATGGGAGTTGAAGATGGAAAAACTATGGAGAATGCATGAGTACAATGAGGATAGAAAGATCAAATTGGCTTCAAGTGAGTTTGATGGTTATGCTCTTAGATGGTGGGATGAGCTTTTGAGGAAGAGACAAGAAGATGGAGAATTACCCATTGTCACTTGGAACACTATGAAGAGGATCATGAGAGATAGATTTGTTCCACCAAATTACATAAGGCAACAATTTGATCAATTGCAACAATTGAGGCAAGGAACTATGAGTGTTGATGCTTATTATCAAGAGATGGAGCTAATTATGCAAAGGGCACGTGTGAGAGAACAATTGGAGCAAACAATGCAAAGATTCCTTTCGGGTTTGAACTACAAAATCAAAGGCATTGTGAGGCATCACCAATATCAAAATATCCATGAGCTATTACACCATGCAAGGGAGGCCGAAGCACATATCCTTGAGGAGGCAAAAATTACTAATAGAACAAGGGCTAGATTTCCTATGAGATCATCTTCTATGCCTAGTGCACCTCCTCCACCACCACCATCTTCAAGTTTTCGAGGTGCTTCTTCTTCTAAACCCGAGCCTAGTTCTTCAATTGCAAAGAAACCATCACAACCAAGTGTGAGTACCACGGGTTCAAGTGCTTCTACATCAAGAACAAGAGATATTTCATGTCACACATGTGGAGGAAAAGGGCACTTTAAGAGGGATTGTCCAAATACAAAAGTGATGGTGATCAATGAGAACAATGAGTATGAGACAGGTGATGATGTTGATCCTAATGATATTGATGATGATGATGATGGCTATTTGAGTGATTCTCCTTTGGATGCTTATGCTACTACTATGCCATCTATTGTTTGCACCCAAAATTCCTTGAGTGTGGTGCCTACTCCTGAACATCAAAGGTGCAATTTGTTTCAAACCAAAGCTATTATTGGTCCTAACATGGCTTGCAAAGTCATTATTGATGGAGGAAGTTGCAGAAATTTGGCTAGCAAAGATCTATGTGCAAAGCTCAACTTAAAATATATACCACATCCTTCTCCTTATCATATCCAATGGTTGAGTAGCACTGGACAAATGAAGGTTTCTTTTATGGTGAGAGTGGAGTTCCAAATTGGACCTTACAAAGATATTATTGAGTTTGATGTGGTGCCCATGACAGTTTGCCACTTATTATTGGGAAGACCTTGGCAATTTGATAGAAGTGTGAAGCATGAAGGAAGAGCAAATACTTATGAGCTATATCATCATGGGAAGACTATTATTTTGAGGCCTATGACTCCACAACAAATTCTACAAGAGTCCCAATCCAAAATTGAGAGGAAAGTGGAAAAAGAAAGAGAGAGGGATGAGGGAACACCAAAACTACAAGCCATGGGGAGTGATAGCAAAACTAATTCGAGTGGAAACAAAAGAGAGAACCTATTATGCATGTTAGCCACTAAAGAGGATTTGAGGGAATTTAAGGATGATCCTACACTAGTCCCTATTGTGCTTATTCACAAGGGAGAGATTTTGGTTTCTAATGACATGACCCCTATTCCTCTTGGTGTTTCTAATGTTTTGCAGGACTTTGAGGATGTTTTTCCACAAGATGTGCCCTCGGGATTGCCACCATTGAGAGGAATTGAACATCAAATTGATTTGATCCCGGGAGGATCTCTCCCAAACCGAGCCCCTTATAGAACCAATCCACAAGAAACAAAGGAGATCCAAAAGCAAGTACAAGAACTATTGGACAAAGGTTATATTCGGGTTAGTCTTTCTCCTTGTGTCGTTCCCGTTATTTTGGTTCCTAAGAAAGATGGTACTTGGCGCATGTGTGTAGATTGTAGAGCAATTAATAACATCACTATTCGTTATCGTCATCCTATACCACGTTTAGATGACATGTTAGATGAATTAAGTGGTGCTACTCTTTTCTCTAAAATTGATTTGCGTAGTGGATACCATCAAATAAGAATGAAAGAGGGAGATGAATGGAAAACTGCTTTTAAGACAAAATTTGGTTTATATGAGTGGTTAGTAATGCCCTTTGGTTTAACTAATGCACCTAGTACTTTCATGAGATTAATGAACCATATTTTGAGAGACTTTATTGGTAGATTTGTGGTAGTTTATTTTGATGATATTCTTATATATAGCCACAATGAACATGACCACATGGATCATATTAGACAAGTTTTGCAAGTGCTAAGAACTAATAAATTGTATGGTAATCTTGAGAAGTGCACTTTTTGCAAAGATAAGGTTATATTTCTTGGTTATGTTGTTTCTAAGCATGGAATTGAGGTTGATCAAACTAAAATTGAAGCTATTTGAAATTGGCCAATTCCCACTAATGTGAGTCAAGTTAGAAGTTTTAATGGGCTTGCTAGTTTCTATAGAAGATTTGTGCCTAATTTTAGTACAATTGCTGCCCCTTTAAATGATCTAACTAAAAAGGGTGTTAATTTTGAATGGGGTGTTTCACAAGACATTGCTTTTGATACTTTGAAACAAAAATTGATTTCGGCCCCATTGCTTATGCTTCCAAATTTTGATAAACAATTTGAGATTGAATGTGATGCTAGTGGCATAGGTATTGGAGGTGTGCTCATGCAAGAAAAGAAACCTATTGCCTATTTTTCTGAAAAATTGAATGGTGCACAATTGAATTATTCTGTTTATGATAAAGAATTATATGCACTTGTGAGAGTTTTAGAAGTATGGAAACATTATTTGTGGCCTAAATAATTTATTATTCATAGTGATCATGAAGCATTGAAATTTCTAAAGTGCCAAAATAATTTGAATAAGAGACATGCTAAGTGGGTTGAATTCATTGAATCTTTTCCATACATTATAAAACATAAAAAGGGATTGGATAATGTAGTTGCTGATGCTTTGTCAAGGAAAAATATGTTACTCTCAAATTTGGAAATCAAGGTTTCGGGTTTGGAGGGTATTAGAGATTTATATGATGAAGATAATAAATTTTCCATGCCATTTAATTAATGTGTTAACACTAAAGCATGGGAAAGATTTCATATACATGATGGGTACTTGTTTAGAGCTAACAAATTGTGTATTCCCGAGTGTTCTTTGCGTTTATTTTTGATCCAGGAATCTCATAGTGGAGGATTGATGGGACACTTTGGAAGAGAGAAAACATTGTTAATGTTGGCAGAAAATTTCTATTGGGCACATATGAGAAGAGATGTGTATAGATTGGTGCAAATATGTATTACTTGCAACAAATCCAAATCAAAATTGAAGCCCCATGGATTATATACACCATTGCCATCACCAAGTACACCATGGGAAGATATTAGCATGGATTTTGTGTTGGGATTGCCAAGAACAAAAAGAGGACATGATTCTATCTTTGTGGTTGTGGATAGATTTTCAAAGATGGCTCATTTTATTCCATGCCACAAGAGTGATGATGCTTCTCACATTGCCAATTTGTTCTTTAGAGAGATTGTGAGATTGCATGGAGTTCCAAGGACTATAGTTTCAGATAGAGATGTCAAGTTCATGAGTTACTTTTGGAAGACACTTTGGGGTAAGCTTGGCACCAAGCTATTATTTTCTACTACTTGCCACCCCCAAACTGATGGACAAACCGAGGTGGTTAATAGAACATTGTCCACATTGCTAAGAGGTATGATCAAGAAGAATTTGAAGGAGTGGGAGGAGTGTTTGCCCCATGTGGAATTTGCTTACAATAGAGCTGTGCATTCAACTACTCAATTATGTCCTTTTGAGGTGGTGTATGGTTTCAATCCTATTACTCCTCTTGATTTATTACCACTTCCATTACATGAGAGAGTTAATATGGAGGCATCAAAAAGGGCTGATTTTGTGAAGAAGATTCATGAGAAAACAAAAGAAGCAATTGAGAAGAAAGGAAAATATGTGGCTGAAAGAGTAAACAAGAAGAGGAAGGAACTTATATTTCGGCCAGGAGATATGGTTTGGGTACACTTCAGAAAAGATAGATTTCCAACATTGAGAAAGTCCAAGTTGATGCCTAGAGGAGCTGGTCCTTACAAAGTTATTTCAAGGATCAATGATAATGCATACAAGATTGACCTCCCAATTGATGAGTTTGGTGTTAGTAATTCTTTTAATGTGGCTGATTTGACACCTTACCATGGAGATGATTTAGCATCGAGGTCGATGCCTTTTCAAGAGGGGGAGGATGATGAGGACATCCCTAGATCTTCACCTATTGTTGAACATGAAGATCCACCAATTAAAGCTAATGAAGTGAGGATTGGTCCAATGACAAGATCAAGAACCAAGCTATGACAACAACAGGTGAATTCACTCCTACTTGAATATAATGTTTATAATTGTGAGAGCTTTATACTACCTAAATCATTGCATTTGTGTATTCTTAGGTTTGTTGATAACACAAACATGAATGGAGATCAAGGAGGGGAGCTACACAAGGATGAGCATGGACTTCAAGAGGAGGTGGAAAACAAGTGCTAGCATGGTGAAAACAACAAATAACAATTGTTATCATGATAAGGGGATGGTGCCTCCACAAGATCAAATGCAATAAGTGTGTAAAACAATGCCACATTGTTATTTCACACTCATAGATGGACAACGAAAGAGGAGGGCGCCCACAAGGAAGCATCAATGCGCCATATGGAGTTCTAGTAGTAGTAGGTTTGGTTTCCATACCAATTTGGCCGCACCCCTTGTGTATGGGGTCGGTTTGTATCTAGTAGTGTCCTAGTAGGAGTCCTAGTCCAATTAGAATAGGTGCTTGCGCAAGGGGGAGCCTTGTGGCCGCACCCCCTCTCATATATACCCCTTGGGGCGCATAGGAGAGGGCAGACTACGTTAAAACCAAAAACCCTAGACCTCTAGATTGAAACTGCTTGTAAGCCTTTCATCTGGAAGTTCATCTACAAACTTTACGTGATACCTGCTGTTCCACTGGGAATAAGACGGTACAGAACCACTTGTAGTCGGTGGATTACTTGTGCAAGAGTGTGGAGTTGAGAATATCCATTGGGTTGCTATCTTTTGCATTGGCATCAGGGATCAGCCAGAGAGTTCTTAGTGGCGCACTAGTTATCAATTCAGAAGTTATCTGTGAGTTCACTGAGAAGATTGGGCCACCCCATATCATTCCCCGTGCCCCGTAGCGCTCTGCCGCCGAGCACCCTCTTCGGCCGCCGTCGGACCTCGTCGCCGGCGAGGATTCCGGCGACCAAATGGTTCCCCGCTGCCACCCCTAGACTCCCCATGATCTTCTCTTCCTCGTGGTATGATTCGTTTCATCCAATTTGAAACCGGTTCGTCAATTTGAATTCATCTATGAAGAACAGAGAGAATTCGTCCTGGGTGATGTCACGGTGACCTCATAATGATGTCATATATCTACTGTTTAATATTTCCAGAAATAACTAAATATTGAATAATTAATAACTTTTGTTTTATAATTCAGAAAAATAAAAGCGAGGTACCAAAATGATCAGAACAATATTCTCTACCCAAATATGTCATTTTCAATCATGTTTGAGAAAGTTGAAAAATGTCCTTTTTTTAATGTTGTTTATTCATTTAAAAATAGAAAAATAAGTTTTTATTCACTAAAATTAGAAAATTAAAAGTTATATACCAAATTGCTCAAAATGACAAATGCAATCCATTTATGATGTTTTCAACCTCATTTGAGCACTTTAACTTGCACTCACTTCCATAATCACCCGAATTGCCCTCCAGGGTCTATTTCGGGCTAATTTCAGTAAAACTGCATAATTGTCATACGAACCCTAGCAACCCTATCTTCATGTTTAGGGCTTTGTTTCAGTGCATTAACTTGCTCATGCATACATATTGTGCATTGCATCGACGCCATGTGTTGATTGTTATTCTTCTTTTCGGTGTTGTTTCCCCCTCGGTAGAACGTGACTCCGAAGAGAAGGCCAGCAATCCAATGGTGAATACTTGATCTTAACCGACAAGTCAAGCACTTATTCCTGAAGACTTTATCTGGTTTTCTTGTAACCAAGGCAAGCATAACCTCTTATCTGCTCATATATGCTTTCGAACAACATTTGATCTCGTACTTTGCATTCGAT
Source organism: Alopecurus myosuroides (assembly GCA_028641055.1). Taxonomy (NCBI): domain Eukaryota; kingdom Viridiplantae; phylum Streptophyta; class Magnoliopsida; order Poales; family Poaceae; genus Alopecurus; species Alopecurus myosuroides. The sequence continues at coordinate 341,590,779 of CM054059.1, forward strand.
TCCAAAGTATTTGATGCTAGTAGATATAGTTCACCTATATACTGCATTGCCACAATGTCCTGATCCACTGCTCCTAGCCGCCATAGATTTTCTTGTGCGCATCGCCAGAGCCTCATATCTGCTTCGCTTAGCTTTACATGTTTGTTACCTCTGCTCCATCCGGTTGATGAATCAGAGCTACGATAACCTAGTATAATATGATGACGTGGTGAGATGAGCACTGTGTGGTTAAGTTGACTAAGGCTTGGACGGGAGGCCACTTGGTAAGTGGTTCTTTGTTCTGTACTTGCCAACCCTAGGAGTAAGGTCTCGCCGTGGAAACCAAGACTGAGCGTGCAACCACACGCGGGGCCTAACAGACCGCGCTCGACTAACTAACTTGTTTGGTTCTATCCGTGAGTCACGTAGTTTGGGATTTCCATCTGTGTGTGAGTCAAAAACCTTTTGGAGGTGTTTAGGGCGTGACCGGGACAAGTGATGGACGTACACGGATCTTGTTCCCGACTCAGAGAACAGGTGCCGTCAGGAGGTGGCCAACTCCCTGTTGACGGGGTGGCCCTGTTTGGGTTGACTCATGGATAGGGCTTGACAAGGTAAAGGTCATGGCCAACCACCCTCTGCCGCGCTCCATGGACGAGCGTACATGTGGCGTTAAGAGTCGGATGGTACGTGTGGGTAAAGTGTACCACCCTGCAGGGATAAATCTTTCGGAAAGCCATGTCCACTTTTAAGGACGACTTGGTGAATGCCACGAGGTCATAGATAACTTGAACGTGACGTAAAAGATGTTGACAAGGCATGGAGGCAATATATGAAGGGTGACTCCCCGGAGATTCCGGGAGGGGTGATCCTTGTAGCATGTGAGGTGCTGGGAATGATGTTGGTGGATAAAAAGAATGATGATTACAGTAGTTGAGTTTCTCATCTGTTTTGAAAACATTCCTTGAGACGTGCTATTCTTCCTCGATTTGGAAAACAAATATTGCTTTACGCAAAACAACCTTCATAAAACCCTTTCTGAAGTTAGAAGATATATAATAGGTTAACTAAGTCTTGTTGAGTACCTCCCGTACTCAGGTTTGCTTAATTTGGTTCAGGTGAAGTTTCTCACTTCAGTGGTGGTTCAACGTGGACATCGACGAGTAGTTTGGGGTTCCCAGGTAGCGGCCTGGAATCTATGGGCTGGGACGTCGCCTTATGTTGCGGCCTCTTAGGACTTTTTGGTTCTTGTTGATTAGCAACATAATTTGCCTTCCGTTGTCTGTTGTAATGTTGGGTCATGTGACCTCTGCTTGTAAGTTATACTCTAGTAACATCTGTTTTATACAAGTTTCAATGTCTAGAGTGTTGCTTTGATCGGTTGTTGGTTTCGAGATCATTGTTATACAGTTTTCGCTATGCCTGCATAGTTGTCGCAGTCGAGGGGTTGTGGAGCCGATGATCCATGTCCGAGCCCGCCTGTCGATGTGATCGGCCTGGGGCGAGGTAACCCCAGTAACCCTCGATTGTTGTTGCACTTTCTGGACACATAGCATCTCTGTATAGCTTTGGTCCCGTTTCCTTCAGTTTCATACGATTCGTGGACGCTTGGATATGCATAGTTGGTTATGACTAACATGGATACAAGGAGTAGTAGACTGGGGATCCGGACTACGTGCCGATGAATCCAGTCTGCCTGTCGTTGTTTGTTGCGGCCGGGGCTCTTAACCCTGAAGCCCTTGTGAGTCCATGGCTAGGAGAACATAACAGTATGTATATCTCTGGGTCCGGGGTCGTGACAGATTTCCCCTGAGGAAAACCCTCTCCCAAACACCAGAGTCGAATTGCCCCAAGATAAGTTACCCCCGGTAACGTCTGCTGTGATTATCCCACGACAGAATCCGTCGCCGGCGAAGGCCTAACACACAAAGAGAGGGAATCTTGGGAATCCAAGACCCATGAAACACTATAAGACACATAATATGACACATACCGTGGGATTTGGTGGTATTCAGACGATCCAGAGCCCCTCTCCGGAGAAACCTTAGCCCGGCTGAGAAAAAAGACGGAACTGCTGTTCTGGCCCGTCTACATAGCCGGAAGGGGGTAGTAAAGTGGAAGTAATTGCTTGGCTATGTTAGGTTAGGCCCAAGTAACACCCAAGACAATGGTAGGGCCCACCTCTTGGCAGGATTCCCCGTGTTTCGTCACATCAGGGAGTTTCGGGCTCTGAGTAGTCCTTGAACCCGCCAGAGAGAATCCGATGCCGGTGAAGCCATAACACACCGAGTGAGGGAATGTTGGGCATCCAAGACCCATGGAACACTATAAGACACATTGTATGTCATACCATGGGATTTGGTGGCATTCAGACGATCCGGAGGCCCCTCTCCAGAGAAACCATAGCCCCGATGGTAAAAAGACGGAACTGCCGTTCTGGCCCGTCTATGTGAGCCGGAATGGGGTAACAAGCGGAACCAATTGCTTGGTTTTTTTAGGTTAGGCCCAAGTAACACCCGAGGAAATGGTAGGTCCAATATCTTGGCAAGATTCCACCGCCCCCATTCCGTGAGATCTGGGAGTTTTGGGCTCTGAGTTGTCCTGTAACCCTTGAAAGAGAATGCGGCGCCGGTGAAGCCATAACACAAAGAGTGAGGGAATCTTGGGCATCCAAGACCCATGCCAAAATATAACACACATGGTTTGGCATACCCTAGGATTGGGTGGGAATTCAGACTCTCCGGAGCCCCTCCCCGGAGAAACCCCAGGTCTGGTGGAGAAAAAGAAGAAACTGCCGGTGTGGCCCCTCTACATGAGCCGGAAAGGGGTAGCAAAGTGGAACTAATTGCTTGGTTGTGTTATTTTAGGACCAAGTAACACCAAATAAAATGGTAGGACCCACCTCTTGGCAAGATTCCCCATGTTCCGTCAGATCCGGGAGTTTCGGCCTCTAAATAGTTTTGGAACCCGCTAGAGAGAATCCGACACCGGCGAAGGCCTAACACAAAAAGAGAGGTAATCTTGGGCATACAAGACCCATGACACACTATAACACACATGGTATGGCATAACATGGGATTTTGGTTGTATTCAGACGATCCAGAGCCACTCTCCGGAGAAACCCTAGCCCCGCTGGGAAAACAGACGGAACTGCCGTTCTGGCCCCTCTACGTGAGCCGGAAGGGGGTAGAAAAGTGGAACCAACTGCTTGGTTGTGTTAGTTTATGCCCAATGAAGATCCAAGACAATGGTAGGACCCACCTCTTGGCAGGATTCCCCCTGTTTCGTCACATCCGGGGGTTTTGGGCTCTGATTAGTCCTTGAACCCGCTAGAGAGAATCCGACGCCGGTGAAGCCATAACACGCTGAGTGAGGGAATGTTGGAATCCAAGACCCATGAAACACTCTAAAACACATGGTATGTCATATTATGGGATTTGGTGGCATTGAAACGATCTGGAGCCCCCTCTCCGGAGAAAACCATAGCCCCGCTAGAGAAAATGACGGAACTGCCATTCTGGCCCCTCTACGTGGGCCAGAAGGGGGTAGAAAAGTGAAACCAATTGCTTGGTTGTGTTAGGTTAGGCCCAACGAACACCCAAGACAATGGTAGGGACCACCTCTTTGAAAGATTCCCCTAGTTTTGTCAGTTCGGGGAGTTTTGGGCTCTAAGTAGTCATGGAATCTGCCAGAGAGAATCCGACGCCGGTGAAGCCCTAACACAAAAGAGAGAGAAAGGGAATATTTGGAATCCAAGACCCACTACACACTATAACACACATGGTATGGAATACCATGGGATTTGGTGGCATTCAGACGATCTGGAGGCCCTTCTCCGGAGAAACCATCCATAGCCCCGCTGGGAAAAAAGACGGAACTGTCGTTCTGGCCCCTCTACGTTAGGCGGAAGGGGGTAGCAAAGTGGAACCAAGGAACACCCAAAAAAATGTTAGAGACCACCTCTTGGCCAGATTCCCCCAGTTCCGTCAGATCCGGGAGTTTCAGGCTCTAAGTAATCCTGGAACCCGCCAGAGATAATCTGACGTTGGTGAAGCCCTAACAGAGAGAGACCGAGTGAATCTTGGGAATACAAGACCCATTCCACACTCTAACGCACATGGTATGCCATACTATGGGATTTGGTGGCATTCAGACGATCCGGAGCCCCCTCTCCAGAGAAACCATAGCCCCGCTGGGAAAAAGACGGAAATTTCATTTTGGCCCTCTACTTGAGCCAGAAAGGGGCAGCAAAGTGGAACCAATTGCTTGTTTGTGTTAGGTTATGCCCAAGGAACACCTAAGAAAATGGTTGGGCCCACCCGTTGGCCACATTCCCCGAGTTCCCTCAGTTTAGGGAGTTTCGGGCTCTAAGTAGTCTTGGAACCCGCAAGAGAGAATCTGACGCGCCGGTGAAGCACTAACAGAGAGAGAGAGAGAGAGAGAGAGAGAGAGAGAGGGAATCTTTGGAATCCAAGACCCATGACACACTATACACACACATGGTATGGCATATCATGGTGTATTTGGTGGCATTCAGACGATCTGAGTAGTCCTGGAACCCGCGAAAGAGAATGCGGTCGTGGTGAAGCCATAACACAAAGAGTTAGGGAATATTGGGCATCCAAGACCCATGCCACGATCTAACACACATGGTTTGGCATACCCTAGGATTGGGTGGGAATTCAGACGCTTCGGAGCCCCTCGCTAGAGAAACCCTAGGTGTGTGGGAGAAAAAGAAGAAACTGCCGGTATGGCCCCTCTATGTGAGCCGGAAAGGGGTAGAAAAGTGGAACTAATTGATTGGTTGTGTTAGTTTAGGCCCAAGTAACACAAAATAAACTGGTAGGACCCACCTATTGGCAAGATTCCACCTGTTCTGTCAGATCCGGGAGTTTTGGGCTCTAAATAGTTTTGGAACCCGCTAGAGAGAATCTGACGCCGGCAAAGGCCTAACACACAAAGAGAGGGAATCTTGGGCACCCAAGACCCATGACACACTATAAACCACATGGTATGCCACATATCATGGGATTTGGTGGTATTCAGACGATCTAGAGCCCCACTCCGGAGAAACCCTAGCCCCGTTGGGAAAAAAGACGGAACTGCTGTTCTGGCCCGTCTACGTAGCCGGAAGGGGGTAGTAAAGTGGAAGTAATTCCTTGGTTGTGTTAGGTTAGGCCCAAGTAACACCCAAGACAATGGTAGGGCCCATTTCTTGGCAGGATTCCCCCTGTTTCGTCACATCCGGGAGTTTTGGGCTCTGAGTAGTATTTGAACCCACCAGAGAGAATCCGACGTCGGTGAAGCCAAACACACCGAGTGAGGGAATGTTGGGCATCCGAGACCCATGGAACACTATAACACACATGTTATCTCATACCATGGGATTTGGTGGCGTTCAGACGATCCGGAGGCCCCTCTCCAGAGAAACCATAGCCCCGCTGGGAAAAAAGATGGATCTGCTGTTCTGGTCCGTCTATGTGAGCCGGAATGGGGTAACTGGCGGAACCAATTGCTTGGTTGTGTTAGGTTAGGCCCAAGTAAAACCCAAGGCAATGGTAGGTCCAATATATTGGCAATATTCCACCCCCCCATTCCGTGAGATCTGGGAGTTTCGGGATCTGAGTAGTCCTGTAACCCTTGAAAGAGAATGCGTCGCCATGAAGCCATAACACAAAGAGTGAGGGAATCTTGGGAATCCAAGACCCATGCGACGATCGAACACACATGGTTTGTCATACCCTAGGATTGGGTTTGAATTCAGACGCTCCGGAGCCCCTCGCTGGAGAAACCCTATGTGTGCGGGAGAAAAAGAAGAAACTGCCGGTCTGACCCCTCTACGTGAGCCGGAAAGTGGTAGCAAAGTGGAACTAATTGATTTTTTGTGTTATTTTAGGCCCAAGTAAAACAAAATAAAATGGTAGGACCCACCTATTGGCAAGATTCCCCCTGTTCTGTCAGATCAAGAAGTTTTGGGCTCTAAATAGTTTTGGAACCCGCTAGAGAGAATCTGATGCCGGCGAAGGCCTAACACACAAAGAGAGGGAATCTTGTGCATCCAATATCCATGAAAAACTATAACACACATGGTACGCCACATACCGTGGGATTTGGTGGTATTCAGACGATCCAGAGCACCTCTCCGGAGAAACCCTAGCCCCGGTGGGAAAAAAGACGGAACTGTTGTTCTGGCCCGTCTACGTAGCCGAAGGGGGTAGTAAAGTGGAAGTAATTGCTTGGTTGTGTTAGGTTAGGCCCAAGTAACACCCAAGACAATGGTAGGGCCCACCTCTTGGCAGGATGCCCCCTGTTTCGTCACATCCGGGAGTTTCGGGCTCTGAGTAGTCCTTGAACCCGCTAGAGAGAATCCGATGCCGGTGAAGCCATAACACACCGAGTGAGGGAATGTTGGGCATCCAAGACCCATGTAACACTATAAGACACATGGTATGTCATACCATGGGATTTTGTGGCATTCAGACGATCCGGAGGCCCCTCTCCAGAGAAACCATAGCCCCGATGGTAAAAAGACGGAACTGCCGTTCTGGCCCGTCTATGTGAGCCGGAATGGGGTAACAACCGGAGCCAATTGCTTGGTTTTGTTAGGTTAGGCCTAAGTAACACCCGAGGAAATGGTAGGTCCAATCTCTTGGCAAGATTCCACCGCCCCATTCCGTGAGATCTGGGAGTTTCGGGCTCTGAGTAGTCCTGTAACCCTTGAAAGAGAATGCGGCGCCGGTGAAGCCATAACACAAAGAGTGAGGGAATCTTGGGAATCCAAGACCCATGCCAAAATATAACACACATGGTTTGGCATACCCTAGGATTGGGTGGGAATTCAGACTCTCCGGAGCCCCTCCCCGGAGAAACCCCAGGTCTGGTGGAGAAAAAGAAGAAACTGCCGGTGTGGCCCCTCTACATGAGCCGGAAAGGGGTAGCAAAGTGGAACTAATTGCTTGGTTGTGTTATTTTAGGACCAAGTAACACCAAATAAAATGGTAGGAGCCACCTCTTGGCAAGATTCCCCCTGTTCCGTCAGATCCGGGAGTTTCGGCCTCTAAATAGTTTTGGAACCCGCTAGAGAGAATCCGACACCGGCGAAGGCCTAACACAAAAAGAGAGGTAATCTTGGGCATACAAGACCCATGACACACTATAACACACATGGTATGGCATAGCATGGGATTTTGGTTGTATTCAGACGATCCAGAGCCACTCTCCGGAGAAACCCTAGCCCCGCTGGGAAAACAGACGGATCTGCCGTTCTGGCCCCTCTACGTGAGCCGGAAGGGGGTAGAAAAGTGGAACCAACTGCTTGGTTGTGTTAGTTTAGGCCCAATGAAGATCCAAGACAATGGTAGGGCCCACCTCTTGGCAGGATTCCCCCTGTTTCGTCACATCCGGGGGTTTCGGGCTCTGATTAGTCCTTGAACCCGCTAGAGAGAATCCGACGCCGGTGAAGCCATAACACGCTGAGTGAAGGAATGTTGGGAATCCAAGACCCATTAAACACTCTAAAACACATGGTATGTCATAACATGGGATTTGGTGGCATTGAAACGATCCGGAGCCCCCTCTCTGGAGAAAACCATAGCCCCGCTAGAGAAAATGACGGAACTGCCATTCTGGCCCCTCTACGTGGGCCAGAAGGGGGTAGAAAAGTGAAACCAATTGCTTGGATTTGTTAGTTTAGGCCCAAGTAACACCCAATACAATGGTAGGGCCCACCTCTTTAAAAGATTCCCCGAGTTTTGTCAGTTCCGGGAGTTTTGGGCTCTAAGTAGTCATGGAACCTGCCAGAGAGAATCCGACGCCGGTGAAGCCCTAACACAAAGAGAAAGGGAATATTGGGCATCCAAGACCAACGACATACTATAACACACATGGTATGGAATACCATGGGATTTGGTGGCATTCAGACGATCTAGAGGCCCTTCTCCGGAGAAACCATCCATAGCCCCTCTGGGAAAAAAGACGAAACTGTCGTTCTGGACCCTCTACGTTAGGCGGAAGGGGGTAGAAAAGTGGAACCAAGTAACACCCAACGAAATGGTAGAGACCACCTCTTGGCAAGATACCCCCAGTTCCGTCAGATCCGGGAGTTTCAGGCTCTAAGTAATCCTGGAACCCGCCAGAGATAATCTGACGCCGGTGAAGCCCTAACAGAGAGAGAGCGAGTGAATCTTGGGAATACAAGACCCATTCCACACTCTAACGCACATGTTATGCCATACCAAGGAATTTGGTGGCATTCAGACGATCCGGAGCCCCCTCTCCAGAGAAACCATAGCCCCGCTGGGAAAAAGACGGAAATGCCGTTTTGTCCCTCTACTTGAGCCAGAAAGGGGTAGAAAAGTGGAACCAATTGCTTGTTTGTGTTAGGTTAGGCCCAAGGAACACCTAAGAAAATGGTTGGGCCCACCCGTTGGCCAGATTCCCCGAGTTCCCTCAGTTTCGGGCTCTAAGTAGTCTTGGAACCCTCCAGAGAGAATCTGACGCGCCGGTGAAGAAATAATAGAGAGACAGAGAGAGAGGGAATCTTGGGAATCCAAGACCCATGACACACTATACACACACATGGTATGGCATACCATGGAGTATTTGGTGGCATTCAGACGATCTGAGTAGTTCTGGAACCCGCGAAAGAGAATGCGGTCGCGGTGAAGCCATAACACAAAGAGTGAGGGAATTTGGGGCATCCAAGACCCATGCCACGATCTAACACACATGGTTTGGCATACCCTAGGATAGGGTGGGAATTCAGACGCTTTGGATCCCCTCGCTGGAGAAACCCTAGGTGTGCGGGAGAAAAAGAAGAAACTGTCGGTATGGCCCCTCTATGTGAGCCGGAAAGGGGTAGAAAAGTGGAACTAATTGATTGGTTGTGTTAGTTTAGACCCAATTAACACAAAATAAAATGGTAGGACCCACCTATTGGCAAGATTCCCCCTGTTCTGTCAGATCCGGGAGTTTTGGGCTCTAAATAGTTTTGGAACCCGCTAGAGAGAATCTGACGCCGGCGAAGGCCTAACACACAAAGAGAGGGAATCTTGGGCATCGAAGACACATGAAAAACTATAACATACATGGTATGCCACATATCGTGGAATTTGGTGGTACTCAAACGATCTAGAGCCCCACTCCGGAGAAACCCTAGCCCCGTTGGGAAAAAAGATGGAACTGTTGTTTTGGCCCGTCTACGTAGCCGTAAGGGGGTAGTAAAGTGGAAGTAATTGCTTGGCTGTGTTATGTTAGGCCCAAGTAACACACAAGACAATGGTAGGGCCCACCTCTTGGCAGGATTCCCCCTGTTTCGTCACATCCGGGAGTTTCGGGGTCTGAGTAGTCCTTGAACCCGCCAGAGAGAATCCAACGCCGGTGAAGCCATAACACACCGAGTGAGGGAATGTTGGGCATCCAAAACCCATGGAACACTATAATACACATGGTATGTCCTACCATGGGATTTGGTGGCATTCAGAGTGAAGCCATAACACACCGAGTGAGGGAGTGAGGCCCCTCTCGAGAGAAACCATAGCCCCGGTGGGAAAAAGACGGAACTGCCGTTCTGGCCCGTCTACGTGAGCCGGAATGGGGTAACAAGCGGAACCAATTGCTTGGTTGTGTTAGGTTAGGCCCAAGTAACACCCAAGTCAATGGTAGGTCCCATCTCTTGGCAAGATTCCACCCCCCCCATTCCGTGAGATCTGGGAGTTTCGGGCTCTAAGTAGTCCGGTAACCCTTGAAAGAGAATGCGGCGCCGGTGAAGCCATAACACAAAGAGTGAGGGAATCTTTGGAATACAAGACCCATGACACAATATAACACACATGTTGTGTCATACCCTAGGATTGGGTGGGAATTCAGACGCTTCGGAGCCCCTCCCTGGAGAAAGCCCAGGTCTGCTGGAGTAAAAAAAGAAACTCCCGGTCTGGCCCCTCTACATGAGCCGGAAAGGGGTAGCAAAGTGGAAATAATTGATTTTTTGTGTTAGTTTAGGACCAAGTAAAACCAAATAAAATCATAGGACCCACCTCTTGGCAAGATTCCTCCTGTTCCGTCAGATCTGGGAGTTTCGACTTCTAAATAGTTTTGGAACCCGCTAGAGAGAATCCAACACCGGCGAAGGCCTAACACAAAAATAGAGGGAATCTTGGGCATAAAAGACCCATGAAACACTATAACACACATGGTATGGCATAGCATGGTATTTGGTGGTATTCAGACGATCTAGAGCCACTCTCCGGAGAAACCCCAGCCCCGTTGGGAAAACAGACGTAATCGCCGTTCTGGCCCCTCTACGTGAGCCGGAAGGGGGTAGAAAAGTGGAACCAACTGATTGGTTTTGTTAGTTTAGGCCCAATGAAGACCCAAGAAAATGGTAGGGCCCACCTCTTGGCAGGATTCCCCCTGTTTCGTCACATCCGGGAGTTTCGGGCTCTGAGTAGTCCTTGAACCCGCTAGAGAGAATCCGACGCCGGTGAAGCCATAACACACCGAGTGAGGGAATGTTGGGAATCCAAGACCCATGAAACACACTAAAAAACATGGTATGTCATACCATGGGATTTGGTGGCATTCAAACGATCCGGAGCCCCCTCTCTGGAGAAAACCATAGCCCCGCTAGAGAAAAAGACGGAACTGCCATTCTGGCCCCTCTACGTGAGCCGGAAGGGGGTAGCAACGTGCAACCAACTGCTTGGTTGTGTTAGGTTAGGCCCAACGAACACCCAAGACAATGGTAGGGCCCACCTCTTGGCAAGATTCCCCAAGTTTCGTCAGTTCCGGGTGTTTCGGGCTCTAAGTAGTCATGGAACCTGCCAGAGAGAATTCGATGCCGGTGAAGCCCTAACACAGAGAGAAAGGTAATCTTGGGCATCCAAGACCCACGACACACTATAACACACATAGTATGGAATACCATGGGATTTGGTGGCATTCAGACGATTTGGAGGCCCTTCTCCGGAGAAACAATGCATAGCCCCGCTGGGAAAAAAGACGGAACTGCCTTTCTGGCCCCTTTACGTTAGGCGGAAGGGGGTAGCAAAGTGGAACCAAGGAACACCCAACAAAATGTTAGGGACCACCTCTTGGCAAGATTCCCCCAGTTCCGTCAGATCCGGGAGTTTCAGGCTCTAAGTGATCCTGGAACCCGCCAGAGAGAATCTGACGCCGGTGAAGCCCTAACAGAGAGAGAGCGAGTGAATCTTGGGATTACAAGACCCATTCCACACTCTAACGCACATGGTATGCCATACCATACGATTTGGTGGCATTCAGACGATCTGGAGCCCCCTCTCCAGAGAAACCATAGCCCCGGTGGGAAAAAGATGGAAATGCCGTTTTGGCCCTCTACTTGAGCCAGAAAGGGGTAGCAAAGTGGAACCAATTCCTTGTTTGTGTTAGGTTAGGCCCAAGGAACACCTAAGAAAATGGTTGGGCCCACCCGTTGGCCAGATTCCCCGAGTTCCCTCAGTTTAGGGAGTTTCGGGCTCTAAGTAGTCTTGGAACCCGGCAGAGAGAATCTGACGCGCCGGTGAAGCACTAACACACACACACACACACACACAGAGAGAGAGAGAGAGAGAGAGAATCTTGGGAATCCAAGACCCATGACACACTATACACACACATGGTATGGCATACCATGGTGTATTTGGTGGTATTCAGACGATCTGAGTAGTCCTGGAACCCGCGAAAGAGAATGCGGTCGCGGTGAAGCCATAACACAAAGAGTGAGGGAATTTTGGGCATCCAAGACCCATGTGATGGGGGGATAGTAACCCGGTAGGCCCACTTCAAGATATAATCCGGCCCGAGGTGTGCTGAGTGATATCCGGCTTGGGGTAAAGAGATTACTGGAAGGCCCAAAGGCTTGTAAGATTTGTAACCCGGATTGTGGGCTGCGGTAAGGGAAGTTAGGGTTTGTATGTGGAGTTCGAGTAGGACTCAAGATGTGCCTTGGAGGGCAAGTTAGGGGTGTACGGGTGCTTTATAAACCGGCCCCTAGGTTTAGTTTGCCAGAGATTCAAGTCATAGTTGTAACACCTGTTATCGAGTATCCAGCATAATTCATATTGAGATCCGGCGAGTTATTTTCCGGTTCTTAGATTGCTTTCCGCCATGTCTTCCTTCGAGCTAAACCATCTCCCGAATACCTGTGTCGACTTGCCCCAAGATCAGTTACCCCCGGTAACATCTGCCGTGATTATCCCACGACAGTTGGCGCCCACCGTGGGGCCTGCGTCCAAAGGTGTTTACATCACGGGAGAAGCTCGGAAGAACATGAAGAACTTTGTTGTCGGCGAGATCTACTCTGATGACGAAGGAAAAAGGATAGTGGACAATTCCGGGTGGGAGTTGGAGCCGGAGCACCTCGAATCCGGATCCGCGGTATCGATTGGCCAAATCAGTATCTTCATCGGTATGGTACGTACGCTCAATTTAAAAGGACAATATCATGTGCATGTTACAGGGACTTCCAACAGGGACAAAAAGGCGTTAAAACAGACAGAGAATTCAGTTTCCTCGGCCACTCCGGGGTACTTGAGATGGGCAGAGCAAGAGGTAACATGGAGCAGAAGGGATCATCCGGAAGGAATAGAGCACCCCGGAACCCTGGCGTTAGTAGTCTCGCCACAGGTCAATGGTTATGAATTGAGAAAGGTATTGATGGACGGAGGGAGCAGCATCAACATCCTATATTGGGAAACCTTCTTGCGCATGAACCTCAAAGAATCTCAGCTACAGAAAAGTTCGACGGTTTTTCATGGAATCGTGCCGGGTCATTCGGCGCGCCCCGAAGGAAAAATTACATTGGAAGTAGCCTTCGGAGAGTCGGTAGATAACTATCGGGTAGAATGGCTCACGTTTGAGGTGGTCCGGTTGCACAGTCCTTACCACGCATTGTTCGGAAGACCAGCTTATGCTAAATTCATGGCTAGGCCGTGCTATGTATATTTGCAGTTAAAGATTCCAGGCCCCAAGCAGACCATCACTATCCATGGAAACCGGGATATAGCAGCAGAGTGTGATGAGGGAGATTCGGTGATGGCCGAGCAAGCCTGCAGAAAGGAAGAACTTAAATATTACCGGTCTCAGGTGGATCCGGAAGATGGCACGGCATTGAGAAGACCAGATTCTGAGGACGAAAGAGTAAAATTTAAGGCGGCTCAAGACACCAAGAAAGTAGATTTTGTGGAAGGAGACCCCACCAAGCAGTTCACTATAGGGTCCAATTTGGAAGACGCGCAAGAAAAGGCCCTAGTGGAGTTCATACGCTCAAATGCGGATGTGTTCGCCTGGACACCCAGCGACATGCCGGGTATCCCCACCGAGTTGGCAGAGCACAGTTTGCATGTGGATCCCAGGGCCAGGCCTGTGAAGCAAGGTTTGAGAAAAATGAACGAGGAAAGGAGAAGAGCTATAGGTGAGGAAATCGCACGACTATTAACCGCAGGCTTTATCATGGAAGTATTTCACCCGGACTGGTTAGCGAATCCGGTTCTAGTGATGAAAAAGACAAATGAATGGAGGATGTGCATCGATTTCACGAGCCTCAACAAGCATTGCCCAAAGGATCCGTTCGCGCTGCCAAGGATAGACCAAATCATAGACGCGGTAGCCGGAAGCGACTTGCTATGTTTCTTGGACGCATATTCGGGATACCACCAGATTAAACTCAAGAGGGAGGATTGGGAAAAAACGTCATTTATAACCCCTTTTGGGGCCTTCTGCTACAAAACCATGACGTTTGGATTGAAAAATGCGGGCGCAACTTACCAGCGGTGTATTCAGAAGTGCTTCGAGGATCAAATTGGGCGTAACGTGCAAGCGTATGTGGATGATGTGGTTATTAAGACCCGGAAAGCAGAGACATTTATTGATGATTTAAAAGAAACGTTTAAAAACTTGAGGAGGTATCAGATGAAGCTTAACCCAACGAAGTGTGTATTCGGAGTTCCGGCCGGGAAGTTACTTGGCTTTATAGTCTCCGAGAGAGGAATTGAGGCAAACCCGGATAAAATCAAGGCCATCCAGAATTTGAAGAAACCGGAAAATTTGAAGCACGTTCAAAAGCTCACGGGCTGCGTGGCAGCCCTGAGCCGGTTCATATCCAGGCTTGGAGAAAAGGCAATACCCTTGTACCGGCTTTTGCGAAAATCAGATAAGTTCGTATGGGATCAGGAGGCAGATGAGGCGTTTGAAGCACTAAAGAAGCAGTTATCTGAAGCGCCAGTACTAGCGGCGCCGGGTCCTAAAGAGCCTATGTTATTATACGTGGCAGCCGGTCCCCGAGCCGTCAGCGCAGTAGTTGTCGTGGAACGCAAAGAAGATGGGAAAGGTTACCCGGTCCAGAGGCCGGTTTACTATGTCAGCGAGGTGTTATCGGAAGCGAAGCAGCGTTACCCGCATTGGCAAAAATTGGTGTTTGGGGTCTTTATGGCCAGCCGGAAGTTGAAGCCATATTTCCAAGAACATCCCATAACAGTGGTTAGTTCAATACCAATGTCGGATATCATCAGAAACTCGGATGCAACGGGCAGAATAGCCAAATGGGCAATAGAGATGGGAGATTATCATATCAGCTACGAGCCCAGATCGGCAATCAAGTCCCAGGCCTTGGTTGATTTCGTTAACGACTGGACGCACACTGGAATGGTTACCGCAGTTCCAAGTTCCGAGTCATGGACCATGCACTTCGATGGATCAAAGCAGTACGAGGGGTCAGGAGCCGGAGTGGTGCTGACATCGCCAAAGGGGGATAAACTAAGTTACGTGCTGCAGATTCACTTTGATTGCTCAAACAACGTGGCCGAGTATGAGGCTCTGTTGCATGGCTTAAAGGTAGCCAAGGAGATGAACATTAGAAGGATACGATGCTTTGGAGATTCGGATCTCGTGGTGCAGCAGGTATCAGGAACCTGGGACAGGAAGGACGCCACTATGGCAGCGTACCGCAGGGAGGTTGATAGGGTTGCCGGGTGTTTTTCCGGGTATGAAGTGGAGTACATAGACAGAAGAAAAAACGAGGCGGCAGACGCACTCGCCAGACTCGGCTCGCGCAGGGAGCCGGTTCCACCTAATGTTTTCTTGGACGAGCTATGGCGACCGTCAGTTAAATCCGAGTCTGAAGAAGAATTAGCAAATCGAGACCCGGACGTGGAGCTCGTGGCTACAATACGTGACGTCCCCGAGTGGACAGAGCCATATCTGGCATACTTGTCACGGGGCGAACTACCAGAACAGGAGGTGCTAGCAAGACAAATCGTGAGGCGGGCAAAAGGATATGCTATTATCAATGGAGAGTTGTACAAGAGAAGTGCGGCAGGAGTCTTTTTGCGCTGTGTGACACCAGAAGAAGGCCGACAGATCCTTAAGGAGATCCATGAAGGTGATTGCGGGCATCATGCGTCCACAAGGTCCCTTGTGGCCAAGGCCTATCGACATGGGTTCTTCTGGCTCACAGCTCTAGCAGACGCGGAACGGATAGTGGCAAGGTGCGACGGATGTCAAAGACGCACCTTTTAGTGGCTGTTGATAAGTTTACCAAATGGGTGGAGGTTATGCCGGTCACCAATTGCGAAGCGGCCACAGCAGTCAAGTTCCTGAAAAGAATTATATACCGGTTCGGATACCCCCACAGCATAATTACCGACAATGGAACCAACATGTCCCTTGGAGAGATGGAAAAATTTTGTGGCAGCAATGGAATCAGGCTTGATGTAGCATCAGTGGCACATCCGCAAGCCAACGGGCAAGTGGAGAGGGCGAACCAAGAGCTACTTCGTGGATTGAAGCCAAGACTGAGGGTTCCTTGTATCAGGGCCGCTGGGGCATGGGTTGAAGAACTTCCTTCCGTGGTCTGGGGTATTAACACTACACCTAACCGATCCACCCAGATGACACCTTTCTTCATGGTCTACGGCGCAGAAGCGGTATTACCAAGTGACATCATTCATGATTCACCAAGAGTGACAGCTTATGTGGAAGTAGAGAACGAGAAAACCCGGCAAGACGCCGTGGATATGTTAGAAGAACAAAGGGAGCAAGCCTTGGAAAGGTCAGCCATATATCAGCAGGACTTGCGAAGATATCATAGCCGGCGGGTGAAAAGCCGGGTCTTCCAGGAGGGAGACTTGGTCCTGCGCTTGGTTCAGACAAACGAGGGAAAGCACAAACTATCGCCACCATGGGAAGGACCTTTCATCGTAAGCCGGAGTCTGCATAATGGGTCATATTACTTGATAGATGCAAGAGAAGAATCGGCCACAATCAACGACACTGCTCACACTACTGCACCTATGCAAGAGAGAGATAGACCATGGAACGTGGCTCAGCTACGTCCGTACTATACTTAGCAGAAAACGATGTAACAGGCAGCAGGTTTCAGACGCACTCTTTTCCTATCCGGGGCACCCTTGGGGACTGGATGGGTTTTTAATGAGGCGGCTTGCTGACCTAATTTTCTCATATCAAATAAAAAGGAGGTTATCAGGAAAAGAGGCAATTGTCATTTATACGGTGTGCATATTTAGGTCTTGAGGGCTGGTTGCTCCTATAAGCACAGCTGCAAACTCAAAAAAGACCCGGCCTTGATGCCAATGAGTTATAGGGGCCGTCACTCGAAAAAACGAGTGCGGCTACAATCTTATAACCGGACAAAGAAGTCCAAATTTCTCGGCTATTCTTACTTAAGCTCGATGTGACTCGCAACAAAGTGGCATGATTCGTTCGCTTACGATTAATGTCGGTCATGAGACCCAAAACGGGACTTGCTTGACCCCGTTTTCGTATTGATGTAACAACATGGTATCCACGCGGAAGCCGGCTTATAGTACAAGGTAGTTGAAAGGGTCATCTAAACCACAAGTTATGCAGAGTATAAGGCTAGCAGCCGGAAACTCAACGATTATCAAGCGTAACTTCAAACGTCATAAAAAGCTGTCCTGAAGTCTTGGGCATTTAGCGACAGGCAATTCGTTTCCTTGAAAAGAAACAATCACGTGTCCCAGACGTGGAAACCCGGGCTGGGGGACTTGGGAGCTCTGAAGAAGAAACAGCGTAATCCAGCCGATAAAATTCCAACGAGCCATGCATCCAGGTCTCGGGGGCTTAGGGATCCGGGTGAAAGCCCATTCCCCAGATGTCAACGAAACCCGGAGGTTGGGTCTCGCCAAGGAAAGCATAAAAAAAGGGAGGTAAAGGTACAAGGTATCAAGAATAAAGTAAGTGGGTATCAAGAACAAGCGGGTGCAAAGACACATTAATCAAAAGCCCAAAGGGGCGCAAAGTGCATCGGGAGTATAAGCAAAAATATTACAAAAACCCTAAAGTATCAAAAGAGCACAGGCGCTCCGCTTAAAACAAGTAATAAAGCTGTTTTGACGACGCTTTGCCGACTAACGCATATGGAATGACAGGCGATATTCATTACTTCAAGCTGCAGGATCCATCTTGGCCTTGCCCTTGTTGCCGCTGGTGGTGGCGGCGCCACTCGGATTAGTAGCAGTTCCGGGTTGCGAAGCTGCAGGAGCAGAGTCGGCATCGGCCTTCTTGGCAGCTTCGTCCCTTATCTTGAGTGCCTCCTCCCTCCAACGGGCAAGCATATCGAACGGCTGGGGGCGGTTCGCCTTGACAACCTTGTCATTAGCATCATAAGCAGGGAGAATCACATCAATCTCTAAGCTGTCAGCGATAACGCTAGCCGGATGACGGACTTCTTTCTGAATAGCCTTGAAGTCCTTTGGCAAAAACTTGGACCCATCCAAGTTGAACTCTGGAAATCCGCTCATAAGTTTGGCCAGCTGTAGCTTGGGAGCGTAGGCTTTAGCCAATGCGAGCCCCCGGGTTACCCCAAATCGGCAGGAGGACCGTTTCCAGTGCCAAATCCACTCGGGGATCGTGGAGCAGAATTCCAGTAATCTCTTCATATTATCTGGCTTGACATCCGGCAGTCGCAACTCATCAAGTATCCAGCTAACTCCGCCGCCAAGTTGGCGAAGAGTATTTTTGATGGTTTTTAGCTTAGCAGCGTCATCTTCTTCGGGGGCAGCATCACTTGGGCCTGCTAAAGGGGTAAAAGGAGCAAAGATAATAAGTAAGCAAGCACAGTGGTTCATATCAAAGAAATCCGGGTCATAGAAAAGGTGAAATTTAAAAATCTTACCGGTCGCGGTGCGATAAACGTCGGCAATTTGCACGGAAAGTGTTGTCAGTTTGTCCTTAGCCTTGTGAGCCCTTTTCCTGTACCTTTTCGTCATTTTTTGGCACCTGCGAGCTTCAGTCTCCGCAGCTTCACGAAGGGCCGTTTCTTTTTCAATACGCTTGGTGGACTTGGCCAGTTTCTTCTCCAACTGTGAAACATAGTCCTGTAAGGAAGCATGAAGAGGGATTAGCCAGAAACATTATACAAAATTTCCAAGCAAGTTACTTAGTAATTTACTCGGAACTTGGGGACTATGTGTGGAAACAATTGGTATTACTCGGGATTACCTCGTGCTTGGTTATTAAGGCGTCCAGTATGTTTTCTTCATCACCCTTCAAGGTATGAAGGGCATCTAGCATTTGCGCAAAGGTCATGTCTCCAGGGCGAAGTCGAGAAGGGCCGGAAGATTGGTCTTCCTGTTGAAGGGTTGCTCCGGGTCTGGGGGTCGAAACCCGGACCGTTTGAGTGTCCGGTTTAGGAGAACCCGACTTGGTCTCCAAAATGATATCTTCGTCCACCTCCTCAGAGGGCTGGGGTGATGCAGTTTTTGGTGGAGGTGGGTCCTTAAAAGGGTCTTCTTTACTTCTGTCCTCGGCCTCGTCCTCAACCTCAATGTCCATGTTATTACTCGGCTTCTCCTCCCCCTGCCTTTCTGCTTCAGGAATATCCGGGTCACTCAGCGTAACTGTGGCGCTGAAAGGAGAAAAGGAGACATTGATTAGTGGAATGTATGGAAAAAAGAAAGATAACAAGTACGAGAGAATGTAAGCAAAGGTAGTTTACCCGGTGTTCACAGCATAGTCCGGGGGAAGCTCGCAGCTGGAGGCGGATGACGTTGGTAAAAGCACTGGTTGCGGTACGCGAAATTGCCCGGCGAGTAGATGACTAGGAGATGGATGACGTTGAGGAGATTGGGAAGGTTGAGCTGGAGGGGTGCTGGCTCGACGAGCGGGTGAGGTGGAGATACCCGGGTTAAGGGGATCATCCCCCGGGGAACTCCGGGTCACCCTACGTTTAGTCGGGAGAGGGTCCTTCAAGAAGGATGAATGTGATAATCGCACATCAAGTTCACGCATAGTGGCAAAGGAGTAAGGCGCACAAGACATGGAAGAGAAGGGAACCTTTTCAACTACCCCTCTAGCTTTCCTTTTGTTTCCAACTAGGGGTTCTTGGTCAGACTCGGTGGCTTCCGGGTCATTTTCTTCTTCCTCCTCTTCGTCCTCTGACCCTGAAAGCCGAGTAAGTATCAGATAAGAAAGGACGAGTGGTAAGAAAGGCGGCACAGATGAAAGGCAGATGTAAAGGTCATGAAAGAGTACCCTCGTCGTCATCAATGGACTCGTTTTCCCCTTCGGGGTCTTGGGAGGGAGGAGAGTTCTCGACCTTCCAGAAGGGATCGTCAGCCTGTGAACAAGTAAATGCAGGTAGTGATTAGAGACTATAGCGGGTAAAAGTGCTGAAACAAGAAAAAGGGGGTCAGATCTTACCGCTGGAGCGGGATTCTCCCGAGTAAACGGGGGTAACCCGGTAGCGTTCTTTATAACATCTAGCCTCTCCATCAGAAAACCCTTGATGGTCTTGTTGGTGTTGCCAGCAGGGAAGTTCTTGGTGGAGTAGTGGAGGGAGTCCGTGATGTGACCCGAGTACTCGTGTAGCAACTTCGAACGAATGGAGTTGGGATGAACCCGGAAATCTACCCAAGTCTTTATTAGATTAAGCCCAAGAAGGCCATGGGCTGATAGGGCTGCTAGTTTGGCCAAAAGGGGCTGAATGGCTTCCCTATCAGGCTCGGGTGCGAAAGCGCTAAAAGACTCGGAGGGTTCAAGGAGGCTCTCCGAGTAACCCGGCAATTTCCTCTCACCATCTGGAGAAGTGTCATGGCAATAGAAGAAAGATAGTTGCCAGTTGTTGACGTGGGAGTTCAAGTTAAGAGGTGGCATTAGTGAGTGCTTGCGGCGCTGGATGGATACCCCGCCACAGGTAAGAAGAGCTCCGTCATTGCTCTCGCGACATAGGTCGCATTGGAATAACTCAATAAAAAGATCCAGGCTTGGTGGAATGCATAAGTAAGATTCGGACAAGACTATGAAGTGGGTAATATTCAACATAGAGTTAGGCCCTATGTCGAACACCCGGAGGCCGTAGTGGCTTAAGATTTCCCGGAAGAAAGGGTGACCCGGAGGACGGAATCCCCGGGTCACGTGCTCGGTAAAACAGATTACCTCATTCCCGGCAGGAGTAGGACGGGTCTCATTGTCAGGAGCTCTCCAATGTATCTCCTTTTGAGAGGGAAGAATTCCTAATTCGGCCATTCCTTCCAGCTTGGCCTTCGTCGTTGAAGACCGACCCCAGTTGGCAGAAGTGGTTTGAGGGGTCTTGGTCGAAGCCGGGTGCCTTCCCTGTCTTTTCGGAGCCATGGAGTTAACCTGCAAGGGACAAGAGATGTAGGGAGTAAAGATTCGGAATATCAGATTATCCGAGTTTGGGAATATCGAGACAATGCGAAGGCTAAAATAATACCCGGATAATGCGCTACGATGTTAAGTGTGGAGGATTTTCCGGGTTACAGATGAGGTTGAGTAAATTGTTAATTACTTACGTATGGAGGTGGGTTGGGCGAACATGGATGGTTGCCCATACTTTTATTGCGAAGAAAATAGCTGGAAAAAGAAGGTTTCTCGGATGTTAATGGGACAAGCGGAAAAAACAAGGTGGAACGGATCTAGGTCGAAAAGCTTGCGAGCGATCTTATATAAAGTTGATGGTTGAAAAAGGTGCGGGGATGAATTGCGACTATGCATCAGGTGCTTAAAGGAGCTGAGGACTACCGAAGCGGCTTGATTTGACGATGCCGGAAAGGTAATTTACGGGTTGATCCAGATCCGATCCAAGTCAAATTGAAAAGATTGCAAGGTTCAATTGGACGATTGAGAGAGGCTTACCGAAGAGATTGATGTCCGAAATGAGGGAGATGCGAGGTGCGGCTTGAGTATTGTTCCGCCGCCCTCGATGAGAGAAACGAAGATGCGACGACAATGCGCGACGGCGGCGCGGGATGGCTCGAGGTCGAGTGCGGCCGGCAGTGGTCTTATCTGTTGTAGTGTGCGTAAGCTCCGGCGGCGGAAGCTGCGAGGGAGCGAGGAGAAAGGGTATGATGAGGTGAGGTGAAAGGCTTAGGGTTACATTCGATTGATATTTATAAGGAAGGTGGTGGGCTCACCCCCGCGACTGGAAAACCGGAAGTTACGGGACAGTAATTATCCGTGCGGATTTGGTGGTGCGCGCGCCCGGAATGGAGTAAGATGTTCCGTTGGCGGAGGAAGTGTAACCTACCCCGGGATATCTGGGACCGGTATCGTGAGTAGAATTTTGGCATTTTGGGGTTCAGATTTGGAAAGGCGTGTTAGGCATTCGGGGGGGAATCGAGTCATCATATGGCCGTCATGGAGCTGCGCCTAACCATCTATCGAAGCAATTTAACTCGGTCCCCATGAACTTGGGTGTTTCATATCTTTTTCAGGGAATAGCGAGCGCTTCAAGGATGAATCCGTGAAACCCGCGCTATCCTGGGGACTACTGATGGGGGGATAGTAACCCGGTAGGCCCACTTCAAGATATAATCCGGCCCGAGGTGTGCTGAGTGATATCCGGCTTGGGGTAAAGAGATTACCGGAAGGCCCAAAGGCTTGTAAGATTTGTAACCCGGATTGTGGGCTGCGGTAAGGGAAGTTAGGGTTTGTATGTGGAGTTCGAGTAGGACTCAAGATGTGCCTTGGAGGGCAAGTTAGGGGTGTACGGGTGCTTTATAAACCGGCCCCTAGGTTTAGTTTGCCAGAGATTCAAGTCATAGTTGTAACACCTGTTATCGAGTATCCAGCATAATTCATATTGAGATCCGGCGAGTTATTTTCCGGTTCTTAGATTGCTTTCCGCCATGTCTTCCTTCGAGCTAAACCATCTCCCGAATACCTGTGTCGACTTGCCCCAAGATCAGTTACCCCCGGTAACATCTGCCGTGATTATCCCACGACACCATGCCACGATCTAACACACATGGTTTGGCATACCCTAGGATTGGGTGAGAATTCAGACGCTTTGGAGCCCCTCGCTGGAGAAACCCTAGGTGTGTGGGAGAAAAAGAAGAAACTGCCGGTATGGCCCCTCTATGTGAGCCGGAAAGGGGTAGAAAAGTGGAACTAATTGATTGGTTGTGTTAGTTTAGGCCCAAGTAACACAAAATAAACTGGTAGGACCCACCTATTGGCAAGATTCCACCTGTTCTGTCAGATCCGGGAGTTTTGGGCTCTAAATAGTTTTGGAACCCGCTAGAGAGAATCTGACGCCGGCGAAGGCCTAACACACAAAGAGAGGGAATCTTGGGCATCCAAGACCCATGACACACTATAACATACATGGTATGCCACATATCGTGGAATTTAGTGGTATTCAAACGATCTAGAGCCCCACCCCGGAGAAACCCTAGCCCAGTTGGGAAAAAAGATGGAACTGTTGTTCTGGCCCGTCTACGTAGCCGTAAGGGGGTAGTAAAGTGGAATTAATTGCTTGCATGTGTTATGTTAGGCCCAAGTAACACCCAAGACAATGGTAGGGCCCACCTCTTGGCAGGATTCCCCCTGTTTCGTCACATCCAGGAGTTTCGGGGTCTGAGTAGTCCTTGAACCCACCAGAGAGAATCCAACGCCGGTGAAGCCATAACACACCGAGTGAGGGAATGTTGGGCATCCAAGACCCATGGAACACTATAACACACATGGTATGTCATACCATGGGATTTTGTGGCATTCAGACGATCCGGAGGCCCCTCTCCAGAGAAACCATAGCCCGGTGGGAAAAAGACGGAACTGCCGTTCTGGCCCGTCTACGTGAGCCGGAATGGGGTAACAAGCGGAACAAATTGCTTGGTTGTGTTAGGTTAGGACCAAGTAACACCCAAGTCAATGGTAGGTCCCATCTCTTGGCAAGATTCCACCCCCCCATTCCGTGAGATCTGGGAGTTTCGGGCTCTGAGTAGTCCGGTAACCCTTGAAAGAGAATGCGGCGCCGGTGAAGCCATAACACAAAGAGTGAGGAAATCTTGGGCATCCAAGACCCATGCCACAATCTAACACACATGGTTTGTCATACCCTAGTATTTGGTGGGAATTCAGACGCTTCGGAGCCCCTCCCTGGAGAAAGCCCATGTGTGCTGGAGTAAAAGAAGAAACTCCCGGTCTGGCCCCTCTACATGAGCCGGAAAGGGGTAGCAAAGTGGAACTAATTGCTTGGTTGTGTTAGTTTAGGACCAAGTAACACCAAATAAAATCATAGGACCCACCTCTTGGCAAGATTCCTCCTGTTCCGTCAGATCCGGGAGTTTCGACCTCTAAATAGTTTTGGAACCCGCTAGAGAGAATTCGACACCGGCGAAGGCCTAACACAAAAATAGAGGGAATCTTGGGCATACCAGACCCATGAAACACTATACACACACATGGTATGGCATAGCATGGTATTTGGTGGTATTCAGACGATCTAGAGCCACTCTCCAGAGAAACCCTAGCCCCTCTGGGAAAACAGACGGAATTGTCATTCTGGCCCCTCTACGTGAGCCGGAAGGGGGTAGAAAAGTAGAACCAACTGATTGTTTTTGTTATTTTAGGCCCAATGAAGACCCAAGACAATGGTAGGTCCCACCTCTTGGCAGGATTCCCCCTGTTTCGTCAGATCCGGGAGTTTCGGGCTCT
This sequence comes from Alopecurus myosuroides, assembly GCA_028641055.1. NCBI lineage: Eukaryota > Viridiplantae > Streptophyta > Magnoliopsida > Poales > Poaceae > Alopecurus > Alopecurus myosuroides. The sequence continues at coordinate 341,614,710 of CM054059.1, forward strand.
GAGTAGTCCTTGAACCCGCTAGAGAGAATCCGACGCCGGTGAAGCCATAACACACCGAGTGAGGGAATGTTGGGAATCCAAGACCCATGAAACACCCTAAAACACATGGTATGTCATACCATGGGATTTGGTGTTATTCAAACGATCCGGAGCCCCCTCTCTGGAGAAAACCATAGCCCCGCTAGAGAAAAAGACGGAACTACCGTTCTAGCCCCTCTACGTGAGCCGGAAGGGGGTACCAAAGTGGAACCAACTGCTTGGTTGTGTTAGGTTAGGCCCAACGAACACCCAAGACAATGGTAGGGCCCACCTCTTGGCAAGATTCCCCAAGTTTTGTCAGTTCCGGGAGTTTCGGGCTCTAAGTAGTCATGGAACCTACCAGAGAGAATCCGATGCCGGTGAAGCCCTAACACAGAGAGAAAGGTAATCTTGGGAATCCAAGACCCACGACACACTATAACACACATGGTATGGAATACCATGGGATTTGGTGGCATTCAGACGATTTGGAGGCCCTTCTCCGGAGAAACCATGCATAGCCCCGCTGGGAAAAAAGACGGAACTGCCGTTCTGGCCCCTTTACGTTAGGCGGAAGGGGGTAGCAAAGTGGAACCAAGGAACACCCAACAAAATATTAGGGACCACCTCTTGGCAAGATTCCCCCAGTTCCGTTAGATCCGGGAGTTTCAGGCTCTAAGTGATCCTGGAACCCGCCAGAGAGAATCTGACGTCGGTGAAGCCCTAACAGAGAGAGAGCGAGTGAATATTGGGAATACAAGACCCATTCCACACTCTAACGCACATGGTATGCCATACCATGGGATTTGGTGGCATTCAGACGATCCGGAGCCGCCTCTCCAGAGAAACCATAGCCCCGCTGGGAAAAAGATGGAAATGCCGTTTTGGCCCTCTACTTGAGCCAGAAAGGGGTAGCAAAGTGGAACCAATTGCTTGTTTGTGTTAGTTTAGGCCCAAGGAACACCCGATAAAATGGTTGGGCCGTCCCGTTGGCCAGATTCCCCGAGTTCCATCAGTTTAGGGAGTTTTGGGCTGTAAGTAGTCTTGGAACCCGCCAGAGAGAGTCTCACGCGCCGGTGAAGCACTAACAGAGAGAGAGAGAGGGAATATTGGGAATCCATGACACACTATACACATATGGTATGGCATACCATGGTGTATTTGGTGGCATTCAGACGATCTGAGTAGTCCTGGAACCCGCGAAAGAGAATGCGGCGTCGGTGAAGCCATAACACAAAGAGTGAGGGAATCTTGGGCATCCAAGACCCATGCCACGATTTAACACCCATGGTTTGGCATACCCTAGGATTGGGTGGGAATGCAGACGCTCCGGAGCCCCTCGTCGGAGAAACCCTAGGTGTGTGGGAGAAAAAGAAGAAACTGCCGGTCTGGCCCCTCTACGTGAGCCGGAAAGGGGTAGCAAAGTGGAACTAATTGATTGGTTGTGTTAGTTTAGGCCCAAGTAACACAAAATAAAATGGTAGGACCCACCTATTGGCAAGATTCCCCCTGTTCTGTCAGATGCGGGAGTTTCGGGCTCTAAATAGTTTTGGAACCCGCTAGAGAGAATCTGACGCCGGCGAAGGCCTAACACACAAAGAGAGGGAATCTTGGGCATCCAAGACCATGAAACACTATAACACACATGGTATGCCACCTACCGTGGGTTTTGGTTGTATTCAGACGATCCAGAGCCCCTCTCCGGAGAAACCCTAGCCCCGCCGGGAAAAAAGACGGAACTGATGTTCTGGTCCATCTACGTAGCCGGAAGGGGGTAGTAAAGTGGAAGTAATTGCTTGGATGTGTTAGGTTAGGCCCAAGTAACACCCAAGACGATGGTAGGGCCCACCTCTTGGCAGGATTCCCGCTGTTTCGTCACATCCAGGAGTTTCGGGCTCTGAGTAGTCCTTGAACCCGCCAGAGAGAATTCGACGCCGTTGAAGCCATAACACACCAAGTGAGGGAATGTTGGGCATCCAAGACCCATGGAACACTATAACACACATGGTATGTCATACCATGGGATTTGGTGGCATTCAGACGATCCGGAGCCCCTTCTCCGGAGAAACCATAGCCCCGCTAGGTAAAAAGACGGAACTGCAGTTCTGGCCCCTCTACGTGAGTCGGAAGGGGGTAGCAAAGTGGAACCAAATGCTTGGTTTTGTTAGGTTAGGCCCAAGACAATGGTATATCCCACCTCTTGGCAAGTTTCCCTCGCTTCGCTGGAACGTTGATCTGTTGACCAGAAGTCAACCTTTTGGTCTACTCCTATGACCAGCGTCGGAAGGGGGTAGACCTCAATACTATTTTCCTTGGTTGTGTTAGGTTAGACCTAAGCTACATTAATAACCAAAATCTAGCTATACTGTTAACAATATTCCCTCCGGTTTGCCCGAATGGGGGAGCATCGACGGTTCGAGACCTATAAGTGTAGTGCATAACCTTCCTATGTGATGTCGGTGAAACCAGTCACACCTATGGGTAGTATATTGGCCCCTCCCCACCTCGATCCCAGCACAGGTTTATAAGCATTCTTAGTGCCCCACCATGGTTTACGTAGGATTCCGACACTTTAGAGCCCAACGCTTCACTAGAACATTGATCTGTTGACCAGAAGTCAACCTTTTGGTCTACCCCTATGACCGCGTCGGAAGGGGGTAGAATACAATTACTATTTTGCTTGGTTGTGTTAGGCTAGGCCATAACTACATTAATAACCAAAAATCTAGCTATACTTTTAATAGTATTCCCTCCGTTTTCCCCGAAAGGGGGGCATCGAATGTTTAGAACTAAACTGGAGTAGTACATATATATTAGTAAGTATAGATCATTACATTCTAATTAAAAATACGGCGGAAAATATAAATTGGGCCTAAACTATCCTAGACGCCGGTCCGGCCGTCCTCCTCGTCGCCGCTCGCTGCCATGCTGGCCTGGTCATCGTTCGGCTCCATGGACGGTGCACGCGTCCCGTCGGAGTAAATGGCGGTCACATGCAAACCGCAATGACCCTGGCGACGCTTGGGGAGCCGGGAAGGCTGCATACCTCGTTAATGCTAGGCATGCGACAGAGGCGAAGCACCATCCCGCCGCCTGGTGCAGGTCGCGTCCCATCGTCGCCATTACGCGCGGCAGGCTAACCACCACCTGCACGACGCCGTGTGCATGTCCAAGGCGTGTGAATGCGAGGCGTGTTGGCACGTAACCACATGTTCGGCACCTAGGCTGCATACACATGGTAGTTGTGTTGGCACGTACCATTATCTGTAGTGAACTTGGCAAAGGTTGGTACCACGTTTCGCAAGCAAACACGTGCCATATTGTTTTGTACGTGTACACGTATAAAACAGTATCCTCTTTTCTACACGTACGATAGAGCCTTTGATATTGGCTGACTTGGTGGGGTGAGCTTTGTGGTGAATTGGGGTCACTGATTGGTGGCCCCGCTACGTCCCGGGCCCCACTTGCCAGTGACTAAATGTCACATCATTCTATGTTGACCAAGTCAGCCGGCGCGTTCCCACCATGCATGCACGCGCACACGACATGGCGATCAGTCGAAACGGGGCGGCCTCGAAACGGCACTCCGTATATAAAGCTCCTGCCGTATCGCCTCTCTCCCTCATCCATTTGCCCCCCATTTCTAGCAAAAAAAACCCACTCCGCATCGTCTCCCAACCCTCCTTCTCTCCTAACTGCCAAGCGCACAACCGCGAGGCGGTTCCGCAGAATGGAAGGTTCGCAGCAGGAGAACGACGGCGTCGTCCCTTCTGTTGTTGTCGCCGCAGGAGCCGCCCATGGCGGTTCCAGTTCGCCGCAGCCGCAGGATGTCGTCGCCGCCGCAGGTTCGTCGGCTGGCCATGGCGCTTTGAGTGCACCGCTTGCTTCTGCCGCGATGGAGGCGCCTGCTGCTTTCCTTCTCCTAGAAGATCTGGGTGATCCCTACGGGGATTACCCGGCGTTCGACGAGGACGTCGACGACCAGGACTCTGAGGTATCTATGTCCAGGCCGGCTTAGTTTATTGTCAAAGATCCAGCGTTTGTACATGACTGCACGCAAGTTCGGGCTTCTAGTGTTTGTAGTTGCATGTATACTTTGTTTTTTTTTTGTAAAGTTTGGGCTTCTGGTGTTTGCGGTTGCATCTGTTCTTTAGGGGTTCGAGGTTTTTTGTATTCGGGATTAAAATGTTTGTAGTTGGATCTATACCTAGGGGTTCGAGGGTTTTTCGTACACGCAAGTTCAAGATTCAGAGGTCTGCTTGCGTCTGTACTTAGAGACCAAAAGGAAAAACATTGTAGAAAAATAGACATGTACTAGACACTAAATTGACAATATAGATATCCTACTGTGAAAATAATAACATCTATGCATGAATCTTTTTAAATGATCTTTTATATAGAGTTATGGATGATCAAATATAGATGAGAGTTGATTCAGAGGCTGTAGTTGCATCTGTACTTAGGGGTTCGCAGGTTTTTTGTATTTTAGGGATTCAGAGGTTGTAGTTGCATCTGTTCTTATGGCTTCTAATTTTTTGTGTGCATGTTAGCATGCATGTGAGTTAGAGATTCTACGTTTTTGGAGGCATTTTCAATCTGTCTAGTTATTTTGCCTCACAGACACTCTTGACACATTATGAATTTGTTGCAAAATCACATATTGTACCCCTGTGCATGATAATTACTTGATCCAGTTTATGCTTATAATTAAAGAAAGATTCTTGTATGATATTTTTGATCTGGTAAGGTATAATAACATGTCCTGATTAGAATATTAATATGTTGAATGTTATCTTAGATCATCAATAAATTCCTGATGTGTTATTATCTGTTTTTGTGCATTAGTTCACCAAATATATATAGTGGAAACTGTAAGGTTGTATAAAATTGACACATTTTTCTCAACATTGAGGTCCTCTTTATGGCGCATCTGCTAAATAAGTTACTTGACGAAGTGTATGCAAATAAATGAAGAACTACTATTTCTTTATGTTCTTTGTGATCTGGTTAGGTATATTACTCTTTTTCCAATAAGATTGTGTTGCTAACTTTTGTTTTATTGCAAATTTGTAGGAAGAAGATATGGAAGTCGGCTCGAGTGAGGATGATAGGGCTGCAAAAAGCAGATATGTCCTGAGGAAGCTGCAGGCGGGCACCATTCGGTACCGTCGTCACGGCAACTTGTTCTGCCCTTTTTGTGTCAGAAAGTTAGCCAACGATCGCAACAGCATGATCCGACATGCCGTCGGTGTGGGAAATGGATCTGAGAATCGTGCGCCCCATGTTAGGGCCAAGCACGTTGCCTACGGCGTCTTCCTGAAGAAGCTGCTTGCGCAGGATATCATCGTAGGTCGTGCGGCACCTCCTCCTCGGCCTTTATCCAACGAGGCCGGGAGGGCCATGAAGGATCGGAAGCGGGAGATCATGTTCCGCAGCTGGACTTCAACGAGGCCAGGAGGGCCATGAAGGCTCGGAAGCGGCAGAACATGATGTAGCTGCTGCTGGTGCGCTCATTGTTGCAGTTTTCCCGCTATGTTTGTGTTATCTCTTACTTCTGGTAGTGTCGTATGGTGTGTGCGTAGTAAGAACTTTTAAAGAACCTCTATCATGTTGGTATGTAAGAACCTAATATGTATGTTATATTAGTATATGTTTCTTAACCCTATCATGTTTTAAGGATGTCAAAAAGACTTATTAGGCATGATTTAATAATAAGTGGATGTGACAACTCATTGATCTGGTCGATCAATGAATTGTCACATCCCTATACTACTGGATCATGCCTAATAAGCCAATAGTTGGTGCAACATCACAAATGTGAGTAACAAAACTCGATCTTTGGTGTGTGGAAATGAGTCAGCCCCACCCCCCACCACTAGGCACTGTCTTATTTTGCAATTATTTGCTAACTAAAATAAAAAAGAATCTGAAGAAGTAGAATAAAAATGCGATCAGATCCTAATTAAGACTCTTTTCCTTTTGGTTGTTTTTTTATTTTTTTCAATCCGAAAAACAGGAATAAATTATGACTAACAGCCGTGCGCCATGTCTCCACGGAATCAGCCTCACGAAGGGTCCGACTCGCCAACGTCTACGCGCCAAATCTCCACCACACCGCGCTCCTCGCCGACTCAGCTACTCCTCCACTGAAAGCGACCTCCACAGAAAGCCTCCACTTTGCCCTCCCGTCCCAAGGGCAGCTGCCACGGCTTCGCCCTCCCCCGTCCTCGGCGTCGTTCTCAAACAATGACTGGTAAGCCATGGTTCCCTCCCTTCCCCATCCTCAACCAAACGATGCGATGTAGGTTAGATGCCGGCAGATCTAGGTTTGATACCGGCGGATGTAGGTCACCGTTGATGTTTTAAGTTACCACCGGCCATGGGTCTAGCTCATGCTACCGTTACAGGGCCCTCGGAGATCGTTTCCCCCACCCAGATGGAGATCGACCTGAACAAGGCCTCGGAGCTTGCAAAGCCCCCTGTTATTCAGATAGCCGAGGTAAATATCATATAAATTAGTCGTGTAGCCAAATGTTCTCTTAAGAAATCTATCTCCTTTCGCCTTCGTCGAGACTTCTTTGATTTTTATTATTTTCGTATTTGGCTATAGGACCACAGTGCAGGCTGTGACTTTTGCAGCATGTCGCGTACTGAAATTCAGAAATTGGTGCAGCAGTCAGTTGAGACAATTCAGAAATTGGTGCATCAGTCAGTTGAGACAATTGAATCTCATCGTCTCTCTTCAGTTTGCAAGCTGGCTGATGATACCAGCGCTGAGAAGATAATCTGTTTCGTTTGCTGCAAGGACAGGCTGGACAGGGCGATGAAAGCTTCAAAAATGCTAGCACTAGAGTTGGAACTGCGGGAGCAAAAGAGAAGCTATATGATCATGCACAGCTTGGTTACTAAGCTTGATTCTGAGATGAAGAGTGCGAAGAAAACTATGAAAGTAGCCGAAGAGAAGTGCGACATGCTCCAGAGGGGAAAAGACACCCTGTTGGAGAGTGCGAAGGACACCAATGTGAAGTTGAGATAAATTCTTAGTTTCTTGCAAGATCATGGAATGAGGTAAAACTACTTTGCTCTTTAATTAGATTATGTCAACCTGCAATGCTTGCCAATGAGTCTAGCTGTTATTCATTTCTCTGTTTTGTTGCATGTGCCGATGATTAAATTGGGCAATGCTAAAATCCAAAGGATTACTCCCCAATACCTAGTAGCGTTCACACGGACATTGTTCGTTCATGCTCCCTGGTCCTGTGGAGCTTGACCCTTTGGACTTTTTTTTGCAATGTATGTATGAGGCTTTCTTATTTTATGTTCATTCTCTGTTCTGTGTGCCGATGATTAAACTATGCACCTTCTCTCGGTGAGATATTGGCACTTACCTAGTGTTGTGTACAACTACATTTTTTCTGCATCTTCCTTGGTAAGTGTTCGATGATCTCATTGATTTCTGTGTGCTTCTTTACTATAAGGCCCCAATTATGATTTTATCTGTAATGCATGAGCCATATTGGTTCTGCATATTCCTTGGCAAGTGTTCGATAATTTCATTGATTTGTGTGTGCTTCTTTACTATGAGGCCCCTATCTAGGCTTGGTTCTATGCCGATGATTAATATGCAGCAATGTCTCCAACAGCTGGCGTACCATAGAAAAAAGAGTGCCATATTTGTGTTTGATCAGAGTGCCGATGATAGTAGCGTTTACAAGGACCTAGTAGTTTGTTTATGCCACCGGGTCTAGCGGTTTATCACCTCTGTACATGTGTCATTTGTACGCGTGAGGCAATTTTGTCACTCATCTTTGTATGTTTGGAATTATATCTGCTTCTTTTTTGTACATGTGCTTAACATGTATGATGCTTTTCTACTAGTGTTTCTGTGGACGCGATTTCGGAAAGTTCCAGTAGATGATGTGAACCTCTGGATGTGGCTTCGGAATGCATGCTGGCATAGGAAAATATCCGTTGGATGATGTGAAACTGTGGATGTGGCTTCGGAGTGGATTTTGGCATAAAAAAAGTTCTGGTTAACTGTGGACCTGTTGTTGAACCTTTTGTGATGCTAATTTCAGTTACTATAAATCTCCTATGTTGGCGCGGAACAGACATCGAAGAGGGCGAGGAGGCATTATATTAGTATTAGTACTAGGGTATCCATTGTTGAAAATGTAAAACCATGTCAATTCATTTCCATTTTGGAGTGCATTTTATAATTTAGATCTCCTCTATATTCGGTAATTTGGTTGACACTCGCCACGTGGGATACCCGGTCAGCTCTCCTCTCCACTCCCAAACTGTGAATAATGAAGCGGCTCCCCATACGGGCGCTTAACGCTCTCCTCTCTACTCCCAAATTGTCCGTCTGTGCCACACCTCTCTACTCCCCTTCGCTGTGCGCAGATCCACAGGTACCATGTCTGGCGGTCGCGAGGAGGGCCGCCAACAACTGATCCCCAGGTACTTTCCCCGGCGCAGCGTGCAAGGCGCGGAGCGTGCGCGTGCCCGCGAGGCGTACCGACGCGAGGTGCATCAGGACAACTCGTCCCGCGCAACACCACCTTCGGCTCCACCCATCGCACCTTCGAACGTCGAGGAGGAAGAAGAGGAGGAGTATCTCGCCGTCGAGTTCCACAACGTGGCCCTGCAGTGGCTCCACATGCAGGCGGGGATTTTAGCGTCCTTAGAGAGTTTCGCGGCAGAAGAGGTCCGGCAAACGAGGCGCGCCCGACATTTCACTGTCAAGCTAGAGGCCGACACCGCGGAAGTGATCCGCCATTCGATGCAGAATGAAGATGCGGCGGCGCTGGCGGAGGCGCGGCGGCGCACCCTTGGCTAGGACGCTAGTCTGGTGTCTATCCTTTTTTTGTGATTTGTTTCAGAAACGGCTTGTTCACTGTTAACTGTGATGATATCGAAGATTATGTGCATGCTTAATTTCGAAGATCATGTGCATGCTTATTTACCGTGGATGACAAGTGGGGTCCAGGCATCAACTGGTCGGTCGTAGCCAGTCAAAGCAGTCAAACAGGGCAGGATGTGTGGCCCCAAGAAAAATTCGCGACGTTCTACGTGACTAGGCAAGTTTCGTCGAAGGCAACTGGGCTCTTAGTGGGCTACTGGGCCGGAGACGAAAATCCGCGACGTAAAACTAGCAAAAAGTCGAGCAAAACCAGTCCGCGACGGACCAAACCAATACGTCGAGAGCAAACTCCACTTTTCAGCCATTCGCGACGGAAACGCTCGACGTTATCAAAACGTTCCACTCAAAACGTTGCCGGATCGCACGGAATTTGGTAGTGCACACTATAACACACATGGTATGGCATACCATGGTACTTGGTGGGATTCACATGCTCCGGAGCCCCTCTCCGGTGAAACCCTAGCCCCGATGTAGAAAAAGACGGAACTGCCGTCCTGGCCCCTCTACATGAGCCGGAAGGGGGTAGAAAAGTGGAACTAGTTGCTTGGTTGTGTCATGTTAGGCACAAGGAACACCCAAGAAAATTGTAGGGCCCACCTCTTGGCAAGATTCCCCCGTTCCGTCAGATTTGGGAGTTTCGGGGTGTGAGCAGTCCTGGAACCCGGAAGGGAGAATCCGACGCTGGTGAAGCCCTAACACAAAGAGTGATGGGATCTTTGGCATCCAAGACACATGACACACTCTAGCACACATGGTATGGAAACACACATGGTATGGAATACCATGTGCTGTCATTCAAACGCTCCGGAGCCCCTCTTCGGAGAAACCATAGCCCCTTGGGAAAAAAGACGGAACTGCCGTTCTAGCCCCTCTTCGTGAGCCGGAAGGGGGTAGTGATGGAGGGATAATAATCCGGTAGGCCAACTCCAAGGTGTAACCCGGCCCAAAGGACGCTGCGCAGGATCCGGCTAAGGATAAAGAAACTTCTGGAAGGCCCAAGTTTGTAGGCCTAGTAACCCGGATTGTGGGTTACTTTAAAGGAAGGTTTGGGTTTGTATGCCGTGTCCGGGTAGGATCCAGGGTGCGCCTTGGAGAGTAAGCCATGGGGGGTACGGGTGCTTTATAAACCGACCCCCAGGTCTAGTCGAGAGAGATCTAAGAACCCTAGTAGTACCAGTTGATATCGAGCATCCAGTGTATACGAGAGATCGAGTTAATATATTGAGATCGGAGACTCGGCGACTTGATTGCCGGCTACCAGATCGAGTTCCGTCATGTTTTCCTCTGAGCTAAACCCTCTCCCAAACACCTGTGTCGTCTTGCCCCAAGATCAGTTACCCCCGGTAACGTCTGCCGTGATAATCCCACGACAGTTGGCGCCCACCGTGGGGCCTGCGTCCAAAGGTGTTTACATCACGGGAGAAGCTCGGAAGAACATGGAGAATCTTGTCGTCGGCGAGATCTACATCAACCACGAAGGGGAGAAGATGGTGGACGATTCCGGCTGGGAGCCAGAGTCGGATCACCTTGCATCCGGGTCCATTGTGACGATCGGCCAGATCAGCCTCTTCATCGGTATGGTACGTACGTCTGATTCAAAAGGACAATATCATGTGCATACTACAGGAACTTCTAGTAGGGACAAAAAGATACTCAAGCAAGCTGTGGACTCGGTTTCCTCGGCTGTTTCGGGATACCTGAGATGGGCGGAACAAGAGATAACATGGAGCAGAAGAGATCACCCGGAAAGGATAGAGCACCCAGGAGTCTTAGCATTGGTAGTCGCACCACAGGTTAATGGATACGAGTTAAAAAGGGTCCTGATGGACGGTGGAAGTAGCATCAATATCTTGTACTGGGAAACTTTCTCACGCATGGGTCTTAGAGAGTCCCAGCTACAGAAAAGCTCAACAATTTTTCATGGAATAGTGCCGGGTCACTCGGCATGTCCTGAGGGGAAAATCGCATTGGAGGTGGCTTTCGGAGAATCAGCGGATAATTATCGAGTCGAGTGGCTCACGTTCGAGGTGGTCAAATTGCGCAGTCCTTATCACGCACTAGTTGGAAGACCGGCTTACGCCAAATTCATGGCCAGGCCGTGTTACGTGTATTTGCAGCTGAAGATTCCGGGTCCTAAGCGGACCATCACCATACATGGAAGCCGGGATATAGCGGCCGAGTGTGACGAAGGAGATTCGGTAATGGTCGAGCAAGCTTGCAGAAAAGAAGAACTCAAGTATTATCGGTCTCAAGTAGATCCAGATGATGGAACCGCATTGAGAAGGCCGAATACTGAGGACGAAAGAGCAAAATTCAAGGCAGCACAGGACACCAAGATGGTGGATTTTGTCGAAGGTGATCCCACTAAGGAATTTACTATAGGGTCTAACTTGGACGGCGAGCAGGAGAAGGCACTTGTGGAGTTTATTCGTTCGAACGCGGACGTATTCGCCTGGACACCTAGCGACATGCCGGGTATCCCTACAGAATTGGCAGACCACAGTTTGCATGTAGATCCCAAGTCCAGGCCTGTTAAGCAAGGCTTGAGGAAGATGAATGAGGAAAGAAGGAAAGCTATAGGTGAAGAAATTGCTCGACTATTAACAGCCGGCTTCATCATGGAAGTGTTTCACCCGGATTGGTTAGCAAATCCGTGAAGGGAATATGCCCGAGAGGCAATAATAAAATGGTTATTATCTTATTCCTTGTTTATGATGAATGTTTATTTCTCATGCTAGAATTGTATTAACCGGAAACGTTGATACATGTGTGCTTAATAAACAAACAATGGTTCCTAGTAAAGCCTCTCTTTTAACTAGCTCGTTGATTAATAGATGATCAAGGTTTCCTGATCATGAACATCGGATGTTATTAATAACGGGGTCATGTCATTAGAAGAATGATGTGATGAACATATACCCAAAGAGAATATAGCAATGCGATCAAGTCATTTAGTTTACATTGTTATATCAAACACACGAAGTAACTTATTCCTTAGACCATGAGATCATGTCAATCACTGATACAGGAAGAGTGCTTTGATGGCATCAAACGTCACACCGTAACAGGGTGACTATAAAGGTGTCATTGAGTATTCGGAAAGTATTAGTTGAGGATCATGGATCAAGAGTGGGATTTGTCCATCCAAATGACGGAGAGATATACTCTGGGCCCTCTCGGTGATATCACATCGAAACCGCTTGCAAGCACGTGATATGATCACAAGGATGTTATATCACGGGAACGAGAAAAGAGTACTTGTCGGTAACGAGATTGAACAAGGTATGGTTGATACCAATGATCGAATCTCGGACAAGTAAAATATCGCGAGACAAAGGGAATAGTTCACGGCGTTGTTGGTTCACACGATCACGAGAGTCATCGTTGAATATATAGGAGTCATCACGGATCTCCAGATCCCGCTGTTGATTATTGATCGGAGAGGAGTCTCGATCATGTCTATCTTATTCGCGAACCGTAGGGTGACACACTTAAGGTTCGATGACGCGTTTGAGAGGATACGGAATATCGAAGAATATTTTGGACAGCACCGAAATTGTTTCGGGGAAAATTGAAATAGTTCAAGGGGTTTTTCGTCGAATGGTTGTTAATAGAATTAACAAATGATTCGAGGTGCTATATGCAAAAGTTTGTTAATAGAATTAACAAATGCTGAAATAAAGAAATAAAAAGGTTTTATTTATTTATTAAAAGAAAACCTTTGGATTTTCCAAGTGGGAAATTATGGGAGCATGAGTGGGTGTGAGTGGAGCTTCCACTCACATGAAGAGGGAAGAGGTGGGGGCACCCCCATGGGCTGGCCGCACCCCCCTTGGGCTGCCTCCCCCCTCTCCTATAAAAGGAGGGTGAGAGCTCTCCCTCCTCCACACACTTGGCCACTTCCCTTTCCCTCCACCCGCTGCTCCATTTCATGGTCTCCGGCTTGGCGAAGCCCTGACCGTGGGATTCTTCACCACCACCACGTCGTCGTGCTGCTGGAGTTCCGAGGGATTCTCTACTTCCGCGCCCCGCTGGAACGAGGGAACGGAGGTCGTCATCAACCGTACGTGTGACCGATCACGGATGCACCGCCGGATTGCGGTGCCATCTTCTCGCTATCGGGATCGGTGTGAGTACGACTACGCCAACAACGAGATTTGATCTCGTACCACTTTGAGTCTTCGAGGGTATGTGTTCTTCTTAACCCTCTCATTGCCCGTTGCAATTCGTCTCCTAGATTAGATCTTGGCCTTTCGGGTGTCTCTCGCGTAGGAAAATTTTTGTTTTCTATGCTACGTTCCCCTTCAGTGGTATCAGAGCCGGATCTATGCGTAGATGTTTTGTACGGGTAGAACACATAGGTGTATGTGGGCGTTGATGATCATGTTATTACCTCCTTGCTTATTTTATGATCTTAGTGGCATAGTGGGATGAAGCGGCCCGGACTAACCTTACATGTCCACGTACATGAGACTTGTTCCACAACTGACATGCAACTTGTATTGCATAAGTGGCTTGCGGGTGTCTGTTTCTCCTACTATAGTTAAGATCTAATCTATGAAGGGTTGTTAAAAATGTGTTTATCAACGTTGTGGTTGATGTTCGTAGGTATGAACGGTTCTATCATCGAAAGCCCTAAGCCACGTAAAATATGCAAAAATAAATTAGAGGCGTCTAACTAGTTTTTTGCTGGGCATGTGATGTGACATGGTCAATATTACAAATTTGATTATGAGATGATCTATTTTGTAAATTATTGATATACCGGAAGGTATCCATATGATTGTCTTCTTATTGATGGACAATCAAGATTGGGGTGCCATGGTACTTGGTACCACGCCGGTGGAATGATTGAGATCATACCATAATGCACATGATGGAGATCAAGTGCAAGGAGGACCATATCATATCACGTAATCCTCACATGTGATGTTTGTGATGTTAATCCTTTTATGCATCTTGTTTTGCTTAGATAACGATGGTAGCATTATAAGATGATCCCTCTCACTTAATATCAAGATAATAATGTGTTCTTCCTTAAGTATGCACCGTTAAGAAAGTTCGTCGTTTCGAGACACCACGTGATGATCGGGTGTGATAGACTCAACGTTCGCATACAACGGGTGTTTTCAAGCCTAGCATGTACAGACATGGCCTTGAAACACATGCAATACTACGGTTCTACTTGGCGAGCCTAGCATGTACAGACATGGCCTCGGAACACGTAACCGAAAGGTAAAGCATGAGTCATATGGATGATATGATGAACATGTCGATGTTCGCCTTTGAAGCTACATCATCTCACGTGATGATCGGTTTTGTTGTAGTGAATTTGGTTCGTGTAATCACTAAAGACGACTAAGAGGGATGTTGTTTTTGAGTGGGAGTTCATGGTTTAATTTTTGAATTAACTTGAACTTATTTATCATGAACAACCAATCAAAGTGAATTTGCACAAATTGTAGTATTCATTGGCATCTATAATTACCTTACACTTAGATTGTTAATTGAGATATAACTGTTATGATCTGGTAAATACCATTTAAGATTGGTACCGTATTAGTGAAATTTAAAATTGAGTCCTATTGTAGATTTTTGGTATTTCCTACCTAGCTCCATGTGGTTAATGATTGATTAATCTAGAGAGCAAATAATTCCTACTTAGAATCCAAAGTCATGGTTGCTTCCATATTACTTTATCTTCAAAAGAATGTTTTGTTGATCAAGGTGATTTAGGAACCGAAAAGAATTGTTTTCAGAAACAATCAAGTGAAAGATATATTGATATCTAGAAACTTATTTATGGCAACATGACTGAGTATAATTTAGCGTGACAATGATTGCTTATATTATCTGAATATATGCAAATTTAGCGTGACAATGTTTGCTTATATTATCTGAATATATGCAATGATTGAAGACGCTAGGCGTTTGAATATTCCAAGAAGTTGGGCGCTCAAAATTATCCTCTAAATCCCTTCCTTCGAGCTATAGTAACTTAATCATAAAATTGTTATGATGGGATGGATTAGAAGTATGGGTAAAGTAGTTTACCTTACTTGGAAATTGCTAAGAGTGGAATCTAGAAGAATGCTATTAATATGGTGATATTAGTAGAACAATCAAACTCAAAGTATGACTCAATGGGTGATAGTATATGACTAACACGCCAAAGAAAATGAGCTAGTAAGACTAGCATTGTTTGATGTTGAATGATTCTTCTATAAAGGAAAGGGAATATTGAAAATAGAATTACAAATAGATATATGGCAGAAAAGAAGATAACTGGAAAAGTCCAGCTCAGGAGTATATACTTGATATACAAGTTATAGATGTATTACTAGTTAACAAAGTATTTTTGGGTATTTTGATACCACATTGGTTGGTATGAGTTGTCATACAAAGCAACGCAATGAAAGAAATACAAGGGCCTAAAAGGAACTAGTAATAGATGTGGAATCGGTTATGAAAAGAACATAAATAAAGTGTTATTGTGTTCATTGTCGTATCGAACCAACCAGTCAAGATTTATTTGAAGAACTTAATAATTTGTTATTTTGTTCTAGTCTTTTGTGAGAACAAATGAGATTGTTCAAACTATGATCATATTCCATAATTGATGGATATGTTAATATAAATCATGTTGGTAAAGTAAACATCTATAAGACTAAATGCTAAACGTTGCAAGACGTTGAAGTGTTTCACTTAAATTGTGACACCACCATTTTAGTTCATATCGGAAAGGAAAACATGAAGGAACTCCATATTGATGGACTTCCGGAGTCATTTTATTGACGCTTGTGAGACCTCTTCCAAAAGATGACTAGAATTCCGTTCTTAGGCCAAAGTAGAATGGACGACTAATTTAGTGGAGATTATACATATTGATGTATATAGTCCATTATGTGTAGTCATGTATGGTGGATTAATTTTTCCTTCATAAAATTCTGTCGATGATTTAAGTAGATATGTGAGTATATCTATTTAAAGGGAACAGAGTTTGACATTTTGAATTAGTTCAAAAGGTTGTTAATATGAAGTTAAAATCAATGTAACAAGATAATCAAGTATTTATGATTGGATCATAAAGGATAAAGTTTGAGTTACAAGTTTAGCAAAACATCTGAGAAGTTGCAGAATTGTTCTACAACTTATACTTCTCGAATACCCCACATTAGATTGGAGTATTCAAAAGACAAAATCAAACCCTGTTTGACATGGTAAGATTAATAAAAATGCCATTATAATTTTGTAGTTTATACATTAGTGACAACCGTTTTTCCCACTGAAAAGAGCACCATCATGATCCGCTGAAATTGACAACATATAAGATATGGTTTGGGTAGTGACCCGAATTGTCACTTTCTTAAGTTTTGGTATGCATAGCATGTGTAAAATGTTTACAACCAAAATAGGATAAATATATGTTTATAAGGTTATCCCAAATAAAATATTGGGTATTTCTCCTATCACCGAACCAAAAGACAAATGTTGTTTGTCAGAAAGGGTTGATTTCTCGAGAAAGTAGTTCTTGCGAAACAAGTGAGTGGGAGCACAGTACAAACTCAACGAGATTAGAGAATCTTCGTTATCATGTCAAGAGTAGCGCAGCACTGGAAGTTGTTCCGGGGTTTACTATTTTGACTAAGTAGAAGACACTACAAATGTTGTAGATACTTCAAATGAGTTTACGAACTGTACCAGTAAAGTCCAAAAACTTTGTACTTAGAACAACTTGTGGTTTAAGTGTAAAGTGTTGTTTTGACAACAAAAGGACCTGAACCTTATAAAGGAAGCAAATGATGGGCCCTGGCTTCGTAAAATTGACTATGAGTCATTATATCCGCCATAGTATCCTTGTATGAATATCAAGTATGTGACTTGGTAGTCCTTTCGATAGGCATGATGCCTAACGATAGCAAAAGGGTCTATATAGCGACAAAGACATGGATTTTACATCTTATTAAAATTGTACTTATCGAAAAGTTGTTTTCGACGAAGTTCAAAGAGTTAACTACTACAAGATTTTGATCTTCCGTAGTGATGCTTTAGTCTTTGCGGATAGTTCTAGCAAAAGGTTACATATTATGATATGGCAGTTGAATAACAAAACCAACTCTCCTCTCAAGGAAGTTTTATCAAGGATGTGTACTTGACACAGTCTGAGAGTTTTGTAAAATTCAAAAAGGTTGCTAGAAAGGTATGCACACTTCAATGGTTGAAGTGAGCATAACGAAGTTGAAATCTTTACCTTAATGAAGTTATCAAAAGAGTTTGATTCCATCATGAACGATAAAGATACTTGTAAAGTTACAAGAAATTAAGTGGGAGCGCTATGACATATTTCCAATACTTTATGTAGATGACATATGGTTGATTGGAAAATATGTATTTTAAATTAACACGGTTAAGATTTTCATATTGATGAAAGGCTTAGAAGATATTGGGCATCGATATCTATAAAAGATGGATTGAAGCGCCTGATATGATTGAAGCCAAATTACATAGATGAAATATTGAAGTAAGTCAATATAAAATTGATAAGAAAGGAGTTCTTGTCACATGGAAAATAATTGAGCAAGATTCATGTGTTTTGACACATGATGAGCATCATTGAAATTGAGATTTCTAAGTCATGTTTCCATGCTATGTACACAACCAGATGAGTCCTATGCTATAAAATGTTATAGTAGGATAATTCATATGATGATTAGACAACAGTGGGAGAGATCCTTGTGTCATTTTAGAAATGCTAAGGATATGTTTTCCTATATAGTAATGACAAAATATTAGTTGTAATATGTTACACTAATAGTCTTGTCATTTATTAAAGTAATTTTATCTCAATTAAAATATGTGATGAACGGTAGCACAATAGGATGGAAGAAAGTTCCATGCTGGATTTGAAAGAGTTTCAAAATTAAAATATTGTGACAGATACTACAACAAAGGCTAAAGTATATCGTTGTGTTGACAACTGATAATAAGCGTATTTTGTGTCAAGGAGTTCTTTATTGAACTTGGTGAATTTCCAAGAATGCTGAAACTATGAAGCTACATTTTCACAATGTTAGTAACATCAGTTTAAGCTGAGGAATTAAGGTATCACCGGAACTTGGTGAGTTTCCAAGAATGCTAACACTATGAAGCTACATTTTCACAATGTTAGTGACATCAGTTTAAGCTGAGGAATTAAGTTTTCACCAATTGACCATATATATACAAAGCCATCTCATTAGAGAATGAGTGATGCGTGTAGACGCAAAGAACATGCAAATACAATAGGACCTGAACAGTTCAGATCTTTTTGATAATGTTTACCACATGCGAAGCATGGTAATAACACTGGTACGCCATATGTGTTAAGTGCTTACAGACTAGATTATTGACTCTAGTGCAAGTGGGAGACTGAAGGGAATATGCCCGAGAGGCAATAATAAAATGGTTATTATCTTATTCCTTGTTTATGATGAATGTTTATTTCTCATGCTAGAATTGTATTAACCGGAAACGTTGATACATGTGTGCTTAATAAACAAACAATGGTTCCTAGTAAAGCCTCTCTTTTAACTAGCTCGTTGATTAATAGATGATCAAGGTTTCCTGATCATGAACATCGGATGTTATTAATAACGGGGTCATGTCATTAGAAGAATGATGTGATGAACATATACCCAAAGAGAATATAGCAATGCGATCAAGTCATTTAGTTTACATTGTTATATCAAACACACGAAGTAACTTATTCCTTAGACCATGAGATCATGTCAATCACTGATACAGGAAGAGTGCTTTGATGGCATCAAACGTCACACCGTAACAGGGTGACTATAAAGGTGTCATTGAGTATTCGGAAAGTATTAGTTGAGGATCATGGATCAAGAGTGGGATTTGTCCATCCAAATGACGGAGAGATATACTCTGGGCCCTCTCGGTGATATCACATCGAAACCGCTTGCAAGCACGTGATATGATCACAAGGATGTTATATCACGGGAACGAGAAAAGAGTACTTGTCGGTAACGAGATTGAACAAGGTATGGTTGATACCAATGATCGAATCTCGGACAAGTAAAATATCGCGAGACAAAGGGAATAGTTCACGGCGTTGTTGGTTCACACGATCACGAGAGTCATCGTTGAATATATAGGAGTCATCACGGATCTCCAGATCCCGCTGTTGATTATTGATCGGAGAGGAGTCTCGATCATGTCTATCTTATTCGCGAACCGTAGGGTGACACACTTAAGGTTCGATGACGCGTTTGAGAGGATACGGAATATCGAAGAATATTTTGGACAGCACCGAAATTGTTTCGGGGAAAATTGAAATAGTTCAAGGGGTTTTTCGTCGAATGGTTGTTAATAGAATTAACAAATGATTCGAGGTGCTATATGCAAAAGTTTGTTAATAGAATTAACAAATGCTGAAATAAAGAAATAAAAAGGTTTTATTTATTTATTAAAAGAAAACCTTTGGATTTTCCAAGTGGGAAATTATGGGAGCATGAGTGGGTGTGAGTGGAGCTTCCACTCACATGAAGAGGGAAGAGGTGGGGGCACCCCCATGGGCTGGCCGCACCCCCCTTGGGCTGCCTCCCCCCTCTCCTATAAAAGGAGGGTGAGAGCTCTCCCTCCTCCACACACTTGGCCACTTCCCTTTCCCTCCACCCGCTGCTCCATTTCATGGTCTCCGGCTTGGCGAAGCCCTGACCGTGGGATTCTTCACCACCACCACGTCGTCGTGCTGCTGGAGTTCCGAGGGATTCTCTACTTCCGCGCCCCGCTGGAACGAGGGAACGGAGGTCGTCATCAACCGTACGTGTGACCGATCACGGATGCACCGCCGGATTGCGGTGCCATCTTCTCGCTATCGGGATCGGTGTGAGTACGACTACGCCAACAACGAGATTTGATCTCGTACCACTTTGAGTCTTCGAGGGTATGTGTTCTTCTTAACCCTCTCATTGCCCGTTGCAATTCGTCTCCTAGATTAGATCTTGGCCTTTCGGGTGTCTCTCGCGTAGGAAAATTTTTGTTTTCTATGCTACGTTCCCCTTCAATCCGGTGTTGGTGATGAAGAAGACCAATGAGTGGAGGATGTGCATTGATTTTACGAGTCTCAACAAGCATTGCCCAAAAGATCCGTTCGCATTGCCTAGGATAGATCAGACCATAGATGCAGTAGCTGGAAGCGACCTATTATGCTTTCTGGACGCTTATTCCGGATATCATCAGATTAAACTCAAAAGGGAGGATTGGGAGAAAACGTCGTTTATAACCCCCTTTGGGGCCTTTTGTTACAAAACCATGACATTTGGGTTGAAGAACGCTGGCGCAACTTATCAACGGTGTATTCAGAAGTGCTTCGAGGACCAAATTGGACGCAACGTCCATGCTTATGTGGATGATGTGGTTATCAAGACCAGGAAGGCGGAAACATTTATCGATGACCTGAGGGAAACATTCAAAAACTTAAGGAGGTATCAGATGAAGCTTAACCCGACAAAGTGCGTATTTGGAGTTCCAGCCGGGAAATTACTTGGCTTTATCGTTTCGGAGAGAGGAATTGAAGCAAACCCGGACAAAATTAAAGCTATTCAAAATCTGAAAAAGCCGGAAAATTTGAAGCATGTTCAGAAGCTCACGGGCTGCATGGCGGCCTTGAGCCGATTTATATCAAGACTCGGAGAAAAGGCAATACCCTTGTACCGGCTCTTGCGTAAGTCCGACAAATTTGTATGGGATCAAGAGGCGGATGAGGCGTTCGAGGCACTAAAGAAGCAGTTATCTGAAGCACCAGTACTAGCGGCCCCGGGTCCCAAAGAGCCTATGTTGCTGTACGTAGCAGCTGGCCCCAGAGCCGTTAGTGCGGTGGTGGTTGTGGAGCGTAAAGAGGATGGAAAAGGTTATCCAGTCCAGAGGCCCGTTTATTATGTCAGTGAAGTATTATCAGAGGCAAAGCAGCGCTATCCGCATTGGCAAAAGCTGGTCTTCGGGGTCTTTATGGCCAGCCGGAAACTAAAGCCGTATTTCCAGGAACACCCCATAACAGTAGTTAGCTCAATACCAATGTCGGATATCATCAGAAACTCGGATGCGACTGGAAGAATAGCCAAATGGGCGATAGAAATGGGGGATTATCACATCAGCTACGAGCCCAGGTCAGCAATCAAATCTCAGGCTTTGGTTGATTTCGTTAATGATTGGACACACACAGGCATGACTACCGTGGTTCCAAGTTCCGAGTCATGGATCATGCACTTCGATGGATCAAAGCAGTACGAGGGATCAGGAGCTGGGGTGGTGCTAACATCACCCAAAGGAGACAAATTGAGTTACGTACTACAAATTCACTTCGACTGTTCCAACAACGTGGCCGAGTATGAGGCCCTGTTGCATGGCTTAAAGGTAGCCAAGGAGATGAACATCAAGAGGATACGATGCTTCGGAGATTCGGACCTTGTGGTACAGCAGGTGTCAGGAACTTGGGATAGAAAGGACGCAACTATGGCAGCATACCGCAGGGAAGTTGATAGGGTTGCAGGATGTTTTTCCGGGTATGAGGTGGAGCATATAGACAGAAGAAAGAATGAGGCAGCCGACGCACTCGCCAGACTCGGCTCGCGCAGAGAGCCGGTTCCACCTAACGTTTTCCTGGACGAATTATGGCGACCATCAGTTAAAACTGAGTCAGAGGAGGAACTGGCAAATCAAGACCCGGATTCAGGACTTGTGGCCACTGTACGTACTATTCCCGAGTGGACAGAACCGTTTTTGACCTACCTATCACGCGGCGAGTTACCACAGCAGGAGGTATTAGCAAGGCAAATTTTGAGGCGAGCAAAGGGATATTCTATCATCAATGGGGAATTATACAAGAGAAGCGCAGCAGGAGTCTTTCTGCGCTGCGTAGCGCCAGAAGAAGGCCGGCAGATTCTCAAGGAAATCCATGAAGGCGACTGCGGACATCATGCATCCACAAGATCTCTTGTGGCTAAAGCTTATCGACACGGATTTTTCTGGCTCACGGCTCTAGCAGATGCGGAACGATTGGTAGCAAGGTGTGACGGATGTCAACGGTACGCTCGCCAAACCCATGTGCCGGCTATGGAGTTACGGACCATCCCGTTAACTTGGCCGTTCGTTGTCTGGGGTATGGACATGGTTGGCCCCTTTCATATGTCACCATGCAAGAAGACACATCTTTTGGTGGCTATTGATAAGTTTACCAAGTGGGTTGAGGTTATGCCAGTTACTAATTGTGAAGCAGCTACAGCAGTCAAGTTCTTAAAAAAGATTATCTACCGGTTCGGGTATCCCCACAGCATAATTACCGACAATGGAACCAACATGTCCCTTGGTGAGATGGAGAAGTTCTGTGGAAACAATGGAATCCGGCTTGATGTTGCATCAGTGGCTCATCCGCAGGCCAATGGACAAGTGGAGAGGGCAAACCAAGAATTGCTTCGCGGATTAAAACCACGATTGCGAGTTCCCTGTATCAGGGCCGCTGGCGCATGGGTCGAAGAACTTCCTTCTGTGGTTTGGGGTATCAACACTACACCTAACAGGTCCACTCAAATGACACCCTTCTTCATGGTCTATGGCGCGGAGGCAGTGTTACCGAGTGACATTATTCACGATTCACCGCGAGTATCAGCTTACGTCGAAGTGGAGAACGAAAAGACCCGGCAGGACGCCGTAGATATGTTAGAAGAGCAAAGAGAACAAGCCCTGGAAAGATCAGCCATATATCAGCAAGATCTACGGAGGTATCATAGCCGGCGCGTGAAAACCCGGGTGTTCCAGGAAGGAGATTTGGTTCTGCGCCTGGTACAGTCAAACGAAGGAAAACACAAATTATCACCACCATGGGAAGGACCATTTATCATAAGCCGGAATCTGCATAATGGATCATATTACTTGGTAGATGCAAGGGAAGAGTCGGCTACAATTAACGACACCGCACATACCACTTCATCTATGCAAGGAAGAGACAGACCATGGAACGTGGCTCAGCTACGTCCGTATTATACTTAGTAAAGACCATATTGGCAAGTGGAATTGCACGATGTAACAGGCAGCAGGTTTTAGACGTACTCTTTTCCTATCCAGGGTACCCTTGGGGACTGGATGGGTTTTTAATGAGGCGGCTTGCTGACCCAATATTCTCATATCAAGAAAAGAAGTGGTTATTCTCATCTCAGTACGTTGCATATGTATAGGTCTTGGGGGCTGATTGCTTGAATAGCACAGTTACAAACTCAATGACCCTGCCTTGATGCCTATGAGTTATAAGGGCCGATTACTCGCAAACGAGTACGGCTGCAATCTTATAACCGGACAAAGGAGCCAAACTTTCTTGACTTTTCTTACTTAAGCTCGATGTGACTCGCAATAAAAGTGGCATGATTTGCTCGCTTACGATTACAATCAGCCATGAAGCCCAATGGGACTTGCCTGACCCTGTTTTCGTATAGATGTAACAACATGATATCCACGTGAAAGCCGGCTTATAGTACAAGATTGTCAAAAGGGTCATCTAAACCACAAGTTATGCAGAGTATAAGGCTAAAAGCTGGAAACTCAATGTTTATCAAGCATAACTTCACTACCTAGGTGAAACGGCTCCGGGTTTGAGCTTAGCAAACAACAAAACTCGTTCTCTTCGAAAAGACCACATATCCCAGACTCGGAAATTCGGGTCTTGGCGATTGGGGATTTTGGAAAGGAAAAAGTAGTTGCTAAGGCTCAAAAACACCCAAACATCCGAGTCTTGGGGACTTGGGGGCTTAGAAGAAAGCCCGCTCATCAAAACACCCATGAAACTTGGAAACCGAGTCTCACAATAGGAATCATAACGAAAGCCGGATATCAAGAACAAGTTGACTCAAAAGTGGATAAATTTAAACAGACATAACAAGCACAAAGTGTATCAAGAACTTAGAGTGCATTACAAACTCCGGTAAATAGTATCAAAGGTGCACAGGCGCACCATCCAAAAATAATTGTTTAAACGGCACATCGGCCGACTGACGCATGAGAAGTGGCATTAAGGAGCAGGTATCACTCGGCATTCTAAGCCTCGGTGTCCATCTTCGCCTTACCCTTGCCATCGCTTGGGGTAGCAGCAGCACCCGGATCAGCAGCGCCGGCTCGCGCAGGAGGAGGAACGACTGGCGTGGAGGTAGCGGGTGCAGAATCGGCTTCAGCCTTCTTTTTGGCAGCCTCCTCCCTCAGCTTAGCAGCTTCCTCCTTCCATCGGGCAAGCATGTCATACGGCTCGGGAAGATCCGATTTGACAACTTCACCAGCAACGTCATACGCAGGAACGAGGGAATCCACATCTAAATCGTCAGCAATCACGCTGGCCGGGTAACGGACCTCTTTCTGGACGGCTTGGAAATCCTTCACGGAGAACTTGGACCCATCAAGCTTGAATTCCGGGAAACCGCCCATAAGCTTAGCCAGCTCGAGCTTAGGGAAATAAGCCTTGGCAAGTGCAGGCCCCCGGGTTACTCCCACCCGGCAGGACGAGCGTTTCCAGTGCCAAATCCATTCAGGGATAGTGGAGCAAGCGTCTAGCATTCTCTTCAGGTCGCCGTACCCTGTACCCGGCCACCGTATTTCTTGAAGGATCCATTTGGTTCCGGCGCATAGCTGCCGGATAACGCTCTTGATAGTTTTCAGCCTGGCAATGTCACCCTCGTCTGGCATCACTTCATCCGGACCTGCAGAAATGGAAACATAAGTCAGGAAACTCCGGCTATTTATCAAAAGGGTAACCCGGATGAAGAAACATACCAAGCAAAGCACGATACGTGTCAGCGATTTGAACAGAAAGGCTCGTTAGATCATCTTCTGCTGTGTGAGCCCTCTTCCTATACTTCTTCATTATCATCCTGTTCCTCCTGGCCTCAGCCTCGGCCGCTTCACGCAGAGCCACCTCCTTTTCAATGAGCTTGGTGGCCTTTGCCAGTTTCTCCTCCAATTGAGTCACGAAGGACTGCATGGATGCAAGGAAGGATTAGCCGGGTAAGGGGGAAAGGTATCAGTCGTTTATATCGTAAAAGTTCCAAGCAAATTGTGAAATAATTCACTCGGAACTTGGGGACTGGGTAAGGACACAAGCAATATTAGTCGGGTTTACCTCGTGTTTGGCTACTAAAGCATCCAAGATATTTTCTTCATTAGCTCTCAAAGCGCGCAGGGTTTCGAGCTTTTGGGCAAACGTCAGGTCCTCGGGTCGGACACCGGAAGAGCCGGCAGCCTGGTCGCCTGATGGGGGAGCTCTCCCCGCCCTTGGGGTCGAGACCCGGACAGTCTGAGTATCCGGGTTAGGAGAACCCATCCTCGTATCCGGAACCTCGATCTCCTCGTCTACTGGTTCGGATGAGGCAGGAGACTCGGCAGCTTGGTGAAGTGAGTCGCCCAAGGGGCCTTGTTCCTGGTCGTTCGCAGTATCACCGCCAGTCGCGGATTCTATGTTCTCAGTCGGCTCCTCTGCCTGACGGTTGTCCGCCTCCCGGTTATCCATCTCCACATTCTCCGAGTCACTAACGGTGACTTGAGCGCTAAAAGAAAGATGAAAGAAGGCAGTTAGCAATGGTGATTGAAAATTGTCAGGTATCAAAGGGTGTCATATAGCCAAAAACTTACCCGGTGTTTATGGCGTAATCCGGCGGGAGCTCGCCACTGGAAGCAGACGAAGATGTCAAAGGGACCGACAGTGGAACCCGGAATTGCCCGGCATGTGGATGGTTAGGAGAAGGGTGGCGCTGAGGAGAATTGGAAGGACGAAACGAAGGAGCACTAGCACGGTGGACGGGGGAGGTAGAGATGCCCGGGTTAAGGGGATCCTCACCCGGGGAACTCCGAGTTACTCTGCGCTTTGCTGGAAGAGAGTCCTTCAAGTACGACGAGTTTGATAATTGATGGTTAAGTCGTCGCATGGCATCAAAGGAGTAAGGTTCAGAGGATATAGAAGAGAAAGGAACCTTGGACACTGCCCCTCTGGATTTCCTCTTGGCTCCGACTGTTACTTCCTGATCAGATTCGGTGGCCTCCGGGTCGTCCTCATCCTTCTCTTCTTCGTCCTCCAGCTCTGCGAGCCGAGTATGTATTGATGGAAAAGGTTAAATGGGAGGAAAAGGATGTAAGTAAAGATAATACCAGATCTGGGCAAGTACCTTCACTATCATCGGCCGGCTCGTCCTCTTCTTCCGGGTCTCTGGAAGGAGGGGAGGGTTCAACTCTCCAGAAGGGATCATCAGCCTAAGATAAAAGGATGAAATTAAGGGTTAGAAGCTGTATCAAGTCAAAGTGTGGAAATAAGTTATGAATATCGGGTCTTACCGCTGGAGCCGGGTTTTCCCGAGTGAATGGGGGTAACCCGGCGATGTTCTTTATCACCTCTAGCTTCTCTGTCAAGAAGCCCTTGATGGTCTTGTTGGTATCGCCGGTCGCAAAGCTCTTGGTGGAGTATCGGAGTGCGTCCGTGGTGTGCCCCGAGTACTCGCACATTAATTTGGTGCGGATGGAGTTGGGTTGGATTCGAAAATCAACCCACGTTTTCACTAAATTGAGCCCAAGGAGGCCTTGGGCTGAGAGGATGGCTATTTTAGCTAACAAGGGAAGGATCGCCTCCCTGTCTGAGTCAGGGGCAAAAGCATTAAAAGACTCGGAAGGCTCGAGGAGACTCTCCGAGTAACCCGGCAGTTTCTTCTCGCTGTCTGGGGAGGTATCATGGCAGTAAAAGAATGATAGCTGCCAGTGCTTGACATGGGAGTTTAGATTGAGGGTTGGCATCGGTGAATTCTTGCGGCGTTGGATGGATACCCCGCCGCAGGTAAGAAGTGCCCCGTCCCCGCTTTCGCGGCACGGCTTACACTGGAATAGCTCGATGAAGAGAGTCAAACTTGGCGGTACGCATAAGTACGACTCGGATAGAACGATGAAGTGGGTAATGTTCAACATAGAGTTAGGCCCTATGTCAAATACCCGGAGGCCATAATGGTTTAGGACCTCCCTAAAGAAAGGGTGACCCGGGGGACGGAATCCTTGGGTCACGTGCTCTATGAAGCAGATTACCTCATTATCGGCGGGTGTGGGCCGGGTCTCGTCGCCCGGTGCTCTCCAGTGAATATCCTTCTGGGAAGGGAGAATTCCTAACTCGGCTAGCCCGTCCAGCTTGGCCTTTGTAACTGTGGAACGCCCCCAATTGGCGGATATGGTCTGGGTTGCCTTTGCCTGAGTCGGCTGTTTTCCTTGCCATTTGGGAGCCATGGTATCAACCTGCAAAACACAAGAAAAAGAGGTACAGGAAATAAGACTCGGAAGTATTGGATTATCCGAGTCTGGGATATCAAGAAAGTGTGAAAACTAAGAACTATCCGAGTATCACGCCATGAAGTGGAGATTGCAAGGTATCCGGGTATTAAGTATAACTATGGAGATTATTGGTCACTTACGTACGGAAAAGTGTTTGGGGAAGACGGATGGTTGCCCATGTATCTACTGCAAGCAAAATAGCCGGAAAAGGAGGATTTTCCGGGTGTCAATGTTATGTGCGGAAAATTGAGGTGAAATGGATCTAGATCGGAAAACTTGCAAACGATTCTACCAAGAGATTGGTGATTAATAATGATAGGAGGGTGGTGTGTGATCATCAAACAGGTTGTTGAAGAAGTTGGCAAGCATTTAAGCCGTCTAAATTTGGTGTGAAAAAAAAAACGGCCCACAGGTTGACCTAGATCCAGTCTGGGGTGAATCGAAAAATTGCGAGGCTAAATTAAACAAGTACAAGGAACTTACTGGGAGATGTTGGAGTTTAGCGCGACGACGGTGGACGGCGTGGATCGAGTGCCCCTTTGCGATTCTTGGCGAGCGGGGTGAGCGCGCAGCGGTGAAGTTTGGCGGCGGCGCGGGATGGCTCGGAAGCGGACGCGGCCGGCGGTGGCTCTGCTCCGGCGGCGAGCACGAAATTCCTGCGGTGGTGTTACGAGAGCGCAAGGAGTGAGGAAGGAAAGAAGAGGATGGAGTGAGCCGTTGGGTTCTAGGTCATCCTCTGAACACTATTTATAAGGTGAGGGTGAACTTATCCCGACGGCCGGAAGCCGGAAATTAGGGGGGAATGGTTATCCACGCGGATCCTGCGAGATATGCTTCGAGTATTTGGCAAGGTACATGGACAAAAAAGAGAAGGAGATCCACCCCGTGATATCAGGGTTGATTATCGAGTATAGAATCTTGACATTATTATCAGTATTCAGACCTGGAAAGTTAAGCCAAGTACTTTGGGAAAAGCCGGGTTACTATATGGCCACCATGGAGTTAGGCCTAGCTATCTATCGAAGCACCTTAACCCGGCCTCCATACACTTGTGTATTTGATATTCTGCAGGGAATAGCGAGCGCTTCAAGAAAGGATCCGTGAAGCCCAAGCTATTCTGGGGACTACTGATGGAGGGATAATAATTCGGTAGGCCAACTCCAAGGTGTAACCCGGCCCAAAGGACGCTGCGCAGGATCCGGCTAAGGATAAAGAAACTTCTGGAAGGCCCAAGTTTGTAGGCCTAGTAACCCGGATTGTGGGTTACTTTAAAGGAAGGTTTGGGTTTGTATGCCGTGTCCGGGTAGGATCCAGGGTGCGCCTTGGAGAGTAAGCCATGGGGGGTACGGGTGCTTTATAAACCGACCCCTAGGTCTAGTCGAGAGAGATCTAAGAACCCTAGTAGTACCAGTTGATATCGAGCATCCAGTGTATACGAGAGATCGAGTTAATATATTGATATCGGAGACTCGGCGACTTGATTGCCGGCTACCAGATCGAGTTCCGTCATGTTTTCCTCTGAGCTAAACCCTCTCCCAAACACTTGTGTCGTCTTGCCCCAAGATCAGTTACCCCCGGTAACGTCTGCCGTGATAATCCCACGACAGGTAGCAAGGTGGAACAAATTTCTTGGTTGTGTTATATTTAGGCCCAAGTAACACCCAAGTCAATGGTAGGGCCAACCTCTTGGCAAGATTTCCCCAGTTCTGTCGGATCCGGGAGTTTCGAGCTCTAAGTAGTCGTGGAACCCGCTAGAGAGAATCTGACGCCGGTGAAGCCCTACATAGAGAGTGAGGGAATATTTGGCATCCAAGAACCATGCCACACTCTAACACATATGGTATGGAATACCATGTGCTTTGGTGGCATTCATACGCTCCGGAGTCCCTCTCCGGGGAAACCCTAGCCCCGTTGGTTAAAAAGATGGAACCGCCGTTCTGGCCTCTCCGCGTACATGAGCCGGAAGGGGGTAGAAAAGTGGAACCGATTGCTTGGTTTTGTTAGGTTATGTCCAAGGAATACAAAAGACAATGTTAGGGCCCACCTCTTGGCAATATTCCCCCGTTCCACCAGATCCGGGAGTTTCGACTCTAAGTACTCCTAGAACCTGCCAGAGAGAATCCAACGCCAATGAAGCACTAACAAAGAGAGTGAGGGAATCTTGGTCATCCAAGAAACTTTCCACACTCTATATCACACATGGTATGGCATACCATGTGTTGTGGTGGCATTCAGACGCTCCGGAGCCCCTCTTCGGAGAAACCATAACCCCTTGGGGAAAAAGACGGAACTCCCATTATGGCCCCTCTACGTGTGCCGGAATGGGGTAGCAAGGTGGAACCAATTGCTTGGTTGAGTTATATTAGGCCCAAGGAACAACCAAGTCAATGGTAGGGCCAACCTCTTGGCAAACTTTCCCCCATTTTGTCAGATCCGGGAATTTCAGGCTCTTTGTAGTCGCGGAACCCTCCAGAGAGAATCCGACGCCGGTGAAGCCCTAACATAGAGAGTGAAGGAATATTTGGCATCCAAGACCCATGCCACACTATAACACTTATGGTATGGCATACCATGTGCTGTGGTGGAATTCATATGCTCCGGAGCCCCTCACCGGGGAAATCCTAGCACCGCTGGGGAAAAAGACGGAACCGACGTTCTGGCCTCTCCGTATACATGAGCCGGAAGGGGGTAGAAAAGTGGAACCAATTTCTTGGTTGTGTTAGGTTAGGTCCAAGGAACACCAAAGACAATGTTAGGGACCACCTCTTGGCAAGATTCCCCCCGTTCCGCCAGATCCGGGATTATTTGCTCTAAGTAGTCCTGGAACTCGCCAGAGAGAATCCGACGCCGGTGAAGCCCTAACAAAGAGAGTGAGGGAATCTTGGTCATCCAAGACACTTGCCACACTCTATATCACACAAGGTATGGCATACCATGTGCTGTGGTGGCATTCAGACGCTCAAGAGCCCCTCTTTGGAGAAACCTTAGCCCCTTGGGGAAAAAGACAGAACTGCCGTTTTGGCCCCTCTACGTGAGCCGGAAGGGGGTAGCACGGTGGAACCAGTTGCTTGGATGTGTTATATTAGGCCTAAGGAACACCAAAGTCAATGGTAGGGCCAACCTCTTGGCAAGATTTCCCCCATTCTGTCAGATCCGGGAGTTTCGGGGTCTAAGTAGTCGTGGAACCCGCTAGAGAGAATCCGACGCCGTGGAAGCCATAACACAAAGAATGAGTAAATATTTGGCATCCAAGACCCATGACACACTCTAACACACATGATATCGCATACCATGTGTTGTGGTGGCATTCAGACGCTCTGGAGCCCCTCTCCGGAAAAACCCTAGTCCCTTGGCATACCATGTGTTGTTCTTTCGAATGTCGTCCAGGTAAGTACCCCTCGAGTGTGCCTACAGGCCAACACAACTTGAACGTTCCAAGATGCCAATACAATGTATATTACATGCTGAAAAGGTGGGATAATCCCACGCGTGGGAGGAGTGAATGCAGTTTGCCGTCTCCACTTCCACATGCGTGTCAACAGTGCAGTTGCAATTGAGTTAATATCGCCACTTTCCACACACCTGCATTTTATCTGTTCTTCCCCCTCTCGTTCCCCATGCCGAAATCTGTTCGCTTCCTCCTCTCTTTCTCACCAACGATGTCGTCTTCACCGATCTCCTCTACGTCTAAGAAGAGGAGGACCGAGGATTCCCTAGCAGCCGGGTATTTGTTTCAACGTACAAACATTCATTTTTTATTCCACCTTTTGGATTTTTTCATGCATCTTCTTACAAAAGTTCCTACAGGGTCGGTTGTTCCACTGAGAAACCTGGTTCAGTCCTAGACCACACTTTCCTTTCGAGGCAGGTTCTAGATGCCAAGGTCACCATGGGGCAGATCGAAATCCGGAACCAGGACATAGCCAGGACAGCGAAAGAGATCCTCGCGAATGCCAAGCGGGAGACGAAATAGTATGCACTCGAGCTGGAGCAGAAGCATAGAGCTTTGAGGGCTGCTACCAGCATGGCTGAGATTCTGCTGGTACACCATGACTTGGGTAGGAAGACGGAACAACTCTGGAATAAGATTCAGATGCAAGACCAGGAAGCTGATCTCATCCACGGCAAGATCAAAGTGCTGGCCAAGATCTAAATCAATTTTCTCCTGCGTGAGCGTGTTTGGGGCTTGTCCTAGGTAGTATTTCTGTTATGATTTTATTTCAGTTTAATTAAGACTAATTGTGTACTGCCATCCAATGTTAAAGTTTGTGACCGAACATATATTGAAGTACTCCCCTCCATTCACATATAGTTTGCGTTCTTGGCAAATTATGTTTTTTCAGATTTTGTTTTTTGAACGTACAAAAAATTCCAAGGAGAGCCTACCACGAGTTAAATTAAAAAGAAGCCAACTCTGCATGAAGCTTGCTTGCATGCATTGGTCGTGGATGCATCCCATGAGACGTGGGATCCCGCTGTCAATGACTCAAAGTCAAGGAAAAGTCCGGCCAGAGGTTAGTCAGAGGATCCGCGCTGGTTGTGCACGTACACACAACGAATCTGACCTACGTGGCAACGCACGTACGTTGCGTACGTGTCAACATACCGCTGCGTGCGTGCAGTTCGTGCCAACATACCGCTGCGTGCGTGGGTTCCTTGGTGGATTCCTCGTCTTCTCCCCCCCTCCCCCCTCTTCGTCTCCCCCACAACGCTCTATTTAGGGTTTTCTCCTCCCTCCGCTCGTTTGTGCATTTCTTCCCCAGAAACCAGCAGTTCTTCTCCTCGAAGCAAAATCAGTTGTCCCTCCGCCGCTCGTTCGTGCCTTTCTGCTCGTCGCCACCGACGATGTCATATTCTGCCGCAATAAGGTGTTTGTTTGAACACGATTTGTTTCAATGGTTCTTCTTCCTTCATTTCAATTCCACCTTTTCAATTCCTCTGGATTTATTTCAACATCTAGTTCCCCTTCATGAAGCGCCGGTAGTTCCAGTGTCCGCACTGGATCACCTTCGCTGTTGGGGCCTGTGGGCGTCGTCGATTCGCTCAAGACCCATTTGGCAGAACTGGACGAGGAGTTAAAGAATATGGAAGAGGAGTGTAGGGAGAATGGTTGCAAGGCTAAAGCAGCTATTGCCTTCTATTAGGAGGCAGAAAGGGCTGCGTCGGAAATATGCCGTGAGCTGAATGAGAAGCTGATGGAAAACGTCGACATACTGAGCACGGTCTCATTCCTCGAAAAGAAGATTGAGCTAAAAGATAGGGAAATTGTTCTCCTCCGCAGGGAACTCAAACTGGCCAAGAAAGGGGCGTTCCTCCCAGAGCAGGGCTTCAAATTAAGCTCCATTGCTCCTGTGTGAGCGTGTTTGGGGCTTGTCCTAGGTTACCTGCTATACATTTCTTTCAGTTTAAGACCTGTTGTGTGTGCACTGGCAAGCTTATCGCAGATTTGTGTCGAACTATGTTTAAGTTGTGTTTACTAATTTTATTGTTTATCTCAATAATTTGTTTCTTTAGAATGCTCAGGAATATTTGGAGTATGTTTGAAAGTAATCACTACAAATGAGATAGTTTGCAACAACAATTCTCATGAGATAGTTTGGTAGGACAACAAAAGACAATATTTCTGGTACTACCACAAGGTTATATGAGATAGTTTTGGTAGGACAACAAAAGACAACATTTCTGGTACTACTACATCTATACACGAGGAATATACATGCTAATTAATTAAACAATTTAACACAAGTTCTGACCACCAAACTAGCTGATAAAACAACAACACAAGTTTGTTATCATTCTCTAAAATTACTCAGAACTTCTCACCAACTATACTGCCAAGTTCACTGCCCCCATCGTCCTCTACGACCAGCCTAATATAGTCATTCGTCATCTTTACCTGTATGACGATGAGATCATCTATTTGCAATCTCAATTGAACAACGAATTCAGACCAGCCCTCAGTAAACTTGAAGTAATAAGGTTCTTCTCCTTCATCAGTGCGATATGAATCCAACACTATGTTGGCCCCACCAGCTTTCATGCATATACGAGATTGCCTGTCTCTTGGAAGTATATACCCTTTTATGCATTTCAAAGGGACATCCTGACCAAGTACAGTTAAGACTGATATCATAAATGCATAGATAGCTAAATGACATTTTTTCAAATTAAGCAGGAAAAGAATGATCATGTAATTAACTATCCAACTCATTAAGTTTTTCTTGATCCTGCACCCTATGCACAAAGAACTGAGAGACTATAATGTGCTCCCCATTTTCCAGGTCCATCTTATTCTGCTTGTAAAAAGCCCAGAATATCGCATTCATTTCAGAACCACTGACCTCACATGGGTACTCAAATAGGCTCTTCTGTAGTGTCAGATGGTACGATAGGACGACACTCTGATCGCAAAGGGAAAAACACGTGAATGTGCAATTACATATCCAAGGCAATCTTCAAAAGTTTGAAACATATATTAACTAACTAGTAAATTAATGTGTAAGGAAAACAAGCCAACGTGCAATTACATACCAGGGTCTAGAACCCAAGATTTGACCTCATTGTTTGCATTAGTTACTCGAACGTCAAACATACCGAATAGATCATCATAATCAAACCTCACAAGATTTTTCGGTTGAATGTCATAAGCTTAACAAAATGCTGTCCAATATGGTCCACATATATAAGTCATTCCAGGCCCATGTTCCACGTAGACGTGTTATTCATTGACATTGCAGACAATCCATGCCTTATGTGGACCAACAACAAATTGATGTATACGCTTATGGAAAGAACAAGGTAGATCCTACATAGTACACATATATACAATTTAATAGAATAAGCACACATATATTCGTCAACAAATCAAAAGCTCAGGAACAACATAATGGTAGTGTCAAGGATACTTACTGTCGCTTGACGACAAAATTCTGTAGACACCCTCATCCTCACTCTAAAAGTCAATAATGGCAGTTCATTGCCGGCGAGACACATGTCAGATTCATGAGAACATAACTCACATAAGTTTTGAGTCATTCCTGATTTTTAAACACAAAAAACAAGCGTATTAATTAGAACAAATTTCATGATACAACTACACAAATAACAGCAGTAATGATCTACATAAATACTACCTAGGCAACTGACGATTGGTCAAAATAATCACTTCTAAATTTGGCAATTAATTAGGAAAGACCAACAATGGTTAATAGTAAGATTATGCATTCGCTTAATTAAATGGAGCATTGGCTAAATTGCATGCATATTGGGGAGAGGAAGTGGGTGGGAGGGTCTCTAGATGAACATTAATGCTAATTGTGCCTAACTCTGATATTATTTGGTTTTGAAAAAGTGACTAATAAACCGAGATGGAGTACAATTTTAGTACTAAATCAGCACAATCTGCAGAAACCCCTGCAAAATACTAGTACTAATTAGTACTCCCCTCCGTTATGGTAAGCCTTTCTAGCAAGCTAGTTTATGGAACGGAGGTAGTAGTACTACTTGTACTGTTCATCCGCCATGGCCGGCAAAAAAACCCAAGCAGATTCAAACCGATGATGACCGCCGATGACGAGGGTGCTTACCGATGGTGAAGATCGTCGTCGTCGGTGTTTTGCTGACCCTTTTTGTCGTCGCCGATGATGACCCCAGCAGCGGATTCGGCCACACGTACCGCTGCATGCATGCACGCGAAAATGTGAGATTCACTCTCCTCGCGCTCGCCATGCGCGCAGAGGAAAAAGAAAGGAGAAGGGAAATAGAAGAACCTCTGTAGCGCCCTACCTTTTAATAAAGATAGAACACCTGTGTAACCTGCTATTCCCGGGATCACTGATAGCATACACATGACAAAATGTAGTATTCATTGCAGTAGCATCATTCTACAACGTTGATCCAATGGATAAGAAATAAAAATAACCTTACAATTGGCATAGTCATCATAGACTAACCTAATAACAAGGTTTCAAAGTAAACACAGCGGAAATAATACATCAATGAGCCTTCTTCATCTTCATGCGCCACAGGCAGAACATGTTGGCGATAGACTCGAGATCCTAAACGAAATCCTCACTCGTCTTCAAATTCATCTGCACGTTGGAATATGCAGCCCCCACGAGGGAGGAAGTCAGTACAAACAATGTACTGGCAAGTGACACTTGTATGGTGGCAATTTTGAGGAATAACTAGCTACATGATATTTGGCTGGTGGAGTCTGGGCTATTTGCGTAAAGCCAGTTTTGTCCTATATTTGATAAATCATTGAAGAATATTTGAAAACCAACATGGGTAGACACACCATGTAGTTTGGTAAAGGCATCATGGGTAGACACACCATGAAGTTTGATAAAGTCATCATGGGTAGACACACCATGAAGTTTGAAAATCATCATGGGTAGACACACCATGAGTTTGAAAATCATCATGGGTAGACACACCATGAGTTTGAAAAGGGTAGCACAGAGGGGTAGACACACCATGTGCTCTAGGAAAAGGTTTCTAGCATGTTTTAATTCATTCAGAAAAGGTGAGGAGATCCTTCAGCACCAACTATGTCTAGTTTGCTCAAATTTCCCATAACCGGGGACACGGCTAAGATCTTAGTTTTTAAAACTCTGCAGAGGTTGTGCACTTTCACCTTGAGACTCATTTTCCCCGAGAGAAAAATGAGACAAGATCTTTGGGAAGAGGGATTCAACCATACCAGCATGACTCGACGCTCCTAAAATTCTACCACCCCATGTCATACAATAGGATGAACCCCCACAACTTACTTAATCTTGGCAGAGCCCATATTACCTCAAGGCTGCACTGGAAGCTAACTATGCATGGAAGACCTAAAGATCTCTTTAGTCCTGGGTGGCAATCCACAAGTGTACCCTCAGGTGACAACCACCACATCCATGGCCCTGGGAGTGGTTACCCAGGTGACAACCACCACAGACATGGCCCTGAGTAGCCACTCAACATAATCCAAGCAATTACCAATCCACCCAGGTGTTTCATTGGGTTGTTAATTTTCAATTTTCAAAGTATCACAACCCAATAAATAGCAGCAACAATTGTGATATTGTTCTAGCATAGCTAAACTAGTACCTAGCAGGGGTTTCAGGTTGACTACACTCTACTAGGTGTTCTAAGCATATCATATACTTTGGAAAATAAATAAAATCACCTATGATGCATACTACTGAAAACACTAATGCAATAAAAAGTGGGACATGAGCATCACTTGCCTTGTGGAAGTTGGTATAGAAACACTCTCTTCACAATAGAACGTTGCTCTCCATACAATCTAAACCATATGAATGAATAACAATAAACAATCAATTCACCAACAAACAAACAAATACAACTCAATATACAATACAGAAGCATAACAAGTTATTCAACTTGATTGGTGTTAACATGGACAAGGTTTTGACACATAATTCAATATGCAAAAAGAACTAAGTGTTTGATCATGGGGTTTCCCATTGGTGGTTAAGGGTTGTCAAGGAACATCACTTCACTAAATATACAAAAGAAGTGGATGTGATATGGTTTAGGGTTTAACACTTAATTCAATGTACAAAAGGAATTAAGATGTTTTAGGTCTTGCTTTCCACAATGCCAAAAATGCTTGTTCCAGGGGTCCTAGGGTTGGTATTTTATCACAAGGATCACACTAGGCTTTGGTCTAAGGGTTTTAGAAAACAAAATCATGATCAACATGATTCACTTCATGTTTTGGGTAATAGGGTTGAAACAATTTACAACATGACTTGTAAATTTACAAAGGGTTTAGGGTTATGGGTTTCTGGTCCAAAAGTTATTGTCACATGGTCAACATGGCATGGGTGTTGGTTTTGATCAAAATGGTCATACCACAATTTTCCTAAAGGAGGTTTCATTAAACAATAGTTGAAGTATGATGATTGACTACTATGGGTGGTTTATATGACAAAGATTGCATGTAATGGGTTCTCTGGTCACAGATAGGTTGGGTACTGGTTTCTCTGTTCTAAGGTTAATAAATGGAACAATTTTCCAGAAGAAAATTAATTAGAATTATTTATAGAATTAAAACTAGGTGCAAAATACTCAAATGACTATTTAAATTCTAATATCCATTTTAATTGGTTCAATTATTATTTTGGGACAGAGGATATGAAATTACACATCCTAAGGATTCCAAAAATATTTTATTTGCAATTTTTGGATTTGTAGAATTTTAATTATGCCAGAATTCATTAAATAGGCATATTTTAATTTGAACAAATTTTAAATAGTCAAAATTGAATTTGGACAGTGCCAAAAGTTTCTACATGTTCAGGGGATTTCAAAAAGTCCAAGTTTGTTAAATTTGGCTAAGTGGATCAAAAGTTATGATGATTCTAATATGTAGGGGCTTTTCTGCAAAAGGCTAAAAAGATTTTATTCGGGATAAAATGGAAAAAAGGCCAGGCTACGTGGCTTCCTGTGATTGGACAGGGATGCTGACCGTGCATCTACGTGGCTGCTGACGTGGGCACGCTGACTGGGATAAGTCATTGGATCTGGATCGTTGAGTCCAGATCCAACGGTTACTTACCCCTTCACTCGGGGATCTAATCTCGTCCGTATAAAGTAAATTGGACGGCGGAGAGAGAAAGGGGACTTCACCGGAGGGGATGTTGCCGGAAAATGGTGCAAGGTGGCCGGCGTTCGCGGAATCTCGACGACGGCGATGCTCCAGGGCTTCTCCGGGATCGGCGCATGCATGGGATGGTGCAGCTCGACAAGACGAGTTCGATGGTGGAAACGACGACGGCTGCAGATGGCGGGAGCGACGGAGGCGAGCGGCACCCGAGGCGGCGACGGGGCGGTCTCCGACGAGCTCGTTCCTCGCTGCTCTATTGCGCAATAAATCACATGGTGGCATCAGGGGGTGCGCCGGGTCAAGAGAGGGACGGAGGCCAAGACTCGGTGGCGGGGTCGCACTCACCGCGCCGGTATTGGAGAATCACGGTGGCGGTGGAGATAACTCCGGCGAGCAAATTAGACAACCCTGGGACACTAGTCGACGTGGAGGAAGAGGGGAAAGAGAGAGGAGGGTGTGGGGGTTCGCGGGAGCTCTTTACCGAGGGGGAAGGGGGCTCGGTCGAGGAGATCGTGGGGTGGCCGTTTCGGCCGATCGTGGCGCGGAAGAATCGGACGGAGGTGGGGGATGACAGGTGGGGCCGGGCTTCTGTTGGGCTGGCAGCGCGCTGCGCTGTGCGACAGGTAGGTGATGGCCTGGCTTGGGCTGGCCTGTTTCTTTCTCTTTTTTTTTTGTTTGAGTCTTTTTTGTTTTCTGATTTCTTAATTAATTCATATCTTTTATTCGGAAATTCCAATTAACCTCAAACTAGTTTCTAAATTCTTGTAAAATAATTATCTTTCAATTATGAACATAAATGTGTTGTTTCCAACACATTTCAATATTGAATTTTGAAAATAGGGATCATGCCTTAATAACACTAAAAATTATTTTAAATCGAAAATAACAATTAATTGGAATTAGGGTCTAATAAAATAAAGAGAGGTGGCCTCAATGTAAATATTGGTTTTCAAGGTCTTTACTTGTTTTCAAAAACAAAATATTTACAAAAACACTTTATTGGCCATTTCTTGATATAATACATGAAAGGCATAATGAAAATATTTTTGTTCACATGAAACAATTTTGGAGGCATGGAGAAAATATTAGAGATAGTAATTCTCTAATTTTTTTAATATCATAAACATTTCATATTTATAAAGGGGTTGAAAACATGTTTGTAAAGAGGTTTGTTAAGAAGAAATAATTTCTCCTTAAAATGAAAACTATATTTGAAATAGGCTTAGGGTTTAAGGAAGAAAGGTAATTTGGATTCCTAAATTCAATTTTCATTGGAATGTGTATTGTTTTGTTTTGTTTCCAACATCTCATTTGGTTTTTGATGACTTGTTTAACAAGCAAACAATAGTTTCAATTTTTTGTGATTTTTTTAGTTTCTCTAAAAAAAAATCAGGGATGTTACAACCTCGCGGCTTGTGAAGAAGAACAGCGGCGGTGGCGGCGGTTTTCTCCCCATGTAGAAAAACAACGGGGGTTTTCTCTCACTGGAAGGGGACAAAGTGATCTCTCTCCGCGTCTGTTCGGCTATTAACTGAAGTGGAGAATAAAGTCCAACGAAAATCAACCAGTGGAAGACATATAGGTCCAACGGGAACACGTGGAGAACCCACGAAAATCCCGTTGCCGCCTTGCCATCATGCCGAGCTAGAGGGGCTGGCATGTGGGACCCATCACTGCTCAGACCAAAATCAGGTTTGGAAACTAGATCCAGTTCTCTCCACCCTTGGCTGTGCCGGCGGCAGTGGCGACGGCGTACGGTGCTCTCCACGGAGCTCACCCCTTCCGTCCTTTTTTCCTGGGCTGTGCAAGCCGCCAGAGGCTCATCCTGTCGCCCCCACCACCGCCCCCTCCGCGGCTGCCGTCTCCTCGCCTGCCCTCCACGGCTTACATCGCCGATGCTCCCCTTCCGGCCGCATTCCCCGTGCACGCCTGTACTGTTTGACTAGTTGGGGCTCCCGTTCTGGCCGCCTCCGCAAGCCAAGGTAAAGAACCCTCCCATCCTTGTGCTACTTGCTAAGAAAGTAAGAATACCTAGAACTGTTAACTGTTCTGCCAATTGATTAGTTTTCTCATGGTCTGTTATTAGTTTGTTCATGGTTAGTGATTTGATGTTTGTTAAACTCGATTAGTTTGTTCTGCAAATTGAGTAACCTGTTATAAAAATGAGTACCCCCTTTCAGACAAATCCAATAATAGCTTGTTTATCTCTTTAAGAGATGGATAGGCGTTGTATTTCAAGTGGTAGACCTTGGACCCCTCCATATGGTTATGGAATCAAAGAGTTCTTAAGCTTAAGGAGATAAACGGCGATAATTGTCGTGTTCGATGCCCATGCATGAGGTGCCTAAATATGAAGATGCAGCATTTTGGAGAGATGACCCGGCACTTACATATCCACAAATTTTCCAGTACCTACCTTCGGTGGATACATCATGCAGAGCCAAGTGATGTCGTGATTATTGAAGATCCTCCACATAATGATGGAAATGGTGGTGATGAGGATGATAATGCCGGTCATGGGAATCATAATATGGATATGGATGACGAACATGACGGAGATAGAGAAGCCGATGAAATGGAAGAAATGTTGAAAGACCTCACGGGAGAAACAGCCCATGAAGGAACAGAAACTGAGGTTGAAGGTGGGTATGATAAAGTATTTGAAAAAATTTGTTGGCAGAGTCAGAGCGCCCGCTTTACCCGAGAAATAAACACGTCGATAGGCTGGCATTAATGATAAAGCTACTTCATCACAAATCATATTACCGGGTCAGCAATGTTGCTTTTGATGCTTGGATGCGTATATTTGCCAAGGCACTCCCAGACGGCAATACACTGCCCAAATCATATAGAGAAGCAAAAGCTTATATGAAGGAGATGGGTCTTTCATATGACAGCATACACGTGTGCCCAAACAACTGCATACTTTTCAGAGGGGATTATGTTGATAAGGACAACTGCCCAGAGTGTCAAGCATCAAGGTGGAAGTATCCGGAGAGAAAGAGATCTCTTGTTAAAGTGTTGCGTTATTTTCCTTTGGCACCGAGTCTGAAGAGATTGTTTGCTTCAAGGAAAACAACGGAGAACATGCAGTGGCATGCGTTAAAGAGGAAGCCTGAAAAGGACATATTGACTCACTTGGCTGATGGTGCAGCGTGGAAGGCTTTCGACGATGAATTTAAAACATTTGCGGGCGATCCTAGAAACGTAAGGCTCGGCATTGCCTCTGGTGGCTTCAATCCCTATGGAACCTTGAGCACAAGCTACATCATGTGTCCTGTGTTTGCCGTGCCGTACAACCATTCACTAGAGGAGTTCAATGATCCATCATACTGCATGATTTGCTTGCTAATCCCTGCCAAAACAAGTCCTGGAAACGACTTTGGTCTTTTCATTCAGCCGTTGCTTGGAGATTTGCAGGACCTTTGGAAGGGTGTGCGGACTTATGATTCATTTTCTAGGGAAATGTTTGATCTTCGTGCTGTGGTACTCTGGTGCATACACGACTACCCAGCTTGTGGCACTATGTCTGGGCGTACCACTCAAGGCTATGCTGCATGCCTACATTGTGACAAAGATCCTCTATCAATGCCCATAACCAACAAATTGTGCTACATTGGGCACCAATTTTTCCTCCCCCATGACCACTTGTGGCCGGGAAAGACAGACCTTCGAGGTAAAAATTTCGTCAAGAATGAGCGGCCGGAATCATTTACTGATAAAGAGTTAGAAGCTGAGCTGGAGAAGGTTAGACATCTAAAATCAGGAATTGGTCCCTAGAGCATCAGCAAGAAGAGGAAGCATGGAGAACCTACACTGATCTGGAAGCGTAGGCTTGGTTGGTGGGACTTGCATTACTAGCCAAAGTTGAAGCTTCGGCATAATCTCGACATGATGCACATCGAAAAGAACATCTTAGACATCATCCTTGGCACCGTCCTTGAACTGGACGGGAAGAATAAGGACACCGTCAATGCCAGGAAGGATCTTCGTACCCTTGGAATTAGAAAAAAATGCAGCTGGATCCACCGGTAATGCCCCCGGACATGGACCTGAAGAAATATAAATGTGTAATGAAATATGGAAGCTATACCCTAAACAAAGATGCAAAGACAAAGCTATGCCAGTTTCTATTTGACTATACATATCCAGATGGTTCTTGTTCCAACATGTCCAACTGTGTCAACGTACAAAGACGCAAGATCTCGGGACTTAAAACCCATGACTGCCAGATCCTGTTGCAGAGAACATTATCTGCTGGGCTGCGGGGATTATTGAAAGACGATGTGTATCGGGCGATAGGTGACCTAGGCAAATTTTTCAAGGACTTGTGCTGTAAAAGGTTGGAAAGAAGTGTTCTGCTCCATCTGAAAGCTGAAATCCCAGTAATCATTTGCAGTCTTGAAAACATCTTCTCGCCGGCGTTTTTTGATGTTATGGTCCACCTGGCTGTGCATTTACCTAACGACGCTTTGCTTCGAGGCCCTGTGAACTATGGGTGGATGTATCCAATCGAGAGGATGTTGTGTACTTTGAAGAGATATGTGAGGAACATGGCACATCCATAAGGTTCAATTGCAGAGGCGTACATTGCCTCCGAGTGCTTGAAATTTTCCTCTAGATACTTGAAAGAAGATATTGAGACAAGGTATAACCGGCAACGGAGATATGAGGTTCAACAAAAAGTTGAACGTGAAGAATCATCTTGTGATGTGTTTGGCCATGGTGCGCGTTTAGTTGGAGCATATAGTGCGATCAATCATGATAGCACTAAGACCCTATCAACAGAGCTTCATAGAATGGCTTGGTATGTCCTAAACAATTGCAGCAAGGTTACAGGCTATATCCAGTATGTTCCCTAGTCTAAATTTTATGTTACCCTACACATTGTATACCTCATAGTTACCGGAGTTTAATAACTCTTCATGGTTTGCAGAAAGTTCAGGACAAAGCTGGAGGAAGAAAGGACACCTGATGTCGAAGTTAGGGTTGACCAGGATTTTCCAAGATCGTTCAAAGAGCATGCAAGTTTCCTTTTGCATTTCTCTTTGACCTTTTGCATTTCATTGCATGATTTTGACCATATTGTTTTTCTTTTTTTCTGTGGTACACAGATGATGAACAAGGCACGAAAAAGACCAGAAGTTCATGAAGATGAGTTGTTCGCATTGGCACTTGGCCCACACAGCAAAGTTAAAACATATTCAGTTTGTCATGTGAACTTAGTTCGGTTTGTCACTACTAAGCGTGAAAAAGGCAAGAAAACACAAAATAGTGGACTCATGGCTTCTGGAGATCACAACGGGGACGCAAGAGATTTTTATGGTGTCCTCAAGGAAATCAGAGAGCTGACTTACATCTCTACCGAGAAACATAAACAGACAATTGTTCTGTTTGGCTGTGACAGGTATTGTCTTGAAGCAGGCAAGGGCATGCGCAGGTTTAAACTGGAAAAATATGATAAACTGTTCAGGAGCATCAACATTTCCAATTTGTGGTATGAGGATGATAAATATATCCTGTCAACCCAGGCACAGAAAGTGTTTTATATGTCAGAAAATGTAGGGGGACAACACTGGCGAATAGTCCAAAAATTTGAGCATAGGTGGACCTTTGATGTGTCCGAACATGAGAAGGACAAAGATGAGGAGGACAATGATGAGGAGGAGAGGCCTAGTATTCTATCACATCAAGATGTCAAATCTCTGACAATGAGGATGTTCCTGCTGACCTGATATCCCATCCTCCGTCTCCGGCTACTCTGGAACGTACTGACATGGCTCCCCGCATCCTCTCAGCATATGATATTTGGGCTTATATCAAAGATCGGAAAAAGTGTCTGTGCAGCATAAGGAAGGTGAAGTACAAGATGGTGACGATGAACTAGAAGTCAGTGAGGATGAAGTAGACGACACATATGCGGAGTATGACAGTGATCCGGGTGCACTGCCCGCAGATGATAGTGATGGAGACTAGTGTTGCATGCATGTGTACAAGCTTGTGTCGAACTGATTTTGCATGGTTTGTGTGCATGCTTTTGCTGAACTGATGCGCATGCCTATTTGCATGCTGTGTGTTGAACTGTTGTGCATGCCTTCTTGCATTCTTGTGTTGAACTGATGTGCATGCGCGTGTGTATGCTTGTGTTGAACTGAAGTGCATTCTTGAATTTTCTTTGAATTCTGTTTTGTGTGTGTGTGTGTGTGATTTTTAGCTATTTGTCTCGTATATGTCAAAACCATAGCATTAAACATAGAGT
The DNA here is from genome assembly GCA_028641055.1 of Alopecurus myosuroides. Taxonomy (NCBI): domain Eukaryota; kingdom Viridiplantae; phylum Streptophyta; class Magnoliopsida; order Poales; family Poaceae; genus Alopecurus; species Alopecurus myosuroides. The sequence continues at coordinate 341,658,867 of CM054059.1, forward strand.
ACATACAAGTGCTCATAAAATTAATCGCGAACATGATATTACTCAAGTGCTACCATTACCCAATTATCTTCCTTACATTGCTAATATGCCATTACTTAACTGCCAGACATCATCATGCCAAGACACATTGCAAATAAAACTGAAAAAACCCAAATCATCAATAGATTGTGGCCAGAATCTTGAATCTTGCCTTCATGAGCAGGTTTTCCAGCAGCTTCATCAGCACCTTCTTTGTGTACCCCTTGCCGCAGCACATGATCTAGCTTCTGCCTCAGTGCACTTATCTCTTCCTGCAATGTGCTATTCTCGTCCTTCTCTCTAAACACTGCATTACATAGTTGAAGAACCACCTGTTCCTGGAATTCTGTCCATTCCGGGTCATGCCATGAGAAGTTTCCACAACCATAAGGAATGCCATACTTCTGCAACAAAAATAAGATAAAATTTAACCAAAAGCAAAATCTTGCAACCAAACTGAAACTAAAGCACGAATCTTTACCAAGCGTCTTTGGCATTTCAGGAATCTCTGTCCTGGATTATGGTCGGTCCAAGAAACACATGGCCATCTTCAAACCGCACAGACATTTTGTTTCATTGGAGTGGTCCAAGGGCGCCGGAGTGTATGGGATAGGTTTGCGGTGGCGAGGAGGAAACCCTCCTTCGTGCGACGAGCACGAACTCTCGCCGCTAGAGGTCATGCTTTCACTGCGCCATGTGAGACAGGGAAGAACCCTATAATCGCCAAGGGAGAAAGAGGAGAGGGAAATTTGGTTGCGCGCCCTCGTCAGCGGCAGCAGTGTGGTAACGGTGGAGGATTTACGGCAGCGGCGGCGGACGATTTGCTGTGGTGTGGTCGAGTTATTTGATTGGTAAGTTCAGCTGTGTCAACGGCTAAATTGGATCCCATAGTACCAATGGCTACAAACGGTGCACACGGCCTGAAGGTGGGGCCAGGCACCAAGGGCGTGGTCGTAGCCAGTCAAAGCAATCAAACAGGGCAGGATGTGTGGCCCCAAGAAAAATTCGCGACGTTCTACGTGACCAAGCAAGTTTCGTCGAAGGCAACTGGGCTCTTAGTGGGCTACTGGGCCGGAGACGAAAATCCGCGACGTAAAACTAGCAAAAAGTCGGGCAAAACCATTCTGCGACGGATCAAACCAATACATCGAGAGCAAACTCCACTTTTCAGCCATCCGCGACGGAAACCGCGCGACGTTATCAAAACGTTACGCTCAAAACATTCCGGATCACACGGAATTTGGTAGTGCATGGTAGTGCTTATGGAGGACATCACACTGCAGATAGAACCGCATAGAAGGTTCCACAATCAGGTTTATATTGGCCTACTCTCTTTAAAGATGCATGTAAATTTATTTTATCTTGTGATGAATGTCAATGAGTAGGAAATATTTCTAGAATTAATGAAATGCCTATGAGGTATTCTCTTGTTATTTAACCTTTTGATTGTTGGGGATTTGACTTTATGGGTCCTTTTCCTCCTTCGAATGGTTATACTCACATTCTTGTTGATGTTGATTATGTTACTAAGTGGGTAAGTGGGTAGAAGCTATACCTACAAAAAGTGTTGATGGTGAGACATCTTTAAAAATGCTTAAAGATGTTATTTTTCCTAGGTTTGGTGTGCCTAGATTTCTTATGATTGATGGAGGTTCTCATTTTATTCATGGTGGTTTTAGAAAAATCCTTGCTAAATATCATGTTAATCATATAATGGCCCCATCTTATCATCCTCAAACCAGTGGGCAAGTAGAATTATCAAATAGAGAAATTAAAACTATCTTGCAAAAGACTGTTAATAAATCTAGGAGGAATTGGTCTGATAAGTTTAATGATGCTTTATGGGCTTATAGAACTGCTTATAAAAATCCTATTGGTATGTCTCCCTATAAAATGGTTTATCGAAAAGCTTGTCACTGGCCTTTAGAATTAAAGACAAAGCTCATTATTATTGAAGAAGTGTATCATTCGGGTCCAGTTAAAATTGCATCCCTAAAAGATAACACTACATAAGTGGTAAATGGGAAAAGACTCAAACATTGTATTTCTAAGATTCTTATGATGAAGATGTTGATGTTATTCAAATAATGACTCCGGAGAAGTTCATTAGAGGGAAGATTCCTCAATCTGCAGAGTCTGTTTTGGTATAGGTAACAACTCTGTTAAGAAAAAGTTCATGGAATACCTTTTATGTTATAAATTATTGGTTTTTGGAAAATATAAAAAATACCGAGCCGAAGAGGAGTTGGAGGAGGTGCCCGGAGGCACCACACCACTTGGGGGTGCGGGCCCACCTCTAGCCGTGCCACCCTATGGTGTGTGCGCCCTGGAGCCCCTTTCCGACTCGTTTTCGACCTGTACTTTCCTTTTGTTACGTATATTTTTGCTATGTAACCCCCCGGACCCCCCGAGGTCCGTATATCGTTCTCTCGTCATGTTTCTATTTCGAGTTGTTTCTCCCAGGTTACATCCTCAGATCCAGAGCCACAATGTCCTCTTCCGGATATCCCAAAGACAGTTTCTTTGAGAACGTCGGCAACCCGTACATGAACGAGCTGAAGATGCATCCCAAAGAGTTGCTGATCAAGGATGGGGAGGTGCAGATTGAAGATGTTCCGGGCCCTAAAGGAGAAGGCAGTCTGGAAGCTAGGGTCGAAGAGCTGGAGCAAGAAGTCTTTAGGTACAAGAACATGGCGGAGCGTGAAGTTGACATCATCCACGGGATAAAGACAGAACAGATTGCTCAGTAAAAGAAGGAGACTTTGATGCTTTGGGAGGAGATATTCTCACTCACTGAGACCACCAACAAATTTCAAGCACAACTATATGATGTGCAGAATCAGAACTGTGAGTATGAGAACAGGTTTAAACGTATAAGTTATGCTGCTAGTTTCAGGATATTGGAGACCATGACATCATTTGTGGATGGAGAGCCTTTACCTTGAAAGTCTGATGATGAGAAGGATTCACCACCACCACCAAATAATTGATTCGTCATTGGTATTGGCATCCCCTTGGCTTGTTCCAAGCTTGGGGGAGTGTCACGGTATCACACCTTTATCTTTCACTGTTTTACCTTTTAGCAGAGTCATATCGTGAGTAGAGAAAATATCGTATAGGATGGTTTGTAGTATGGAAGTGTCACTCCTTAGTTGGTTATCATTGTATCCCTTGGTTTGAGTTGCAGTAATGACATATTAATGAGAAGTTTCATCATGTACTTGCTCTACTTTATTTTAGTTTGCAATTTTTGTTATGTGATTGATCTTGTTATTAGTATTGGTATCAATTTTGGAGCTTCAAGTTAATCTAGTTGGTTTTTAAAAAAACTTAGCATTGGTCAGTAGCGAAAATACATTCAGACTTAAGTAGAAAAGAGGGAGTTGCATGTAGATATATTATTCCATGATGTTTCTTTCTTGTTAGCCCATAAGCTTAGTATTCTCAAATAAGTTTGTTTGCACCTTCAAGGAAGATTGCATGATTGTCTTTATCATACATGTTTTGGTTTGTTTTACTTCGATTCTTATGCTTGCTACCCAACCTTGCTAGCCAAAAACCTATACTGAGAGGTAATGCTTCTTGTGCATCCAAACCATGAGCCCAAAACCTTGCCATTTGTGTCCACCACCCGTTACGCGCGCAATACGCGCTGTGTGCGTTTCTAACCGGTTCGCTTCCCACGTCGCACGATCTCTCTGCAGGATTGATCCCACTAACTCCGCTGGTAACGGCAACTCGAGGGGAGAGATAAATACCCCCTCGATTCCCTGTTCTTCTCTTTCCTGCTCATTTCAATCCCCCGCCTCTTTGTTTCTCCGCCGCCATCGAGCGCTCCGCCCACGCAACCGCTTGCTGCGCCGCCGCTCCACGCGCCGCCGGAAAGAAACGGAGAGAAACTCATCCAATCCAAACTCCAATCTCCCACCAATCTTCTCGCTTCCATGGCTCGCGGAGAGGATGACGCTGCCGCCCGCGCCGGATGGGAGGGCTCTGATGTCACGGAGGAGGACTGCCAATGGCTAGTCAATACCCGCCGTGTCCCTCCCGGCGTGCAGTGCAGGCAGCCGGACAACGAGATCGTCCCCACGCCGCAGAAGGACGAGTTCGTCGTCTTCCTCGCGCACTTCAAGCGCGGATTCGTCCTCCCCGTCTCCGACTTCTTCAAGGAGTTCCTTAACAACTTCGGGTTGCAGCCACACCATCTCCCCCCCAACGCCATGGTGATGCTCGCCTTCCACGCCGTGGTCTGCGAGGCGTTCCTCGGCGTGTACCCAACTATTCATAGTTGGGCGCGCTACTTCTTCTTCTGGAAGCAGAGCATCCCCAACCCGGGGAACACAGAGAGCGCTCGCGCAATGACGATGACGGGGAGCGCCATGATGCTCCAGCGCTCCACGGGTAGCCACCCGCGCGTTAAGGGGTTGGAGACGGTGCGCAAGTGGCAGCGCTCCTTCCTCAACGTCAAGAACATCCCCACCGAAGAAGGGAAGCCAATCCAGGACCGGATAAGGCTCCCAAGGTGGAAGAATGTGAGGCCGACCTAGCAGAATTGGGGCTACAACCCGAAGAACAAGATCGAAGACCTTGTTCAACTCGAGTCACGCCTCACCGAGTTGAAGGAAGAGGGATTTTGCCGCGACGATCCCCTCGCGTGCTGGATCTCGCGCCGGGTGCTCCCGCTTCAGCGCCGCACCACAAAATGTGCTACATGGGAGGGCCCCGGGACTGCACGAGGACCACCACTTTCGAGTTGAGAACCACAGACGTCGCCATCTGGGCGAGATCCATCGCGCAGACGTCCCTCTCCGACACCTGGCAGTACGGCTTCGTGCCGTATAGCCGCGCCAAGCCAATCGAAAAGGTTAGTCTTCTGTGCTTTATCTTTGCACTATGATACCGAGTAGAGCGTCCTAGATACTCGGGTAGGCTTCATATGCTTTGTGTTTGCATGCCCTGTCGAGTAGAAACTCTTAGCTGAACATGCTTTATGTTTGCCTGTCTTTCCGGGTAGAATTCCTTAGCCTTATATGCTTTGTGTTTGCATGCCTTACCGGGTAGAACTCCTTAGGCTTATATGCTTTGTGTTTGCATGCCTCACCGGGTAGAACTCCTTAGGCTTATATGCTCTGTGTTTGCATGCCTCACCGGGTAGAACTCCTTAGGCTTATATGCTTTGTGTTTGCATGCCTCACCGGGTAGAACTCCTTAGTTCAGAACTCAACTCATTCGTGCCATCTGCTTGTGTTTCCAGCATCTCGATCGCCAGGCTGAGGAAGATGAGGAGGTCCTCGAGGACAACTGGGATAGCGACCGAGAAGAGGACGACGTGATCGCCTACGACACCCAGGACACCCTCTCCATCCCGCATGCCATCCAGACTGGTAAGCACCAAGTTGATGCTTCTATCCGCGACTGGTCTGAGGATGACGAAGGTGACCCAGTTGGCCTCTCTGACCGCAAGTAACACAACCGTAATTCCTTTTCTGCTTCTTTAATCTCCTTTCCCCTTTTACTCTGCAGAAGATGTCGAGCATGAGGATGACGATGAGACCGAGGATCCCATCGACGTCCAGCCTCTCTCTGTGGCCGCTCCCACTACACGGAAAAGGACTGGCAGCGGTGCCCAAGAGCCTGCCGCCAAGAGGCCCAAGAGGAATGAGAAGAAGAAGAAGATCACCACCGCCAGAAGGCAACTCCCCACCCGCAAGGGGTAAGTAACTTTCATCCTAGTTGCATTCTTCTTTTGCTTCTTGGTGTTCTCTTCCCCTTTTCTGTTTCCGAACCTCCTTTTTCTTCCAGCGACCCTCTGGATGCTGACGCTGCCGCAGCCCCCACAAGCTCCAAGAGGAAATCAGTTATCGATATCGATGAGCTTGTTGACCTCTCCGACGATGAGGGTGAGCCAGCACAACAGGATGGGGCGCGTGCGCCCTCTCCTGTGAAGATTGAAGAAGAAGACGCCAGCGCCGAGAACACGGGCGCTGGTGATCAAGACGAGAACATGGAGCAGCATGCCTACACGGATCAGGGCGCGCAGGATGCTGCTCATGATGAAACACCACCTTCTCCCCCAGCTGCCTCAGCTGGGGAGAATATCGAGCAAGAAGCCGAGCACCAAGACCTTGCCGCCCTTGAGCGGCAAGATGAGAACCCCGAGCAGCAGGCAGATGAAGTTGCCGTTCAAGATGACCCCGCGGCCACGCTGCGGGTAGAAGAAACAGAAGACGTAAGACTCGATCCCGCTGCCGAGCAGCGGGTTGAGAAGACTGCAGCGGAGCCAGTCCTGCAGGACCAGGCGCAGCCAGATGTTGCGCCGGGTAGCCGGCCCGTTGTGCCGCCTACCCAGCAGGTTACTCCGCCAACTGCGCCAAGCCCTCCACCAACCAAAAGTACCACCAAGACTGCGCCAAACCTTCCGCCTAGGCCAAGCGCCAAGAAGACTGCATCCCCGTAGCAGCAGCTTCCTACCTCACGCCAAGTGCTTCCGTCCGCTTCTCGGACGGACACTGCCGGCAAGAAAGTCGTCAAATCTGAAGCCACAGTTGTCCGCAGGAATCCACCGCGCCACGCTGCGCAGGACTCTGCTCTGATGCCTCCGCCCAAGCCAACCGGGAAGGCAGCTATGAAGAGCATGCAACTCACCATTGGCGCTGCTGGTGGATCGGCTGGCAAAGCGTCAAGTGCTGCTCGGGCACCAGGCGTCTGGCCATCATACATACCATCTTCGTCCAGGCAATACGGCATCACCTTGACCAAAGGCGATCAGCGGATCTCTGCCCTAAAGGCCGGCCCAGCCCAGGCAGTGGACTCCAAGCTGAAGGTCAAGAAGCCCATCGAGATCTACTCGCGCGAAGCGGGTGAGGATGATATCATATCTGAAGGGCTGATGCAGGTTGTGGACCGAGTGGGTTTCATCGACAAGGTCTGGGAGAGTGTTGCCCATAGCATCAAGCAGTGGGACGGCAGCGTGCTGGGCGACGATCTTGACCACTACCGCCTTGATTGGAACAAAGCCGATCCCGGCGCCAATCCAATGACCATCGCCTCCGACACCAGCACGCTGGCCGCCAAGCTGTTCGTCCTCCGCAAAGCCGCCGAGGACGTGGAGCAGACATACGCTGTAAGTTTCCTTTGCTTGTTCCGAGTTGCGGTTTCTTTTTTCCTCTGTTCTTCTTTTTTCTCCTTAGCCATTACCCAGTCCCCGAGATTCGGGCCGAGTAGACGAGTGCTCAACCGAGTTGCCGTCTTCTCGGGCCCAATCTTCAAAAACTTTCTCTAACTTCCTTCCTTTCTCCTTCGCAGAATAGCGTTTTGAAGAGGACGAACTTGTTCCGGCGGCTGCTCTGGAATCACAGCATCGCGAGGAGACACATCGCGGCCCTTGAGGCCGAACGCAAGGACGATGCTGCGACGGAGAAGGCGGCGCTGGACCGTGCCCTCCAAATTTCTGAAATTGAGAGTAAGCTTCTAGCTATTCGGTTAATGCGTTTTGTGTTTACGCCCGCGTTTGCTTTTTGCTCTAACTCCGTTTACTCTGCAGGCAAATTCAAAGAATTGCAAGAGCAGCACGAGCACTGCCACGTCTTCACCGCCTCCGCCGAGAGCAAGATCAAGGAGCTGGAAGGTGAGTTGCTGATCCTTCTGCGCCTGTTTTTCTCCTTTTTCTTGGTTATTCTGCTCACCGTTCTGTTTCTTTCCGCACAAGAGTACAAGAAGTTCCGTGAGGAGCATCTCGATTGCTTGAAGCCCGCGGAGGTGAAGCAGCAACTGGAGAGCCAAGAAACAGAGCTTAAGAACGAACGCGATGCCGAGCGCGCCGAGTTCGAACAGATGCAAGTCCAATTGAAGACTGCTCTCCAGGATGCCATAGACCAAGCCGCCGAGAAGGACGAAGTCAAGGCAGCAGCCAAGGCCAAGGAGAGGGCCCTCGAGGCGGAAATCGAGGTGCTGAAGAAGTGCAATGAGGATCTCATGCTCTAGCTTGGCACCGCACGCGAAGTCGAGGATAGGCATATTGCCGATGAGGAGGCCTGGAAGAACAAGCTGTACGCACTACTCATTGACCTTAACAGTAAGTCTGCGCTTCTCTGTACCTAGTTGTTCCCTTCTTCTTCTTCTGTTTGGCTTGGTTTGCTTGTCCTCTTTGCTTCCATATCTAACTCTTTCTGATAGCACTCTCAGATATCTTCCCTGATCTCTGCGCGGCTAGCACGCCTGCTTTGGCTAAGGCGCAAGAAATCCGAGCTGAAAAAGGATTGCCCATGAACACCAAATCTTCAATCGATGACGACCTCACGAGTATCAAGTCGCAGCTCCGTCAGCTTAGGGGCTTTGGCTCCAGCCTGGTGTCCACAGCCTTCAAGCTTCACGATCTATTCTGGCCTCGTGAATCTGCGCCCAAAACTCTTCGCGTGCTCTCCGAGAAACTCAACGGTGCAAAGGCCGAGCTGAAGAAATGGCGTGCGTCCGCAGCTCGGGCAGGCGCCGATCTGCTGCTTCGTTTCATATGCAGCTGGTACGAGAACCTGAACCTCGACACCATTCTCGAGTTGCGCCAAGGCTCCAAGTGGTCAGATGATCTCGACTGTGTTGCTCGCCGCAAGGCAGTTGCGTACGAGATCGCCTCCTACGCGGACACCGCCCTCTTCATCGACGGCCCCACCGAGCCTGACACCGAGGCGGAGAGCGAGGGTGAAGATGAAGATGAAGACGAGGACACCGAGTCGGAGGGCTTGAGTGCCTTCGAGTATGCTGACGAGGAGGGATCCGGGAAGGGGAAGGGAAAGGTTGCTGCAGATAGCGACGAGGAGCCGGAAGACGAGGGCCAGGATGCCAACATCACCACCGAGGTGGTGATCTAGCAAGCTGCCCCCGAGTTGGGCTCCTCGTCTGGCGCGGCACTTGATGTTGCAGCGCTACTCCGCACCCAGTCCGCTGCTTCCACTTCGGCCACCGATCCCATTTCGGTGGCCACTGCCACCTCTGAGCAAGCCACCGCCATGGACGTTGATGCTGAAGCTGACGCCGAGAAGGCCAACTCCGAGAAGACCGCTGCGGACGACACGCCACTACTCACGATGCTGCTGCCTGAAACTTTATCTTAAAACTTTCATGAGATCCCCGGGATGCCGGGTGCAGATGTATCTAAACAATTAAGTCTTTGTTGCTACTCCTTTTTTATTCCAGTTTGAAATTTGCTACTTGATATTTGAGCGATTCTGGCTCAATGCCGGGTTGCGTTAGTATGCAAGTCCCCGAGTTGCATTTTTTATCCGCTCTTTCCTTTTTATCTCAGCTCTTACCTGCAACTTGTTGCTTTGTTGGTAGTCGAGTCACAAGAGTTCAAAGTAGGAGTTTCAAATACTTAGCCACTTAGAAAAATTCATAGTAACGCTGCCCACCACTTAGCCGGAAAGAAAAAAACACCAAAAAAACACTCTACTCGGTTGCCACACGCTTCCTTTCCTTTGCAATTTTTCATGTGTTCATTGACTCTTTGGCTTGTTCTCTGGCTTGCCATGAAGCCGGGTTGCGGACAGCAGCAGAGTCGCAGAGTGTCCGGTGAGTTTAAACACACTACTTTGTATGCTTTTGAAATTCTAAGTGGTTCAACCGAATAAACAAAGCGAAATAGAGTAAACACAAGGAACAGTTTGGACGAGGGCAGTCCCCGAGTTCAATTTCAGATTGCCGAATAGAAGTTTAACTCGGATAAGAGAGTACATACATAATTTGCTCACGAATGAAAACGGCGGAGTAGAGCTACATTCCAAGGGCGCTTGTATTCTTCTCCTGCTCTATCCGGCCTGTTCTTCTGGGATGGCTGTGCGTCAACAAGATAATAGGCATCATTGTGCAGAGCCTTGCTCACAATGAAAGGCCCTTCCCACGGAGGAGATAGCTTGTGCATCCCGGCAGTGCGTTGCACAAGCCTAAGCACCATGTCTCCTTCTCGGAAAACCCTTGGGTTCACTTTCTGGCTATGATCACGCCTCAAGTTTTGCTGATAAACAGCTGAACGTGACAGAGTTAACTCTCTTGCTTCTTCTAGCAGGTCAACGTCATTTTCTCGAGCTTCTCTAGCCTCTGCCTCCGTGTAGAGCGTTACACGGGGCGAGTCATGCGCTAGGTCAGTAGGCAATACGGCCTCAGCTCCATAAACCAGAAAGAATGGCGTGTAGCCAGTTGACCGGTTAGGGGTAGTCCTTAGACTCCACAACATCGCTGGCAACTCGTCTAGCCAACACCCAGGTGTTTTCAGCAGCGGCTCAATCAGCCTTGGCTTTATCCCTGATAGCACCATGCCATTTGCTCTTTCCACTTGCCCATTGGAGGCGGGATGCGCAACAGATGCAACATCTAGCTGAATGCGCTTATCTCTGCAGAACCTCGCAAACCTGCCTTCAGCAAAGTTTGTGCCATTATCCGTGATAATGTTGTGCGGGTAGCCATACCTCAGGATCACATCCTTTAGGAAACTCACGGCAGTGGCTCCATCACACTTCCGAATAGGCTTCACCTCAATCCACTTCATGAACTTGTCAACCATGACCAAGATGTGCGTCATGTTGCCTCCAGCCGGCTTGAAAGGACCCACCATATCCAAGCACCAAACAGCAAATGGCCAAGTAATGGGAATGGTCTTCAACTCGGAAGATGGCATATGAATCTTTCTTGCGAATCTCTGGCAGCCATTGCACTTTCTCACAATATCTTCAGCTTGCTTCAAGGCAGTGAGCCAAAAGAAGCCATGTCGAAAAGCCTTGTTGACCAGAGCCCGAGAAGAGGCATGGTTCCCGCATTCCCCTTGGTGTATCTCTATCAATATTTCTTCTCCCTCTTCTGGCTCTACACAGCATTGCAGCACACCAGTAGGACTTCTTCTATGCAGCACATCTCTGAGGATTGTATAGCCCTTGGATCTTCTCTGAATTTGCCTCGAGTTAACCTCATCATTCGGCAAGGTGACGTCTTTTAGAAAGGATAATATGGGCAGAGCCCAACTCGGTGTCTCCCGGATGGGAAACACTGGTTCGTCCACTTCCATCGGATCAGCCACCACTTATTCTTCTTCTGGGGCGGGGACGAGTCCCCGAGATCTCGTGCACGCAGCGAGAACTCCCTCAATGAATGCGACAGTCCCCGAATTAGGAGGGGCAGTCCCCGAGTAATAAGGGACAGTCCCCGGGTTGCAGGCGCTAGTCCCCGGGATGGAGACGGCAGTCCCCGGGATCTCTTTTGCAGCCTCCCAGTCAATCTCCATGGGAACAGCTTCCTCACCAGGCAGAGAAGGAACAAATATGGATTCCGAGTTGGGGGATGGCTTGATAGATGGCTTCCTCAAATGCTCCAAGGCAACCCCAGCCGGGATGTATTGCCGAGAAGACCCCAACTTGGACAGCTCATCAGCTGCCTCATTCTCTGCTCGGTGTATGTGCTGGAACTCGCATCCTTCAAAGAATCCAGTCATGGTTTTTACCAGGAACCGATATGAAGCCATGTTGGCATCCAGAGCATCCCAAGTGCCTGAAACTTGCTGCACAACTAGATCCGAGTCGCCATAGCATATAATGCGCTGCACGCCAACCTCCTTGGCCACCTTCAAACCGTGTACCACGGCCTCGTACTCTGCCACATTGTTGGATGCCTTGAAGTGGATTTGCAGCACGTACTTGAGTTGATCTCGCTTGGGTGACGTGAGCACCACGCCAGCACCCAAGCCTTCCTTCACCTTGGAACCATCAAAATGCATCTTCCAGTAATTGGATACCGAAGTAGGAGGCTCATACTGCACCTCAGCCCAGTCCCCTTGGTGTATCTCTATCAATATTTCTTCTCCCTCTTCTGGCTCTACACAGCATTGCAGCACACCAGTAGGACTTCTTCTGTGCAGCACATCTATGAGGATTGTATAGCCCTTGGATCTTCTCTGAATTTGCCTCGAGTTAACCTCATCATTCGGCAAGGTGCCGTCTTTTAGAAAGGATAATATGGGCAGAGCCCAACTCGGTGTCTCCCGGATGGGAAACACTGGTTCGTCCACTTCCATCGGATCAGCCACCACTTATTCTTCTTCTGGGGCGGGGACGAGTCCCCGAGATCTCGTGCACGCAGCGAGAACTCCCTCATTGAATGCGACAGTCCCCAAATTAGGAGGGGCAGTCCCCGAGTAATAAGGGACAGTCCCCGGGTTGCAGGCGCCAGTCCCCGGGATGGAGACGGCAGTCCCCGGGATCTCTTTTGCAGCCTCCCAGTCAATCTCCATGGGAACAGCTTCCTCACCAGGCAGAGAAGGAACAAATATGGATTCCGAGTTGGGGGATGGCTTGATAGATGGCTTCCTCAAATGCTCCAAGGCAACCCCAGCCGGGATGTATTGCCGAGAAGACCCCAACTTGGACAGCTCATCAGCTGCCTCATTCTCTGATCGGTGTATGTGCTGGAACTCGCATCCTTCAAAGAATCCAGTCATGGTTTTTACCAGGAACCGATATGAAGCCATGTTGGCATCCAGAGCATCCCAAGTGCCTGAAACTTGCTGCACAACTAGATCCGAGTCGCCATAGCATATAATGCGCTGCACGCCAACCTCCTTGGCCACCTTCAAACCGTGTACCACGGCCTCGTACTTTGCCACATTGTTGGATGCCTTGAAGTGGATTTGCAGCACGTACTTGAGTTGATCTCGCTTGGGTGACGTGAGCACCACGCCAGCACCCAAGCCTTCCTTCACCTTGGAACCATCAAAATGCATCTTCCAGTAATTGGATACCGGAGTAGGAGGCTCATACTGCACCTCAGCCCAATCCACCAGAAAATCCGCAAGGATCTGAGACTTGATGGCTTCCCTTCTCGCATACGCGGGAGCGTACGCGGCCAGCTCTATTGCCCACTTGGCTACTCTGCCACTTGCTTCCTTGTTGCCCATGATGTCCGAGATGGGAGCAGAACTCACCACAGTGATGGGATGCTCTTGGAAATAGTGCTTCAACTTCTTGGCGCCCAGGTATACGCCGTAAATCATCTTCTGGTAATGCGGATAGTTTTGCTTGGAACTGGACAACACCTCACTCAGATAGTATACAGGTCGCTGCACAGTCTTGCCTTCTTCTTCTCTTTCCACCACAATCACCACACTGACCACTCGGTTAGTCGCAGCAATGTACAGCAGCATTGGCTCTTTGGGTAGCAAGCTAGCCAAGATTGGAGCGCTACCCAGCATGTCCTTCAGCTCCTTGAATGCCACATCAGCTTGCGGTGTCCAGACGAACTTGTCATTTTTCTTCATCAACTGATACAGAGGCAAGGCCTTCTCGCCCATTCTGCCCAGGAAGCGGCTCAGAGAAGCCAAGCAACCAGTGAACTTTTGCACATCCTTCAGGTATCTCGGCAAAGACATGCTCTCAATAGCTTTTATCTTTGAAGGATTGGCCTCAATGCCCCGACTGGATACCAAGAAGCCGAGTAGCTTGCCAGCCGGGACGCCAAAGGTGCACTTAGTCGGATTCAGCTTCATCTTGTACTTGTGCAAGTTGGCAAATGTTTCCTCAATGTCACTAAGCAGAGTATGTGTTTTATTCGTTTTGATGACAATGTCATCTACGTACACCTGCACATTTTTGCCAATTTGATCATGCAAGCATTTCTGCATGCATCTCTAATAGGTAGCCCCCGCATTCCGCAACCCAAAGCACATGACACGATAGCAATAAGCCTCGTACGGGGTAATGAAAGCAGTCTTTATTTGATCAGCAGGGTTGAGAGCTATCTGATGAAAACCAGAGTAGGCATCTATGAAAGACAAAAGCTCACAACCAGCTGTGGAATCGGTCACCTGATCTATGCGGGGTAGCGGAAAGGGATCTTTGGGGCAGGCCTTGTTCAGGTCGGTGTAGTCCACGCACATGCGCCATGCGGTATCCGCCTTGGGGTCCTCCTTCTTCTTCTCAACCATCACCGGGTTGGCTAGCCAGTCAGGATGCAAAACCTCCATGATGAAGTTGCTTATCAGCAACTTGGTGATTTGGTCACCAATGGCCTTCCTTCTCTCATCGCCAAAGCGGCGCATCGCCTGCTTCACTGGCTTGGCATCATGCCTCACGTGTAGCGAGTGCTCAACCAACTCCCTCGGGACACCTGGTAAATCCTCATTGGACCAGGCAAACACGTCCCGATTCTCACGGAGGAAGTGGATGAGCTCGCTTTCCTATTTCTCTCCCAACCTGGCGCCAATGATGGCAACACGGTCTGGGAACTCAGGATCAACCTGGACTTTCTTTGTCTCCTGGGACGCCTGGAATGCAGTCCCATACTGGGAGCTCGGCATGCCGGGCGCACCACCCTGCGCCGCTTGCGCCATCGCCACCACCTCGTACATCTTCTTCTTCTCGGCAGCAATGACCATGGATTCCGCTAGTTGGGAACCAGCAGAGGCACACTCCAAAGACCTCTTGTAGTCACCTGAGATGGTGATCACTCCATTAGGACCAGGGATCTTCATCTTCAGATAGGCAGCATGGGTAGAAGCCATGAACTTGGTGAGTGCAGGCCTACCGAGAAGGGCGTGGTAGGGGCTCTGAAGATCAACCACCTCGAACCGGACATACTCGGTGCGGCAGTTTTCCCTGGTGTCGAATAGGACATCCATCCTGATGCGGCCGATTGGAGCACAAGATACCCCCGGCACAATTCCATGGAATGTGGTCTTGCTGGGCAGCAGCATGTTCTCGCCAAGGCCGAGCTTCTTCAATGTATCCATATACATGATGTTGATTCTGCTGCCGTTGTCAATCAGCACCTTACTGAAACGGACATTCTTCTCGAGTCCCAGAAAAGTGGGATCCAGCACCAAAGCATAGCTACCCGGGTTGGGCATCACCTTGGGGTGATCAGCCTTGGACCGAGTCACCTCATGGTCGCACCAGTGCAGATAGTTAGGCACTGCCGGGATGACGGCGTTTACCTCCATCGCACGCATGTGCTGCGACTGCTTGTCGATTGGCTCGGTGACGAAGATCATGTAGCTCTCGTGGTGCTCTTGGTACTGGTTGCGGTCTCCACGACCATTGTTGCCGTTGTTGTTGTTACCTTGGTTGTTGTTGTTGTTGTTGTTGCCTCTGTTGTTGTTGCGGGTGTAGAAGTTGCGGTTGCGGTCGTTGTTGTTGTAGCGGTAGCGGCCGTTGTTGAAGTTGCGGTTGGCTCCTAAAGCCACCTGGTTGACATTCTCTCTTCTCGGGAACACGGCCGGCCTGGGAGCAGGTGCCCGTGCTGGCTGCACAATGGCATTCGCAGCTGGCAGAGGAGGAGGAGGAGGAGGAGGCAGGTCCTCGTTCTTGATCTGTTCCCACCAGCTGCATTGCCGAGTAGTGTGGTTGGCAGGCCTGGCCGGATGCCGAGTGTGAAAGATGCACGGACCATCCTTCATCTCCGTAAAGATGAAGTTTGGGGCAGGACCCGAGTTGCTGCTACCCTGCTGGGAAGCACTGTATGGTTTCTTGATGCCTTGGCCCTGATTCTAGTTTTGCCCGTACTGGGCTCCAGCAGTTTTTTGCCTCTGGCTACTCCCAGTAGCCGCGGTCACAGCATTCACCTCCTCGGGATCATACCGAGTATCAATCCGGTCACCCCTGCGCTTGTTGCGGAAATCATTGCGCTTGCTGTTGTTGTTGTTGTTGTTCCTTCTCGGCTCGGGGGAGTCCATCAGAGGCTGAGTTGGGTCGCCGAGTGCATACATGTCAGCAATCTTGATAGTCTCCGCGAGTGTACTCGACATCTCGCGCTGCAGCTTCTGCCACAACATGTTGCCATGCCTGCAGCCCTGCGCAAACCAAGTAATGGCCTGGGCCTCATTCACACCTTCACAGGTGTTCCTCAAGGTGCTCCACCGAGTAAGATACTCGCGGTCGATCTCGTCTTCCCGCTGCTTGCAAGCGGACAACTGCTGCGGCCTATTCGGTCTCTTGTACGTGCTGGTGAAGTTGCTGATGAAGGCCTCCGAGAAGTCCAGCCAGCAATTGATACTGTCCCTGGGCAGGTTGTTGAGCCACGTCCGAGCTGGACCCTCAAGCATTTGCGGAACATACCGCACAGCCCATCTCCGGTTCCCGTCTGCAATGTGCACGGCTGTGACGTAGTCACTCAACCAGTCTTCTGGCTTGGTGCTGCCATTGTAGTACTTGGTCCCCCTGGCCAGCTGGAAGTGGTTCACGGATGGCTTGTTCATAATACGAGCACCAAAGCATTCTGGGCCAGGTGGCCCCTTGTTCTCGAGTTGCACGGACAGATTGATCCTGTCCAACCTGAACCTGGCATCACTAGGCTCCAACATGCGTTCACCAAGGCGATCAGCAACATTCCTGGGGTCAGCATAACCGGCTAGCCCCATCGCCGAGTAGCCATCATCATATCTGTTCTCCTGCACGACTGCGGGTTGCACCACAGGGTTGGCTGCTGGCGCAGCCGCACGCGGCTGTGCTGCAGCGGGCTGCTGCGTCCTCTGCCGAGTAGGCTGAGCAGCAGGATGCCGAGAAGGCCCCGCGTTGTCTCCGCTATGTCCCTTACTCTGAGCTTTATGGGCTTGATAGCCTGCTCCTGCAGTAGTGTGTTTCTGACCGGATTCTCGCGGCACAGCGCGCTCTTTCGCGGCGAGAACCGGGTCGTACACCTGCATCTCTCTACCTTTCCCAGAGTGCACACTCTGGTCCCTCTCGCGACTGGGATGCGGGGATGACGCTTGGTCATGGGACCTCGCAGCACGCGAGTGCATAATCTGAGAAGCGTCAGGACCCGGATTGGCTCTCCGGAACTCCTCATTCTGCCTAGCAGCTTCTAGCACCAGCTCATTGAGCCTCTCCTGCTGCCTAGCGCGCGTGTCGCCAGCCAGGTTTGGGAACTCTGAGGCTACAGCCTCTGCAGCTCTAAGGGTTTTGGCGGGGGTGCTGTATCTGGGCCTGGTAGCAGTGTTTTGGCTAGCGGATTGGCTAGGAGCCTCTACAACTGTCGCCATCTTGGCGCCTAAGTTGCGACGCGTAGCGCCTACTTTGCTATGCTTCCTAACAACAGGAGTAAAGTCGTGGGCCTTGTTGTACTCGTTCTGATCTAGGCTAAGCTCGAGCCTAACCTTTTCCAGCTCCAGCTGCTCGGAGAGCAACTCCTGGCGCTGTCGGTCGAGCTGTGCCCTCATGGTCAAGAGCTCAAGTTCGGTGGGAGGCGGCATGCCCATCCGCACGGCGGATGCCGGTATCGTCGGAGTAGTGGAGAGGGGGATGTTGCGGTCCTTCTCGGAGGGCTTGTGGGTCTTCCCGCCAGCACTCGAGCCAGCAAGATCCTCGATGATGCCCGCGGCAGCAGCCGCGCCCTTCCCGGCATCGGCAGCCAGGCCGGCCACCATCACCTCCACGCTGTCCGCAGAACAGCCAATTGGCCTTCCGCGGGCAGCGATCACAGCAGGAGGATCCTCCGCGTCTAGCACCTCCTCCTGGAACTCTCGGACGATGGCGGTGGCGATGTAGACGAGATGCGACCCGAAAGAGAGCACCGAGCCGCCTGCCGGCAGGGGCCTCCCGCCGAAATCTCCGGTGTTGTCGGTGACGAAGTCGAAGGAGCCGAATCTGTGGACAAGGCCACAGACCACGCGCTCCCCAGTAGCAGAAACGAGTCCCGTCCGAACATGGACTCCAGCCAGCGCCTCTGTCTGCCCCACGGTGGGCGCCAACTGTCGTGGTGGTATCACGGCAGATGCCATGGGATGGCTAAAGTTGGGGCCGATGGACGCTGGAGGTGCTCGGGGAGGGATCACACGGTGAGTAGCCGCGTGGGGTAGATCACAAACAATGCAAACACCAATATCTTACCCAGGTTCAGGGCCCTCGTGTGGAGGTAACACCCCTACTCCTGCCTCTCTCTTTTTATGTGTATTACCGAGTAGCCACAGTACAATCAGGCCTTCAGCCGAGTAGCCACTCTCACAGGAGGAGGCAGGGCACCTTATATACGGGTGCCCAGCCGAATAGAAAACTAGCGTAAAGTACAACGGGATGTGACAGGAGCCATGCAGAACCGCGCATGCCTCCGGGTTCCCGCTAACACTCGCCCCGTAAGTCGTTGCGCCGTTCGGAGATGGGACCTGTCCACCCTTGTCAGTGAGATAGGGTAGGCCCCTAGCCTTGTCTTGTCCCCTCTGTCAGTGACAGGACTAGACAGGCGCCTACAGCACTGTAGCCACGCCGTGGTGCGAATAATCACGCACTCCGTAAGTTGAACCGCACGCCGTACGGACACAGGATACGCGGGATCCTGTGTCAGAACGGCTCCATTGACTTCTAGTCCGAGTAGGAATCCACTCCCTCTACCCGGACCACTTCCTCTACTCGGAAGAATACAACTTCCTTGATTCTTCCTCCTGGCCACTGGTAGGTACGACCGAATAGCTGTCCACCGGGTAGCGGGTACCGGGTAGCCAGCCAACTTGGTAAAAACTGCCCTTCTGATCTTGCTTTTAGCACTTGCCTTACCCCTACTCGGGGGTAACCCCCCGATAGGTACAAACAAGGCACCCGCTAGAACCCGGGTCCTCCCAAGGAGACCTGATAGCATACCACTATTACTTATCGCTGAAAAGCCGCCAGATAACAAGCGCCCACAAAGAACTCGACGCGCGCCGACACGCAGCAGAAGCTTCGAGTGCGTGCCACACAGAGCTCTCAAGGACTCGCAACTCCACAGGGAACCAAACCGTCAAGAAAGGGAAGTACGTCTCGAAGACCGCCCGTATGGACCAAGGATCTCTCAGAGAGATCAGCAAAAACCATCGAGACCTCCCTTATGCACGTCGACGACGAGAGTAACGTGCACCTGACAACTCCTACCGCCGCGGTCCTGGCCGCCGCTACCTACTTATAGGCAAACGAGCTGCCTGAAAATGACCCTCGCGCAGAACAACATCACCAAGTCCAAAGGGGATAGGTATGGCCGGAGCGGCGATCGCCGCCCAAACTCGCAAGAAACCGGCCACCCCCGCAGCAGACAAAACACCTCGAGCAGATAGAACACCTCGCAGACGCGAGAGTACGTCGCCCAGAAGAGGAGACATGGAGTCACCCCGCCGCCACAGAGGCAAGGAGGCAACACGTCGTGGCGACAACCCACGCAGTGATGAAGAAAGCCCGTGACGCCGTGATGACAACCTGCAGCATCACGGAAGCCGCTCGCGACACCACAACAAGGAACCGCGGCGAGGAGACAGTCGCGATCGAGCCCAATACGATGCACGTGATGACATCACCCAAAACAAAGTCGACAGAGCCCGCCCCCGCAGGAACCGCGCCCACTCACTATCTACCTCCTCTGACGAGGAGGCTTGCGGCGCAACGTGCTTTAGGAACAATGTCGTGGGATAATCACGGCAGACGTTACCGGGGGGTAACTGATCTTGGGGCAAGACGACACAGGTGTTTGGGAGAGGGTTTAGCTCAGAGGAAAACATGGTGCGATTCAATCTGGTAGCCGGCAATCAAAGTCGCCGAGTCTCCGATCTCGATATAACAACTCAACTCGGGGATTACACTGGATGCTCGATATCAAGCGATATTGCTAGGGTTCTTGGATCTCTGTCTAAAACTAGACCTGGGGGTCGGTTTATAAAGCACCCGTACCCCCTGGCTTATTCCCCAAGGCGCATCCTGGATCCTACCCGGACACGGCGCACAAACCCTAGCTTTCCTTTACAGTAACCCACAATCCGGATTGCTGGGCCTACAAACCTGGGCCTTCCACAAGCTTCCTTATCCTTAGCCGGATCCTGCGCACCGTCCTTTGGGCCGGGTTACTCCTTGGAGTTTGGCCTACCGGGTTATCATCCCCCCGTCAGTAGTCCCCAGAATAGCCTGGGCTTCATGGATCCTCCTTGAAGCGCTCGCTATTCCCTGCAAAGATATCAAACATACAGGCATATAGAGGCCGGGTTAAGATGCTCTGATATTCAGCTAGGCCTTACTCCACGGCGGCCATGTAGTAACCCGGGTTTTTCCCCCAAACACCTTTAATTTCCCAGGTCTAAACCCTAATTCCATACTCGATAATCGATCCTGATATGACGGGATGGATTCCCTTCTCTCTTTTATCCAGATGCCTTGCTCAATATTTGGCGCATATCTCGCAGAAACTTAGATAAATAGCCGTTTACCTCCGCAACTCCCGGCCCCCACTCACCGAACCGGGCTTACCCACTTATACTATAAATAAGCTCCTTGGGGGTAACCCGAACCCTAACGGCTCATTTCCCCCATTCCGCTTCCTTTCTCCTTCTAAGCTCACTCTCGCTGAGCACCACCACGGAAATCCCGCGCGCATCACCGGAGCCCATCGGCCGGAGGCTGCGCTCCGCCACGACTCGCCCCGCGCCGCCGCCAAGATCCGCCGGCGAATCCCCATCCGGCCCGTCAAGGACCGCGAAGGGACACCAGGCTTGCGCCATCTGCCTCCGCAAAGCCTCGCTCAGATCTCCTCCGGTAATCCACTTGCGTCCATTAATTCGCCCTTGCACTTTTTGATTTCACCTTAGATTAGATCCAAATCGACCCGCCAACGATTCCTCGGCCATGCCGAATTAAGTTGCTAACATTCTTTCCAGCTCGCATAATAGATAAGTTATGGATTCCAATCCATTCTCCTACTACCTGCAAGTACTAATTTCGCCACAAATCCGAAGATAAGATTCCCAATCTGGGCCCGATCCACTCAAAATTTCCGCCTTGGCCTCAATCACCCGGCCGGACTTCCCCTTTTCAGTTCCTTTTATTCGCGTTAAGTGCCTATGCGGCCATCCATCGTCCCCAAAGAACCCCTTCAACACTTAGATCTCCATAATTTTCGTCATAATACTTGATACCCGGACAATTTCGAACTTTACTCGGTGAGCTAACACCCGGGTTACACGCAATTTTTCATGTCTCAATATTACCCCACCGATACTCGGTCGGCTCACAACTTCCGGGTCTTAGTCCTCTTATCCTTTTACTTTGTATTTTGCAGGTCAACCACATGGCTCCCAAAAAGCAGGGGAAAACTCCAACCAAAGTTAAAGCCGCCAACTCCATATCCGCCAACTGGGCGCGGTCTACAGTCACCAAATCCAAGTTGGAGGAGCTAGTGGAGCTGGGAGTCCTTCCTCCTCAAGAGGATATCCAATGGAGAGTGCCGGGTAAGGAGACCCGGCCCACCCCGACAAAAGGCGAGGTAATTTGCTTTGTGGAACATGTGACCCGGGGCTTCCGCCCACCGAGTCACCCCTTTTTCCGTGATGTTTTGAATCATTACGGTCTTCGCGTCTTTGATATCGGGCCTAATTCTGTTCTCAACATCTCCCACTTCATAGTCCTTTCCGAATCATACTTGTGCACTTCGCCAAGTCTAGCTCTTTTCATCGAGCTTTTTCAATGCAAACCGTGCCGCGAGAGCGGTGACGGGGCGCTTCTCGCTTGCGGCGGGGTTTCCATTCAGCGCCGCAAGAATTCTCTGATGCCACCCCTCACCCTTAATTCCCATGTCAAGCACTGGCAGCTCTCCTACTTCTACTGCCAAGACACCTCCCCACCCGGCCAAAGGAAGCTGCCGGGTTACTCAGAGGGTCTTCTTGACATCTTTGATAAATTTAGTGCCTTTGCCCCTGACTCGGACAGGGAGGCAATTCAACCTCTTTTAGCCAAAATCACCACTCTCACAGCCCAAGGCCTCATCGGGCTCAACCTGGTGAAGACTTGGGTAGATTTCCGGATTCAACCCAACTCCATCCGCACAAAGTTAATGTGCGAGTATTCAGGGCAGTCTACAGACCCGCTCCGGTACTCCGACAACATCTTCGCAGCTGGCGATACTCATAAAACCATCAAGGGCTTTCTGACCGAAAAGCTCGAGGTAATCCGGAACATATCCGGGTTAGAGCCCTTCACGCTTGAGAACCCAGCCCCCAAGGTGAAAACCCGACTTTGATGCCTTTATCTTTGCTCTTTCCACTCAATGCAGTTAATAACCCTTATGCTAACACTTTTCAGGCTGATGATGATTTTTGGAAAACCAATGCCTCCCCTAGCTCCGAAAGTCCAGAGGAGCAAGAAACTGTTAACTCGGACGAAGGTACTCTCCGGATTTTATTTGGTTCCCTTGAACTCACCATAACCCCTTCATTTCCAACCATAACTTTGATGATATCCAGAACAAGAAGATGACGAGGAAGAAAACTCCGATGGCAAACTAGAATCCGCCAGCGACGAGGAAGAACTGGAGCCGACAGTCAAGGTCGGATCCAAAAGAAAGACTCAAGAGGCCACCTCCAAGGTTTCATATCTCCTCCTCGCATTCAACTCGCATTACTTTAATGATATACTTGAGCTACCTTGACGTTATCCCACTGGCCGTTCTTGAAGGAGTCGCCCGTAACCAAGCGTAGGTCAACTCGAAATCACCCGGGTGATGATACCCTTAACCCGGGTATTTCATCGACCCCCCCGCGGCGGGCTGGTAATTACCCTATCCTTTCCGGGTCAAAACATTCTCTTTAAACCATTCCCATATGACATCTAACTTGATAATTTCCAGCTTCTCCCGAGTCCAGCGATGGATTTCCTTGTGACTTTGCGGTGAATACCGGGTAAGATCCCCTTCCTGATGTTCCACCATATTTCATCACCCTTTCTTGACTGTGTATTTAGCTACTCACTGACAACATCTTATAGGGCCACGGTCGTTATCAGCGATCAAGAGGAAACGGGGACCGAGGGCCCGGGTAAGGGGAGCCCGGCTGATAAGACTACAGCCGCGTCCAGCGGTGAAAAACAAGCGTCGCCGCCAAACCCGGACACGCAAGGAGCCGAGTATCCAATTGCTTCCCATGCAAGCAAGAAGAACAAAACCACCGTCTTGGGTGCAGAAGAAGGAGCGTCGGATTCCGACACACAAATGACCCGGGTTCCGCCTCCTACTAAGAAGAAAGCTCCTTCCCGGAATTTCCAAGGCCCCGGGTCTTCTGATACGAGTAAAGACACTTTCGATCAGTTGATGAACACTCTCCTCACTATGAAGACTTCGGAGAGCCAGATCTTGGAGCGCATGGCTGCAGAGCACCAGGTAAGGACACTTTGTATCTCATATTGCATACCTAGTCCCCAAGTTCCAAGTATGACTTGCAAAAGTGATGCTTGGTACTTTACGCCACATTCAGCTTTCCATACAATCCAACTAATACTTGCATTCCTTGCTACTTACAGGCACAGATAACCCGGTCTGATGAAACTTTACTGAAAACCGAACAACTTCTTCTTGCCGAGATGAAACGAAGGGAAATCCTTGAGGATGACCTGAAAACCTTGAAGAAAGATGTTTCCAAATACAAGAAGAAGTGCAATGCCGCTCAGACCGAACTGAAGAAACTATCGGACCAGGTCTCCGATACTTATCAGATCTTGCTCAGTAAGTTTTCTGCTGTCGATTGGCTTCATGTCTTTGCTTTATTATAACAGACTCGGGATTACTGATACGCTCTTTCTTTTGTTACGACTGCAGGTGCCAACCTTGCGGCCCTAGAGGAAAATGCCATTGTCAAGGCTAGAACCCTCAAGACTGTGCTCCGGACTTTCTTTGCCGGAACAAAATTTATATTGGATGCTGTGAAGTGGCCTACGGAAGTATATCCGGGTGAAGAGAATCTCGTTCAAGACTGCTCCACTGTGCCTGGCTGGATTGAAATCTGGAAACGCTCATCATGCCGGATTGGAATGACCCGGGCTTTTACTCTGGCCAAGG
Source organism: Alopecurus myosuroides (assembly GCA_028641055.1). Taxonomy (NCBI): domain Eukaryota; kingdom Viridiplantae; phylum Streptophyta; class Magnoliopsida; order Poales; family Poaceae; genus Alopecurus; species Alopecurus myosuroides. Next base: position 341,682,684 of record CM054059.1, read on the forward strand.
CTTTCTTTCCAAAGCTTGACCCAGCAAAGGTAACATCCGGGTTTCCCGAATTCAAGGCTGACGGTTCCAAATTTACACCCAAGGATTTCAAAGCCATACAAGCCGCAGTGCGCCCCTCAGCTACCACTTTGGCCGATAGCTTGGATCTAAATACGATTATGAGTGCATACGACGCTGATGGCAAAGTTATTACGGAGGAAGCGCCCCCGCCTTTTGATATCTTGGAGAAGTGGGTTTCTAGCTCGGCCAGGAAGAGGGAGGCGACTGCGAAGAGAGAGGCCGAGTTAGGATCGGGCCCGTCTGCCTCTACACCAGCCGTCCCTCCACCAGTCCGCCCTGATGCAATGAGTCCGGGTAAGGGTGCCGGGAAGGCTAAGCAGCAAACCCAGGACTCAGACCCGGAAGGCCGTACTTAGGAGGCCGAATAGGGCCGTACTATCATAATACCTTGTAATGCTTTGTATTCACACTGTTATGCTTTTGATGGTGCGCCTGTGCACCCCTGATACTGACGCCGTACCTTGTAACGTACTTTTAGTCCGTGATATACTTTGCGGCTTTCCTGGCCTTTGGATAACCGTATTGCTTGCCTATTCTTTGAACTTTTTCTCGATACCCGATTCTCTATTTTGGCTCCCTTCGTAAGACTCGGTTTTCCGAGTACCAGGGGCTTTGATACGTGGACTTTTTCTTTAAGTCCCCAAGACTCGGATGGTGAGGTTTTTCGAACTGCGATAGCCAAGTAGTTTGTTTCTGTTTCGAAGTCCCCAGTCCCCAGGACCCAAAGTCCGAGTCATGGGGGGGTGGCCTTTCTCAGAGAACAAATTATTTTTTACCGAGTCGCAAACCTAAAGCCATTCCGTGTGAATACTGAAGTTATGCTTGATAGTTGTTGAGTTTCCGGCTTTTAGCCTTGTACTCTGCATAAACTTGTGGTTTAGATGACCCTTTTGACTATCTTGTACTGTAAGCCGGCCTTCGCGTGGATACCATGTTGTTACATCCATACGAGAACAGTGTCAGGCAAGTCCCATTGGGCTTCATGGCTGATTGTAATCGTAAGCGAACGAATCATGCCACTTTAGTGCGGGTCACATCGAGCTTAAGTAAGAAAAGTCAAGAAAATTTGGCTCCTTTGTCCAGTTATAAGATTGCAGCCGTACTCGTTTGCGAATAATCGGCCCTTATAACTTATAGGCATCAAGGCCGGGTCTTTTGGGTTGCTAGCTGGGCTACTTGAGCCGCCAGCCCCCGAGACCTGTATATACTCAACATTCTTAATGATACGGAAATACTGATGCCACGTGGATACTACTTACTTGTAATCAGGCTGTAACGAAATAGGACTTGCTAACCATCTCTTTATTGCTGCGAGAAAGTTTGGATCAGCAGGCCGCCTCATTAAAAACCTTCCAGTCCCCTTAGGTACCCTGGGTAGGAAAAGAGCGCGTCTGAAACCTGCTGCCCATTACATTGTTTAGTTCTTCGTGGACACCGGTCCCGAACTGGCGTGACCGGTGCACATTCTCCACACGTTAGGCTTTTTCATGACGAGTACCGGGTTTGCTAGCCAACCCGGGTAAGGTGTTTCCATGACATGGCCGGTTGTGAGTGATCGTGCAGCTTCTTCTTCTGTGGCGGATTGTTTGGAGGGGTCATCCTTGACAAAAGCCACCATTTTAGCATCTTGTGTTACCTTGGATTTTGCTCGTTCGCCTTCAGTACTCGGCCTTTTTGATGTGGCTCTACCCTCCGGGTCTGCTTGAGACCGGTACTGCTTGAGTTCTTCTTTTCTACAGGCCTGCTCGGCCATTGCTGCATCTCCTTCGTCGCATTCAGCTGCTATGTCTCGATTTCCATGTATGGTAATGGTCTTCTTGGGACCCGGGATTTTTAGCTGTAGATATACGTAACACGGCCTAGCCATGAATTTGGCGTAAGCCGGCCTTCCAAATAACGCGTGATAAGGGCTGCGCAATTTGACTACCTCAAAGGTAAGCCACTCAATTCGATAGTTATCCTTTGACTCTCCAAAGGCTACCTCCAATGCGATTTTTCCCTCGGGGCATGCTGAATGACCCGGCACTATCCCATGAAAAACTGTTGAGCTTTTTTGCAGCTGAGATTCCTTGAGACCCATGCGTAGGAAGGTTTCCCAATACAGTATATTGATGCTGCTTCCACCATCCATTAAAACCTTTTTCAGTTCGTACCCATTGACTTGCGGTGCGACTACTAGTGCCAAGACTCCTGGGTGCTCCACTCTTTCTGGGTGATCCCTTCTGCTCCATGTGACCTCCTGTTCTCACCATCTCAAGTACCTCGGGACAGCTAACGAAACTGAGTTGACCGCTTGCTTCAGTATCTTTTTGTCCTTGTTAGAGCCTCCTGTGGTATGCACATGATATTGACCCAATTGTTTGGGGTTAGCCTGGAAACCTCCTGCCCCCCCTTGGTTATTACCTTGATTTCCAGCCGCCGGATTACCGGCTGGGGGTGGGCCGTTGCCCGGGTTTGCCCCTGGACCCGGTCCTCCTCCCCGTCCTGCACCTCGCATAGCTCTGTGCACTTCCTCATTTTTCCATCTTTGTAAATCGGCGCACTGTTCTAGGGAGTGGTTAGCTGGCCTGCCATTCCTGCTGTGCTTCGGGCATGCCATCCTGAATATGTCCCAATTGTTACCCGGCCTTGGTGGACCTTGATAGTTTCCTCCATTGTGGTTACCTCCGTTGAAATTTCCTTCTGCTCTGGGCCTCGAAGACCCGGCTTCTGTGTTGGCGACAAACTCGGAGCCTCCTTCGAACGGGCGCTTGTTCTGGCTATTTCCGTTATTACCTGATGCTGATCCATTGTCGGTTCTTCCGTTATTGCTTGTGTTTGCTTTTACCTTCTTGTCATCAGCTTCTTCTTCTGTAGTATCTGTCGCAGCGTGTTTGTTGCACGCATCCATCAATTCTCCCATTGTGACTTCCGACGCATTTCGACTGGACTTCATGCGAGTTAACTTTTGCACTAAAGGTATATACTTGCATGTTTTTGCCATGGCCTGTAGTGCATCCTTGGGCTGGATATCCGTGGATGAGTGAAGTATCTCCATAACCCGGCGCACCCAACTACGGCGCCGATTCTCCCTTCTTCTGGACGCATCGCTCTAGATCATCAATAGTGAATAATTTCCTGCAGGTCCCGTGAAAGTGCTTGACAAACGCGGTCTTCAATTCCTCCCAAGACTTGATCGATCCTTCCGACAACTTGGTGAACCACAATTTTGCTGCTCCTTCCGACATCATCAGGTACATGAACTTGGCTTGGAGGTTCTCAGACGCGTTGCGAATTGACATTGCCATCTCGTAACTGCTTAGCCATGTTTCGGGATCCATAGTTGGCTCATAATTCACTACTTTCCCTGGCTCTTTGAATTTTTCCGGGTAAGGTTCAGCTCTGATACTGTCCGAGAGACACTTAGGCCCCGCAAGAACGGTTGAGGCCGGCCTGGCTCTAGAAACGTGTGATACCACGGGGGGCGCGGCTGGGCGCGATGCTGCGGGAAGTCCATGCGCTGCAGACCCGGCCGCGGCCCTCCGAGCCCTAGAACTGTCCACGACGGCCTGTGCTGCTGATGCTGCCTGAGCGCGAGGAGGAGGCGGCATTTGCTGCTGCTCTTCCCTCCGTCGCGCTGAACTTGTTTGGATATTCCCTTGCTGTTGACTGACGTATGGCGTCCCGTGCATACCGCTTCTGTGATCCGGATAATTGGCTTGCTGTGCCACCGCAGTGTGCAACAGATCGATGGCTTGCCGAGTCTTCTCTGCATGGGGCGACTCTCCCACAGGGATTTGATTCAACGCGAGTGTCGCTGCATATACATTGTCCATGGGGTTATTGTAGTGGTCGACTGGTGTGCGGAACCGTGATGGTGGCGGTGGTGGTAGATCGTTGCCGGTTGTGACTCTAGTTTGTGGTGGGGGTAACCCGGTCCGCTCATTCGCCGGATGTGTCGCTGCTGTCACCTGTTGGGGTGCGGTTCCCTGGTTCGCCACTGGTATCGGCTGGTCCTGAGGTGTAACAAATAAATTAGCCGGATTAATAACCCCGCCCATTGCTGGTAACCTGGTGTGGTGCCTTTGATGTATTCTAGACGTTTCCTCTCGGAGCCGGGTTTCCAACGCATCTAGCTCACGCCGCCGCGTGGCCATCCCTTGCCTTTCTGCCTCTACCTGCCTTCTTTGCTGCTCCAGCGCACGACGAGCCACATCCAGATCCCTGACGCGTTCCGCTGCGTTTTCTGGAGTGATAACCGTTGCGAGAACCGTGGGGTCTAGAATCAGATTATTATCGAATAAGGCCGGGTGGCGCGGGTTCGAAGGACCCGCGCCTGGTGTCCGGTTTTCTAAGAATCCGAACGTATTTGCATGCAACTCTTCATCCGCTGCCCTGCTGGTTACTGATGCCGACTCTCCATCAACCCGGGCCAAGACCGGGTCTCCGTTAGCCGCGCCCTGTCGCTGGGCCACTGCCTGAGCCGCCCTGACTGATGCCGCGGTTGCGTTTCCTTGGTTGAGATTGGCCGCGGGGGCCGCATAGACTGCAACTCGGCGTACGATATCCGGTGTAAATTCATGCTGTTCTTCCTCATCGTTCTCCTCATACCGATTTTCCAGTAGATCCAGGATAGACCCGGTATCATCTTCTCTTTCGGCCCGGTCGCGTGGGGTCCATGCCGGCTCCTCTGGCTGTTCCCACTCCGCGATGGGTTCTTCTGCCGGATGTGTCGTTCCAATCGATTCTTCATCATCTGATCGGATAGACGTGGCTTTTCCTGGCATAGAATCAGATCCAACGTTGTCAGGGATCGAATTGGAAGTACATACCATACCAATGAAGACGCTGATCCGGCTGATTGTCACGACGGATCCGGATTCGAGGTGATCCGACTCCGGCCCCCAGCCGGAATCGTCCACCATCTTTTCTCCTTCGTGGTCGATGTAGATTTCGCCGATGACAGGATTCTCCATGCCCTTCCGAGCTTCTCCCGTGATGTAAACACCTTTGGACGCAGGCCCCACGGTGGGCGCCAACTGTCGTGGGATAATCACGGCAGACGTTACCGGGGGTAACTGATCTTGGGGCAAGACGACACAGGTGTTTGGGAGAAGGTTTAGCTCAGAGGAAAACATGGTGCGATTCAATCTGGTAGCCGGCAATCAAAGTCGCCGAGTCTCCGATCTCGATATAACAACTCAACTCGGGGATTACACTGGATGCTCGATATCAAGCGATATTGCTAGGGTTCTTGGATCTCTGTCTAAAACTAGACCTGGGGGTCGGTTTATAAAGCACCCGTACCCCCTGGCTTATTCCCCAAGGCGCATCCTAGATCCTACCCGGACACGGCGCACAAACCCTAGCTTTCCTTTACAGTAACCCACAATCCGGATTGCTGGGCCTACAAACTTGGGCCTTCCACAAGCTTCCTTATCCTTAGCCGGATCCTGCGCACCGTCCTTTGGGCCGGGTTACTCCTTGGATGATAAGGGGTGGCCCGATCTTCTCGATGAACTAACTCTCTCTTTTTGTATTTTCTGATAACTTGGATAACTAGTGCTACACTGAGACCTCTCACAGCTAATCCCCGTTGCCAATGCAACAACAATCAAGCTCCTTAGATATTCTCAACTACACACTCTTGCACAAATGATCAATGATCACAAGTGGTGCTGTATCCCTTTATTCCCAGATGGAATAACAAGATATCACGCTGCTTTGCAATGGGTAAACTTCAAGATGAATGCTTTACAAGCAATACAATCTAGAGGCTAGGGTTTCTGGTTTTTGGTTTAAACTTGTTCTCTCTATTGCTAGGCGCCCCATGGGGTATATATAATAGGGGGTGCGGCCACAAGAGGCATCCTTGCGCAAGCACAACCCTATTAGGACTAGGAAACCTAACACAACTACTATAGGATACAAACCGACCCCACACACAAAGGGGTGCGGCCACAATTGGTATACAAACCAATTCTAATACAACTAGGACATATCTTGGGCGCATTGTGCTTCCATGTGGGCCCTCCTTCTTGGTTGTCCATCATAGAGTGCATTTAACCTTGTGGAGGCACTCATCCCCTTGTTGATATTGATGAATAACAATTGTTTCTATTGAATAACAATTGTTATGAATTGTTTCTTCTCTTGTTTTCACCTTCTTGAATATTTGTTTTCACCATGAGCTTGATGTCTTTTATCAACTCTTCATTCATGCTTGTGAGAACAATGTCCTTAGGTCCATCCTCATCATCCTCCCTTTCTTCAAGACAAGACGTCCTCGTCTTGTAATTATCTGAAAGTGGAATAAACAAGAAAAACAAAGTGTATGCACCATATATATAGATATAATGGTACTCATTAGTTGTTAGCAAAACACAATATAGTGAATATATCATATGATCACGAAATTTGTATGCAAACAACACATAATAGTCATATTCTTTCAACTCATAGCAATCAAAATTGCAAATATAAGTATAGTTTGATTTAATAGAACATGTATCCAACAAATAATGTGGTGAACTAAACATATGTGTTTCGGCCACTTCATCATGTTTATCAATATCTATCCCAAATAACACATTATTTATTTCGGCCACTTCATTATATGTAACACATATATGATGTATCATGAAAATTTTATCCAAATTATAGTCACCAATCAAATAAAATTTGAAACTAGTATCATATGTGCTAACATTATCACAAACAAATTTTTCCATAGCACATTGTATATCAATTGGTTCTTTAAGCATGTCATCATAAATAATATCACTAGAAGGTATCATAGCAAGTACTTCTTTATGTGTAATCAAAACCATGTTGTGAAATTTCGAATTCATAGGTTTGTATGGTTGAAAATTATCACATAATTCATTACTACTAGGTACCAACCCGAAATCTATACCATTATCATTACTAACCTCCTCATGTGTAGTAGGTATGATCTCCTCAATATCTTGTGAATTTGAAGGTTGTAGCTCCCTTTCTTCAAAAATAACCTTCATATCACAAGCTAGCTTTCTTGTATCCTCCAATTTATGTGATGATTGTAATGTTTCCTTGCCCTCCCTTTCTTCAAGAGAAACCTGTACATAAGAAACATCACTAGGAAAAATTATGGCATTAGTTAAAAGACTTTTTCCACTCGGCCTAGGCTTGTCTTCCTCCATGGATTTGTTGTTTTCACTCCCCTTCTCTATCACTTCAAACTTTTGCCTTGATTCATGCATGATTTGTTGGGGTGACATAGGCCTCAATATAATATCCTTATTGTTCCAATTCAAGTGGTAGGTGTTTGCTCTCCCATCATGTAGCACCTTTCTATCAAATTGCCATGGTCTTCCAAGTAATAGGTGGCAAACCGACATGGGAACAACATCACACTCAATTGTATCCTTGTATGGTCCAATTTGAAATTCTACTCTCACCATATGACATACTTTCATCTCCTCTTTGTCAGTGATCCATTGAATATAGTATGGATTGGGGTGTGGAATATACTTCAACCTTAGCTTTGCACATAATTCTTTGCTTGCTAGATTTCTACAACTTCCTCCATCTATGATCACCTTGCAAGCCATACTAGGTCCAACAATTGCTTTGGTTTGAAATAAATTGCACCTTTGGCTCTCATCTTTGTTAGGAGCAATAGTCAATGCTTTGGTGCACACAATAGTTGGATAATTTGTAGCAAAGGCATCAATAGGACCATCATCATCATTATCATCATATGGATCCTCATCATTAGGATCAACATCATCTCCAGTCTCATACTCATCATTAGCATTAAGGAGCATAACTTTCTTGTTGGGGCAATCCTTCTTAAAGTGTCCTTTTCCTCCACATGTATGGCATGTCATGTCTCTATTCCTTGTAGGAGGTGTAGCACCACTAGAACCCGAAGTAGAAGCAATGGGCTTCTTTGAACTTGATGAAATTGGCTCGGGTTTGGGTGTAGAAGGTCCACGGGTAGGGGGTGTAGGAGTTGTAAAATTGGATTGTTGAGAAGAAAAACTCCTCCTTGCACTCACTTGAAGCTCCTCTTGCAATCTCTTTTCGGCCTCCCTTGCTTGATGTAGTAATTCACTCATATTGTTGTAAGTAACATGCCTCACAATGCTTCTTATTTTGAATTGCAATCCACTCAAGAATCTTTGCATTGTTTGTTCAGGAGCCTCTCTAATTCTAGCCCTTTGAATAATCAACTCCATCTCCTTGTAATAGGCATCAACTGTCTTTGATCCTTGCTTCAATTGTTGCAATTTGTCATAGAGAGTTCTAATATAATTCTTGGGAACAAATCTATCTCTTAACAATTGCTTCATCTCTCTCCATGTGTTCACCTCTTCCTCTTCTTTTTCTTCTCTATCCTTTGTAATGCCATCCCACCACAAAAGAGCATAGCCATCAAAAGAAGAAGATGCAAGGTTCACCTTTCTCTCCTCGGGATAATCATGTAATCTCCATAATTTTTCAATTTTTAGCTCCCACATCAAGTACTCTTCCACATCTTCAGAGTCACAAGAAAGATTAGGCATAGAGAATTTAGGTTTTCCCAAGCCATCATTCTCTCTATTATTTTCCAAAGGAACTCTCCTTGCAATATGCCCACGGCCATCATTGAAATTTCTTCTCCCATCATCAATTGGAGCAATGGCTTGTGGTGCTTGTTGAAGTTGTTGCAATGTATTGGTGATTGTAGTCATTTGGAGTTGCATAGTCCTTATAGCTTCCTTGATCTCATTAACAGAATCTTGAGATGCACACTCCCTTATCTTCAAATCAATCACATTCAAATCTTCTCTCAATTGGTCATCACTTCTTTCAATATCATTCTTGATTTTTCTGGACAAGTGATCTCTCAATGCTTCATACTCATTCCATTGGACAATCTCCTCGGGTTTCTTCTTTGCCTGCACATCAACATCACTAGAAGAACTCATGATTAATTTGTTAGTAACAAAATAAACAATGGGTTTGTGGTGCCTCTCTCAACTCACTCAAAACCAAGCAAAGAGGCTTCACTTGATGTTCCAAGAGAGAAAAAGATCAACTTACCAACAAGGAGCAATGATCAATGTGCTTTGGTGTGGGAAGAGAATATCTGAGCTATCAAGTATCACAATGCAAACAGGGCTTATGGTGGGGCTTGGTATGGATACCTAACAATCACCAAAGTAATAATCCTATTTGCTGTTCTTGTGAAGATATAAAAGATCCACGGAAACTCACACAATATGGAGACAAATGTGGCAATGCAATATATGGAGGAGTTTTGCAATGCACTAGAAAGTCACTAGCTAGGCTCTTATTGACAGGCACAAGATTGCTCAATGAAAAACCAAGTGTCACAATGGCAAGCTCAACTAGTAAACAATAGTAATAATATGGCCTCTTTGCACTTTCTCTTTTCTCTTTTCTCTTTTCTCTTTTTTTTTTTTATACTTTTTGCTTTTTCTATTTTTTTGAATTTTTCAATGGCCTTACACTAAGCTAGGAGCAACAATTAACCAAACACAAGTGATACACAATGGTGGTGATGAAATTAGAGCAACCTGTCAGAGCACAAAATAGCTATACTTGTGGGCAAGTTCCTATAAATATGCTGTAGATAGGCTGTGTCTATGGTTCACAAAGTATGGAGTGGAATGATCCTAGTGAAGAAAACAGGGAATAACAAAGAAACACAAAAGAAACTAGGTGAAAATATGGATGAAACAGCTCACGGCAGAGAAACAGACCCACGGCAGCAAATCTCACTGTTTTTGACTCACGGCAGAGCTCACGGCAGCAATTTCGAACGTTTTCGTACCGCGGCAGAGATTCCAGTCTCACGGCAGAGAAACGACGATTTTCTGTACCGCGGCAGCGCACCTACGCGTGTTACACGGATCGGTAAGGCTGATGCGGTGGTTTTCCTGTGTTCGCGCGTTACAGCAGAGGCGGCAGCGAAACGATCGCTTTTCTGTGCCGCGGCAGCGCACAGGGCTCGGTTTGGTAAGCTGTGATACGGGCTTGGGGGCGGATTTGTAAGCGTGTTACGGCTCGATTCCGAGTTCGACTAGGCCACGGCAGCGATGGGGTGATTGCGAGTAGGATAGGGAAGCGATTGGTTGTGCGCGGGTATGGGATGTATATGGAAGGTATGCTGCGGGTTTTGGTGGATGTTTCCGAGTATGGCAAGGGTGTGGTGCGGTGGTATGATGGCACGGATAGGAACCCTAGATGGACTCGGATTGGTGGGTATATGGGTGGATTTTTGCGGGTATGAGCTAGGGCAACTCGAATTGGAGGTGGGTGGTGGGTATGTTGCGGATATTTTTGGGATTTTTGAGGTTTTCGCCAAGAACAAACAATGAACCTAGATCTTGGCCGACACAAAGATAACTAAAAACAGAAAAAGAGTGACACGAAATCTAACACAATGACAGCAAAAGAAAAACAACTATGGTGATATCTAAGGCTCTGGCAACAACTAGACCTAAAATTTTTGTATGGCTTTTTCTGGATAGGAAATAAAAACAACTAGACTAGGGATAAATTTGCTCACCGAGTAAACCTGAGAATCTGATACCAAGATGATAAGGGGTGGCCCGATCTTCTCGATGAACTAACTCTCTCTTTTTGTATTTTCTGATAACTTGGATAACTAGTGCTACACTAAGACCTCTCACAGCTAATCCCCGTTGCCAATGCAACAACAATCAAGCTCCTTAGATATTCTCAACTACACACTCTTGCACACATGATCAATGATCACAAGTGGTGCTGTATCCCTTTATTCCCAGATGGAATAACAAGATATCACGCTGCTTTGCAATGGGTAAACTTCAAGATGAATGCTTTACAAGCAATACAATCTAGAGGCTAGGGTTTCTGGTTTTTGGTTTAAACTTGTTCTCTCTATTGCTAGGCGCCCCATGGGGTATATATAATAGGGGGGTGCGGCCACAAGAGGCATCCTTGCGCAAGCACAACCCTATTAGGACTAGGAAACCTAACACAACTACTATAGGATACAAACCGACCCCACACACAAAGGGGTGCGGCCACAATTGGTATACAAACCAATTCTAATACAACTAGGACATATCTTGGGCGCATTGTGCTTCCATGTGGGCCCTCCTTCTTGGTTGTCCATCATAGAGTGCATTTAACCTTGTGGAGGCACTCATCCCCTTGTTGATATTGATGAATAACAATTGTTTCTATTGAATAACAATTGTTATGAATTGTTTCTTCTCTTGTTTTCACCTTCTTGAATATTTGTTTTCACCATGAGCTTGATGTCTTTTATCAACTCTTCATTCATGCTTGTGAGAACAATGTCCTTAGGTCCATCCTCATCATTGGAGTTTGGCCTACCGGGTTATCATCCCCCCGTCAAACAACATTCGCGAGGCACCGATGCCCAAGAGATTCAAGATCACCTCGGAAGTCCCGAAGTACGATGGCAGGAGCACCCGATGATTCCCCGCCAGAGTCCATAACCTGCAAAGAGTACGGAACACACGACAACTTCAGTCGCAAGGCCAAATATCACTCGACGCCGTACCAGGAAAATATCTTCGAGTGGTAGGGGGCTACTCCCATCGGGAGAATACAAAGTAAGGCAAAATAACAAGTGCTGACGCTTTAAAACCTTCACTTAGAAAGTAAAGCATGGAATATTTCCAAAAGGTTCATTACATAGCCAGACATACAAAAGCAGAAACATTATCTATCCTAAGGAGCAACGGACTTCCCAGAAGTGGCCCCGCTCGCAGAAGGTTTCGCACCACGACCGCGAGAAACTAGCTCAGAAAGCATCTTAGCTAGCTTCTTCGCACGGTCGCCAAAAGGTCGGAGCGCTACCTTTTTGCCTAAGGCATCCCGAGGAAGCTTCGAGTACACCTTCCCCATGTCACCCGGGACATTGTGCGCCAGGGCGAACTGGATGGCTGTCTTGGCTCCGCACTCAGTCTGGGCGAGAGTGTACTCCTGAAGAAGATCGCCTTCACCAAGGAAAACTTGCAGGAGGCCCTTAAGGGTCGATGGAACTGGCGTCCCCGCAAGCAATCGCCGATGCAGCTGCGACAACACTCGAGAAGCGTCACGAAGAGAGAAGCAGACCCTCTTCCCATGCTCCTGCAACTGAGTGCACACATCCTTTAAGGCATCGACCCGGATATCTCCAGGAAGCGTCAGGGCGACGCCAAGCGCATCTACAGAAGAATGGAGCAAGTCACGAGAGGAAGGAGAAAATAACAAAATAAAACGCGAATGGACAAATAGCGTGCCTGCCAAAGCCTGAGCTATAGGGCGGAGGGTGTCAGTCAGCTGGTTGTCGTGGGCCACACCCGCGTCCTCCAACTTCTTCAGGGACTCTCGAGATTCAGCAAGATGACCAGCCGCATCCTTGCGAGTGGACTCTAGCTCCCTTTGGGTGGACTCCAACTCCTTCTCAAGATCTTTGATCCGAGAGTGAGCCACAGTCTTCTTGCTGTTTGCGCGGGCGGCCTTGTCTGCAAAACGACGCAAGCGCATCAAACAGTGATGCAACCAGAAGAAACAGAGTCAAAATACGAAGTGTATGGTAACTCACCTCTCGAAGAACGGACGTCTTGAAGACACTGATCGCGCTCTTGGCGAAGAGAAACACATTCCGCCTCAGCCACAGCAAGACAACGCCCGAAAGCGGCTAGGGAATCGAGGATGGCCTCCAAAAAATATCGTGGGTCAGTAAAGTCTCGCTTGAGTCTATACATGATTGCACGCAGTCGAGCATAGACTCGGGGGCTACTCCCATCGGGAGCACTATCGTGCACCCGATAATATCAAGACGAAAGAAAAGTATAGAGAAAATACGCAACTTGAGTCTGTGACCAACTACAAACAGTCGACCACCGACTCTGGGGCTACTCCTATCGGGAGCACTGTCGTGCACCCGATAAAAAGAAGAACAATTATTGGAAAAAAAAGAAAAGACTTACCTTGCCGTTCATGGTTGACAAAGGATCGGGTGAGATACCCGAGACATCTCTGCTCACTGACATCCCGACATCCCAAGGTTGATCGACTGCCAAGCTAGGAATCGCATACTCGGAAGTATCAGCAGCCTTTGCATGGCTCGAGGGTCGTTGAGGAGGACTTGGAACTCAAGCAGGGCCCGTGGCAACGCCCTCCTGCTTCATGGACTGAGCAGAAGACGTGAATTGATCCCTGCCAATGACCAAGAGACTAAGCAAAGGTTAAGAGCGGAGATGAAGAAGCAATTTCATCTCGTAAAAGTACGTAACTTACTCGTCCTCGTCTTCCTCGTCGAGGTTAGCCAAGTCCCAGCTAGTGGGAATCTTCGACTGCTGGGGCGGGGGCGGGAGCACACTCAGGAGAGTCACCCGAATAGGCTGGGGTTCAATCTCCTCGACGGTATCCTCGCTCAAGGACTTGTCTTTAGAGGTCACCTCATCCTCCTCCACCTGACGGCGCTTGCGGTGCTCGAGTGAACGGTTGTCTTCCTCTTCCTCCTCTTGTAATTCCTCTTGCTCCTCGCTGGACTCCGCATTCGCGACACTGGTATCGGGAGGGGCTTGAAAGTTGCTCGCAAGAAGGTCCAAGCCCCTGTCGTCCATGGAAAGTGGCGGGTAGCACTTCACCAAGTCCTGGTTCTACGAAGAGAAGGAAAAAAAAGGAAGAAACATACTCAATCGACAAAAATTCAAAAGGGGAAAGTACACGACAAGAACAAGGAAGAACTTACATCACTCGTAGGATGCTCAGCGTCGAAGGGTACGAAAGGAAATGGCAAGTAGTCCTCTCCCTTCTTCAAGCTGGTGATGGCAGTGATGTTCTTCTCGAACTCAATGTTCGAGAGAATGTCGTCGCACGTCCGTCTCGGGTCGTTGACGCCCGAGAACTCCCACAGGGTGGTAGGCCTGTCTTGCAGCGGCTGAACCCTCCGGCGCAGGAAGACACTCGCCAATTAGATCCCATTCAGCAGAGGCCTCTAGTCCTTCCGTCGGAGTCGCAACTTGTGCGAGTAGAGGAGACTCGCCTTGGATTCTTCGTGTGATAGCTTGTGCGCCCAAGATTTTCTTCGCTTCAAGATCGCGAATGGCTTGAATTCAGGAATGCCACCCGCGTCATTGTCCTGGACGTAGAACTACTTCCGGCGCCATCCCTGAACTGATTCGACAAAGTTCATCTCCAGATACGGGAACTCGTGGGTCGCCTGGATTCCAAAGCCTCCAGTCGCCAACGGCTCCCCAACCTTCTCACCCGCCAGAGTTTTCTTTCGGTGAATCTTCACTTGGAAGATTGCCTTCCACAGCCCCCAATGTGGGCGAATACCCAGAAAGCATTCGCACAGAACGATGAAGCACGAAATGTGCTGCACTGCATTGGGGGGAAGATTGTGCAACTGTATGCCATAAACATACAACAGCCCGTGAAGGAAGGGGTGGAGAGGAAAAGACAAACCTCGGAAGACGTGTTTCGAGAAAGCGACGCGCTCATTGGCGTGCGGGCTGGGCACCTCGTCTCCCTTCGTCGGCACCCGCACACGACCGGAGTCTTCAGGAGGAAGTTGTCTCTCTCTCTCTCTCTGCATCGCGGAGATGCTCTTCTTCGTCACGATCGACGGGCGCCATTCGCCCGTCCTCTTCACTGGAGAGGTCGCGGAAGCGCTGGCCACAGCCTTGCCGGAAGCCACGGTCGCTGTGCGTTTGCTTTTTCCTCCCGCCATTGGAGCTCGTTCTTGCAGAGGAAGGTGGACGCACTAGAGGAGGAAGAAGCTGAATAGAGCCGGGAAAAGTAATTTTTCCCTAAGTCCCACTCTTTATATTGTCTCCGGGCCACCGTGAGTCGTTGATCTGCGTGGAAGAAGCACATGTGGCGCGCATCCCGGCTTCCATGCGCTGGACTGAAATGAAGAGGCGGAGGGCGGTTACCCCGCACGATCTTTAACACAAGATCGTGCGTAACTACTGCACGTCCAACGGGAAAACTGGCGCACAACAGCATGTCTCTGGTCAAAAGCTGACAAGATGGGCCCTACACGCCCTGCCCCACTGCGTCACGTCCCATCGGGAGCAGGCGAGTGCGCGGTGATGTCATCGCGCACCTCATAACGTGGAATTTCTTTCGTATGAACCTAGAAGAAAAGCTCACCTTGCTCGAGGATTGTAAAGTGGAAACAATGGCACTCGCCATTATCAAGGACAAAAGGCAGCAGTCGCTGCGCAGCTAGGAGAGAATCGCGAGTACGCGGCTCCCGCAAATACCACGACTCCACATTATGATGTATGAACACATCACTCAAAAAATCCCGGGTCGTTCGGCCGTCGAGGCACATCCGGATGTCGTATTCTTCGAATACAAAGGTAAGACCCAAGGATCTATCCTGTGGGTCTGGAATCACACTCGAGCTGCGTCCTCCAGTAAACTTTCTGTGTCAACGACACGAAGAAAAATCCTAGCATACGCGTCGGGTGCCCCTTTAAGGTTAAATTCGACTCGATAAGTTCTCCACGGCCCAGTCGCAATGATCACCTAGCTGGATTCGAGTCGGAGGTCTCGAGTCCGTGTAGGCCAGAACTATTTTTGCCCGAGAGCAATTAATTGGCCCTGATCTCTCGGGAGAGCCAAGCAACTGAGCCATACCCTTATATGAAAAAAGCTGACGCGGGGCGCATTTACCGCTTGATACTCGAGTATATTCCATACAAGGTACACGCCCTTTAAGTCAAAAGCTTGATTGTTCAGTCACAAGATCCAGAAGCAAGTCTTTGAGTGTTTACTCGACTATTCTCAGTCGAACAAACACTCGGGGGCTACTGACCTGGGGATGACTCTCGGGCCTATCGGATGAGCCTACTCGGTCTGAGGCCCAACACTAAAGCCTAGTATGAAGGGCTACCCCGTGGTTCTAGAAGGTCCAGCAACAGCCCATCCGCAAAACTTGCGGGTCAAGATGGAAGGTTTCCACCGACTAGAACTAGGGTTTGCACCTCCCCCGGGTACGGCTTGAGACCCAGCCACCTATTTAAGGGCTAGGAGAGCCACCCGAGGGGGACATCCAATCTAGGTATTACACCATTGTAGCCACAACTCGAGATCCAAACTCTTGACCTGCACACTCGCCATTGTAAGAAAACACCATAATACAAAGACAAACAAGCAGGGGTAAGGGTATTACCTCTACGAGGGCCCCGAACCTTGGTAAAATCATGCCCCTGTTAGCCGTCGTGTCCGCCAGCGCCTATATCGTTCCTCTACTCGAAATCCTCGGCTCACCCGAGAGATTTGTTGATATGAGTCACCGACAGATGTTTTTTTTTACCCAAATTGGTCCACGAGGACCAAAACAGACCAAACAGGGGGGGAGTGGGGGTGTTGGGTTTTCCCTAAGAGAAACTCTAGAAGATCCACTATATTGACGTCCGGGAAAAACAAGATACAGGATTCGGGGAAAAGATTTTGCGAGATGGAACACCTCGCGGCAGAACAGATCCCGGAAACGCATACGGCAAATTTAAATAGAAATTTCTCGCTACCATCCCGGCCTCCGCATCCTCGACAGCCTCCCTCGCGGCCTCCAAAGGCACCGCGCATGACCCATCCGCGCATAGTGTGTGCACAATCGCTCGCCAAAGTTCGAGTGCGCAGCGGCGGAGGGGTGGGAATTACGACGCAGGCTTTCGGGGACGGATAACCTAAATCCGTCCCGACCCATCAGATATAGCAGCGTAGGGGTGTCAAATATGCATCTCAACAAGTCCCTCGGGTGAACCGATAGGGTTTCGAGTAAGAGAACGAATAGGCGCTGGTGAAAATCGTCGGCTAACAGGGGCAAGATTTACCCAGGTTCGGGGCCCTCGTAGAGGTAAAAACCCTTACTCCTGCTTCTGTCGATCTACATTATCTCGATAGATCGGTTACATTGGGGGTGCTCAAGTCGAGAGTAGATCTCAATCTCAAGGCTTAGGTGGTGCGGTATTGCTTGGTCCCCCTCCCGGTGGTTCTCCTTGCTTTATATAGGTAGCCAGGTCTCAAACCGTCCCCGGGTGGATACAAACCCTAACCTAAAGTCGGTTACAGGTTTCCTTTCTTAGCCCGCAAGGCTTTGCGGGTGGGCCTTGATTGGGGCCTTCTAGAACAGACCATGGCGTCTCCCTTGGAGCTTGGGTCTTGGGCCTTAGACCGGGTAGGCTCACCCGATAGGTCTAGGATCCATCCCTTTGTCAGTAGCCCCCGAGCGTTTACTCGGCTGAGAATCTGTCGGGTAGACGCTCAAAGTTCGTCTTGATTTCTTTTCGACTGATGGCTTCAACCATCTGAAGAGGGTGTGTACCCTGTGTGCGATGCACTCCTTGTACTCGAGTATCGAGAAAATAAAAGTGCATGTGTATTGGTTGTTTTCGCAGAAGGATGTGGCTCAGTTGCTTGGCTCTCCCGAAAGCTCAGGGCCAATTTGTAACACCTGGGGTGTTCCCCCCAAGTTAGAAAGTTGGTTGTTTTCTTTTTTTGCTTTGCATCACATGCATCATATGCATTGCACCTTGTTTTCAAAACAATTCAAAAATTCAAACCAATTTAAACTTTCTAACATGTCCAAAATTTCCAATTAAAAGTTGCAAACTAAACAACTCAAATTGTTTTTCAATAGTTTTGAAGTTGAATTTATTTAAATTGCTTGTTAATAAAAATTCCTTTTTATCAACACCCTAATGGCAAGTTCAAAATTCAAATCAAATCCCTCCATACTTGGCATGTTCCAAATGTGGGTTTAAAAATTAAAATCTTGCAAACAATTAAATTCAATAAGTTTCATAATTGTTTGAGTTTATTGAATAAAATTATTTAAAAACTCAAATCCTTATGAACCCTATTTGAAATTCAAATAGCCATTTTAAATCTTTTGGCCCTTTCAAATTTTTGGAAATAATGTTAACATAACTTTGATCTTGCTGTTAGGTATTTCATTAGAAAATTTATTCATAAAATAAAACCCCAAAACCTCCCTCTTTTTCTCTCTCTCTTTCTTTCTACAAAAAAAAAATGTGTAAGCCAAAAAAAAAGAGAGAGCAGCCCAGGGAGAGGCAGGCCAGCCCACCAGCCCAAGGCCCAACCACCCCCCCCACCTATCTCTTTCCTCCGTACGAATCACGCAGAGGGCGTGATCCCCACCCTGCCCCTCGCTTTTTCTGAAGAAAAGCAACAGCACCGCCCCTAGCACGCACCTGCCCCTCCCCTCTCTCTTTCCCCAGTCCAAGCAAAAGTCACGCCTCGGATCCCCTCTCCATCTTCTTCCCCTCCACGCCACCTATCTCCCTCTGTTCCCATCCAGATCCCCAACTCTAGTGCCTCTGTATGTTTGCTTCTCTGAAAAAACAAAAAAAGGTTTCCCTCCATGGCCGCACCTTGCGGTGCTTGGCGCGGTCGCCGTCGTCACCGGCAGGCCCCGTTTCCCGCGGGAATGGAAACGGGGCATCTTCCTCGTCACCTTCGCATCCTTGGCCGTCCCGGGGAGGCACCTGAGAGGCCTCGCCGTCTCCGTTTCCCGCCGCCTAACTGCTGTCTGCCGCTGCTGCGCCTGCACCTTCTCTGTCAGACCGCGACGCCTCGCCGTCCTCCCCGAGCCCTCGCTGCGTCGCCCACACCCCCGGTGAGCGCCCTCCCCCGCAGCCATCTCCCTCCTCCTCCCTTTGCTTCGCGTACACGCCATCGAGCGCTGCCGTGCAGGTCGTCGCCGTTCGTCGTTAACTGACCGCGGCGTGTTCAGTTAACTGAACTAAGTTCAGTTAACAGCGCGGCAGTCCACCCTAAAACCCCACGCGTGCTAGAGCTAACACAATCGCAGCAGCCAGCCCAACTGGCTAACACACCCTTGCGCGCACACCCAAAAGGTGCTCGGTTCGATCCCCCCCCCAGGCAGAAAAGCCACACCTTTTTTTCTGCCCCTTTTCTTTTTGCCCGAATTTCAGAAACACATATCTGACTCATTAATTCTAAAATCCATAACAAATCGAATTTTGCTCCAATTTGAATGATTCAAATTCCTGTGGATTCATAATCTTGTGCCCTTTCTGTTAATGTCAAGTTTGCAACATGTTTCTGTAATAAGTTTTGCACTAAATAATTAATTACTGAAAATGCAATTAAAAGTTGAAACTTTGGAATTTCATAACTTGAGTTTGGTTCATCCAATTTAAGCAAACTTGGGCTCTAAAAATTTGTCTTAACAAACTCTACACATTGGTATTTTATTTGGACACAGTTGAATTAATTTTGAACATGTTTCCCTCTGTTTACTAAAAAGGGCAGAATAAGAATGCTTATGAAAAATTGCATAATAAATTCATTAATAACCCAAAAATTATGTTTAATAGCTCAAAATGTTCAGTGAAACATTTGCTACATGTTTTCAACCTTTTCAATACAATTTGTTTACTGTTTTTCCTAATTAAAAGTGGTGCAATAATTCAATGCTTTAATTAAACCCTTTTTAAATTGCAAAATTCATAACTTGGGCAATTCAAATCCAATTCCAACATGTAAAATATGTTTTCCATCCCATTTTTCATGAACTTTGCAAATATCAACTTTGTTTTCTATTTTGAATAATTTAAATTGATGAAAACAACTATTTCTTAATTAATGCATTTAAAATTGTCAAATTAATAACTTGCTCATCTAAAATCCAAATTCAACAAATGAAATATGTTTTCCATCTAAAATTTTGTGTTCTTTCCAAATATAATTTTTGTTATCTATTTTGAACAATTAAAATGGGTGAAAACAACAAATGCTTGTGTAACTCATTTAAGAAGCCAAATTTCATAACTTGATAAATAAAATTCTAAACTTGGTAAACACCTTTTCAAATTGAAGCTATTGTTGTTTTCTTATTGTTTTCTTCATCCATGCATCATTATAATCAACTCTCACATGATGGTTATTTGTAGATCATTTAATTCAACATTAATTCATGGGCTTTTCCATATGCAATCCAAATTGCATATGGACCCATTTAAATATGTTTACCCTGTCAACTAGTTTATCTTTGATGCATCTTTAAACTTGTCATGCATCCATATCTTGATCATGCTGGATCTTTTGCCGTAGTAGTAATTGTTGCATCCGGTGTTTGTTCGAGGTTCGTTGCTTCTTCGCGAATAGGACGTTGAGATGATGTGAGCAACGACAAGTTCTTCGGATGTACCTCTACTTGCTGGATCTCAGGCAAGTATACTCACTTGCTGCCTATGGCTGCCTTTCATCACTTGTTACCGATTCTTTCCGTTGCCTTTATTCTAGCCTTATGATTCGATGCTTGTGTCTCGATCCTATCATATGTTTACCTTGCAGCCATGATATAGCCTTCCTTCCACTTCCTATTAACTGTTGTTTGTTTACCATGTTGGCCTTGTGTCGTAGTTGCATGCTTAGTGTTGTTTGTGCTCAAGTCTCGTTGTCCGTCTTATCACCTGTTTAGTTGACAGTTGGGTTTCAATTTAATCAACAACATGTTAATGTTTTGGGTAATAATAATTTGATGATAAGGCACCGGCAGGAGGCCCGGCGTGGTTTTGAGGCCTGCTAGTGTCGACCCTAATTAGGAAAAGGGTCTTGTCCATTGATCCATGATGAGCGCACTAACCGCATGTGGGAAGCGAGTATGGGCGCCTCCCGCAATTCTGATTCGATTCGCATCTCGTCCAAATCGCCACACTTAGTTCGGGCTTTCCATTTGATGCATGCATATGCAGGTGCGAACCCTTGGCGCCAGGGTGGAACTTTTGTAGTCGGCATTTAGGGCGGCGTGGTCTTAGAGTGCTATGAGGGTCCCCCTTTTCTTCGTGGGGGCTCGATTAGCCGCGCACGCACAGCATGTGGTTCTTTGGGCTTGATGCGAAGAAGAGTTGGGTTGTGTCGAGTACCTCGCTTGGTGGGTTGATCCCCCGTCTGGCGGGTTATTCTTACGTGTACGGCCAAATTGGTGCATCCCTGCAGGGTTAAATCTTCTCGAGAAGCCGTGTTGTCCGCGGTTATGGATGACTTGGTGAAAGTGCTGGCTAACAAGTACTCAGACAACTTACACTTAACGATGATAACTTGACTAGTAATATAGATTACCTCCACCATCAAAATGAATGTCACCTTAATCAACGGTGTGAGTTTCCTTGGGTTGCTTCCTTAGTAGGGGGTAACGTTGGATGGGTATTGTTTGGTGAGTAGTTGTAGTTGGTTCTGATACGCTATCTTATCCCTTTCTTTTAGCCGAATGTTGTAGCGAGTCTCTGTAGTTCGTTAGTGCAGCCCGCTGCCGCTTCTTTGCAATAATCCCTTCCTTTCCGTTGTACCCAAAGTATTTGTATCTTGTGATGATTGGTTACGCTGGTATCTTGTGAGTATGGGTTATCCACTTGCCAGTACTTAACCGTACTGACCCACGAATCCTTTTTCGTGGCTGCATATTCAACATTGCAGTCAACAGGTTTGAAGTCTGACGACGTTAGCTTGGGAATCCCTCCGGCTTGGCCTGGGCAGGGATTGGACGCTCTCGGTTATCTTCAGGACTCTTAGTCCAATTTGTATCTTGTCCGTAGACGGACGATATGTTGTTTCTTCCGTTGTTATTTGGATCTTTGTATTGTATCAGTTGTATCCCTGACTCGTTTGAGTCATCTTGTATATATCTTTTCTGTTGTTGTTGTGGACTATTCGTGAACTGTTGTAATGTTATCACAAGTGGCAACCTGGAATCGGTTATTATGTGGATTTTGGCGGGAATGCTGAAATCTGCATAGTGCCCGATCTCGGGGCGTCACACAATTAATTGCATCTAGGGCGAAAACAGTTCTGGCTTACGCAGACTCGAGACCTCCGACTCGAATCTGGTGAGGTGATTATTGCGACTGGGCTGTGGAGGTCTTTCCGAGTCGAACTTAACCTATGAGGGTATCCGTCCCGTCCGCTAGGATTTTTCTTCGTGTTGTTGACACGAAAATTTACCGAGGGACACAGCTTGAGTGCGATTCTAGGCCCTCAAGAAAGATCTTTTGGGTCTTACCTTCGTATCGAGAGGATACGACATCCGGATGTGCCTAGTCGGCATAACGATCCAGGATAAAGATGTGTATACATCGTATGTTAGAGTGGCAGGGACTGCTCTCTCGCGAATATTTCCTCGCAACTTTGCGAGTAAAGAGTTTTTCCTTGTTGTGCCTATACGAAAGAAATTTCGTGTCAAGGGCTTTTATGCAAAAGAGTTTTCGCGTTTTGATATGTCCATATGAAAGAAATTTCGTGCTATGGAGTTTATGTGAAAGAGTTTTCGCGTCTTGATGTGTCCATACGAAAGAAATTTCGTGTTATGGAGTTTATGCGAAGGAGTCTTCGCATCTTGATGTGTCCATACGAAAGAAATTTCGTGTTTAGGATCCTACCCGAGGGAATTCTCGGGTTTGATGATGTACGCAATGATGTCATTGTGCACTTTGTTCGTTCTGACTCCTCCCGATGGGACGTGACGGAGTGAAAACAGGCCACGCTGGCCCACCTTGTCAGCTTTTTTACCGGAAACGAGACGCCGTTTCCTGTTTTTCCGCGAGCCACGCGAAGTAAATGCGCACGATCCTCTGTTAAGATCGTGGCATAAAATAGCTTACCATCGCCGCTTCGTTTCCACTTCACGCGTGGCAGCCGCGATGGGTGCCACGTTGCTTGATCTATGGTCCAGATTGGCTTGGCTTGTGCATAAATATCCACCCTTAGGCGGAAAGTAAAAACTTCCCGGTCATTTGCTTCCCTTTCTTATTCCTCTTCTCTTGTAGAGTTTGGAAGTAGCAACGTGCTACCCGCCGGTCTCGGCTGAGGATGCCTCGGACCTCCTGGCGAGCAATGTTGAGGCTGCTCTCGACACCAGTGTTGCTGAGGCTGACTCGAGCTCCGAGCATGGCTCTTCAGATGACGTGGAAGAGTCGGGTAGCGACCTCCATCACCGCAAGCGCTGCCGGCAGGTGGACGATGAAGCCACTTCCAAAGATAGTTCTTTGGGTGGCGGATCTGGCAAGGCGACAGAACCTCTCGTGGTTACGCTTCTAAACGTGCTTCCTCCTATAGCCCCCAAGTCGAAGGTCACCACCGCCTGGAATGCGGATATGCTGGATGATGATGATGATGATGAGTGATTTCTTTCTTTCACTTTATCCTTAGGTCGAAAGTTTTCTCCTGTTTCCTTTATGCCTTTGTTTGATTCTTCCTTTTCTGACAGGCTTCAAACCATCAGCCCTGGTCAGTTTGCTTCTTCTATTCCTTCTGTGAAGAGAAAAGAAGCAACTGCGGGTGAAAGTCCAGTCGTCAAGGCCACCCAAAAGTCTCCGAGCCCAGCACCGGCAGTTGCGGCTCTAGATTATAGGTTTCCTGGCTTCGCGGGTGGAGCTTCGGCGAGCAAAGAAGTTTCGGGTAGCTCGGCGGACCCTGTGTGCACCGCCGAGGGCCAGGTAAATCTTGTCACATCTTCTGTATTTTTTGCTTCGTTCGTTTATGTTTTTTATCGGGTGCACGTCAGTGCTCCCGATGGGAGTAGCCCCCGAGGCCGTGGTTAATCGCTTGCGATTAGCCACAAACTCAAGTTTATGCTTTTTTCTTTCCTTGATTTTATCGGGTGCACGGCAGTGTTCCCGACGGGAGTAGCCCCCGAGGCTATACTCGACTGTGTATAGTCGTGAATAGGCTCAAGAGTTTTTTCCTTTAACTTGAACTTCATTTTGTGCTTTTGCAGTCTCTTCTTGATTCTCTTGCTGCCATTGGTCGCCGCGTGCTTTCGGCCGAGGCAGATTGTGCCGCCCTTCGGCTGGATCGTGATCGACTCGTCGAGGACGGCCAAGCTCTCCAAGGTAGGTTAATCCGCTCCATTTTTCTTTCGATGTTTCTTTTGATCATATAGGTTTTCTTTAGGCTGAATTCACTGCTCTGCAGTTCAAGTCGATCTCCTGAAGGCCGAGAAAACTGAAGCTGTCACTCGGGTGAAAACCCTTGAGGCCGAGTTGGAGTCCACCCGAAACGAGTTGGAGTCCACTAACAATCATTCGGCTGACTTTGAGGGGAAGCTCGCCGAGGCCCAGGAGGCGCTGAAGCAGTTGGAAGATGCTGGTGCTAAACATGATAACGATCTTGTTGGCATCATCCGTCCTCTGGCTCAGCAATTTGCGGGTAATTTGCACTTGACTTCTGCTGCGACGCAATTTTAATTGGCTATCTCGGGAGTTTACGGTGTCCTTTTGCAGATATCCTTGGTATTGCGCTAGAGCTGCCTGGGAGCCGACGATTGGATGCTTTGACGGACTCCTGCACCCAGCTTCAGAAACACGCAAGTGGGATCTGCTTTGGCGAAGCCATTCGAGTGTTGACGCAATTCCACGAGCGCCTTTTGGTGGATGCCGTGGTTCTGCCTACGTTGGGCGGCCTTATGAAAGTTTTCCTGGAGGATGATCTTCTTCAGGCTCATTCGGTTGCCTAGTCTGAATGCGGAGCGAAGACTGCTATCCAGTTTGCGTTGGCGCACGGAGTTGCGGGCCTGGAGAAGGCGTACTCGAGCCTTCCTTACGACGCCGCCACAGGCAGAAAGGTAGCGCTTCGTCCTTTTGGCGATCCGGCTGAAGCCCTTGCCAAGAAGCTATCTGAATTGCTTGCTCGCGCTAGTCGCAAGGGGCATCCTGCTATGAGTGGCAGTACCTCTGCAGTTCCATAGGATAGTCTGTTTTTACTTTGCCCTTTCGATGTAATGAACCTTGGGATGTATTCCCGTATTTTGCATTTAATCGAAGTGTTCTTTGATGTCTAAAATGTCTGATTGTTGCGATTGAAGCTTTATGAGCTCCCGATGGGAGTATCCCCCGAGCACCTGTTAACTAGGTGGTATGTTTCTCGAGTGGGGTCTTGGAGTGTATCTGAACTTGTTTCATTTCCTTCCAGGTTGTGGGTCCTAGCGCAGAGTCTTCGAGTGGATCTGCTGCACGAGTGGATCCCCTTGTTGCTGTTGTTAGTACATTTGCCTCGCTCTGTGATCGTGTCGCAGATGGCGAGCGCAAGCTGAAAGCTTTGCGTGGAGTGGCTGATGTGGCTAAGTCAAAGGAAAAGTTTGCGGCCGAGCGTGAAAAGTTTGTGATGGAGGAGCTGGTAGCTGTTACCAAAGACATGCTTTGTAAGCATGCGAGCCCCCTAGCACTTTGTTGTTTACCTTCTTTTCACCTTTTAACCTTTTTTACTATCCTTTGTATTTGTTGAGCCTGACGGTCCGTGTGAAGCGCATTGGGTGGATAATCATATTGCTCATGAAGCGGGTAGCTCAAAACCGCATGCGAACAACTTCTGGTCTGACCGCAGTCGAGGCTTCATCTTGGCTACTTTGAAGTATCGAGTAGGCCAGGCGAAGATACTTGTTGATGCTTGCCGTGAAGCTCTGACATCTGTGCACAAGACTTTTTATCCGCTTGGTGAAGTTCTAGAAGGTTTGAGCAAGCTGCTAAGAATCTTTGGTCGGGTAGGGGAAGTGTGCGAGTGTGTTCGCCAACAGCTTATCTGCGGATCTCAAGTAGCGCTTGCTTTTGTTCGGGTGTGGCACCCTGAGGTCAATTTCAATTCTGTGGCTAGGCTTCCCAATGCTCCAGTCGATTTTACTCCTCATTATGCAGTCGTTCAACCTGCGGTGGAGGAGATCATCTGACTGACTTCTGAAGAGGTTGACCAGATGCTGGCCGAAAAGACTGCTCATCGTCAGGTGTAATCATAGGATGTAGATATCATGTTACCTTGTATAGTTCACTTGAGATTTTATAAGGTGTTTTATAAGGCGTGAACCTTGTTTGTACCTTGTATTTGTAAATTTTCCTCTAATGCTTAGTTAGGCGTAGCTGAAAGCGCATGGTGCCCCCATATGTGGTTTTGGTAATTAATGACAATCCTTATGGACTAATGTTTGCATTGAGTTATCCTTGTAGATCTTGTCCATAGGAAATAATGGAGTTCATGTGTTGAACTCTATCAGCTTCCTTGATGACCATTGTTATATGCAAGGATTTATATGAAGAATGGTCATAGTTTGAGTTGAGCTTATTGCTAGTGTGTCTTGAAGAAAAGGATTAGGTGATCTTTCATTATCATCTTCAAGACATCATCATTTGAAGTGAGAAGCAAAGATACAAGGTTGATCAAGCAAGTGATCAACACACAAAGCTACAAGATATACCAAGTGGGATTGTGTATCTCATGGTATGGTAAGCAATTGTAAATATAGCTTTGTGGACTAACCCATGATATGTGTGTGTGGCATCTCTATGTGTGGTTAGGTATCTTTCCATGGGAATGAACCAAAAGGAAGATTTCATATAGCCCATGGTCTATGTGTCGTCAAGCGGTGTTCGTCATCTAGCTTGACGTGGGAGCTCAAGTGAAGCATCTAGAAGATATCCTATGCTTGATGCTTGCCACCGTTTTGGAGATTGTGGCCTTGTGAAGATTTTCCGACAAGGGTCTCTCCCATAATTGTGTATGGTGGAGCTAGTCTCTCCCATAATTGTGTATGGGGGAGCAACTTGCAAGTCTTCATCAAGCGGAGCTTGTGCTAGCAAGCGCGATCAAGAAAGAAGATCCAACTTGAGAGAGTCAAGATCGTCATCATCTAGCTCAAGTGGAATGCTCAAGGAAAAGGTATTATCTTGATAGGTTTTCTATTTTACCGGTCTCGTGTCTTTGGGAGACCGGGTTATAGGATAGATAGTCGTACTATCAAGAGGGGCTCTCAAGTGAGTAACTTGATCGAATCGTTATGGAGAGCTCAAACCTTTGCATACTTGGCATATCATCTTTCTTGGTTCTTATTTGTCTTTTGTCTCCTTTGAGTTTTAGTGCTTGTCGTGATCTTCATGACAAGCTTTGGTTTCTCGAAAACGGATTTCGTAAGAAAAACTTGTTGCATTTTCCGTGGCGAAAATATTCCGTTCGTCTTTGAGTTTGTTCCCACACATTCCATGTGTGGTAACTTCTCCATACTTTGAGGTATCAATATTTTGGATACTCCTTGCTGTTATCTTTCCAATGCAATTGGATTTACCTCGTTCAGAGTTCATTTGCAAAAGTTATGAAGTTTCTAGTTCAGCCTCTTTGTTTCTAAAGTCAACCAGATTATTCTAACCGGATTATTCCGGGCAACCGGATATTCCGGTTAGGATAGTTTTGGTCCATATTCGGGACAGAGATGAGCCGGATTATTTGGTACCAGATTATTCATCTCAGACCGGATATTCCGGTTGTGGAGTTTTTGCTCGAAAACGGCTAAGGACTAGAGTCAAAACTGACAGAAGTGAACCGGATTATTGGTACCGGATTATTCATGAGGAACCGGAATATCCGGTTCATCTGTCTGTTCGGGACAGAACCATACCGGATTATTGGTACCGGATTATTCATTTTAGACCGGATATTCCTGTCGGACCGGATTATTGGTCCAGTTTTGGACCGGAATATCCTGCTCACTCTGCACACAAAACGGCTAGTTTTTGTGGGGACCTATTTAAGGGGGTCTTCTTCCCCATTGGCCCCAAGCCTCTAAGCACGAAATTTCCCCTCTCCCCCACCATTGTTGACCTTGGAAAGCTTTCCCCTCTCCCAATCCCTCCTATGGTTCTTGCATATCTTTGAGGGAGAAGTTAGAGGAGATCTAGATCTACATTTCCACCAATCCATCTTCCTTCCTAGTGAGGGAAACTTAGTAGATCTTGATCTTGGAGTTCTTGGTGTTTCTCCTCCATTGTTCTTCCTCTCTTATTCCCCCATAAGCATTTGTTGCTTTGTTAGAATTTGAGAGTGAAGGATTTGAGCACTTTTGTTCTTGCCATTTGCATTGGT
This sequence comes from Alopecurus myosuroides, assembly GCA_028641055.1. Taxonomy (NCBI): domain Eukaryota; kingdom Viridiplantae; phylum Streptophyta; class Magnoliopsida; order Poales; family Poaceae; genus Alopecurus; species Alopecurus myosuroides. The sequence continues at coordinate 341,710,623 of CM054059.1, forward strand.
TGCATCGGTTTGCTCTCTCCACGAGGATTCGTGGAAGTTGAAAGTTTGTGAGCTTGTTACTCTTGGGTCTTGGACCCTAGACGACTTTTGGTGTTCTTGGGAGCCTCCAATTGAGTTGTAACTGTGTGCCCCAAGATTGTGGTGACACCGAGAGCCTCCAATTAAGTTGTGGATGCGTGCCTTGGGTTTGAAGGTTGCCAATAGTGGAAGGTGAACTAGGCCCTTGTGGCGGGGTTCATCGGAGAATAGGGTGAGGCCTTTGTGGCGTTGAGTAGGATTTCTGGCGAGCTCACACCCCTCCAACGAGACGTACTCCCCTTTGTGGGAGTAACTCGGGAATACATCATCGTCTCCGTGTGCTTCGGTTATTTCTATACCCGAGCTTTTTTACTTATGCAATTTACATTGTGATAGCCTTCGAGCTTGAAGTTATATATCTTGCTATCACCTTGTTGCTCGTCTTGCTTTGCATAAGTTGTTGGTGCACCTAGTTGACCTTAGAATATTTAGGTTATATGCTTGTTAATTTAAATACCTAGTTTATTTCCGCTTTTAGCAAGCCTTAACCGGAAAAGTTTTAATCGCCTATTCACCCCCCTCTAGGTGACGTCGTTGTCCGTTCAATTTCCCCCGTGCGTTTGGGGTGTATACATGTTGTTTTAGCATGTAAAATGAAGAAACACAAATAGCTATGGTTGAGAAACCACGTGTTTTTGTTGACATGGCTGAGATGCCATGTATTTCCTCGAGCTACAAGATGGCTAGTATAGCCTTATTTTTGCAAATAGAATAATCCTAAGGATAGACTTGCGGAGATGCGCAACGTTCCATGGATTCAAGTAAATGCCACCGGTCTCCAGGTTCTTCAATCGATACGTGCCGCCTGGGATAACTTCGTGTATGATGAAGGGTCATTCCCATGGTGGCTTGAGCTTGTGCCCTTCCTTTTGCTTGAGCCGCAACACTAGGTCGTCTACCACGAAGGATCTATGGCGTATGCGACGACTGTGGTAATTGCGCAGTGATTGCTGGTATACCGCCGATCTTGCGAGTGCAATGTCGCGAATTTCATCAAGTGCGTCCATGTCTTCTGCGAGTGCTCTGTTCGAGGTTTCTTCGCTGTATGCGACGACTCGGGGTGCGCTGAATTTGACGTCTTCAGGTAGGACGGCCTCGGCTCCATAGACCATGAAAAATGGCGTATAGTTTGTTGACCGATTTGGCGTTGTGCGAAGGCTCCACAGTACTGATGGTAACTCCTCTGCCCAGTGCCCTGCTGCTGGGTTTAGGCGATCGAGTAGCCACTTCTTGAGGCCAGCTGAGACTAATCCGTTGGATCGCTCGCCTTGACCATTAGTTTGCGGGTGAGCCACTGAGGCGAAGCTGAGGGTGATTCCTTTCTATTCACAGAATTCCTGTGTTTCCTTCGCTGTGAAGTTGTTGCCGTTGTCGGTGATGATGTTGTGCGGTATGCCAAACCTGCACACAATGGAATCGGGGAATTTCATGGCGCATTGGACGCTGGCGGAGGTGACTGGCATAGCCTCGATCCACTTCGTGAATTTGTCGACTGCTACGAGCAAGTGCTTATATCCCCGGGTGTCAACTTGCGCAGTGGCCCCACCATGTCTAGCCCCTATTGTGCAAAGGGCCAGGCGAGTGGGATCATGTGTAGTTCAGTGGCAGGGGAGTGTGGCTTGGGCGCGAATCTTTGGCAAGCATTGCACTTGTCGACTAGGTCCTTTGCGTCTCTGGCCGCTGTGAGCTAGTAGAATCCTGCTCGGAGAGCTTTACCCACGATTGCCTTCTAGCTGGCGTGGTGTCCGCAATCTCCTTGGCGTATATCTCGCAGCAGTTCCTTGCCATCCTCGGGTGCTATGCATCTCTGCAATATTCCTGATATGCTCTGTTTGTATAGCTCTCCGTTGAGCACCCGAAAGGTTTTGCTGCATCGTACTATCTGTCGAGCCTCGCGAACGTCTGCTGGGAGCTGCTTGTTGGACAAGTAGTCGAGGTATTTCTGCGTCCAGACTGGTTCGACCAGAAAAACTTGTCTTGAAATGTTGTGGCTGAGCTCGATCATAGCGGTTTGCGGGCTGACTTCCGTCTCCAATGTCGCGGGTGGTTCCGCTGGTTTTTTGACCTTGACTGAGCGCTTGATCATCCTCTCAAAGTATATTCCAGGTGGTATGGGTGTGTTGGTAGAACCCATGTTTGCCAATTTATCTGCTTCCTTGTTGCTAGATCGCGCGATGTGCTTTAGTTCTCACCCTTTGAAACTTCCTTCGAGCAGATTATACATATCTAGATAGGCAACCATGTTTTCTGCAATATCGTCGCACTCTTTCATCGTCTGCTGTACGATGAGGTTTGAATCTCCATAGATCATCAGTCGGGTGTCTCCGCAGGCGATCGCCATTTTCATGCCGTGAAGGAGGGCCGCGTATTCTGTATCGTTGTTTGATGTCGGGTCGTCGGGTGGAAAATCCAATCGCAGGACGTATGCAGCTTGTCTCCTCTGGGGGATATCAGGACAACCCCGGCTCCAGCTCCTTCATTTCTCTTCGACCCGTCGAAGTACATTATCCAGTTGCTCGTGTATTCTGGTGGGCCTGGTGTTTACAGTTCTGTCCACTCGCTCAGGAATTCCACGAGTACTTGTGATTTCACAGCGCTCTGCATATATGATGTCCCAGGCGCCGAGCTCGATACTCCACTTTGCAATTCTTCCGGATGCCATGAGGTTGTTCATGATAGTACAGAGTGATGCGTCGTTTAGCACCGTGACGGTGTGCTCTTGGAAGTAGTGCTTGAGTTTTCGAGCTGTGAGTACCACACTGTACGCGAGCTTCTGATAATGAGGGTATTGCTATTTGCAGGGCGAAAGCACCTCGCTGATGTAATATATTGGTCTTTGGACGCCATACGCCTTGCCATCCTCCGGTCGCTCGACCAGGATCGCTGTGCTGATGACTTGATTTGTTGCGGCTAGGTATAAGTACAGTGGTTCCCGTTCTTGTGGTGTTGCCAGGATACACCTACTCTGCAGTGCTCGCTTGAGGTCTGCGAATGCTTTTTGCGCTTCAGGTGTCCACTCAAACTTATCCGTTTTCTTCAGTAGTTTGTAGAAAGGCAATGCTTGCTCGCCCAGCCTTGTAATGAATCTGCTTACAGCGGCTAGTCGTCCTGTGAGCTGCTGCACACCGTGGAGATTGGTTGGCTCCTTCATTGTCAGGATCGCTTGGATTTTCTTCGGGTTGGCTTCAATTCCTCGAGTAGACACCAGGTACCCGAGAAGTTGTCCTGCAGGGACGCCAAAGACGCATTTGGTCAGGTTGAGCTTGATTCGGTACGCGTTCAGCGCGTCGAATGTTTCTCTGATGTCATCGAGGAGCGTGTCCTCTACTCGAGTCTTGATGATGATGTCATCAACGTACACTTGTACATTCTTGCCAATGAGCTTGGCGAGGCATTTTTGCATGCAACGCTGATATGTTGCGCCTGCGTTCTTTAGCGCGAAGGGCATTTTCGTGTAGCAGTAGACACTGTGGGGTTTGATAAACGTTTTCTTCTCCTCGTCCTCCTTTTTCATCCTGATCTGATTATAGCCCGAGTAGGCGTCCAAGAAGGAGAGGCGCTGGCAGCCTGCTGTGGAGTCCACGATCTGGTCGATCCGTGGTAGGGGGAAGTTATCCTTAGGGCAGTGCTTGTTCAGCGACGTGTAGTCATGCACACGCGAAAGATTTCAGTATTTTTCTTCGGGACCAGCACCGGGTTTGCTAACCAGGTGGAGATCTTTATCTCGCGGATGAACTTTGCTGCGAGTAATCTGTTCACTTCTTCTCCAAGTGCTTTTTTGCTTTGGCTCTGAAAACCATCGGGTTGTCTGCTTGATAGACTTGGCGTATTTGTAAACTTCAAGTGAGTGCTCGGCGAACTCCCTCGGTATCCCTGGCATATCTGAAGGCTGCCAGGAGAAAATTTTCCAGTACTCATGGAGGAGTTCGACGAGCGCGCCTTCCTATGTTAGCGAGAGGGTGGCGGACACCATCGCCGTTTTCGTAGACTCGGTCGGGTGCACCTGATGTTTTCGAGTACCGCTGTTTGCGCTAAACTCGAGCTTTGGGGCGTTCTTTTTGGTGAGAGGCATCACGGAGTGATCCGTGGTTTTTGCTATCTCTTCCAGCTCGTCCTGCATCCCGAAGGATTTGGCGATCTCGTTGAACTCGATGTCGCATTTATTGGATTTTTGGAAATCGCCGTCGATGGTGATGGTGCCATGTTCCCCAGGTAACTTGAGCTTCAGGTATGCATAGTGTGGTACTGCCATGAATCTGGCGAACGCTGTTCGGCCAAGAATAGCATGGTACTGTGAGAGCCAGTCGACTACTTTGAAGTCGAGGAATCCTCGTCTGTAATTGGTTCGGTTGCCAAGCACCACCTCCAAGTTTATTGTTCCGAGTGGGCGGACTGCCTTCCCTGGTACTATCCCGTGAAAAGATGTCTCTGATTCCGCGAGTCCGTCCAGGTTCCTGTTCATCCTGCGGAGTGTGTCCGCATAAATGATGTTAATCCCGCTGCCTCCGTCCATGAACACTCGGGCAAGTTCGTAGTTTCCTATCTGTGCCTGGATGACGAGTGCGGCATGCCCTGGTCGATAGACTCGGGGGGGGGGGGGATGGTCCTCCTTGGAGAAAATTATCGGCTGGTCGGCCATCTTCAAATACTCGGGTTTGGACGGTGGGGCCTGGACAGCCATGAATACCTGTCGAGTGTTTGTTTTCTGGGCCCTGCGGGACGGGCAAACTTTCTGTATCATCCCTAGGAGTCCTGCTGGGTTCGGGTATCCGTTGGCTCCTTGGTTTGCGGCGGGTAGCGCTGGTAGCGCGGCTAGCACCGTCTTTTGGTTTCCTGGTGGAGGTAGGGCTTGCGGCGGGTGGAATCCTTGGGTTCCTCCTCCAGGGAGCTGCGGGTAGCCCTGATTGACTGCTGCTCTGTTTTTCTTTGAGAAGGCCTCGTGTATGTCAAGAAACTTTCGACAATCCTTGAGAAGATGTGTTGCCTTAGTTTTGCCAATGCGCTTATCTGTAAATAGATGTAGCGTGCAGTAACCACCGAGGTCCTCCTCGGGAGTTTTGTCCTCTGGCTTCGGGTTCCATTCGCGATTTCCACGATATCCGCTGTCGCGATTTCTTGTGAATTCCGCTGCCACCAGTTCTTCCCGATCATCGCGATCGTAATGCTTTCTCCTTTTGTTTCGGCCATGGCGGTCGTCTTCAGGTGCTGGTGAAGATGCTTTCTCGTTGCGCACCACGTCTTCGCCGTTGGCCCATCTGTCGGCTATAGCCATCAGTTCTCCAATGGTTTTGGGCGAGCCCGTCCCAGCTCTTCCCGGAAGGCGGTTCGCCTAGCTCCTTTGGCAAAAGCTTCGACTGCAACTTCTTCTGATATATTTCCCGCCGTATTCCTAAGTGTGGTCCATCGCTGGATATACTCGCGAGTAGACTCGTCACTTTTATGCTTGCAAGCTCGTAGCTCCTCGATGGTCGCAGGGCTTTTGTATGTCGCCTGGAAGTTTTTGCGGAAGTCGAAGGTTAGATCGTCCCATGATCCGTAGCACGCCCTTGGTCTTCTTTCGAGCCAACTGCGCACAGCGCCTACCAGATGTAGGTTAAGATACTGCGTAGATGTGGTCTTGTTCCCACGTTGGCACTTTACTGCCGTGAGGTAATCTGACAACCAGGATTGCGGCTCCAGAGAACCGTCGTATTTCGGCACCTCCGTAGTGAGCTTAAACTTCTTGGGCATTGGTGCTTCGCGGATGTCGCGAGTAAAGCATAACGCGCCGCAGGCCTCTTCATCGGAAGAGGTAGATGAGGAACGCGCGCGGTTCCTGGCCGCTCGAGCCTTATCGACCTTATGTTGAGCGATGTCTGATCGCGCGTTGTACCCGGTTTCGTCGCGATTGACATCTTTGCGCGGCTCCTTGTTGCGGTGTCGCGAGCGGCTGCTATGCCGTCGTGGGCTGCGATCTCGACCTCTCCGCGGGCTATCGTCGCTGCCACTCGGGCTATCTCCGCGCCGTCGAGCTTCTTTTACTCGTGCGCGACGAGGTGACTTCACCTTTCTGGGTGACGTACTCCTGTGTCCGCGAGGTGCTTCTTTGTCTTTTGATGCAGTCGCTTTTTTGCGGTCATAGGAGGCAAGTTTTGCGGCTGCCATGCCTAACCCTTTCTGGACTTGCCGGTATTGCTCCACGCGGGGATCGTTTTCCCATGGCTGGTTCGTCTGCAGATAAGTGGCTGCGGCCAAGACTGCGGCGGCTGGAGTCGTCGGGTATACGTTGCCGTCTCCGTCGACGCGCATAAGAGAGGCCTCGAGTGACCTACTGATCCCGGTCAGGGATTCATCATCCATTGTCGCGGTCTTCGAGACGCGTCTTTTCCTTGCGGGTTGGTTTCCCACCGAGTGCGTTTTAGAGAGTGCCGCACGGCGTTGGCTTGATTCATCCGCCAGTTTTTTCCGCTCGGCCAGATCTTTGCGGGCTTCTTTGATTAAAGTTGCCACTTTCACTAGGTGGTAGTGGTATGCGGTTAGCTCCTCTTGAGGGGCTCCCTCTTCAATTGACTTGGATGAGTGCACGGCCGCCTTTGCCTTGAGCCAGGCTGCTCGCGACACTTTGATGTGCTCGCGTTCCGTCGCGCTTTCTTCCGTCTCTTCGGGCGGGTCCGTCGATCCTGCCATGCAGACCTGAGCCAGACATGGCCCGCGAGTCCTAGGCGTGGTTTGGAGAGCTTCCCCAACCCGAGAAGGTTCTTCCGCAGAGATGGTGTGGAAGTTGCGAGTGTTCGGACAAATGGATTCGCCACTTTTTGCTAGATCGCGATTTGCGCAGTTAAGTGCCTCAGGTTTCGAGACTGACTCAGAGTCCGATCCTACGAGATCGATTTTTTCGGGGAAGCGCGTGATCCCCTCTTTGTTGGTGTAGAACTTGAAGCTTCCAAACGTCAGGGTGACGCTTTTCTCCAGGTCGCTGAACACCGGACGTGATTCCGGCGAGTGAGGCGCGACGATGACTGACCGGATTCGGATCGGATTGGCCGGAGTCGAAGTTCCGGGGCCCCAGCTGAATTTTGGCGACGATGAGGCCGAAGATGCCGCAGATCCAGCGCCCGCCGTTCCCACAGACGGCGCCAATTGTCGAATATGCATCTCAACAAGTCTCTCAGGTGAACCGATAGGGTTTCGAGTAAGAGAACGAATAGGCGCTGGTGACAATCGTCGGCTAACAGGGGGCAAGATTTACCCAGGTTTGGTGCCCTCGTAGAGGTAAAAACCCTTACTCCTACTTCTGTCGATCTGTATTATCTCGATAGATCGGTTACAGTGGGGTGCTCAAGTCGAGAGTAGATCTCAATCTCAAGCCTTAGGTGGTGCGATATTACTTGGTCCCCCTCCCGGTGATTCTCCTGGCTTTATATAGGTAGCCAGGTCTCAAACCGTCCCCGGGGGGATACAAACCCTAACCTAAAGTCGGTTACAGGTTTTCATTCTTAGCCCGCAAGGTTTTGCGGGTGGGCCTTGATTGGGGTCTTCTAGAACAGTCCACGGCGTCTCCCTTGAAGGTTGGGTCTTGGGGTTTAGACCGGGTAGTCTCACCCGATAGGTGTAGAATCCATAGGGGTGTGAACTGGGAAAATTTTTCCCGGGCCGGCCCGATATGCAGTTCTGTTGGGCCCAATAAAATGGCCCATCCTGCATATCGGGCCGGAAAAATAGCTGGCCAGATTTTCCGGTATCTTAGAGGTGCTCTAAGGCCACGGCGAAGCTGAAGCCCGTGCACGTCAGAGGAGCCGTAACCCCGAGCGAGCATAGTTCCGTCTCGTCCCCTCTTCGGCTCTTTCTCTCATCTTCCTTCTTCCCGAGTCCGACCGGATTACCGCGCGCTGCGCCCCCGCTACCGCCGGCGGCGTGGTCGCATTAGCCGACGATGGGAGCGATCACCTCGGCGGAACTCAACTTCCTCGTCTTTCGCTACCTCCAGGAGTCCGGTTCGCACCTCGATCCATCCCTTCATGCTACGTTTGATTTGCTTAGGTCGAGAGAATCTGGCATGCTTTGCACGGATTTAGGGCTTAGGGTCTTCGTGCTGCATATGGTGATCTTTGGTGGATTTTCGCGGTACATAAGAGAGGGATCTTGTAATGTAGAAATCTCTTGCATATGGTGCGTCTAGAGCATGGGTTTTTGCTGCTTTTAGATTGGGATTTCAGTTCCAGATTATGCACTGCTGTTTCTTCCCCTTTATCGTTTCCTACCCTTTTCATATAATAAGGGTTTAGATCACTTTGCTCATGGTGGAACTTGACCCCTCAGTTTTAAGAAATTCCAGTTGCAAGTTGGGGATAAATTGTGCTTTTGGTGCTAATTCGTCGACCTCTGCTCCGGTGTTGGTTTTACTGACCTCAAAAGCAGAATTCATACACCTCGTAGTCAAAACCATAAAAAAGTGCTACTGTTTTTTTTTTATTTGGGTCCTGTTGATTTTCTTTAAGCACTTGTTACTCCTCGGTGCATTGAGGGAAGGGTGTTTCTTCAGGATCTCTGAAATTCTGTCCCATCCTTGTCATGCTCTACCGTGTAGCTCTTTGTAATTATTCTTCAGGATATTTTCCGTACCATCTGCATTTCCATTGCACGCTTCTAGAATTGCTATCCGTAGTTATGTTTGAACGCAAGTTTTCAGTCTTCAGTGATAACCGTGTCTCTTCGAACCAACATTTCCAGGTTTTGTTCATGCCGCATTCACTTTAGGGTATGAAGCAGGGATACATAAAGGTGTGGTAGATGGAAATGTTGTCCCCCCTGGTGCTCTTATAACTATCGTGCAGAAAGGCCTCCAATACATAGAATTAGAAGCAAATACTGATGAAGTAAGCATGTTTATCTTTTACTTTTTGTTTGGTCGACATGTGGTACATCATGCAATTTTCTTGTTTCAGAATGATGAAGAAGTTGACAAGGATTTTGCCCTTCTGGAGCCTCTTGAAATCATCACAAAAGATGTTGAAGAGTTGCAACAAATTGTGAAGAAGAGAAAAAGGGAGAGGCTTCAAATTGACCGTGACAAAGATAAGGGAAAAGAGAAAGAACGCATCGAGGATCATGACCATCGTCTTACAGGTGAACGGGAGAGAGAGCGCCATGACAAAGAAAAAGACCAAGAGGGGGAAAATGACAAGGTGCAAGAGAAAGAGAAGGAAAGGGAAAAACAACACATAGAGCGTATTGATAAGTTTAAGCATGAAGAGGATTCCCTTGCTAGTGGAGGTAATTAATTGTTAGCTGTTCTATTGCCCTTTACCCCTCCTTAAATTGTAAGCATGATGATGATTCCCTTTCCAGTAGAGGCAATTTAACATGTCTTTTTTCTGTGTAACGGTTTGTTGATTTTACTGTTCTTGTTGTAAACATTACACACCATGCATATTAGTAATATATCAATAGGCAACAACAGGAAACGATTTTTTTTCCCGAGAAATCAGCAAAAGAAAATTATGGTATCTGTCATGCTTACATAACATGTTTCTTATGTCTTCCATTGTCATATATCTGACTGAGAGAAACTATTTATCCATAGCAACTTATGTACTCACTTATGTGTGAATGTTTGTTAGTCAATGGGTGATTGAACTTTGGAATTGTATGTTGTTTATTGGATCATATCTATCAAGATGTAAAATAGATTCGAGTTGCGGGACCGGACTTGCTGGCTTGACACCTATGGCTGGGCCAGTACTGGCTCAGCTATTACTTGCTGATTGTTGCAAGATGAGGTTGCAGCTCCTAGCCACCTCGTAGTAGGCTAGTACTAGTCTACTATTTAGCCAGAGCAAGCAGAACATGGATCAGAGGAAAAAGTGGAGATGAAGAACATGGTAGGGGAGAAGAGCACTGCTGCCTGGATCTTAATCACACCAAAGGAATTATAGGAAGGGAAGAGGATACTGACCAGGAAGTTAAGAAGCCTAGTTGCCAATGGCTGTAGCTTATCACCATCTTTCTTCCACATCTTATTCGTTGCCTACTTCTCCTCCTGCTTTGGCCACCTCTTTGCCGTTTTCACCCCGATACGAGCCCTTCCTCCAGCTCACTTTTGCGGAGTCTCTATGAGGGAAAAGTAACACCCCTTCCTTTGAGAGCACACCATGGGCTTGGGCAAGCAAGGCAGGCCAAACAGCCCAAGGTACGGCCATTGCTTAGCTGAGTCAAATGTTGGCCAAAATATCGTGACTTGACGTCGCCTCTACTTAGTTCTGCATTCGGCATCCAGCTCTTGCCTCGAGGGTACGGGTACCTACCACCACACTCTCCTCTTCTCTATCCCCTCTTCCCCATGGTCTCTCTCTCCAACTTTGACTTGACAAGCTGGATGCCCAACTCAAGTCACCTGGCTGGCAAATCTAGTCCAGAGTTGGTAGCATCTAGTTTCCAGCCTGGTATATTGGTCGACTGAGTTACAACTTGACAATATTATACCGCTCAAATCGATTTGGGGCTATCTAATATGAAGTTTAGTTGAACGGGTCATACAATTTGTTGTTTTCTAGCCGGCCGTCACCTGTGGTCGTAGTCCTATCTCCTCCATTTAAATTTCCTATTGAATATCACCTGGTTTCATAAATGTTTTTGGCGACGCATACAGTACTCCAGTGAAATGTTGTGTTGTCCATTGCTATCCGCCACAACCTTCTTTCTGTATCAAATAATTTCCTATTAGCGGTCTCTCCAAACAACAGTTTTGCTAAACGTTTGACTTTGTGTTTGCTTAAACCATTGATAGCATGCAATACAATCCCCTAATTAACATGTAATTCGTCTGTGTTGTCTGCTTCTCTCTTTAATGCCCAGCTTATAAAAATATTTAATTTGTAGTAGGAGATTATGTATCATGACAACTTATTGATGAAGTAGCCAGATTACAAGAATCAAAGATGAAAGGTGAATACCATTGAAAAAAGAGAAAGAATTAAAATAAATAGGGATTGCTCGATCTGCTTATGGGCTAGATCTTGAATGTTCCTGCGTAATATCTAAAGTTGGCAACAACAGTGAAACCTTATAGGGCAGAGGACAGTGTATGGACTCGGCTTGGGTAATACTTTGTCTAGTTGTCAGCATCCCAGGATGTGTGTTGCAGCAGCATCAGTGTCACAAATAGGCAATAAGATTGGTGCATTGTTTGGCAAGGGAGCTATCATTTTGTAGGACCTCAAGAATTTGGATATAAGCTAGGATATAAGATATTGTGTTTAGAAAGGAGAGAATGAGCTTTTTTGCATTCTATCTTTAGTTGTAACTTGAAAGCCCTCTATATAAGGGTTATTATCTATGAAAAATTAAGCAAGGAATTACCAAAAAGCTCCCCAAACGTTTGCCTTAGAGCTCCAGCTTCATTATGTCCAGGACAAGCCCCCAATGATTCAGCTCTGAAACTCGCAGTCTTCGCCTCCACTTTGATGGACTGCTGTATATGATAAGGCACTTGCATGTGAGTATATCTGTAATCTGTCCACAAAAAACATGGGGTTATGAAATGACGCTTTTGCTATTGAAGGACATACATAGCATGGCGTGGTAGGGCATGCCATAGCATTGGTGTGCTGGTTGCACTGCGAAATAGTATGAGATTTTGAGATTTGGTATATTACCAGCAATCATTAAGTAATGCACCATTGTGCTGCACACATTCTATCTTGTCATTCAGTAAGTATAATTTTGAGAGCATATATGTTGTTCTCTAAAGAGTGGGTGGATGCGAATTAAGATGCACTAGTCATCGCTCATCAACCTGTGTGCTTTCATGGACTAGCCATTTTGAAAAGCATACATATTATAATTTTTTTTTGCATTAATGAGTGGAAAGACTGCCTGAGTTAATAAATGTAGGGAGAAAAAAGGGTTTGTATTTAGGAGATTATACCATTACAAACTTGTAAACTTTTCTCTTGGTTACTTGTAGGGTTAAAGGAGTTTTCTAGTTGTCCGACCTTTTAGTTCCACAGGTTGGATAGTTAACATCATCTATATGTTTTCCTGTTTGTGTTTCATATATGCAGACACTTCCATAATCTTGCTAACTACAACAGCTGGCTTCACAAACATGTATATTTTATTGGTGAAAAATATGTTTTATTGCTATAGTAGATGCCTAGTTGGACCTGTTTGCTCGTGTGTCACCTAGTGTTTCTGTGAGTAACACATGCGAATTTTAAATCCGTGCTTGGTACTGGTAAGTCGTAACACGTAAGCATCTTGTTGCTTTCGAATTGTCTTATTATATCCAACTCTGTAAAATAAATGCAAAGTATGACTTAGTAATCTACTTGGACTCGATCAATAGAACTAAGTAATCCTGTCTGCGATCATCAAATTACACAACATGAAGATCCCGCTGGTCTTCAACATATCCAAGGACAACAGAGTCACAGATTAAAGGAGCAATAGGGTAGGCAATGTGCACGCTGAACTCACACTGACCTATCCTAAACGGCAAGTTTTTTAAGGCGCTGCCTAAGTGTCGCTTAGCGCTGCGACGCCCTCTGACGGCAAGGCATCGTGCTTGCCTTAGACTGTAGCATAAGGTGTCTGCCTTGGAGCTTTGCAACATCTGGAGCGTCGCTAGGGTGTCGTAAGGCGCCGTCCCAAGCCAAAGTGGACGCCATAGCCAGAATACTGGAGCAATGAGAGGGAAAGGAAGCAGCGCACAAGCGGGAAACTGGGGAACAGAACTCAAATACACGTAAGAGGACGAAAGGGAAGCAATCCCGATTGAGATGGAGAGTTCTCTAATCTGCAACCCTAGGCGGCGGCCAGTACCACAGCTAGAGCACCACATCCAGGAGCCAGATCTGCGCGGCCTTCCTCCTCTCTGGTTTTGGCTCCTATTCTAGCGCAGCCCTCCCTCACCAGGGCAGCAAGGTGTGGCTTGTCTCCCTCTTTCCTTCTCCCTGTTGTTCTCCCCTTCTCTGTTTTGCTTGGGGCCCTGTCAAGGTTTTTTGAAGCGCTAGGCGCTGAGCCAGCGTTGTGACTTCGCTTATTGCAGTCATCGCTTAAGCGTCCATATGGACGTTGTACAGACAGGAACAGGGGAGGAACGGAGGAGGCACAAATTCAGTTTTCTGGGCATATATAAGCCTAAATCAGCAGCAGCAGCCAGCAGCACGCACAGTTGCAGCAAGCACTTGCACAAGATCAGATCTAAGAGAGCACTAAAGCAGCAGCACAGCAATCACAAGCAGGGGAGAAGCAGAAGATACCTGAGGGGGGAGGGTAACCTGTGGCAAGGTCGGCGAGGAGCTCGAGCTGGCGGAGATGGGGACGGGAGAGAGGTCGGCGGACACTGGACGAGCCGGTGGCTGGCGCACGTGGTGGAAGCAAGGAGGAAGTTTCTGCCGCCAAGCTCTCTCCCCTATCTCACGGTCTCACATCGGGTCTCCGTTTTCCCTCAATTTTCCCTTCTCCTGCCCGCCGGCTTCCCCACACCCAGCAGCCGCTTTCTCTCCTGCCTAGCTCCGCCTCCGCGCACGCAAGTGTATGCCTACCTCCTACGCGCTCCTCCTAGCTCCGCGTCGCGCACACTGGGTCGCTTCTACAGGAAGCGAGGCGGATGGTCGCTGCTCAATGATTAAGTGCGCGCACTTCAACATTGGGCCCTGTTTTGTTCTGTCTCTCCCCCCCCCCCTCCTTAAAGATGCTCTGTTTCGTTTTTTTAAACTCAAACGGCGCTTTGTTTCTTATACGTGGCTATGCTGTGTTTTGCTTCCTATCCTTCTTGTGTACTACCTCCATTCCAAAAAAGAAGGCGTATTTCGATTCGTTTGACCGAGACTTTGACCAAGAATTACGTATTTAATATGCGACAAATGTGATAGAACTCATAATCATAGCGAAATACTTTTGAATAGGAATATAATGATATTAACTATATGTCAAAAAAATTATATATAAACAGACTAATTATTGGTCAAAACAAACAATATACGCCTTCTTTTGCGGAATGGAGGTAGTAGTACTCAGTGGCTGGCCTTTGCCTTGTGCAAATGATGGTTTGTACTTTATATAATGCATGCTGCTGCAAGATGATATGGTTGATTCGCTAGCTGATTAGAAATTTAGAATAATGCTTGATGTTAGTACTTCTCTTATATGGCATCATTGGCTGCCAATGTTATTCATTACATGCATCTAGCCAATGTTATTCATTACATGCATCTAATCTGAACCATACACCCCAATTTTACTCCAAATTCCAAAGGATTAGATCTATTCTTATTCATCCAGCAGAAGTTTTAGCTATTTATATACTCTCCTAGGATAAATGTGGAGGCTTGAAAGGAGCCTCCAGTTAGTATATCAAATTCCCAAGGAATAGATCTGTTCTTTTTCATCCAAGAGAAGTTTTAGCTATTTATACTCTCTTCGGATAAATGTGGAAGCTCGAGAGGAGCCTCCAGTTAGTACATCAAATTTGAAGGGAATGGATCTGTTCTTTTTCATCCAGGAGCAGTTTTAGCTATTTATAGTCTCCTTTGATAAATGTGGAAGCTTGAAAGGACCCTCCAATTAGTGTATATATATATACTCCTTCCATGTACTCTCCTTATATATACTCCTGGGTATACGTACTCCCATGTACGAGTGTATTATGTAGGAGCTAAAGCACTTAGCTCCTTCCAACGAGGTTGTGCTTCACACACACACCTCATCACAGTCAGACCAGGAATATATGAAGCTCTATATGTCGTCTCTATGTAGCACACAAGCTTGGCTTACAAGTGATTAGGCATGTCCTTGTATAGGACTTACAAGGCCGGTTACTGTTCGCTGAACAGTAGATCGTTACTGTACTCCAGCCTGTAACATCTAGAAACTACTACATGTAACTGCTCCTTTAAGCTATTCAACACTGACTTGAACACTTCTCTAGAACTCCTGCATACATACACTAGAATCTTCATGCACCTACCAAAAGCTTCATGCATAGACATGCCAAGATTACTTCTAACATATTATACCTCTTTATTATTTTCTATATACCTCATTAATTATTCTAAGATATCTCAATACAAGTAGTATGAAAAAAATATCACCGAAGTCCTCGTTTTTTTCAATATACCATTTTTACATACGGAAAAGCAGTATATGTGCAAATAATACAAAATATATAGATTCAAATGAAAATTTTCAAATAACTCATTTTGGGGCATCTAGTAGTCAATAATGAAGCATATTAAAATGATAAAGAAGTATATTTGATTCATCTATGTGGTATATTGAACGTTGGAGTACGTACACTCAGGAGTATGGAACCATTTTATATACACACACACACACAGATGTAGCACCTGAAATAGCTGATATATCTTATTCGTAGGGCCTGATATGTATCCATACAAGTAACTTCGATATTATTGCTGTGATATGGACATTGGAGCTGATTCCCATTTTTCTTTGACATATCATCTATCTTAACAATATAAGAGGATAAATCTAGGAGTAACAATTTGCTGCACAATTCCTGTGATTTATAAACACAAGTTGCCATTGTGAATTTACTTTTTCTTGGTATCTCAGTTACTTTGTTAGCATTTCAGAAAGCTTTCCACTCTAGCAATCTCAATATGTTTTAAATTTAGTTTTGTGGAACTGTGGAGTACCAGGACCTTATTTCATCGTAACTATTGTATTTGTGTATCACTTTACCTTCGTCATATTAGGGTCTACTGATATATTGTTACCACAGGTCCTACGCCAATGGATGTAAATACAACTCATGAAATATTTAGTGCGGATGTAACTGTTTTGGAAGGACACAGTTCAGAGGTTAGTAAGGTCTTGGTGCTTAGATGTTTTTCACTATCACAGATTTCATGAACCCTCTTACAACTTAATGTTTCTCTTGCATTTGTTTGTTTGTAGGTGTTTGCTTGTGCATGGAGTCCAGCTGGCTCTCTTCTAGCTTCTGGGTAGGTTATCTGCCTTATTATACAGAATAGTTGTATTGATTCGTTGTGCACTTACAGTCCCCTCGTGCGATCAGCTTTATCATCACATCCAATTGCCAAGTTTTTGTAGTGTCTGTTGTTCGATATTTAATTTTTAATAAGTCTTTCTGAGATTCGTGCTGAGCTTTTGAGGACTGGAACATGACCTGTCAAGATCAAATGAATGGAGATCTCCTTTCCTTATTAATATCCGTATCTTGAAATAGAACTTGATATTTCAGATGTTCGTTTGCATTTTTCACACACTCAGTCTATTTCATTCATCATTTAATTTGCACAAAGTCTATAGTCTATATTTGCCTTCTTCTTGATATCAAGAAAGTTTATCATATGGATCCTCGCTATTAAGCTCTACTGCTATTTTGTTCCTGCTAGGTCGGGAGACTCAACTGCTAGAATTTGGACAATTCCTGATGGTCCATGTGGCTCCATTCAACCATCTCCTGCAAGTGTTCACGTTCTAAAACATTTTAAGGGTAGGACTAACGAGAAGAGTAAGGATGTTACCACACTTGACTGGAATGTAAGTTCTTTGATGCTGTATAATATTCTTTTCTGTTCATGATTCCTTTCTCATGAATTGTTTTTTGGTCAAATTAATCTGGAATGTGGTATTGATAGCCATGGCTATTTTTTAGCCAACTTGTTCATTTATCTGTATGCAATGGTACCTTTTGCCTCTAGGCTACTTAACAAGTCATTATCTTGTAAATTCTGGCCTGTCATCTATGCCAGGGGGAAGGAACACTATTAGCCACGGGTTCCTATGATGGCCAGGCGAGAATATGGAGCAGGGATGGTAAGCAGTCAATCTCTGTGTGTGTGTGTCGCTGGGGGGGGGGGGGGGGGGGGGGGGCGTATCACGCAAACCCATATCCTTCCTTTTTTATGCTGATTCTGATCTTCCTCCACTAGTTATTTCGGTTTTCTACTGTCTGCGTCAAACTATAACCTCAGCTCTATTTATTGGCCTCTGTGTGCAGTGTGTTTGTTTATCCTTTGCCTTATTGTCTGTTTAATATACAATGATGATAATTTATTTTCCAAAAGATGGGTTGCATCAATAGTTTCATCTTATTCAAAAAAGAGTTGACAGAACTTAAATTATGGTCATCGTGTGCCCCCCTGCTGATTTGGCTTTCTTCCATTCTTATCCATCTGAATGAATATTGCAGGGGAGTTAAAGCAGACTTTGTTCAAACACAAGGGACCTATATTTTCTTTGAAATGGAATAGGAAAGGCGATTTTCTCCTGAGTGGCAGTGTAGACAAAACTGCTATTGTGTGGGATACAAAGACATGGGAGTGCAAGCAGCAATTTGAATTTCATTCAGGTATATACTTTACATGGACCAATGGTCCTAATTTTGACCTGACAAAATGTGTAGCACAAACGTGTCTCTTTCATTCAGCTCCAAACTAACTTGTTTTTGTTCTTCATGTAGCTCCAACGCTCGATGTTGATTGGCGAAATAATAGCTCTTTTGCAACATGCTCAACCGATAACATGATCTACGTCTGCAAGATTGGGGATCCACGCCCAGTTAAAACATTCAGTGGCCATCAGGTTAGTTGGCATGCTATTTCCTAATGTACTAACAAAGTATCCGCTACGGAACACAATGAATGGCCATTTAGAGGAATTGATCGAACGCATTCACCTTGGGCTCACAAACAATTGCCGTTGTCTTTCTCCCACTTCCTCCCCATGATTACCCATGCACTCCTTTGGTCCTCTTGCCCGAAGTAGACATAGCATTGTCATCCTCATCCCTTCATCCTCGTCAAAGCATTGTCTGTTTTATTCATAGGATTGTAAACCAGAATTTTTCCTTAGGATTCATTTTCAGTAGATTTCATAGAAAAATGAAAATATTCATCTACTCCAACCTCTTGCTAAGAATATGATATTTTCTCGGTGCACAATCAAACAACCTCTCAACCATGTAATATTGAAGATGGCTTGCCACTCTAATCCTGTGTTTTCCCTATTCCAGTGTTTTAGAAATCATGCGGAATCCTTTTTCTTATGTTCTAGAAAACCGATCAATTTATTCTAATTGTTTGCTCTGTTTTTTTTTTGGATGTCTGTCTTCAGTTATCTAGCCATAAATGCTTGGCTACATAATTTTAGATGCTACCGGAAATATTGAATCAAGTGCAATCACTGAGCAGCAATTAATTATAGGGCTTCATAATGTTTGTACTAGAAGCAGGAGTTGTTATTTCTTGTGCATGAAAATATATACTTAGTGAAGTTGTGTAAATCTGTAAAGTATTGCCATAGCATGATAGCAGCCAGTGTAATTCCTGACATTCACATGTGTCCAGAGTGAAGTTAATGCTATCAAGTGGGATCCAACTGGTTCTTTGTTGGCGTCTTGTTCTGATGATTGGACTGCAAAGGTATTTATCATGCTTTCTGTATAGTTAATTGTCTCCCAAGTTTTTGTATCATTGTAGAACTTGCTTGGGACAAAAGGCTTTGATGTTGTTGTTGTTGCTACTGAGTAATATCTAAGATGCACGCTAATCGCTCTATAAGAAAACAAAACATATTAATAAATTTGTTCATTTCCCTAGTGCCGTCAGGCTCAAAGACTTTTAGTGCTTTATATTTATCCAAATAATTCCATTACTCCATATCTAGTTATACAAAAAGAACCATTCCATTGGTAATGCTTGTGTTTGAAATGCATAACAAAGCGTAAACAGAGGACCATACAAGATAGTTACAAAGTTACTCCACCAACCTGTTGCAAAGGTGAATTGACTAGTAGTCTACCAAGTAAATCCTTTATGACTTTTCCGTCAGTTGGTACGAGGATTACTCTAATATTATCTTGTATTTTTTTATTTCATAGATATGCATGTGCAGAAGTATAAATATCTTTAAATGTGTAGTTTATGTTTTAATTTGATGATCTGATTTTATTTTATGATCTTTGCCTTGTAAAGCTATGCCCTTTTTCAATATATACATGACATCACTTATACAATGTATGTAGTGAAAATCACAATTTGACGAGTACATAATATTTTGTCAGTTAACCTAAATAATTCTGAATTTTTGTTGCAGAAGTACTTTTTAAATTACTCGACTTGAGTTAAAAAATTCAAGTTCTAATTCACTCAACAGTGGCAAGCGATAAATGAGAAACTTACTTCGAGTCTGAAGTTCAAATTATAGACCATACAGTCATACATGACAGGCGACAGCACGCCAGATTCCATTGACACATTAGAAAAAAATTCTGCCGACTAATAAGTTCGCATTTTGCACCATTATGTCTTCCCGTACTGCAATATTACATCTCGTTGTAAAATTGTCAATGGTTTGTGTAACCATAGGGGTTCACAGTAGGCACTGGTGTGGACATGCTTTTATGGGTGGTTCAAGTAACAAGATTTGTTTACACTTCACAGTAGCCACCCCTGTGGAGGTGCTTTGTCTTTCTTCTTCAATGAACCATTCGTTTTTCTTTTACCGTCGTCAGATATGGAGTGTGAAGCAGGACAAATGTGTTTATGATTTTAAGGAGCATACTAAGGTTTGCCAAATCTTCCTTCTCCTTGCACAATCGATGATTTGACTAAGTATCTTTAATCTGCTCAACTGTCTTTATGCAGGAAATATACACCATTAGATGGAGCCCAACAGGTCCAGGAACAAATAATCCCAATCAACAGCTGCTTTTGGCAAGGTATAATTTGGGCAAAAGCTCAAACCCGCCATACCATAGTTTATGTTGGTCCTCAATACTGGAATTTTCATTTCTGATGGTTGACAATCGAGTCATTGATGACCTGCTTTAACATGTATTCCCTCCGTTCTAAAATAGTTTATGTATTTGCAGTGTTTATTGAGCAACGTTGACCAGTCAGTTTTCTACGAGTATGCAAGTTAGTAGTAATAAAAAGTTAATGTGCTGAAAATATCTTTAATGAGAATGCTAGCATTACAATTTCTATCAAACAAATTATGCAGTATGCAAAGTGCTGAATGTTTATGTTGGTCCTCCATACTGGAGTCCTGAGTATAAGTGTTGCAATATGGACAATACTTCGAAAATTATGAATGAGTAGTACATTTCGAATGTTATGAATCAGTTCTTATTATGTAGTGGTTAGTCGTTGTTAACGTTTACGGCAATCCAGTATAATGCTTCTGTTGCATTGTACATTTTGCCTCGCTTCAATGACAATATACCATCATGAGAATAACCAGCAGTAACAAATTAGCTCATGCCAAATCGTGATTTGTACTGAATATGTTAATAGTCCAAGAGGATGTTTGTTCAGCATCAATGTGTTCAATGTCAGTTTGGCATCAACTTATATTTTGGCAGACACCTAGTTCACCACTCAGGCCCCGTTTGTTTCTAGAGTTTTTCCCATGATTGGTGGGGATAATCCCGGTCTAATCCCAAATCCCACATATTCTCAAAATGCCATTTGTTTCTAGAGTATTTGGACAGGTATTATCCCCACATTTCCCCCAAATCCCCTAGAATTTCCCAAACTCTACTGTATTTTTCTCAATGCCCATTACACTACCCCTACCTAGTGGATTGGGGATAAATGGGGATTTGATGGGATTGGGTGAAAGTGAGGGGTTTCACCCAACCCCTTTGGGGATTATCCCTACTAATCCCCTAGAAAACACTAGAAACAAACAGGGCCTCAGTGGTTTTAATTTCCGTATTTATTTCCTCGTGTACAAGATAAAATAGTTTGTACTTGACCAGCATAATTAGGTATCTGCATTTGGTTCCTTGCTTCTTAGGACGGATTTGCTACCCAGCAGGTCTTCTCATGTTTATCAGCAATGATGGACATTTTGTTTTATATGCAGTGCATCGTTTGATTCGTCTATCAAGCTATGGGAAGTTGAGCAAGGTCACCTTCTGTACAGCTTGGCCGGCCACAGGTACTGATACTGAGAAGAAAATTATTATGACTTGTCACACACATGCAATGCTGAACTCTTTGACAATTTACGGATGATATAGGCAGCCAGTTTATTCTGTGGCCTTTAGCCCTAATGGCGAGTACCTGGCTAGTGGGTCCCTGGATCAAAGCCTACTTATATGGTCCGTCAAAGAAGGCAAGATCTTGAAGACTTTTAGAGGGAGCGGTGGTATTTTTGAAGTGTGCTGGAACAAAGAAGGCAGCAAGATAGCAGCCTGCTTCTCCAACAACACCGTCTGCGTCATGGATTTCAGGATGTAGTTTCACTGGAAGATAAAGTAGGAAAGGCATGGTAAAACATGGATTTCAGGATGTAGTTTCACTGAAATGTATCAAGCTGCAAGGCTAGAATATCCGCTCTTCCCATCAGCGGGGAATTGTTAGCATACTTTGGGTTTCAGATGACTTTAGCTTTCCGGTTACTGTGCACTACGGACTGACCGTAGTATGTTGTAGGGCACAAGCCTCTCCCGTCACAATATGTGACATGATGTGATAAGGGGTGGCCCGATCTTGTCAGCGAGCCGTGGATGAATTGTGAATTGGTGGATGATAACTTGTAAGATAACTCTTCGGCTGCTCCCCTGTTGCATATCCCCTGTTGCATACATTGGTGCCGCCGACCATCCGCCGACCATGAATCGGTTTCGCAATCTACTAATTCCCAATAGAACAACATATTGCACTAAAACTTTGGTAGCAAGACTTTTTAGATCGCAACAAAGTGGAGAGGATGAATTCCTGATTGCAACAAAGAGGAACTTGAATATAGATGAAAGCTTACATCAGTTCAATTTAGGGTTTTGATTAAACATGGTCTAACCTGAAAACAACAAAATTACAAGTCTATAAAGTCTGCTGGACGTCCAAAATTGTGTTGGCGTCGAAACTAAACATATCATTAACTTTCCTAACTTAAACGAACTCTATTTGGAAACTGGGAGAAAACGACCCGTGGATTGTTTTGGTCACCTTGCCCCGTTGTGGATTGTTTCGGTCACCGCGCCCTATATGTGTCGAACAGGTGCATGGGGCCGGACCCATCGGAAAGCTCTTGGAATTTTCTTTTTTAGAAAGTGCTTATTTGCATTATTTGAAATCCGTATGAAGAATTCACGTCCGTTTCAAATTTAGGATTTCTGGCCGTCCGAACCGAATTTCTGGTGCTTGACGCCTCCACTTCCTCCCTCGTCTCCCTCATGCTTGCCATCCTTTTCAACCAACTCCATTACTCCTCCAATACTTGTGTTATCAATAACCCTAATCATACGCAAGTGCAAAGATTTAGGTAGTATAAAATTCTCATAATCACAAACATTATATTCAACTAAGAGTGAGTTCACACATTGTTACTTCTGTAGCAACTCCTTTGTATCTTTATTTTCATATATTAGTTGAGCCAAGTAAAGCCTCTAGTGGAAAGTTGAGACTATATTTCGGATTTCTGCGCAGGAAACAAATTTCTGCTGTCCACTATTAAATTCGTATAAAATCACAGAAAATTCAAAATGACCTGAGTTTTTTTGTGCGTCATCTTGGGATATATACACAACTTTTCTTAGTTGACCACTTTTTGATTTATCAACAGAATATTTTCGAAAAAAGATCATCTTTACCTGATGTCCTGTTTTGACAGATTTCTGCCAATAATTGCATATGCATCTTAATCTTTTTCTTTTGGTGTTCTTTTCAGAAAAAGAGTTTTAAAAGAGGTTGTGTCAGTAGCTAATGTGTTTATGAGTGTTAGGCTTGTGTTGAAACTGAACCATGTGAATTTATTATTTCGATTGCACTAACGTTGGTAATGAAGATTGTGAGAAGTTTGGTGTGAAGGAAGTTTTGAAGGGTCAAGAGAAGATGATGATATGATGTGATCAAGAACAGTGAAGAGCCTAAGCTTGGGGATGCCCTGGTGGTACATCCCAGCAAATTCCAAGAATACTCAAGCGTCTAAGCTTGGGGATGCCCAAGGCATCCCCTTCTTCATCGACAAATTATCAGGTCACGTCTAGTGAAACTATATTTTTATTCGGTCACATCTTATGTGCTTTACTTGGAGCGTCTTTTATTTTTGCTTTCAGTTTGTTTAGTTTCTTTGCTATAGTTTATGGTTAGATCTTATCATACTTGTGTGGGAGAGAGACACGCTCCGTTTCCATTGCTTATACCACTCTACTTTTCATTCTTATTGTTCTGTGAGTGTTCACTTTTTGCTAGTAGTGCGTTTAGCCTTTGTTTTCATGCATCTCTTATTCAGAGCTGTTAGTTTTAGTAGTGTTATGTGAGTACTCTCATTTTTCCTTGCTGTATCATGTAGAGTATTTTTGTTAAAGCATGTCTTGTATGGTGCTTGTTGGGAAAAGAAACTGCTGCTTGAGGTAGAATTTTTAACGGTACAAGTAGAAGCTTGTATAGACCGTGGCTAGAACTTTCTCATGTCATGCTAGATGTTATTTTAGTTTTAAAGCCTTGTGGTTATTGAGTAGCATGATTATCCTCAAATAGCCTAGAGTGTTTAATATGCCATTGAAAGAATCATGAGTTGTTCTTGTCATATTGAAGCATAAATTTGTGGTATTCTCTTTTGAATGTTTTATTTGGTTGACTTGGCGCATGCCCACACCATGTTATGACTATGAACCAGTCACTAATAGCCTCTATGATAATTTAGTTTTTGAACTTGTGGCACCACTTATGCTTTGATTAATGATGTTTATGTCGCTATGCATGCTTATGCCTCTTATGCTCTCTTGATTTGTCGCTCCCAGTCTTTTGCTAGCCTCCACCTGTACTGAGTATGAGCTCTACTCTTGCATCCAACTCCCTAAAACCAAAGTTTTCCCATTGTGTCCACCATACCTACCTACATGTGGTATTTAACTGCCACTCCAAGTAAATTGCTCATGTGTTACCTTTAAAACCTTCAAAATTACTTCTTCTTTGTGTTCTTATTTTTGCTCATGAGGACGTAAATAGAGAATCTTTATCTCACTTGTTGATTGGATTTCACACCCTGGACTAGTGGCTTCATCCGCTTATCCAATTGATAGAAGAGTTGGCAGCGGGGTGCCCAGCCCCAAATTAATGCAAACAAATTCTGTTCACTATTTTCCCCCTGATTTATCAGTCAAAGCATAATTGCGTAAACAAAAAAGAAAGAGGGATGACCTTATACACCAGTTGCGTCCTTCATATGGGAGCCACTCTTGTGAAATCTAGTTGGCTTGTGACGTACTGTATTTTCTGTTTACCATTCGTTGACAATAGCATACACCTCCCAAAATATAGATACTCCTCCACGGTATGTGATTGTTGGCAGTCACCCGAGGATTCGGTTAGCCATGGTTTGTGTAAGATGGATGGGAAGAGTGTCAAACTTTTAATACCTCTGTTTAATAAAATAAAAGCTCTAGCACATGAGTGATCCCTGCTTCCCTGTGCGAAGGGTCTTTCTTTTACTTTTATGTTGAGTCTCTATCTTCTAACTTTATGCACAGTTGAGAGAGGATTTTTGCCATTGTGAGTTTTATGTGCATTTGTCCTAGAAACATTATTAATTGATTCATGATGTGTTATTGCTTGTTATCCAACTATTTGTTCTAGTCTTCCTCATGAACTTTGAAGGTGTCCTAGCATTTATGTTTTGCCCCACTCTTAAGGACTAGCGAAATACCACTTTTCCATGCTTTCTCTATACTTGAAACAAACGTATATCTTTCTTTGCATTGTTATTCATGATCTTTTACTTGAGTTACTTCTCATGATGCAAAGTGATTGCTATGCTTTATTATTAAAGTTCTATTTTCATGTTTGTGTTAAAGTTCTATGATCTCAGCTTACATATGCTTTTACATTTTGATGATCAAGTTTACCTACTCGAGGAGGAGTAGGAACTAAGCTTGGGATGCTTGATACGTCTCCAACGTATCTATAATTTCGGATGCTCCATGATGATATTATGCCAATTTCTACATGTCTTCTCCGTTCTTTTATGTCATATTTATCGATTTTCCGGACTAACCTATTGACAAGATGCCACAGAGCCAGTTCCCTGTTTTCTGCTGTTTTTAGTTTCAGAAAAGTTGTTCTAGAAATATTCTCGGAATTGGAAAATTCGAAACCCGGAAGTTTTAGAAATCCCGGAAGCATCCAGAAGTCCCGAAGAGCCCCGGAGGGGGGGCCACAGGGTGGCCACACCATAGGGTGGCGCGGGTCCTCCGCTGGTGCCGCCACCTGGTGGTGTGGGCCCCTTGGCCACCCCGCGACATCGCCCTTTCTCCTATATATACTCCCCCGAGGGAAAACCCTAGGAGAATCGGCCTTTGCCACCAAAAACATCCGTAGCTCCGCCACCGCCGCCAAGTTTTGGGGGACATATCTCTGTTCTGGCACTCTGCCGAGACGGGGAAGTGCCCCTAGAAGCCATCTCCATCGACTCCACCGCCATCTCCATCGCCGTTGCTGTCTCCTATGATGAGGAGGGAGTAGTTCTCCCCCGAGACTAAGGGCTCTACGGTAGCTATGTGGTTCATCTCTCTCTCCCATGGTGTGATCTATATGTGATCGTGAGCATTGTAATCTAGTTGAATAAGTAGATGTTACTCTTCATCTGGTGCTACTCAAGTGTTTTATTAATATGAACTTTGGAGTCACTTTGTCCCGCGGTGTGAAGGTGACAGTGTGCACATCGTGTGTGTCTCCTCTATGAATTGTGGTGTTTGTCTAGTACCTTCTAGGGAGCTCATAGTGACAACGTGGGGTTAACTAGACATGGGAATGCTTACTTTAAGGAATGCTTTTTGCAGCCCTATGCAATGATTAGTGTCCGTTATCCAACCGGAGAGGGTTAAGAGTAGCATAGTGAAGAGAAGATATTTAGTTATTCAATTACGTGATCATTGTTGAGAGTGTCCACTAGTGAAAGTAGGATCCTTAGGCCTTGTTTCCAAGCATTCAAACACCGTTTTCCGCCTGTTCTGCTACATGTTTGCTTGCTGCCATATTTATTTCAGATTGCTATTATTACTTATAACCATCCATATTACTCGCATTTCACTATCTCTTCGCCGAACTAGTGCACCTATATACCTGACAAGTATATTGGGTGTGTTGAGGACACAAGAGACTTCTTGTATCTTAATTGCATGGTTGCTTGAGAGGTATATCTTTGACCTCTACCTCCCTGAGTTCGATAAACCTTGGGTGACCCACTGAAGGGAAACTTGTCGCTGTTCTACAAATCTCTGCACTTGGAGGCCCAACACTGTCTACAAGAATAGAAGCGTGTGTAGACATCAGCCCTCAGCCCCGAGGGAGAACTACTCCCTCCTCATCATAGGAGACAACAATGACGATGAAGATGGTGGTGGAGTCGATGGAGATGACTCCGGGGGCACTTCCCCGTCCGGCAGGGTGCCGGAACAGAGATTTATGTCCCCCAAAACTTATCAGCAGCGGCGGCGGAGCTATGGATGTTTTTGGTGGAAAAGGCCGATCGATCTAGGGTTTATGCATCGGGGGGTATATATGGGCAAAAGGGCGATGCCAAGGGGTGGCTAGGGGGCCCACACCATATCCCGACGTGGCCAGAGGTAGAAACGCGCCACCCTATGGTGTGGACACCCTGTGGCCCCCCTCCGGGTCTCTTCGGGACTTCCTTGACCCTCCGGGACTTCTAAGACTTCTGGCTTTTGAATCGTCCAATTCCGAGAATATTCCAGAACAACTTTTCTGAAACTAAAAACAACATAAAACATGAACTGGCTCTGTGGCATCTTGTCAATAGGTTATTCCCGGGAAATCGATAAAAATGACATAAAGTGTAAGGAAAACATGTAGCATATGGCATGAAAACAACATGGAACATCAGAAATTAAGGATAGTTTATGACGTATCAACATTCCCAAGTGATGTAGCCCACCCAACTCCACCAAGTGCACCGATGACAAGATCACGCGCAAAGGCCATCCAGGATAAGGTGAACTCGCTCCTCTCGTTCTATACTTTCGGTCATGTGGAGGATGGTGCGCTACCTCATGGTTCCACACTTTGCGTGCTCAGGTTCAAACCCACCACGGAGGCCCCAGAAAGCACCCAAAATGATGCGCAAGAAGCTACGGAGGAGGGCGGAAGAAACGGCATCGCAATCGGAGTCCCGGCGGAGAAGATAGGGGGAAAAGAGCCCCTCCTGGCCTCGGGAGCCGGCCAGACCGGCCTCCTTCCCCCCCAGGCCGGACCCCCAACAGAAGCAGCCGGCCTAGAGGCCGGCCTGCCTCCTCCCCACCCCGGCCCCAGGCCGGGCACCCAACAGAAGCAGCCGGCCTGGAGGCCGGCCTGCCTCCTCCCCACCCCGGCCCCAGGCCGGCCTCCCCCTCCAGGCCGCCTCCTGCGCCCACCCTGGCCCCAGGCCGGGGTGGACCCGAAATGCACGCAAATGACGCCTTTTCGACCCCGTTTTCACCTGCTTCGACCCCCGTCTATATAAGGACGACCCGAGCTAGATCTAGGGTTTTAGAGTTGAATTTAGAACATTTGGAGCTCAGCTCTCTTGTATCCCTCTTTGAGGAACTACTCCTCCGGTGTGTACCGAGGAACGTATCAAGGCTACTCCTCCGACTTCGTCGAGGATCGTATCAAGGCACATCCCAACTACTTGTCCTCTCCCTATCGGGTTTCAGTCAAGAGTTGTCCAATCTTCCTCTCGTTACCTTGAGGTTCTATTGGCGTAGTGGTACCGGCTATGGGTGTGAGACGGTTTGTATCAAGGTGAGTTCAGTTGGATCGATTGTTCCGTAGGCGGCCCTCGGGGCTTAGTTGACGGGAAGTTGGATCTTTCGGTTCTTGCGATTTATCCCGATTTGTGTGTTGCCCCGCGTTCCCCCACGTTTCCCCTCAATCTCCCATCTCGTGTTCTTACCGTTCTTCGTGTTCTTCGTTCGTTCTTCGTCGATTCGTGAAGATCAGGCCAATCTAGGAGTCCAACTCCATATCATCTGGTATCCAGAGCTAGATTGACACGAATCCGACACCCCATCCCCTCCCCTACCACCATTTTTTCTTCTATCCACCATAAATTCGAAAATTTCACAAAAATAGCCACAAAGGGATTTCGACCGATCTGTTGATTCGTTGAGTTTTTCGTGGTTTTGTTTCACAGATTTGTTGCCAAATACCATTCCCCATCTTTCCATTCAGCCACTTTTCCCAATTTCGCCCAAAAGTTTTCTTGATTTTGAAGGAATTTCGAATTTGAGCCAAAATTTCAGAAAATCTCAGCTCTTCGATTTCCGGACAGATTTTGAAACTTGTTTTTCTTTGTCGTTTTTGATCCGAATTGAGTGCAACAAAGTGCTACGCGACGCCCACGACACCACCTACGCTTCCGCATCAACGGATCGCCACGACATTGACTCCCCCACGGCCGCAAGTCCGTGATCATCAATAAGAGAGGTAAAACTTGCTTTCGCTTGCACCACCCCACCCCATTGTGTTACTTACCTATCGGACTAGTTCTCTTTACACCGCTTGGCATCGCATTTGTGGCATCGAGAGTGCGAGGTTAGCGCTTGTGAGAGATTAGCTACGAGTAGGCATTGGCACTTTGGAATCCATCAAAAAGAGAAAAAAAAGAGAGAGAAAAAGAAGCAAAAGGATCGGTGCCAATTGCTTTCCATTGTAGGAACGTGTAGCATTGCGTCGCAAAAGAGAAAGAGTGACCGATTGCCACGGTGCGAATCTTGTTGCCTTTTCAAATTTGCGGTTTGAGCTAGCGTCCTCCTTGTGTTAGTGTGGCATTGAGCATTAGTCTACGTTAGGTCCATTTCGGTCTTCGCTCGTCCATTGGTCACACTAACCCCACTTTTCCCTTGCGTATGTGTGTTCCACCATATTTCCATCCTATAGGTTTGGTTTTTGTGCTAACTTTTCTTTGAATTTTCTCCATGATTGACAACAAACTTTTCTTCGGTTTTGTCGATTTTTCCTCGCCACTTTCCTAACCTATTTGCCTTCCATATAAAGTGTGTGTGTTGTCGTTTGCGGTTTCTTTCGATCTTTTTGGATTCGCTCTTGACATACCGCCCCTACACCTAGGCTCGTCCACTAGCCTCAATACGACCAAGAAAGGTAACGTTGGGTAAGTGAGGCGTCCATTTCTTCAATATCACCCTTGTGTGTGTTTTTGAAATGGCTAGGGAAGGAGTATTCACAAGTCCGAGCTCGGAAGACGAAGGCAATCCATTCTACAACGACAATGCTTACTCCAACTTCGTCACCCACAATGACCACTTCCAACTCCGCAAACTCGTCAAGGACGGGTTGCAACGCTATGAGCGTCGACTCCAAGAGCAAGAGGCTCGATTGAATGATCAAATGACGCGCATCAACATCAACTTGGCTAATCTTGCCAATCGTCGTCATTCATCATCGTCCTCAAGGTCTCGTCGCTCAAGCCACCGCAATCAAGATCCTCACCAACCTCGTCGCCATGATCGCCACGATCGCCATGATCGCCACAACGTGGAGGAGGGTGGACAACCTCAACAACCACCACCACCTCCTCCACAACCTCAACAACCCACGCGACGCAATTGGTATGAGGATAGCTCGCCATCACCACCACCTCGACATCGCCAAGGCCGTGGTGACCCTCTTCAACAACCGCAACGCCCGGACCTTCGACAACACCATCATCCTCCACCTCCACAAGGCCACGCTCAAGACTATGACCATAATGATTTCGTGGAAGATGCTCATCAACATCGAAGGCCACCTAGGCGCCATGCGCGTCCCAACAACAATGACCGCCAAGAACATGATCATCCTCAACACCCTCGAGATGAACAAGTGCTTTCGCAACACCCTCGCCAAGAACAAGAACGTCCTCGACAACAACACAATGGCCATGATGATAGTGAACACCGTGAAGCTAGGCTCCGTCACCACCAACAACCACCTCCTAATGACCATCGGCGTCATCCTCCGCATCATGATCGCCACCGCCAAGACAATGAGGATGACCCCTATGATGATTCACCTCCCATTTATGATGAAGACCCCCATGAGCGCCAACATGAGCGTCCCCATCGTCCCCAAGAGGACAACAACATGAGTGCTCTTCGTTTCAATGTCCCCAAGTTCAATGGTGAGAATGATCTCGAAGAATATCTTGCTTGGGCTCTCAAAGTTGACAAGATCTTCGGCATTCACAACTTCACCGACAAGAAGATGGTTGCTCTAGCATCTTTGGAATTCGAAGGCTATGCACTCTTATGGTGGGATCGTCTACAAGCCGAACGAGTCCGCAATCGCATTGCTCCTATTGCCACTTGGAATGAGATGAAGCAATTCATGCATGCTAGATTCGTTCCTCCTCACTACAAGCGTGACCTCTTCAAGAAGCTCCAAGAACTTCGTCAAGGTGTGAAGTCCGTTGATGAGTATTACAAGGAAATGGAAACATCCTTGATTCGAGCTCATGTGATAGAATCTCAAGAGCAAACAATGGCCCGCTTCCTCAATGGCCTCAATTATCCTATAAGGAAGATCGTCGAGTATCAACCGTATGACAACATTGTGGCCCTTGTCCACCAAGCTCTCAAGGCGGAACGCCAAATTGCGGAAGATCTCAAGTATAGCAAGCAAAAGGCTTTCTTCAACTCAAGACCATCATCCTCATCTCCAATGACACAAGTTCCTCCTCCAACTACCACCAAGAGCAACACTCGAGCCTCTAGTTCTCCCAACAAGTCTTCCCAACCATTCAAGAAGCAAGTGCCTCCCACCTCATCCTCAAGTGCTCCTCAAGTCAAGTCAAGCACTATTACTTGTTTCAAGTGTGGTGGTAGTGGACACAAGTCCTTTGAATGTTCCAACAAGATGATCATGATTTTCAACCAAGACGGTGAGCTTGATTCTGTGAGCGAAGGCGAATACTATGCCTTGCATCAAGTTGCTCTCAACTCTTTGGACGTGCCCAACGATGATGAAGAAAGTGTGTATTGCGATGAGGACAAGAATCCATCGCTAGTGGTAACAAGAGTCCTCACTACCTCTCCTCAAGATGAGCATGATCAACGGTGCAATCTCTTTCAAACAAGAGCCGGTATTGATGGCACGTCAATCAAGGTCATCATCGATGGTGGAAGTTGCCACAACTTGGATAGCAAAGAGCTTTGCGACAAACTCAAATTGCCTTACAAGAAACATCCTCATCCATACCATGTCCAATGGCTTAGTGACTCCGGCACCTTCAAGATTCAACACATGGTCACCGTGAATTTCAAGATTGGTCCCTATGAAGACACGGTAGATTGTGACGTTGTTCCTATGACCGTGTGTCATCTTCTTCTTGGTCGACCTTGGCAATACGACAAGAGTGCTATCCATGATGGGCGTACAAATCACTATAGCTTCAAGTGGAATAACAAGATATTTGTGCTCCGTCCCATGTCTCCTAGCCAAGTGATCGCCGACAACGCCAAGACTCTTGCACGTAAACAAGAAGAGCTCAAGTCTCGTGAGATGAGTGGTGAGAGAGTGACCCACCCAAAAGAGAGTGAGAGCCACAAGCCAAACATGAGTGGAAAAATACCGAGTGTTGCCAAAGGCCTTGCCTTAATTGCCACCAAAACAGAGATGCGAGAGCTAAGAGATGACCCAACCATACTTCACTTTGTCCTATTGTGCAAAGGGGAAGCACTTGAAACTAACGACATGAAAAATCTTCCTCCATATTTGTTGCCTTTGTTGCAGGAATTTGAAGACGTCTTTCCCGATGAGCTCCCTCCGGGACTTCCTCCCCTTCGAGGAATCGAGCACCGCATTGACCTCATTCCGGGCGCGCCCCTCCCAAACCGCGCTCCTTACCGCACCAACCCCGAGGAGACTAAGGAGATTGAGCGCCAAATCCAAGAGCTACTTGAAAAAGGTTTTATTCGCGAATCCCTTAGCCCTTGTGCCGTGCCGGTTATCCTTGTTCCAAAGCAAGATTCTACTTCCCGCATGTGTATGGATTGTCGCCCTATCAATGCTATCACCGTTAGATATACACATCCTATTCCTAGGCTCGATGACATGCTTGATGAATTGAGTGGTGCTACTATCTTTTCCAAAATTGATCTCAAAAGTGGTTACCATCAAATTCGTATGAGTATAGGTGATGAATGGAAAACGGCTATCAAAACAAAACTTGGCTTGTATGAATGGCTTGTTATGCCCTTTGGTCTTTCGAATGCCCCTTCTACCTTCATGCGTCCCATGAATGAAGTCTTGCGTCCTTTCATTGGCAAATTTGTTGTGGTTTACTTCGACAATATTCTCATTTATAGCAAATCTTTGGAAGATCACCTTGATCATGTTTCACAAGTATTGTTGGCTCTTTGCAACGCAAAAATTTTCGCCAATCTTTCCAAATGCAATTTTTGCACCAACAAGCTTGTTTTCTTGGGTTTTGTGATCTCTTCCAATGGTATTGAAGTAGATAACAAGAAGATTGAGGCAATTAGGAATTGGCCCAACCGTACATCCGTGGGTGAGATAAGGCGCTTTCATGGCCTTGCCGGTTTCTATCGCCGCTTTGTCAAAGATTTTTCAACTATTGCTTGCCCTTTGAATGAACTTACCAAAAAGAATGTACCTTTTGTTTGGGGCAATGCGCAACAAAAAGCTTTTGACACACTTAAGAAATGCTTAACCGAAGCTCCTTTGCTTGTCTTACCGGATTTTGAGAAAACTTTGGAGATTGAATGTGATGCTAGTGGTATAGGAATTGGTGGCGTTCTCATGCAAAACGGACGCCCCGTTGCTTACCATAGTGAAAAACTAGATGGCGCTAAACTCAATTACCCCATCTATGATAAGGAACTTTTTGCTTTGGTTAGAGTGCTAGAAGTTTGGCAACACTACCTTTGGCCAAAAGAATTTGTCATTCATTCCAATCACGAATCATTGAAATACTTGAAAAGCCAAACCAATTTGAACAAGAGGCATGCTAAGTGGGTAGAATTCATTGAATCTTTTCCTTATGTCATTAAGTACAAGAAAGGTAAAGAGAATGTGGTAGCCGATGCCTTGTCTAGGAAAGAGTGCCTTCTTACACGTCTTGACATCAATGTGATTGGTTTGGATGAGATCAAAGACTTATATGCTTCCGATACTTTATTTGGTCCTATATTTGAGAAATGCTTGCCTAACCGAGGTTTTGATGATTACTATCTTCACAAAGGGTTCTTATTTAAGGCTAACAAATTGTGTATCCCCGAGTCCTCTCTTCGTTTGTTGTTATTGAAGGAATCACATGAAGGAGGTCTCATGGGACACTTTGGACGCGACAAGACCTATGCCATGCTCTCCACCAACTACTATTGGCCCAAGATGAAGCATCAAGTTGAGAGACACGTCAAGAGATGTTCTACATGCCTCCAAGATAAGTCCACTTCCAACCCCCATGGTCTTTACATGCCATTACCTATCCCACATGCACCTTGGAGTGATATTAGCATGGACTTTGTGTTAGGCCTCCCACGAACTAAAACCAACATGGATTCAATCTTTGTAGTTGTGGATCGTTTCTCTCTTGCAACCGAACCGACGATGCTTCACATGTTGCTACTTTGTTTTTCAGGGAAATTGTGCGTTTACATGGTGTACCTACTTCCATTGTCTCGGACCACGACGTCAAGTTCACCTCCTAATTTTGGAAGACGTTGATGGCGCGTCAAGCTACTCTTCTCCACCGCCTACCACCCACAAACGGATGGACAAACCGAGGTCGTCAACCGCACACTCTCTTCACTACTTCGAGCATTGATCAAGCCCAACTTGAAGAATTGGGAGGAATGCATCCCACACGCCGAGTTCGCCTACAACCGTGCTCTCCATCAAGCTACCAAGAAGAGTCCCTTCGAGATCGTCTACGGCTTCAACCCCAACACCGCCCTCGACATACTGCCTTTGCCTCTACGCGAGCAAGCAAAATGGACATCGACAAGCGCACTGACTACATCAAGAAGCTACAAAATTCCACAAGAGATACGCTTGAAAAGCATTCCGAGCACCGAGCCTCTATCATGAACAAGAACAAGAAACCCATGGTGTTCCAAGAAGGTGACCTCGTGTGGCTACACTTGCGCAAGGACCGTTTTCCCGAACAGCACAACTCCAAGCTCAAGCCAAGAGGCGACGGCCCCTTCAAGGTCATCAAACGCATCAACAACAACGCCTACAAGCTCGACTTACCGCAATCCAAGTACCTCGTCCACAACTCCTTCAATGTCAAGGACCTCTCTCCCTTCCATGGATACCCAAGTGATGAAGACGACGCCGAGTCGAGGTCGACTCTTTTTCAAGGGGGGGGGGAGGGAGATGATGTAGCCCACCCAACTCCACCAAGTGCACCGATGACAAGATCACGCGCAAAGGCCATCCAGGATAAGGTGAACTCGCTCGTCTCGTTCTATACTTTCGGTCATGTGGAGGATGGTGCGCTACCTCATGGTTCCACACTTTGCGTGCTCAGGTTCAAACCCACCACGGAGGCCCCGAAAAGCACCCAAAATGATGCGCAAGAAGATACGAAGGAGGGCTGAAGAAACGTCATCGCAATCGGAGTCCCGTCGGAGAAGATAGGGGGAAAAGAGCCCCTCCCGGCCTCGGCAGCCGGCCAGGCCGGCCTCCTTCCCCCCAAGTCGGACCCCCAACAGAAGCAGCCGGCCTGGAGGCCGGCCTGCCTCCTCCCCACCCCGGCCCCAGGCCGGGCACCCAACAGAAGCAGCCGGCCTGGAGGCTGGCCTGCCTCCTCCCCACCCCGGCCCCAGGCCGGCCTTCCCCTCCAGGCCGCCTCTTGCGCCCACCCTGGCCCCAGGCCGGCCCCCAGGCCGGGGTGGACCCGAAATGCACGCAAATGACGCCTTTTCGACCCCGTTTTCACCTGCTTCGACCCCCGGCTATATAAGGACGACCCCGAGCTAGATCTAGGGTTTTAGAGTTGAATTTAGAACATTTGGAGCTCAGCTCTCTTGTATCCCTCTTTGAGGAACTACTCCTCCGGTGTGTACCGAGGAACGTATCAAGGCTACTCCTCCGACTTTGTCGAGGATCGTATCAAGGCACATCCCAACTACTTGTCCTCTCCCTATCGGGTTTCAGTCAAGAGCTGTCCAATCTTCCTCTCGTTACCTTGAGGTTCTATTGGCGTAGTGGTACCGGCTATGGGTGTGAGACGGTTTGTATCAAGGTGAGTTCAGTTGGATCGATTGTTCCGTAGGCGGCCCTCGGGGCTTAGTTGACGGGAAGTTGGATCTTTCGGTTCTTGCGATTTATCCCGATTTGTGTGTTGCCCCGCGTTTCCCCACGTTTCCCCTCGATCTCCCATCTCGTGTTCTTACCGTTCTTCGTGTTCTTCGTTCGTTCTTCGTCGATTCGTGAAGATCGGGCCAATCTAGGAGTCCAACTCCATATCACCAAGCTTAGTTCCTACTCGTCCTCGAGTAGGTAAACGACAAAACAAATAATTTCTGAGGTGACATGCTACCAACATAAACTTGATCATCATAGTAATGTAAAGCATGTAAACTAGAATCAAATGAATAAAGGTTGTGTTTTATAGTTGATATCAAAGCGCAATGTATAAACCATTAGGAATAACAAAGTAAAACCTTTCAATGAAACAATACTAAAATACAATCCACTGTGCAAAGTATATTAGAGATTATTTAAGCTTCAAGAACAACAATATAATCATCCAAGGCATCAAACTCTCAGAACAACCCCTATTAGGATCAAGTCAAGTGACAAAAATATGCACGTAAGAAAACCATTCAATTAATTGTGCACTCAAAACAAGCAAGCGTTCTGTATTGGTTCCTAGAACCAGGATGTTATGGCTAAAAGAACATTATGGGGGGTTTGGAAGGTCAATGGAAGAAAGTCTCACACAACTGAAAGTGATCATTAGACAAGAAGAAGTCTTATAATCGAAGTTATGCAAGGAGTAGCGATTTCCACACAACGGATGCACATAGAGGTATAAGTGTATGAAAGCTCTCTAATGGAACTAGTGGGGGGGGGGGGGTGCATCCAACTTGCTTGCTCACGAAGACCTAGAGCTCTTTTGAGGAGGCTCATCATTGGAATATACAAGCCAAGTTCTATAATGTAAGTTTCCCACATAGTTATGCAAGTCATAATACGAAAACTCTCTCCAAACTGAAGTAATGATGCTAAACAAAGCACAAGTGTGGAATAAATGATAGTAATGCTGCCCCTCTCTCTATTTATTTTATCTCTTTTGCCTCTCTTTTTTCTTTTGGGCTATTTTTTTGGTATATAACCTCACTGGTAGGGGCAACACTCTATTTTACAATGAATCAACACACTTTTACTACTCATAACTCAAACTGAAATATCTCTGATGTAAATAAAACTAAATGCTACTGCCACTGTAGCAGTATGAAAAATAACAATGAAGCATGACAAGTAACATAATGATGATGGATGTTGTATGGCAATATATCTCGGAATGGATATGGAAATGCCATGGTAGGTAGGTACGGTGGCTGTTTTGAGGAAGATAAATTTTGGCTTATGGGTAGAAGAACAAATTTCTCCCACGGGGTTTGGATGTACTGGCGAAGTTTGCACCAACTCTCAATGTGAGAATGGGAAATGCACAGTACCAAAGAGGCTAGCAAATATGGATGGTGGAAGTGCCAGAAAACCGCAACATAGAACTCACAAGTTAAAAGATTCCAAATAAAATCATGATATCGCAAGGCATAATGAAAATCACTCCAAGAGGGTCCGTGGCAGTGAAAAGTCACTGTTGGCTACCCCGACCGTAGCGCGTAACAGAAAGCCATTACGATTGCTATCAGCAAAGGAAGTCATATACCATTATCCTATCAACTGGATATTTGAGTGTGGCACAGTTTCAAGCTTTTAGACCAACCATTAATTGTTTTTACTTTACTAAACCAGCAAGTGTACCATTAAGAAAATTAATATCTCAAAACAACAACAAATAATCAAGTGAAACAGTTTAGTGATCTACAAGAATATGCAAGCTTTTTCGTTATACCATCTACCACATGTAGGATTTTCTATTTCCATCAAACACCATACAAAATATGTTTTAACAAAAACTCTCTAAATGATACAACAAGAAAGCATGAGAGTACTCACATAACTATACGAGGTGCATGAAAACAAGGGCTAAACGCAGTACTAGCAAAAAGTGAACACTCACAGAACAATAAGAATGAAAACTAGAGTGTTCTAAGAAATGAAAACGGAGCATGTTTCTCTCCCACACAAGTATGATAGGTTCCAGTGATATTAATGTAAAAACAAAAGAAAACTGAACGAAAAATAAATGACTGTCGTGGTGGTATCACGGCAGATGCCATAGGATGGCTAATCGTTTGGGGTCGATGGACGCTGGAGGTGCTCGGGGAGGGATCACGCAGCGAGTAGCCGCGTGTGGGATGAATCAAGCACTGCAAACAACAAGATCTACCCAGGTCCAGGGCCCTCGTGTGGAGGTAAAACCCCTACTCCTGCCTTTCTCTCTTTGTATTTGTGTGTCACCGAGTAGCCACAGTACAGTTTTGGCCTACAGCCGAGTAGCCACCCTTCTCTCTATGTAACGTGTAAGCTAGATGTTCTCTCCAAAGCCGCGACCCTCACACAGGAGGAGGCAGGGCACCTTATATACTGGTGCCCAGCCGGATACATCCAAGAGGGAAAAGTACAAACATATGTCGACATAGTGTGCACACTGCACACTTCCAGCTTCTCGCTGACAGCTTTGGCTTCCTAGTTTGTCTTGTGTGAAAGTCGTTGTGCAAAACCAAGAAGACGATCTGTTATCACTGTCACGGCCACAGGGTAGGCCCCCTAACCTGCACCGCCCTGCTGACACCCTGGCGCAGATAAGCACGCGCTCTGCAGATGAACAGTGCACCAGTACGGACCCAGGATACGCGGGATCCTGTGTCAGAACGGCTCATTTGACTTCTGTCCCGAGTAGGAGACCACTCCCTCTACTCGGACCACTTCCTCTACTCCGAGGAGAATAACTTCCTTGATTCTTCCTTCTGTCCATTAGCAGGTACGGCCGGATAGCAGTCAACCGGGTATCGAGTACCGGGTAGCCAGCTACTCAGCCAAACCTCTCCTTTGATCTTGCCTTTATCACTTGCGTTACCCCTACTCGGGGGTAACCCCCCGACATTAGTCCCCGAAGCTGGTAGAGTCCTGCGAACTTGTTCACTGGGCTCTTCCAGCTTAAAACAAATCTTGCCTTCGAACCGTAAGATGCCGAATAGCACCTCTGAGTAGCCTCCACTTCTTGCTTGAGTCTCTTCTTTTTCGAGTAGCAGCATTTCTCTTCTCTCTCGCCGAGTAAAATGACTTTGTGAAATTCTGGACAGAATCTCAGCGTGGCAGAGCAAATCCATCTCTCCGCATCACAACTGGGCACGTGTCACGCCCTCGTACCCCCGACGCCTCGGTGCCTGGGATATGACAGGCCACGCGCCCATCATTGCGACCTGGGCTCACCGGCCCGTTAGGTCACTTCAAGTGCAGTTATTAGCCCACGATCTCGACGTGGGATCAATTGCGCCCGTTACGCGCGCAACCTGCGCTGTGTGTGTTTCCAACCGGCTCGCATCCCACGTCGCACGATCTCCACGCACAACTGATCCCACTAACTCCGCTGGTAACGGCAACCTAAGGGGAGAGATAAATACCCCCTCGGTAACTCCTCCTTCTCTTTCATGCTCGCATTCACCTCTTGCCTCTTCGCCTTTCCGCCGCCGCAGAGCACTCCGCTGCCGCGCACCTTTGCCGTGCCGCTGCTCTGTGCGACGCCGGAAAGCTAGCAATTCCTCCACCAAATCTCCACGAACCTTCCACCAAATCATCTCTTCTCCATGGCTCGCGATGACGACGCCTGCGCCGGATGGGAAGGATCTGAGGTCACGGCGGAGGATTGCCAATGGTTGGTAAACACCCGCCGTGTTCCTCCCGGTGTGCGGTGTAGGCCCGCGAACGGCGAACTCGTCCCCACACCGGAGGAGGGCGATTTCGTCGTCTTCCTCGCCAACTTCAAGCGAGGATTCGGCCTGCCCGTTTCGGATTTCTTCAAAGAATTCCTGAACCACTTCGGGCTGCAGCCGCACCACCTGCCTCCTAACGCCATGGTGATGCTCGCGTACCACGCCGTGGTCTGCAAGGCGTTCCTGGGTGTGTGCCCAACGGTGCATACCTGGGCGCGCTACTTCTTCTTCCGGAAGCAGAGCGTCCCCAAGCCCGGAAGCACGGAGAGCTCCCGCAGCATGACGAAGACGGGAAGCGCAATGATGCTGCAGCGCAGCTCCGTCAACCACCCGCGCATCAAGGGGCTCGACACGGTGCGCAAGTGGCAGCGCACCTTCTTCTACGTCAAGAACGTTCCAACCGAAGAAGGAGCACCGGTCACGGACCGGATAGGGCTCCCCAAGTGGACGAACACGCTGCCCACCCAGCAAAATTGGGGATACAAGCCGAAGCTGGAAGGCGATATCCTTCAGGTCGAGAAGCGCCTCGCCGAGCTGAGGGAGTTGGGATTCAAACGCGATGATCCCATCGCGTGTTGGATCTCGAGGCGGGTGCTCCCGCTTCAGCGCCGCTCCCACCTCATGTGCTACATGGGAGGCAGCAGGGACTGCACGAGGACCACCACATTCGAGCTGAGTACAGCGGACGTAGCCGTCTGGGCGCGCTCCATCATGAAGACCGGCCTCACCGACAACTGGCAATACGGCTTCGTGCCGTATAGCCGCGACAAGCCAATCGAACAGGTTAGCACTCTATGCTTTATTTCTGCATTCTGATACCGAGTAGATGGCTTTCCAGCTTAGTATGCTTAATCTTTGCATGCTGCGCTGAGTAGGACACCACTAGCATCTCATTGTCTTTATGTGCTTTGTGTTTGCACGCCGTGCTGAGTAGA
This sequence comes from Alopecurus myosuroides, assembly GCA_028641055.1. Classification (NCBI taxonomy): domain Eukaryota; kingdom Viridiplantae; phylum Streptophyta; class Magnoliopsida; order Poales; family Poaceae; genus Alopecurus; species Alopecurus myosuroides. Next base: position 341,750,655 of record CM054059.1, read on the forward strand.
GAACCTTAGCCAAATATGCCAAATATGCTTTGTGTTTGCATTCTACTCCGAATAGGAGCTTCTGGACTCATATGCTTTGTGTTTGCATTCTGTACCGGGTAGGATCCCTTAGCCTTTTGCTCAACTGACTTGTATTGCCTGCCTTTCTTTCCAGCACATTGACCGCCAACTCGCTGAGAATGAGGAGCGCTTAGAGGGCAACTGGAGCAAGGACCGGGAAGAGGATGACGAGACCGCCTACGACACCCAGGCCACCCTCTGTGTTCCTCACACCGAACAGTAGGGTAAGAACCAAGTTGATGCGTCCATTCGGGATTGGTCCGAGGACGACGAAGAAGGTGACTAAGTTCGCCTCTCTAGTTGCTAGTAGCGCAATCCCATTTCCTTTTTGCTTCTCAACTCCTTCTCCTCCTCTACTCTGCAGATGACCCCGATGCGGACGAGGAAGACGAGGATGTCCTCGATGTCGATCCCGTCGCTGTGGCTGCTCCTACCACTCGGAAGAGGGCAGGTAGCGGTGCCCAAGAGCCCGCTGCCAAGAAGGCCAAGAAACTCGAGAAGAAGAAGAAGGTTTCAAGCAGAAGGCCACTCCCTACCCGCAAAGGGTAAGTAATTTCCTTCTACGTTATATTCTGCTGCTGCTTCTCGGTGTTCTCTTCCCCTCCTCTTTTTCTGAACTCCCTTTCTCCTTCAGTGATCCTTTGGATGCCGATGCTGCTGCGGCTCCCGCCACCTCCAAGAGAAAATCACCCATCGACCTCGAGTCGCTCATTGATCTTTCCGACGACGAGGATGAGCCAGCAGCACGGGATAGGACACGTGCGCCCTCTCCCGTGAAGGAAGAAGAAGAAGGCACAAACGCCGAGGACATGGGAGCTGGTGCCCAAGACATGGACCAGGAGCAGCAGGCCCGCGCAGAACAGAGTGCGCAGGATGCTGCTCAAGACGAAACCCCCCTTCTCCCCCAGCTGCCTCAGCTGGGGAGAATACCAATCAAGAAACTGAGCACCAAGATCATGCCGCCCTTGAGCGGTAGGACGAGAACCTAGAGCATCCGCAAGATGAAGCTGCGGTTCAAGACGACCCCGCTGGCCCAACCGCGGGTAGAAGAAGCAGAAGATGTATGCCCGAATCCCGCTGCTGAGCAGCGGGCTGAGGATACTGTGGTGGAGCAAGACCTGCAGGGCCAAGCGCAGCCGGACGCTGCGCCGGGTAGCCGGCCTCCTGTGCCGCCTACTCAGCAGGTTACTCCACCTACTGCATCGAGCCCTCCACGACCATAGAAGAAAACCAAGACTACACCGAGCCCTCCCACAAAGCAAGGCACGCAGAAGACCGCGTCGAGCCCTCCTCCCAAGCAAGGTGCCAAGAAGACTGCTTCTCAGACGGATGCTGCCGGCAAGAAGGTCATCCAGTCTGACGCCCCAGTTCGCAGGAATCCACCGCGCAACGCTGCGCAGGATGCTGCTATGATGCCGCCGCCGAAATCAACCGGGAAGGCTGCTGCTAAGAGCGTGCAGCTTACACTTGGCGCTCCTGGCAGTTCTGCTGGCGTGGGCAAAGGATCAAGCGCGAGCGCTCCTCAGTCGCAGCCCAGCTTCCTGCCCTACATGTTGCAGATGGCCAAGCAGCATGGTATCAAGTTGAGCAAGACCGAGCAGCGGGTCGCCCTTACGAAGGGCGCCCAGGCCCAAGCGATAGATTCCAAGTTGCCGGATAAGAAGAAAGCCCTTTCGATCTACTCACGCGAGGTCCATGAGACTGAGATGCAATCCGAGGGGCTCGAGCAGATCATTGACCGAGTATGCTTCATCGACCAGGTGTGGGAAAGCGCCGTTCATGGCAACAAAACTTGGGATGGCATGACCGTGGGCCCACTGGACCACTGGCGCATTGACTGGAACAAAGCTGACATGGGCTACAATCCCATGACCATCTCCTCCACTACAAGCACACTGGCCGCAAAGCTATTCGTTCACCGCAAGGCCGCCGAAGAACTCGAACAGACATACGCTGTAAGTTTCATTTGCTTGTTCCGAGTTGTTGCTTGTTTCGAATTGCAACTTTTCTTCTCTTCTATTCTTCTTTTTCTTCTTATCCATTACCCAGTCCCCGAGATTCGGGCCGAGTAGACGAGTACTCAACCGAGTTGCCGTCTTCTCGGGCCAAATCTCCAAAAAACCATCTTACTCCTTTTCTTTCTTTTTCACAGAATATCCTCATGAAGAGGACAAATCTGTTCTGGCGGCTGCTCTGGAATCATAGCATCGCAAGGAGGCGCATTGAGGCCCTGGTGAAGGAGCACAAGACTGACGCTGAGACGGAGGAGGCTGCGGTTGATCGTGCCCTCCAAATTTCCGAACTTGAGAGTAAGCATCTAGCTATTCGGTTAATGCGTTTTGTGTTTACACCCACGTTTGTTCTTTGCTCTAACTCCTTCTACTCTGCAGGCAAGTTTCAGGCGATGGCAGAGGAACACAAACATTGCCATGTCTTTGTTGCCTCCGCCGAGAGCAAGATCAAGGAGCTGGAAGGTGAGTTGCTGATCCTTCTGTGCTTGTTTGTCTCCTTTCTCTTGGTCACTCTGCTCACCGTGCTGTTTCTTTCCGCAGAAGAGTACAAGAAGTTCCGTGAGGAGCATCTTGATTGCCTGAAGCCCGCCGAGGTGAAGCAGCAACTGGAGAGCCAAGAAACAGAGCTCAAGGACAAACACGACGCTGAGTTGGAACGGTTGCAGGTCCCATTGAGGACTGCCCTTCAGGACGCCATAGACCAAGCCGCTGAGAAGGACAAAATCAAGGCAGCAGCCAAGGCCAAGGAGAGGGCCCTCGAGTTGGAAAACGAGGTGCTGAAGAAAAGCAATGCGGATCTCATGCTCCAGCTTTACACTGCTCGCAAAGTCGAGGAGAAGCATATTGCGGATGAGGAGGCTTGGAGGAAAAAGCTGGAAGCGCTACTCTGCGAACTTAATAGTAAGTTCGCGCTTCTATGCACCTGACTGTTTCCTTCTTCTTCTGTTTGGCTTGATTTGTATCTCTTCTCTGCCTCCGTTTCTAATCCTTTCTGATAGCATTCTTAGAAATCTTCCCTGGCCTCTGCTCGGCTTGCGCACCTGCCCTGGCTAAAGCGCAAAAGATTCGAGCTGAGAAAGGACTGCCCATGGACACCAAGTCTACAATTGAGGACAATCTCACGAGCATGCAGTCACAGCTCCACCATCTTAGGGGCTTGGGCACCGACTTGGTGTCCACAACCTTCAAGCTTCATGCTCTGTTCTGGCCTCAAGACCCTGTGCCAGAGACCATCCGCGCGCTCTCCGAGAAGCTCAATGGTGTCAAGGCCGAGTTGAAGAAATGGCGTGCGTCCGGAGCTCGGGCAGGCGCCGATATGCTACTCCTCTTCATATGCAGCTGGTATGAGAACTTGAATCTCGACACCATCCTTGAGGTGCGCCAGAACTCGAAGTGGCAGGAGGATCCCGACTGCATGGCTCGCCGCAAGGCAGTTGCGCACGAGATCGCCTCCTACGCGGACACTGCTATCTTCATCGACGGTCCCACCGAGCCTGACACCGAGGTGGAAGGCGAGGATGAAGATGAAGACAAGGACGAGGACGAGGACACCGAGTCGGATGACTTGAGTTGCTTTGAAAACACTGGTGCCAAGGATGGATCCGGGAGGGGGAAGGGCAAGGCTGCTGCGGATAGCAACGAGGAGCCGGATGCTGAAAACCAAGACGCCACCATCACTGCCGAGATGGTGAGCCAGGATGCGGCTCCCGAGCTGGGCTCGTCTTCTGGCGCGGCCCTTGACGACGCGGCGCTACTCCGCACGCAGTCCACTGCCTCTACTTCAGCTACCGACCCCATCTCGGTGGCCACTGCCACCTCTGAGCAAGCTGCTGCCAACACTGAAGCTGATGCTGCTAACGCTAACTTGGAGAACACTGCTACTTCCAATTAGTTACCTCCTGAAAACACTTATGCTCCAAAACTTTTATCATATCCCCGGGATGCCGGGTGCATATGTATCAAACAATTATCTTTTCCGTTGCTACTCAGTTTTTATTCCAGTTTGATGTTTTATACTTAGTATTTGAGCAATTCTGGCTCGATGCCGGGTTGCGTTATCATGCAAGTCCCCGAGTTGCATTTTTTATCCACTCTTCCTTTTTATCTCAGCTCTTACCTGCAACTTGTTGCTTTGTTGGTAGTCGAGTCACAAGAGTTCAAAGTAGGAGTTTCAAATACTTAGCCACTTAGAAAAATTCATAGTAACGCTTCCCACCACTTAGCCGGAAAGAAAAAACAGCAAAAAACACTCTACTCGGTTGCCACACGCTTCCTTTCCTTTGCAATTTTTCATGTGTTCATTGAATCTTTGGCTTGTTCTCTGGCTTGCCATGAAGCCGGGTTGCGGACAACAACAGAGTCGCAGAGTGTCCGGTGAGTTTAAACACACTACTTTGTATGATTTTGAAATTCTAAGTGGTTCAACCGAATAGACAAAGTAAAGCAGAGTAAACACAAGCAACAGTTTGGACGAGGGCAGTCCCCGAGTTCAATTTCAGATTGCAGAGTAGAGGTTTAACTCGGATAAGAGGGTACATACATAATTTGCTCACGAATGAAAACGACGGAGTAGAGCTACATTCCAGGGACGCTTAGATTCCTCTCCGGCTTTATCCGGCCTGTTCTTCTGGGATGGCTGCGCGTCAACAAGATAATAGGCATCATTGTGTAGAGCCTTGCTCACAATGAATGGCCCTTCCCATGGAGGAGATAACTTGTGCATCCCGGCTGTGCGCTGCACGAGCCTAAGCACCATGTCTCCTTCTCGGAAAACCCTTGGGTTCACTTTCCGGCTATGATAACGCCTCAAGTTTTGCTGGTAATCAGCTGCTCGTGACAGAGTAAGCTCTCTTGCTTCTTCTAGCAGGTCAACGTCATCTTCTCGAGCTTCTCTCGCCTCCACCTCAGTGTAGAGGGTTACTCGGGGGGAGTCATGCTCTAGGTCAATTGGCAACACGGCCTCAGCCCCGTAAACCAAGAGGAATGGTGTGTAGCCGGTTGACCGGTTAGGGGTAGTCCTTAGACTCCACAACACCGCTGGCAACTCGTCTAACCAACACCCCGGTGTTTTCAGCAGCGACTCAATCAGCCTTGGCTTTATGCCTGAAAGCACCATGCCATTTGCTCTTTCCACCTGCCCATTGGAGGCAGGATGCGCGACAGACGCGACGTCTAGTCGGATGTGCTTATCTCTGCAGAATCTCACCATGGCACCCTCAGCAAAATTCGTGCCGTTATCCGTGATGATGCTGTGCGGGTAGCCGTATCTCAGGATCACATCCTTCAGGAAACTCACAGCAGTGGCTCCATCACATTTCCGAATAGGCTTAACTTCAATCCACTTGGTGAACTTATCAACCATGACCAAGATGTGAGTCATGTTGCCTCTAGCCGGCTTGAAGGGACCAACCATATCCAGACACCAAACAACAAATGGCCAAGTAATGGGAATGGTTTTCAACTCGGAAGCAGGCATGTGGATCTTATTTGCGAATCTCTGGCAGCCGTTGCACTTCCTCACAATATCTTCAGCCTGCTTCAAAGCAGTGAGCCAGAAGAAGCCATGCCGAAAAGACTTCTTGACTAGACCTCGAGAAGAGGCGTGATGCCCGCATTCTCCTTGATGTATCTCCACCAGAATTTCTTCTCCTTCTTCCGGTTCCACACAGCGTTGCAACATGCCAGTGGGACTTCTTTTATGAAGTGCTTCTCTGAAAATGGTGTAGCCCTTGGATCTTCTCTGAATTTGCCTTGCGGTAACCTCATCATCTGGCAGGGTACCGTCCTTTAGAAAGGATAATATGGGCATGGCCCAACTCGGTGTTTCCCGTGCGGGAAACACTGGTTCGTCCACTTCCATCGGAACAGCCACCACTGCGTCTTTTTCTGAGTTGGGGTTAACTCTCTGCAGCCCCAAACGGTTTGCAAGGACTTCCTCGATGAACGCGACAGTCCCCGAGTTGAGAGGGGCAGTCCCCGAGTAAGGAGGGGCAGTCCCCGGGTTGCAGGCGCCGGTCCCCGGGATGGAGACTGCAGTCCCCGGGTCCTCTTTTGCGCCTTCCCAGTCAATCTCCATTGGAACTGCTTCTTCACTAGGAAGAGAAGGAACGAAAATGGACTCCGAGTTGGGGGATGGCTTTATGGATGGCTTTCTCAAATGCTCCAAGGCAATCCCAGCCGGGATGTACTGCCGAGAAGACCCCAACTTGGACAGTTCATCCGCTGCTTCATTCTCTGCTCGGTGGATGTGTTGGAACTCGCAGCCTTCAAAGAATCCCGTCATGGTTTGGACCAGGAAGCGGTATGACGCCATTTTGGCATCCAAAGCATCCGAAGTACCAGAAACTTGCTGCACAACCAGATCCGAGTCGCCATAGCATATGATGCGCTGCACACCAACTTCCTTGGCTACCTTCAAGCCATGTACCACAGCCTCATACTCTGCTACGTTGTTGGATGCCTTGAAGTGAATTTGCAGCATGTACTTGAGTTGATCTCGCTTGGGTGACGTGAGCACCACGCCAGCACCCAAGCCTTCCTTCACCTTGGAGCCATCAAAGTGCATCTTCCAGTAGTTGGACACCGGAGTAGGAGGCTCATACTGCACCTCAGCCCAATCCACAAGAAATTCCGCCAGAATCTGAGACTTGATGGCTTCTCTTCTCGCATACGCGGGAGCGTACGTGGCCAGCTCGAATTCCCATTTGGCTACTCTGCCACTTGCTTCCTTGTTGCCCATGATATCCGAGATGGGAGCTGAACTCACCACGGTGATGGGATGTTCTTGGAAATAGTGCTTTAGCTTCTTGGCGCCCAGGTACACGCCGTAAGTCATCTTCTAGTAGTGCGGGTAGTTCTGTTTGGAGCTGGACAGCACCTCACTGAGATAGTACACTGGCCGCTGCACACTTTTGCTTTCCTCTTCTCGCTCCACCACAATCACCACGCTGACTACCCGGTTGGTAGCGGCAATATATAGCGGCATTGTCTCCTTGGGTAGCGGGCTAGCCAAGATGGGAGCGCTACCCAGCATCGCCTTCAGCTCATTGAATGCCACATCAGCTTGCGGTGTCCAGACGAACTTGTCACTTTTCTTCATCAACTGATATAGAGGCAGGGCCTTCTCGCCCATTCTTCCCAAGAAACGACTCGGAGATGCCAAGCAGCCTGTGAATTTTTGCACATCCTTCAAGGATCTCGGCAAAGAAATGCTCTCAATAGCTTTTATCTTTGAAGGATTGGCCTCAATGCCCCGACTGGATACCAATAAGCCGAGTAGCTTGCCAGCCGGGACGCCAAAGGTGCATTTACTCGGGTTCAACTTCATCTTATACTTGCGCAAATTGGCAAAAGTTTCCTCAAGGTCACTAAGCAGAGTATGTGTTTTATTCGTTTTGATGACAATATCATCTACGTACACCTGCACATTTTTGCCGAGTTGATCATGCAAGCATTTCTGCATGCATGTCTGATAAGTAGCACCCGCATTCCGCAACCCAAAGCACATGACACGATAGAAATAAGCCCCGTACGGGGTAATGAAAGCAGTCTTTATTTGATCAGCAGGGTTGAGAGCTATCTGATGAAAACCAGAGTAGGCATCTATGAAAGACAAAAGCTCACAACCAGCAGTGGAATCGATCACCTGATCGATGCGAGGTAGCGGAAAGGGATCCTTGGGGCAGGCCTTGTTCAAGTCGGTGTAGTCACGCACATGCGCCATGCGGTGGCGGCCTTGGGGTCCTCCTTCTTCTTTTCAACCATGACCGGGTTGGCTAGCCAATCCGGATGTAGCACCTCCATGATGAAATTGCTTATCAGCAGCTTGGTGATCTGATCACCGATGGCCTTCCTTCTCTTATCTCCGAAGCGGCGCATAGCCTGCTTCACTGGTTTGGCGTCAGGACGCACATGTAGCAAGTGCTCAACCAACTCCCTCGGGACACCTGGTAGATCCTCATTGGACCAGGCGAACACGTCCCGATTCTCACGGAGGAAGTGGATGAGATCGCTTTCCTATTTCTCCCCCTACCCTGAGCCAATGATGGCAACACGGTCGGGAAACTCAGGGTCAACCTGGATCTTCTTCGTCTCTTGGGATGCCTGGAATGCCGTCCCGTACTGGGAACCCAGCATGCCTGGCGCACCACCTTGCGCTGCTTGCGCCATAGCCACCACCTCGTACATGTTCTTCTTTTCGGCAACAATCACCATAGACTCCGCCAACTGAGAACCAGCAGAGGCACACTCCATAGACTTCTTGTAATCACCAGAGATGGTGATCACGCCATTGGGACCAGGGATCTTCATCTTCAAATATGCAGCATGAGTAGAGGCCATGAACTTGCTCAGAGCAGGCCTGTCGAGTAGGGCGTGATAGGGGCTCTGGTGATCAACTACCTCGAACTGCAGGCTCTCTGTGCGGCAGTTCTCCCTGGTGCCGAATAGAACGTCTATCCACACTCGGCCAATTGGAGAACAAGAAACTCCCGGCACAATGCCGTGGAAAGTGGTCTTGCTGGGTAGCAGCATGTTCTCGGCCATACCGAGTTTTGCAAGCGTGTCTCTGTACACAATGTTGATGCTGCTGCCGTTGTCGATCAGTACCTTGCTGAACCTCACGTTCTTTTGAGTACCCAAGAAGGTGGGATCCACCACCAAGGCGTAGCTACCCGGGTTGGGCATCACCTTAGGATGATCCGCTCTGGACCACGTGATCTCTTGGTTGCACCAGTGCAGGTAGTGAGGAACAACAGGGATCACAGCATTGACTTCCATGGCACGCCTGTGCTGAGACTGCTTGTCGACAGGCTCAGAGGTGAAGATCATGTAGCTCTCGTGATGCTCCTGGTACTGGTTGCGGCCTCCATCGCCATTGTTACCATTGTTGTTGTTGCCTATGTTGTTGTTACCTCTGTTGTTGTTGCGGTTGCGGTCGTTGTTGTTGTTGTTGCGGTAGCCATCGTTGTTGAAGTAGCGGTTGGCTCCTAAAGCCACCTGGTTCACGTTCTCTCTTCTCGGGAAAGCTGGAGGCCGGGCAGCCGGTGCGCGAGCAGGCTGCACAATGGCATTCGCAGCTGGCAGAGGAGGAGGAGGAGGCAGACCCTCATTCTTGATCTCTTCCCACCAACTGCACTGCCGAGTAGTGTGGTTGGCGGGTCTGGCAGGATGCCGAGTATGGAAGCTGCATGGGCCATCCTTCATGTCCTTGAAGACGAAGTTCTGAACAGGACCCGAGTTGCCGCTACCCTGCTGGGGAGCGTTGTACGGCTTCTTGATGCCTTGGCCCTGATTTTGGTTCTGCCCGTACTGGGCTCCAGCAGTTTTTGGCCTCTGGCTACTCCTAGCTCCGGTAGCCACAGCATTCACCTCCTCAGGATCGTACCGGGTATCAATCCGGTCACCTCTGCGCTTGTTGCGGAACTCATTACGCTTGTTGTTGTTGTAGTTCCTTCTCGGCTCAGCAGCATCAAGAAGAGGTTGAGTTGGGTCACCGAGTGCGTACTGATCCGCAATCCGGATGGTCTCAGCGAGAGTACTCGGCATCTCTCTCTGCAGCCTTTGCCACAACATGCTGCCATGCCTGCAGCCCTGCGCAAACCAAGTGATGGCCTGGGCCTTGTTCACACCTTCACAGGTGTTCCTCAGAGTACTCCACCGAGTAAGATACTCTCGGTCCGTCTCCTGTTCCCGCTGCCTGCAAGCGGATAGCTGCTGCGGCCTATTCGGCCTCTGGTAGGTGCTGGTGAAGTTGCTGACAAAGGCCTCCGCGAAGTCAAGCCAGCAGTTGATGCTGTGCTTGGGCAGGTTGTTGAGCCAAGTTCTTGCTGGTCCTTCTAGCATCTGCGGGATGTACCGCAGGGCCCATCTCCGGTTGCCGCCTGCAATGTGCACGGCTGTGACATAGTCATTAAGCCAATCTTCCGGCTTGGTGCTGCCGTTGTAGCACTTGGTCCCCCTAGCGAGCTGGAACTGCTTCACGGATGGCTCTATCATGATGCGTGGGCCAAAGCATTCTGGGCCAGGCGGCCCCTTACTCTCGAGTTGCGCGGATAGGCTAATCCGGTCTAGCTTGTGCCTGGCATCACTAGGCTCCAGCACACGCTCACCCACGCAGTCCAAGATATCATAGCCAGCCAACCCCATAGCTGAGTAGCCATCATCATATCTGTCCACCTGCACGACTGCAGGTTGCTCCACCGGGTTGGGGGCTGGCGCGATCGCACGCGGCTGCGGTGTCTGCCGTGTAGGCTGAGCAACCTGATGCTGAGAAGGGCCTGGGCGATCTCCATTTCGCGACTGGCTATGAGCTTTATGGGCTTAATAGCCTGCTCCTGTAGTGTTTTGTTTTTGACCGGACTGTCACGACACAGCGTGCTGTTTTGCGGCGACAGCTGGGTCGTACACCTGCATCTGCCTGTCTCTGCCAGAGTGCCCACTCTGGTCCCTCTCACGGCTGGGATGCGGTGATGAGGCCTGATCGTTAGATCTAGCCGCATGCGAATGCACCACCTGAGAAGCTCCAGCACCCGGATTGGCTTTCCGGAACTCCTCGTTCTGCCTAGCAGCCTCTAGCACTAGTTCATTGAGCCTCTCCTGCTGCCTAACGCGCGCGTTGCCAGCGAGATGCGGCAACTTAGCAGCTACATCCTCAGCAGCTCTAAGGGTTTTGGCGGGGGTGCTGTATTTGGGTCTGGTGGTGGCGGTGTTTTGGCTACCAGCTTGGCCAGCAGTTTCACCAACTGCTGCCATCTCGGTGCCTAGGTTGCGGCGCATAGCGCCTGCCTTGGCAGGCCTCCTGACTACAGGCGTAAAGCCGTGAGATCTGCTGTACTCGTTCTGGTCCAGGTTAAACTGGAGCCTAACCTTTTCCAGCTCCAGCTGCTCGGCGAGCAGCGCCTGGCGCTGCTGGTCGATCTGCTCCCTCATGGCCATGAGCTCGAGCTCGGTGGGAGGCGGCATGCCTACTCACACGACGGATGCCGGTATCGTCGATGTCGTGGAAGGAGGGATGTAGCCCGGGAGGTTCTGGGGCAGCTCGTAGGGCTTGTGCGTTCTCGGGAGCTCGCTTGGGCCAGCGAGTTCCTCAACGACTGCCGCGGATGCTGCTGCGCCCTTCCCGGCAGCGATAGCCGGGCCGGTCATCAGCACTTCCACGCTGTCCGCAGAACAGCCAGTTGGCTTTCCGCGTGCAGCGATGACAGCAGGGGGATCTTCCGCGACGTGCACCTGCTCGGGGTACTCACGGACGGTGGTGGTGGCAACGTAGACGAGGTGCGAGCCGAAGGAGAGCACCGTGCCGCCCTCTGGCATGGCCCTGCCGCCGAAATCACCGGCGTTGTCGATGACGAAGTCGAAGGAGCCGAATCTGTGGACAAGGCCACAAACCACACGCTCCCCAGTAGCAGAAATGGATCCCGTCCGAACGTGAACTCCAGCCAGCGCCGCTGGTTGCCCCACGGTGGGCGCCAACTGTCGTGGTGGTATCACGGCAGTTGCCATAGGATGGCTAATCGTTTGGGGTCGATGGACGCTGGAGGTGCTCGGGGAGGGATCACGCAGCGAGTAGCCGCGTGTGGGATGAATCAAGCACTGCAAACAACAAGATCTACCCAGGTTCAAGGCCCTCGTGTGGAGGTAAAACCCCTACTCCTGCCTTTCTCTCTTTGTATTTGTGTGTCACCGAGTAGCCACAGTACAGTTTTGGCCTACAGCCGAGTAGCCACCCTTCTCTCTATGTAACGTGTAAGCTAGATGTTCTCTCCAAAGCCGCGACCCTCACACAGGAGGAGGCAGGGCACCTTATATACTGGTGCCCAGCCGGATACATCCAAGAGGGAAAAGTACAAACAGATGTCGACATAGTGTGCACACTGCACACTTCCAGCTTCTCGCTGACAGCTTTGGCTTCCTAGTTTGTCTTGTGTGGAAAGTCGTTGTGCAAAACCAAGAAGACGATCTGTTATCACTATCACGGCCATAGGGTAGGCCCCCTAACCTGCACCGCCCTGCTGGCACCCTGGCGCGGATAAGCACGCGCTCTGCAGATGAACAGTGCACCAGTACAGACCCAGGATACACGGGATCCTGTGTCAGAACGGCTCCTTTGACTTCTGGCCCGAGTAGGAGACCACTCCCTCTACTCGGACCACTTCCTCTACTCGGAGGAGAATAACTTCCTTGATTCTTCCTTCTGTCCATTAGCACGTACGGCCGGATAGCAGTCAACCGGGTAGCGAGTACCGGGTAGCCAGCTACTCAGCCAAACCTCTCCTTTGATCTTGCCTTTATCACTTGCCTTACCCCTACTCGGGGGTAACCCCCCGACAATGACGCTCCAAGTAAATTTCACATGATGTGACCGAATAAAAATATAGTTTCACGAGAAGTGACCTGATAGATAGTTGATGAAGAAGGGGATGCCTTGGGCATCCCCAAGATTAGATGCTTGAGTCTAAAAATATGCTTAGATGAACCACAGGGGTATCCCCAAGCTTTGACCTTACACTCTTCTTGATCACATATATCACATCTTCTCTTGACCCTTGAAAACTTCCTTCACACCACACTCAAACAGTAGTTCGCATTAGAGGGTTAGTGCAAAAATTAAAAATCCATTGGTTCTGTATGGCACAAGTGCTATTGATAATTTTAAACATTATCTACAACCACTGATGTTTCGTGAAGCAAAGAAATCCACTTGACATCACAAAAGGGCAAATGCAAGAAAAATGGCAGAATCTGTCAAAACCAGAACAGTCTGTAAAGACGAATTTTTTCGAGGCACTTACATTGCTCAGATCGAAAAACTTAAAGAACAAAAAAGTTGCGGAATTAGCCGAGGAATAAGCACAAGACATTTCAGGTCATTCTGAGTTTTCTATAATTTATACGATATTTTACGGTGGACAACAGAAATCTGTTTCTTGTGCAGAAATCCGAAAACCAACTCCAACTCTCGTCCGGAACCTTACTTGGCACTACTAAAACATGAAAATAATGATACAAAGGAGCTGCTACAGAAGTATAAAACCCCTTGACTCAAAGAAAACAGAGTAAAACAAAACAAAAATAAAACCATGGGCTATCTCCCAAGAAGTGCTTTTCTTTAAAGCCTTTTAGCTAGGCATGATAATTTCAGAAGATGCCCACATGAGAAATATTAATTGAAGAAAAAGAGAGCATCAAAAATGAAATGTAAAACAAATTTAAGTCTAACCCACTTACTATGAAAAATAATATTGTAGAAGAACAAGTCAATAAAGTACAAAGTGACTAGCATAGGAAAGCAAAACAAGTGCAACTTCAGAAATTTCAACATAAAGAGGGGAGACTTGATATTTTTGAGATGCATAAGATTATGTTTCCCTATCTCATAATAAATTTCAGTAGCATCATGAATAAAATTAACAATATAACTATCACATAAAACATTCTTATCATGAGCCACATGCATAAAAGAATTAATACCCTCCACATAAGCATAGTCATTCTCATTAGTAATAGTGGGAGCAAATTCAACAAAATAGCTATCATTATTATTCTCATCACCATAATCATCAAACATAGGGGTATATTATAATCATAATTAACTTTCTCCTAAATAGTAGGTGGACTGAAAATAACATATTCATCATTGTAATCATCATAAATTGGAGGCAAAGTATCATCATAGTAAATTTGTTCCTCCGTGCTTGGGGGACTAAAAATATCATATTCATCAAAACCAGTTTCCCCAAGTGTCGAGACATCGTAGTAGTTTTCATAGACTGGGGTGCCATGAGACTACGGTAGAGACGTGGGGTAACGGGATAGCGTAGTAAACACAGAACACGGGATTTACCCAGGTTCGGTACGTCGCGACAGTACGGCGTACCTACTCCTGCACTTCTCACTATGAGGGACTAAAGCCCGTATAATAAGGTTACAATGTAAGGGAATAGATCTAGCTACTCGTCGAGGATGAACTTCCCGGCGAGTTGCGCAAAGCTTAAGCTAGAACCTAGAACCTTGGAACTAAAGGAACTTATTGAACTTATGAAATCTATCTCCCGTCCGGCTTTATATAATAGCCGGATTAGGGCTTACAGAACCAGAAACCTAGAAGACTACGTTTAACTTGTAACTTGGAAAGTAAGGAATCCGTCTTCTCCTCCAAGCCAGATCACGCGGGCCGTGATCCGGGTTCTTCTAGAATCCGGCTTCTACGCGTTGGACTACTGGGCCGCCCAATGGACCTAAACCCATTACCTTGCAGGCCACCCTGGTAGTCCAGCTCTTTTGTCTACCATCTTCTATACCCCTATTCGGTATATATCCGACAGTAGCCCCCAGGAAGGATCAAAACTCTGAAACTCCGCCTTTCGTCAAATACATTTTGTCCGGGAAACTTGATTCAGCAGTCTTGATTCTTTCTTCTTTCCTTTTGAAAGAGATGGTAACATAAAACTCGGAACTACGAAAATCCGGCTTTTCTTCTCGCGATCCTTCGCGGAAAAGGCACACGTGACATCAGCGCTTTAATCATGCTGACGCAAGCGCCGCTTGGTTTCACGCGGGAAACCCTGCAACGTATCTCTGACAGATTCTCACGAGAAACGAGGAGATAGCCATCATTCCTCTGTCGTTCGTTTCCCGGATTTTCCGGCGATCGACACGCGTCGAACATCCAACGGTCAAAAGAGCCGTTGGCGCGTATCTAGAGGGTTTTTAGGCTATAAATAGCCGTCTTCGTCGTCTCCGAAAACCTTTCCTCACTCCCTCTGCCCACGCCATTGACGCAAACGCGAGCACGAGAGCTTAGAACGAATCCTTGCCCCGACGAGCCCTTTGCACGCCGGAGCGCTCCGTCACCGCCGAAAAAGATGGCATCTCCGCAATCATCGCCAGTTCGTGCTTCCGTCAACGAGCTCTTGAGCGATCTAGATCCCCAACTTGGGTCGCCCAAGCACGCCGGCGGTGAGCTGGAAAAGGCTACGGCGTCCGCAGCGGGCGGAGGAAACGTCTCCGCCACCACAGATGCTGCGGGACCAAGCACCACATCGACCCCGCCGTTCGCTCCCGAAACGGCGGAGGAAAAGGTAGAGCTCCTCGACGAGCAGCTTGCCGCCGCGAAGGCCGCCACCACCGCCGCCGCCGGAGGAGATGAAGAAGAGGAAACTGCAGGCAACTGGATTGCCTGCAGTATTCCCCCGACTCTTCTTCCCAACTTGGAGAAGGAAGGCCTGGTTTTGAAAAAGAAATGGCGGCTCCCGGAAGAGGAGACCGAACCCGCGCCGCAAGAGGGCGAAAGGGTGCTTCTCGCCTCCCACCTTCTACGAGGTATGGGGCTTCCCCCTTCTTCTTTCTTCCTCCAAGTTCTAGCTCACTACAACATCCAACCTCATAATCTCCCTCCCAATTCCATTCTGTATATGGCCGGCTTTCAGGCCTTATTCGAGGGTTACCTAGGAATAGAGCCTAGGTTAGATTTTTGGTTGTACTGCTTTGGGGTTAAGCGTAACTCTTCGGAGGGCGCACTCCCGAATTGCGGAACCATTTCCTTTACTCTTCGGAGATTCCGAGAGGACTGGTTCCCCAAAATAAAAACCTCGGAATCCGTCAAATTCTGGACGGGTTCCTTCTTTTATCACCCCGACGTGCCTTTTCCTAAAAAAGCCGTCGGGGTTCCACCTTTTGTGAACTCCGCCGCTGTTCCCCAGGATAACTGGGTTACAGAGGCCGTCCAGGTTCTGCCTCCAGATCTACTAAGGATCAAGAGGCGCATCGCCAAACTCACTTCCTCCAAACCTCCTTTGACCGGAATGGACACGGTCTTTTGCTGGCTGAATAGGCGGATTCAGCCATTGGCAAACCACGGAGGCCGTCTCCTGTGTGAATACACAGGAGCCAAGGATCAAATGCGGACAACCGACAAGGATTGGCCCGCAAAGGAGCTCAGGCGGCGCATCAATCAGTTGGTCGCTTCACGCGATCAATACACGGAGAGTCGGCCAATGTACACGGCCGACAACCCCGCGCCTAAGGTAAATTTCCCGGTATTTAGGTACAATATTACTTCCTGGAAAATCTACCTTTCGAATCTGATTGGTTTTTTCCAACAGCTTGTGGATCTTCCAGACTCGGAGTTAGCCTCCGAGGCCGAGCTGGATGCGCTGCGTACTGCCGCTACTGGTGGGCGCAAACGCAAGAAGATAATTTCTTCGGACGAAATTATCGACCTTGACGGAATCCCCGTCGCCACGTCCAGGTTACTTTCTTCCGGGTTTTTTCTTTTATGGGATCCTTTTCGTCCATCTTCGGTGTTTTAACCTTTTCCGGGTTTTCGGTTTTTAGCTTGCCCCCCTCCACCTTGAAGCCGAGGAAGTTGAAGAAGCTCAAAGCTGCTTCCAACCGAGGCAGCCAACCATCTCCCGCCGTCGCCCCGGTACGCCGCAGTCAATGGCGGAAGAACCTACTGCCGCCACCACCACCAAGCCCCCAGAGCCCAGCCAGCCCGTTGTGTCCGAGTCGGACACGAGGGAAAGGGCGGCTCCAGAGGTGGGGAAATCTTCTCGGACTTTCGACGAGGAAATCCCCACTTTTGACAAGGATTTTAAGGCTATAAATGACGGCTTGAACGCGGCCGAAAATCACTTCGCGGAATACGCGAAGGAATTCCGAGAAAACTTAGCAGGTTTGCAACGCATGAGCCAGGTATGTAACTCTAGCCCCCAAGCATTAAACAAAATGCATGCTTTTTTGCTTTGATGTTTTTATTAACCATACTTTTCCTTGCTGTGTTTCAGCAAACCTCCGAGGCCATAAACCTTGAAGTTTTCAGGAAGCTCACTATCAAGAATAAAGAAGTTCGGAGTCTTCTTTCTATTCTTGAGGAGAGAGAGGCGGAGCTGGACTCATCTCAGCTTGCTTTGAAGGAAACGAAAGGTAGGCTTTTTCGTTTTGAAATTTCCGATTTAAGGCTTTGTCTAAGTTTTTCCCGAGGAAATTGACCAACTCGGATTTTCCCTTGCTTTTCAGCTGCTTTAGCTGAAGCTAAACAAGCAGCGGAAGATTCCGGCAACGCCGAGATTCTCCGCAATGAGAACATTGAGCTTCACAAGAATCTTGTGAAGGCTCAACGAGACCTGGAAGCCAGCAATCTGGCCCTTGGAGTGGCTAACTCCAAGGCTTCCGAGCAGGCGGAGAAAGACAAATCCACCATCCAGGATTTGACTGAAGCTCTGAACCTTCGCCTGGAGGAAGTTTCCGAGATCGATAAACTCATCGGTAAATTTTTTACCCTTGCCTTCATATTTCCATGTTTTGCTTTCTCTGTTTGTCTCCTTAACCCTTTTGTATGCTTTATTGGATCAAATAGGAGACACCCCAGATGGCACTCGGGCTGCAGGCATCCGAGCTTTCGGGGAGACATGGAACTTGCTGAAGGCTGCTGCAACGCAGCTGGTAGGCAAGTTTCTTCCCGAAAAATCTGGGGAATGCTCGGAGGTTGAAAAACTTCCGGGTATCATCATGGAGGTGGCGGAGTCCAAGGAGTCTGTTCTCCGCTCCGCTGCACGGGGTGGTGCGCGTATGGCCCTAGGCCTTATGCGCATGCACTACCCTAGTGCCAAATCCTGGCGTGTGGCCACCGGTGTCCCTCAGGGATACACGGATGCGCAACGATCCACCATCTTTGGTGAAGTTAAGGGCCACGCCACCCAGATTGCCGCCATGGTAAATGTCGGCGTCCACTATCCAGAAGAAGAAGCTCCTCCAATTCCCGATGAAGAAAGCAGCGAGGAGGAGTCGGATTCTTGAAGGGTTACCTGGAACCTGGATAGAAAATTTAGACAATAGGAGCATTACTGTTCTTTCATTTGTAATCCAAAATGTAATGCTTCTTATGTATTAATGAAAATTCCGTCTTTTGCAGTTTAAACTATGAAATTTCTTTGCAAGTTGTTTGGATTTTATTACTCCTTTATCTTCTAAGTTCTCTGGTGTGTATGCTTTAACTGTCCTTAGTGTTTGAAATGGCTCAAATAGCATTATGAATCGTTATGCCGAGTAACTGGGGACGAACCAAGCAGTTTTAAAACTCGAAAACATGAATCATGCTAAAGGCATTTTTACTAACTAGTTCCAGTAACCCAGCATACGCACGATCAGATAAGACTTAGAGAAACAAGGAAGGTTTTAAGTAAAACTTGGGCACGCAAGCAATTCAAGTTTCCTTTAGCCGCTAAAAGGCTGAAAAATCATTCAGTTATGTAACGCCGAGTACGCAAGCACAATTCGGGTTAACATTGAGAAATTTGTAAGATCATTGGGAAATAGATGAGACGGAAACACTTTGCACTTATGAGAAAAATGGATGACAGTATTCCGACAACTTTATTTCATGATCTCAAAAGATGTTTACATAGATTTGAACTAAGTACAGAAGGGGACATAACTTGCTAGGTGTTCCCAGGCTTCCGCGATCCACTTGACCTTGTCGAAACTTTTCAGCAGCTTGAAGCATGGTAGGTTCTTAGCCCCCAGCCAACTAAGAAATCTTTTTATGGCTGCGGCGGAACTCGGCAATTCTGGGACACCTTTTTCACACGTAAGTTCCGAGATGCTCGAGATTGCCTTGATCTTTTCCGGGTTCACTTCTATTCCTCTGTGAGAAACGATGAAACCTAGAAGTTTTCCTGAGGGAACCCCGAATACGCACTTAGATGGATTCAACTTCATCTTGTAAGTGCGCAAGTTTTCGAAAGTTTCTCGCAAATCCTCAAGGAGTGTATCTTTTTCCTTGGTTACGACAGCAATATCGTCCACGTAAACATGGACGTTTTTTCCAATCTGACTATGCAAACAACGTTGCATGCAACGCTGGTAGGTTGCTCCTGCGTTCTTCAGGCCAAAAGGCATGGTTACGTAGTAATACGTCCCGTACGGGGTTATAAAAGAAGTCTTGATTTGATCTTCCTTTTTCATGCGTATTTGGTGGTACCCGGAGTATGCATCCAAAAAGCATAAAAGCTCAGAGCCTGCAGTGGCATCTATTATTTGATCGATTCGCGGCAGCGCAAACCTATCTTTCGGACATAACTTGTTCAATCCTGTGTAATCTATACACATTCTGAGGGCAGTTGTGTCTTTCTTCGGTACTAATACCGGATTTGCGGACCAGTCAGTATGGATTACCTCCTTGATGAAATCCGCTGCTAAAAGCCGGATAATTTCCTTGCCAATAGCCTTCCGTCTTCTTCCGTCAAATCGACGGAGACCTTGTTTGACGGGTTTTGATCCGGGAATAACCTTGAGTTGGTGCTCAGCAAGTTCCCTGGGTACGCCTGGCATGTCAGCTGGACACCAAGCAAAAATGTCCCAGTTCTCACGGAGGAACTTGATGAGCTCGCCTTCCTATTTGTCGGTCATCCCAGTCCCTACAACGACGAATTTTGTCGGATCTTTGGGATCTAGGATTACCTGTCTTGTATTCTCGGATGCCTTGAAGCTATCTGTTGGCTTCCGAGTTTCTTTTCCTGCCGGCATTTCTTTCGGCGATACCTCCTTGGCTAACTCCTTCAGTTCTTCCTGAGCTATAACTCTTTGAGCGCAAAGGGCGTTTTGCTTCTCCAACTCGTTTGCCAGCTTGAAATCACCGGCAATGGTGATTACTCCTCCTTTGGGTCCTGGCATCTTCAGCTTGTTGTAGATATAGCAAGATCTTGCCATAAACTTGGCGAAAGCCGGACGTCCGAGTATTGCGTGATACACGCTCTCGAACGGCACAACTTCGAAGGATACTTTTTCCTGCCGGAAGTGATCTTTATCTCCGAAGGTGACATCTAGGGAAATTTCTCCTAGGGATCGTGCTTGCCTGCCAGGAACAATGCCATGGAAGCGTATATTGCTGTAATTGAGCTGGGACTCGGATATCTTCAAGTGCTTCAGTGTATCCAGGTACATTATATTGATGCTGGACCCTCCGTCCATCAGCACTCTTCTTAGCCTAGTGTTTTGAACAATAGGGCTTACAACAAGAGCTTGTGTGCCGGGTTCAGGGATATTTCCGGGATGATCAGACTGATCCCAGATTATCGGTGTGTTGGAATACTTCAAGAATTTTGGGGTTGCAGGAACAACCGCGTTTATTTCTCGAAGTGTCCTTTTGGCCACCTTTGCTGACGGGGTTGCTAGGAAAGTTAGCATTGCTTCTCCGTCAACTCTCGGAAATTTAGGTTCGCCTTTTCGCTGTTGTTCCTGGATTTTGTCATCAGTGTCCGATTCACTGTCTTCTTTTTCAGCTTCAGGCTTTTGTTTGGCAGGTTTTGTAACATCCCAAGTCTGAAAAATAGCCTTTAGAATGTTTGCTATCTGTTATTTTATGTTTTGCATCATGGCATCATGTTGATTGCATTTGTTTTGTTTGTTTTCCATTTGTTTTCCTTTGTTTTCTATTTGAATTTCCAAACCAAAACTCAAACCTTTTGTTTCATCCTTGTGATGTTACAATTTCCAAAATGTTATTTCAAATAAAACAACCAATTGGCTTTCATATCTTTCCACATTGATCAACTAATAATTTGGTGCTTTGTTTCAAATAAATAAATTCCCAAATTGCTTCCAATTATTTCATATTGGATCAACTCTTAAATTGTTGCTTAATTCAATCAATCACTTAATCAATTAATCAATTAATTTCAAATTGTTTCCAAATTCAATTCTCAAATCAGTACCTTTTTGAAACCATAAAATTCACCACCCCTTTTGCACTCTTTAAACCCTTCTAAAACCCTAGGGGTAACCCTATTCCAAAGCATGGTTTTCTTAATGGTTCATTACTATTAAAATTCCTCTAAATTTGGTTTCAATGCAAACTATCATCTCAAATCTCAATTTTTGAAATCCAATCTTACAATATGGTTTCTAATTACATAACAAGGCTAAACTAATTTTTCTGTAATTTTACTAACAAAAACCTTAACTTTTTCTTCCAAAATCAATCTACAAAAAAAATATATGAAACAGAAAAATAAAGGAGAGAAGGAGCAGCAGCCCTCCCCATCTATTTTTTTTCCCAAGCCCAATTTCCCTTTTCCACTTAAGCCCACAAACCTAGCCCAGTACCCTTTCCCTGTGTCTTCTTCCTCGTGGCTGAGGTCACCACAGTACGAACACAGAACAGCCACACGATCCCTTCTCCCCTCCTCAGATGCTTGCCGTACCCATGCCTCTCCCTCCATAAAACCACCCTCCACCCTCTACCTGCTAACCCTAGCCCTTCTCCCTCAAGCCGCCACCCTCTCTCTTCCTTCCATCTCCTCCAACTCCCTCTCTCTCTGAACCTATACTGAACCTGAAACCCCCCTTCCATGGCCGAAACTTGTGGAGGTTGGCGTGGTCGATGTAGGCTGTCCCGGGAGCTCCCCATGGCGGGAATGGAAACGCCCAACTACCCTCTTCCTTCCCCACCCCGCGGCGCTGGCCGGGAGCCAGCACAGCGCCGTCGCCGTCGCCGTTTCATCGCCGGCCACCTGCTGCACGTGTGCTGCTCGCCCTGCTGCCCCTGCGATCTGCTCCTCCATCGAGCGCTCAGGTGAGCGCCCTCCTCCTCCATCTCGCCTCCTCCCTCCTCTCCCTAGGTCCGCGAGCCCTCCCCCGGCCGGCGCCCCCGAGTTCTCTCCGGCCATCGCTGCTTTTCTCCGTCGTGGTACAGAGGCAGGGACCGATCGGTTCAGTAGTTACAGGAAAACACCCGAGACCAACACCTCATACCCCCCCCCCCCGAGTCCTAGTCTAACACAAACACAAGCAGTAGCCCAACTGGTTGGTTCCCCTGCGCCCAACCACAAGTCCAGGGATCAAATCCCACCTCCCACAAATAAAACAATCTTTTATTTTTGTAAGGTTTTGGTACTGGAATTTCTGCAAATCACACATAGATCCCTGCTAATTAATTCTAATCCCTGTAAAAATAATTTCCAAGTCCCTAGATTCATCAAAATGGCAGATTTGCACTATATTTTGGAAATTGCATAAATAAATCATCCTAACCCCAAATCCAACATTTTTTATATGTTTTCAATACCAAATTAAATGATCTATCCAAATATAAAATTTGTTTACTGTTTTGGATATTTAAAATTGGTGCAAAATTTGAAAACTTGTCAAATTCACTTAAATTTGCAAAATTCATAACTTGGGCATAAAAATTCCAAATTTCACAAACCAAATATGTTTTCCAATCAATTTTTCATGTACTTTCCAAATATAATTTTTTTTTGCTGTTTTGAATAATTTAAATTGCTGAAAACAACTGTTTCTTGTTTAATGCATTTAAAATTGCCAAAATAATAACTTGCTCATTTTAAATCCAATTTCCACAAATGAAATATGTTTTCCATGCAAAATTAAACCACCTTTCCAAATATAAATTTTGTTTCATGTTTTGAATAATTAAAAGTGGTTAAATAATTTAAATCTTATTTAATTCATTTAATATTGCTAAATTTATAACTTGATCCAAAACAAATTCTTTTGGGACATATAAAATATGTTTTCAAACCATAAAAACATAACCTTGTCAAATATGAACTTCACTTCATGTTTTGAACAAATAAAAATTCAAATAAGTTCATGTTTGAATTAAATTCATTTAATTCTTGTTTAACTTGTTTAATTCATAAATAATTTATTTGAAATCCTTTTTTCAACAAGTGGAACATGTATTCCAACTAAAATCTTGTTTTCTTTTCAAATATGAACTTTGTTATCTATTTTGAACAATTTAACTTGATGAAAACAACAAATACTTGTGTGACATGTCTAAGTAACCAAAACTTTCCAAAATCAACAAATCATTTCCAAACTTGTTTTATTCCTTTTCCTTTGCATCTATCATTGTTATTTTGTTGTTATCTTGTCATCATCATCATGCAAGCATCATGTTTAACCACTTACACTTGTTAATCAAATGTAGATCATTGCTTCCACCTTAACCATTTGCATCCATATGCAATTCACATTGCATAGGGGTCCAATTAAATTGTGTTATCTTGTCAAGTAGGTTACTTTGATGCATCTATTAACATGACATGCATCATCCCATGTTTGTGCACCTATGCCATTATATTGATTGTTTATCTTTCTGCAATGTTTGTTTGCTTCTTCCCGGATATACGACGACGTTGAGACCGACAATACTTACGACACCCCTTCTAAGGAGTTAGCTCAGTACCAGGCTACTGGGTTTTGCAGGCAAGTTATCACTCACATGAACCACTGTGTTCCTTTCAACATTGGTTACCGATACTTTCCGTTGTTCTTTTCTGCTAGCCTTAGTAGTAGTTGTTCTGTTACGAACCTATCACATGAATCCCTTAACCATGATATTGCCTCATCCCCCTTCCTACAACCCATTGTTTGAGCCAGTGTCTTACTAGCATGCTTAGGTTGTTTTGCTCGAGTCTGTTACCCGTTACTTTCTTTATTATCGTTGTGGGGGCTCGATGTTTAATCAATCAATCATGCTAATGTTACTATTAATAATAAATTTGATGATAAGGCACCGGCAGGAGGCCCTTTGTGGTTTTGAGGCCTGCTAGTGTCGACCCTAATAGGAAAAGGGTCTTGTCTACTGATCCATGATGAGCGCACTACCCGCATGTGGGAAGCGAGTATGGGCGCCCCCCTCAACTTGACTCGATTCGCATCTCGTCCAAATCGCCGTACTAGTTCGGGCTTTCCATTTGCTGCATCATATGCAGGTACGAACCCGAGGCCAGGGTGGAACTTTTGTAGTCGGCATTTAGGGCGGCGTGGTCTTAGAGTGCTATGAGGGTCCCCTTTTCTTCGTGGGGCTCGATTAGCCGCGCACGCACAGCATGCGGTGCTTTGGGCTTGATGCGAAGAACAGTTGGTTGTGTTGAGTGTCCCGCTTGGTGGGAGGCATCCCATCTGGCAGGATATTCATGCGTGTACGGTTACTATGGTGCACCCCTGCAGGGTAAATCTTCTCGAGAAGCCGTGTTTTCCGCGGTTATGGATTACTTGGTGAAAGTACTGGCTAACAAGTACTCAGGACAACTTAAACATAATGATCAAACATGTTACACCCCATGATTAATAATTTGACTAGTAATAGACTTACTGACACAATAATTTGAACCATCACTATTACAACTGTGTGAGTTATCCTCGGATTGCTTCTTTGGATAAGGGGCGAGATCCAGGATGGATTTGCTTGAAGTTATCTTTCAGTTGGTTACAATCCTCGATCTTATCTCCGTTCTGTTAGCCGGCAGTTGTAGTATGTCTCTGTAGTTGGTTAGCGCAGACAGTTGCAGCATCTTCTATATCCCCTCTCTTCCGTTGAACCCAAGGCATCTGTGCTTGGTGTTGACGGGTTACACTTTGGTGAACTGTGAGTCTTGCTTGCCAGTACGTTTATGTACTGACCCCTTTGGGGCTGTGGTTTACGCAGACGACGTTTCCGAGGATCTACATGGTGGCTACTACGTGGAGTATGACGAGACTGCTGACGAGTAGATAGCGGACCCGGGCAGGATCCGAGACTTCGTGGATGGGCTCCGTCTTTTCGTTTCCGGCCTCTTAGGCCTATTTGGTTCTTGTCTGTACTCAGACATGTTGAATGCTTCCGCTGTATTGTAATGATGTATTGTTGGGGCATGTGCCCTCTGAATGATTGTATTTGCTATCTCTGCTCTAATGAGAGCCATTTGCAACTTATTTCAATCTTTTGTGTCGTAGAGATCTGTTGTGATATCACTTGTTAAACGCCGTTGACGTACCATGTGTGTATGGTTTGAAGTACGTCGACGGAAGTGCCTTTGATCTCTAGTGGATAGTTTACATCGACGATGGAATAGCAGGGCTTGTGTTGTCGCGCATAAGCGCAGGCCTACCAGGAAGCTGGGACGTGGGAGCAGTTATGCCCCATAATCCAAGCATCTGCTATCCAGTTCGTACGGTGAGTATCCCCTAGAAGTCAGGGTGCGACAAATGGTATCAGAGCCTGTCTGCCTGTAGGATCCCTTTTTACTGGTCGCAGTTGAGTCTAGAAACTATTTTGTAGCTATATAGGAAAAATGAAACGTGAGAGTAGGAATTCTGTCATTTTTCTTCTTTCCCCACCCACCCACCCTTTTCTGGTAAGGAAGTGCAACGTTGATTTCTCCCTTCTCATCTAAACTTTCAATTTAGGATTTCACGAATTCTGGTTTCTCTAGGATGGTTATATCTACTAGACCATAGGAATGGAGGTGGTTGTGACATGATTTATCATGTTGCCTACTCAGGATTGAGAACGGAGGCGTGTAAGCCCCGGAAGCAGATCCTCTATTCCTTAAGCAGTAGATAATGATCCTTTAGAAGCCCGGATGGGTTTTCCATAGTACCTCAGGAGTTTTTGTTCTCGTTTTCCCGGTGTTGCTTCGTTATCCTATTCTTCTGAACATCCTTTTCGTCCGTTCAAACCTTGTTGTTGTTTTCCATTTCAGTTATTCTACCGGCGTCTAATCAAAGTTTCCCCGTTCATCTCCTAAACTCTATTCCAGCTAAAGTGTTATTTGAATACCGGAGCATCACATTCCCTTGTGTCAACAATCTTTTCCACAACATACAACCCAGTTCTGGTTCCACTAAGCAATCAAATCACCGTTCACTCTCCGGAATCTCAAGTGTTGACTTCCAAGATAAGTAAGAACAATCCAATTCTAATGAGAGGCCACATATTCCTCGTTACTCTCATGTTGATGATTCTGACATTGATGTTAATCTTGGTGTTGCATTGATGTCAATAACTCTGTTCCACCCTTATTACAGATAGTCTATTCTCCAAATGAGTCAAATTCCATCCAACTATACACCCTCAATACAAAACCTCTCCCTTCATTTGAAAATGTTCCGGTGGTTTGCTAATTCCCTGACGTCTATCCAAGGTGCACGAAGTGTTTCACGTGTCACAAGAAGTTTCCGGACCTTTTCTTTTCTCAGTAGGAATCTCGGGGCGCGATTCCTTCAAGGGGGGCGTTTTGTAACATCCCAAGTCTGAAAAATAGCCTTTAGAATGTTTGCTATCTGTTATTTTATGTTTTGCATCATGGCATCATGTTGATTGCATTTGTTTTGTTTGTTTTCCATTTGTTTTCCTTTGTTTTCTATTTGAATTTCCAAACCAAAACTCAAACCTTTTGTTTCATCCTTGTGATGTTACAATTTCCAAAATGTTATTTCAAATAAAACAACCAATTGGCTTTCATATCTTTCCACATTGATCAACTAATAATTTGGTGCTTTGTTTCAAATAAATAAATTCCCAAATTGCTTCCAATTATTTCATATTGGATCAACTCTTAAATTGTTGCTTAATTCAATCAATCACTTAATCAATTAATCAATTAATTTCAAATTGTTTCCAAATTCAATTCTCAAATCAGTACCTTTTTGAAACCATAAAATTCACCACCCCTTTTGCACTCTTTAAACCCTTCTAAAACCCTAGGGGTAACCCTATTCCAAAGCATGGTTTTCTTAATGGTTCATTACTATTAAAATTCCTCTAAATTTGGTTTCAATGCAAACTATCATCTCAAATCTCAATTTTTGAAATCCAATCTTACAATATGGTTTCTAATTACATAACAAGGCTAAACTAATTTTTCTGTAATTTTACTAACAAAAACCTTAACTTTTTCTTCCAAAATCAATCTACAAAAAAAATATATGAAACAGAAAAATAAAGGAGAGAAGGAGCAGCAGCCCTCCCCATCTATTTTTTTTCCCAAGCCCAATTTCCCTTTTCCACTTAAGCCCACAAACCTAGCCCAGTACCCTTTCCCTGTGTCTTCTTCCTCGTGGCTGAGGTCACCACAGTACGAACACAGAACAGCCACACGATCCCTTCTCCCCTCCTCAGATGCTTGCCGTACCCATGCCTCTCCCTCCATAAAACCACCCTCCACCCTCTACCTGCTAACCCTAGCCCTTCTCCCTCAAGCCGCCACCCTCTCTCTTCCTTCCATCTCCTCCAACTCCCTCTCTCTCTGAACCTATACTGAACCTGAAACCCCCCTTCCATGGCCGAAACTTGTGGAGGTTGGCGTGGTCGATGTAGGCTGTCCCGGGAGCTCCCCATGGCGGGAATGGAAACGCCCAACTACCCTCTTCCTTCCCCACCCCGCGGCGCTGGCCGGGAGCCAGCACAGCGCCGCCGTCGTCGCCGTTTCATCGCCGGCCACCTGCTGCACGTGTGCTGCTCGCCCTGCTGCCCCTGCGATCTGCTCCTCCATCGAGCGCTCAGGTGAGCGCCCTCCTCCTCCATCTCGCCTCCTCCCTCCTCTCCCTAGGTCCGCGAGCCCTCCCTCGGCCGGCGCCCCCGAGTTCTCTCCGGCCATCGCTGCTTTTCTCCGTCGTGGTACAGAGGCAGGGACCGATCGGTTCAGTAGTTACAGGAAAACACCCGAGACCAACACCTCATACCCCCCCCCCGAGTCCTAGTCTAACACAAACACAAGCAGTAGCCCAACTGGTTGGTTCCCCTGCGCCCAACCACAAGTCCAGGGATCAAATCCCACCTCCCACAAATAAAACAATCTTTTATTTTTGTAAGGTTTTGGTACTGGAATTTCTGCAAATCACACATAGATCCCTGCTAATTAATTCTAATCCCTGTAAAAATAATTTCCAAGTCCCTAGATTCATCAAAATGGCAGATTTGCACTATATTTTGGAAATTGCATAAATAAATCATCCTAACCCCAAATCCAACATTTTTTATATGTTTTCAATACCAAATTAAATGATCTATCCAAATATAAAATTTGTTTACTGTTTTGGATATTTAAAATTGGTGCAAAATTTGAAAACTTGTCAAATTCACTTAAATTTGCAAAATTCATAACTTGGGCATAAAAATTCCAAATTTCACAAACCAAATATGTTTTCCAATCAATTTTTCATGTACTTTCCAAATATAAATTTTGTTTGCTGTTTTGAATAATTTAAATTGCTGAAAACAACTGTTTCTTGTTTAATGCATTTAAAATTGCCAAAATAATAACTTGCTCATTTTAAATCCAATTTCCACAAATGAAATATGTTTTCCATGCAAAATTAAACCACCTTTCCAAATATAAATTTTGTTTCATGTTTTGAATAATTAAAAGTGGTTAAATAATTTAAATCTTATTTAATTCATTTAATATTGCTAAATTTATAACTTGATCCAAAACAAATTCTTTTGGGACATATAAAATATGTTTTCAAACCATAAAAACATAACCTTGTCAAATATGAACTTCACTTCATGTTTTGAACAAATAAAAATTCAAATAAGTTCATGTTTGAATTAAATTCATTTAATTCTTGTTTAACTTGTTTAATTCATAAATAATTTATTTGAAATCCTTTTTTCAACAAGTGGAACATGTATTCCAACTAAAATCTTGTTTTCTTTTCAAATATGAACTTTGTTATCTATTTTGAACAATTTAACTTGATGAAAACAACAAATACTTGTGTGACATGTCTAAGTAACCAAAACTTTCCAAAATCAACAAATCATTTCCAAACTTGTTTTATTCCTTTTCCTTTGCATCTATCATTGTTATTTTGTTGTTATCTTGTCATCATCATCATGCAAGCATCATGTTTAACCACTTACACTTGTTAATCAAATGTAGATCATTGCTTCCACCTTAACCATTTGCATCCATATGCAATTCACATTGCATAGGGGTCCAATTAAATTGTGTTATCTTGTCAAGTAGGTTACTTTGATGCATCTATTAACATGACATGCATCATCCCATGTTTGTGCACCTATGCCATTATATTGATTGTTTATCTTTCTGCAATGTTTGTTTGCTTCTTCCCGGATATACGACGACGTTGAGACCGACAATACTTACGACACCCCTTCTAAGGAGTTAGCTCAGTACCAGGCTACTGGGTTTTGCAGGCAAGTTATCACTCACATGAACCACTGTGTTCCTTTCAACATTGGTTACCGATACTTTCCGTTGTTCTTTTCTGCTAGCCTTAGTAGTAGTTGTTCTGTTACGAACCTATCACATGAATCCCTTAACCCTGATATTGCCTCATCCCCCTTCCTACAACCCATTGTTTGAGCCAGTGTCTTACTAGCATGCTTAGGTTGTTTTGCTCGAGTCTGTTACCCGTTACTTTCTTTATTATCGTTGTGGGGGCTCGATGTTTAATCAATCAATCATGCTAATGTTACTATTAATAATAAATTTGATGATAAGGCACCGGCAGGAGGCCCTTTGTGGTTTTGAGGCCTGCTAGTGTCGACCCTAATAGGAAAAGGGTCTTGTCTACTGATCCATGATGAGCGCACTACCCGCATGTGGGAAGCGAGTATGGGCGCCCCCCTCAACTTGACTCGATTCGCATCTCGTCCAAATCGCCGTACTAGTTCGGGCTTTCCATTTGCTGCATCATATGCAGGTACGAACCCGAGGCCAGGGTGGAACTTTTGTAGTCGGCATTTAGGGCGGCGTGGTCTTAGAGTGCTATGAGGGTCCCCTTTTCTTCGTGGGGCTCGATTAGCCGCGCACGCACAGCATGCGGTGCTTTGGGCTTGATGCGAAGAACAGTTGGTTGTGTTGAGTGTCCCGCTTGGTGGGAGGCATCCCATCTGGCAGGATATTCATGCGTGTACGGTTACTATGGTGCACCCCTGCAGGGTAAATCTTCTCGAGAAGCCGTGTTTTCCGCGGTTATGGATTACTTGGTGAAAGTACTGGCTAACAAGTACTCAGGACAACTTAAACATAATGATCAAACATGTTACACCCCATGATTAATAATTTGACTAGTAATAGACTTACTGACACAATAATTTGAACCATCACTATTACAACTGTGTGAGTTATCCTCGGATTGCTTCTTTGGATAAGGGGCGAGATCCAGGATGGATTTGCTTGAAGTTATCTTTCAGTTGGTTACAATCCTCGATCTTATCTCCGTTCTGTTAGCCGGCAGTTGTAGTATGTCTCTGTAGTTGGTTAGCGCAGACAGTTGCAGCATCTTCTATATCCCCTCTCTTCCGTTGAACCCAAGGCATCTGTGCTTGGTGTTGACGGGTTACACTTTGGTGAACTGTGAGTCTTGCTTGCCAGTACGTTTATGTACTGACCCCTTTGGGGCTGTGGTTTACGCAGACGACGTTTCCGAGGATCTACATGGTGGCTACTACGTGGAGTATGACGAGACTGCTGACGAGTAGATAGCGGACCCGGGCAGGATCCGAGACTTCGTGGATGGGCTCCGTCTTTTCGTTTCCGGCCTCTTAGGCCTATTTGGTTCTTGTCTGTACTCAGACATGTTGAATGCTTCCGCTGTATTGTAATGATGTATTGTTGGGGCATGTGCCCTCTGAATGATTGTATTTGCTATCTCTGCTCTAATGAGAGCCATTTGCAACTTATTTCAATCTTTTGTGTCGTAGAGATCTGTTGTGATATCACTTGTTAAACGCCGTTGACGTACCATGTGTGTATGGTTTGAAGTACGTCGACGGAAGTGCCTTTGATCTCTAGTGGATAGTTTACATCGACGATGGAATAGCAGGGCTTGTGTTGTCGCGCATAAGCGCAGGCCTACCAGGAAGCTGGGACGTGGGAGCAGTTATGCCCCATAATCCAAGCATCTGCTATCCAGTTCGTACGGTGAGTATCCCCTAGAAGTCAGGGTGCGACAGGTTTCCTCTTGGAACCCTTCCCTTTACTTCCGGATCCTGCATTGCCTTTCATATGCTTGTTTAGCCGGCATTGCGCGTTCGTGTGGGTTGGTTTCCCAAACTGAGAGTGGTGGACGCAGGGTTCCGACTTAATTCTCTCCCATTCTTCAGGAGTGTAATTGATGGGATCCGGACTGCGGCCTTTCCACTTGTTCCCTTTTTCTCCTCCAAAGGCTAAGTTAACCTCCTTGGGCTTTGTTGTTGACTCCGGAGTTCCTTTTTTATCAGAACGAGGTGTTTTCTTGGCCAGTATCAGTGACTCAATATTGCCTCCTCTTGCTCTGATATCGTCTTCGGCTGCAGCATGCTCATTAGCGGTTGTAAGCATAGATCCGAGATCTTTGTGCTTTTTAGAGCCAACCATGAACGGTACAAGTCCGGGTTTTAGGCCATTGACGAAAGCATGCATTGCTTCTACGTCAGTTACTCCAGAGCAACTATTCTTCATTGCAGTCCATCTGGAGATGAAATCCACGTATGGTTCGTCTTCAAATTGGGTGCAACGGTTCAGCTGGTTGATGCTATTTGGGCGTTTGTATGTTCCTCGAAAATGCTGAGTAAATACCCTCGCCATATCATCCCAACTGTCGACAGTTCTTGATGGTAAACCATTAATCCAATCTCTGGCTCCGTCTAGCAACATTAGGGGAAGAAACTTGACAGCTTCCAGGTCTGTCCCGTTGTTGATCTGGACGGCTGTGTAATAATCTGAAAGCCAGGTATCCGGGTTTGTACTGCCGGTATATTTTTGGTAGGTTGGACCAACTTTGGCAAAGCCAGAATGCAGGGTTATCCTTCGGATCCTGTCTGTAAAACACTTAGGACCAAAGTATAGATCATCCTTTTCTGCTCTATCAATATGTGCAGAATATCTCCCGGCTGAATGGACAGAAGGGGATCTGCTCCTTTCTTTTCCATTGTTACGCGGACGCGTTTTTCCGAGGTTA
Source organism: Alopecurus myosuroides (assembly GCA_028641055.1). Taxonomy (NCBI): domain Eukaryota; kingdom Viridiplantae; phylum Streptophyta; class Magnoliopsida; order Poales; family Poaceae; genus Alopecurus; species Alopecurus myosuroides. The sequence goes on from CM054059.1 coordinate 341,782,433, forward strand.
TCTCTATCTCTTCCGTTGTCACGCCCTCTGGGATTAGGTGGAGTCCTGCTCCTGTACCTTTCCTTATCTTTAGGCGGTGTCCGAGATCTTTCACGTCTGTGAGGTGTATCGTATCTTCCAGCTTTTTCAGCTGGGTTTCTCGGAGGTGGCATTATTTTGCCGTCATTCCGGTGTTTGTCTTCCCGATCGTGTGGTTTATATCCATCTTTCGGGAGATGAGGTCCGGTTCTAGACGCTGCGTCCCGGTTGTCGGGGTTTTTCTTGTCTTTTCTCGGATCCTCTTTTTTATCCGAATCTCCGGGTTCTTCCGGTCCAGGTGCTCCAGCAGCGCAAGTAACAGTTTTGCAGAGGGCGGAATTATCATGCAGCCTCCCTGATCTCTCTTGTCCTCGCTGTTGCTGCTGTAATGCTTTTCCTAGGAAAGCATACACCCCTTGGAGTTTTTCCCCGTTGGAGTACAGATCGTTATTCAGGATGGCGAACGCTGCTTCCGCGTTTTCAGCTGCGGTTTTGTATATTGGTTCGCCCTTGGCATCTTTGCCGTTTAACTGCTTTTGCCAAGATGGGTTATAGAACCTTTCTTTTGGCGGCAGTTCTTCCGGTTTTGTAATTCCGGGTAACCTTGTAGGTTTTAAGACAGATCTGTGCTTTCTCTCGTACTCCTCAATTTCTTCCTTCATGATTTTGATGTCATTATGGGTTTGTTGGAGGTGTTGCCGAGATCTAAGCAGTTGTTGCTGTTGCCGTTGGAAAGCTTGTCTCCTGGCTTCCAGCATCTCAGGGGGTTCATTGGGTCCCACTGGAGTTTGTAATAGTTCTTGCTCTTCCAGTTCTGTCATTGGCGGAGCAGTGATTTCCTTAGATTTCTTTTCCGTAGGCTTTGTGCCACTAATATCTCCGACTTCCAGGTTTTCATCAGCGAGATCAGCTGACTTTTTCTTCCGGAGTTTGTACTGGAGTTTTTTAGAAGCACGGTGCTTTTTCTTGGAAGACGGAGGTTTTTTGACAGGTTCATCTTCTGTCATCTCCTTGACATTAGGAAATATCGGAGAAGTTTCTCCGTCTTCCCTCTCCTCTGCTGGTGGAGGGGTTTTAGGGCTTTCCTGGCTATCGGCACCCGTTGTATCAGCTGGTTTTGCCATTAGCACTTCATGGAATCCCTCTTGAAAGGACTTAACTTTTCTTACGAAGGCATCATCATCTTCGTCTTCGGATTCGAAGTTATCCGATCCGGTTTCCGACTCCAATCTCGCCTCAATGGCGGCAAGCACGGACTCTGTTTCCGAATTCATCGTCTGGTTGACAGATGTCGGATCTTCCGTCTCTGTGACGGGTATTGGTTCTTCCGTCTCTGAGACGGGTGTATTGTTGTCTGCCTCTTGCACGGGATTTCCGTCATCCGTGTTTTCAGCGATCTCGGATTGCACCATGCCGATAAAGTGCGTATCACTGTTTTGTCGGCGATCTGAGCAAAATCCGGCATCATAGTCGTTTTCGACTGGGTATAGGGCGGGTGGGAAATACTTGCTTTCACCGCAAAACCCCATTGCTTCCGCGGTTAATCCGATAAAGATGTTAGCAGATCCAATCGGTAAAACGCAGGCACTTACCAGGTGGTTTTGCGCCGGTATGTAGGATCCGTTGTCGAGGAAGCGCCCGACGTCGTCGTCGAATTCCAAGCTTCCGACAGTGATCGATCTTCCAATTCCGCCTAATATCCCAGATCGGAACTTCACGCCTGACGTCGTTTGCCCCACGGTGGGCGCCAACTGTCGAGACATCGTAGTAGTTTTCATAGACTGGGGTGCCATGAGACTACGGTAGAGACGTGGGGTAACGGGATAGCGTAGTAAACACAGAACACGGGATTTACCCAGGTTCGGTACGTCGCGACAGTACGGCGTACCTACTCCTGCACTTCTCACTATGAGGGACTAAAGCCCGTATAATAAGGTTACAATGTAAGGGAATAGATCTAGCTACTCGTCGAGGATGAACTTCCCGGCGAGTTGCGCAAAGCTTAAGCTAGAACCTAGAACCTTGGAACTAAAGGAACTTATTGAACTTATGAAATCAATCTCCCGTCCGGCTTTATATAATAGCCGGATTAGGGCTTACAGAACCAGAAACCTAGAAGACTACGTTTAACTTGTAACTTGGAAAGTAAGGAATCCGTCTTCTCCTCCAAGCCAGATCACGCGGGCCGTGATCCGGGTTCTTCTAGAATCCGGCTTCTACGCGTTGGACTACTGGGCCGCCCAATGGACCTAAACCCATTACCTTGCAGGCCACCCTGGTAGTCCAGCTCTTTTGTCTACCATCTTCTATACCCCTATTCGGTATATATCCGACACCAAGCTTAGATTTTTCCATAGCATTAGCAATAATGGTGTTCAAAGAATTTATACTAATAACATTGCTACTAGCATGCATACAGAGTTCCATAGGTTTTTTAATTTTCTCTTCAAACACTTCATGTCCTAACTTAAGATAAAGATTATAAAGTTCTCTCATATTTTTGTTATTTTCCATTAAGCCTAACTAGTGAAAATAAAAACAAGAAACAAAAAGATATAATTGCAGAATCTAAAGGAAATAACTTCGAGCACTCATGGAGGGTGTGAGTACCTTTTACCTTACCTCCCCGGCAACGGTGCCAGAAAAGAGCTTGATGTCTACGCACGCTTCTATTCTTGTAGACAGTGTTGGGCCTCCAAGTGCAGAGGTTTGTAGAACAACATCAAGTTTCCCTTAAGTGGATCACCCAAGGTTTATCAAACTCAGGGAGGAATAGGTCAAAGCTATCCCTCTCAAGCAACCCTGCAATTACGATACAAGAAGTCTCTTATGTGTCCAACACATCTAATACAATTCTCAGTTGTATAGGTGCACTAGTTCGGCGAAGAGAGAGTAAAATACAAGTGATATGGATGATTACAAGTGATAATAGAAATCTAAAATAAAAATGGCAGCAAGCAAAGATGTAGCAGAACTGATTGTAAATGGTGTTTCAATACTTAGAAACAAGGCCTAGGGATCCTACTGTCACTAGTGGACACTCTCAACAATGATAAAATAATTGAATACATAAATATCACTCTTCACCACGCTACTCCGAACCACTCTCCGCTTGAATAACAAACACCAATTCATTGCGTAGGGCTGCAAAAAGCACTCCTCAAAGTCGCATTCCCATGTCTAGTTAACCCCACGCTGTCAGTATGAGCGCCCTAGCAGGTACTAGACAAACACCACAATTTCATAGGGTCATCCAAAAGAAGATATAAATATCATGTTAAACCACACGATGCACACACTGTCACCTTTACACCATGATCAAGGTGTTTACGAAAATCTCATAACAAAACCACTCGAGTAGCATAACAGATGAAGAATACATCTACATATTCAACTAGATTACAAAGCTCATGATCACATAAAGATCACACCATGGGAGAGAGAGATGAAACACATAGCTACCGGTAGAGCCCTCAGCCCCGGGGGATAACTACTCCCTCCTCATCATAGGAGACAGCAATGGCAATGAAGATGGCGGTGGAGTCGATGGAGATAGCTCCGGGGGCACTTCCCCGTCCGGCAGGGTGCCGGAACAGAGATTTCTATCCCCCGAAACTTGTTGGCGGCAGCGGCGGAGCTATGGATGTTTTTGGTGGAAAAGGCCGATCGATCTAGGGTTTATGCATCGGGGGTATATATGGGTGAAAGGGCGATGCCGGGGGGTGGCCAGGGGGCCCACACCATATCCTGGCGTGGCCAGAGGCGGAACCATGCCACCCTATGGTGTGGCCACCCGGTGCCCCCCCTCCGGGTCTGTTCGGGACTTCCTTGACCCTCCAGGACTTCTAAGACTTCTGGCTTTTGAATCGTCCAATTCCGAGAATATTCCAGAACAACTTTTCTGAAACTAAAAACAACAGAAAACAGGAACTGGCTCTGTGGCATCTTGTCAATAGGTTTGTCCCGGGAAATCGATAAAAATGACATAAAATGTAAGGAAAACATGTAGCATATGGCATGAAAACAACATGGAACATCAGAAATTAAGGATATGTTTATGACGTATCACTGATGCAGCACCATATAAGTCTATGGAAGAATTTCTTATAGATGTATCTCGAATATTTCGTCCAAGACTTCATTCTTCATTACGGTGACTCCATGTTGATGTCATCTCCATCTCTTTCACTCCTGCTGCCATCTCCATCAACATACATGCTCCAAAGCTTATCCCTCTCATCCATGCTAGGTCCATCATTCCTAAGAGAGACAAACACATTTGATTTAGGCAGTATCATATTCTAATTTATATTAGGAACATCTCGTAGAAACAAAAGTACCTGATTATTAAGTTGACGTGCACGAGCTCTAGCCATAGGCCCTTGCATGTGCGGTGCTGTAGTGTTTGCGGTTGCATCCATAGTAGGGATGTCCTCATCATCCTCCCCTTCTTGAATTGAAGTCGTCCTCGACTCCATATCATCATTGTCTCCCAAGTATGGCTTCAAATCTGCAATGTTAAATGTGGGACTAACCCCAAAATCTGCAGGTAACTCAAGTTTATATGCATTATCATTGATCCTATCTAACACCTTAAAAGGGCCATCAGCACGTGGCATTAACTTGGACTTGCGCAATTCAGGAAAACGTTCTTTGCGCAAATGTAACCAAACAAGATCTCCATGTTCAAATATAAGCTCCTTCCTTCCCTTATCACCATACATTTTATATTTAGCATTCATGCATTCAATATTTTGTTTAACTGTGGCATGCAACTATAAGATCAAATCAGCACGTTGTGTAGCATCTAAAGTATTGTGCACTGAAGATGGAAGAGGTAATAAATCAATAGTGCACGCGGAATAAAACCATACACAATCTCAAAAGGGCACAATTTAGTAGTAGAATGCAGTGAACGATTATAAGCAAATTCTATATGAGGCAAGCATTCTTCCCACTTTTCTAAATTCTGTTTTAACACAACCCTTAACATAGTAGACAAAGTTCAATTAACTACTTCAGTTTTTCCATCAGTCTGGGGATGACATGTAGTACTAAACAACAATTTAGTCCCCAACTTAGCCCATAAACCTCTCCAAAAGTGGCTACGAAATTTAGTATCACGATATGAAACTATAGTATTTAGCACACCATGCAAACGAACAATTTCATGAAAGAAAAAATCAACAACATGTGTAGCATCATCACTCTTGTGACAAGGAATAAAGTGTGCCATCTTAGAAAATCGATCCACAACAACAAAAAATACTATCCCTCCCCTTCTGTGTACGAGGCAATCCCAAAACAAAGTCCATATAAATATCCTTCCAAGGCACACTAGGAACAGGAAGAGGCATATATAAACCATGTGGATTCAAGCGAGACTTAGCTTTTTGACATGTAGTGCAGCGGCCAACAAATCTCTCAACATCATGTCGCATGCGTGGCCAGAAAAAGTGTGTATCAAGTACGTCCTCCGTCTTCTTCACTCCAATCTGATCCATCAATACTACTCCATGCACTTCCCGTAACAACAAGAGACGAACGGAGCTATCTGGGATGCATAGCTTGTTAGCACGGAACACAAATCCATCATTGAGGACGAATTTGCTCCATGTTCTACCCTCTTTACAATTCATCAATACATCTCTAAATTCAGCATCATGCACATATTGTTCTTTAATGGTTTCCAATCCAAAAATCTTGAAGTCAAGTTGAGATAGCATGGTATAACGTCGTGATAATGCATCAGCAATTATATTATCTTTTCCCTTTTTGTGTTTAATGACATAAGGAAAAGACTCCATAAACTCAACCCACTTAGCATGACGACGGTTCAGTTTTACTTGACTACGAATATGCTTCAAAGATTCATGATCAGAATGAATAACAAATTCTTTAGGCCATAAATAATGTTGCCAAGTTTCCAAAGTTCGAAAAAGAGCATATAATTCCTTATCACAAGTAGAATAGTTTAGACTAGGCCCACTCAATTTTTCAGTAAAATATGCAACAGGTTTACCATCTTGTAATAACACACCTCCTAATCAAATTCCAATAGCATGGCATTCAAGTTCAAATGTTTTAGTAAAATTAGGAAGTTGGAGCAAAGGAGCATTTGTTAACTTATGTTTTAATATCGTGAAAGCTTCCTGTTGTGCTCATTCAGCGGCGCTTCAATAGTACTAAAGTCTTTGACAAAACGCCTATAAAACCCAGCAAAGCCAAGAAAACTCCTCAATTGGGTGACCGGTTTAAGAGGGGGCCAACTTGAAATTGCCTCAATCTTGGCTAGATCCACTTCAATTCCCTACGCAGTCACAACATAGCCAAGAAACACAACTCGATTGGTGCAAAAGGTGCACTTCTCAAGTGAAAGTACACAATGGCCAACTAGAGGGCGAGGGATGAATAGGTGACCTACATATTTTAATCCCTTTTCACTTTTATATGGTCTTTAGCAAGTAAACAACTTGGTTATCTAGATGTGCAACTAGGTAGACACCCTATGTGATAAGACACAAGTACGCAACAGAAGTAATATGCAAGGCACAAGATAACTACAAGTGAAAACACGGAGACAAGGATATGTTTCCCGTAGTTATTTCTTAAAAGAAGTACGTCTACGTTGGAGAGGTGGGGAGCCATCTAGGTGCTCGTCAATATCACGGTTGTGCACACCTTGTTCTCTTTGAGCTTATCCGGTGAGGGAGATTCTTGTTTCTACTATGAGGTCAACTTGAAGGCGTTGACCAAACCTTTACAAGGGGGTTGAGGCTACTCCACAAGTGAGATGGAGGCTCTCAACAATCCGAAGCTTCTTGCTACAAGGTGGAAGCTACAAGCACTAGGGTTTCTCCAGGATGACAAAGAAACCAAGATATTTACAAGATCCCAAGGGGTATGGTATGGGAAAATAATTTTTGGCTTGGTAGAAAGGTAGATCTAGGCCTCCTCCAGCAGATCCTTGAAGGGCATCGAGTTTGGTTGGAGGAACAGGGAGATCTTGGCGTTTTGAGCTCTTGAACAATGGAGGAGAGAGAGAGGAATGGACGAACTAGCTGTCTAGAGGAAGACGAGAACTATTTATAGCCTCCTCCAAGATCTGACCGTTGCTGCTCTCTAGGGACGGAATATTTCGGTGGAAGTACCAAAATTTCCCGGGGCTGCCAGGCCGGATATTTGAATCTCCGGGGGGCGGAATATTGAGAAATCCGGGGCCGGAAAATTCCGGCCAAACTTGCGCCCCCATCTCTGCAAGCTGGCAGCAGCAGCACATTTGAATTTTCGCTAAGGACCAAGGGCCCGAATATTTGCCCCGGAAATTTGTGGGCAAATTTCCGCCCCACCTTCTGCGACCGGGCAGCTGGAGGCCAATGACTTCATCGTTTGTAGCCTCGAGAGGGACGGAATTTCCGGCCTTTACCCTTCGGAAATTCCGGTCGAGAATCCTGAATAATCCTACTGCAGTTTTTCTTCTTCATAAAACCTTTGTGTATCTTATCGAGAATATCATCGTGAATTATATGTGAGGCCAGATGTAGACACTTAAACCATAGGGTTAGTAATCACACCCGCGTTGTTATCATCACCAAAATCATTAGAGGAGACATGATCTTTCAATCTCCCCCTTTTTGGTGAGTGATGACAACACGAGCATTTGCATAGTGATAATCTAACAATGCGATAGGAAATAGAACATCAAAGATAATCATAACTAGGAGACATGACTCCCAATAATATAAGTTCACGAATAGGAAATCCACGAACAAACGGTCACGAATAAAACGAAGTTCAAAAAGCACGAGAGATAAAAAACAGCAGCCCACCCTAGCAAATCCCGTGATCTCTAGATCTTCTCCCCCTTTGGCATCAGGATACCAAAAAGAGAGAAGGATGCACTACGTCCCAAGGAACAATCTCTAGGCCATGGCATCATCATCATCATCCTCGGCATGCTCGATGTTGTCTTCCTCCTCACTAGGAGTTGCGATGCCATTACCATCAGGCACATCGAGATCGTAGTCCACATCACGGTTGTTCCAGTTGCGGTAGGGAATATGAGCACGAAGAGGAGCAGGAACATTGGGCATGTTGAGGGCTCTCATGATGGAGCAATAGTTCTCTTGAATGGTGCGGCGCTCGACATAGGCATTGTAGTTATCCTTGTGGATGCAGACATTCATGCACATCACCTTCTCAATGACATGAACAACCCAGGAGCTCTTCTTTGTACCTGGAGGAGGTTGTCTCATGCGAGGATCATGGTGGACCTGACCAGTGGCACCAACGTCATGTGCAGCTTGCTGAGTGTGGGCGCTCTTCTTGTACAGTGTCACATCCTTGTGCGTCTCACAATCCAACTCAAGATCATCACGAAGATCAGCGGGATACCTGGACTTGATGAGCTTCATGATGTATGGTGCATAAGGGGGCACCTTGCAGTGGAAGAGATCATAGTGGATCTCATTGAAGATGAAGTCCATCACATCAATCTTGTGGCGCTCAGTATCCTCAAGATCTCCCTCAGTGAAAGTCAGGAAGGCATGGTGCATGAGGTTCACCAAACTACCACGGATCTCATCATTGTTGTCACCGCTAGAGGAAATGGTCTCCCGGAACATGCGCAGAAGGATTTCATAGATAGCATAGAGGCCATTGGCAGAACCCACAACACCACGAGGACCATACAGATCAACCAACTTGTTCTTCTCATACTCCATGCCATGGATGTGCATGCGAGCACCCTTAGGGACATTGAGGCCAGCAAACGGATACTCGAACTCAGTAGCAAAAGCATGGAACGTGACAGTGAGAAAGTGAGGGCCATACATCCATGACATACCAATCTACTCAGACTCATCAATAAACAGGGTGGCAAAGAACTGCTGGATGAAGGTGGTGTTGTAGGAGTATTGGGTCTCCATGAGATGGCGCAGTCCAAGGAGCTCAACAATATAGAAAAAGTTGTTGAAATAAGCAGGATTGGCAGCCATGTGTGTAAAGTTGATATACTTCATTGGGCAGTCTGGCTTGCTCATCACTATGTAAACTTGCTTGAACAGAGTCTCCTGCTCCACATGCCAGAAGCAAGAATCAATAGTTGGGTCCTGAGGACCCTCAGTGTACCAGGCCTGGGAGCGCCGTGCCTTGAACTCAGCTACAGACATGGTGGCTATGTTGAGAGCAGCCTTGCCCTGTTGCTTGTTGGACCTATGACCTACCCTGTCGGCATTGCACTAACACTCATACTCATGCTGTCCATCACGCTAACGTTGATGAGTCACGACTTCGTCAACAAACACACCATCATCATTCTCCCTTAAGTGGCGCCACCGCCGCGAGAGATAGTCACCTTGGTGGGCCTAGATCTTGAACCATATGTGAGAAAAGATAAAGCAAACCAAAAATAAAAGCAAAAACAACATCAAATAGGGGCTCACATCTTTGAGGAGTGGAATAAGAGATCTTTGTAAAAGATTCAGAGCAGGCCGGAAATTTCGGCCCTTGTTAAAATTTCCGGGGGCGAAAATTCCAGCCCGGGGGGCGGAAATTTCCGGCCTTGGAAAATCGCATTAGGGCTACAAATCCAGGCCTGCAACGGATCTAAAACAAAATGGGAGTGCAATGGGAGGAACAACAAGTGATAAACTGGACTGGTAGAGGGAAGTTCCAACCCTAAACTTGTGGGAGATTGAATCTACCGAGATCTAATCGATCGATAAACCCTAGATTGCGGAGAAAACATGACACATACCGGGCTCCATGGACGGACACGGATGTGTGGTCTCTTGATCCGTAAAAGGTAGCTGGAATACGGGGAAGGGAGGTGACGAGGCCTCCCGGAGAGCTCAGAGGCGGCGGCTGCGGTTGGGGAGGGAGTGGAGGCGAGGAGAGGGAAAAAGATCTGGGAACTCCCCTCCCGTCGCCTATTTATAGGCCCCATCCGCTTACCCCGGAATATTCCAGTGTCAAGGCTGGAAATTTCCGGGGGCCGGAGATTTCACCCGAAAATTCCGCCCCAAAAATTCGGGGTGCCTTCTGCGAGGGGGCACAATGGATTGGGGTTGAGTTTCAGGGAAAATCTCGAAACTCGGAAATTTCCGGGCTTAAGACACGGAATATTCCGGCCCCCGGATATTTGTCCCGGAAATTTCCGCTCAAATTTCCGGAGTGCCTTCTGAGAGCTGGCTAGAGGAAATGTGGGAAAATTTCCATGACAAGTATCACGGGGCCAGAAATTTCCAGGCCTTAGGCCGGAATTTTTGAGGTTCCCGCACACAAAGAGTTTTGGCAAAACAAGAGATAAGATATGAGCCTCCAAAAACGAGAAAAAAAAACAACGCCAATGAAAACACAAACACAAAAACGAGAAAAGATCAAAAGAGGCAAGCAACATAACAAAGAGAGAAATGTTGGTGGCTGGAGCCACCGTGTTTGAGTGTATACCAAGGATCCGCGAAGATATATCTTGGGCCAAAAAGCATGACTCACGTTAAAGCACAATAAGTCACAATATGACTAGATATGCATGATGTTTTGATTGTTTTGCGCATGATAGGAGGAGTGTTGGTTCATGAGTTGAAATACGCTCCCCCTATGTCCATGCCTACATCTGAACATAGATAACATGTGTAGTGAAGGTATCTGTGCAAGGGTTCAAGTGAAGTTAGACACATCGATCACATTTAGTTCATTCCTCAAACCCCGAAACCTTGGTTCATCAAGGGCCTTCGTGAAGATATCCGCAAGTTGATCCTTGGTCGACACATAGGAGAGATCAATATCGCCCTTCTCAACATGATCCCGGCTCAAGTGATGCCGAATCTCAATGTGCTTTGTGTTGGAGTGAAGAACGGGATTAGGCGATCTTGATAGAACTCTCATTGACGCACAAGAGGGGAATCTTGTTGAACTCGATACCATAATCTCGCAAAGTTTGCCGCATCCATAGCAATTGAGAACAATAACTTGCCGCGGAGATGTACTCGGCCTCGGTGGTTGAGAGAGCGATGCAATTTTGATTCTTGGAAGACCAATATACCAAAGAGCGACCAAGAAATTGGCAACCACCAGATGTAGACTTCCTATCCGTCTTCTCTCTCGCATAATCCGCATCCGAGTACCCGATGAGTTGAACGCTTGAACCCTTGGGATACCAAATACCAAAGTTTGGGGTATGAACTAAATAGAGAAAGATACGTTTAACCGCTTCAAAATGACTTTTCCTAGGAGAGGCTTGAAACCTTGCACATTTACCTACACTATACATAATATCGGGTCTAGATGCACAAAGGTAGAGAAAAGAGCCAATCATGGAGCGGTATACCTTTTGATCTACCTCTTTACCGTTCGGGTCGGGTTTCAAGTCAAGAGTCTTCGACCTGGGGTTTTTCATGGGCTTGGCGTCATGCATGTTGAATCGTTTGAGCATGTCTTGTGTATACTTGTCTTTCTTGATGAAAATGCCTTTGGGGTGTTACTTGATCTCAAATCCAAGAAAGTACTCCAACTTGCCCATCATAGACATCTCAAATTTGTCCGTCATAAGTTTGCAAAACTCATCATTGAACTTGGCGTTAGTAGAACAAAAAATGATATCATCCACATAGAGTTGGCATATGAACAAGTCACCTCCAACCTTTTTGGTGAAAAGGGTGGGATCGATTAAACCAACATTGAACCCACGATCCACTAGAAACTCTTTAAGGTGCTCATACCACACACGTGGAGCTTGTTTAAGTCCGTAGAGCGCCTTATCGAGTTTGTAGACATAATCGGGGGTGGTTGGGATCCTTGAAACCCGGAGGTTGCTTGACATATACCAACTCATGGATAGGACCATTTAAGAAAGCACTTTTAACATCCATTTGTTGTAGTTTGAAATTATGATGAGAAGCATAGGCAAGCAAGATACAAATCGATTCAAGATGAGCTATGGGAGCGAAAGTTTCACCGAAATCGACATCTTCGACTTGAGAAAAACCTTGAGCTACCAATCTCGCCTTGTTGCGAATGACGATACCATCTTTATCTTGCTTGTTTTTGAATACCCATTTGGTGCCGATGACGTTCTTGCAATCTTTCGGCCTTGGCACTAACTTCCACACTTGGTTGCGCTCGAAGTTGTTGAGCTCATCATGCATAGCTTCAAGCCAATCTTGGTCTTCAAGCGCTTCATAGACCTTCTTGGGCTCAATGTGAGATAAAAAAGCACGAGCCTTGCTAAAATCCGCCAATTGTCTTCTCGTGACTACCTTTCCACGAACTTGTCCAAAAATCATGTCCTCCGTGTGACCGGCACGAGCAAGATTTTCTAGGCTTCTCTTTGCCCTAAGTGCTAGCAACTCCTGCAAAGACTCCTTGGATATGGCTTGATCATCACCTTCATCATCGGGTTCATGTCCATCTCGCCCTTGATCGTGTTCCTCAATGGGGGATGGATCTATTATGTGTTGGGTTCTATCACAAACATGAGTGTCTTGTCCTTGACCTTCATTCTGAGCTTGGCCCTGATGATGAGCTTGGCCTTGAGTGTTAGCTTGTCCTTGAGTGTTAACTTGGCCTTGATCGAAGGAATGATCTTGATTATTAGCCTGGCCTTCATTTTTAGCTTGAGGGCTTGGTGCATCTTGTTGGGTAGCTTGTGTATCAATGGGTGTAGTCAATGGCTCCACTTGAGTAGAGCATAGTGCTTCTCCCTCCGTCATCTGGTAACCCTCAATGGGGATTATTTCACCAATCCCCATTCTTCTTATGACGATGGGAGGAATTGCATCTCCTACAACACCATGATCTATACGCCCCCCTTGGGACCCATTATCCTCATCAAACACCACGTCTATAGCTTCTTCAACTTGTTTTGTGGACTTGTTGTAGACTCTATAGATGTGAGCGTTTGTGGCATAACCAACAAAAATACCCTCATATGACTTGGTATCGAATTTTGACAAGTGTTTACCTCTCTTACAAATGAATCACTTGCAACCAAAGACCTTGAAGTATGAAACATCTGGCTTCTTGCCCGTGAGAATCTCATAAGGAGTCTTGCTCAAGTCTTGTGGAGATATAACCGGTTGCTAGCATGGCAAGCGGTGGAGATGGCCTCGTCCCAAAAATGTATGGAGAAGAGAATTCCGCAATCATGGTCCTTGCCGCATCCATTAGTGTCCGGTTCTTCCTCTCTGGTACACCATTTTGTTGATAGGTATAGGGATTGGAATATTGATGAGCAATCCCCTCCTCGCTAAGAAATCCCTCCACGGTGTAGTTCTTGAACTCAGAGCCATTATCACTCCGGATCGCCATAATGCTTGTCGAGACATCGTAGTAGTTTTCATAGACGGGGGTGCCATGAGACTACGGGTAGAGACGTGGGGAAACGGGATCGCGTTGGTGACAAAGACACAGGATTTACCCAGGTTTGGTACATCGTAATAATACGGCGTTCCTACTCCTGCAATCTCACTAATCAGGGCTAAAGCCTGTGTAAACAATTAAAATGTGAGGTTAGGTTTAGCTACTCGCGGAGGATCAACTTCTCGGCGAGTTGGCCTATGGCTTCGTGTCTCTTGTTATCTCATCTCCCGTCCGGCTTTATATAATAGCCGGATTAGGGCATACAGAATAGGAAACCTGGAAGACTACGATAGCTAGCAACTTGGAAAGTAAGGAATCCGTCTTCTCCTCCAATCCAGATCACGTGGGCCGTGATCCGGGTCCTTCTAGAATCCGGCTTATGCGCGTCAGCTTACTGGGCCGCCCAATGGACCATAGCCCACTACCAGTTGGGCCACCCTGGTAATCCGACACTTTTGACTACCATCTGATATACACCTATTCAGTATATATCCGACAGTAGCCCCCAAGAAGGATTAAAACTCTAATTTGCCGTCTTTCGCCAAATGTATATTGTCCGAGAAATATTAGCCAGCCGTCTTGATTCTTCTTATTCTTCTTTTGAAAAGAGATGGTAACGTAAAACTCGGAATTCGGGAAATCCGGCTTTTCTCTCACGATCCTTCGCGGAGAAGGAACCTCCTACGTCAGCACTTTAATCCTGCTGACGTAAGGGACGTTTGGGGTTTGAGTGGGAAACCCAGAAACATATCTCTGACAGATTCTCGCGGGAAACGAGGAGATAACCATAATCATCCTGTCGATTCATTTCCCGGATTTTCCGGCGAGTGACACGCGTTGATCATCCAATGGTCAAAAGAGCCGTTAGCACGTATCGTGAAGGATTTCCGGCTATAAATAGCCTTCGTCGTCCTCCCGGAAAACCTTCCGCAACCATTCGAACGCCATTACAGCGCCCAAGCTACCGAGCAGAGAGAGCACCGAAACGCAAACTGCGCCCAGAACGTCACCGGAGGCGAGCCGCGCCGCCACCCAATGGCATCCTTGCCGCCTTCGCCCGCACACACCGTCGCGCACGACATCGAAGACATCATCAACCAGATGGATCCACAGTTGGACTCCCCGACGCGCGCCGGCGGTGAGCCAGTGAAGACGGCGGATTCCGCGGTGGGCGGAGGGAATCCTTCCGCCACCGCGGATCTTGCGGGCTCAAGCGGTGCGCTCTCTCCGCCGTTCGCTCCCGAAACGGCGGAGGAGAAAATCACGCTTCTCGGCGATGAGCTCGCCGCTGCGGAGGCCGCGGCGTCCGCCGCTGCCGGAGCGGACGAAGAAGTGGAAACTGCCGGCAACTGGGTTGCCTGCATCATTCCCCCATCCCTCCTTCCAAATATGGAAAAGGAGGGGTTGGTACTCAAAGGGAAATGGCGGCTCCCTGAGGACGAGAACGAACCCCTGCCAAACGACGGAGAGCGGGTTCTTCTCTCCTCCCATCTCCTAAGAGGTATGGGATTGCCACCTTCCGCCTTCTTCCTCCAAATTCTCTCCCATTACAACATCCAGCCCCATAACCTGCCACCCAATTCCATTCTCTATATGGCCGGGTTTCAGGCCCTCTTTGAGGATTTCCTAGGCATAGAACCTAGGTTAGACTTCTGGTTGTACTGTTTCGGGGTTAAGCGGAACTCTTTGGAGGGCGCACTCCCGACTTGCGGGACCATCTCCTTCACTCTTAGGAGATTTAGGGAGGAATGGTTCCCCAAGATCAGAACCTCGGAATCCGTCAAATTCTGGACGGGTTCCTTCTTCTATCATCCCGATGTTCCTTTTCCGACAAAGGCCATCGGGGTTCCACCTTTCACCAACACCGCTGCCGTTCCCCAAGAGAATTGGGGAACAGAAGCCGTCCAAGTCCTGCCGCCTGATCTACTAAGGATCAAGCGGCGCATCGCCAAGCTCACCTCCTTGGATCCGCCTCTAACCGGCATGGACACGGTCCTTTGCTGATTGGAAAGGCGGATCCAGCCATTAGCCAATCATGGCGGCCGTCTCCTCTGCGAGTACACGGGCGCCAACAACAAAATGCGGACAACCAGCAAAGACTGGACCGCGAAGGATCTGCGGCGGCGCGTGAACCAGTTGGTCGCATCACGCGACCAATATGAAGCGAGTCGGCCTATGTATACGGCCGACAATCCGGCTCCCAAGGTATTTTTCCATCATTTGGGTAGAATTTGACTATGCTTTCTCGGATTTTTTGCTTCTAACTCTGCTTTTTCTTTTTGACAGATTGCTGAGCTTCCTGAATTGGAGCTTGCCTCCGAAGCTGATCTGGAGGCTTTGCACGCTGCCTTCACAGGTGGGCGCAAGCGCAAGAAGATTTCCTCCTCTGAGGAAATCATCGATCTTGAAGGGATTCCCGTCGTCACCTCCAGGTTAGAACGTCCGGGTTTATTTCTTTTGTCGAAGTTTTCTTTCTTCTTCGGAGTTTTAACCTTTCCGGGTTTTTGTTTTTTGCCTTTAGCCTGCCTTCCTCTACCTTAAAGCCAAAGAAGCTAAAGAGGCATAAGGCTGTGACCAACAGAGGCCCTCATCCTTCCCCCGTCATCGCACCGGACACACCGTCCACGATGGCGGAAGAGCATGCAACAGCTCCCACCACCAAGTCGTTGGAGCCCAGCCAGCCCGTTGTGTCGGACACGGACACGAGGGAAAGGGCGGCTCCAGAGGTGGGAAATTCTTCTCGGACAATCGACGAGGAGATTCCCACCTTCGACAAGGACTTCAAGAACCTCAACGACGGCTTAAGCGCGGCCGGAATTCTTTTTGCGGAATACGCAAAAGAGTTCAATGAAAACTTGGCGGGGTTTCAACGAATGAGCCAGGTATTTAACTCTAGCCCCCAAGCGTTAAGCAAAATGTATACTTTTTGCCTTGATGCTTTTTAATTACTGTTTTCCTTGTCGTGTTCCAGCAAACCGCCGAAACCATTAACATGGAAGTTTTCAATAAACTTTCCGTCAAGAACAAGGAAGTTAGAAATCTTCTTTCTATTCTTGAGGTGAAAGAGACAGAGCTGGCATCGTCTCAGCTGCAGCTGAAGGAAACAACAGGTAAACTTTTTCCCTCTGAAGTTTTTTATTCAGCTTTTTGTCTAAGTACTTTTCCGGGATTTTTCTAAACTCGTAATTTTCCTTGCTTTCCAGCTGCTTTGGCTAAGGCCCAACAAATAGCTGAAGATGCCGGAAACGCTGCCAGTCTCCGTGAGGAAAACCTGGACCTTCATAAGCAACTTATGAAGGCCCAAAAGGATCTGGAAGCCAGCAATCTGGCCCTTGGAATTGCTCATTCCAAGGCTTCCGAACAGGCGGAAAAGGACAAGTCCACCATTCAGGACTTGGAAAATGCCCTAAATCCGCGCCTGGAGGAAGGCTCCGAAATCGACCAGATCATCGGTAAGTTTTACTTCATTTACCATTTGTCCATGTCTTGCTTTCTTTCTCTGCTTTTTCACTTAACCTTTTTGGTTGTTTTGTCTGAAAAAACAGGAGGTAACCCAGATATCACTCGGATTGACAGAATCCGAGCCTTTGGGAAGACGTGGACTGCGATTAGAGCTGCTGGCATGCAGCTGGTCAACAAGCTCCTTCCCACAAGGACTGGGGAGTTCTCGGAAGTTGAAAAACTTCTGGGTGCCATCTTGGAGGTGGCGGAGTCCAGGGAATCCATCCTACGCTCCGCTGCACGGGGTGGTGCACGCATGGCACTCGGCCTTATGCGTATGCACTATCCTGGTGCAAAGTCTTGGCGCGTGGCGTCCGGTATTCCCCAAGGATACACGGAAACTCAGCGATCCACCATCTTTGATGAAATCAAAGGCCACGCCACTAAGATCGCCTCCATGGTGAACATCTCCAACACTTATCCAGAAGAGGAGATCCCGGAAGCCCCCGAGAATGACAACAGCGAAGAAGACTCGGACGCTTGAAGGGCTGCTTTAACCTGGATGATGAAAGTAGACAATAGGAGCATTACTGCACTTTTACAATATAATTCATGTTGTAATGCTTCTATTCCTTTTGTATAAACAAGAACTCCGCCTTTTGCAGTTTTAATTATGAAATTATTTGCAAGGTTTCCGGGTTTTAATATTCCTTTGCCTTCTAAGTTCTCTGGTTTATATATTTTAACTGTCCTTAGTGTTTGAAATGGCTCGATAGTATAATGAATCATCATGCCGAGTAACTGGGTATAACCGATCAGTTTAAACTCGGAAACATGGATCATACTAAAGGCATTTTTACTAACTAGCTCCAGTGACCCAACACATAAACAATCAGATAATACTTAGAGAAAAGTAAGGAATTTTTTTGAAACTTGGGCACACAGGCACAATCCGAGTTTCCTTTAGCCGTTAGCAGGCTGAAAATCAATCAGTTTTTAAACACCGAGAACGCAGGCACAATTCGGGTTCACATTGAGTATTTTGTAAGATCATTGGGAAATAGATAAGGTGGAATCATGCTTTGTACTATAATGAACTTGTAAAAACATGGATATCAAAATTCCGCCAAGTTTATTTCATGATCTCAAAGATGTTTACATAGAAATTGAACTAAGTATAGAAGGGACATAACTGCTGGATGCTCCAAGGCCTCTTTGTCTCTCCTAGTTCATCATCTATCTTTCTCTTTCTTTTGCGATTCGGCTTCTCGGGATCATCTTCCGTGTCCCGAATATCTACAAGATAATATGACCCATTTTTCATAGCTTTGCTGATTACAAATGGTCCTTCCCACACTGGGGCCAATTTGTGCTTTCTTTGCTGCACCAATCTCAGCACTAAGTCACCTTCTTTAAAAGAACGATGCCTGATTTTCCGACTATGATAACGCCGTAAACCTTGCTGGTAAATGGCGGATCTTTGAAGCACAAGCTCTCGTTCTTCTTCTAAGAGATCAACGGCATCCTGTCGTGCTTCTTCGGCATCCGAGTCATCGAAATCCCGCACTCTTGGGCTATCATGGATCATGTGCGTTGGAAGAATAGCTTCCGCACCGTAAACTAGGAAAAACGGGGTTTGCCCAGTTGACCTGTTTGGCGTCGTTCGAATGCTCCAAAGCACGGAAGGTAGCTCCTCTACCCATGCTCCAGCTGCTCTATGAAGAGGAGATTCGAGTCTTGGGCGTATTCCTTGCAGGATTGAACTATTCATTCGCTCAACCTGGCCATTGGATTTCGGGTGTGCCACAGATGCGAGATCTAGGCGAATTCCCGTTTGTCGGCAATATTTTGCCAACTCTCCAATGGAGAAATTTGTCCCGTTGTCGGTTATTATGCTGTGTGGAACGCCATATCTCATGACTATGTCAATGATGAAATTTCTGGCAGTTACACCGTCAAGCTTTTTGATGGGTTTAGCCTCCACCCACTTGGTATATTTGTCCACAGCTACAAGTAGATGTGTAAGTCCGCCTCGCGCAGTTTTGAACGGTCCCATCATATCTAGCCCCCAGACCGCAAACGGCCATGTAATTGGGATAGTTTTGAGTGCTTGGGCCAGCATATTGGTCTGCTTGGCGTAATATTGACACCCTTCACATGTGTTAACTATGTGCTCATCATCTGTCTTGGCTGTTAGCCAGAAAAACCCGGCGCGGAATGCTTTTTTAACTATGCTTTTTGATTGAGCATGGTGTCCGCAATCTCCGGCATGGATTTCTTGCAGGATTTCTCGTCCTTCTTCTGGTGAAATACACCGCAGAAAAATTCCGGAAGTACTGCGTTTATACAGGCAATTATCAATTACCGTGTATCCTTTGCATCGACGCTGAATTTGCCTCTGCAAGACTTCGTCTGCTCCTTCCGGGTACTTCTGGTTGACTAAGAAGTTTAAATATGGAATTTTCCACTCCGGGTTAACGAGCATAACTTCAATTGACTCGGAAGCCAGAGGGTAATCGATATCTCCACCTTTTATGGATGGCTCGTACAAATGCTGGACAAACACATCTGGTGGTAGGATTTTTACTCTTTCTGACCCCATGCGGGCTAACGCATCCGCGTTCCAATTCTCCTCCCTTTTAACGTGGAGTACTTCGAATCCGAAGAAACAGATGGCGAACTCATCCACCGTTCTCCGATATTCGGCCATTATAGGGCTCTTTGCATCCAGGTTTGGTTGAGCTGATGCTGTACCAAATCCGAGTCGCCGTAGCATAAGATGCGTTTGACCCCTATTTCTTTTGCAATGTGCAAGCCATGAAGCAATGCCTCGTATTCTGCCACGTTGTTACTGGCGTTGAAGTGTATTTGTAATACGTACTCCATTGTATCTCCTTTAGGGGATTTTAAGACTACACCAGCTCCGGCGCCTCCTTCATCTTGGATCCGTCAAAATGCATGATCCAGTACTTGGACTCCGGCATTGGTGTTTTCTCCATTGCTTCCGTCCAGTCGGCGACAAAATCTGCCAGAACCTGGGATTTTATTGCCGTCCTTGGCTGATACTTAATGTCGAAGGCTGCTAGCTCGATACCCCATTTAGCTACTCGGCCAGTTGCCTCCGCATTGTTTATTATATCCCCTAGTGGTGCTTTACATACCACTGTTATGGAATGTCCTTGGAAGCAATGACGTAACTTTCTATATGCGAAAAATACGCCATATGCCAGTTTTTGGTAGTGTGGGTACCTTTGCTTGGACTCGGAGAAAACTTCGCTTATGTAATATACCGGATGCTGGTCTGGTATACTTTGTTCGTCTTTCTTCCGTTCCACAACAATTACTGCACTAATAACCCTGTTTGTAGCCGTGAGGTACAATAACATAGGTTCTTCGTCTTTTGGGGATGCCAAAATCGGAGCTTTCATCAAAGTTTCCTTTAACTGGGTTAGCGTTGCGTCGACCTCTTCTGTCCACTCGAATTTGTCGGATTTTTTCAGCAACTTGTAGAGTGGTAAGGCTTTATCCCCCAGCCGACTAATAAATCTGCTGACGGCAGCAGCGGAACCCGTCAATCTTTGGACATATTTCACACACGTAGGTTTGGAGATGTTCAAGATGGCTTTGATCTTTTCTGGGTTAACTTCTATTCCTCTAGGAGAAACGATGAAACCCAGAAGTTTTGCCGAGGGAACCCCGAATACGCACTTTGATGGATTTAACTTCATCTTGTAAGTGCGCAAGTTTTCGAAGGTTTCTCGCAAATCCTCAAGGAGTGTGTATTTTTCCTTGGTTACGACAGCAATATCGTCCACGTAAACATGGACGTTTTTGCCAATCTGACTATGCAAACAACGTTACATGCAACGCTGGTAAGTTGCGCCTGCGTTCTTCAGGCCGAATGGCATGGTTACATAATAATACGTCCCGTACGGGGTTATGAAAGAAGTCTTAATTTGATCTTCCTTTTTCATGCGTATTTGGTGATACCCGGAATAAACATCCAAAAAGCATAAAAGCTCAGAGCCTGCAGTGGCATCTATTATTTGATCGATTCGCGGTAACGCGAACCTATCTTTGGGACACAACTTGTTCAAGCCGGTGTAATCTATACACATTCTAAGAGCAGTAGTGTCTTTCTTCGGTACTAATACCGGGTTTGCGGACCAATCAGTGTGGATTACTTCCTGAATGAAATCTGCTGCTAAAAGCCGGATAATTTCCTTGCCAATAGCCTTCCGTCTTCTTCCGTCGAATCGACGGAGACCTTGTTTGACGGGTTTGGAGCCTGGAATCACCTTGAGTTGATGCTCAGCAAGTTCCCTGGGTACGCCTGGCATGTCAGCTGGACACCAGGCGAAAATATCCCAGTTCTCACGGAGGAACTTGATGAGCTCGCCTTCCTATTTGTCGGTCATCCCAGTTCCTACTACGACAAATTTTGTCGGATCTTTAGGATCTAGAATTACCTGTCTTGTATTCTCAGATGCCTTGAAGCTATCTTCTGGCTTCCGAGTTTCTTTTCCTGCCGGCATTTCTGTCGGCGATACCTCCTTAGCCAGCTCCTTCAGCTCTTCCTTTGCTATGATTTTCTCAGCACAAAGGGTGTTTTCTTTTTCCAGTTTGTTCGCCAGCTTGAAGTCTCCAGTTATGGTGATTACCCCTCCTTTCGGCCCTGGCATCTTCAGCTTGTTATAGATATAACATGATCTTAACATAAACTTGGCGAAAGCTGGACGTCCGAGCATCGCGTGATACACGCTTTCGAACGGCACCACCTCGAAGGATACTTTTTCCTGACGGAAGTGATCTTTTTCTCCGAAGGTGACATCTAGGGAAATTTCTCCTAGGGATCGTGCTTGCCTGCCGGGAAAAATGCCATGGAAGCGTATGTTGCTGTGATTGTGCTGGGTCTCGGAGATCTTCAGATGTCTCAACGTATCCAGGTACATAATGTTGATGCTGGATCCTCCGTCCATCAGCACTCTTTTTAGCCTAGTATTCTGGACAATAGGGCTTACAATAAGAGCTTGTGTGCCGGGTTCAGGGATATTTCTAGGATGATCAGACTGATCCCAGGTTATTGGTGTGTTCAAATATTTCAAGAATTTCGGGGTTGCCGGAACAACCGCGTTTATTTCTCGAAGTGTTCTTTTCGCCACCTTTGCTGATGGAGTTGTTAGGAAAGTTAGGGCGCATTCTCCATCAACTCTCAGAAACTTGGGTTCTCCTTTCCGCTGCTGTTCCTGGATTTTTTTCGTCAGTGTCCGATTCACTGTCTTCTTTCTCAGCTTCTAGCTTTTTCTTAGAAAATTTCCTTTTGGAACTCTTCCCCTTGTTTCCGGATCCTGCACTGCCTTTCATGTGCTTATTCAGCCGGCATTGTGCATTCGTATGGGTGGGTTTCCCCAATTGCGAATGGTGGACGCAGGGTTCCGACTTAATCTTCTCCCACTCTTCTTTAGTGTAGTTGATTGGTTCTGAACTGCGTCCTTTCCATCTGCTCCCTTTTTCACTTCCAAAGGCTATATTAACTTCTTTGGGTTTTGGTGTTGCGTCTGAAGTTCGTTTTTTCTCAGAGCGAGGGTTTTTCTTGGCCAGTATCAGTGTGTCGATATTGCCACCTCTTGCTCTGATATCGTCTTCGGCTGCAGCATGCTCATTGGCGGTTGTAAGCATAGATCCGAGATCTTTGTGCTGTTTGGAACCAACCATGAACGGTACTAATCCGGGTTTTAGGCCATTGACGAAAGCATGCATTGCTTGTACGTCAGTTACTCCAGAACAACTATTCTTCATTGCAGTCCATCTGGAGATGAAATCCACGTATGGTTCATCCTCGAATTGGGTGCAACGGTTCAGCTGGTTGATGCTGTTCGGGGGCTTGTACATTCCTCGGAAATGTTGAGTGAACACTCGAGCCATATCATCCCAGCTGTCGATAGTTCTTGATGGCAATCCATTGATCCAATCTCTGGCTCCATCCAGCAACATTAGGGGAAGAAACTTTACAGCTTCCAGGTCTGTCCCATTGTTTATCTGGACGGCTGTATGATAGTCTGCGAGCCAGGTATCCGGGTTTGTACTGCCGGTATATTTCTGGTACGTTGGACCGACCTTGGCGAAGCCAGAATGCAGGGTTGTCCTTCGGATCCTATCAGTGAAACACTTAGGTCCAAAGTATAGATCATCCTTTTCCGCTCTATCCATGTGTGCGGAATACCTGCCGGCTGAATGGACAGAAGGGGATCTACTCCTTTCTTTTCCATTGTTGCGCGTACGCGCTTTTCCGGGATCGTTTCTATTTCTTTCAAGATCACGCCCTTTTGGATGAGGCGGAGTTCTACTCCTATGCCTTTCTTTATCCTTAGGGGGTGTCCGAGATCTCTCACGTCTGTGAGGTACATCATATCTTCCGGCTTTTTCAGCAGGGTGTCTCGGAGGTGGCATTGCTTTGCCATCTTTCCGGTATTTTTCTTCCCGATCATGGGGTTTGCTTCCACCTTTCGGTAGATGAGATCCGGTTCTAGATGCTTCATCCCTATTGTCGGGATTTTTCTTGTCTTTTCTCGGATCCGCTTTCTTATCCTTTGAATTACCGGAATCTCCAGGTTCTTCCGGTCCAGGTGCTCCAACGGCGCAAGTAGCTGTTTTGCATAGGGCGGAGTTATCGTGCAACTTCCCTGATCGCTCTTGGGCTCGCTGTTGTTGTTTCAATGCTTTTCCTAGGAAAGCATACACCCCTTGGAGTTTTTCACCATTGGAGTACAAGTCATTGTTGAGGATGGCAAACGCTGCTTCCGCATTTTCTGCTGCGGTTTTGTATATTGGTTCGCCTCTGGCATCTTTGCCGTTTACCTGCATTTGCCAAGATGGGTTGTGAAACCTTTCTTTTGGCGGCAGTACTTCTGGTCTTACGATTCCGGGTAACCTTGTAGGTTTAATGCCAGATCTATTCTTTCTCTCGTATTCCTCGATTTCTACCTTCATGAGCTTGATGTCATCCTGGGTTTTTTTGGAGGTGTTCACGAGTTCTCAATAGATGTTGCTGTTTCCTTTGGAGAGCTTGTCTCCTGGCTTCTAGCACTTCAGGGGGTTCATGTAATCCCACTGGCGTTTGTAACAATTCCTGTTCTTCTTGCTCTGTCATTGGCGGAACAAGGATTTCTTTTGTTTTCTTCTCCGCAGGTTTTGTTCCGCTTGCATCTCCTACTTCCGGGCTTTCATCAGCTAGATCAACCAATTTCTTCTTCCGGAGTTTGTATTGGAGTTTTTTAGCGGCCTTGTTCTTTTTCTTGGAAGAGGGAGGTTTTTTAACATGTTCATCCTCTGTCAATTCCTTGACGTTGGGAAATATCGGAGAGGTTTCTCCATCTTCTCTCTCTTCCTCTGGCGGAGGGGTTTTAGGGCTTTCCTGACTGCCGGCGTCTGTGGTTTCAGCCGGTTTCGCCATTAGTACTTCATGGAATCCCTCTTGAAAAGATTTAACTTTTCTTTCGAAGGCGTCCACGTCTTCGTCTTCGGAATCAAAATCATCTGATCCGGTTTCTGACTCTAATCTCGCCTCAATGGCGGCTAGCACAGAGTCAGCTTCCGAGTTCATCCATGGATTGGCGGGTGTCGGATCTTCCACCTCTGTAGTGGGTTTGCTATTTTCTGCCTCTTGCACGGGATTACTTTCATCCGTGTTTTCGGCGAAAGTTGGATCGTCCACCTCTGTAGTGGGTGTGTTGCTTTCTGCCTCCTGCACGGGATTTCCGTCATCCGTGTTCTCGGCGAGTTCGGATTGCACCATATACCGATAAAGTGTGTATCACTTTTATGTCGGCGATCTGAGCAAAATCCGGGATCATAGTCATCTTCGACTGGGTACAGGGCGGGTGGGATAAATTTGCTTCCACCGCAAAACCCCACGGCCTCTGCAGTTAATCCGATAAAGATATTAGCAGATCCAATCGGTAACACGCAGGCACTTACCAGATGATTTTGCGCCGGTATGTAGGATCCGTTGTCGAGGAAGCGCCCGACGTCATTGTCGAACTCCAGGCTTCCGACAGTTATGGAACTGCCGATTCCGCCGAGTATCCCAGATCGGAACTTAACGCCTGACGTCGTTTGCCCCACGGTGGGCGCCAACTGTCGAGACATCGTAGTAGTTTTCATAGACGGGGGTGCCATGAGACTACGGGTAGAGACGTGGGGAAACAGGATCGCGTTAGTGACAAAGACACAAGATTTACCCAGGTTCGGTACGTCGTAATAATACGGCGTTCCTACTCCTGCAATCTCACTAATCAGGGCTAAAGCCTGTGTAAACAATTACAATGTGAGGTTAGGTTTAGCTACTCGCGGAGGATCAACTTCTCGGCGAGTTGGCCTATGGCTTCGTGTCTCTTGTTATCTCATCTCCCGTCCGGCTTTATATAATAGCCGGATTAGGGCATACAGAATAGGAAACCTAGAAGACTACGATAGCTAGCAACTTGGAAAGTAAGGAATCCGTCTTCTCCTCCAATCCAGATCACGTGGGCCGTGATCCGGTTCCTTCTAGAATCCGGCTTCTGCGCGTCAGCTTACTGGGCCGCCCAATGGACCATAGCCCACTACCAGTTGGGCCACCCTGGTAATCCGGCACTTTTGACTACCATCTGATATACCCCTATCAGTATATATCCGACAATGCTTGTGTAACATCCCTGATTTTTGGAAAACTCAAAAATCACAAAAATTTGAAACTTTTTGTTTTCATGTTTAGTAAGTCACCAAAAACCAAATGAGATGCAAGAAACAAAAGAAAACAATGCATGTTCTAATGTTTTGGAAATGAAAATCCAATATACTTCTATTCCATAAACCCTAAAGCATTTCAAAATAAATATTTCTACATAAATAAAATAATTCTTCTTAAGCAGACCCTTACACCAAACATGTTTTCAACCCAATTATGATCTTGAAAATATTTTTGATATATAAAAACTAGAGAATTGTTATCTCTAATATTTTTCTTCTTATCTCTAAAAAGGGTTTCACTATTATTGAAAACCCCAAAATAAATATAAGTTGGATCCTTGTTTTTCCAAGTGTTATGTCAATCAACAAAATAGTATAGTGCTATAAAAATAAATTGTTTATGAAAACAAGTAAGATACTTTGAGAAAACAATGTTTTCATTTGGGAAAACCTTTCTGCTTTTACTAAACCCCATTTCCAAATTTATTAAATAATTCTCTATGTTTGAAATATAACAAAAGGATACTAATTGTGGTTTCACTAATATGTTGAAAATATACAATATGAAAGTTCCTAAAAGGGTCTTAGAAAACAATAGTTGAACCATAGAAAATATTTCTAAAAATTGTTTTAATCATAAAAAAATTAATGTTTTCTATTAAGTGACTATCATTGTTTCTTCATATAAAAAAAACATGAAATATGAAAACCATTAAAAATGATTTTGGAAAATGTCATTTGATCACATTGATGTCTCTAATATTTTATTCAACCAATAATTTTCATTTATATAATTGATATTTTTAAAAAGGCATTAATATGCTATTAGTGAAATCATTTTTATTTCAAAATATAAAATAGCAAAACAAGTGTAAATGAATTTCAAAAATAGTATTTGATAGGTTTATTGTCTCTGAAATTTTATTTAATCAAAACCTCATTTTATTAATTTTCTAATTTAAAAATATACATTAAGTACTATTAGTAATTATTTAGATTTTCAAAAATATAAAAAGTGAAATGTGTTCAAAAGTTTATAATAATGTTCTAAACAGAAATATATTAATTTTACAAATTTTTAGAAATTTAAATGGGGTCATTTGGACTTGTATATTAATAGATATTAAAAAACAGAAAAAGAAAAATAAATGATGACGTATGATGACGTCATCACCTTCTTCCTCGTTTGGAAACTGCCATGGCCGTTTCGGCCGAAATTTGCGCCATCAAATCAAGGCCATTAAGGCCATTAAAATGATAACCGAAACCTCCCCCTTAAAGCCCTCCTCGGCCTTCCTCTTTCCCCTCTCCATTTTCTATCGATCACGCCACCTTTCCGTCTTGATTGCTCGCCGAAGTCCGCAGCTGCCGCCGCCGTCTTTGTTTGATTCCGGTGAGGAGAGTAAGTCCCCGAGCACACGACCACCTCCGTTCTCTTCCCCTTGTCCGTGTCCAAATCCTTATGTCGAGTATTCCGTGTTTTCTGCAGCACAGCGAGGAGATCGAGCTCGCCGGAGCCGTCCCGCACCGCCGCCTCGGGATTCTTCATGGCGCCATCGATTGGCGCGTCGCCAGAGATCACTGAGGACACCATCAATCTCGCCGTGTCGAGCTGCATCTTCTCGAGTCATCCCCGTCCGCGAAGACCTTCCCTAGCGCCGCCTCCATCCACGGCCGTGAGCTCTGCGCCGCCGTCGGCCATTTTCCGGCGAGGTATGAACCCTAGCAACCGTGCGCCGTTTGATTTGAATCGGAAGGCCTGGATTAAAACACCTTGCGAACCGGTATCGTCCAACCACAGTGCGCCACGTAGACGCCCAGTCAGCAGCGCGTTAAGTTCCTTATTTGCCGCTCGAGCAGCGCGTAACCGGCCCAGGCCCAGCACTTATCTGTCGCCCAGCGCAACAAATAGCAGCCCATTTTCTGTTTTTCTTCCGGAATAGAAAATGAAAATTTAATTTTGCAGATTAGCCCCTAGAACTTCAAATCATCATATCTTTTCAACCACTTGGTCAAATTTAGCAATCTTGGACTTTTTGAAAAGCCCTTGACATCTAGAAACTTTTAGCACTGGCCAAATTCAAATTTGACAAACTTAAAATTGTTCAAATTCAAATATGCTTGTTTGATGAAATTTGGCATAATTCAAATTCTACAAATCCAAAAATTGTAAATAAAATATATTTAGAAACCTTAGGATGTGTACTTTCATATCCTCTGTCCCAAAATAATATTTGAACAAATTAAAATTGAATTTAGAATTAAGTTGTCTATTTGAGTATTTTTGGCATAGATTAATTTGTATAAATAATTTCAATATAGTTCCTTTTGCAAAATTGTTCCATTTGATAACCTTGGACCAGAAAAACCTTGCCCAACCATTTTGGACACCCTTGGACCATGACCATGTATTTTAGCCAAAAATCCATCATAGTAGTTATTATGTCTTAAATTTTGTTTGTATTCTTTCTACCATTGTTTGTTATGTCCATTTGGAGCCAAGCCATGTCCTTAGAAAGTGCAAATCACATATAGCACCAAGTAGAAAAATTTAGTTTTCTATCTTCTCCACTTCCCCATTCTTGCTTCAAGAATTCACCAAGTCAGCAAAATGGAGATCAAGACTCAAGCACAAGAATGAAACTTCAATATCAACTTGGTGGCAAAATGAAGAGCTACAAGGAAGATCAATGAAAAAGTTTTGAAGAAAATACTTGGACTCCACACCTAGAAGAAACTCAAGGAAATACAAGTGTGAAGAAATTTAAAATAAAACATCTCCCCCTCTCTTCCTATCTTTCTTCTTACTTTCTTTCCAATTTGAGTTAGTGGTATTTGTGCCCATCCCATACCCAAACCAATTAGTGAAGTGAAAGCCCAGAAGAATTTATCAAGACCAAGAGAAGCACCACACCAAGGAAGGAAACAACTTAGATGGCATGATGATGATCTTCAAGAAGGCAATCACATGAGGACTAGAAGCTATCCACCCAAGTTGAAGAGTAACAAGTTATTTTTGTCCAACCATTGATCCAAATGGAAAACCCAAGACTTAGTAATATTTTTTCCCTTTGATGATGAAGTTAGTAGACCTACCCTAACCACAATGGGAAATACTAACATAGTCACTTTAATATTTTTTGAAGGTGAATATGACCAAATGTTTACAATGTATTACTATAGTTGAAGAAGTAATATGTTTATTCTTAGTGAACTCTTGGAACTTCCTCGACAAGTATGTTTATAATAAAGTTAGATCACATCAAGATCAACCTAGTCCATCCCAAGTAAACCCTTGGAAATCCCTTAACAAGTATGGAACCAAGAAAGAATAAATATTTCAAACCCAAACCTTGTCCTAACCAACTTGGTTAAGCCCCTTTTGATATGTTAGTTGCTTTTCTACACTTGTAGGTTTGTTTGTTAGGATGCTTGTTTATATGGTTTTGTGTTGTAAATGAATAGATTGTACGGAGAGCAACGATCTTTTGTGAAGAGAGTGTGATATCTTCACCAACTTCAACAAGGCAAGTAACACACCATCAACTACCCATTATTTTCTATATGCATTAGTTGATTTTGAGTAGTATGCATGATAGGGATTTTTAATAAGTTATATTATGCTATGCTATATCCTAGTAGTGTGTAGCCATCTCTTTTATCCTTGTTATTTATAGCCTTAGAACTTGATAGATGCTATGCACTGAGACAAATGATTTTTACTTGATGTTGTGGAAAAATTCTAAGTAACAACTTCAATGTACCACCTGGGTGGATTTGGTTGTTTGGCTGATGAGAGTTGAATGTCTCCCCGAGGGGTTGTTCACTTGAGGAATGCCACCCAGGAACAAAGTGATTATGATGTTCCCCAAGTTTAGATTGCTTCCAGTGCAGCCTTTAGTCATATGGGCTCTGTCTTGATTGATTAAGTTGCGAGGGTTCAGCCTGGGCTTGACAAGCAGATGTAGCATAATTATAGGTGGAACGGGTCTTGCCATTAGGTTGAATTCTTGCTTCTGAAAGATCTCGTCTCAATATTCTCCTTTCCTTAATACACTCAGGGTGTATAGGATGTTTGGGCTGATTTGGGTCTGAAGGTGAAAGTGCACAAGCTCTGCAGAGTCAACAAACTAAGATCTTATCCGTGTCCCCGGTTATGGACAACTATGAGCAGTTGGACAAGGAAGGACGGAAGAATCACATCACCATTTTCAAAAAGTAAAATTTGACCAAGTGAACAGTAGTTGTGGTGCTTGGATTTCAGTCCAATGATGCCACCCTTTGAAAAGAAAAGTTTGTTTTACAAAAGTGATAGGAGAAAACTGGCTTTATGCAAACTTAGCCAAAACTCCACTCAGCCAAATAAGCATGTAGACTTAGTCTTGCCATTTATATCCACCATAGTGTTACTTGCCAATACATTAAATTGTATTGACTCCCTTGTGGCTGCATATTCCATATTGCAGATATTTCTGAAGACGAGTGAGGATTTCGTTTAGGATCTCGAGACTATCGCCAACATGTTTTGCCTGTGGCACATGAAGAAGATGGGCTCAATGTTGTACCTTGTTTTCCGCTGTATTTCTTTCTTTCTGCTAGTCTTCTAAGACTATGCAAGTTGTAATCCTATTTTGTAAAGACTGGATCATGCGATGTAATAGAATTTGATGCATTTGCATGATATTTCATTTTGTACTGTGGTGCTAGCAATTGATCCAGGGACTAGCACAATAACACAGGTATTCCATCTTTATAAAAAGTTGGGATGCTACAAAATGGTATCAGAGCATTGTGTTGCCTGTAGGATTCGAGACCCTAAGTTTGGATTAGAATAGGAAAAGCCATAGGAATAAAAATATACTATCTATTAACTACTCCACAAAGGAATCTTTTATATCTTCATTTCTACTCGTACTCCTTTCCATGGTACATTTCTAATGTATACTCTTATCTGTAGATGACCAACATCATTGAATCACTCAAGAAAGGACCAATGATGACCATGACCCTGGAGTGTGACACTGATTTTCCAAGAGCATTGACGGATCTCATGTTAATCATGGGATTTGAAGGACCAGCAGTCTACTGGGGTTTTCCCTACATTGATGAGGAAGATGATCTTGAATATTGGTGGGTGCAGATTCATCTGTACATGAACAAGGAGTACAACCACAAGAAGGGAGGAGATTGCATGCTTACCAACAAGGAGGTGCATTTGACATTCTTTGATTCAGCAAGAAGTGCTGCATGGAGGGCTATTGAAGAACTTACTGAGAGACTCAAGTGGAGACTTCACAACACTAAGAAGATTCTCAAGGAAGCTGAAGAAGAGATCAAAACTCTTGAAAAAGAGATTTCAATGTACAAGAACACGGAGATCATCGTGAAGACTGAGTATTGAAGACCTCTCATGAGGAATAAAAAGTTGTTGCCCTGCCTTGAATAGTAGACCACCATGAGATGTAACAAAGTTGTGAGACACGATTAGTGTATTGATCATATCAATGAGTGTGGTATGACAATATTAGTATTTTCTAAAAAACTATGTTGTTTGGTGTGATGAATGTGTTGCTATATGTTTGTTAAGTGTTGTTTGTAAGATGAGTTTCCTTGTTCTGCTGTGTTTGGATAGGAACCTTCTTAGATCCTTTCTAACCTTTACTCATCTTACCTAAAACCTCAAAACAGATGCCTAGCCATAATGCCAACAACCCGGAGAACTCAATAGCAATGCAGATGTTACTAGAAGCTCAAACTCAGCTGATACAACTGATGATCCAGAACCAAGCAAGCCACCCCAATATGGAGTTAACCCCAGGAATGCAACAAGTGTTGGATACTCAATCACAGATAGTGAAGATGATGTCCCAAAACTTGGCCAATAGTAAAGACAATCAGCCTTTGATAACTAGAGATAACCAGGAGATAGAAGAAGAAATGTTTTCAACACCCAAAGCCTGCAAATCTTGTGGAGAGATAGGACACTATTCCAAAGATTGTCCTGATGAGTGGCCCCATGGTGATGTAAACAACTCAATTGAAGGATACTTCACTCAAGTTACATGTTTTCTGTGTGAAGGGACAACACATGTTCCAACACAATGTCCACTTTACCCCATGGTACAACAAGTTGGACAACAAGCCAAAATGGAAATGCTTAGTGCAATCCAAGAGAACTTAGGAAAACAGAAGTGAAGGGAAAACACAAGCTGGATACTTTTCAGATGGACCATGTCAAGATAGATACTGGAGCCAAGACTACACCACATCCATATTCATCCAAACACTCCACCAAGAATTGCTATTCTTGTGAAGAAGATGGACATTTGTCTAGAAATTGTCCCAACAAGAAACCCAGACCTTCAACCAACATAGTTGAATATACTGGGCAGCAATATGAAGATATGATGGCCAATTTAACTCCACCAAGGAAGAAGAAGAAACTTCAGAAGAACCCCAATCCTGTCTATAGAGACATCAACCAAGTGACTTGCTTCAGATGCAGAGATAAAGGACACTATGCAAATGGATGCCCTCAAAGGGAGAAGGAAGGAAAGATGACTTTCTGAAAGAAGGAATCTTAGGCAAAGTTTTATGTTGAAAATAAATATATTCTCCCTAGAAGTTCTTCTAGTGTAATAAACCACAATGAATGTCTGAGAAAATGTATTCCCATTATAATGAGATGATGTTGTGAAATCCTCTCAACTTGATCTTTTGATTGACCCAAAGAGTGACCCCTCAGTGTCAAAGGTAGTTCAACAGATCTATGTTGGTCTACAGCTCTACCACGAAGGAAAGTTCTACTCAAGCAAATCTCAAATCAATCTACACTCCAAACTAATGAATTTAGACTACCCACAAAAGTTTCTTTTAAGGGTGGTAGCCCACCCAGTTGTTTTGGAATCCAATTACCCAAATCTTTCTTTCTAACCTTCCCAAATCTCGGGACGAGATTTCTTTTAAGGGTGGTAGTCTGTAACATCCCTGATTTTTGGAAAACTCAAAAATCACAAAAATTTGAAACTTTTTGTTTTCATGTTTAGTAAGTCACCAAAAACCAAATGAGATGCAAGAAACAAAAGAAAACAATGCATGTTCTAATGTTTTGGAAATGAAAATCCAATATACTTCTATTCCATAAACCCTAAAGCATTTCAAAATAAATATTTCTACATAAATAAAATAATTCTTCTTAAGCAGACCCTTACACCAAACATGTTTTCAACCCAATTATGATCTTGAAAATATTTTTGATATATAAAAACTAGAGAATTGTTATCTCTAATATTTTTCTTCTTATCTCTAAAAAGGGTTTCACTATTATTGAAAACCCGAAAATAAATATAAGTTGGATCCTTGTTTTTCCAAGTGTTATGTCAATCAACAAAATAGTATAGTGCTATAAAAATAAATTGTTTATGAAAACAAGTAAGATACTTTGAGAAAACAATGTTTTCATTTGGGAAAACCTTTCTGCTTTTACTAAACCCCATTTCCAAATTTATTAAATAATTCTCTATGTTTGAAATATAACAAAAGGATACTAATTGTGGTTTCACTAATATGTTGAAAATATACAATATGAAAGTTCCTAAAAGGGTCTTAGAAAACAATAGTTGAACCATAGAAAATATTTCTAAAAATTGTTTTAATCATAAAAAAATTAATGTTTTCTATTAAGTGACTATCATTGTTTCTTCATATAAAAAAAAAATCATGAAATATGAAAACCATTAAAAATGATTTTGGAAAATGTCATTTGATCACATTGATGTCTCTAATATTTTATTCAACCAATAATTTTCATTTATATAATTGATATTTTTAAAAAGGCATTAATATGCTATTAGTGAAATCATTTTTATTTCAAAACATAAAATAGCAAAACAAGTGTAAATGAATTTCAAAAATAGTATTTGATAGGTTTATTGTCTCTGAAATTTTATTTAATCAAAACCTCATTTTACTAATTTTCTAATTTAAAAATATACATTAAGTACTATTAGTAATTATTTAGATTTTCAAAAATATAAAAAGTGAAATGTGTTCAAAAGTTTATAATAATGTTCTAAACAGAAATATATTAATTTTACAAATTTTTAGAAATTTAAATGGGGTCATTTGGACTTGTATATTAATAGATATTAAAAAACAGAAAAAGAAAAATAAATGATGACGTATGATGACGTCATCACCTTCTTCCTCGTTTGGAAACTGCCATGGCCGTTTCGGCCGAAATTTGCGCCATCAAATCAAGGCCATTAAGGCCATTAAAATGATAACCGAAACCTCCCCCTTAAAGCCCTCCTCGGCCTTCCTCTTTCCCCTCTCCATTTTCTGTCGATCACGCCACCTTTCCGTCTTGATTGCTCGCCGAAGTCCGCAGCTGCCGCCGCCGTCTTTGTTTGATTCCGGTGAGGAGAGTAAGTCCCCGAGCACACGACCACCTCCGTTCTCTTCCCCTTGTCCGTGTCCAAATCCTTATGTCGAGTATTCCGTGTTTTCTGCAGCACAGCGAGGAGATCGAGCTCGCCGGAGCCGTCCCGCACCGCCGCCTCGGGATTCTTCACGGCGCCATCGATTGGCGCGTCGCCAGAGATCACTGAGGACACCATCAATCTCGCCGTGTCGAGCTGCATCTTCTCGAGTCATCCCCGTCCGCGAAGACCTTCCCTAGCGCCGCCTCCATCCACGGCCGTGAGCTCTGCGCCGCCGTCGGCCATTTTCCGGCGAGGTATGAACCCTAGCAACCGTGCGCCGTTTGATTTGAATCGGAAGGCCTGGATTAAAACACCTTGCGAACCGGTATCGTCCAACCACAGTGCGCCACGTAGACGCCCAGTCAGCAGCGCGTTAAGTTCCTTATTTGCCGCTCGAGCAGCGCGTAACCGGCCCAGGCCCAGCACTTATCTGTCGCCCAGCGCAACAAATAGCAGCCCATTTTCTGTTTTTCTTCCGGAATAGAAAATGAAAATTTAATTTTGCAGATTAGCCCCTAGAACTTCAAATACTCATATCTTTTCAACCACTTGGTCAAATTTAGCAATCTTGGACTTTTTGAAAAGCCCTTGACATCTAGAAACTTTTAGCACTGGCCAAATTCAAATTTGACAAACTTAAAATTGTTCAAATTCAAATATGCTTGTTTGATGAAATTTGGCATAATTCAAATTCTACAAATCCAAAAATTGTAAATAAAATATATTTAGAAACCTTAGGATGTGTACTTTCATATCCTCTGTCCCAAAATAATATTTGAACAAATTAAAATTGAATTTAGAATTAAGTTGTCTATTTGAGTATTTTTGGCATAGATTAATTTGTATAAATAATTTCAATATAGTTCCTTTTGCAAAATTGTTCCATTTGATAACCTTGGACCAGAAAAACCTTGCCCAACCATTTTGCACACCCTTGGACGATGACCATGTATTTTAGCCAAAAATCCATCATAGTAGTTATTATGTCTTAAATTTTGTTTGTATTCTTTCTACCATTGTTTGTTATGTCCATTTGGAGCCAAGCCATGTCCTTAGAAAGTGCAAATCACATATAGCACCAAGTAGAAAAATTTAGTTTTCTATCTTCTCCACTTCCCCATTCTTGCTTCAAGAATTCACCAAGTCAGCAAAATGGAGATCAAGACTCAAGCACAAGAATGAAACTTCAATATCAACTTGGTGGCAAAATGAAGAGCTACAAGGAAGATCAATGAAAAAGTTTTGAAGAAAATACTTGGACTCCACACCTAGAAGAAACTCAAGGAAATACAAGTGTGAAGAAATTTAGAATAAAACATCTCCCCCTCTCTTCCTATCTTTCTTCTTACTTTCTTTCCAATTTGACTTAGTGGTATTTGTGCCCATCCCATACCCAAACCAATTAGTGAAGTGAAAGCCCAGAAGAATTTATCAAGACCAAGAGAAGCACCACACCAAGGAAGGAAACAACTTAGATGGCATGATGATGATCTTCAAGAAGGCAATCACATGAGGACTAGAAGCTATCCACCCAAGTTGAAGAGTAACAAGTTATTTTTGTCCAACCATTGATCCAAATGGAAAACCCAAGACTTAGTAATATTTTTTCCCTTTGATGATGAAGTTAGTAGACCTACCCTAACCACAATGGGAAATACTAACATAGTCACTTTAATATTTTTTGAAGGTGAATATGACCAAATGTTTACAATGTATTACTATAGTTGAAGAAGTAATATGTTTATTCTTAGTGAACTCTTGGAACTTCCTCGACAAGTATGTTTATAATAAAGTTAGATCACATCAAGATCAACCTAGTCCATCCCAAGTAAACCCTTGGAAATCCCTTAACAAGTATGGAACCAAGAAAGAATAAATATTTCAAACCCAAACCTTGTCCTAACCAACTTGGTTAAGCCCCTTTTGATATGTTAGTTGCTTTTCTACACTTGTAGGTTTGTTTGTTAGGATGCTTGTTTATATGGTTTTGTGTTGTCAATGAATAGATTGTACGGAGAGCAACGATCTTTTGTGAAGAGAGTGTGATATCTTCACCAACTTCAACAAGGCAAGTAACACACCATCAACTACCCATTATTTTCTATATGCATTAGTTGATTTTGAGTAGTATGCATGATAGGGATTTTTAATAAGTTATATTATGCTATGCTATATCCTAGTAGTGTGTAGCCATCTCTTTTATCCTTGTTATTTATAGCCTTAGAACTTGATAGATGCTATGCACTGAGACAAATGATTTTTACTTGATGTTGTGGAAAAATTCTAAGTAACAACTTCAATGTACCACCTGGGTGGATTTGGTTGTTTGGCTGATGAGAGTTGAGTGTCTCCCCGAGGGGTTGTTCACTTGAGGAATGCCACCCAGGAACAAAGTGATTATGATGTTCCCCAAGTTTAGATTGCTTCCAGTGCAGCATTTAGTCATATGGGCTCTGTCTTGATTGATTAAGTTGCGAGGGTTCAGCCTGGGCTTGACAAGCAGATGTAGCATAATTATAGGTGGAACGGGTCTTGCCATTAGGTTGAATTCTTGCTTCTGAAAGATCTCGTCTCAATCTTCTCCTTTCCTTAATACACTCAGGGTGTATAGGATGTTTGGGCTGATTTGGGTCTGAAGGTGAAAGTGCACAAGCTCTGCAGAGTCAACAAACTAAGATCTTAGCCGTGTCCCCGGTTATGGACAACTATGAGCAGTTGGACAAGGAAGGACGGAAGAATCACATCACCATTTTCAAAAAGTAAAATTTGACCAAGTGAACAGTAGTTGTGGTGCTTGGATTTCAGTCCAATGATGCCACCCTTTGAAAAGAAAAGTTTGTTTTACAAAAGTGATAGGAGAAAACTGGCTTTATGCAAACTTAGCCAAAACTCCACTCAGCCAAATAAGCATGTAGACTTAGTCTTGCCATTTATATCCACCATAGTGTTACTTGCCAATACATTAAATTGTATTGACTCCCTTGTGGCTGCATATTCCATATTGCAGATATTTCTGAAGACGAGTGAGGATTTCGTTTAGGATCTCGAGACTATCGCCAACATGTTTTGCCCGTGGCACATGAAGAAGATGGGCTCAATGTTGTACCTTGTTTTCCGCTGTATTTCTTTCTTTCTGCTAGTCTTCTAAGACTATGCAAGTTGTAATCCTATTTTGTAAAGACTGGATCATGCGATGTAATAGAATTTGATGCATTTGCATGATATTTCATTTTGTACTGTGGTGCTAGCAATTGATCCAGGGACTAGCACAATAACACAGGTATTCCATCTTTATTAAAAGTTGGGATGCTACAGCTTGTATTGTGTTGGCGCTCTACCAAAGTGATGAACTCGATGGCCCTCTTTTGAGTCTCACTCTTCCTCTTGAAGAAATACACCCAACAATATCTTTAATAGTCATCCACAATCACCAAGCAATACTTTTTTTCCTCCAAGACTATCATATATGATAGGGGACCAAATAGGTCCAAGTGAATGAACTCGAGGTTTCTTGAGGCGGTGATGTTTGTCTTGGTGGGGTGAGCTTCTCCATGTTGCTTTCCAAGAACGCAAGATCTACACACACGATCTTTGGCAAACTTAGCATTCGTTAGTCCTATAACATGATTGCCACTTTGAAGGTCATGCAACATCCTCATATTGGTGTGAGCTAGCCGGCGATGCCATAGCCAACCGACATCAACTTTAGCCATTAGGAATGTCGCGGCACACGTGTCTCCTTTAGAGAAGTCCACTACATACATGACATTCTCAACATGCCCAACAAAGGATACTTTAAGAGTCATCTCCCAAGTGACAATCACATTCTCTTTATTAAAGAACGAGGTAAAACCACTTTTTGCAAGTTGAAGAACCGCGGTGAGATTGTAACCAAGGGACTCGACTAGGAGAACATTCTCAATTGATAAATCATTTGAGATAGCTACCTTTCCTTGTCCCAATACCTTTAGCTGGGAGTTATCACCGATAGTGACGCAACTGAGATGAGGTAATGGAGGATTAAGATCACTCATTGCTTCCTTGCTTCCGGTCATATGTTGGGATGCACCACTATCCATCGTCCATTTGCCCGACCCGGAAGCACTTCCCTATAATAGATTAGTGTCTTGATTTAGGTACCCATCGTTGAATGGGTCCTCTTTTGTTAGCAACAGAGGTCTTTGGAACCCAAATAGTCCAATGATAGTCATCACCATAAGAAGTACCAACATATTTAGCATACACATGACCATCTCTAGATTTCATAAGAACATAAGATGGATTATATTTTCCGGCAAAGTCATTATGAGTGGTGCTCCCCCTAGAGGTCTCACTGCCCACAATGGTGTTGGTCTCCTTTTCTTTGACCACCTCTCCCTCTTTCACAAATTTCACTCCTTGTGAGGAAGAGGTGACTTTCTTCTTGTTCTTCATTTACTTTTTCTTTGACTTAGCTACATAGCCAAGTCCCTCCTTTCCATTCTTGACTCTTTGAGGAACCACCTCATTGAGAGTCTTCTCACTTCCTACAAGATTAGTTGCACCACAATAATTGCTAGGCAAAGTACTAATGCTAGTAGATAAAAAGGACACAACTTGCTTATTTGATTGTTGAGCTAGGAGATTGTCACGAGATTTGGTTAACTTGTCATGAATTTCTTTAAGAGACGTGAACTTCTTTTCTAGTTTTTCATGACGAGCAACAAGTTCCTCGTGAGAAATTCCTAGCTTCAAATCTTCATTTTGAAGTGCTTTAACAAGAGCAAGAGATTGTTCATTATCTTTCCTAAGCTTAGAGACACTCATAGAAAAAGTCTCTTCAAGACTAGATAATTTCTCCTCAAGGGAGGATCTAATGGAACGTTCATTTTCAAGAGCCTTTTCAAGCTCTTTATCATTTCAAGAGTGACCTCCATGACTTTCCAAGGTCATGATAATTTCCTCCTTTTCATCTACAAGAGAGTTAGCATCATCAAGTTTCCGCAAAAGGGCATTCACTTTCTCCTTAGTCTCACCTTTTAGGCTAGCTAACCAAATGCCTCGCTCCTTTGCGTCACTATCCTCCTCACAAACATTTTCAACACAATACAATAATTAAGGAGGGTTAGTGAGAATGGTTTTGGAGTTGGGAGAGCATACCGAAGTGGATTTTTCCATAAGACATGTTGGTCGGATAGCCGCAATCTCATTGGGGGATTCGAATAGAGAGACCGATGGAGATGAGGCGGTAGCTATGGCAACATGGGCCACACCTACCACTTTATCTTCTCCTTCATTTCCGGAGATATAG
The DNA here is from genome assembly GCA_028641055.1 of Alopecurus myosuroides. Classification (NCBI taxonomy): domain Eukaryota; kingdom Viridiplantae; phylum Streptophyta; class Magnoliopsida; order Poales; family Poaceae; genus Alopecurus; species Alopecurus myosuroides. The sequence continues at coordinate 341,821,754 of CM054059.1, forward strand.
GTTTCCAACACCGCCCCTTCTTGAATGTAAAGAGCCCTTGGCACTCTTCCAGCAAAGTTCTTGTTTTGTGGAGCCTTGGCCTTGTTCTTGCGGACTAGCTTGCCTTCATTTTCTTCTCTTGGCTCAAAAGGGTACTCCTTCACGAAATGATTTCCACTTCCACAATTGTAGCATGTCCTTGGTCGCTCCCCCTTCTTCTTGTAGTTCTTGTTTCGTGGAGGTCTTGGAGAGCCGGCCTTGTGAGCTTCCCATCTCTTCCAATATCCGTGCATAGCAAGGGCAATGCACTTATGAGCGCTGGTGTAAGTGTCCTCATAGTCTTCCTCATCATCCTCCTCCTCTTCAACTTCTTCAACTCGATCCATTGCCTTTGATTTCAATGCAATATTGGGTGACTTTCCCATTCTTCTTGAGCGAGCGAGAGCATCATACGCACTCTTGTGCGATAGGGATATGGCGATGAATTCACTAAGAACACCAATGGAGTTGAGGGAATTGTAGTATGCTCTTGTCCGTATGCTAGTGGAGAGGTTCTTCTCGAAAGGTAATTGCTTTGATAAACTTCCTCTTTATCCACTCATCGGAGATCTCTTCTTTTCCAAAGTCCCTCAATTTATTGGCAAGGGTGACAACTCTCTTATATAGCTCCTCGGGGGACTCATCCTCTTGCATAACAAAGTTCTCGGACTTGTCAATGGCCACATCATACTTGTATGATTGGATACTAGCATTGCTTTGAAACAAAGTTTCAAGCTTGTCCCATGCTTCCTTGCCGGTCTTGCAACCTTGAATGTGAGTGAGATGCTCCCTTGGAAGAGCCTTTTGAATGATGACAAGAGCGGTCTTGTTGAGTTGAATTTACACATCCTCCCTAGGAGTCAAGTTTCTTGGGTCATGGGGATGGAACCCATGAATCACACTCCTCCACAAGGCGGTGCACAAGCCAGAAATATGTGACTCCATTTCAAACATCCAAGAAGAGAATTCATTAGTGTTAAGCATGGAGGAAGTCCAACATTAAGAATGTGTGGCATTGAAACTATTGGATGGATGGAGTCATAATTTTGAGATGGACCCCGAACCATTAGCCGTTTGAGACTTGGAGCCTCCGGAATTCTCCTTTGCCTTAGCCTTTTGTGTGGCTTTCTCCTTGGCTTTGGCAATGTTGTCTTCGACTTCGGTATCATCCGGAATAGTTTCCTCTTCCGAACTATCTGCATCGGAGACATGGGGAGAATCCGCGTGCCCCTTAGGTTTACCCATCATGTTCTCCAATATCCTATTGATGGAGGAAACCTCCGAACCAAAACTAGAGCTAACCTTGGACAATTGGGTTTGAATGGTCACAACCATTGTCTATAGGTTAGCTATAGTATCGGCCATTTTGGAGAGCTCCTCCTTAGAGGATTCGGGATCATCTCTGTTGGCCATGATGCTCTTAGGCGGTTAAGCCCGATATAAGAGTCGAGGCTCTAATACCAATTGAAAGTACACAATGGTCAACTAGAGAGGGGGGGGGGGTGAATAGGTGACCTACAAATTTTAATCCTCTTTCACTTTTAAATGGGCTTGAGCAAGTAAACAACTTGGTTATCTAGATGTGAAACTAGGTAGACACCCTATGTGATAAGACACAAGTACGCAACCGAAGTAATATGCAAGGCACAAGATATCCACAAGTGAAAACACGGAGATGAGGATATGTTTCCCGTAGTTCCTTCTTAAAAGAAGTATGTCTACATTGGAGAGGTGGGGAGCCACCTAGGCGCTCCTCAATAGCACGGTTGTGGACACCTTGTTCTCCTTGAGATTCTCCGGTGAGGGAGATTCTCGTTTCCACTATGAGGTCGACTTGAAGGCGTTGACCAAACCTTTACAAGGAGGTTGAGGCTACTCCACAAGTGAGATGGAGCCTCTCAAAAATCCGAAGCTTCTTTCTACAAGGTGGAAGCTACAAGCACTAGGGTTTCTCCAGGATGAAAAAGCAACCAAGATATTTACAAGATCCCAAGGGTTATGGTATGGGAAAACAATTTTTGGCTTGGTAGAAAGGTAGATCTAGGCCTCCTCCATCAAATCCTTTAAGGGCATCGAGTTTGGTTGGAGGAGGAGGGAGATCTGGGTGTTTTGAGCTCTTGAACAATGGAGGGGAGAGAGGAATGCACGAACTAGCTGTCTAGAGGAAGAAGACAACTATTTATAGCCTCCTCCAAGATCTGACCGTTGCTGCTCTCTAGGGGCGGAATATTCCGGTGTAAGTACCATAAATTTCTGGGGCTGCCAGGCCGGATATTTAAAATCTCCGGGGGACGAAATATTGAAAAATCCGGGGCCGGAAAATTCCGGCCAAACATCCGCCCCCATCTCTGCAAGCTGGCAGCAACAGCGTATTCGAATTTTTGCTAAGGACCAAGAGGCCGGATATTTGCCTCGGAAATTTCTGGGAAAATTTCCGCCCCATCTTCTGCGAGCGGGCACCAGCGACACCTCCAAATTATTCTAAGGACCAAGGTGCCGGATATTTGCCCCGAAAATTTCCGGGCAAATTTCCGCCCCATCTTCCGCGACCGGGCAGCTGGAGGCCAGTGACTTCATCGTTTGCAGCCTCGAGAGGGCCGGAATATTCCGGGGCTGAGTCTGTAATTTCCGACCTTTACCCTCCGGAAATTTCGGTCAAGAATCCTGAATAATCCGGCTGCAGTTTTTCTTCTTCAGAAAACCTTTGTGTATATTCTCGAGAATATCATCGTGAATTGTATGTGAGGCCAACTATAGACACTTAAACCATAGGGTTAGTAATCATACCCGCGTTGTTATCAACACCAAAATCATTAGAGGAGACATGAGCTTTCAATCTCCCCCCTTTTGGTGAGTGATGACAACACAGGTATTTGCATAGTGATAATCTAACAATGCGATAGGAAATAGAACATCACAGATAATCATAACTAGGAGACATGCCTCCCAATAATATAAGTTCATGAATAGGAAATCCATGAACAAACGGTCACGAATAAAACGAAGTTCGAAAAGCACAAGAGATAAAAAAACAGCAGCCCACCCTAGCAAATCCCGCGATCTCTAGATCTCCTCCCCCTTTGGTGTCAGGATACCAAAAAGAGAGAAGGATGGACTACGTCCCAAGGAACAAGCTCTAGGCCATGGCATCATCATGATCATCCTCAGCATGCTCGGTGTTGTCTTCCTCCTCACTAGGAGTGGCACATCAACTTTAGAAACATGGTAGAACCACTCAATTCATCAAGCATGTCTTCCAAACGTGGTATAGGGTGTCTATAACAAATTGTAATGTTATTAATAGCCCTACAATCAGTACACATGCGTGATGAACCATCTTTCTTAGGTACCAATAATATAGGAACAACACATGGACTAAGAGACTCACGAATATAACCTTTGTCGAATAGTTCTTGAATTTGTCGTTCTATCTCTTTAGTCTCCTCAGGATTGGTACGATAGGATGCACGATTTGGGAGTGAAGCTCGAGGAATCAAATCAATTTGATGCTCTATTCCTCTAACGGGTGGAAGCCCCGGTGGTATGTCTTGTGGTTAAACGTCCACATACTCCTGCAAAACGTTAGCAACAACATGTGGCAAAGAGGGAAGCATATCCTCAAAAGAAAACAGTACCTGTTTGCAAACTATTGCAGAACAAACAGAAGTATTCACATCTAATTCCGAAATATCAGATTTGGTAGCAAGTAAACTAGGATATTTCAAACGAATTTCATTTGCAACTTTAGGAGCAGATTTAGTAGAACTCTTAGGTGGCATAACCTCACTAGCAACAATCTGATTCCCACTCTTTTGAGTCTCCTGAGTTTTTGCTGTACTAGCTCTAGCAATATCATCTTTTAAAATATATTCAGGAGACATGGGTTTAAGACCAATTTTCTTTCCATCATGCACAAGTGTATATTTATTAGTTTTACCATTATAAACAGATTCTTTATCAAATTGCCATGCTCTACCAAGTAACAACGAACAAGCTAGACGCTAAGACCAGCGGTGAATCGGTAGATGGCGGCGGAAGTTTGGTGGTTGGCAGATGGTGTATGCAAGTGTGCAAGTCGATGCGGCGGCGATGACAATATGTGATCAGAACTCAAAACTCTACAGGAACTAGACGCTAAGACCAGCAAGTTGACACGACGATGCAGACGTAAACACAATGATGCAATACTAAAAATAAATGCGACATGCACAGACTGGTTGTAGCACGGGATGATCTAACCCTAAATATTTTTTGGCTTTTTCATGGATTGTAGGTATTAAGATGCAATCTAATCTTGGAAAGCAGGAAAATCTCACCGATCAACCTGAAATCTGATACCACTTGATAGGGGAAAGGTAGTCCGATCTTTCGATGAGATGCATTACGTCGATTATGGTGGAGTTCGACCTTGGCGATGTGACTACTACACACACGTACACATCGCCAATGCAATCACTAAACCAATCTCCGGGAGTTACCAATCCTGCAGAAGCACGATCAGCCTGACCAAGTGGTCTAGTTCTACCTGCAATCGAGGAACAAGTAAGAACAATTATTGCAATCAAATTGCGGACGAAAGATGAGCTTTATTGAATGGTGGGATTCTACAAGTGCGTAGTACAGGAGGTCTAGCCGACACTCGTGCCTATGGCGAAAACTAGCAATGTAGAGTTCTTTTTAACTAAACAAAATCCGAGTCTAAACGAAGCCCTAATGGCGGTATTTATGGGGGAAAAGAGAGGAAATTCGTGATCCCATGGGTGGGCCATGAATCCTAGTCTATCTCTCTTTCCCTTACTAATACAGACTCTAAAAACTGCCCATGAAGGGGTATGACGAAAATACATGGGCCTGGCCCGAAAATAGAGGTGACGCATCACCATATAAGTCTATGGATGAATTTCTTATAGATGTATCATGAATATTTCGTCCAAGACTTCATTCTTCATTACGGTGACTCCATGCTACTGTCATCTCCATCCGTGGAGTCATCATCTCCATCTCTTTCACTCCTGCTGCCATCTCCATCAACGTACATGCTCCAAAGCTTATCCCTCTCATCCATGCTAGGTCCATCATTCATAAGAGAGACAAACACATTTGATTTAAGAAGTATCATATTATCATGTATATTAGGAACAACTTGTAGAAACGAAAGTACCTGATTATTAAGTTGACGTGCATGAGCTCTAGTCATAGGTCCTTGCATGTGCGGTGGTGTAGTGTTTGCGGTTGCATCCATAGTAGGGATGTTCTAATCATGTACGCATATCACCAATTCTACGAGTACGATGGCAACGATGTTGAGGACGACGATGGTATGTTACCGATGAGCGTACAATTATATAGGTATTCGCGGTATGACGTGAAGCGGACAATTCCAGTTTGTTTGATCCGCTTCGCGTGTAGGCGCAAACGGCTGGGTCCACTTTGAAGCATCGACCAGACTCTCGATGCTGTTCAAACTTGGCTAGGTGACTCCCTGGACTTGTTTGTGGTGAGGTGAAGTGTTGTGCCGACAGTCTCGCGACAGTTCATTACGTGTGGCTACCATAGTGCATCCCTGCTGGGTTAAATCTTTTCGAAAAGGCGTATCGTCCGTGCTTATGTGACGATCTTGGAGAAAGTGCTGGCTAACAATAGTCATATAACTTATACCTAATAACATTTGTTAACCTTTCTGATAACGAGATTACAATTTCAACATGTGTGAGTTTTCCTCGGGTTACCTCCTGGCATTGGTTGAGGGGGGTTAACCCTGGATGGGTATTGTTCTTGGTCAGTAGTTGTAGTTGTTTCAACACACTCTCTCATCCCTTTCTAATAGACGGAAGTTTTAGCGTGTCTCTATAAGTTGTTAGTGTAGCTTGCCACTTCAACCACGAACCCCTTCTCCCGGAATTCAAAGCATTGATAGGTTGTGAAGTGTTTTTCATACTTACTAGTACTGCATATCTTGCCAGTACTTTACCGTGTTGATCCCTTCGGGGCTGCATATTCCAAAATGCAGTCAACATGTGTGAAATCTGACGACGTTAGCTTGGGAATCCCTCCGGTTTGGCCTAGGCAGGAGTTGCACGCCATCGGTTATCTTCAGGACTCTTAGTCCCATTTGTATCTTATCCGTAGTCGGATACTATTTCGTTTTTCGCTGTTATTTGGATCTTTGTATTGTATTAGTTGTATTCTTGACTCGTTCCAAAACATAGAAGAAACACTGGAGGACGCCAACCTTGACACTAATGTGGTGGTTCGTTATGCCACACAACCTATAGGTGGAGATGCTCCATATTGGTGAAGGATTCACATCACAATTGATAACACAAGGGGTGAAGATCGACATATATAGATCTACGCATGGCTCTAGTGATACCAAGTTGAATATCCACACCTATTTTCTAGCTATTCTGAATCTCAGGACGAGATTCATCCTAAGGGTTTTAGTCTGTAACATTCCAATTTTACATTTGTAATGTTTTGCATTTAGAGCATATGCATATCATGACATCATTTCAAAACTTGCATTCGAGTGTTGCATTTTAAACCCCAAAACAAAATCATGTTTTAAAAAGCCTAAATCCTCCTATAAGGCGTTTATAAGCCAAAAGATATTTGCATATTTTATTTTTCTCAAAATCACTTAATAATAATCAAATATGATAGAGTTTCAAATTTCAAAATTTTAGAAATTTGTTTGACTCGATTCCGAGTTGTATTTTAAAATCTATGAAAGTTTTGAGAAAAACATAAAAAGTTAAGGAAAAAAAATAACAAAACCATCCCACTAGTGGGCCGACCCAGCCAGCACAAGGCCACCACCAGCAGGCCGATGCGGGAAGCAACACGGACACAAACACGTACGCTCGCAGGCAAATCCGGTTTTTCTGACCTATCTCCCTTCAAATTCGAATATCTCTTCGTTAGAGGGACGAAATTCAAATCCGTTTGTTTTGACTTGTTCCTTACCCCAAGGGGAAACTTTCCACCGACCTCCCCACCCATAAATACGTCAGCCTCGGCCGTGAGGTCGCCCCAAAATCAAAACTTCAATTTCAGATCTGTTTCTTAGTATTTTTCTTGCCACAGTCCGTGAGTTGCTCGGTTGACGTTCAAGTATTCGTGAGTTTTAGATATCGTCGATACCGATCCATTCCAAGAAACCTCACCTCTTTTCATCCACCACAGCCGGAAAATTTTGCATTCTACTCTCTGAGATCTGAATCAGGAAAAGTTCAATAACTCTTAACTCGTTTGTCCGTTTTTGTTCAACTTTTTATTGTAGTTGCATCTCATCAATTATCTACAACTTTGGTTCTTCAAGTTTTTCGATTTAAACTATGGATCTTTTTATATAATTCCGATATAGTTTGCCCAGGCTGGACCACTTATCTTCCCCGCACATAACCTGTTCGACGGAAGGTCTCCGAACGGGAGCGAATCTTTTCGTCCAAAACCGACTCAAAACTCTACCCTGTCCCAAGATTCCACCCTATATAATCCTCGACGCCCCATTGATCGGAACCAAGGTTTCCTTGAACCCTAGCCACAAGAATCGACGGGAACGCGATCGACGTCCACCAGAACGCCTCCTAAGCTTTCCATCAAGGTTCTACCGCCTCGAGCCACACCAACGCATCTAACCATGTCCCATGTACTCTCCTAGTACTTCTAATTCTAGTTGACATCTTTTGCTTGCATCTAAATCTCAGGATCCCGCCGGAATGCACGAGTCTGCCGGGAACGCCACCAGGAGTTCAGATCAAGGTCACCACTATCTTGGATCACTCTAGTGACTCTAACCTTGTCTTTCCTACTACTCTCACGTCCCTTAATCTACTAGACACCATCTTATTCTTTCTAAACCGCACATTCATCCGAGAACGCCACCGGTGCCTGGACACCTAATCTGCAATGCCAACGTCGATCCGAAAGTATGGGGACGTCGTTGAGCGCGTCAAAATCTCCATTGTGAAGAGGAGTACCCGTTGGACATCACCGCCGAGCCGTGGGAGAAGCGCAGAGACGAGGACACGCTCGGGACACCGCCGACGTCAGTTCAGGTTAGCCAACAATCCGATTTGTTTTCAGCCAATCAGATTGCGTCATGTAGCACCCAGTCAGTAGTCAAAGCCTAGTCAGCAGTCAAAGTCCAGTCAACAGTCAAATCTGGTCAATTTTGAAATTTTAATTGATTAAAAACCACTCAATCTTGTAAAATTCACAACAAATCAACCGTAACTCCGTTTTGCGTAATCTTGTTGTTTATGGAAAGAGAAAATTCAGATCTACTCAGATCTAAAATAAAATTTAGGTTTCACCGAATATTTATATTCTGTTTTTTCAAAATATGTTTTGGAGTAATTAAATCATAATAAATCAACCGTAACTCAAAATACGTCAAATCTTTTTGGTATAGTTTTGTATTGATTAGATCTATCCATGAAACTTATTTTCAACTTGTTTAGATGCTTCATACGAATTATATCTTACAGATCCTTAATTAACACATATTTAATCACTTTAGTTGCTTTAATTGTTTCTATTGCATTAAAAATAATTTTCATGCATCATATATTGTTTAGGCAACCAGCGAACTATTAAAATTTCTTGCATTATTAAATCACCGTGCATCCATATGTTGCATTATTGTTTTGCTTGGTTTGGTTATTTATTGTTGTATGCTTGCAACGTGAAGATTGCGAGAGTTGCAGTTGCTGACCGTGTGAGGACTGTGGGTGTTACGGTTGCGACTGACTCGAGTGTGTGAACGACTCCAATTTTTTTCATGGAAAGTGCCACACATGATCCCACTAATTTACTATATGCATTAGAGTTTTTGTTGTAGTTTGCATGGTGTAGGAGTTGTGTGATTATCGCTACTGCTAGATTACTTCACGAACACCCAAGTGGAGTAATTGTATGTTATCCCTAGATTAGTAGAAATCCATATGTTAGGCAAACACCGTAATGCTAGACTGCTTAGACATGCTTGTAGTATTCGCGGTTGGGAATTATTATCATATTGTTACAAGGATTGTTATTTTAATTGCTTATGTAAAACGACATGATAATTAATCAACCACTGTGATAAGGGGTGGCCCGAACTTCTCAATGAGCTCTCTCTATTTTTGTGGATGATTTGTGGATTTTCTGATAACTAGTGCTACACTAAGACCTCTCACTTGGATAACCCCTATTGCCAATGCAACAATAATCAATCCCTTTGGATATTCTCAACTACACACTCTTGGACACATAATCAAAAATCACGAGTGGTCCTGTATCCCCTTATTCCCAGTGGAATAACAAGATATCACGCAACTTTGCAGGTATTACTTCAAGATGAATACTTGGCAGCAATACAATCTAGAGGCCATGGTTTCTTTGGTTTAAATTTGTTCTAATCTATTTCTCACGCAGGTGGTAGCTATATAAGAGGGAGGGAGATGTTTCCCATGAAATTGACCTATTCCTACTCGTTTGGACTGAACCAACTCGGATACAAACTGTCCCAACATGGGTGCAGCCAATTGGACTCTATTTGGAAATTGACAGAAAACGACTCGTGGATTGTTTCTGTCAGCATGCCTTGTATGCGTAGAATTTGTAGATGAGGACAGATCCATTGGAAAGCTATTTGAATTTCCTAACCGGATTGTGATTGTTTGCTTTATTTGGAGCCCGAATGAAGAATCCATGACTATTTCAAATTCCGGACTTTTGCCAGTCGGAACTGAAACAATATTTCCTTGTTGTTGTTTTCCATGGCAGCAACTTTGTTTTCCACGCCTCCTTATTGTGCTCCTTGCTTCCTCTTCTCCATCCATGTTTGTTTTATTATTAAACCTAATCATACATAAATTCATAGTATTAGGTAGTATAACATTCTCATAAACACAAACATTGTTTATTACTAGGACAAAATTCACCTTATAATGAACATCCGTGAGGCTCAATACTTCCTTCCAGCTCAAGAATGTACATTTACCATGTACCCCTATTATACCCTCATAATCCTCTCTTTCTTCAAGACAAGACATCCTCGGCTTGTGTTAGTTGAACGTGGAAGAAACAAAAAGAACAACTTGTATGTACAATACATGTATATATAATGGGGTGCATCATTGTTATGAACATGATAATTATTCTCGTATGACATGAAGCAACGAAATTTGCATGTATTTAGCACATAATTGTCACATGAAAACAAATAGCATCTCATCAAATAGAAATCACTATTGCAAGTATAAGTGAATATTGTAACACCTGGGGTGTTACCCTAATAGAGAGTTGTTTGTTTTCTTTTTTTGCTTGCATCATATGCATCACATTGCATTGCACCATGTTTGCATCACAACTGAAAATTCAAAAACAATTTAAAGTTTCACCCCTTGCTCAAAATTTCCAATTTCAAACTTGCAAACTAAACCACTCATTTGTTTTTCAATAGTTTGAAATTGTTTTAATCAAATTGCCTGTTAATAAAATTTTCCCTGTTATCAAAACCCTAATGGCAAATTCCAAAAATTCAAATCAAATCAATCTTATTTATCATATTTCAATATGGGTTTAAAGATTAAAATTTGGCAAACAAATTAAATTCAATAATGTTTGTATGATTGCTTGAGCTTATTAAATAGCACTTGATTATTTCCAAAATTCCCAAAACAAACATTATTTGAAATTCCACTAACCACTTAGAAATCAAACTAATATTTCCAATTTTGAAATCATTAACTAACCTTTGCTTTTGATTATTGTTTGCAACTTAATAAAAATATTTATCAATTAAATACCCCCAAACTCTATTTGGAAAATTCTAAACCAAAATAAAATTTCAAACTTGTGAAACGATGTAAACATTTGCTTAAATTTCTATTCTGAAAATTAATACAAACAATGCATAAAAGAAAGAAACCCTAAACCCCCCCCCCCCCAAATTCTATTCCCTTTCCCTCTTGCATCCTTTACAAAAAAAAGGAGAGAGTTAAAGAAAAATCAACAAAATAGAAGGAGGCAGCCAGCCCATTACTTCCTCTCAGCCCATCTCCCTTCCTTTCTGCCCAAACCCACCAAGTGAGCCCACTATCCCTCCCCGTCGCTCTCTTCTTCCTCGTGGCTGTCGTCACGACAGTACGATCACAGTCTCCACCATCCGATTCCCCTCTCCCCCTCTACGATCTCCGCCGTACCATGGCTCCTCCCCCATAAAACTACCCCGCACCCCTCTGCCCTAGCCTCGCCACCCTAGTCCCCTTCCTCCTGCGCCGCCGTCCTCTCTACCTCCCCCCTCTGCTTTTTCTCTATAGCCTGCAACCACCGCCGTCAGACACCACCTACTTCCCCTAGCTCCGATCGCCGCATCCGTCTCGAGGAGCAACGGGGTACGGGAATGGAACCGCGGCGGTCCCCGGAGGCTCCCCGTCCCCTCGCCGTCTGCTGGGAACCTCCGAGGTGGCCACGCCATCGCCGGGAACCTTCCCTCGCCGCTGCACCCCGACCGACTACTACGACGAGCACCGAGGTGATGCGATCTCCATCTCCCCTTCCCCTCTCCTGTTCGCATGTCCACAAGCGCACGCAGCACCCCACACATCCCCACACGATGCACACCGGCGGGCACCTGCACACCGCCGCTGTCAACCCCGTCGAGCACCGCGGCCTTCCGATCGGTCGTTCTGTTCGTCAGGTTCAGATAGCAACTCGGTGTAAAAATTCAGTTAACGGCAGTAGTTTCCTCTTATTCAGTCGCCACCCTACCTGAACACAACAGCAGCAGTAACGCATTGGTTCAGTTCCTTCCGTCCGCGCGGCAGGTCCCGGGTTCGAAACCCAGCGGCCGCACCCCCTTTTTCTCTTATTTCCCATCGCGCGCACCAGGCCCCACCCGTCATACCCTCTCTCTGCCACCTCACCTTCCAACCGCGCCACTGTGGCGCCACGCTGGACTGGTCCCACAGTCAGCCATCGTGGCTGGCTCTGCCACTGTGCAAATCCCTTTTTCCTTTTTCTTTTAAATAGCAAATTAAACCTGAATATTGAACAAATAATATCTCCTTCTTTATAACTCCAATTTGCACAAACCAAATATGTATCCCAACCAAAATTCCATGAACTTTTCAAATATCACATTTGTTTTCTGTTTTGACTTTTCAAAATGCAATTCAAATTTGAATTCAAATAATTCAATTGTAATTTGCAACAATTCATAAATAATTCATACTAATTCCAAATAAGGCAAATAAAATATGTTTTCCATACCATTTTGAATAAACTTTTCGAATATAAATTTTGTTTCATGGTTTGAATAAGTTAAATTGCCTAAATAATTTAATACTTGTTTAATTCATTTAAATTTGATAAAATCATAACTTGCTCAAAATAAAATAATTTTGAACATGCAAAACATGTTTTCAAACCATCAAAGTGTGAACTTTTCAAATGTGAGTTTGAAATTATGTTTTGAACAAATAAAACTTCAATTAAATTCAAACTTTTTTTAAATTCATTTAAAACTTGTTTAATATTGTTTAATTCATAATTAAATTATCGTAATTCCAATTTCAATATTTGAAACATGTAATCCAACTAAAATTTGATGTTCTTTTCAAATACAAATTTTGTTAATTGTTTTGAACACTTTAACTTGATGAAAACAACAATTGCTTGTGTGACATGTTTAAGTAACCAAACTTTCCACACTTAACCAATAATTTCCAAACTCTTAAACCTTATTTCAATTGGTTCTATTGTTGTTATTTTGCTGTTTTCCTCATCCATGCATCATGCTAATCCACCTTCACCTGTTGATTAGTTGGAAAAAAAATCATCTAACCATAATTCATGGGCTGTTCATATGCAACTCAAATTGCATATGGGTCCATTTAAATCTGTTTATCTTGCCAACTAGTTTATTTCTATGCATCCATTAAATTGTCATGCATCCATGTCTTGATCATGCTGGATCTTTTGCCGTCGTAGTAATTGTTGCATCCGGTGTTTGTTCGAGGTTCATTGCTTCTTCCCGGATAGGACGTTGAGATGATGTGAGCAACGACAAGTTCTGCTACCTTGCGGGATCTCAGGCAAGTATATTCACTTGCTGCCATATGGCTGCCTTTCATCACTTGTTACCGACTCTTTTCGTTGATTCTTTTCTGCTAGCCTTAGTAGTAGTTGTTTCTGTTACGAACCCATCACATGAATCCCTTAACCTTGATATTGCCTCACCTCCATACCTATAACCATTGATTGTTGCCCGTGTCTTATTATCATGCTTAGGGTTGTTTTGCTCGAGTCTGTTACCCGTTACTTTTTGTTACTACTTTATTATCGTTCTGGGGGGCTCGATGTTAATCAATCAATCCTGTTAATGCTAATGGTAATAATAATTTGATGATAAGGCACCGGCAGGAGGCCCTTTGTGGTTTTGAGGCCTGCTAGTGTCAACCCTAATAGGAAAAGGGTCTTGTCTACTGATCCATGATGAGCGCACTACCCGCATGTGGGAAGCGAGTATGGGCGCCCCCCTCAATTTGACTCGATTCGCATCTCGTCCAAATCGCCTCATTTAGTTCGGGCTTTCCATTTGCTGCATGCATGATCTTGCGAGCCCTTGGATCCCGGGTGGAACTTTCGTAGTCGGCATATAGGAGGACACGTTCTTAGAGTGCTATGAGGGTCCATTTTCTTCTGGGCTCGATTAGCCGTGCGCCAAGGTGCTTTGGGCTTGATGCGAAGAAGGGTTGGATTGTGTAGAGTACCTCGCTTGGTGGGGTGATCTCCCATCTGGCGGGTTATTCTTGCGTGTACGGCTAAATTGGTGCAACCCTGCAGGGATAATCTTCTCGAGAAGCCGTGTTTTCCGCGGTTATGGATTACTTGGTGAAAGTACTGGCTAACAAGTACTCAGGACAACTTAAACCTAATGATTAACAATCTTACACCCTATGATTAACAACTTGACTAGTAATAGGCTTATTGACACAATAATCTGAACCATCATTAATTCAACTGCGTGAGTTATCCTCGGATTGCTTCTTTGGATAAGGGGCGAGATCCAGGATGGGTTTGTTTGAAGTTATCTTTCAGTTGGTTACAATACTCGATCTTATCTTCTTTCTGTTAGCCGGAAGTTGTAGTATTCCACTGTAGTTGGTTAGTGCAGCCCGCTGTCGCTTATTTGCAATAACCCCTTCCTTTCCGTTGATCCCAAAGTATTTGTATCTTGTGATGACTGGCTACGCCGGTATCTTGTGAGTATGGTTTATCCACTTGCCAGTACTTAACCGTACTGACCCACGAATCTCTTTCGTGGCTGCATATTCAATATTGCAGTCAACATGTTTGAAGTCTGACGATGTTAGCTTGGGAATCCCTCCGGCTTGGCCTGGGCAGGGATTGGACGCCTTCGGTTATCTTCAGGACTCTTAGTCCAATTTGGATCTTGTTCGTAGACGGACGATATGTTGTTTCTTCCGCTGTTATTTGGATCTTTGTATTGTATCAGTTGTATCCCTGACTCGTTTGAGTCATCTTGTAAATCTATTTTCTGTTGTTGTTGTGGATTATTCGTGAACTGTTGTACTGTTATCACAAGTGGCAACCTGGAATCGGTTATTATGTGGATTTTGGCGGGAATGCTGAAATCTGCATAGTGCCCGATCACGGGGCGTCACAAATGGTATCAGAGCCTTGGTTCCGATTCCCGAGATTGTTTCGATACGAATGGTTATCGAAGCAACGGGTCCGCAAAGCCTGTAGGATAACCTCGCTAACGGTCGTTGTTTCTAGAGTGTCAAAAACTATTTCTGCTAAACTATTTTGGAAAAACATCTCAATAGGATTCTTGTTTTCTCCTTATCCCTATTCTATTTCCCCTCCCATCTTATTTGTTTTGGAGTCTCCCCCTCTTGTCTATCTTTCAAAGTATTAGGATCCTACGTGGGTGGACGTTTTCTGAGCCTTTAACCTAATAGGTTCGATCATCGGAAGATTCCTGGTGGAAGAACATCGTCGTCACTCCGAGCAAGAATCCCTTGTTAGTGGTGTCGAGGAGATCAACCGGAAGCACGAAGAATCGATAGTCGAACCTCTTTCCCCTCCCGGGTTAGCAGGTGGATTGCGAGGGCGCAATCCCTTGTTAGTGGTGTCGTCTGTAACACCTGGGGTGTTACCCTAATAGAGAGTTGTTTGTTTTCTTTTTTTCCTTGCATCATATGCATCACATTGCATTGCACCATGTTTGCATCAGAACTGAAAATTCAAAAACAATTTAAACTTTCACCCCTTGCTCAAAATTTCCAATTTCAAACTTGCAAACTAAACCACTCATTTGTTTTTCAATAGTTTGAAATTGTTTTAATCAAATTGCCTGTTAATAAAAATTTCCCTGTTATCAAAACCCTAATGGCAAATTCCAAAAATTCAAATCAAATCAATCTTATTTATCATATTTCAATATGGGTTTAAAGATTAAAATTTGGCAAACAAATTAAATTCAATAATGTTTGTATGATTGCTTGAGCTTATTAAATAGCACTTGATTATTTCCAAAATTCCCAAAACAAACATTATTTGAAATTCCACTAACCACTTAGAAATCAAACTAATATTTCCAATTTTGAAATCATTAACTAACCTTTGCTTTTGATTATTGTTTGCAACTTAATAAAACTATTTATCAATTAAATACCCCCAAACTCTATTTGGAAAATTCTAAACCAAAATAAAATTTCAAACTTGTGAAACGATGTAAACATTTGCTTAAATTTCTATTCTGAAAATTAATACAAACAATGCATAAAAGAAAGAAACCCTAAACCCCCCCCCCAAATTCTATTCCCTTTCCCTCTTGCATCCTTTACAAAAAAAAGGAGAGAGTTAAAGAAAAATCAACAAAATAGAAGGAGGCAGCCAACCCATTACTTCCTCTCAGCCCATCTCCCTTCCTTTCTGCCCAAACCCACCAAGTGAGCCCACTATCCCTCCCCGTCGCTCTCTTCTTCCTCGTGGCTGTCGTCACGACAGTACGATCACAGTCTCCACCATCCGATTCCCCTCTCCCCCTCTACGATCTCCGCCGTACCATGGCTCCTCCCCCATAAAACTACCCCGCACCCCTCTGCCCTAGCCTCGCCACCCTAGTCCCCTTCCTCCTGCGCCGCCGTCCTCTCTACCTCCCCCCCTCTGCTTTTTCTCTGTAGCCTGCAACCACCGCCGTCAGACACCACCTACTTCCCCTAGCTCCGATCACCGCATCCGTCTCGAGGAGCAACGGGGTACGGGAATGGAACCGCGGCGGTCCCCGGAGGCTCCCCGTCCCCTCGCCGTCTGCTGGGAACCTCCGAGGTGGCCGCGCCATCGCCGGGAACCTTCCCTCGCCGCTGCACCCCGACCGACTACTACGACGAGCACCGAGGTGATGCGCTCTCCATCTCCCCTTCCCCTCTCCTGTTCGCATGTCCACAAGCGCACGCAGCACCCCACACATCCCCACACGACGCACACCGGCGGGCACCTGCACACCGCCGCTGTCAACCCCGTCGAGCACCGCGGCCTTCCGATCGGTCGTTCTGTTCGTCAGGTTCAGATAGCAACTCGGTGTAAAAATTCAGTTAACGGCAGTAGTTTCCTCTTATTCAGTCGCCACCCTACCTGAACACAACAACAGCAGTAACGCATTGGTTCAGTTCCTTCCGTCCGCGCGGCAGGTCCCGGGTTCGAAACCCAGCGGCCGCACTCCCTTTTTCTCTTATTTCCCATCGCGCGTAGCAGGCCCCACCCGTCATACCCCCTCTCTGCCACCTCACCTTCCAACCGCGCCACTGTGGCGCCACGCTGGACTGGTCCCACAGTCAGCCAGCGTGGCTGGCTCTGCCACTGTGCAAATCCTTTTTTCCTTTTTCTTTTAAATAGCAAATTAAACCTGAATATTGAACAAATAATATCTCCTTCTTTATAACTCCAATTTGCACAAACCAAATATGTATCCCAACCAAAATTCCATGAACTTTTCAAATATCACATTTTTTTTTCTGTTTTGACTTTTCAAAATGCAATTCAAATTTGAATTCAAATAATTCAATTGTAATTTGCAACAATTCATAAATAATTCATACTAATTCCAAATAAGGCAAATAAAATATGTTTTCCATACCATTTTGAATAACCTTTTCGAATATAAATTTTCTTTCATGGTTTGAATAAGTTAAATTGCCTAAATAATTTAATACTTGTTTAATTCATTTAAATTTGATAAAATCATAACTTGCTCAAAATAAAATAACTTTGAACATGCAAAACATGTTTTCAAACCATCAAAGTGTGAACTTTTCAAATGTGAGTTTTAAATTATGTTTTGAACAAATAAAACTTCAATTAAATTCAAACTTGTTTTAAATTCATTTAAAACTTGTTTAATATTGTTTAATTCATAATTAAATTATCCTAATTCCAATTTCAATATTTGAAACATGTAATCCAACTAAAATTTCATGTTCTTTTCTACAAATTTTGTTAATTGTTTTGAACACTTTAACTTGATGAAAACAACAATTGCTTGTGTGACATGTTTAAGTAACCAAACTTTCCACACTTAACCAATAATTTCCAAACTGTTAAACCTTATTTCAATTGGTTCTATTGTTGTTATTTTGCTGTTTTCCTCATCCATGCATCATGCTAATCCACCTTCACCTGTTGATTAGTTGGAAAACAAATCATCTAACCATAATTCATGGGCTGTTCATATGCAACTCAAATTGCATATGGGTCCATTTAAATCTGTTTATCTTGTCAACTAGTTTATTTCTATGCATCCATTAAATTGTCATGCATCCATGTCTTGATCATGCTGGATCTTTTGCCGTCGTAGTAATTGTTGCATCCGGTGTTTGTTCGAGGTTCATTGCTTCTTCCCGGATAGGACGTTGAGATGATGTGAGCAACGACAAGTTCTGCTACCTTGCGGGATCTCAGGCAAGTATATTCACTTGCTGCCATATGGCTGCCTTTCATCACTTGTTACCGATTCTTTCCGTTGATTCTTTTCTTCTAGCCTTAGTAGTAGTTGTTTCTGTTACGAACCCATCACATGAATCCCTTAACCTTGATATTGCCTCACCTCCATACCTATAACCATTGCTTGTTGCCCGTGTCTTATTATCATGCTTAGGGTTGTTTTGCTCGAGTCTGTTACCCGTTACTTTCTGTTACTACTTTATTATCGTTCTGGGGGGCTCGATGTTAATCAATCAATCCTGTTAATGCTAATGGTAATAATAATTTGATGATAAGGCACCGGCAGGAGGCCCTTTGTGGTTTTGAGGCCTGCTAGTGTCGACCCTAATAGGAAAAGGGTCTTGTCTACTGATCCATGATGAGCGCACTACCCGCATGTGGGAAGCGAGTATGGGCGCCCCCCTCAATTTGACTCGATTCGCATCTCGTCCAAATCGCCTCATTTAGTTCGGGCTTTCCATTTGCTGCATGCATGATCTTGCGAGCCCTTGGATCCCGGGTGGAACTTTCGTAGTCGGCATATAGGAGGACACGTTCTTAGAGTGCTATGAGGGTCCATTTTCTTCTGGGCTCGATTAGCCGTGCGCCAAGGTGCTTTGGGCTTGATGCGAAGAAGGGTTGGATTGTGTAGAGTACCTCGCTTGGTGGGGTGATCTCCCATCTGGCGGGTTATTCTTGCGTGTACGGCTAAATTGGTGCAACCCTGCAGGGATAATCTTCTCGAGAAGCCGTGTTTTCCGCGGTTATGGATTACTTGGTGAAAGTACTGGCTAACAAGTACTCAGGACAACTTAAACCTAATGATTAACAATCTTACACCCTATGATTAACAACTTGACTAGTAATAGGCTTATTGACACAATAATCTGAACCATCATTAATTCAACTGCGTGAGTTATCCTCGGATTGCTTCTTTGGATAAGGGGCGAGATCCAGGATGGGTTTGTTTGAAGTTATCTTTCAGTTGGTTACAATACTCGATCTTATCTTCTTTCTGTTAGCCGGAAGTTGTAGTATTCCACTGTAGTTGGTTAGTGCAGCCCGCTGTCGCTTATTTGCAATAACCCCTTCCTTTCCGTTGATCCCAAAGTATTTGTATCTTGTGATGACTGGCTACGCCGGTATCTTGTGAGTATGGTTTATCCACTTGCCAGTACTTAACCGTACTGACCCACGAATCTCTTTCGTGGCTGCATATTCAATATTGCAGTCAATAGGTTTGAAGTCTGACGACGTTAGCTTGGGAATCCCTCCGGCTTGGCCTGGGCAGGGATTGGACGCCTTCGGTTATCTTCAGGACTCTTAGTCCAATTTGGATCTTGTCCGTAGACGGACGATATGTTGTTTCTTCCGCTGTTATTTGGATCTTTGTATTGTATCAGTTGTATCCCTGACTCGTTTGAGTCATCTTGTAAATCTCTTTTCTGTTGTTGTTGTGGATTATTCGTAAACTGTTGTACTGTTATCACAAGTGGCAACCTGGAATCGGTTATTATGTGGATTTTGGCGGGAATGCTGAAATCTGCATAGTGCCCGATCACGGGGCGTCACAAATATCATAAAATCATTATCATAAGGAGCAACATATATGTATAAATTCTTATTGTTTAGTATCAAATCAAGTGTTCTCATAGAAGATCTATGATCAAATTTGATTGTAGTAGTACATCCAATTGTTTTAACAGTTTTATCATCTTTATTATGTAAATTGCAACTCAATTTCCAAATATAAGTGAAGTACAATTCAGTAGCATATGTATCTATCAAAGTTTGTGGAAAATCAAACATACGTGTAACATTATGCTTAGATTTAGCATATTGTAAATAATCCAACCGAGGTAACACAATGTTCAATTCAGCAATTCTATCACAAATAATACATATTTGACCACCATAAAAATTGCATTCATGTTATAGTCACCAACCAAATTAAAAGTGAAACAAGTAGTATTGGTGCATGAATTAACATATGAAATTTCAGAAATCCTATTCATAGCAATTGCACAGTAATTGGTTCATGTAACATGATGAAACACACAATATTATTATGTGTTATTTTAGCAAGCACTTCTTTATGTGTTATCAATACCACATGCTCAAAATTCAAAATTATCAAATTATCACATGGTGGTGAACTATATATTCTTGTCAACTCACAAGAATCAATTAGCAAATTAGTAGACTCACAAAATTCAGCACTTGTAGTTTGTAGCTCGAAATCAGCACCAATGAGAATGACATCCTCCTTAGATTTTTTAGGTACTAATTCATCTTTCTCAAGTGGTGATGCAGGTTGTACTTGAGTAGGCTCCCTTTCTTCAAAAGCAACCTGCAAATCACAAGAAACAATACTAGGCACAATGGCATGCTCCTCCAATATATGTGGTGGTGGTGCAGGTTGTACTGTAGGCTCCCTTTCTTCAAAAGTAGCCTGCACATCACATGAAACAACACTAGGAGTAGACATGATTACATTAGTAGAAACATCCTCACATGTCTCCTTAACACCTCTAAGTCCCATCACTAAACGCTCAATTCTTTGCATCTCTTCGTTTATTTTTTCAAGCATTGGAAATATAGGTGCACATAGATTTTGATTCATAACCCTTTGCAATGTTCTATGTGATGCATGTATTATCCAATTTTCTTAGAGTTTCAAAAGAATTGTACATCAGGATAATGACTGTCAAAATTAACCTTATATCTGTTGCACCATTTTTTTCCCAACAAAAGATGACAACAAGTAAATGCTCTAGGAAGCACATAACATAAAATTCGTTCCTCATGGCCATGAATGGTTAACGAAACCAAAACTATGTGAGTAATAATAAGTTCATCATCATTAGTAGGTAACCTAAATGGATAACATGTCTTTGAAACCAACTTCAATTGTTCAACAACCTCAGAACTAAAAAAACCATACCGTGTACCCTTATCAAGGGTAATAGCAACATTGCTACCTTTGATGTCTGCTGTGAAGTGGAACAAATCTGATGCAGGGATCCCACTATTATCCTCCTCCCAAAATGTATCACTGCAAGCATCATCACTAGGAAACTCCATTGATTAACTTGTTAGTGAAAACAAAATAACAATGGGTTGTGGTGTTCTCTCTCAACTCACTCAGAACCGGCAAAGAAGATGTATCTCATCGTTCCAAAGTGAATAGAGTTTACTTACCAACAAGTATAAATGAAAGGTGTACCAAAGTGTGAGAAGAGAATAACCAGGATATCAACTGTCACAAGACAAAATAGGGTACTTGGTGGGGGCTTGGTTGGGATTCCTAACAACACCAAAATAGCAACTCCTATTTCCTGTCTAATGTGATGAAAACACTAAAGGAACACACTCACTCTGGGAGACAAATGTGTCTTATCAATTGTATGGAAGAGGTATTGCAAGCACTGGAAAGACACTAGAAAATACTCTATGAAAACAGGCACAAGATTGCTCAAATATGTGCACAAAATATCCAAGATATGATGTATCAAGCTCCACTAGTGACAAAGTATGGCTCGGGCTCTCTTGATTTTTCTCTCTTTCTATTTTTTTAAATACTTTTTCTCTTTTATTTTTTATTTTTTTGTACTTTTCCAATGGCCTTTGAATCAACTAGGAGCAACAAGTAGAAGAAAACAGAGATATGGACAAACATTTGATCAAATTAGCAGCCTGTTAGAGTAATGAAAAACATCTAGTCTTTGGATTGAGGACCTAAAAGTTTGCTGTAGATTGGCTGTGGCTAAGGCTTAACAATGATCAGACTGGAACCCTAGAGAGAAAACAGGAGAAAACAAAATAAAACTAAGAAAAAAAAAGAAAAACGAGGCCAAAAGGCTCACGGCAGAGAAACAATCTCAAATCGTGTCGTACGGCATCGAAAACGGCACAAAAACGCTGCCCGACAGAGGTTTGCACGTGGTTGTGTGCGTGTTGCGGGTGGAGTGCTCACGGTAGCGATTTTGGGGCTCTTTGTACCGCGGCAGGACTAGTCCGATATGGGCTAGGAGATAATACGTGCACGCGGCAACAAGTGGATCAAAACGCGTGGATGCAAGGCTTGGTGTTGAGTCCTAGTGCAACTAGGAAACAACGCACGCGGAAACAACTGTACCAAAAACGCGTGCACAGTAGAAAGTGGATTGCAATCCGAGTGTAAATAGGAGCAATGCGTGGTGGTTTGTGGAGAAATTTCCTTGCCCAATCCGAGAGGTACTAGGAACCCGATTACAAACCAGAGGAGGAATCCGATAAAAGGGAGGGTGATCCACGATTTTTCTTCTTCTAACCCGTGGTAGAAATCAAACCCTAACTCGAACAAGATCCACAATTTGAAGGACAAAACAAATAAGCAAATCTATAGGTCTATTTTCCCCGAGAAATATCACATGGATACCAACTATTCTTGGTGAGTTTTTTCGATATAGATGAAAAAGAAAACAACTAGAAGGAACCCTAACCCTAATAGACAAAAACTAAAAATAGAAAAACAGGAACACAAATTAACAGAAAACAACAATGGGAGTAGCAATTTTGTGTTGATCTAGGCTCTGGCACAAACTAAACCTAATATTTCTGTGGGGCTTTTTCTGGATAGGAAATAAAAACAACTAGACTATGGATAAAATTTTCTCACCGAGTAAACCCGAGAATCTGATACCAAGATGATATGGGGTGCCCTGATCTTCTGAATAGCTCTCTCTATTTTTTGTGGATGTTTTGTGGATTTTCTAATAACTAGTGCTACACTGAGACCTCTCACTTGGATAACCCATGTTGCCAATGCAACAACAATCAATCCCTTTGGATATTGTCAACTACACACTCTTGCACACGTAATTAAAGATTACGAGTGGTCCTGTATCCCCTTATTCCCAGTGGAATAACAAGATATCACACAACTTTGCAGGTAGTACTTCAAGATGAATGCTTGGCAGCAATACAATCTAGATGCTAGGGCTTCTTTGGTTTAAACTTGTTCTAATCTATTCCACATGCAGGTGGTAGCTATATACGAGGGAGGAGGACGTTTCCCATGAAATTGACATATTCCTACTCGTTTGGACTCAACCAACTCAGATCCAAACTGACCCATCATGGGTGTAGCAAATTGGACTCTATTTGGAAACTGACAGAAAACGATTCGTGGATTGTTTCTGTCACCACGTATTGTAAGAGTTGAATTTATAGATGAGGCTAGATCCATTGGAAAACTCTTCGAATTTCCTAATCGGATTTTTCTTGTTTTCTTTATTTGGAGTCCGTATGAAGAATCCATGACTATTTTAAATTCGGGACTTCTGCCAGTCCGAACTGAAACATTATTTCCTTGTTGTTGTTTTCCATGGCAGCAACTTTGTTTTCCACGCCTCCTTCTTGTGCTTCTTGCTTCCTCTTCTCCATCCATGTTTTTGTTATTATTAAACCTAATCATACCTAAATTCATAGGCTTATGTAGTATAACATTCTCATAAACACAAACATTGTTTATTACTGGAAAAGAATTCACCTTATAATGAACATCAGTGAGGCTCAATATTTCCTTCCAGCTCAAGCATGTACATTCATGATGTACCACTATTATATCCTTATCACACTAGGCGGATTGCTATAATTTTTTCAGAGTACAAATTTTGGTGGGGACCGCCGCCCAGTATCATGAGATTATGTTTGGTTTCGTTGTGTAGTTGTTTCTCGTGTGTAGACGTGTTTCATATTAGTATGGGCTAGACAGAATTTGTAGGTTGATATGGGGTGGCCCGATCTTCTCGGTGAGCTTCTCTTTTTTTTTTTTTGGTTTTCTACATTTTGTGATAACTAGTGCTACACTGAGACCTCTCACTTGGATGACCCCTGTCGCCAGATGCAACAACAACCAATCCTTTTGGATATTCTCAACTACACACTCTTGCACATGTAATCAAAGATCACGAGTGGTCCTGTATCCCCCTATTCCCAGATGGAATAACAAGATATCACGCAACTTTGCAATGGGTAACTCCACCAACAAGGTGGGGATAATTTTCAGATGAACATGGTTCAATCTAGAAAATATAGGGTTTAATTTCAACTTGGTCTAATCTATTCCACACGCAGGTGGTAGCTATATATGAGGGAGGGGATGTTTCCCACGAAAATTGACCTATTCCTACTCGTTTGGACTCCTCCAACTCGGATACAAACTGACCCAACATGGGTGCAGCCAATTAGACTCTATTTGGAAACTGGCAGAAAACTATTTTTGGATTGTTTCGGTCACCACGGCTTGCACGGGTCGAATTTGTTGATGGAGTAGGATCCATTGGAAAGCTCTTGAAATTTCCTAATCGGATTGTGCTCGGTTGCTGTATTTGGAGCCCGTATGAAGAATCCATGACTATTTCAAATTCGGGACTCCTGGCAGTCCGAACTGAAACATTATTTCCTTGTTGTTGTTTTCCATGCCTCCTTCCTTTGCTCCTTGCTTCCTCTTCTCTATCCATGTTTGTGTTATTAATAAACCTAATCATATATAAATTCATAGGCTTAGGTAGTATAACATTCTCATAAACACAAACGTTATTTATTACTAGGAAAGAATTCACCTTATAATAAACATCAGTGAGACTCAATATTTCCTTCCAACTCAAGCATGTACATTCACCATGGACCCCTATGATATCCTCATCATCCTTCCTTTCTTCAAGACAAGACGTCCTCGGCTTGTTGTATGCTGAAAGTGGAATAAACAAAAAGAACAACGTGTATGCACAATACATATATCTATAATGAGGTGCATTAGTTGTTATCATATCATAAAATTGTGCCCTAGACATGTGACCACGAATTTTGTTTGTAAACATCACATAATTTTCATAGCACTCCATGAAATAGCAATAACAATTGCAAATATAAGTGAAGCTCATTAAATCATGATCAAAAGGAGAATCATATGTGTATATATTTTTATTGTTTAGTATCAATTCAAGTGTTCTCACAGAAGATCTATGATCAAATTTATGTTTATTAGTACACTCACAGGTGGGAATATGCTTATTATTTTCATCATGAAAACTGCAACTTAATTTGCAAATATAAGTAAAGAACAATTTATTAGCACATGTATGTGACAAGTATTGTGGCAAACCAAACATATGTGTAAAATCATGCTCATATGTAGTAATTTGTAGCTTATTTACCCAAGGTAAAACAATGTTCAATTCGGCCACTTTATCACAAGTTATGCATATGTGATCCACCATAAAAATTTCACTCATGTTATAGTCACCAATCAAGTTAAAAGTGAAAGAAGAAACATAATTGCTAGAATTGACATATGAAATTTCAGCAACCTTGTTCATAGCACTTTGCACATTAATTGATTCATTGTTCATAGCACTTTGCACATTAATTGATTCATTTAACATGATGTAATCCACAATATCATTAGGTGGTATTTTAGCAAGTACTTCTTTATGTGAAATCAACACCACATGATTAAATTTCGAAATTAGCACATTATCACATGTAGGTGGACTATCTATGCTTGTTAACTCACAAGAATCAACTAGCAATTTAGTGGGTTCACATAATTCAATACTTGAGAGGGGTAACACGAAATCAACACCTTTATCAATAGCATCCTCCTCAGAATTATTAGGTACCAATTCAGCTATCTCTAGTGGTGATGCAGGTTCTACTTGTTGTTGCTCCCTTTCTTCAAAAGTAACCTGCAAATCACAAGAAATAACACTAGGAACAATGACATGCTCCTCCAATGGTGGTGGTGGTGATGTAACTATGGGTCCCTTTCTTCAGAAGTCTGTACATGAGAAGAAACAACACTAGGAATAGATATTATTTCATTAGTAGTGGTAATTCTTGACTTTTGACTTGATTGAAAAATTCTTCTTCTTAGGTCCATAGAAAACTCTTAGGCCATACTCTTCTCTTCCTTCCTTGCTAGTTGCAATAATTCATCCAAAGTACTATATTCAACACACCTCACTTGGAGTCTAATTGAAAATAGTAATCCGGAATACAATCTTTGCATTGTACTTGTTGATCCTCTACCACCCGAGCTAATTGTAGCAATGCCATCATCTCTATGTAATATGCATCCACGGATTTTCCTCTTTGTCTTAATTGCTGCAATTTTTTATAGTGCTCCTCATCAACTAACACATCCATAGCTAGTAAGCTTTGATGCATGTTATGAATCATTTTTTACATATGGGATACTTGTTCTTGTATGGCTTCAATAGTTGCTTTAGTTCCCTTGTAAACCTGCACATGCTCATCAACATTAGAAACACCCATTATGTTAGTGAAAACAAAAATCAATGGGTTGTGGTGTTCTCTCACAACTCACTCAAAACCAAGCAAAGATGGCTTCACTTATTGTTCCAAAGTGAAAAGGATCAACTTACCACAAGTTCCAATGAAAAGTGTACCAAGTGTGAGAAGAGAATATCCAGGATATGATAGTATCACAAAGACAAACAGGGTATATGGTGGAGCTCGGCTTGGGATTCCTAACAACACCAAAGACAAGTCCTATTTGCTGCTTGTGATAATAAAATAACACCTAGGGAAACACACACCAAGTATGGAGACAAATGCGGCAATGCAAATATGTGTAGGAAATTTTGCAATGCACTGGAAAGACACTAGCCAAGCTCAAATAATCAGGCACAAAATTGCTCAATGGTGTGTCAATATAGCAATGATGAAATCAGCTCCACAAATATATCAATGTATCTCAAGGCCTTTTTACTTTTCTCAATTCTGTTTTTCTCTTTTTCTCTTTTCTCTTTTCTCTTTTTTTTTATACTTTTTACTGGCCAAATAATAACACAAAGAGCAAAACTATCTAGTGATAACAATGCTATGAACAATGTGACACAAATATGTGATATAGAGCAGCCTGAAAACGAGCAAAAGATAGCTATTCTTGATGGGTATGATAACTACTTATTGCTGTAGAAAGGCTCTGGCTAAGGCTCACAAAGTTCAGACTTGAAATCCTAAAGAAATTAGAAAAGAAAAATAAAACCAAAACTATCTATATCTACTAGAATGTCCACGGCAGGAAATTTGAACCACGACAGAGAATCTGCTTGTTTTGGTGCCGCGGCAGAGCGTGCGTGCACTGCTGGTAACGATGTGGTGTGTTGCGGTGGGCGCGCGGTGAGGGGTTTTGTGGATGTGGTGGATAGTTGCGCGTGGGAGGGTACGGCAGCGGCAGCAGCGGTTTCTGCACGAATCCGTGTCGCGGTAGGAAACAGACTGCGGGTGGAGGGGCCCGCTGTAAGTGTTTATGCTTACGGTGGGGTGGTTTGGTAAGGGCGAAACGGAGGAATCCGAGTGCGGGTAGGGAACGGTGGCGGCAGTGAATTGGCGGAAAGTTCTACCACGGCAGGGAACACGAATCCAACTCGAAATAAAGGAAAACCACGACTCGGATTGGAAATTGAAGAGGATTTCGGTGGACTCAAAGGCAAGACTCGAAGAACACTAAACCCTAAACCTAGATCGAAATAACAAGACTCAAAAAGGAGAAAAAGAAACACGAAAATCAAACACAAGACAGCAAGTAGACACTTGACAATGGTGATCTAAGGCTATGGCAACAACTAGACCTAATTTTTTTTGTGCGGCTTTTTCTGTATAGGAAATAAAAACAACTAGACTATGGATAAATTTGCTCACCGAGGCAACCTGGAAATCTGATACCATATGATATGGGGTGGCCCGATATTTTCGTTGAGCTTCTCCCTCTTTTTTTTTGATTTTTTCAATGGCCTTTGAATCAACTAGGAGCAATTAAATAGATGGAAAACAAAGAGTGGACAAAAATTTGATCAAATGAGCAGCCTGTTAGAGCAATAAAACAGCTAGTCTTTTGGGTTTTGGTACCTAAATATGACTGTAGAATGGCTTTATCTAAGGCTTATCAAGGATCATAACAAGAACCTAGACATAACAAGGAAGAAAACAAAAGAAAAACTAAAGAAAACGGTGAAAAAATGAGCTCACGACAGCATAATTGGCCACGGCAGAAAATCGCTCGTTCTGTGCCGTACGACAGCCAAAACGGAACAAAAACGGCTCACGGCAGCAATCTCACAACAACGTGCGGTGGAACTTCACGGCAGAGCGCGGGTGGTGTGGTGGTGTGTTGCGTTACGGGCGTAGGTGGTGTGTTGTGTTACGGGCGATTCGGTGAGTTTTTTGCACACGGCAGAGATCGGATTGGAGTCCGATTATGGATAGGAACCCGTGGCTATTTGGAAGTGGGATTTCGAGATCAAAATCAACTCACCCAAAAGCAAGCTGTAGGTCTTGATTTCTCGAGATGAACACACACACGGAAACACTATTTTTGTGAGATTTTTTGATATAGGGAAAACAAAAGATAGCTAGATGAACCCTAACCCTAAAAGATGAAAATTTAAAAACTGAAAAACAGAAACACAAATCAACAAAAAGCAGCAACTAGGTAGATGCAATTTGGTGTTGATCTAGGCTCTGGCAAATTCTAAACCTAATATTTTTGGCTTTTTCTAGATAGGAATAAAAATAACTGAAAGTAAAGATAACTTTGCTTACCGAGGCAATCTGAGAATCTGATACCAAGATGATAGGGATGAGGACATCCCTAGTACATTATAGAGGTCCATAATAGAGGTCCATTACAGAGCTCTGATACCATATGATATGGGGTGGCCCGATCTTCTCGTTGAGCTTCTCTTTTTTTTTTTGGTTTTCTTGATTTTGTGATAACTAGTGCTACACTGAGACCTCTCACTTGTATGACCCCTGTTTCCAGATGCAATAACAACCAATCCCTTTGGACATTCTCAACTACACCCTCTTGCACACGTAATCAAAGATCACGAGTGGTCCTGTATCCCCCTATTCCTAGATGGAATAACAAGATATCACGTAACTTTGCAATTGGTAACTCCACCAACAAGGTGGGGATAACTTTCAGATGAACACGGTTCAATCTAGAAAATCTAGGGTTTAATTTCAACTTTGTCTAATATATTCCACACGCAGGTGGTAGCTATATATTAGGGAGGGGATGTTTCCCACGAAAATTGACCTATTCCTACTTGTTTGGATTCCTCCAACTCGAATACAAACTGACCCAACATGGGTGCAGCCAATTGGAGTCTATTTGGAAACTGGCAGAAAACTATTCGTGGCTTGTTTCGGTCACCATGGCTTGCACGAGTCGAATTTCTTGATGGGGCCGGATCCATTGGAAAGCTCTTGAAATTTCCTAATCGGATTGTGCTCGTTTGCTGTATTTGGAGCCCGTATGAAGAATCCATGACTCTTTCAAATTCGGGACTCCTGGCAGTCCGAACTGAAACATTATTTCCTTGTTGTTGTTTGCCATGCCTCCTTCCTTTGCTCCTTGCTTCCTCTTCTCCATCCATGTTTGTGTCATTAATAAACCTAATCATACAGAAATTCATAGGCTTAGGTAGTATAACATTCTCATAAACACAAACATTATTTATTACTAGGAAAGAATTCACCTTATAATAAACATCAGCGAGACTCAATATTTCCTTCCAACTCAAGCATGTACATTCACCATGGACCCCTATGATATCCTCATCATAGGTTGTGGTGACTCGAACCCATCGTGTCTAGAGATGTAGAATAGTAGTAGGATGGTCCAGCTCGTGGGGGATTGGGAATCTACTTCTTATAAATTCTAGCTTGATCTTCTTTCCTTCCATGTTACTAATTGTGTATCATGGTGTTTGGTGTCTATTAGCCAACACGGGTAAAGGGCACAAACCTCGTGAGGGTTTAAAACTAAGATTTTAGCCGTGTTCTATTGGCTTGGGACAAATCAACAACTATACGGGAAACTATGACATATCTCGGTCATCTTGATTTATCAATTGTTAAAATTTAACTATGGGTTATTGAGGAAGTGCCTAATGGTGTTTCAGTGTTCTAATCCAAAGAGTAGGAGCACTTTTCTGTCAACCAAAGCATCCAATTATGTGCAAATCTACTTTCTATTAAAACATAGGAAAAATGCCTTTATGCAAATTAGCCTTGAAACTCCACCAGCCAAATATGTGTGTAGATTAGTAAATTGCCATTTATTATACCACCATAGTGTCACTTGCCACCATTGCTCAGAATATTCGGACCTCCTTTCGGGGGCTGCATATTCCAATGTGCGGGTTGTTCGGATTCAGAGTGATCGACGTAGGACTTGTGACTCCACTCAACATGTTTGTTCGCCTCTGGCACAAATTGCAGAATGGAGCCCTACTACTTGTTATATGCTACTCGTATGTTTGTTCTAGCTTCCTCTATGCAACTTGTAAAGAATTTTGTACTCTGGAGGATTCGCTAGATATGAGATACATTTGCTTATTTGGATATCTATCTAGTTGTGCGTGCTGGTGAACTGTCCAGGGTCCAGTACTACACGCAACAGTATAGCCCGTGTTGGGTTGTACTATGATACCAAAGGATACAAATTATCTTCAGAAATATCACACAAAACTTTGGTCTAGAAGGAAATTCGTTGAGTTAAGCAAGGTGGATTATGTCTGTAAAAATTTGTCAAATAGTTTCAATTCAAAGATTAGTAACCTTAGATTAACACTGGTTCTTTTGTTAGATGCAATAAGACATGCCATAATAGTGAAGATTGATTTAAGGCACAGAATTTGTGCAAGAAAGTTTGTAGGGTAGAAAATAGTGCCAAAATTGGTTTTCTTACCGAAGGAAAGGACCAGGGCAACAAGACATATACAGATGAGGATGGTTAGGAGTTCTAATACCATAGGTGAGATTTATGCAACAGAGAAGGTTGGAATTGAAAGGAGGTATCCTATAGACATTGCAAAAATGAGTTGTGCATGCAGAAAGTGGCAGGTTACTGGTCTCCTTGTCACTATGCTCTTTTTTTCATCTTAGCACTGAGGGGTGAAGGTGCATATATTGAAGAGTTTGTTGACGACAATTTTTCTGTTGCCAAGTTCTCTGCAACATATGCGGAAATAATACTAGCAATGAGGGATACAAATGATTGGAAGATAGTTAGTCAAGGGTTCAAACTTGAACCACCAATTTTTTGGAGGCCACGTGGAAGGCCTACAAATCTTAATATTACGACCTCTCAATCCTATTATAAAGGTTCTAGATTAGGAGTATGAAACAACAAATGAAGACAGTACGGTGGATTTGGACATGTCAAGAGGTTATGTGAGAACCATGTTGTACATGAAGTGCAGGACATGCATCATATGCACGATGATGAAGTCCATGATCATTAGCTGCATGAAATGCAACATTCATACCATGATGATCAAGCCCATGGTCATCAAGTGCAGGAAATTCAGGATTTTCCATACTCCAAAAATTGTGGACATCACCTGAACCCTCCTCGTCGGAGAATGTGAATACAAAGAAGTGGAGGCAGAAAAATAAATGTCTGCCAATTTCATCTCTGTATTTGTTAACAGATGAAGTGTAAATATGATTGTGTGCTATTTTTGACAATCTCTTTCTTTTCCACCAATTGACATTTTATGTATATGTTCTGCTAGTAGACGCTAGAGTTCTACCAGTCCTCGAACATAGGTTGTAGGGGTAGAAGTTAGGGCGGAGGAGCTCGGGCTGCTGATGCCGGTCGCAGCGGCTAGGGAGGAGGGCGGCGGCTAGGGCAAAGGCGGCGGCTAGGGTTAAGGACCGACTCCTCTGGGAGTCGGCAATAAGATATATCTTTATTGCTTAATTATCACGAAGGGATACATGTGTTTATATATGAGGACAGCTCCTCTAAACCCTAGATACTATTAGACTAAGCCCATAACTAGCCACTAGTGGGCCTCTTGCGCGCATATGTAATACCGACCATAACATATCTCCCCGCCTTCTCAAACAGCTTGTCCTCGAGCTGAACTTCTGGAAACTGCTGGCGGAGATCATCAAGCTTCTCCCAAGTAACCTCTTCCTCCGGCATGCCTGTCCAATGCACCAGGACATGCCACACGCCACGGCGCTGCTGCGCCTGCATCACCTGCGCCACTGTCGCTGGAGCTGGCACGAGGCGCCCATCTCAAGTAGGAGGAAGAGCCGGTGTCGCAGTAGGAGGGTCTCTACGGTAGGCCTTCAGGAGGTTGACATGGAAGACGTCATGGAGTCGAGAGCCTCCTGGCAGCTCAAGGCGGTAGGCGAGCGTGCCGACACGCTCTAGTACACGAAAGGGACCGGCGTAGCGAGGCCCCAACTTGCGCGTGGAGCGCGGATCCAAAGACTGGGTGGTCCTGTGAAGGAGGCGCAACCACACCCAGTCGCCCACCGCGAACTCCGCCTCGCGATCATGCGCGTCATAGTACTTCCGGGCCAGCTGCTGTGCTTGGAGAAGACGCTGGCGTGCCTTAGCCAGTATCTCATCGTGGGTGCGGAGCAAGTCGTCCGCCGTGTCGGTCCGAGCCGAACCAGGCTCATATGGGAGCATCACCGGAGGTGGACGCCCATAGACCACCTCGAAAGGCGTGGTGTGCAAGGCGGAGTGACAGGAGGTGTTGTAGCAGTACTCCGCCCACGCTAGCCAGTCCACCAAGCTTGTGGATGATCCCCAGTCACGCAGCGCAGGTACATGGCAATGATCTTGTTGACGACCTCGGACTGGCCGTCAGTCTGGGGATGAAACGCCGTGCTCATGCGAAGCTTTACGCCTGCCAACCCAAAGATAACCCGCCAGACGTGACCCATGAACATAGGGTCACGGTCGCTGACGATGGACGAAGGGAAGCCGTGGAGGCGAACGATGCTGTCGAAGAAGGCGCGCGCCACCGATGCAGCCGTGTAGGGATGACCGAGGGCGATGAAATGTGCGTACTTGGAGAAGCGGTCAACCACCATGAGGATGACGGACTCGCCTCCCACCTTCGGTAGCCCATCGATGAAGTCCATGGAGATGTCCGACCACACATGAGAGGGCACATCCAGCGGCTGCAGGAGACCCGCGGTCCTGAGTGTCCCCGTCTTGTACCGCTGGCATGTCACGCATTCCCGCACCCAGTCGCGCACCAGGGCGCCATACCCAGGAATGTAAAAATCAGCGCGGAGACGGTGAAGGGTCTTCTGCATGCCCTTGTGAGTCGTGTACTGCAGAGTGAGCCAAGGTCAAGACCTGGTGGCGTAGGTCGCCCTGATCAGACACGAAGATGCGGTGGCCATGGAGGAGCAGCCCCTCGTCCATGCGCCATGGGGCGGCCAGCTCGCCATCGGCCAGGCGTTGTGCCAGTCGCTGTGCATCCGCGGTCGTCGAAGTAGCGCGGCGGATGTCGTCGAGGAAGGAGAAGGACTGTAACATCCCAAATCTTAAATTTGGAATGTTTTGCATTTAGAGCATATGCATAGCATGGCATGTTTCAAAAATTGCATTTGCTTGTTGTATTTGAACCCCCAAATCAAATCATGTTTTAAAAAGAAACCAAATTCTTCTATAAGGCATTATTAGCCAAAGTTATTTTGATATTTTATTTTGCCTAAAATTTCGCTCCAAAAATAACCTATTGTGGTAGAGTTTCAAATTTCGAGTTTTTAGAAATTTGTCTCACTCAAATCTGAGTAGTATTTCAATAGTTAGTAAAGAAATAAGGAAAAAAAAATAGGAGTAACGTGACCTCTCACCTGGCACCTGGTACGATCGTACCAGGTCAACCTAGCTGCTACGTTTGATTAGAAGAAAAAAAAAACGAAAGAAGCATCCAATCGATGCATGCACATAGTGCCAAAGAGAAAAAAAACAAAAAAGGAAAGGAGAGGATGCATCGGCAGATTGGACGCGCACGTCAACCGCTTTTCTCTCTCCTCTCTCCCACGTTCTGTTAATTTTGTATTTCTTTTTACTCTCTGATGCGTGGGACCCACAGGTCGTCTCCTAGCTCGGATTGAATCCTGGACACGCACGGGAAGCTGTTTTGAACTCGTTTATCCCCAAAAAATCTCCGATTCCGGTCCCGTTTCTTGCCCCGTGGCCACGAAATTCCGGGTATAAATACCCCACACCCGTGGCCTCCAAAGCCCTCAAAAATTTCGCGAAACCCTCGCCCAAATCGATCTCGTTTCGAGCTCGAAATTCCCACCGCCGCCACCACCATTGTTGCAAGCTTGGAGCTCACGCCGCCGGAGCTAGGAGCAAGGAGGAGGAGGTCCGAGGGCACGAGAAGGTTCGCGGGAAGGAGCTCCGTCGTTTGCCACCGTCAACACGCCCGGAGAAGCACCGTAGCCACCACGCCATCCACGTCCGTTCATCACCACCGTCACTCCGGCGAGTTCTCCGGCGAGCTTTTCCGGTGAGTTTCCCAGATCTGTTCCCGACCGTCCGATCGCGATCTAGCGGTTCAGATCTGTTCACTTAAGTGAACAGGTACAGCCAATCAGATCGCGCCACGTCACATTAGTCAGCAGTCAAGCCTAGTCAGCAGTCAACCGCCTAGTCAGCAGTCAAATCCGGTCACCCGGTCAACCTTTTATTTAAAATTCGAGCAGAAATTACAGAAAATTGCCCAAACTTCTAAAATCAATATCTTTAGATCTATAACTCCGTTTTGCGCATTTAATATACCAAACGAAAGAGAAAAATAAGATCTATCCATCTACGCAATCAAATTTATATTTTGAGCTATAATTATTTTCTGTTTTCAATTATGCTTTATGGGCTATTTAAATCATATAAAATCAACCGTAGCTCGAAATTCATCGAATCTTCTTTGTATGATCTTGTTTTGATTAGATCTATTCAGGAAGAATATAATTAGAGCTAAATGCACCAGAAGTCCACCAACTTGTCCTTCGGGAGCAGATTAGTCCCATAACTAGGGAGATGAGGTCCCGCCGTCCCTAAACTATGGTTGTGGATTTTGGTCAGTCCAAATAGTCTAATTCCGTGCCACGTTGTGTCAGCTGAAGAAAAATACTTTTGCAAAACGGTCCAGCAAGAATCAGAGTAAAGCATCCAGGTCATTAAGTGGCTGTGGCGTTGATCAAGGTCCTTCCGTGGCTGTAGCGTTAATTCAGGTCCTTCCGTTTGATTTGTTTCCAAACCTCGAGGAAGTCGAGACATAACCGCCTCGAGCACTGCGGCTCCACCTCGACCTCGTCGGAAGCGGTTATTCCGGCGCGATGACGCCCGAGATCCATTACCGCGAGTGGCAGGAAGACACGCCTGACTACGGTAATCTCCAGTTCTCTTCTCTCTGCTTCGGTTTTATCCTCTCTGGTGGATTTTGTGGTTGGTTTTTGTTAGGGTTTATATGGGCATATGATCGGTGTGTACCTAGGGTAACTAGAGATCAAAACGGTTTGATTATCACTGGGGAAGCGTATGTAGGCGATTGTGGTACGAGTTGGGTTGTGGATTATGCCCTGTTTCGGATGGCAAACTGCCATGTTTCCGCTGGCAGGCTGCACAGGTGCTGCTGCTTTTCACAACCTAGTGAAACCACAATTTGGTAATATTAATGTTATGTCATTGTTAGGTTATTTGCACATTGTATGTTGGTGCAGATTGAAATCAGTAACCGTAATGATATTGGTGTACTGAATTCTGAATTTCCTGGTTCACGTAGTACTAAACATAAGCTTGCAGTAATATGCCATTCGGTTAAGCTCTGCAATAGAAGATGGTTGGGCGTATTTAAGTAAATTTGTGATATAAAGTTTTAATTTTTACTCGGAACAAGAGATTTAGTTTCTCTGAATATTACTAGCAGATGTAGAAGTGCTCTAAATTTGTTCTGATTTTTAATTGCGCAATTAAAATGTCTGTATTTGTTGCACTATTATTAATGTGTGAATATTTGCTTCAGTTTTCACTCCAGGAGACAGTTGTGATCTTTTTACACTGGAAGTATGCCACAACGGATTTTTCTGTGGTGTAAGAGAGGACTTGTCCTATGAGTCTGCATCTTCTGGGTTTTTTGACTACTGTAGTGCTTCTAATTGGTCCATTGCTTGTATGGATGAAATTCTGAAAACTCTTGGATATGAGAGAGATGGGAAGCTGCACTTGTATTGGTGTCCACCAGGAAAGTACATTACTGATGGATTATTACCAATGGAGTCAGATGCACACTATGCAGAGATAGCCGAAGCAAGCAAGACACAAAAGGTTCTTGTACTATTCATAGATCACACGAATTTCATTAGAGATTTGAGAGCTGATGTTATTATCAATAGAGGTCCTAGCTTGCGTCCTGTAATCAGTCCGAGAAAAAACCCTGCAACTAGAGGTGAAGCATCAACTTCAGCAGCCGGATCAACTAGAGTTGAACCATTTGTTGTAGCAGCAGAGAAGGATAATGAGGAGGTTGTTTCAGAGAATTTGCAAGAAGAAGGAGATGATGATAGTGAGAGTGAGAGTGACTGTGATTTCTATGATAGTGACTGTAATGCTGAAGATGGCGATGATGACCTCTTTGCTGATAATGTGGACATAGAAGTTAATGATCACAATGAGAAGGAAATTATTGAGGAACATGAAGATGAGGAAGCTCTTGTGGATGAGGACTTGAATCTGGTAGGAGAAGAAAGCGACAAACTGAAGCATAACTTGAGGGCATTTAATTCAGAAGTTGATATGGATAATCCCGTTTTCAAGGTAGGGATGGTGTTCAGTTCTGTTGAGGAGGCAAGGCAAGCACTGACTACATACATTATCAGAAACAGAGTAAAAATCAGAAGAAAAAAAAATGACAGAAGAAGGCTAATCGCTATGTGTGATGGTGATTGTGTTGGTGATGCTGTTTGTCCATGGTTTTTCAAAGCTACTAATGACACTAGGTATGGTGGTTTTACAGTGACAGCATACACAGGGCACCACACATGTGAGGCCGTGTGGGAAATGAAAGCACTGACTGCTAAAGTGTTGAAAGAAAAATTCATGCATGAATTCAGGGATAATCAGAAGCTTGACCTTAGTGGTTTTGAAGCAAAGGTTATAAGAGAATTCAATATGTGCCCAAATAGATGGAAGCTGAGCAGAGCTAGGAGAGAAGCTTTACTTGAGATACATGGAGATGAGGTGGCACAGTTCAATCATCTACTAGACTATGGCCAAGAACTCAGAATGACTAATCCTGGGTCTACATTCTTCCTGACAACCAACTCTGTTAATGATCCTGCAAGTGTAGACCATAAGGAGCATCTTGCCACTTGTTATTGGAGCTATGATGCTTGCAAAAGAGGGTTCTTAGCGGGATGCAGGCCTGTGATCTGCTTTGATGGTTGCCACATTAAAACTAGATACAAGGGCATACTACTGACAGCAGTTGGAATTGACCCAAATGACTGCATTTTTCCAGTTGCCTTTGGTCTAGTTGAAGTGGAATGCACAAGCTCATGGGAATGGTTCCTCACCAACCTCAAAGATGATCTGAAGATCACTAACACCTCCCCATGGACTATCATGAGCGATAAACAGAAGGTACGTAACATCATGTGCTCCTCACCGACAACCACTATGTTGCAACTACTTCGCTAAAATTATTTGTTTCATTCTTAATTACAGGGGCTCATCAATGCAGTTCAAAAGATATTTCCTGATTCTGAACATAGGTTTTGTGTGCGGCACCTTCTCCAAAACTTTCAAAAGGCGGGGCATAAAGGAGAGACCCTGAAAAATGACTTATGGGCTATTGCTAGATCAACTAGTCTACCAAAGTGGGAGAAAAATATGGGGAAGCTAAAGACTGACAGTGAGGCAGCACATGCTTGGGTTGACGCCCTAGTGCCAAATACTTGGATAAAAGCATTTTTCTCAGATTTTCCCAAATGTGATATGTTGTTGAACAATCACAGTGAAGTTTTCAATAGGTACATTGCTTCCCAAAATTCTTTGTTCGTATTTCCTATTGCTCTATTCATGTTTCATTTGGTAGTTGGTATTCGTGCACTGATACAATAATCTTTGTTTTCAATTTCAGCTACATTCTGAATGCCAGAGAGCTACCATTCTTATCCATGTTGGAAATGCTCTTTTACAAAATTCTGCAAAGAATTGAAGGCAAACAAAAAGAGGCTAAGACTTGGCCAGGAAGGATTTGTCCAAAAATTAAGCAAAAACTGGATAAATTCACCGAGTGGGCCAAAGCATGCACAGTGAAACCTGCTGGTAATAATTTGTACTCTGTGAGCTCTCATGAGGTGGAGCAAAAATATTCTGTGGATTTCAAATCCAAGTCATGTGATTGCAAAAGATGGCAATTAACTGGCATTCCATGTCATCATGCAATAGCTTGTTGTAGGCATGATAGGATTAACCCAGAATCTCTAGTCCATAGCTGCTACACAATTGATACTTACTTGAAAGCCTATGCATACAACTTGGCTCCACTAAGAGGTAGACCTTTTTGGCAAAAAATGAATGGAGTTGTCATTCATCCACCTCTATACACCAAGGTTATGGGTAGGCCGAAGAAGAACAGGAAGAAGGCACCTGAGGAGAAGATTAAAAAGGGTGTGAAGATTTTCACCAAATCTGGTGTGACTATGCACTGCTCTATTTGTAGGCAACCTGATCATAATAAAAAAGGCCATGATAAATGGGTACAAAGTCAATTGCAGCATCAAGGACAAAATGCGCAGCCAGTAAATGAAGCGCAAGACACAGACATTCCTTACATTCTAGAGGTACTTGTGCAACATGTCATTTCTTTTGCATCATGCTTAATTTCTTTGAAGCATTCGTAATTATTTCTACACAAGCTTGCTTCATTATTATCTTGTAATTTCTTTGCAGCATGTCATTCCACACACCCCAGATCCTACCATGGACCCGACACTGCAACAAAACAGCATGATCTATCAAATGGGACTTGAGGTATTCCCAAATATATATTGCTTTATTCCTTGCATTGTCATTACAAATATTTATTTTTTCTCACTTAATTTGGCAGGAGACAGCAAATGTACCAATATATAGATATCTTGGCCCTTTATGTGAAAGTGCATTTGTTGTTGCCGCTAGAGATAGCCTTCCACAATCAAATGCCAGAGTCACAACAGCAACAACTAGAGGAGGTACGAGGGGAAGGGGCAGAGGGAGGAGTACTTCAACCAGAGAACCATCTATACGTAGCACTACTACAAAACCCAGAGCTGCTACATGTACTGTAACTCCACAAGATCCTCTAGCTGCAGGTACTAGCACAACGACTGGAGGTAGTAGCAGATCAAGGACTGGAAAAAGGAGGTACAACACTGGCCCAGGCAGTGCCCACTACCTGCTATTTGGTGATGAACAAACCACAAGAAGAAACCTACCAGATCTCAATGCAGATGTTGCTCCAGATGACAATGCACTAGAGTTTGTGCTCAGCCAGAATGCACCACCTCCTGATGATTTTTATCCGTAGTAAAACTCCTGTAATGTAGCTGAAGAAAGACATGTATTTTCTCTATTTTTCTTGTGTGAGATTGCCGGAAAGAAACCTGTGTCATGTCAAGTCAAGTCTGAGTGAATTCCTTATTTTGGTCATGTCAAGTCTGAGTGAATTCAAAAATTTGGAGCATATGTCTTGTGTTAATCAATGCAGATACCATGAATTTCCTATATTTGCATTTCTGTTGAATATTTGCACTCAATTAGCTTGTATACTGTCCATATTGTACATGCATAGTTTTAATGATTTTTCCTACCAATTGGCTTCTACTATATATAAATTGTTATTTCCATTATATATAATAAGTTGTTGTTGAAAAGGTTGGCCGCCAAATAATATCAGTTGGCAAAATTCTGTTGAGCATATCTCAATAATATCAGTACATATTTCATACAAAAAGAAACATACATATTCACTGAAAATTGAAGTCAAATTACACAAACTGGTAGTCCACATAAAAGCAGACACTTTCTACTTCTAATTCTCACTAACTCACACAGATCCTCTAATAACCAAGGCAATACAAGCATACACCAGTACCCATACTGCTACTACACTCATAATAGTCATATCCTTCCTCTCTCTGCTTCTCAACTCCTCCCTCTAATTTTTCTTCAGTATTTTCTTCTGCGCAATTTGCGTCCAAATCTGCATTTATTGTTCATAGTTCTATGTGGACTTGTATTCTCCTTGCTCGCCGTCGCTGTTGTTTCCGCCGCCGCAGCTGCCATCCACGCCCCTCATGCTTCAGTTCTGGTAGTGCCACTGTTAAGCAAGCATATGCTAGCCTTCTCCACTGCAGTCTCGCCTTGTTCACCCCATATCCTGCACATTATAATTACAACGCCATCATAAGTGAGGGTTTGAAGGTCATACAAAAAAATGTGGTCGGCTACAAAATCGCTCATGGCATTACCATATTGTTATAGTTGAGCTACAAAGTCATAGAACACCAGAACACTACAATATTAAAGTACGATGGTCTAAAGCCAACAGTGAAACAATCTGTCAATTAGTACCCAATCTCCAGTGCAAGGCTTGCAGCGTTCCAAATTAAGGGCACAACAGAGCTGCCTCAGGCGAGGAACGAGCCGGCTTACCTCGGACAGTTCAGGCCGCCCGCTTCCCGAATCGCAGCAGCAGAAGCACGAACCCTTGGTCACACGCCTCCCCTGCCCAGGTCGAGGCCCGAAGCGCGCCACTCCTCATCTTCGCCCAGCTGCCATCCACGCCGCCGCCGCTGCTGCTTGTGCCGCCGCCGCCAACTGCCTACTCCGATTATGGCCTATCTCATCCATGCGCCCTCGCTGCCCTCAACGGAGAGCCTCAATATTCACAAATCTCCTCGCAGGACACACCGTCGCCTCCGTCGCCTAGGGGAATCCTGGAGCGATTTGGTTCTAACTGACACGAGGGACTCGATTGCAACGTTTAGAAGATGCCCGGGCTTTTCTGCTATTTTGCCAGATAAGGCCGTGCGCCATTTGCCACCGTGGCAGTACACGCGTCGGCACCACGGTCAATGTCATCTTAAACCAATCCGCAAGCATAGTTTAGGGACGGCGGGACCTCATCTCCCTAGTTATGGGACTAATTTGCTCCAGGAGCACAAGTTGGTGGACTCCCGGTGCATTTAGCTCATATAATTACTTGTGTAGATGCTTAATTCAAATTAGATCTTGCATGTTCTTAATCTAGCCCTATTAATTCATTATAATTGCTTTAATTATTTTCATTGCAACAAAAACACTTTCATTGCATCATGCATGTCATTAATAACCAGAGAACAATATAGATCTATTTTTGCATCATTAAGATTTCATGCATGCATGTGTTGCATATTGTTGTCTTGTTGCTTATGTATGTCGATTACAACGTGTAGATTACAACAATTACAACGACTGTGGTTGTGAGGAGTGTACGAACAGCTGCTCGTGTTGCCAAGGCAAGTGACACACATGAATCCCACTATTTTACTATATGCATTAGATTTTTATAGTAGTTATGCATGTGTAGGAGTTGTGTGTATCGCTATGCTAGTTATTATTAGGGATTACTTCGCTAACACCCAAGTGGAGTAATCGCATGTTATCCTAGATTGTAACATCCATGTGATAGACAACATCGTAGAGGTAGATTGCTTAGCCATGCTCTAGCTATTCGTGGTTAGGTTTATTATCATGTTAAGATTGAAAATTGTTATTTTAGTTGCTCATGAAAACAACATGATAATTAATTAACCACTGGGCGGATTGCTAGAGAGTCATCAGAGTACAAAGTTTGGTGGGGACCGCCGCCCAGTATATTGAGATCATGTTTACTTTCTTTATGTAGTTTTTATTTCCGTGCAACCATGTTTCATATTAGTATGGGCTAGACATAAATTGTAGGTTGTGGTGACTCGAACCCAACGTG
Source organism: Alopecurus myosuroides (assembly GCA_028641055.1). NCBI lineage: Eukaryota > Viridiplantae > Streptophyta > Magnoliopsida > Poales > Poaceae > Alopecurus > Alopecurus myosuroides. The sequence goes on from CM054059.1 coordinate 341,863,633, forward strand.
TCCAGAGATGTAGAATAGTGGTAGGTTGGTCCGGCTCGTGGTGGGTTTGGGGATCTACTTCTTATGGTTTATGGCTTGATCTTCTTTCCTTCCGTGGTACTAGTGGTGTATCATGGTGTTTGGGGTCGATTAGGCAACATGGGTAAAGGGCACAAACCTCGCGAGGGTTAAAACTAAGATCTTAGCCGTGTTCCATTGGTTAGGGACAATTCAACAACTAGATGGGAAACATGACATATCTCGTTCATCCTTGTTTTGTTAATTATTAATAATTTGACTATGGGTTATTTGGAGAAGTGCCTGATGGTTTTTCAGCGTGCTAATCCAAAGGGTAGGAGCACTTTGCTATCAACCAAAGTGTCCAATTATGTGAAAAATCTAAATTCTAATAAATGATAGGTCAAATGCCTTTATGCAAAATAGCCTAGAAACTCCACCAGCCAAATATGCATGTAGAATAGCACTTGACATTTATATACCACCATAGTGTCACTTGCCATCATTGCTCAGAATGATCTGACCTCCTTTTGGGGGCTGCATATTCCAACGTGCAGGTTATTCGGATTCGGAATAGCTTTTCGTAGGATTTCGAGGCTTCACATCAACCTTTGTTCGCCTGTGGCTTACAAACAAGAAGATGGAGGTCTACCGCTGCTATGCTGTTTGATTAATATTTATTTGAGCTAGCACTTCGCTATGCAGTTTGTAATAAATTACTTTACTCTGGATAATTTCGATAGTTTTCAATACATTTGTTTACTTTGAATACTATCTATGCTGTGTGTGCTGGTGAACGGTCCAGGGGCCAGTACTACACACAAAAGTATAGCTCGTGATGGGCTGTACTACTACAGATGGTATCAGAGCAAATGTTGACTGTAGGCTCGAAAACCTAAGTTTGGAATAGGAAGCCATAGGATGAAAAATTTTACCTTACTTTCCATCTATACATTCATTACCTTTCGTCTCATACCACTTGTCTTTGCTAATTTCCACTCCTTCCTTTCTATAGATGAGTACCGAAGAAGGAGTCTACCATGTGGAGGATAACTTGGACGTGGAATTCGAGAACGAGCTTGCATACTTAACCAAGATGCTGGGGTTCTTCCTGCCAAAGATTGAGGGCTACAAGATGGATAGCAACGTACCCGGAGACAAGCGGTGGAACCTCACAACCACCATTGTGGTGAGTATTGTGAATGGTACCGCCAACGTCCTCATCTACAAGGACAACTACTCCAGCTGGGAAGAAGGACTAGTCGGCTCCATGAAGTATGCCCTGGCGCGGCTGAACTATGACTACCGCGACCAGATTTCTGAAGATTCCATCTATAGGGATTTTGGCAAGAGGAGTGAAGATGGGAATGTTGTTGAAGAAGCTAGTGAAGTGATTTTCCCACAGCTGGTTGTTCTATTTGTTGGCCTGATAAGCCCAAAAGGTGTACGACAAGATGCTATGAAGATGGGATTTTGGAACACGCATTGGCAACACCAAGTATAGCCAAGCAAAAATGTTCCCAAGGACATAGTGTTGAACATGCTGTTTGAGTGTGTGCACGCGGGGAAGACACTTACTGGAGCAAAAAAAAAGATGGGAACACACCGGGGGTTGTTGCGGCCTCGGGGAAAATGCTACAGTTGATTTGAGCAGTCATAGTGCGAAAAAACCCGGAGCAAGCAAGCTTGTCAGCAAAAATATGTTTTAGACACAAGGCAGCGAAACATATATACCCAGCATGATTGCAAATCCCATATGTTTGTGGGCAGGAGGTAGGGGGTTTGGATTGTGATTGTTTTTGTTGAGGAGCACAAACATCCTATGATGGAGCAGGTTGGATGGAGCTGATTCTACCACTCACACACGAGAGTACCTGAAGAGGACTTTCAATTTATACAAACTCTACACAACTAGAACATTACAACTGCCGAGATCATGGGTTCTCTTGGAAGTGTGCATGGTGGTGATCCGAGATGCCTAGGATATGTAAAGACTAAAGAGAAATGTATCAAACATAAGAACAATGTTGCGGAATGAAGTTAACCTTCGCGACATTACCATGACTCTTGACTACTTTGAGCAACAAGAAAAGGAGAACCCAAAAAATTTCTATGTTTCGCTGATGGACGCTAACAAATCTGTTAGAGCACTGTTTTGGGTGGATGGTAGGACACAAGATTTGTATCTGAAGTACAAATATTGTGTCTTCTTTGACACTACATTTTGCACCAACTGGTACAATATGCCTTTCACGCCAATTGTGGGGATCAACAACCACACCCATACAGTTGTTCTTGGATGTGCTCTGCTCCCTGGTGAAACCACTGATTTCAGTGGGTATTTAAACAGTGGATGATTGTTATGGACGGAGTTGCTCCTGACAAATATCATGACAGATCAGGACCAAGCTATGGTGACAACAATTTCTAATATATTTCCAAACTACATTCACAGAAAATGCATCTATCACATTCTGCACCTAGCAAGGAAGAAACTTGGCACGCACTTGGCAGAAGGGAGTCCGTTCGCCGATGCTTTCTACTCACTATGGCGCGGACACAATGGAGCAATTTGAGACATGTTGGAAGCACATGATTCAAGTTTATGGAATGTCTGATAATACACATTTGCAAAACATGTGGAGTAACAGGAAAAGGTGGGCACCAGCATTCTTTAGGAAAAACTAATTCCCATTTACGAGCACGACAGGCAGGTCAGAAGGTCTGAACTCTTATTTCAAGATATTGATCCGGCCAAGTGACTCTGAATGGAATTTTGTGCCACAATATGAGTTGTGCCATGTCTTGATGCTTGACCGTGAGGAAAACTCCGAATTTATAATGGAGGCAACGACACAAAGCTTTGGGGAATGTTATACATTCCCTTCTTAATCAACAATGATTTTTGTTCATAATGTAGCAGAAAGTCTGGTATTAACACATGTAGCAAATGTTGTGCTACTAGCAGTAAAAATTACACATGGTAGCACTTAAAGAAGGATATAGTAGCAAACCATGTATCCATCATGAAAATGTGAAAAAACACACCTCAAATTCTAAATTGTAGCATGCTAACTAGTTTATAGTAGCATAATTTCGCATCTACTGAAACATTTAACAAAATTATTGCAGTTACCCCATCAAGGAGCAAGGAGTGAAATTCTACACAAGGGAAATTTTCGATAGGTTCCAGAAAATAGTTGTTGCGTCAACAAAATTTTATCCAATACAAGCAACGGGCGAAGGGCTATGTTACGATCTTGTTCCAAATATTGGACTTGATATGAAAACATAACGGGTTCGAGTTGGTCTTGAAGATGGCATGTTCACGCGCGGCTGCAACAACTTTGAGATGTGTGGAGTGTTATGCCCACATATCGCAAGGGTACTGGTTCTCCTCAATGTGCAGCAGATTCCGGATAGATACATGCTCTGGAGATGGTTTGCGGCAGCAACAACACCTGGGATTGCACCTGGGGAAAACAGCATAAGATTTGGTATCCCCCAACCAACACATTGAAGTATAATGCGTTAAGCAGGAAGATGACTGACCTGGCTTCAGAAGCATGTGGTGAAGCTTATAAAGTTGTGTCCACTATGGTTGATGAAGCTGTTGTGAAAGTTGCTGCAATAAGAAGATCTCATTGCTATGTGGAACAAGTTGTTGAAGAAAATGGTCAAAGTTTTAACCCTGATGTGAACAAAAACAATAGCGAGCTGAAAACCCCTTCAAGGGTCAAGTCTAAATGTTGGCCATAGTTGAAGGAGCAAAGACGGAAGACATTGGTAGAGCAGTGTGACGAAGAGAGAGCTAAAAGGAAGAAGAAAGTTAAAGATCCAAAACCAAAACCAGAAAAGGCCCAAGGCACCAAGGAAAAAGAGAAAAAAGAAGTGCCCATTCGGCGAAAAGTAGGAACATGTTACAACTGATGTTTGTGAAGAATACAAGGTTTGGAAATTCAAAGAGGCAGCACTTGCTGCTGGAGCTGAATGGACGTTGTACATAGTGCTTCATTGCTATAGGCATTAGAACAAAAGAAATTTTCTTGTGTGCGACAAAAAAGAGCTACATGGAAAATATTTGTACCTATTTTTTGTTGATCAGAAGCATTATGATTATACTGTTAAATATACAGAGTTGTAATAAGGAAGGCATGGATTTTTATGTTTTGACATGTTTGTAGAAATATATTTATTGTGCGCAAAAAAATACTTCATCTGCAGCATTTTTCTAGAAACTCAGGAAACACAAAAATTTCATGTTGAAGAAAAGCAGATATGATGTTTGTAGCAATTTCCAGCATGTGAATATTTAAAATTGCTGCAGAACATCATCAGATTTCGAGTAAAAATATGGGTAGCACTGTAGGGTCCTCACATTTAATAATGCAAGAACTACTCTGTTAAGTGCTAGTCCCTCGATCAATGCTATCACCACAGAACAAAACTTAAAGACATCATTGCAGAAGTATCAAATCTATTACAGATGATCCAGAATAGCCAAGTATAGCTTTATTACAAAGTGCATAGTCTTGAAAGACTAGCAAAACTCAGAGTTCTAAACAGCAGAAATAAAAGTAGCAATGAGCCTCCGACTTCAATCATGCGCCACATGCATTACATGTTGGGTGTAGACTCGAGTCCAACCACTTGATCAAACTTCATCATCAGAATTTCCTGCGCATTGGAATATGCAGCCCCCCGAAGGAGATCAGTACAATTTAATGTACTGGAAAATGACACTATGGTGGATATAAAATGGCAAGTTTAAACTACATGAATATTTGGCTTGGTGGAGTTTAGGCTATTTGCAAAAAGCAATTTTTCCCTAACACTTTTGAAAAAGAGTTTTCTTTTCAAAGATTGGCACCATGGGATAAAACCCATGTGCACCACAACTAATATTTCTTGAGACAAATTTTACTTCTTCAAAACAGTGTTGAGATTCTTCTATCCATACTTGTCCAGTTGTTCGAAGTCGTCCATTACCGAGGACACGGCTAAGATCTTAATTTCTAACTCTGCAGAGGTTGTGCACTTTCACCCTTTGTCTTCAATTAGCCCAAACATCCTATACACACGGAGTGCATCATGGAAAGGAGAGAATTGAGACGAGATCTTTCAAGAAGCAAGAATCCAATCCACCAGCAAGACCTGTTCCACCTATAATTATACTACATCTGCTTGTCAAGCACGGGCTGAATTCTCACAACTTAGTTGATCAAGACAGAGCCCATATTGTCAAAATGCTGCACGGGAAGCTACTAAACTTAGAGCAACTTAGGAATCTCTTTGTTACTGGGTGGCAATCCACAAGTGAACACCCCTCAAGGAGACACTCAACTCTCATCAACCAAACAACCAAATCCACCTAGGTGGTTCATTGAAGTTTATAATTAAAAAATTCCACAACATTGAGCAAAACAAATTTTTAGCAGGGGCTAAGAATCTACCAAGTACTAAGTCTCCAAAATAACTAGGCTAAAAGATGGCTACACACTACTTGGGTTTTGGATAGCATAATAATAACTTAGTAAAATTCCTTATCATGAATACTACTCAAAAATCAACTAATGCATATAGAAAATAATGGGTAGTTGATGGTGTGTTACTTTCCTTGGCAGTAGGAGGAACAACCACAACAAGAACAACAGCAACAAGAGTAGACTTACTCCTCTCCACAATCTAATACAAGCAAAACAAGCCACACATAAACATACAAAAACAAACATAACATAGAAAACAAAATAAAGACAAAACATGTATGCATGATATGCAATAATCAAATTAATGCACAAAAATTATTAAAGCAATAATTACTAGTAATGATGTTATCTGATGTTAATAACATGGTTATGATGCATGCAAAACAAATTTATTATTAAATTTTAATTATTAATATTACTAGGGTTTTAATATAGGCTAATATAAACATTAATAGAGTTTCTATTACAAAGTTGCACTAATAAATTTTCCATTGCTTCTACTGGATAGAGAACATACAAACAAAACTATAGCAATTTGGATCACCAAAAAAGGATTTATAGATTAAAAGTTATGCCCAAATTAGTGATTAATATAGATCTACAAATAACATGTGACTGCATGTTACAAAATCGAAATTTTAATTGCCCAAGTTATTCTACACATTGTGTTGATTTAAAAAGTCCAAGATCATCTAATTTGGATAAGCAGAACAGAGGACATGATTTTTTTTAAGTTTTGAAACAAATCTGTTATTTTCTATTTTAATTAAAAAGGTGAACGATCCAAGGCAAGGGCAACGGCGCGCTGTGATTGGCTGGGAGATTCTCGCGCGGATCGCGCGCGTGGATCGTTGGATCTAATGCTACGGGCGGCCAGTATCTAAAGTACTGGTTCGCTACTAAATCTAATCTAGACCGTAGACGCAAATCGGGCGTCCGGAAAATGCCGTGTGGGTGGGCTCACCGGCGAGAGGCAGTGGCGATGTCGGAGGCGAGGAAGACGGCGGCGGCGTGGTATGGTGTGGATGGTGGCGGTGTTTCCGGGCTCTTCCGGCGAAAAGGAAAATGGCGGTGTGATCCCCTCGATGTGGCGGTGCTCCTCGTGTCCTCGGGGTCTCTTCCCGAGGTGGGGAACGGTGGCATCATCGAGTTCCCGAGAGGGGTGTTAATGGCAGCGGTGGCAGGTTCGTGATTTAGGGTTCGAGGGAGGGTGTCGAGCGCGGACGTCGAGGGCGGGGTATATAAAGGGGAAGAAGGCTGGAGCAGGTGGAGCAGGGCGAAGCTTCCCTCGGAGCGTATCAGAAGTTGATGGATGATATGTCGAAGATCATGGCCAGCAACCTCGAACTGACCTCCAAGGTTGGGAAACTGAAGATCGATTTAGCCCTGGCAGAGCAGAAAACTCTGATCACTCTCCTCGCAGCTGTGAGGGCCCAGGCAAGGGAGGATCCAGTGCCATCGAGGATCCATTGCAATCGGAGGATATGTTAGCCCCCTGCTGATGTTCTTTTAGTCCTAGCTAAAGTTCTCTCGCCGTACGTGCTTCAAAACTACATATATATATATATATATATATATATATATATATATATATATATGTGTGTGTGTGTGTGTGTGTGTGTGTGTCTATGTGTGTTGACTGTTGCCCCTGTGCTTATGATGTTCTTTTTAGATCGACAATCTCGTTGGTTCTATTGGGTGGTTTCTATTAATATGCAGTCTATGTTTATTTTTCTTAAGATAGATAATTCGAGTTCACAATATGGAGAAATAGATAACAGAAGTTTTGATGGATCTAAGTGACAGAAATTAAAAGGGTTACATTAGACTAATGCCGATGCAAAAACATATACCAAACAGATAATTCGATTTCACAATATGGACAAATAAATGACAGAATTGAAAAGGGATACATTCGACTAATCTGCGATGTTCTCGTGGAACGAAACTCGCCTCCAACTAGGCCTATTGGGTCGGGAATGAAAATCCGCGACGTAAAATGTAAGAAACGTCGAGATCGACCGCAATGTCGAGAGAAAATTCCAATTTTCAGCCATCCGCAACGGAAACCACACGACGTTATCAAAACGCTGCACTCAAAACGTTCCTGATTGCGCGGAATTTGGTAGTGGATGCAAGTATGCCAAGTGCATGTAGGAGGGATATACTTAGGGTTTATTTAGCCATGACGAATAGAAGACCCATCATGGTTGCACAAGTTTTTTATCTTTGCTGAAGAAGATACTTCAAAAGATATATAATGCTTTTCTTGTAGATATCGCATATCTACAAGGTTTAGTAAAGATCAATTATAGAGAAGGGGGTGATCTTTATAAAACTTCTTGGAAAACAAAAATCCTATAAGTTCATGATCATCCGGTACCTTTCAAGTACAAAACTACATTTCCAAGTACATCCCAGGTAATTCGCCAATTTCACAACTCTTTTTAAGAAAACAACGAGCCAATACTAGCAACATGGCCATTCAACTGTCCATATCTGAGGACGCGACTATTCTCAATAGATTTACTCTGCAGAGGTGTACTAATTCCACAAGATCTAGTACATCCGCCGTGAACAACCACGGACTATCCTCAACAGTATGCGAACATCAGATAACTGGTCTTAACCATCAACTATGTCTATGCTAGTAAATGACTACCTCCTCAACTGGGTTTGTTCTCCCTGGCACCGAGTGAGTCAGCCGCATTGATTTTGTTTCCCCTGATAACACTCTGCCATGTCAGGACACCCAACTATTGCAACCAAGGGGGAAATTAGTCTCACACTTTGCATGTCCCGTCTCACTCTCCTGGGGACAATTCGGTTCAGGGGACTCGAACCCCTATAGCACATTGAGGTAGATCACAGACTAACACCTACACGTATCAAGATAGACCTTGTTCCCATTTTGAGGTAATTTTGTAGTACGACTTTGGTTGTTCGGCGAAGACTAGGGTATGTTTCATTTTTAGAAAAACACTTTCGAAAACACTTTCTCTTCACCTTCCCGTGGACAAGGTCCCACCTTTCCACTAGGGTTTTCATACAACATTTGTTTTTCCAAACACAACAATTAAAGATTGTCCACTGGGGGACTTAGAATTTTAAGAAAAAGTGGTAGATAAATATAAAATGGTGGCTCGGGGTTTGGTAACACCAAGATTTAACTAGAGGCAAAATCATAAAAGAGTATTAGTAATACTAGAAGTACCACACCTCGGGAAATTAGTTTTTGAAAAACTTCAGAAGTAAACAATGCATGATAGATAATGATAAGTAAACCAATATCAAGCATTTAGAATTGCTTGCCTTGGTACTGATCTTGTCCATAGTCTTGAAATAAATAAGAGTGACAGTAAACCTCCTCGGGAACAATATCTCCTTCTTCGTTATCTAACGTCGTAAAAACAAAAAGAAAACACACCATCAGAACCAAAGAAAAGCAAGCACTTTCTACTAAGGTAATCATACAGCAAGCATTTCACAAAATAAACACACTCCAAAAATTTATACTCGAGGTACGCCCAATCTAGCAAACATGCATTTTCAAAAGAATTTAGAATAATACTAGAAAAGAACAAAAGATCCTCAACCAAAATGTCATGAATTCAGTGGATGTGCCATTCTAATATCATGACATAACAAAGCTAAATGACTCTCTGGTCACTCATGAGGATTTTTATTCAGACAAGAAAACAACTCAAAAACATCTAAATAGACCTAACAAGCATTACCACAAGCCTAATTATAACGTTCTTTTCTAAACACAAGATATTAATACAACCACAGATAACATGGCATATTGACAGAAGAAAATCTATACTAATCATTCAATTAAATAGCACAAGTCATAATAACAATAAGAATGAACAAAACAATAAAAGACTAAACTAGAAAACAAGTATATACTCATGAAAACAAACATAACCATGGCAACACTTCAAACAATAATTATTCTAATATGCTAGTTATACAAGAGAACAACATAATAACAGGGAATACACAACCTATACATGCTAGTATTCACAAAAACAATAATTAAAACAATAGAGAATAATAAATAAATAATTGACAAAAATGGTAGAAAAAACTCTAAACTTGAAATGCATGCCAAAAAAAAATCTATGGCTCCTAAAATCATGCCAAGATAGTATTAGGTAGACTAGCTTGGCATGATTTTAGAAAAATTGGATTCATCTAGCTTGTAATACAGAAACTCACATAATTGGATTCATCTCAAAAATCATTCTAGAAAAAATCATTAAAATCAATTAGTGGCTCTTTGGTCATTTACCAATTTACATGCATTGAAAATAGGGAGCTCAGGTGCATGCAAGGACAAGTTCTATAGGTAGGTATCATCTAGATATATCCAGATATGGTGCATAAAAAGAAAGTTATGATTAAAAAAAAGTTTTTAGATATGGTGCACTTGTCATATTCCCTAGGGTTCATAAAGGGAGAAAATCCAAATCTACCACTTGCATGTGATTAAGAAAACATGCATGTGTCACCGTGATTTTTGGTGATGTGAAATTTTAGATGGAGATAGTAAATTTTTTGTTACGAAGATGCACCGCAGACCCAACTCCTCTCGAAAAGTTGAATGTCGAGGATTAGGCGTGTCGGCATTTAATTGTTCATGAGAAACGATCACATGAATATAATTTAGAAGATACCTTTCAAAATTGTTTGAATTTAAGGACCATTTTGACAACCGGATCTCTGACTAAATTAACCTGACCTTTTTTTTAAAAATAATTCAATTTCAGGTTTGTTCTTGTAACAGTAACTATGCTTAAAATTACCCTCCTTTCATATGTTTTTACATCCGGCTCATGACTATTTTTACGTTTAAAACAATTTAAAGTACAAAGATTATAATTTTTATTTGTATCATGTCTGCTCTTTATAATTGATCTTCAGTTAGCGGTTAGCAGTACATAGCGAGAAGAGCTGTAGCAATTAGCACCAGTAGGTTAGCAGAAAAAACGCGAACACAGACGATACATCTAGGAATCAGCGCCGGGATAAGAAAAGGAAAACGCTGTTATTCCTACGGGGGATACCGCGTACTTCATCCTCCGCCTTACGCATGTGACACGCGTCCTTTCTCTGGCCAAGGAAAACGACGCATATACGTGGTGGGTCCATGCACCACATGCCTATCCACTACCAGCCGCACATCTCTTATCTTCTCGGCCTCTTTCTCTCATCTTCTTTCCCGTGAAAAAGAAGAGCAGCTGCTCGTCCCTTTCCATCGTCGTCCTCACTGGAGCTCCGCCACACAAATCCAACACGCATCGGCGTCCTCACCTCCTCGTCCCTTTCCATCGCCGGCGTCCACGTCAGGTCGCGTCGCTCCGCCGCCGTCGGGGAGCTCCCCTGCACGCCGCGGCACACCACCAGGTCAGCTCCCCTTCACGCCGCCGGGGCCGCTGCAGGGGTGCCGAAGACGCAGTGCCCGCAGCGCCGTGCGACTCCTCCTCTCCGTCGCGGTCGAGCCACGGGGACCTGTGGCGCCATGGCGGCGGACGTGGCCAGCTATAGGGGGGCGGAGACGCCAGTGCCTCCCATGTACCCGTCGTGCCGTGCGACTCATCCTCTCCGTCACGGCCGAGCCCGGGACTGGCGACACAAGCGTCGCCTCCCTGGTGCTTCGACGAGGCACAGTTTCTTTTTCTACATTTTTTTCAATTTTTTTTGCTATTCCGATGAGGTTATCTTTGAGTACGGCAGCATTGAGATGCTATGGATTCATTTTTATTTTGCTACAATTGCCCATTTTTTTGCTATCCCAACGAGGTTACCTTCGAGTATGGTAGCACTGAGATGCTATGGATTCATTTTTATTTTGCTACAATTGCCTATTTTTTTGCTATTCCGACGAGGTTACCTTCGAGTACGGCAGCATTGAGATGCTACGGATTTTTTATTTTGCTACAATTGCCCATATTTTTGCTATTCCGACGAGGTTACTTTCAAGTATGGCAGCAGTGAGATGCTACGGATTCAAAAAAAATTGCTACAATTCTCCAAATTGTTTGCTATTTTCGACGAGGTTACCTGCGAGGACAGCAGCCATGATCTGCTTCAGATTCAGTTTTTTTGCTACAACTCCCCAAACTTTTTTGTTACTCCGACGAGGTCACTGGCGAGGTCTCGCCGGACTTTTTTTCTGCAAGCCGTCGCGGGAGATGCTTTCAGTGGCCACCGACGATGCTACTAGCGCCCGACGGCGGTGCTACGAGCGCCGGCGGCGCTGGCGCTACTATCGTCGAAGGTGTGAGGACGATTTCTCTTGACAGAGGGTTCGAGGGGCCAACAAGGGACGTCGGTGCGAGCTGCGCACGTCGGTGTGCACTTTTTCCTCCATGGTCGTGGCCTGGCGAGGAGCGGTTACCATACGCATGCGAGTCACGGTCAAAATAACATAGGGACACGTGTCGCTTGATCTATCGGGGGATCAGAGGTTCCGATCCCCCGTGGGACGCTCAGCGTTATCCATAAGAGAAACTGTAGGTAGCAGCAAAACACACCGAACGAGTACATTTCTCTCTCCTTGAATTTCTTCTCACACTCACAGGCCATCGATCTCCTTCCTAGCCGCCAAGCTCACTACCTCTTCTATCCCCTTCTGCTACCTTCTCTCTTGTGCTGGCCTTCGCCATCCCCTCCAATCGAGATCGCCCGGTCCCCGTCCTACCTCCAAGGGCATTGCCACGACGCTCGACGGGGCCGCACGCGGTTCTAGGTGTTGTGGTTGTGGTGATCTCACTTTGCCTTTCCTGCTTGCTTCTCTCTCTTCCTCCCGAGTTGTACCCTACATCCGCCGCGTTGCTGTACCGTACCGTCACCACCGATGCCTTAATCGGACGCTCCAACAGTCCCCGCACCCCACGGCCCCCGACAGCCCCGCCTCTCATGCGTCGCCGCCATCGCCGTTCATGGTCTTCCTCGTCGGGACATCGAGATCCTGCTGTATCCGCAACGTCCGCAATACTCTGGTGACTTTATTCTGATCCAGCAATTAGTTAAATACCACTTGCCTTCACGACTCGTGGGGTGTGCCGCTTGATGGCTAGGTTGAGACTCCAAGTGCAGGGTGTGTAGCTAGTGGCAAGCCTTCTTCCCCACGAGGGTGACTCGAGGGTTTATATCGAACTCTTGGGGAGCCAGTATTTCAGTAGTTGTCTTCCAAGCTTCCTCCAGGATCCTGCAAACAAGTAGAGAATTTTGTGCCCTCAACCTCACCAAGTGGTTGTCAAGCACAAGGTGTGAGACTTCTAAATTGCAATGCAAAACTGAAAGTAAATGTGCAATAATTAAATCTACTACTTAATGCAAATGAGAAAATAAATATGCAATGGATTGTTTTTGTATTTTTGTGATGCAAGTGGTGATGGAGATAATGTAAATTCGAATTGGAAATGCAAGTAAAGTAAAGTGCAAGTAAAGTAAATTGCAGCAAAGTAACTAGAGTGTTTTCTTATATTTAAAATAGGACCGGGGTTCATGGTTTCACACTTGCATTCTCTCAAATAAAGTGCTAGACGGTGGACATAAAGAATTACATGTGAGATTACAATAACATGTTTAACATTGAGTACTTTCATATGGGAATCACATCCTAGCATAGAGATCTCTACGGTCATATTGATCCCTCTTATACTCCACCAAGATGCGAAATAAATCATAACACCTCGACAATTAAGGAAAAACCAGAGTATAGCTTTAAGCAATGTGACATGAAGTTGAAGTAAGAACTTGCTAGATCTAGTCATGGAGATTGATTAGTGTCACTTCAAATCCCCGGTAACAAGGTACTCCTTTTTATCCCTAGTGAGGTAACTAAGAAAGGTTTAACAAAACCTAAGTGGATCACTGAACTTCTGTCACTTTCACAGCACTAGCCACCCCCCGTTACTCCAACTAATGCACCCATCACCCCACACACGCTCTCAAGAACTAGATTGATCAAAGCTAGCAAATAAGAACGGGGTACATAAGATACATCTACTCAAATAACTGAAGAGAAACAATTGCAATCTCAGATTCAATAACTCATAGAAAAGATCCACCACATAGGAATTACAACGGTGCCCGTAATCATGTGAGGCAGCTCATACGGATCTAATTAGTGAAGCACATAGAGAGAGAGAGATACAAGTGCTACTTCCACAAACCCATAGCCCTGGGGTGGACTACTCCCTCTTCATGGAGATGTCGATGGAGATGACGTTGGAGGGGTAGGAGATCACACCGGCGGCGCCCCGCCGGAGTTTTCCCCCTCCAATCTGGAACTTCTGGTCTCTGTTTCGGTGTTTCGGCGGCGCTCCCCTCCGTAAGGGTACGGGGGACCCTTTTTATAGTCGGTTTTAGGTCAAGACGGAGTCGGTAAGTCGAAGATGGAAGGAATTGGGGCCACAGGAGCCAAAAGGGGGCCTCTCACACGGCCAAGGAATCTGGCCGCGTGGAGGGTCCTGTTTTGGGCCTCCTTGCCCAATTCTCGTGGATCCTTCGCCCGCAAGTCTTCTACTTCCAAAAAAATGCCCCCCACAGATTTTCAGGTGATTTCGCGGAAGTTTGCCCCCTGAAACGTCAAAAATATAGAAAACGGGGTTTCTGACAGGCAGGGTTAATTCCATAAAAGTTGGGGGACTTTGTAATTTAACCCCAAAATACTATAAAACATTGAATTATACCCTTATATGATGCAATATGTAATAGAAAACCATGTGAAAATATGCAAAATTCATCTATGCATTTTACATGCATCACCGCTGCATACCCGGTACACTATCTAGATCCTTCCCTGATTTAGATGCAATGTATAGTTTCCACCTATGTGCTTGTTATATTTTGTTCTGTTTTCCATTTATTGCAGATTATTTGATTATACCTACCTTTTTGCGCGACATTGGTGTCATGATGTGCCATACCCTTATGAAGATGAATCAACGTTTTTACCCATTCAGATGTTCTTAAGCTCCCATTTAAAACAAAAGGATGGAAGGAACTGAGCTACAGAATTCAACTTCGAGAAACCCATCTCAGGGATCCAGTCGCCGTTCTAGTAGTCGGCGTTCTCAAAAGTCAGCTGGACAACAATCTTCCCCCACTGTATTTCCAGAGAAAAGAGGAAAATCTAGAACTTTGAGGCAAAATCATGCACCTGTTGACAATAAAGATGCCAAAAGGGGTAAAAACCATGAGCGTAGAACCGATGTGGTGGATGAAATGTCCAATTTTGTAGGCTTTGAAGTCTATGCCGGGAAACTGTTTGTTGACAGAAAAAATAACAGTAAAGGAGTGGATGATCATTTGCCAGCAAACAGGAAATCTGACGTGACTGATACAAGACTCACAAGTAAAGTTCTGATATGGGGTTCTACTGTACTTAGCCTTGAGGATGTCATCTCTGTAAGTTTCAGTGACCAAAATGTAGCTCAATTGTAGTTTGGCCCAGCTTGACAATCCACTTATTTTCTGTGTTGTGTTTATATGTTCACAGGTATCTTATAGTTTTGGTGCCCAACATTTTACTTTACATGTATACCCTGGTAAGAGTTCTTTATTTGGAAAGACACATAGAGTTCGGAAGGACTTCCGGTTTATAGCCTCTACAAAAGATGAGGCCATTAGGGTAACATGCTTTGTTGAACAAAACATATACATTAATGTACTACCACATCCTTCAGCAGAGAAAGACGCAGAGCTTCCCGTCTGCCTTGTGGTCCCTCGATGATATGGGGTGGCCCAATCTTCTCAATGAGCTTCTCTCTCTTTTTGTAATTTTCTGATATGTGGATAACTAGTGCTACACTAAGACCTCTCACTCAGCTGACCCCTGTTGCCAATGCAACAACAATCAAGCTCTTTGGATATTCTCAACTACACACTCTTGCACAAGTAATCAAAGATCACAAGTGGTCCTGTATCCCCCTATTCCCAGATGGAATAACAATATGTCACGCAACTTTGCAATTGTTAAACTTCAAGATGAATGCTTACAAAGCAATACAATCTAGAGGCTAGGGTTTGTTGGTTTTGGTTTAAACTGGTTCTACCTAATCCACACGCAGGTGGAGGACATATATAGGTGGAGGGGTGCGGCCACAAGGGGGCCTTGCGCAAGCAACCCTCTCCCTACTAGGACTAGGACTCCTACTAGGACTAGGAGTCCAACTATGACTCAAAGAGAGATACAAACCGATCCACCATTAAGGGATTCGGCCACATTATGGTATACAAACCATACCTATATGAAATAGGATTTTATGAGGCGCATTTGACATATTGGAGGCACCTATCCCCTTGTCTTGATGAATAACAATTGTTTCTATTGAATAACAATTGTTATTAATTGTTTTCACCATCTTGATCACTTGCTTTCACCATGGCATTATTGTTTTCTCCATCTTCCACCATTGTTTTCACCATGGTTCCCTTCATGTCATCACTTGTATAATCATCTTCTAGCTCCTCTTGATTGTTCTCCTCCATCATGTTTGTGTTATCAATAAACCTAATCATACATAAATGCATAGACTTAGGTAGTATAAAATTCTCATAATCACAAATAGCATAATCAATAAGGATTGAGTTCACCTGTTGCTCTAGTAGCTTGGTCCTTGATCTTGTCATTGGTCCAAGTCTCACTTCATCTTGTTTAGTGGCAATGTACTAGGGATGTCCTCATCATCCTCCCCCCTTGAAAATCCTTGATGTCCACATCAAGGTTCTCTCCATGATATGGTGTCAAATCAACAACATTGAAGGAATTACTCACTCCAAACTCATCAATTGGAAGATCTATCTTGTAAGCATTGTCATTTATTTTTGCAATCACTTTGTAAGGACCAGCACCTCTTGGCAATAATTTTGATTTCCTTAGCTTAGGGAAGCTATCCTTTCGAAAGTGTACCCATACCAAATCTCCCTCTTAAAAAATAACTTCCTTTCTCTTTTGATTCCTGTTTTGAGCAACATCCTTCCCTTTCTTCTCTATAGCATCCATTGTTTTCTCATGTATCTTTTTCACAAAATCAGCCCGTTTGGATGCATCCATGTTAATTCTCTCTTGAATAGGAAGTGGTAATAAGTCAAGTGGTGTAGTAGGACGAAATCCATATACCACCTCAAAAGGACATAGTTGAGTAGTTGAATGAACAACTCTATTGTAGGCAAACTCCACATGTGGCAAACAATCTTCCCACTCCTTCAAATTCTTCTTGATCATTGTTCTCAATAATGTGGACAAAGTTCTATTCACCACCTCGGTTTGTCCATCTGTTTGAGGGTGACATGTTGTAGAAAACAACAATTTGGTTCCAAGCTTCCCCCATAATGTCTTCCAAAAGTAACTCATGAATTTCACATCTCTATCTGAAACAATTGTCCTTGGTACTCCATGTAGTCTTACTATCTCCTTGAAAAATAGTGTAGCAATGTGGGAAGCATCATCACTTTTGTGGCAAGCAATGAAGTGTGACATCTTGGAAAATCTATCCACCACCACAAAAATTGAGTCATGTCCCCTCTTTGTCCTTGGTAAGCCTAACACAAAATCCATGCTTATATCTTCCCATGGTGTAGTTGGTGTTGGCAATGGAGTATATAATCCATGGGGCTTCAATTTGGACTTGGATTTATTGCATGTAATACACCTTTGCACAAATCTATAGACATCTCTCCTCATATGTGCCCAATAGAATTTTTCAGCCAACATAAGCAATGTTTTCTCTCGTCCAAAGTGACCCATCAATCCACCACTATGAGATTCCTATAATAACATCAAACGCAAAGAACACTCGGGAATACATAGTTTGTTAGCTCTGAACAAAAATCCATCATGTATATGATACTTATCCCAAGCCTTCACATTAGAACATTTACTATAGGGTGTAGAAAATTCTTTATCTTGAGCATATAGTGGCTTTAATTCTTCTAAACCCGAAACTTGCACATCCAATTTAGTGAGTAGCATATTTTTCCTAGACAAAGCATCAGCTACCACATTATCTAATCCTTTCTTGTGTTTAATAATGTATGGGAAAGATTCAATAAATTCTACCCATTTAGCATGTCTCTTATTAAGATTGGATTGGTTCTTTAAAAATTTCAATGCCTCATGATCATAATGTATAATAAATTCCTTTGGCCACAAATAATGTTTCCAAACCTCAAGTACTCTAATAAGTGCATACAATTCTTTATCATAGACAGAATAAT
Organism: Alopecurus myosuroides; assembly: GCA_028641055.1. Taxonomy (NCBI): domain Eukaryota; kingdom Viridiplantae; phylum Streptophyta; class Magnoliopsida; order Poales; family Poaceae; genus Alopecurus; species Alopecurus myosuroides. The sequence continues at coordinate 341,881,353 of CM054059.1, forward strand.
TCAATTGTGCTCCATGTAATTTTTCAGAAAAATAAGCAATTGGTTTATTATCTTGCATTAACACTCCTCCAATACCTATGCCACTAGCATCACATTCAATCTCAAATTGTTTATTAAAATTTGGTAGCATCAATAATGGAGCCGAAATCAACTTATTTTTCAAAGTATCAAAAGCAATATCTTGAGCAACCCCCCACTCGAAATTTACACCTTTCTTAGTCAAATCATTTAAAGGGGCAACAATAGTACTAAAATCTTTCACAAATCTTATATAAAATCCAGCTAGTCCATTAAAACTTCTTACTTGACTCACATTCATGGGAATTGGTCAATTTTTAATTGCTTCAATTTTAGATTCATCAACTTCTATCCCATGTTTAGAGACAACATAACCAAGAAATATGACCTTATCTTTGCAAAAAGTGCACTTCTCTAAATTTCCATAGAATTTATTTTCTCTTAGCACATGCAAGACTTGTCTAATATGATCAATGTGTTCATGTTCATTGTGGCTATATATGAGAATATCATCAAAGTAAACAACCACAAATTTGCCAATAAAATCTCTCAAAACATGGTTCATTAATCTCATGAAAGTACTAGGTGCATTAGTTAATCCAAAAGGCATTACTAACCACTCATATAAACCAAATTTTGTTTTAAAGGCTGTTTTCCACTCATCCCCTTCTTTCATTCTTATTTGAGGGTAACCACTACGCAAATCAATTTTAGAGAAAACATCACTACCACTTAATTCATCTAACATGTCTTCCAAACGTGGTATAGGATGACGATAACGAATAGTGATATTGTTAATTGCTCTACAATCTACACACATGCGCCAAGTACCATCTTTCTTAGGAACTAATATGACAGGAACAGCACAAGGAGATAAGCTTATTCAAATGTAACCTTTATCAAGAAGATCTTGTACTTTTTTCTGAATTTCCTTTGTCTCTTGGGGATTTGTCCTATAGGGAGCTCGGTTTGGTAATGAAGATCCAGGAATTAAATCAATTTGATGCTCAATCCCTCTCAATGGTGGCAATCCCGAGGGCACTTCTTCTGAAAAAACATCATCAAATTCATGCAAAACATTAGAAACACCAATAGAAAGAGGAGTCATGTCATTAGAAACTAAAATTCCCCCCTTGTGCATAAGCACTATAGGTAGTAGGCTAGGATCATCCTCAAACTCTCTCAAATCTTCTTTGGTGGCTAACATTGTCAAAATGCTCACTCCCTTACTTTTTCCACTCGGCCTAGGTTTGTTTTCCCCCATGGAAGTAGTGTTTTCACTCATAGTTTCCCTCTCTCTCTCCTTCTCAACATCCACTTCCACTTTTTGCCTTGATTCATTCACTATTTGTTGGGGTGTCATAGGCCTCAATATGATGTCCTTATTGTTCTAATTCAATTTATAAGTGTTTGCTCTCCCATTGTGTAGCACCTTTCTATCAAATTGCCATGGCCTTCCAAGTAGTAGATGGCAAACCGACATGGGAACAACATCACACTCAATAGTATCCTTGTATGGTCCAATTTGGAACTCCACTCTCACAATTTGGCATACTCTTATTTCCTCCTTCTCATTGAGCCATTGAATATAATATGGATGTGGGTGTGGAATATATCTCAACCTTAGCTTTGCACATAACTCCTTGCTTGCTAAATTTCTGCAACTCCCTCCATCAATGATCACCTTGCAAGCCATATTAGGACCAACAATTGCCTTGGTTTGAAATAAATTGCATCTTTGGCTCTCATCATTGCTAGGAACAATACTCAATGCTTTGGTGCAAACAATAGTTGGATAATTTGTAGCATAGGCATCAATAGGACCATCATGATCATCATCATCATATGCATCCTCCTCATTGGGATCAACATCATCTCCAGTATCATACTCATCATTAGCATTGAGGAGAATAATTTTCTTGTTTGGGCAATCCCTCTTAAAGTGACCTTTTCCTCCACAAGTATGGCAAGTCATATCTCTATTCCTTATAGGAGGTGTAGCACCACTAGAACCCGAAGTATATGTAGTATATTTCTTGGAATTTGCTGAATTTGGCACGGGTTTGGAACTAGAAGTCCCACGGGTAGTAGTAGTTGGAGGTGTAGGTGATGAAAAATTTGATTTTTGTGAAGGAAAACTTCTCCTTGCACTCACTTGTAGCTCTTCTTGCAACCTCTTTTCGGCCTCCCTTGCTTGATGTAGTAATTCACTCATATTGTTATAAGGAACATGCCTCACAATGCTTCTCACTTTGAATTGCAATCCACTCAAAAAATCTTTGCATTGTTTGTTCAGGAGCCTCTCTAATCCGAGCCCTTTGAATGATTAATTCCATCTCCTTGTAATAGGCATCAACTGTCTTGGATCCTTGCTTCAATTGTTGTAGTTTTTCATAGAGAGTTCTAATATAATTTTTGGGAACAAATCTCTCTCTTAGCAATTGTTTCATCTCTCTCCATGTGTTCACTTCCTCTTCTTCCTTTTCTTCTCTATATTTTGTAATGCCATCCCACCACAAAAGAGCATAGCCATCAAATGAAGAAGATGCAAGGTTCACTTTCCTCTCCTCGGGGTAGTCATGGAGTCTCCATAATTTCTCAATATTTAGCTCCCACATCAAGTACTCTTCCACATCTTCTGAATCACAAGCAAGACTAGGGATAGAGAATTTTGGTTTTCCCAAGCCATCACCCTCTCTATTATTTTCCAATGGTACTCTTCTTGCCACTCCTCCACGACCTCCATTATTATTTCCTCTCCCATCATCAATTGGAGCAATAGCTTGAGGTCTTTGTTGCATTTGTTCCACTAGATTTGCAATTGTAGTCACTTGTTGTGTCAATGTCCTCAAAGTGTCCTTAATCCCATTGACAGATTCTTGAGATGCACAAGCATCTATTCTCAAATCAAGAGTGGTCATCTCCTTTCTCAAATCTTCATCAGTCTTATCAACTTCTTTAGTAATCCTTTTGTACATGACATCTCTCAATGCCTCATACTCATTCCACTTGACAATGTCCTCGGGTTTCTTCTTTGCCTGCACATCAACATCACTAGAAGAACTCATGATTAACTTGTTAGTAACAAAATAATCGATGGGTTTGTGGTGCCTCTCTCAACTCACTCAAAACCAAGCAAAGATGGCTTCACGTAATGTTCCAAGAGAGAAAAGGTTCAACTTACCAACAAGGAGCAATGAATAATGTGCTTTGGTGTGAGAAGAGAATATCCAAGCTATCAAGTATCACAATGCAAACATGGTTTTTGGTGGGGCTTGGTTGGGAATCCTAACAACACCAAAATAGAAACTCCAATGCACTGCTTAATGTGATAAAAATTACTAAGGAAACACACTCACACTTGGAGACAATTGTGGCTTAGCAAATATATGGTAGAGATTTTGCAAGCACTAGAAAGACACTAGCAAATACTCAATGAAACATGCACAAGGTTGCTCAATATGTCCACAAAATTTCCAATATGAAATAGCTTCCACTAGTGATAAGTAGCACGGCCTCTTTTGAATTTTTCTTGCTTTCTATTTTTTTTATACTTTTTACTTTTTTCTCTATTTTTTTAATTTTTTCAATAGCCTTTGAATCAACTAGGAGCAATAAGTAGATGGAAAATAAAAACAGTGGACATATTTGATCAAATGAGCAGCCCGTTAGAGCAATAAAACAGCTAGTCTTTGGGTTTTGGAACCTAAATATGGCTGTAGAATGGCTGTAGCTATGGCTTATCAAAGATCAGACAAGAACCCTAGAGATAACAAGGAGTAAAACAAAAGAAAACTAAAGAAAACAGAAGTTGGAAACAGCTCACGGCAGCAGCTATAGCTCACGGCAAAGAAAACGAGCCCACAACAGCAAAAACGAGCTCACGGCAGCAAACGGTAGCCCACGGCAGGGAAACAGGCTTACGGCAGAAAAAACGCGCGAAAACGGCGCGCGGCAGAGCTCGCGGCAGCGCGCACAGTGTGTGTTGTGGTGGTGTGCTGCGGGGTGGCGCGGGTGGGATTTTGTAGGCGCGCGCAAGGGCGAATCCGAGTGCGGGTGGGAGGGGTGCGCGCAAGTGGCGGCAGCGGTGGCAGCGTTTTGGGGTGGAATCCGATCCACGGCAGGATGCCGAGTGCGAGTAGGAGGTGGGTTGCGGAAGCGATTTTTTTGTGGCCACAGCAGGAACCCAAATGCAATCCGATTGTGACTAGGTACTCAAGCACAAATAGAACCAATTGACCCGCAAGAATAACAACTCGAAAAACTAGATCACCTTGGAACAAGATGTAGGTCTAGACTTTCCCGAGAGATAACCCACACGGATAGAAATATTTTTTTTGTGATGATTTTTGATATGGATGGAAACAAAAGATAGCTAGATGAACCCTAACCCTAAAAGATGAAAATCTAAAAACAGAAAAATAGAAACACAAATCAACAAAAAGCAGCAACTATGTAGAAGCAATTTGGTGTTGATCTAGTCTCTGGCAAATTCTAAACCTAATATTTCTGGCTTTTTCTGGATAGGAATAAAAATAACTGAAAGTAACTATAACTTTGCTCACCGAGTAAACCTGAGAATCTGATACCAAGATGATATGGGGTGGCCCAATCTTCTTAATGAGCTTCTCTCTCTTTTTGTAATTTTCTGATATGTGGATAACTAGTGCTATACTGAGACCTCTCACTCAGCTGACCCCTGTTGCCAATGAAACAACAATCAAGCTCTTTGGATATTCTCAACTACACACTCTTGCACAAGTAATCAAAGATCACAAGTGGTCCTGCATCCCCCTATTCCCAGATGGAATAACAAGATATCACGCAACTTTGCAATTGGTAAACTTCAAGATGAATGCTTACAAAGCAATACAATCTAGAGGCTAGGGTTTGTTGGTTTTGGTTTAAACTGGTTCTACCTAATCCACACGCAGGTGGAGGACATATATAGGTGGAGGGGTGCGGCCACAAGGGGGCCTTGCGCAAGCAACACTCTCCCTACTAGGACTAGGACTCCTACTAGGACTAGGAGTCCAACTATGACTCAAAGAGAGATACAAACCGATCCACCATTAAGGGATTCGGCCACATTATGGTATATAAACCATACCTATATGAAATAGGATTTTATGAGGCGCATTTGACATAGTGGAGGCACCTATCCCCTTGTCTTGATGAATAACAATTGTTTCTATTGAATAACAATTGGTATTAATTGTTTTCACCATCTTGATCACTTGCTTTCACCATGGCATTATTGTTTTCTCCATCTTCTAGCATTGTTTTCACCATGGTTCCCTTCATGTCATCACTTGTATAATCATCTTCTAGCTCCTCTTGATTGTTCTCCTCCATCATGTTTGTGTTATCAATAAACCGAATCATACATAAATGCATAGGCTTAGGTAGTATAAAATTCTCATAATCACAAATAGCATAATCAATAAGGATTGAGTTCGCCTGTTGTTCTAGTAGCTTGGTCCTTGATCTTGTCATTGGTCCAAGTCTCACTTCATCTTGTTTAGGTGGCAATGTACTAGGGATGTCCTCATCACTCGACACACCTCAATCCCGTGCGGCTGTAGCTCCATTGCAAGGGATGCCATTCATGGATGGATACTGTTCCAATCCGACAAATTTCAGAAGCTTCAACATGTACTGTGTTGTTTTCGCCTCTCTCTCTGTGGAGTATTTGATCTTTCGAGGAAATCGTTTGGGATTTTAGGGTACGTGTGTACTGTGATTTTTCGCCATTTTGCTGCTTCAGTTTCCCAATATAAACAGTCGATCCCTGATAGTGTATGTGTAGATGGTTTTGTCCGTGTCAAAATAACATGCTCTTGTCACTTGCCATCCACTAACTTGAGATATTTTAACATTAGTACCATGTACTAATGCTAAAGCACAAGGGGCATTTACAAGTATGACTCTGTAAATTGATATTGTGGGTATTTGCATCGCAACTTACACATTAAGAAAAAACTTAGAGGAGCTTTTATCAACTTCTTTGCATGTATGAAATATCAGTGCGTGTATCTTGAGCAGGTATTGTGCTTAGGAATTACCAGGGACAGATCTCAGTCATGCACTGATGCTTAGCATAACCTTTAGTAAATCACCATTCAGTTTTGTAAGCTCACCCATTGCAACAGTGATGACCCCATAGAGTTATTGTTCTAGCTTCATCCCGTGGAAACTCCAATGCACAGGGATCCTGGTTTGTCAATGCATAATCTGCAAAAGATTCTTCTATCACATAATGAGCACAATCATCCTGGTTGTCAATGCATAATCTGCAAAAAAGTTAAATAAAATGAATCAACTATATTTTGAATATATCTAGATATAATTATATAATGAAAGAGCATGTACCAAAGTTAAGAATAATATTTTAACTTGTGGGAGGTAATCATATGTAACATCATTTATTATATGTTCTGGTTCATCTGATTGCTTATCATCATTCGTGGAAACTGTTCTCTTATCACCATGTTCTGAAAATGTTTCTTCACTCATCAATTCGAAATTTTCGTCCATGGAAACTGTTTTCTTATCACCATCTTCTAAAACAGTTTCTTCATTCATCAATTCGAAATTTGGAGATGACATCGACATGGTTGGCGATGGAGGTGTCTGATTATCTGATTCTGGACAAATTTCAGCCCACGGGCACGTGCACGCGCGCTGCTCGGGAGCCGCCACGTTGAAGCAGGGCCGTGGGATCTGGATCAAATTTCCGTGAGCCATCGTCCTCCTCACGCCGCGATTAATCACGCCGGCGAGAGCATAAGGCTCGTCTGGTCACAACGACTCACCTTGGGGCGTTTCTGGATGATGGAAAGGCTTGGTGATGGTGGAGTGTGGTTGTGGCAAAGCAGGGGCGGCTGCAGAAGCTGCAACGGAGCCAGAGCACACCGTCCCTACTCCGGTGGCCCGAGGTGATGTCGTGCACGGAGGCGATGATCCTGCAAGGAAACGGCCACACCGTCATGTCAGGGAGTTGTGTTAGAGCATGGGAAAGATGCAGAGAAAGAAATGGCGGCGAGTGAATGCCAGCGAGAAGCTCCACCTCTTTTCTCTCTTTGTCGGTCTAAAGCGAGTTTTCTCGCCGTGGTAGGTTTATAGAGAGGATGAGGAGATTTGGGTGCTCTCGAAGTGAGAGAGATGGGCAAGAATGAGGTGCTTGCATGACGAGAAACCGAGGCGAGGTTTATATACCAAGCTCATCGGTGGACATGGAGGAAATGCCAGGAGACGGCGGCCACGTGCTCATGCATTTCGAGCTTGCCGGGAGTGCGCACAAGGTGCCAACGCCACGAGGAGAAGAGGACAAACGGCGGTCGGGAGCCGGTCTATGCTTGGGTGGCTGACAGCGAGACCCCACTGCCACCTCACCTTGTCATCATCCTAGCTTCCTACCTGGTCCATCTTCGAGTGATCAAAGGCCAGGGTTTTGAAGAGTGTAACTTGCTGAGTGCAAATGACATGGTGGTATTCCTCAGTTTGAACCAGACGCATGAATTTGAATGAGTTTAAAAACTGTCACTCGAACAGTTTCAGAAAGTTAAGTTAAAATGACTTAGAAAATTTTCCCAAATCCTGCAGTAGGTTTGGACTAGAAAGAATTATCAAATGGATTCGCAATTTGAAATTACAAATTGGATATTGTAGATAATGCCATCTACTTTCATAAACCCATTTTCAATAATTTTTAAAAAATGCCAAAGGTAGTGATAACAACAGAGAAAAAGGACATGTTTTCTGTTTTATCAACAAGGCAAGAAAACAAAGTTAAAAACCGGGTTTAGGCCATCACAAAAATTATTTCTAGGGTATCGATGACTAGTACATACTAGAAGGTTGGATGGAATCAAAAAATAACAATTATTGGAATTGGATAACATCAAAATTGGATTGGTTCTAAAGTGAAAGAAGTAACATAATTAAAGAGAAAGATTACAAAGGCAAGTCTCTCCATGGAATAAAATTACGACTAAGATTAACTGCTAAGAACATGATATATTTGATATTAGGACAATGAAACAATAGAAATAACAACATTGGCAATTCTCATATTTGATTTGCATTAAAGATTATAAAGGGACCAAATATCCAGATGATTACAAGATCAACAGTAAACTTTTTCTGGGTCCTAAATTTATGTTTTCTCTCTTTACAACATGTTAGTCCAAAATGAGGATGTGACATGCCTCCCCCGTTAAAAGAATCTTGTCCCGAGATTCGCGGGTTTAATCATAAAGGAAGTCAGGAAACTCCTTCTTGACATAATCTTCACGCTCCCAGGTATCCTCTTCCTTAGAGTGATTGGTCCACTAAATCTTGAGGAATATTATTGCATGCTTCCTAGTCGCACAAACATTCTTCTCGAGAACACAAAGTGGTCTGTCATGATGGTCAAGTCTTGTTTTAGGTCGATGGTCCTGAAGTCAATGTCCTTATAGATGAGATTCTTCTCAGGTACTTGAAGAAATTTTTGAAGCGACGACAAATGAAAGACATCATGGAACTCAGACAGTTCACCCAGTAATTCAAGCTGATAAGAGACTTTGCCATGTCGATCTAGGATATTGAAAGGGCCAACATACCGGGGTGCTAGATTCCCATTGATATGGAAACGCTGAATCCATTTGATTGGTGTGACACGAAGATACAGTGTATGTCCAAAACGGAAAGAGACTTAACGGCGCTTGGCGTCAGCATAACTCTTCTGGCGAGATTGAGTTTCCTTGAGTCGATCACGAATGAGTTGGACTTGCTCTTCTACGGGACGTAGGGTGTCTACATCAAATATCCGACTGTCGCCAGACTCTGACTAGTTCAGAGGTGTACGACACCTATGTCCATACAAGGCCTCAAAATGTGTCATTTGCCATCTAACCTGATAGCTATTGTTGTAAGAAAACTCCGCAAAGGGCAGACAGTCTTCCCACTTGGCACCATAAGACAGGACACAAGTATGGAGCATGTCCTCCAAAATTTGGTTAACACGCTCGGTTTGTCCTCCAGTTTATGGATGATAGGCATTGCTGAAAGACAAATTGGTTCCAAGAGCTTCGTGCATCTTCTTCCAGAATCGAGAGGTGAACTGAGTACCACGATCCGACACAATCCTCTCTATAACTCCATGTAAGCTAACAATCCAAGAAATATAAAGATCATCAAGCTGGTCTCCATGATGAGTAGTCCGGACATGAATAAAGTGAGCAACTTTGGTCGGCCTTTCCACAATAAACTATATAGCATCATGTCCTTGGTTAGACCTTGGAAATCCAGAGATAAAATCCATTCTGACTACATCCAACTTTCACTTGGGAAATTGGAGTGGTTGTAGAAATCCCGCAGGATGCTGGTGTTCATCCTTGACACACTCTCGCTTCATTCCATGCCACCAGAATCTTTCCTTGAGATCTTGATACATCTTGGTTCCTCCGGGGTGAATGGAATAGGGAGTATCATGAGCCTAGACAAAATGGTCTTCTTGATATCAGACACGGAACGAACACAAATGCGACCATTATACCAGAGTACTCCCTCGGAATCAATGGTGAAACCAGGTATTTTCTCTTGCTTCATATGGTTCTTGAGTCCTTCAATACCATTCTAGAATTTCTGGGCTTGCTTAACCAGATCAATCAGGGTCGACTTAACTTCAATTTTGTTCAACATGCCAGAGCTAACCACCACAATTCCGAGTTGGTCAAGGTCTTTCCACAATTCAGGTTGCCTGACTTTGATCATGGCATTCAGAGTGGCTGGTTCGCGATTGAGGGCATCAACAACAACATTTGCTTTGCACGGGTGGTAGTGGATACTTAGATCATAATCTTTGATAAGCTCAGTTCACCTACATTGACTCATGTTGATTTCATGCTGAGATAAACTAAACTTCAAACTCTTGTGATCGGTGTATATCTCACAACGATTTTCCATGAGAAAGTGTCGCCACACTTTGAGAGCGTGAAGAATGGCAACACGTTCGAGGTCATGGGTGGGGTAGTTGAGTTCATGAGGTTGCAACTGACGTGATATATAAGAGATTTTTGGACGCGCAGAGATAAACAAAAACTTTTCTACGCGGTACTTCCAAGATATATCCGAGGTAGAAGGCCATGATGATTACCACTAGATGTGCGGTTGCGGATTATCGATGCAGCGCGTCGGGGCAGTGTAGTCCCACGATCCGATCCAGCCGATCCGATCCCACGAACGTCGAAGTGCTGAACGTACAACACCTGTGCCGGTATCCACACGTACGAGGAGGAGCTCCGACGGCGGACTGCTAGGTCCAGTGTGACGGCTGGACTGAGTGGGGCTAGGGTTTCCAACACATGGGAGTTGACTAACGTGCCCGCTAGGCAACCTGCGCCCCTCTTTATATAGCGAATGGTAGTGGGCTTCACAACACTTGTGGCCCATTCCCTCTGTGAGTCCGACTCACAACTCAGTCCATTTCTGGTTTTGGGTCCAACCCGACCAATACAATTGCTCCCGCTCTTAAGTGTGCGACCCTGCAGGCTCATGGCGACTTGGACATGATTGGAGTCCAACTCCTAATCGATCAATCGGTAGCGGCTCCTAGCAGAACGTGCCGACTCCCAAGTCCCATTGAGTCATGACGACATACCTTTCAATGTGATATTCATCTTAGTCCCTTTTGCCTCACGATATACCTTGTCGAACTATAGGCGATTTATCGTCATCCCTTTAATAGTTCAACTCTCTTCTCGATCCGTGATATGTGATTCATCTGACTAACTCTTAGTCAACCGACACAGTTAACACTTAACTGAGTCGCGCATGGCCATGCTTCCTGAATCATATCACTCGAGAGGGCCCAGAGAATATCTCTCCATTCGGAGGGACAAAATCCCATCTTGATTATCCACATCACGCAGCTTGTTTCTCATTCGACCCGAACTCTGCCTTTATAACTGCCTTGTCACAGAGCAGCGTTTAACAGAACCTAATTTGGTGATCCACAACTCAGATTGTGCGACAACCTGAGGTCAAAGGATTACATTGATTGAGACATGCAAATGATGACATACTCGTTGCATCTCAATATGAGTCAGTCCGACTTGCTAAACTCTTTAGCCAAGTCCGTGATCGTTGGAATGGCATCACCATGCCCATGACAAGTGGAACCATGTCATCAGTCAACACTCACATTAGTCTAGGGTGTGTGTCCAGCACAACCTTAATGACCAAGGACAATCTAGTATGAACAACATGAATATATAGTTCCACAATCGAATCACGTATTCAGTGACATATATAAGATGTTCAAAACAAGGACAACTTAATAACTTTATGAATACATTGGGAATACATCATACATGATTGCCTCTAGGGCATATTCCCAACAGATATGGCCTTCCCTTCTTGCATGAGAACACTTCCAAGACCAAGCTTAGAAGCATCACAATAAACATCAAAACTGTTATGATGTCCGGCATTGTGAGAACCGGAGCAGACACTAGTCGTTTCTTTAGTTTTTGGAAACTTTCCTCACACTTGTAAGTCCACTCAAACTTCTTGTCCTTCCTGAGCAATTGATTGAGTGATATGGCGATGATCGAGAATCCTTGGACAAATTTGCGGTAATATCCAACCAAGCCAAGGAATGATCTGACTTCAGTTTGGTCAGTTGGAGCATTATGCTTCAGGACAGATTGGACCAAGGCAGGGTCAACAATAATCCCGCCTTCGGATACCACATGTCCAAGAAATTCGAATTCTCTAAGTCAAAACATGCACTTGTTGAACTTAGCATACAGTTGATGCTTACGAAGTGTTCTGAGTACAATTCTCAGATGTTCTTCGTGTTCTTCTTCATTCTTGGAATAGATGAGAATTTCGTCAATGAACACCCCGACAAACTTATCAAGACAATCCATGAAAACCTTGTTCATGAGATTCATGAAATAAGTAGGGGCATTTGTCAGACTAAAGGACATTAAGGTGTATTCAAATAGTCCGTAACGGGTGGTGAATGTCGTCTTTCGAATATCAGACTCTCGCACCTTAAATTAATGGTAGCCAGTGCGAAGGTCGATCTTCAAGAAAATACGGGCCCCATTCATTTGGTCAAAAAGGTCCTCAATCTTTGGCAACGGGTATTTATTCTTGATGGTAACATCATTTAACTTACTGTAATCCACACATAGACGAGCGGTACCATGCCGTTTGTCCACAAAGATTACATGTGACCCCCAAGGACAACCACTTGGGCGAATCAATCCGTTTCTCAACGTATCATCAAGTTGTATCTTCAAATCCTAGAGTTTCTTCCGGATTCATCCGGTAAGGCTTCTGAGTTATTGGTCCTGTTGCACGTACTAACTCAATGATAAACTTGATATCCCGATCAGAAGGCATACCGGGTAATTCTTCGGGAAACACATCTGAATACTCGTATACCACAGGGACTTGGTCAATTGAGGTTATGTCTATGCTCTTATGGAAATGGAATTTGGAGGTAAGCTTGGTTGCGGTGTACTTGACTTCTTCCCCATCACTACTTGACATATTAATGGACTTGGTGGTACAGTCAATGACACCCTTATGTTTGGTCATCCAGTTCATGCCAAGCACAACTTCTATTCCCTATGAGCCTTGTACAACCAGAGGTAACATGACATATTAACATAAGCAAAGCTATACTAATCATTCAATAAAATAGCACAAGTCATAATAACAACAAGAATCAACAAATCAATAAAAGACTAAACTTGAAAACAAGCATATACTCATGAAAACAAACATAACCATGGCAACACTTCAAACAAGAATTATTCTAACATTGGTGTCAAAAAAAGAATTATTCTAACATGCTAGTTATACAGGAGAACAACATAATAATATGGAATACACAACCTATACATCCTAGTATTCACAAAAACAATAACTAAAACAATAAACAATAATAAATAAATAATTGACAAAAATGGCAGAAAAGACTCTAAACTTGCAATGCATGCCAAAAATAATATATGGCTCCTAAAATAATGACAAGCTAAGATTAGGTATCCCTAAGAATACAGAAACTCACCCATTTGGATTAATCTCAAAACCCATTCTAGAAAAAAATCATAAAAATCAATTAGTCGCTCTCTGATCATTTACCAATTTACATGCCATTTAAAATAGGGAACTCAAGTGCATATAAAGACAAGTTCTATAGTTAGGTATCATCCAGTTCTATCGAGAGAAGTTAACCTCATGGCATTTGTATCCTTAAAAATAAGGTCATGATCAAAAATGTTTTCAGATAGGGTGCACTTGTCATTTTCCCTATGGTTCATAAATGGAGAAAATCCAAATCTACCACTTGCACGTGATTAAGAAAACATGCATGTGTCCCTATGATTTTTGGTGATGTAAAATTTTAGATGAAACCATTTTATTATGATTAAAACCAAAGAGATACTTTTGTGTTTCATAGAAAAGAAATAAAAACCGGGAAGAAATGTCGCGTGGGTTGGATCCGCGGGAGTTGGGCCGCGTAGAGGCCATTTCGGCCAACGGGCATGCGCGCACACGCTCAGCTGGCCGGGAGACGCCGCGTTTAGGCGGGGCCATGGGATCTGGATCGAATGGCCATGAGCCATCGTCCTCCTCACGCCGCGCTCGATCACACCGGCGAGAGCAGAACTCTCGGGTGGTCACAGGGGCTCACCTAAGTGAAGAGAATATGCCCGAGAGGCAATAATAAAGTGGTTACTATCTTATTCGTTGTTTATGATAAATGTTTATTTATCATGCTAGAATTGTATTAACCGGAAATGTTGATACATGTGTGTTTAATAAACAAACAATGGTTCCTAATAAAGCCTCTCTTTTAACTAGCTCATTGATTAATAGATGATCAAGGTTTCCTGATCGTGAACATTGGATGTTGTTAATAACGGGGTCATGTCATTAGGGGAATGATGTGATGAACATAAGACCAAACTAAGTATAACAATATGATCAAGTCATTCAGTTTATATTGTTATATCTTGCATACGAAGCAACTTATTCCCTAGACCATGAGATCATGTCAATCACTAATACCGAAAGGGTGCTTTGATGTCATCAAACGTCACGCCATAATAGGGTGACTATAAAGGTGCCGTTAGGTATTAAGAAAGTGTTAGTTGAGGCTCATGGATCAAGAGTGGGATTTGTCCATCCAAATGATGGAGAGATATACTCTGGGCCTTCTCGGTGATATCACATCGACACCGCTTGCAAGCACGTGACTAGGTCATAAGTATATCAAACGAGTAAAAGAGTACTTGTCGGTAATGAGATCGAACTAGGTATGGTTGATACCCATGATCGGATCTCGGGCAAGTAAAATATTGCGAGACAAAGTGAATAGCTACGACGTTGATGGTTCACACGATTACGAGAGTCATCGTTGAATATGTAGGAGTCATCACGGATATCCAGATCACGCTGTTGATTATTGATCGGAGAGGTGTCTCGATCATGTCTATGTTATTCGCGAACCGTAGGCTGACACACTTAAGGTTCGATGACACATTTGAGAGAATACGGAATATCAGAGAAAAGTCTGGACAACACCGAAATTGTTTCGGGTAATTTTGAAATAATTCAAGGGGATTCTTATCAAATGATTGTTAATAGACTTAACAACTAACTCAAGGGGTTATATGTTAATGTTTGTTAATGGAATTAACAAATATTAAAATAAAGAAATAATTTATTATTATTTATTTATTACAGAAACCCCTTGGGATTTTGAGTGGGAATTAATGGAAGAATGAGTGGGTTGAGTGGAGACTCCACTCACATGATGAGGGAGAGGTGGAGACAACCAAAAATTCGTGTCTGCCATCCCTTCCTATATAAGGAGGGGTGGAAGCTCCCTCTCCCCCCCACACACATTTGTGTCATCTCTTCCTCCCTCCTCCCGCTGCTCCACCACTTGTTCATGCGCTTAGCAAAGCCCTGGATGAAGTTTTCTCCACCACACCATGTCGTCGTGCTGCTGGAGTTCCGAGGGATACTCTACTTCTGCTGCCCCTCTAGATCGAGGGAACGGAGGTCGTCATCAAGCCGTACGTGTCACCGATCATGGAGGCACCGCCGGATTGCGGTGCACATCTTCTCGCTCTCAGGATCTGTGTGAGTACGACTACGCCAACAACGAGATTCGATATCGTAACGCTTAGAGTCTCCGAGGGTATGTTTTCTTAAGACTCTCCTTCTCCCCGTTGCACTTCATCTCCTAGAATAGATCTTGGCCCTTCGGGTATCTCTCGCGTAGGAAAATATTTGTTTTCTATGCAACGATTCCTTCAGTGGTATCAGAGTCAGCTCTATGCGTAGATGATTTGTACGGGTAGAACACATAGGTGTATGTGGGCGTTGATGATCATGTTTTTGCCTCCTTAAGTATTTTATGATCTTAGTGGCATCGTAGGATAAAGCTGCCTTAGACAAACTTTACGTGTACTTTGTACGCAAGACCTGTCTCACTTGTGGCTGAGGGGGTGTCCGTTTCTCCTACTATAGTTAAGATCTAATCTACAAAGGGTTGTTAAAAATATGTTTTATCAATGTTGTGGCTCTTGTACGTAGGTATGAACGGTTCTATCCTCGTAAGCCCAAGCCACGTAAAATATGCAAAAATAAATTAGAGGCGTCTAACTTGTTTTTGCAGGGCATGTGATGTGATATGGTCAATGTTACAAATTTGATGTATGAGATGACCTATTTTGTAAATTATTGACATACCGGCATGAGCCATATGGTTGTCTTATTATTTATGGCCTGCGTGTTGTATATCATATCCATGTGATATGTTGTAATTTTGATGAACAATCAAGATGGAGGTGCCATGGACCTTGGTGCCACGCCGGTGGACTGATGGAGATCATACCATGATGCACAAGATGGAGATCAAGTGCAAGAAGGACCATATCATATCACATTATCCATGCATGCGATGTTAATCCTTTTATGCATCTTATTTTTCTTATATCACGACGGTAGCATTATAAGATTATCCCTCTCACTTAATATCAAGATAATAATGTGTTCTTCCATAGTATGCACCGTTAAGAAAGTTCGTTGTTTCGAGACACCACGTGATGATCGGGTGTGACAAACTCAACGTTCGCATACAACGGGTGATGACGAGCCTAGCATGTACAGACATGGCCTCGGAACAGACGCAATACTACGGTTCTACTTGGCGAGCCTAGCATGTACAGACATGGCTTCGGAACACGTAACCGAAAGGTAAAGCATGAGTCATATGGATGATATGATGAACATGTCGATGTTCGCCTTTGCAGCTACATCATCTCACGTGATGATCGGTTTTGGTGTAGTGAATTTGGTTTGTGTAATCACTAAAAACGACTAGAGGGGTGTTGTTTTTGAGTGGGAGTTCACGTAGTAATTTTTAATTAGCTTGAACTTATTTTATCATGAACAACCAATCAAAGTGAATTTGCACAAATTGTAGTATTCATTGGCATCCACAAACTACCTAACACTTAGATTGCTAATTGAGATATAACTGTTATAATCTGGTAAAACCATTTAAGAATGGTACCGTATTGGTGAAATTTATAATTAAGTCCTATTGTAGATTTTCAGTATAACCTATCTAACTCCATATGATTAATGATTGAGTGATCTATAGAGAAAATAATTTCTATTTAGAATCCAGAGTCATGCTTGCTTCCATATTACTTTATCTTCAAAAGAATGTTTTGTTGATCAAGGTGATTTAGGAACTGAAAAGAATTGTTTACAGAAACAATCAAGTGAAAGATATATTGCTATCTAGAAACTTATTTGTGGCAACATGACTGAGTATAATGTAGTGTGACAATGCATGCTTATATTATTTGAATATGTGCAATGATTGAAGACGTTAGGCGTTGGAATCTTCCAAAAGTTGGGCGCTAAAAATTATCCTCTAAATTCCTTCATTCGAGCTATAGTAGCTTAATCACAAAATTGTTATGATGGGATGGATTAAAAGTATGGGTAAAATCGTTTACCTTGCTTGGAGATTGCTAAGAGTGGAATCCGGAAGAATGCTATTAATATGGTGATATTAGTCGAACAATCAAACTCAAAGTATGACTCAATGGGTGATAGTATATGACTAACACGCCAAGGAAAATGTGCTAGTACGACTAGCATTGTTTGATGTTGAATGATTCTTCTGTAAAGAAAAGGGAATATTGAAAATAGAATTACAAAAAGATATATGGAAGAAAATAAGATAATTGGAAAAGTCCAACTCAGGTGTATATGCTTGATATACAAGTTATAGATGTATTACTAGTTAACAAAGTATTTTTTGGGTATTTTGATACCAGATTGGTTGGTATGAGTTGTCATACAAAGCAACACAATGTAAGAAATACAAGGGCCTAAAATGAACTTGTAGTAGATGTGAAATCGATCATGACAAGAACATAAATAAAGTGTTATTGTGTTCATCGTCTTATCGAACCAAACATTAAAGATTTATTTTAAGAACTTAATAAGTTGTTATTTTGTTCCGGTCTTTTGTGAGAACAAATAAGATTGTTCAAACTATGACCATATTCCATAAATGATGGATGCTAATATAAATCGTGTTGGTAAGGTAAACATCTATAAGACTAAATGCTAAACGTTGCAAGAAGTAAAAGAATTTCGCTTAAATTGTGACACCACCATTTTAGTTCATGTCGGAAAGGAAAACATGAAGGAACTCCATGTTAATGGACTTCTGGAGTCATCTTATTTTGAATAAATTGACGCTTGTGAGACCTCTTCCAAAAGATGACTAAAATGCCGTTCATAGGCCAAAGTAGAATGGGCGACTAATTTAGTGGAGATTATACATATTCATGTATATAGTCCATTATGTGTAGTCGTATATGGTGGATTAAATTTCCCTTCATGAAATTCCGTCGATGATTTAAGTAGATATATGAGTATATCTATTTAAAGAGAACGGAGTTTGACATTTTTGAATTGGTTCAAATTATTGTTATCATGAAGTAAAAATCATCGTAACAAGATAATCAAGTATTTATGATTGGATCATAAAGGATAAAGTTTGAGTTACAAGTTTAGCAAAACATCTGAGGATTTGGAGAATTGTTCTACAACTTATACTTCTCGAATACTCCACATTAGTTTGGAGTATTCAAGAGACAAAATCATACGTTGTTGGACATGGTAAGATTAATAAAAATGCCATTATAATTTTGTACTTTATACATTAGTGACAACCAATTTTGCACTGAAAAGAGCGCCATCATGATCTGTTGAAATTGACACCATATAAGTTATGGTTTGGGTAGTGACCCGAATTATCTTTTTCTTAAGTTTTGGTATGCATAGCATGTGTAAAATGTTTACAACCAAAATAGGAGAAATATAAGTTTATAAGGTTATCCCAAAGAATACATTGGGTATTTCTCCTATCACCAAACCAGAGACAAATGTTGTTTGTTAGAAAGGGTTGATTTCTTTAGAAAGTCGTTCTTGCGAAACAAGTGAGTGGGAGGACAGTACAAACTCAACGAGATTAGAGAATCTTCGTTAACATGTCAAGAGTAGCGCAACACTGGAAGTTATTCCGTGGTTTCCTATTTTTACCAAGTAGAAGACACTACATGTGTTGTAGATACTTAGAATGAGTTTGCGAACTAAACCACAAAAGTCCTAAAACTTTGTACTTAGACCAACTTGTGGTTTAAGAGTAAAGTGTTGTTTTGACAACAAAGGATCTGGAACTTACAAAGGAAGCAAATGATGGGCCCTGACTTCGTAAAATTGGCTATGAGTCATTATATCCGTGATAGTATTCCTGTATGAATATCAAGTATGTGACTTGGTAGTTTTTTCGAAAGGCGTGATTCCTAATGATAGCAAATGGGTCTAAACATCGACAAAGACATGGATTTTTACATCCTTCAAAAGTTGTTCTTGTCGAAAAGATGTTTTCGACGAAGTTCAAATAGTTTACTACTGCAAGATTTCGATCTTCCGTAGTGATGCTTTAGTCTTTGAGGATAGTTCTAGCAAAAGTTACATATTATGATATGGCAGTTGAATAACAAAACTAACTTTCCTCTCAAGGAAGTTTGATCAACGATGTGTACTTGACACAGTATGAGATTTTTGTAAAAATCAAAAGGTTGCTGAAAAGGTATGTACACTTCAATGGTTGATGTGAGTGTAACGAAGTTGGAATCTTTGCCTTAATGAAGTTATCAAAAAGAATTTGATTCGATCATGAACGGTAAAGATGCTTGTAGAGTTACAAGAATTTAAGTGGGAGCGCTAACACATATTTCTAATGCTTTATGAGATGACATATGGTTGATTCGAAAATATGTATTTTAAATTAACACGGTTAAGATTTTCATATGGATGAAAGGCTTAGGAGATATTGGGCATCGATATCTATAAGACATGGATTGAAGCGCCTAATATGGTTGAGCCAAATTACATAGATGAAGTATTGAAGTAAGTCAATATCAAAATGACACGAAGGAGTTCTTGCCACATGGAAAGGAATTGAGCAATATTCAAGTGTTTTGACACATGATGAGCATCATTGAAATTTAGATTTCTAAGTCATGTGTTCCATGCTATGTACACAACCATATGAATCCCTGTGCTATAAAATGTTATAGCAGGATAATTCATATGATGATTAGACAACAGTCGGAGAGATCCTTATGCCATTTTCTAGAAATGCTAAAGGATATGTTTTCCTATATAGTAATGACAAAATATTCGTTGTAATATGTTACACTAATAGTCTTGTCATCTATTCAAATAATTTTATCTCAATTAAAATATGTGATGAAGGGTAGCACAATAAGCTGGAAGGATGTTCCATGCTAGATTTGAATGAGTTTTAAAATTCAAGTATTGTGACGGATACTACAACAAAGGCTAAGTATATCGTTGTGTTGACAAAAAATAATAGGAGTATTTTGTGTCAAGGAATTCTTTATTGAACATGGTGAATTTCCAAGAATGATGACACTATGGAGCTACATTTTCACAATGTTAGTAACATTGGTTTAAGGTGAGGAATTAAGGTCTCACCGGTTGACCAAATATATACAAAGCCATCTCATTAGAGAATGAGTGATGCGTGTAGACACAAAGATATGAAAATACAATAGGACCTGAACATGTCAAATCTTTTGATGATGTTTACCACATGCGAAGCATTGTAATAACACTGGAACGCCATATGTGTTAAGTGCTTACAGACTAGATTATTGACTCTAGTGCAAGTGGGAGACTGAAGGGAATATGCTCGACAGGTAATAATAAAGTGGTTATTATCTTATTCCTTGTTTATGATGAATGTTTATTTATCATGCTAGAATTGTATTAACCGGAAACGTTGATACATGTGTGTTTAATCAACAAACAATGGTTCCTAGTAAAGCCTCTCTTTTAACTAGCTCGTTGATTAATAGATGATCAAGGTTTCCTGATCATGAACATTGGATATTGTTAATAACGAGGTCATGTCATTAGGAGAATGATGTGATGAACATAAAGCCAAACTAAGTATAACAATACGATCAAGTCATTTAGTTTATATTGTTATATCTTGCATACGAAGTAACTTATTCCTTAGACCATGAGATCATGCCAGTCACTAATACCGGAAGAGTGCTTTGATGTCATCAAACGTCACGCCGTAACAGGGTGACTGTAAAGGTGTCGTTGGGTATTCGGAAAGTGTTAGTTGAGGCTCATGGATCAAGAGTGGGATTTGTCCATCCAAATGACTGAGAGATATACTCTGGGCCCTCTCGGTGATATCACATCGACACCGCTTGCAAGCACGTGACTAGGTCACAAGGATGTCATATCATGGAAGAGTAAAAGAGTACTTGTCGGTAACTAGATCAAACTAGGTATGCTTGATACCAATGATCGGATCTCGGGCAAGTAAAATATCACGAGACAAAGGGAATAATTACGACGTTGATGGGTCACACGATCACGAGAGTCATCACTAATATCCAGATCCCACTGTTTATTATTGATCAGAGAGGTGTGTCGATCATGTCTATGTTATTCGCGAACCGTAGGGTGACACACTTAAGGTTCGATGACGCATTTGAGAGGATACGGAATATCGGAGAAAAGTCTGGACAACACCGAAATTGTTTCGGGTAATTTTAAAATAGTTCAAGGGGATTCTTATCAAATGGTTGTTAATAGATTTAAAAACTAACTCAAGGGGTTATATGTTAATGTTTGTTAATGGAATTGACAAATATTAAAATAAACAAATAAAATTGTTTTATTTATTTATTAAAGAAAACTCTTGGGATTTTGAGTGGGAACTAATGGAAGAATGAGTGGGTTGAGTGGAGACTCCACTCAAATGATGAGGGAGAGGTGGAGACAACCAAAAATTCGTGGATGCCATCCCCTACTATATAAGGAGGGGTGGAAGCTCCCTCTCCCCCCCCCACACACACACTTGTGTCATCTCTTCCTCCCTCCTCCCGCTGCTCCACCACTTGTTCATGCTCTTAGCAAAGCCCTGGACGAAGTTTTCTCCACCACACCATGCTGTCATGCTGTTGGAGTTCCGAGGGATCCTCTACTTCCGCTGCCCCGCTGGATCGAGGGAACGGAGGTCGTCATCAAGCCGTACGTGTGACCGATCATGGAGGCGGTGCACATCTTCTCGCTCTCGGGATCAGTGTGAGTACGACTACGCCAACAACGAGATTCGATCTCGTAACACTTAGAGTCTTTGATACGTCTCAAACGTATCTATAATATCTGATGCTCCATGATAATATTATGCCAATTGCTACATGTTTTCTCCCTTCTTTATAACATTTTTATCGATTTTCCGGGACTAACCTATTAACATGATGCCAAGTGCCAGTTCCCTGTTTTCTGCTGTTTTTTATTTCAGAAAAGTTGTTGTGGAAATATTCTCGGAATTGGACCCCACAAAGCCCGAAGTGCCTCTTTTCCCCGGAAGCATCCACAAGACCGAAGAGGAGTCGAAGAGGGGCACCAGGGGGCCCACACCATGGGGTGGCGTGCCCCCCTTGGCTGCGCCAGGGGGTGGTGTGGGCCCCCAAGGGCTCCACCGCCTCTTCCCTTTCGCCTATTTATTCCCCCCGAATGGAAAACCCTTGGTACCTGATAAAAAATCCTGAAAAGTTTCGCAGCCGCCGTCGTCATCAACCCTAGATCAGGGGGTTCTGAAGCTGTCTCCGGCACCCTGCCGGAGAGGAGATCGTCACCAGAGGCCTCTACATCGCCATGCCTGCCTCCGGAGTGATGCATGAGTAGTTCATCCTTGGACTACGGGTCCATAGTAGTAGCTAGATGGTTGTCTCCTCCTCATATGCCTCCATGTTTAGATCTCGTGAGCTGCCTAACATGATCAAGATTGATCTTATGTAACTCTATGTGCCGTGTTTGCTGGGATCCGATGAATATTGAACTTATGCCAAGTTGATTATAGTCTTTATTGCATATGCTATTTGTGATCTTCCATGCTTTCCGTTGCTAGTGGTTGCGCTGGCCAAGTAGTTGCTAGTGACTCTAAGAGGGAGTATTTATGCTCGATAGTGGGTTCATGCCTCCTTTTCTCCTGCGCTCGAGTGACAGAAACGTGACGGGGGAGGATGTGCTGTTGCCACTAGGGAGAAAACAATGGTGTGAGTGCCCGCATGTACAATCATTGCTTACATTACACACACTGTTTAATCCAGTTATCTATTGCTTGCAACTTAATACCTAAGGGGGTTCGGATGATAACCTGAGGGTGGATTATTAGTCATAGATGTAGTTGGATTACGGTCTATGTATATTGTTGTAATTCCCGCACTAAATATCATAGTTGTCATCATGTCATGATTGTGCACTACGGTGCAACCTTTATTTTTCAATTGCCCAGTTGTAATTTGTTCACCCAGCATGCTATCTTTTATGGAGAGACACCACTAGTGAACCTATGAACCCCAGTCCATTTTCTTACACTGTTAAACAAACCACCACAATTTCCTGCTTTCTTTACTTACTGCAAGCATACACTATTTTCACACTATACGTCTAATCTTTGTTTTCAGCAAGACCAGTGAGATTGACAACCTCACTGTACCGTTGGGAAAAAGTATTTTGGTTGTGTTGTGTGCAGGTTCAACGTTGCTGCTGACACCGGTGAAGCGCCAGCACCACCGTCAGTGGCATCAACCTTCCCAAGATCCTCTTCCTCCTACTGGATTGATAACCTTGGTTCTTAACTGAGGGAAATTCCTACCGCTACACTCATCACACCCTCCTCTTGGGGTTCCCAACACGTAGAATCAAGGAAATTTCTGGCACCGTTGCCGAGGAGGAAGAAGTCTTCTGGCAAGGGGAGTCTCTCACTCTCAACCTCTTTATTTTGTTTATTGTCTTGTTTTGCTTCTTTATATCAAAACACAAAAAAATTAGTTTACTTTATAGCTGTTATTTATTTGCTTGCTTTTATTTTGCTAAAATGAGTTCCTCTGAGAATAACAAGTTGTGTGACTTCACTAGCACAAACAACAATGATTTTATTTGCAGACCTATTGCTCCACCTGCTCCTACCGTTGCCTTCTCTGAAATTAAACCTGCTTTATTAAATCTTGTTATGAAAGAGCAATTCTATGGTGTTAGTACCGATGATGCTGCTGCTCACCTCAATAATTTTGTTGAACTATGTGAGATGCAAAAATATAAAGATGTGGATGGAGATATTATCAAACTGAAATTATTCCCTTTCTCTTTGAGAGGAAGAGCTAAAGAATGGTTGCTATCTTTGCCTAGAAATAGTATTGATTCATGGACTAAGTGTAAAGATGCTTTCATTCGAAAATATTATCCTCCTGCTAAGATTATATCCCTGAGAAGTGACATAATGAATTTTAAACAATTTGATAATGAACATGTTGCTAAAGCTTGGGAAAGAATGAAAACTATGGTGAAAAATTGTCCCACTCATGGACTGAGTACTTGGATGATTATATAAACCTTTTATGCAGGACTGAATTTCTCCTCAAGGAACCTATTGGATTCAGCTATTGGAGGTACCTTTATGTCCATAACTTTGGGCAATGCAACAAAGCATCTTGATGATATGATGATAAATTATTCAGAGTGGCACACTGAGAGAGCTCCACAAGGTAAGAAGGTAAATTCTGTTGAGGAAACCTCCTCTTTGAGTGAAAGGCTTGATGCTATTATGTCTATGCTTGTTAATGGTAAAGCTCAAGTTGATCCAAATAATGTTCCTTTAGCCTCTTTGGTTGCTCAAGAAGAGCATGTTGATGTGAACTTTATTAGAAATAATAATTTTAACAACAATGCAAATAGAAATAATTTTGGTGGAAACAATTATAAGCCCTATCCTCCTAATAATGGTTATGTTAATTCTTATGGCAATTCCTACAATAACAATAAAATCTCTACCTCTGATCTTGAAAACATTCTTAGAGAATTTATTAGCACACAAACTGCTTTTAATAAATCTGTTGAGGAAAAGCTTGGTAAAATAGATGTTCTTGCCTCTAAAGTAGATAGCCTAGCTATTGATGTTGATTTTCTAAAACTGAAGGTTTTGCCACATGATGTTAAAAAAATTAAAACTTTGAATTCCATCCAAGTTCGAATTGATGATAATGTTAGGTTGATGGCTGAATTACGTGCTAGGTGGGAAAGAGAAGATGAATTGGCTAGAAAGAATCATATTGCTAGAGTTTGCACTATCACAACCACTAGTAAAACTAAATCTCTAAGTGCTAGTAAACCTCCTACTATAAATCGTAAAGTAGTTGGTGTTAACAAAGACTCCACCCCTTTGGTGAAACGTGCTAAACTTCCTCAAATTGCTGAAATTGCTTCTGATAAAAGTGCTGAAATTTTTAGAGATGTGGGAGATAATGGTCCCATTACTTTTGAAGATAATAATATTGATTTTGATGATTTAAATATATTTGAAGTTATTATGTTCCTACAAAATCTTGCTAGAAGTCCCAATTCTAGTGCCATGAATATGGCCTTTACTAAACATATTACCAATGCTCTCATGAAAGTTAGGGAAGACAAAATGAAACTTGAGACATCTATCCCTAGGAAATTAGATGATGGTTGGGAGCCTATCATTAAGTTAAAAGTAAATGATTTTGATTTCAATGCTTTGTGTGATCTTGGTGCTAGTATCTCTGTTATGCCTCAAAAGCTTTATGATATGCTTGATCTACCACCGTTGGAACACTGTTATTTGGATGTTCATCTTGCTGATAATGCTAAGAAGAAACCTCTTGGTAAAATTGACGATGTTCTTATTATGGTTAACAATAACCTTGTACTTGTTGATTTTGTTGTTATGAACATCGAATGCAATGCTTCTTGTCCTATTGTTTTGGGAAGACCTGTTCTTAGAACTGTTGGTGCTGTTATTCGTATGAAAGAGGGGAGTGTTAAATATCAATTCCCACTGAAGAAAGGTATGGAACAATTTCCTAGAAAGAGGATGAAGCTACCTTTTGACTCTATTATTAGAGCAAGTTATGATGTTGATGCTTCTTTACTTGAAAATACTTGAGTTGCTTTCTATGCCTAGCTGAAAAGCGTTAAAGAAAAGCGCTATCGGGAGACAACCCGTTTTATTTCTCTGTTTTCAACCCGTTTTCCTTTGTTTTCTTTTGTGTGCTTTGAACCTGGGTGTTGTCTATTTCCTTAGAAACCCAGCTATATATTTTCTTTTGTGTTTTTGTTGAGCCAAGTAAAACCTATAGTGGAAAGTTGATGCTATATTTCGGATTTCTGCGCAGAAAACAGATTTCTGCTGTCTACTGTTTATTCCATATAAAATCACAGAAAATTCAAAATGACCTGAGTTTTTTTGTGAGTAATACCGGGCTGTATACGCAACTTTTCTTAGTTGACCACCTTTTGATTTGAGCAACAAAATATTTTATAAAGAAAATCATCTTTACCTGATGTCCTGTTATGACAGATTTCTGCCAATAATTGCATTTGCATCTTAATCGCTTTATTTTGGTGTTCTTTTGAGAAAAAAGAGTTTTAAAAGAAGTTGTGACAGTAGCTAATGAGTTTTTGAGTGTTAGGCATGTGTTGAAACTGAACCATGTGAATTTATTATTTCGATTGCACTAACATTGCTAATGAAGATTGTGAGAAGTTTGGTTGAAGGAAGTTTTCAAGGGTCAAGAGAAGAGGATGATATGACGTGATCAAGAAGAGTCTTTTTTAAAAAAAAGCCTAAGCTTGGGGATGCCCCGGTGGTACATCCCAGAAAGTTCCAAGAATACTCAAGCGTCTAAGCTTGGGGATGCCCAAGGCATCCCCTTCTTCATCGACAAATTATCAGGTCACTTCTAGTGAAACTATATTTTTATTCGGTTACATCTTATGTGCTTTACTTGGAATGTCTTTTATTTTTGCTTTCAGTTTATTTTAATTTTTGCAATAAGATTGTTTGGACCCCAGAATTCTTTTATTGGAGAGTGACACACTCCGCTTTTTCATGGGAATACTTTGTATTCTTAATCTTTGTCTGGTTGTTGCATTTATTTAGCTC
Organism: Alopecurus myosuroides; assembly: GCA_028641055.1. Classification (NCBI taxonomy): domain Eukaryota; kingdom Viridiplantae; phylum Streptophyta; class Magnoliopsida; order Poales; family Poaceae; genus Alopecurus; species Alopecurus myosuroides. The sequence continues at coordinate 341,908,003 of CM054059.1, forward strand.
CTGTTTTGCATGCATCTCTTATCAGAGCTATTAGTTTTAGTAGTGTTATGTGAGTACTCTCATGTTTGCTTGTTGTATCATAAATAGTATTTTTGTTAAAACATATCTTGTATGGTGCTTGTTGGGTGAAGAAACTGTTGTTTAAAGTAGAATTTTTAACAGTGCAAGTAGAAGCTTGTATAGACTGTTGCTAGAAATTTTTCATGCCATGCTAAATGTTGTTTTAGTTCTAAAGCCTTGTGGATATTGAGTAGCATGAATAGCCTCAAATATCTGAGAGTGTTTAATATGCCTTTGAAATATTCATGAGTTGTTCTTGTCATAAGGAAGCATAAATTTATGGTATTCTCTTTCGAATGTTTTATTTGGTAGACTTGGCGCATCCTCACACCATGTTTATGACTATGAACCAGTCATGAATAGCCTCCATGACCACTTAGTTTTTGAACTTATGATACCGCTTATGCTTTAATTAATGATGTTTATGTCACTATGCATGATTATGGCTCTTATGCTCTCTTGATTTGTCGCTCCCAGTCTTTTGCTAGCCTCCACCTGTACTGAGTATGAGCTCTACTCGTGCATCCAACTCCCTTAAACCAAAGTTTTTCCCATTGTGTCCACCATACCTACCTACATGTGGTATTTAACTGCCACTCCAAGTAAATTGCTCATGTGTTACCTTTAAAACTTTCAAAACCACTCCTGCTTTATGTTCTTGTTTTTGCGCATGAGGACGTCAATGGAGAATCTTTATCTTACTTGTTGATTGGATTTCACAGCCCGGACTAGTGGCTTCATCCGCTTATCCAAATCATAGAAGAGCTGGCAGCGGGGTTCCCAGCCCCAAATTAATACACACAAAATCTCTTCACTATTTTTGCCCCTGATTTATCAGTCAAAGCATAATTGTGTACAAAAAAAGAGAAAGAGGGATGACCTTCTGATGCAGCCCACCCAATTCCACCAAGTGCACCAATGACAAGATCACGAGCAAAGGCCATACATGACAAGGTGAACTCACTCCTATTGCTCCATGTTTTCGGTGACTTGGTGAATGGTGCGCTACCTCATAGAGATGCCCTTTGTGTGCTCAGGTTCAAACCCACCGCTAAGGCCCCAGAAAGTACCCAAGACGATGCCCAAAAGTCCATGGAAGAAGCTGGAGAAGACGCAATCGAGAAAGGAGTCGCGGCGGAGAAGAAATGGGGAAAACAGCCACCCCGGCCTCAACCCCCGGCCAGGCCGGCCCCCCTTCCCTCCAGGCCGGACCCCAACAGCAGGGGCCGGCCTCCATCCCACCGCCAGGCCGGCTCCCCCAAGCTCCAGGCCGGCCACCCTTCGGAAGGGGTCGGCCTCCACCTCGGCCTCAGGCCGCCCCCCCAGGCCGGTTTCTCCCCTACTCCACCCATGCCTCAGGCCGGCGTGGGCAGAGCGCCCCCAGCCCCACCTCGGACTCCCAGGCCGGCGTGCCCCGGATTGCACGCAAATGACCGGATTTCCGCCCCGTTTTCACCTGCTTCGACCCCCTGGCTATATAAGGACTTCCTCGAGCTATTTCTAGGGTTAGAGTTGAAATTAGAACATTGAGCTTCGCTCTATTGTATCCCTCTTTGAGGCTACTCCTATGGTGTGTACCTAGGACCGTATCAAGGCTACTCCTACGACTTCGTCTAGGACCGTATCAAGATTCACCCAACTACTTATCCTCTCCCCTTGGGATTCAGTTAAGAGTTGTCCAATCTTTCTCTCGTAAATCCTTGAGGTTCTATTGGCGTAATGGACCGGCTACGTGTGTGAAACAATTTGAATCAATGTGAGTTCAGTTGGATCGATCGTTCCGTAGGCGGCCCTCGAGGTTTAGTTGACGGGAGGTTTGGGATCTTTCAGTTCTCTCTATTTATCACCCCTTTGTGTTTCCCTGCGTTTGCCCACGATCTCCCTCATTCCCCCCTCTCGTGTTCTTCGTGTTCTTCATGCGTTCTTGTCGTTCTTCGTCGGTTCGTGAAGATCAGGCCAATCTAGGAGTAACCCTCCGCATCATCTGGTATCCAGAGCTAGATTGACACGAATACGACACCCACACCCCTCCTTTTCCCCCAATTTTTCTTCTACCGCCATAAATTTCGAAAATCTCACCAAAAATAACCAAAAGGGATTTCGACCGATCTGTGGATTTGTTGAGTTTTTCGTGGATTTGGTCTGTGGATTTGTTGCCAAACACCATTCCCCACCTTTCTATTCATCCACTTTTCCCCCAATATGTCCAAAAAATTTCTTGATTTTGAAGGAATTTCGAATTTGAGCAAAAATCACAAAAAATCTTTGCTCTTCGATTTCTGGACAGATTTTGAAACTTGTTTTTCTTTGTCGTTTTTTATCCGAATTGAGTGCAACAAGTTGTCACGCGACGCCCATGACACCATCTATGCTACCACATCAACGGATCGCCACAACATCGACTTTCACCGGCCGCAAGTCCGTGATCATCAATAAGAGAGGTATAACTCGCTTCCGCTTGACCCAACCCACCCATTCTGTACCTTACCTATTCGGATTAGTTCTTTTACACCGCTTGGCATCGCATTAGTGGCACCGAGAGTGCGAGTTTTGCGCTTGTGAGAGACTAGCTACATGTAGGCATTGGCATTTTGGAATCCATCAAAAAGAGAAAAGAAGAAGATAGAAAAAGAAGCAAAGGATCGATGCCAATTGCTATCCATTGTAGGAACGTGTAGCCTCGCGTCGCAAAAGAGAAAGAGTGACCGGTTGCCACGGTGCTAATCTTGTTGCCTTTTCAAGTTTGCGGTTTGAGTTAGCGTCCTCCTTGCGTTAGTGTGGCATTGAGCTTTAGTCTTCGTTAGGTACATTTCGTATCCCCTCGTCCATTGGCCGCACTAACCCCATTTTTCCTTTGTGTGTGTGTGTTCCACCCATATTTCCATCCACTAGGTTTGGTTTTTGTGCTAACTTTTCTTTGGTTCTTCTCTATGTTTGACAAAAACCTTTTCTTTGGCTTTGTCGATTTTCCTCGCCACTTTCCTAACCCATTTGCCTTCCACATAAAGTGTGTGTGTTGTCGTTTGCGGTTTCTTTCGATCTTTTTGGATTCTCTCTTGACATACCGCTCTACACCTAGGCTCGTCCACTAGCCTCAATACGACCGAAAAAGGTAAACATTGGGTAAGTGAGACATCCATTTTTTCAATATCACCCTTGTGTGTTTTTGAGATGGCTAGGGAAGGAGTATTCACAAGTCCGAGCTCGGAGGATGAAGGAAACCCCTTCTACAATGACAATACTTATGCCAACTTCGTCACCCACAATGACCATTTCCAACTCCGTGAACTCGTCAAAGACGGATTGCAACGCTATGAGCGTCAACTCCAAGAGCAAGAGGCTCGGTTAAATGATCAAATGACGCGCATCAACATCAACTTGGCCAATCTTGCCAACCGCCGTCATTCATCATCGTACTCAAGGTCTCGTCGCTCAAGCCACCACACTCAAGATCTTCACCAAGCTCGTCACCATGATCGCAACACCAACATGGAGGAGGGTGGACAACCTCAACAACCACAACCACCTCCTCAACAACCACAACAACCTCCTACACAAACTCCTCAACAACATGCTCCGCGTCGTAATTGGTACGAAGATAGATCGCCATCACCACCTCCTTGACATCGCCAAGGCCGTGGTGACCCTCTTCAACAACCGCAACGCCCGGACCTTCGACAACATCATCATCCACCTCCACAAGGCCACGCTCAAGACTATGGCCACAATGATTTCGTGGAAGGTGCTCGTCAACATCGAAGGCCACCAAGGCGTAATGCACGTCCCAACAACAATGACCGCCAAGAACATGATCGTCCTCAACACCCTCGAGATGAACACGTGCTTCCACAACGCCCTCACCAAGAACAAGAACGTCCTTGACACCAACATAATGAAAATGATGACAGTGAACGCCGTGAAGCAACACTCCATCACCGCCAACAACCACCTCCTAATGACCACTGGCGCCATCCTCCCCATCATGATCGCCACCACGAAGACAATGAGGATGACCCATATGATGATTCACCGCCCGTCTATGATGAAGATCCTCATGGGCGACCCCGTCACCAACAAGAAGATAACAACATGAGTGCACTTCGTTTCAATGTCCCAAAGTTTAATGGTGAGAATGACCCCGAAGAATATCTTGCTTGGGCTCTCAAGGTGGACAAGATCTTCGGCATTCACAACTTCACCGACAAGAAAATGGTTGCCTTGGCATCTTTGGAATTCGAAGGCTATGCCCTCTTATGGTGGGACCGTCTCCAAGGCGAAAGAGTCCGTAATCGCATTGCTCCTATTGCCACTTGGAATGAGATGAAGCAATATATGCATGCTCGGTTTGTTCCTCCACATTACAAGCGTGACCTCTTCAAGAAACTCCAAGAACTTCGTCAAGGTTTGAAGTCCGTTGGTGAGTACTACAAGGAAATGGAGACCTTTATGATACGAGCTCATGTGATGGAATCTCAAGAACAAACAATGGACCGCTTCCTCAATGGCCTCAACTATCCTATAAGGAAGATCGTCGAGTATCAACCGTATGACAACATTGTGGCCCTTGTCCACCAAGCTCTCAAGGCCGAATGTCAAATAGCGGAAGATATCAAGTATAACAAGCAAAAGGCTTTCTTCAACTCAAGACCTTCTTCTTTGTCTCCAATGACAGAAGTGCCTACTCCAACCAACAACAAGAGCACCTCTAGAGCCTATAGTGCTACCAACAAGTCTCCACAACCTTTCAAGAAACAAGTGCCTACCACCTCTTCTTCACATGCTCCTCAAGTCAAGTCGATCACTATCACTTGCTTCAAATGTGGTGGTAGAGGACACAAATCCTTTGAGTGTTCCAACAAGATTATCATGATTGTTAACCAAGACGGTGAACGTGATTCCATGAATGAAGGCGAATACTATGCCTTGCATAAAGTTGCTCTCAACTCCTTGGACGTGCCCAATGACGATGAAGAAAGTGTCTATTGCGATGAGGACAAGAATTCATCGCTAGTGGTGACAAGAGTCCTTACTACTTCTCCTCAAGATGAGCATGATTTAAAGTGCACTATGGTCAACTAGAGGGGGGGTGAATAGGTTGACTACCAATTTTTCTTATTTTCCTTTTACTTATGGCTAAGAAAGATAAAGTAAGGTTCTCTAGATGTGCAACTAGGTGAGCAACCTAAGTGATACAAGATAAGATACGCAACATAAGTAAAACGAAAGGCAACAAGATAAACCACAAGTGTAAACAAGGAGACAAGGTTATGTTTGTCGCACCCGGACTTCTAGGGGATACTCACAGTCCGTTAAACAGTAGATAAATGGCTTACGGGGCATACCGGCACCCGCATCTCAATATGAGTAGGCCAACACGTAAACGTGTGACAACCATTCTCTACTATTCATCGTCTGCGCAAACCATCCCATAGAAATCCAGATACTTCCATTGACGTACTTCAAACCATACACACATGGTACGTCAACGGTGTTTAACAAAATGATAACACAACATATCTCTAAGACACAAAAGATGGAAATAAGTTGCAAATAGCTCTCATTAGAGCAGAGATAGCAAATACAATCATCCAGAGGACACATGTCCCAACAATTCATCATTACATCACAGCGGAAGCATCCAAAGTGTCTGAGTACAGACAAGATCCAAATAGGACTAAGAGGCCGGAAACGAAAAGACGGAGCCCATCCACGAAGTCTCGGATCCTGCCCGGGTCCGCTATCTACTCGTCAGCAGTCTCGTCATACTCCACGTAGTAGCCACCATGGGGATCCTCGGAAACGTAGTCTACGGAAACCACAACCCCAAAGGGGTCAGTGCATAAACGTACTGGCAAGAAAGACTCACCGTTCACCAAAGTGTACCCAACAACATCGAGCACAGATGCTTTGGGTTCAACGAAAGAAAAGGGTGATACAAAAGATGTTGCAGCGGGCTGCTCTAACCAACTACAGAAACATGCTACAACTTCCGGCTAACAGAAAGGGGATAAGATAGCGTATCGTAACCAACTACAACTAACTCCAAACAAACCCATCCTGGATCTCGCCCCTTATCCAAAGAAGCAATCCGAGGATAACTCACACGGTTGGATTAATGATGGTTCAAGTTATTGTGTCAATAAGGCTATTACTAATCAAGTTATCATTAGTTAGGTGTAAATTGTTCTGAGTACTTGTTAGCCAGTACTTTCACCAAGTCATCCGTAACCGCGGAAAACATGGCTTCTCGAGAAGATTTACCCTACAGGGGTGCACCAATTTGGCCGTACACGTAAGAATAACCCGCCAGATGGGAAGGCCTTTCCCACCAAGCGGGGCACTCAACACAACTCAACTCTTCTTCGCATCAAGCCCAAAGAACCCCGTGCAATTGAGCGCACGGCTAATCAAGCCCCACGAAGAAAAGGGGACCCTCATAGCACTCTAAGAACGTGTCTCCCTAAGTGCCGACTACAAAAGTTCCACCCTGGCGCCAAGGGTTCGCACCTGCATATGCATGCGGCAAATGGAAAACCCGAACTAAATGAGGCGATTTGGACGAGATGCGAATCGAATCAAATTGAGGGGGGCGCCCATACACGCTTCCCACATGCGGTTAGTGCGCTCATCATGGATCAGTAGACAAGACCCTTTTCCTAATTAGGGTCGACACTAGCAGGCCTCAAAACCACGCCGGGCCTCCTGCCGGTGCCTTGTCAGCAAATTATTATTACCTCAAAATTAACAGGTTGTTGTTTAACATCGAGCCCCAGAACATAATAAAATATAGCAACAGAAAGTAACGGACAACAGACTCGAGCAAAACAACCCTAAGCATGCTAGTAAGACACGGGCAACAAGCAATGGGGTTATAGGTGTGGAGGTGAGGCTATATCAGGTTTAAAGGATAACATGTGGTAGGATCGAACAGAAGCAACGATTCATATGGCTAGCAGAATAGACAACAGAAAGTATCGGTATCCGATGTGGAAAGGAACACATTGGTTCATGTGAGTGAATACTTGCCTGCAAACTCAGCAGCCTGGTACTGAGCTAGATCCTCAGAAGGGGTGTCGTAAGTATCGTCTGTCTCAACGTCGTCGTCTATCCGAGAAGAAGCAAACAAACAACACAGCGAGACAAACAATCAATAACATGGCATAGTGCACAATCATGGGATGATGCATGACCATTTAATTGATGCATCAAAATAAACTAGTTGACAAGATAACATACATGATTAAATGGACCCACATGCAATTTGGATTGCATATGGAAAGCCCATGAATTAAGGTTGGAATAATTGTTTTACAACTAACCAACAGGTGAAAGTGGATTAGCATGATGCATGGATGAGGAAAACAAAAAGAAAACAACAATAGAAACAATTTGATATAAGGTTTACCAAGTTTGGAATTTAATTATTAAGTTAGGAAAGTTTGGTTCCTTAAAGGTGTTACACAAGCATTTGTTGTTTTCATCAATTTTAATTGTTCAAAACATATAACAAAATTCATATTTGGAAAGAACACACAATTTTAGGTGGATTACATGTTTCACTTATTGAAAAAGGAATTGAGATGAATTAATTATGAATTAAACAAGTTTAAACAAGATTTAAATGAATTTAATTCAAGTGTGAAATTATTTGAATTTTTATTTGTTCCAAACATTAAATCAAATTCATATTTGAAAAGTTTATACTTTTATGGTTTGAAAACATATTTTATATGTTCAAAAATAATTTAATTTGAGCAAGTTATGAATTTAGCAATTTTAAATGATTTAAACAAGATTTAAATCATTTAACCAATTTTAATTATTCAAAACATGAAACAAATTTTATATTTGAAAAGGTGGTTCAAAATGGCATGGAAAACATATTTTATTTGTTGAAAATGGATTTAAAATGAGAAAGTTATTAATTTGACAATTTTAAATGCGTTAATTAAGAAACAGTTGTTTTCAGAAATTTAAATTATTCAAAACAGAAAAAAAAGTTGATATTTGCAAAGTGCATGAAAAATTGAATGGAAAACATATTTAGTTTGTTGAATTTGGAATTTTTATGCCCAAGTTATGAATTTTGCAAAATTAAATGAATTAAACAAGGATTCAAATATTTCACCAATTTAAAATATTCAAAACAGTAAAAAAAATTATATTTGGGTAGAGAATTTAAAATGGAGTGGTTTACATGTTTAAAGTTTTGCAATTGGAGTTTCCAAACAAAAGTTATTAAATTACCAAGTTTAAGCATTTTTATGGTTTATAGAAATAACCATGGACCTAGAAAAGCTACAGGGACTTGGAAAGAAAATTAACAGGGACCTAGAAAGAAATCTACAAGGACTTGGGTGCAATTAGCAGTTTGTTCTTGTTCTGAAAAATAAGATGAAAAAAAACTAGGTTTATTGCGCAGGGGTGGGATTCGAACCCACCACCTCTGCTTGCGCGCAGTGGGCAGCTGCCACTGCGGTACTGCTCTGTGTTCGTTGACAGGAGAGGTGCGGGGGGGGGGGGTTATTGTTCAGTTCGCGGTGGTTTTTTCTGAAACTGAAACTGAACGTGGGTTCAGTTACCTGAACCTGGCGCTGACAAATCGGTGATCGCCCGCTGCCGGCGAGGGGCCGTGCCGCGGGCTGCTGCTGTGCGCACGGTGCGTGTGCTGCTGCTGCGTGCCGCGAGAGGGAGGAGGGGAGGGGAGCGAGGCGGAGCTCACCTTGCTGAAGAAGGAGGGCAGGCGACGGCTCGAAGCAGAGGTCTTGGCCGGCGGCGAGATCTGGATGGCGGCGGCGATCCAGGCCTTCCCGGGCCGCGCCGAGGGGTCGATGAGGTAGAGGAATCCACGGGGGATCCGTTCCCATCCCTAGTTCGCTCGGAGGGGGACTCCATCGGCGGCAATCGCCGGAGGGAGGATGGGGTTTTCGGTGGGGTTCAGTTAGTGCAGAGAAAGGTGCAGAGAGGGAGGTGGAAGAGAAAATGGAGGCGGGGGAGAGGGAGAAGGAGGGAGAAGGGAAAGGTTAGGGCAGGGGCTCGAGCTCGGCTAGGGTTTATAGGGGAGGGGGAGAGCTGCTCAGCCGTTCGCTGCTCTGCTGGTCGACGTGGGCAGCTTCAGATGGCTGCCGTACGAGGAAGAAGAAACGGGGAGGGGGGTATGGGCCTGAGGGGGAAGAGATGGTGGGCTGGGCCTGCTGGCCTGCCCCTCTCTCCCTTTGGTTGTTTTTTTTTTTTTTTTTTTTTTGCAGATTTGAATAAGGAAGAAAAGGTTAGTTGTTTAGGTTAGACAAATTTAGAATTTTTTTGTTATAGGTTATTTAGGGTAACAACAACAATTGCCAACTTTTGTTTTACAAAATATTTCAAATTATTTGCTGTTTGGTAATTTGATTAAATTTAGGTGAATTTGATATTAGTTGAAATATTGAAAGCAATAATTTAAATAGTTGAACCTTCAAGTTTATTTGAAACAAAAGATTGATTTGTTTTGCAATTTTCATAAAGTTCAAAATGGTTGCTGTTTTGGAAATTAATTGAATTTGAAAATGGTTTGGTATTAGATGAATTTTTGATAGAAACAAAACAATAGTTTTGAAATTACAACTTTAATGGAAACAAATGATTGTTTTGATTTGAATATTCATTTGGAAAATTGTAACATCACAAGTATGAAACAAAAGGTTTGAAATTTGATTTGAAATTCAAATAGAAAACAAGTGAACACAAGGGAAAACAGAGGAAAACAATTGGAAAACAAAGCAAAACAAATGCAATGAACATGATGTCATGATGCAAAACATAAAATAACATAGAGCAAACATTCTAATGGCTATTTTTCATACTTGGGATGTTACAATGTTTCCCGTAGTTCCTTCTCAAGAGAAGTACGTCTATGTTGGAGAGGTGGGGAGCCACCTCGGTGCTCCTCAATAGCACGTTTGTGCACACCTTATTCTCCTTGAGCTTCTCCGGTGAGGGCGATTATCATTTCCACTATGAGGTCGACTTGAAGGCGTTAACCAAACCTTTACACAAGGTTCAGGACACTCCACAAGATGGATGGAGGCTCTCAACGGATCTGAAGCTTCTTGCAACAAGGTGGAAGCTACAAGCACAAGATGTACTAAGGTTTCTAGGCCTCAAGTAGGATTCTAGATATACTTGGATTTGGTGGATGGATTTGAAATTCCTTCGGTGAAATCACGGATCTAGGTCTCCTCTAGGTCTCCACAAAGTTTCGGAGTGTTTGGGTGGTTGGAGAGGGAGATATAGGAGGTTGAAGCTTTCATTAATGGCTAGGAGAGAGAATGGTAAAAGCTTGGGAATTTATGAGGTAGGGGAAGGCTTTAAATACCCCTTCCTCCAAGTGGCCGTTGGGCAGCTCCACGCAGCACCGGAGGCTCCGGTGGCCTTCACATCCGCGCAGCTGCGCAGTCCTTTTCCTTCACGCAGTGTCCAGCGGAGCGGAGGCTCCGGTGGTTTTGGCGGAGCCTCTACCCACCGGAGGTCACCGGAGGCTCCGCTAGGACCTCCGCTCTTATCCGCTCGAACGGAGCCAGCACCAGAGGCCAGCCCCACAGTGGGGGTGGTGGAGCAAGCGGAGACTCCGCCCACCGGATGTGCACGGGAGGCTCCGCCCTAACCTCCGCTCTTATCCTCCCGAACACCATTTTGGCGGAGCCCACACCGGAGGCCGCACCGGAGGCCCGCGCCTGGGCTGTGCTGGAAAAAGACTGGGGCGGAGGTTCCGGTGGTTTCACCGGAGCCTCCGCTGCAGACAAAAATAACTTCCCAGCTTTGTTACTTCAAGCTCTTTTCATTCCAAACAAATTTGTAATCCATAGAGGTTGTATCTTTGATTAACCTGGGCATTTTCTTATATAACAAATAAACATTAGCACAATAGGTATGTTGTCATTAAATTATCAAAACAGAAGATGATCTTTCATTCTCCCCCTTTTTGGTAATTGATGACAACATCCCTATTTGCATAATTTAAATACCACAACATGGACTGATCTCCCCTAGAGATATGCTCCCTTCATGTTGAGATATTTTAAACACAATGGATATCTAAAAACATATGTAATAGTGAGCACAACAAGTGATAAAATTAAGGTAATAGGTTCACGAGATCACATAATGCATATAACGAGGTTCACAACGCATAATAATTAAAAAAACAAAGTTTTCAAAGAAAACACCAACTCTCTCAAGCAAGAAGCAAGAAGAAATATGCAAGTCGAAAACATGCTTGAGAGAGACCCATGCAAATAACCGCTCCTAATAGATATCTCTCCCCCTTTGGCACCAAGATACCAAAAGAGGGAGAAGACCGATGCTAGCATCCCGAAGATCACTAGGAGGAGATATCCAGGCTCGGAGGGCGGCTGCGGCGGCGAGAGCTGGTGACCTCTTCTCCTTCTTTGTCGTCAGACCACTCAATGATACAGATGCGGAACTGTGGCATCAGAAGGGGTGAGTTCTTCTCCTTCTTTCTCGATAGATGCGGAGCATAACAAACCTAACAGCAAATTTCTTCCAGTGATACAGAGGGGTGAGTTGATCCTTGGAGAGAGATTGAGTATTGGGGGCATGAAAACGGAACCACCCCCAGTCAAACTCCTCGCCACCGGCAAAAGGTCCATGATCCGGGTATCCACCAAGAAGGGTCCCAACTTCAGACCACTTGATAGACAACTGCTGTCTCTTGGTCATCCAAATAAGATGACGCTCTGTCTCATTGGCGAGGTGCACAGTGGCCAAGAACTCACAGACCAAGCCTTCATCATAATATTGTTGAACTTGCATAATGGGAGCAAGTCCAAGTGCATCAACAAGCTCTAGTGCCTCTCCAAAGTATTTGGGATTCCTCTCCATATGCCCAAAATTAATAGCATGTTGAGGGGCAACATTCTCCTTAGGCTTCCTCATCAAGATCTCATGATAAATTTGACTTTGAAATACGGTGTGGAAGAGAAGGTCCTTACCCCGGAACTGTGGCATCAGAAGGTTGCGTTCAATAATATATGGGTTCTCGTGACGTTGTTGCAAGAACACTCCCTCGAACATCTCAGAAGCTGATTTTTTCCTGCGAGGCAAAGTCTTCTTGGGAGCCGGGAATCTTGCCCGCGCTTGGGCTGAGATGGGTCCAATGTTTCCTCGATTTCATCAACCCTTGGAGCCTTGCGGCCAGCCATGCTCTTGGTGCGAGTGCCCTTGCCCTTGCCCTTGGAACCGGATGCATCTATGAAAGAAATAGCAAGGAAAGCATGAAGAAAAGGTAATGCTCAAGTTTATGTGACGCACAATGTAACATCCCAAGTTTTGCTACAATAGGGTGTGTGGTGTTGTGTTCATATCATTCATGCATGAAAACAAAAATTTAATCATTTTTTAACCAATTTAAAACTTGAATTTACATTCGTTCGAGAAAATTTCACCCATGGTACCTATTTTGGTTTCCAAAACTTTCTTCTGAAAAATATTTCAAACATACCAAAGCAAAACATGGCTAGGTTGGAAATTTTATGAGCTTTCCAAATCCTATTTTTGCCAAATTTTCTGTTTGCAAAAAGGTCCCCAAAACCTCTGTTTTCTGTCCTGTTTATTTAAGAGAAGGACCTCTGTGTAATTTCTGTTTTCTTCCAGGGGGTTTTCTTGGAAACAGTTTTTTTTGTCGTTTTCAACCTTTTGTCAGGAGGAGAAGCAGGCAGCTCGCCGGAGCTGCTGCCACGCACCTGCTGCTCCCTGCTTGCGTGGCCAGGTTCTGGAGTAAGCTCTCGGCGCCCTCTCACTCCCCTATCCCCTCGAATCCCTCTCTCTCTATAACTTCCTACCAAAGAACGAACCCTAGCTACTGTCAGGTCGGCCGCCGGCCATCGCCGCCGTTACGGGCCTCCCCGTGCCCAGACAAGACCACCGTTGCACCCGCCATGACCTCCTTCATCTCCTGGCTAGAGGAATCGAGCCAGGATGCCCTATGTTGCCGCCGCCGCACCCATCTTCCCCGCGGCCGGCGAGCTCCCCCGCCGTTGATTCGCCGCCGTCTAGCTCCCTCCTGCCTCCCCGACCGCTCCATCGTGCTCATGGTTAGCTCCTGCACCTCCCGGTGCCCTCCAATCGCCCTCTCTCCCTCTGTACCGTCTCGGCTACGTGCGCCGCCGTCCGCCACCGCGCCGGTGGACGGCGTGGTCGCTCCAGCGACCCAAAAGGAGCGGCGCCGCCACCGTTGTGATCACTGTCACCTCCTCTCGCCTACACGCGAGTTTAATTTGTGAATACCTCGCTCGTTCGCTCGATTGCGCGGAGGCAGAACCTTCATGGCCTGAGCTGATGCCAGGATGACGTCACGTTGACGTCATAACCATGTTTTATTTGTTTCCCAGAAAATGTTTAATAATTACTGAAAATAAATTAAAATGTAATATTGAATATCTCCTGATATATAAGTCAGAAAAATAATATAAAAATATGGTTGTGTTCAGAAAAATGTACTCTTTCCAAATATGTCATTTTCAATCATGTTTGAGAAAGTTGATTTTTGAACATTATTTAATGTGGTTTAATTCATTTTAAAATAGAAAAATAAGGTTTTATTCAATAAAATTAGAAAATTAAAAGTTATATATCAAATTGCTCAAAATGACATATGGAATCTATTTATGGTGTTTTTAAACCCATTTGAGCAATTAAAATGGTACACCCTCTCAGAATCGCCCGAAACCCCCTCCGGGGTCTATTTCGGGTTAATTTCAGTAAAATTGCATAATTGTCATACGAACCCTAACAACCCTATCTACATGTTTAGGGCTTTATTTCAGTGCATTAACCTGCTCATGCATACATATTGCGCATTGCATCGATGCCACGTTTGATTGTTATTTCTCTTTCGGTGTTGTTTCCCCCTCGATAGAACGTGACTCCGAAGAGAAGGCCAACAATCCAATGGCGAATACTTGATCCTAACCGACAAGTCAAGCACCCATTCCAGAAGATCTTTATCTGGTTTTCTTATAACCAAGGCAAGCATAACCTCTTATCTGCTCATATATGTTTTCCAACAACATTTGATCTCGTACTTTGCATTCGATTCCAAAGTATTTGATGCTAGTAGACATAGTTCACCTATATGTTGCACTGCCTTAATATGCTGATCCACTGCTCCTAGCCGCCATAGAATTGCTTGTGCGCATCGCCAAAGCCTCATATCTGCTTCGCTTAGTCCTACATGTTTTGTTTACCTCTGCTCCATCCGGTTGATGAATCAGAGCTGCGATAACCTAGTATGATATGATCGTGGTGAGATGAGCATTATGTGGTTAACCTGACTAAGGCGAGGACGGGAGTCCACTTGGGTAGTGGTTCTTTGTTCTATACTTGCCAACCCTAGGATTAAGGTCTGGCCGCGGAAACCAAGACTGAGCATGCAACCACACGCGCGAGCCAATGAACCTCGCTCGACTAACTAACTTGTTTGTCCACATCCATGAGTCACGTAGTTTGCTATTTCCATCTGCGTGTGAGTCAGAAAACGATTTGGAGAAAAACTAGGGCGTGACCGGGACAAGTGATGGACGTACACGGATCTTGATCCTGACTCACAGAACAGGTGCCGTCAGGAGGTGGCCAACTCCCTGTTGACGGGCTGGCCCTGTTTGGGTTGACTCATGGATAGGGTCGAGCAAGGTAAAGGTCGGAGCCGTCCACCCTCTGTCGCGCTCCATGGAAGAGCGTACATGTGGCGCTAAGAGTCGGAGGGTACGTGTGGGTAAAGTGTACCACCCTGCAGGGATAAATCTTTTGGAAAGCCGTGTCCACGGTTAAGGACGACTTGGTGAATGTCACGTGGCCATAGACAACCTGAACGTGACGTAAAAGATATTGGCAATGTTTGAAGGGTGCCTCCTCGGAGATGCCGAGAGGGGTGATCCTTGTAGCATGTGAGATGCTGGGAAATGATGTCGGTGGATAAAAAGATGATATCATTATTTGAGTAGCTTTCTCATCTGTTTTCAAAATACTCCATGAGACGTGCTATTCCTTCCTCAACTTGCAAAACAAAGATTGCTTTACGCAAATCAGCCTTCATAAAACCCTTTTCAAAATAGCAGATATATAATAGGTTAATTAAGTCTTGTTGAGTACCTCCCGTACTCAGGTTTGCTTAATTTTGGTTCAGGAGAAGAACTCCATCGGTGGTGATTCAGCGTGGACATCGACGAGTAGTTTGGGGTTCTCAGGTAGCAGCCTAGAATCTATGGGCTGGGACGTCGCCTTATGTTGCGGCCTCTTAGGCCTTTTTGGTTCTTGTTGATTAGCAACATAATTTGCCTTCCGTTGTCTGATGTAATGTTGGGTCATGTGACCTCTGCTTGTAAGCTATACTCTAGTAACACCTGTTTAATAAAGCTTCATGTTTAGAGTACTGCTTTGATCGGTTGTTGGTTTCGAGCTCATTGTTATACAGTTTTGGCTATGCCTGCATAGTTGTCGCAGTCGAGGGGTTGTGGAGCCGATGATCCATGTCCGAGCCCGCCTGTCGATTTGATCGGCCTGGGGCGAGGTAACCCCAGTAACCCTCGATTGTTGTTGCACTTTCTGGACACATAGCAGCTCTGTATAACTTTGGTCCCGTTCCTTCAGTTTCATCCGACTCGTGGACGCTTGGGTATGCATAATTGGTTATGACTAGCATGGATACAAGGAGTAGTAGACCGGGGATCCGGACTACGTGCCGATGAATCCGGTCTGCCTGCCGTTGTTTGTTGCGGCCGGGGCTGGTAACCCTGAAGCCCTTGTGAGTCCATGGCTAGGAGCACATAACAATATGTATATCTCTGGGTCCGGGGTCTGACAAGTCATGGTATCAGAGCAGGTCTGCCTATAGGAAAACCTTACTGCTTGGTCGATGTTGAGTCTAGTGTTTGTGAAAACTATTTTGAAACTCCAAATGATTGTGAAAAACCTTCTTAGGATTCTTTTTATTCCTTATCTGGTATCTCTCTAACTCTGGGTCTCCTTACCTGTTTTGGTTTGAAAAGGTTTTGCTATCTCTTCTAGTCATTCAAAACTTAGGTGCCTTCTTTGGCAAGGACGTCTGTTACCGAAGTTGACCTAGCGTTCACTTTCTAGAGTCGTGTGTGTTTCATATTCCGTTCTCTCTTGTTTAAACTGGGAGACTTCCTTTCCATCATAATCTCTCAGAATTGTCTAGGTTCCACATACTCCTGTTCTAAAGTTTCAAAATCCTGAACCTCGAGATTTCCTTTTCATCTCGAATGTGTCCGTTATCCTCTTCTCAAAGTTCTTCCGGAGCTATCGTTGTCTTTTGGAAGATACTTCGTGATTGCTATTTGTAGTGTCCTTCAAGGCACTAAGATAGTAGTTACTCCTTTCGTTGTGTTTTAATCTTTGGACTTGAACCGAAGGTCCTGGAATGTGCTGAATTGCAGTGGGTTGGATCGTGTGGTTTCTTAACTATCCAATGCTCGCGCTATCAGTACAAGATGCTGACCTTTAACCCAAGTTCTGTTTCTTTGGATCCTGAGGAATCTGTTCCACCTCAGGTTGGCTAGGAAATTCCAACTCTCATAGCCATAGGTTTTCTTTTGGAACCAAAAGGGATCACAACAAGAGTGTTCTTTATGATTCCCATATCCTTGTTCTTGACTCTGCTATACCTCTCGTATTAGCATGGGTTATACAAATGAGTATTACCCTGTGCAACCAACATGATCTTAGGATCTTCCCTGAGCATGTTCCTACCTTCCAGTTGCTCTCGAACCTCCGTCCAGTGTTTTGGACACCAAGTTGCATATGTGTGTTGGAGTATTCCAATGCATGTTGCTCTTGTTTTCCGTCAGAATGTTCCACTTTGGAATGTCAGGGGAAACAAACTCTAGTACCTCGTTTATCTCCAAAACCAGGTCAAAATTTTGTAATGCGCAGGTTAAAGAAGTTTCATTGGCTTATATCCTGTCCTACCTTAGGGTATCACACTCTTTTATATTACGAGGCTGTGTTAAGTTTCACGACCTTATCGATGAAGTGATGCTCTTACACCTCTTCACTCCCCCTTCATCCAAGCTTGAATGCTTGAGAATGATGGGTCTGCTCATCGACATGTGTATCAGATGTTCCTAGAAATTTCTATTGCTTTGAAAAATCTAAGAAAACATCTGTATCCTTGTTAGCACTACTGGTCACCCAGCCTCTACTTAAAGTTGATCGTGTTACCAGATCCTTTCATTCCGGTGCACAATTTTGGTCAGAGAGTTAGGTTCATACCAAAGCTCTCAAGACCATATCAGTTGCCTTGAAAAGCAAGACCTCTTTCGAACTCCAAGACATACCGGTAGGTTGTGATGTTCTGGTTGTCTTTCTAGAAGTATCACCAGGTTTTACCTGACCGTGATGTCTAAACCAGGAGTAGTTTGAACTACTCCTTTCTCCAAGGAACTCTGCTGGATATCCCGGACTAGTTGGTTGAGCTTAAACAACAACTTGGAGAGTTGAAAGACAAAAGCTCATCCTAAGTTGTTCCTTTGGAATGAGATGTCTAGTTCTCATCCTGTTGAAGCATGATAGTATCTCTTCAATGGACATGCTGTCATTCTACCTTTGATCTGATTTGGGCTATCGTCAGATCAAGTCCAGAGTCAAGGACTATCCTGATGGTGTTTTACCCATGGTGTTTTTCCCGAGTACACCTTCATGTACTTTGTTCTAACCAATGTTTTGCCTTGTTCATATATCATATGAATTCCTCTTCTTGGAGTGTCTTGATAAAGATGTTGTTGAGCCCATCTACGACATTCTTGTTTTCTCCAAGTTGCAAGAGGTTCATGCTGAACAAATGGCAACAATGTTGTAAACTTTCGAGAACCATCTTTGTGTCCTCACAAAGTTGTGTTCTGGATGTTCGAAGTAACTCACCCCGGTTCATGTGCTTATGGTGAAAGTTGTCGCCGTGGATCCGAGTATAATCCCATTGTTCCCTCGGGAATAATCTCCAGTCGTTCATGCATGTGTGGACTACTCTTAAGATGGTACATTGTTACCTCCATTCATTTGAGGAAGTTTGCATCCACCCCAAGCCACTGACTGATTGTTCGTGAAAGAGAAGAAGTCTAAAAACTTCGTTATCTTTGTATCGTCTCCCCAACAAGGACTCCGATGTATTCTTTTGCAAGTAAGTCATGTAGGTGCAACCGTTTTTCACAAGTTGCTAATACATGAGTTCCATAAACGTGCTCATCTTCTTGAGTTCGGCATCGTAGTCCATATCTTGAGAATCTAGTAAGTGTATCTCATTGGTAACCGGTGCAATCTCGTTGATCAAACACTTTGAGTCTCAGTTATTAAATCCACTAACCAGAGCTGAATCTCAAGCAGCAACGATGGTTGGTGTTTCCTCAAGAGTATTGAATTAGTTCCTTCTGAAAAGACGGCATGGTTGATGTGGTGGTTGACACAATTAGCCGTAAGGCCTAATGTCATATCTCTTTGAATTCGTAAGAACAACCATTCTCCGTGAGAATTCTTGTGTGTTTCATTCTAACAAGTTTTGATCACCGATCTTTTGACCAAAGTTTAACTTCCACTTGGTGACCTATTGAAGGCATATGTAAGCTGGATATGGGTGTTGGAACGTCAAGAAGACCTTGGAACTTACCATTTCCAATATCTTTCCGTTGAACCTTCAAAATCTTTGTTCTAGTGGATACAAGTTCATCATGAGAACTATCTCGTGGTGTTTTGTAACCGCTTCCGATCAGTTCCCTTTTTCAAGTTGTTTGTACTTGAATTCCTGTTCATCTCACACATTGTGTGAATTTGTCAGTCACTTCAGCCCTGGAGTCTTAACCATGTGGTAAACGTATTGCTACGTCAAATCCACAATAGGAAAGAGATTCCCTATTCCTTCCAGTAATCTAATCCCTGTTGGTTAACCATCCTTATGGTGTGACCAAGGATTTCCCCTTGTTATGGTGTCCCAACTTCTTTTGGTTACTCATATTCTGTCGTGAAGTAACATCCCGATCCTTGACAAGGATTTCAAGGAATTGTTATGGAATGGTTGAAAGTTCCGTTATCTTCATGTCCACTCCGAAGAGTGAACATGATCCTATATCAAAATTCTCACTGACGCACGATTACAGTGTTTTCTCGTGTTTTCCCCTCGTCTATGGATATTACTTTGTGGTATCCAAGACTATCCTCTACATCTTGGTATTTTGTTTGAAGAAACCTCGATGTCAAAAGTTGTTCAACCTTTCGCTTCCAAAAGGATTTAAAGTCTTGTGCAAAGCTCATATTCTAAATCCTTTCAAGAACCATCGTCCATGAACTTCAAACCATCTTCTATTCACTCTGTTACCTTGATGTGTTTCATGCCTGTTAACTCAAAAGGTTCTTTATGAACATCCCATCATGAGTTACCAATGGGATACTCGATCTTCGTGAAGATCATTTCCTAAGAGTTTACCTCTTACCTAAGGTGTAGCCTCTGGAGATCTTCGCAAGTGCTACGGATCAACCTCTTCAAGAAGAGAACTGTAAGGTTCGAGAAGATCGTTCAAAACCGGTGTTCCTTCTTTCTTCTCCTTCGGGAATCTCGGGACGAGATTCTTGTAAGGGGGGTAGATTTGTAACATCCCAAGTTTTGCTACAATAGGGTGTGTGGTGTTGTGTTCATATCATTCATGCATGAAAACAAAAATTTAATCATTTTTGAACCAATTTAAAACTTGAATTTACATTGGTTCGAGAAAATTTCACGGACGGTACCTATTTTGGTTTCCAAATTTTCTTCTGAAAAATATTTCAAACATACCAAAGCAAAACATGGTTAGGTTGGAAATTTTATGAGCTTTCCAAATCCTATTTTTGCCAAATTTTCTGTTTGCAAAAAGGTCCCCAAAACCTCTGTTTTCTGTCCTGTTTATTTAAGAGAAGGACCTCTGTGTAATTTCTGTTTTCTTCCACGGGGTTTTCTTGGCAACAGTTTTTTTGTCGTCTTCCACCTTTTGCCAGGAGGAGAAGCAGGCAGCTCGCCGGAGCTGCTGCCACGCACCTGCTGCTCCCTGCTTGCGTGGCCAGGTTCTGGAGTAAGCTCTCGGCGCCCTCTCACTCCCCTATCCCCTCGAATCCCTCTCTCTCTCTATAACCTCCTACCGAAGAACGAACCCTAGCTACTGTCCGGTCGGCCGCCGGCCATCGCCGCCGTTACGGGCCTCCCCGTGCCCAAACAAGACCACCGTTGCACCCGCCATGACCTCCTCCATCTCCTGGCTAGAGGAATCGAGCCAGGATGCCCTACGTTGCCGCCGCCGCACCCATCTTCCCCGCGGCCGGCGAGCTCCCCCGCCGTTGATTCGCCGCCGTCTAGCTCCCTCCGGCCTCCCCGACCGCTCCATCGTGCTCATGGTTAGCTCCTGCACCTTCCGGTGCCCTCCAATCGCCCTCTCTCCCTCTGTACCGTCTCGGGTACGTGCGCCGCCGTCCGCCACCGCGCCGGTGGACGGCGTGGTCGCTCCGGCGACCCAAAAGGAGCGGCGCCGCCACCGTTGTGATCACTGTCACCTCCTCTCGCCTACACGCGAGTTTAATTTGTGAATACCTCGCTCGTTCGCTCGATTGCGCGGAGGCAGAACCTTCATGGCCTGGGCTGATGCCAGGATGACGTCACGTTGACGTCATAACCATGTTTTATTTGTTTCCCAGAAAATGTTTAATAATTACTGAAAATAAATTAAAATGTAATATTGAATATCTCCTGATATATAAGTCAGAAAAATAATATAAAAATATGGTTGTGTTCAGAAAAATGTACTCTTTCCAAATATGTCATTTTCAATCATGTTTGAGAAAGTTGATTTTTGAACATTATTTAATGTGGTTTAATTCATTTTAAAATAGAAAAATAAGGTTTTATTCAATAAAATTAGAAAACTAAAAGTTATATATCAAATTGCTCAAAATGACATATGGAATCTATTTATGGTGTTTTTAAACCCATTTGAGCAATTAAAATGGTTAACCAAGGCAAGCATAACCTCTTATCTGCTCATATATGTTTTCCAACAACATTTGATCTCGTACTTTGCATTCGATTCCAAAGTATTTGATGCTAGTAGACATAGTTCACCTATATGTTGCACTGCCTTAATATGCTGATCCACTGCTCCTAGCCGCCATAGAATTGCTTGTGCGCATCGCCAAAGCCTCATATCTGCTTCGCTTAGTCCTACATGTTTTGTTTACCTCTGCTCCATCCGGTTGATGAATCAGAGCTGCGATAACCTAGTATGATATGATGACATGGTGAGATGAGCATTATGTGGTTAACCTGACTAAGGCGAGGACGGGAGGCCACTTGGGTAGTGGTTCTTTGTCCTGTACTTGCCAACCCTAGGATTAAGGTTTCGCCGTGGAAACCAAGACTGAGCGTGCAACCACACGCGCGAGCCAATGAACCTCGCTCGACTAACTAACTTGTTTGTCAACATCCATGAGTCACGTAGTTTGCTATTTCCATCTGCGTGTGAGTCAGAAAACGATTTGGAGAAAAACTAGGGCGTGACCGGGACAAGTGATGGACGTACACGGATCTTGATCCCGACTCACAGAACAGGTGCCGTCAGGAGGTGGCCAACTCCCTGTTGACGGGCTGGCCCTGTTTGGGTTGACTCATGGATAGGGTCGAGCAAGGTAAAGGTCGCAGCCGTCCACCCTCTGCCGCGCTCCATGGAAGAGCGTACATGTGGCGCTAAGAGTCGGAGGGTACGTGTGGGTAAAGTGTACCACCCTGCAGGGATAAATCTTTCGGGAAGCCGTGTCCACGGTTAAGGACGACTTGGTGAATGTCACGTGGCCATAGACAAGCTGAACGTGACGTAAAAGATATTGGCAATGTTTGAAGGGTGCCTCCTCGGAGATGCCGAGAGAGGTGATCCTTGTAGCATGTGAGATGCTGGGAAATGATGTCGGTGGATAAAAAGATGATATCATTAGTTGAGTAGCTTTCTCATCTGTTTTCAAAATACTCCATGAGACGTGCTATTCCTTCCTCAACTGGCAAAACAAAGATTGCTTTACGCAAATCAGCCTTCATAAAACCCTTTTCAAAATAGCAGATATATAATAGGTTAATTAAGTCTTGTTGAGTACCTCCCGTACTCAGGTTTGCTTAATTTTGGTTCAGGAGAAGAACTCCATCGGTGGTGATTCAGCATGGACATCGACGAGTAGTTTGGGGTTCCCAGGTAGCAGCCTGGAATCTATGGGCTAGGACGTCGCCTTATGTTGCGGCCTCTTAGGCCTTTTTGGTTCTTGTTGATTAGCAACATAATTTGCCTTCCGTTGTCTGATGTAATGTTGGGTCATGTGACCTCTGCTTGTAAGCTATACTCTAGTAACACCTGTTTAATAAAGCTTCATGTTTAGAGTACTGCTTTGATCGGTTGTTGGTTTTGAGCTCATTGTTATACAGTTTTGGCTATGCCTGCATAGTTGTCGCAGTCGAGGGGTTGTGGAGCCGATGATCCATGTCCGAGCCCGCCTGTCGATTTGATCGGCCTGGGGCGAGGTAACCCCAGTAACCCTCGATTGTTGTTGCACTTTCTGGACACATAGCAGCTCTGTATAACTTTGGTCCCGTTCCTTCAGTTTCATCCGACTCGTGGACGCTTGGGTATGCATAATTGGTTATGACTAGCATGGATACAAGGAGTAGTAGACCGGGGATCCGGACTACGTGCCGATGAATCCGGTCTGCCTGCCGTTTTTGTTGCGGCCGGGGCTGGTAACCTTGAAGCCCTTGTGAGTCCATGGCTAGGAGCACATAACATTATGTATATCTCTGGGTCCGGGGTATGACACAGAAATTGTAACGTCCGGGGATTTTCCCCAATTGCTATGCGTGTTGTTTTTCTTTTGTGCATCATGGCATCACACATTTTCATGCATTTCAAACTTGCAATTGTTTTAAAATAAATAAATAAATAATTCATCAGCTTCTATTTTCTAAATTTTGTTTAATGCATGGAGCTATCTTTATAGTAACTAACAATTTCTGAAGTAATCAAAAAAAAAAAGAGTTTGGGCAAGCCAGCCATGCCAGCCAGCCCACCCAGCAGCCCAACTAGGCCCAGCCGAACCCCCCCTTTTACCCTAATTCCTCTCCCTCTCAATCCCCCCCGCCGTTTCTGTTATTCGCGGATAGGTCCTCCCACTGCTATCCAGACAGGAACCAACCTGCACGCACACGCACGCTCACGGGAGGGGATCGAGCGATCCCCTCGTCCTCCTCTCGCTACGCCCTCCTCCGCCTCCCTCCTCACGAGCCGACCACCACCACCTCCCGAGCGCCGCCGCCCCTCCCTTTCCGACGAGCTAGCGCCGCCTCCCTTCCGTCGCCCCTCTCCCTCGGCCGCCATCTCCTCTCCCTTCCTCGCGCGGCGCCGGCAGGAGGCCAGGCGCGCCGCCTCTTCCCTCTCCCTCGCTGACCTCCGGCCACCCTCCGACGCCGGCCGCTCCTCTCCACCTTGCCTTCCCCTTCCGCATCCCCTCGCTCACCTCGTCGCCTCCTCCCATCCCCACCACTCCCGCACAAGGTCACCTCGCCCCCACCATGAGCATCACGGTGCACCGCCCTTCCGGTGCTGCAGCCGCGTCGTCGGGGCCAGGGACGGACGCGACGACACCGGAGGGAGCTTCGACCACCATCCACGACGACGAACCCCGGCTCAGCAGGGCCTCCTCCGATTCCCGGCCGCAGGAACTCCATGCCCCCCAAGCTCTCCGCCATGGGGCTCCTCTCCTGCCTCCACGCGCGCGGACGCCGTCGCCGCCACAGCCGTCACTCGCCGGAGACCGCCGCTCGAGCACGTCCGCAGCCACCGGTTCCTGCCGCTCGATCTCCCTCCGCTCGAACGCCGAGGTGCACGAGGTCCTCATCACCACAACCCTCGCTTGCACGTCGAGCTCGTGTGCCTCCCGCCGGCGCACGAGCTGGGGCCGGTGATGGCATGCCGGTGCGCAGCGAGTTGGTGCGGCGTGATGTCTTGCACTTCAAGGTCTAGTTACTGAACTTGCGTCACTTGCCATCGGTACCCGAACGGCAATGCCAAGAACGACCCCGGCAGCTATGACCGAAGCCGCCAAGTTCGCCTCCGACCCCGAAGACAATGCAGTAGCGGTTCGGCCACGACTACTTCGACTACGATACGTGAACGGCTACTGTCACCACCCCCGTGTCCGTTTTGCGTTGGCCGCCTTCGTGCGCGCCCGAAGACCGGGACCGTCACGATCACCTCCGACCCCGAAGACGACGCGGTAGCGGCTCGCCCACGACTACTACGACTACACCGGCTTCGGACGTTGAACGACTACGTCGACGACGATGATCGTGTGGTTTGAGAACGAACGTCTACTTCCTCTTCGGACCTCGATGAAAAGATCGACAACGACCACCGATGACGTGAACGACTACCTCGGCTACGGAACGAGAACGACTACTTCGACTACTCCCCCCACGTCGATTACTTCCACTACAACGTCTACTTCCTCCACGTTCCGAAGTTCCGGCGTTGACCCCGGCGATCCTCTTTCCAACGTGCGAACCCAAACCCTAAAACCCCTATACTTATGCCCTATTTTCTATAACATATCAACTATAATTAAAATGTCATCTCATTCATGTGTTGCATTGCATTTTTGTGGGTGGATAAATAACTCGAACCTCCTAAATTAAATGTTGGGCTTCCGGCTCAATTTAAATTGATTTAATTGCATAAATCATAACTAATTCATTTTAACTCCAAATTTGAAAAGTAAAATATGTTTTCCAATCAAAATTCGCTAAACTTTGCAAATATCAATTTTGTTTTCTGTTTCAAATAAATTAAATTGCTGAAAACAACTATTTCTTAATTAATGCATTAAAATTGCTAATTTGATAACTTGCTCATTTTAATTCCAAATTCAACAAATAAAATATGTTTTCATACCAGAAAAATGCACTTAATCTGTTCATGCCATCCATGTTCATGTTTGCACCTTGCATGTTGCATTTGTAGTAGTGTTATGTATGTTCACCTAATAAGTAAATATGGAATGTGTTGGGGTATTTAATTCAATTGTTGCCCTATTCCAGTTAATATTGCTTAACTCACCTATTTACTGTTTTCCATGCTAAACAACATTTAACTTGATGGTTAGCTAAACAACTTGAACCAATTCCTATTTCTCCGGACTCCGGTTCCGATTAAATTGCTTGAGTTGTTTCCCCTGTTGCATCTTGCCATGTCATGCATATAAAATAGGATCATGCTGGATCTTTTACCGTAGTAGTAATTGTTGCATCCGGTGTTTGTTCGAGGTTCGTTGCTTCTTCGCGGATAGGGCGTTGAGATGATGTGAGCAACGACAAGTTCTGTGGATGTACCTCTACTTGCTGGATCTCAGGCAAGTATACTCACTTGCTGCCAAATGGCTGCCCTTCATCACTTGTTACCGATTCTTTCCGTTGTTCTTATTCTAGCCTTATGTTCGATGCTTGTGTCTCGATCCTATCATATGTTTACCTTGCAGCCCTGATATAGCCTTTCCTTCCACTTCCTATTAACTGTTGCTTGTTTACCTCGTTGGCCCCCCTGTCGTAGTTGCATGCTTAGTGTTGTTTGCGCTCAAGTCTTGTTGTTCCTTTGTCGTATCACCTGTTTAGTTGATAGTTGGGTTTCAATTCAATCTACATATATTAATGTTTGGGTAATAATAATTTGATGTTAAGGCACCGACAGGAGGCCCGGGTTAGGGTTTTGAGGCCTGCTAGTGTCGAACTTAATTAGGAAAAGAGTCTTGTCTACTGATCCATGATGAGCGTGCTCACCGCATCCGGGAGGTAGTATGGGACCCCCCTCGACTTAGACCTGATCTGCAACTTGTCCGAAGAGCCACACTTAGTTCGGGTGTTCCATTTGCTCCTTGCATAATGGGTTGATCACCCATGGTTACTTATGATGATGATGATGATGCATATAGGACGAGGCCTGTGGTGCCGGGGGGTGTGGTTTTCACCCTTGCGCTTAGCGGACTGGCCGGGACCTTATAGCTCTGTGGCTCCTAGGATGGGTTGTAGAGATGGTTTGGGTCGTGTCGAGCCAACCTGAGTTTTAGTTGGTGGCTTGAGTGTGTACGGGTACTGGAGCACACCCTGCAGAGATGAATCTTCTCGAGAAGCCGTGTTGTCCGCGGTTATGTGACGACTTGGTGAAAGTACTGGCTAACAAGTACTCAGACAACTTACACCTAATCAATAATGATTTGACTAGTAATAGGCATATTGTCACAATAACCTGAACTTCACCCTAATCAACAGTGTGAGTTATCCTTGGGTTGCTTCCTTAGTAGGGGGTGACATTGGATGGGTATTGTTTGGTGAGTAGTTGTAGTTGGTTACGATACGCTATCTTATCTTCTTTCTGTTAGCCGGAAGTTGTAGTGTGTTTCTGTAGTTGGTTAGTGCAGCCCGCTGCCGCTTATTTGCAATAATCCCTTCCTTTCCATTGAACCCAAAAGTATTTGTATCTTGTGATGACTGGCTACGCCGGTATCTTGTGAGTATGGGTTTATCCACTTGCCAGTACTTAACCGTACTGACCCACGAATCCTTTTTCGTGGCTGCATATTCAACATTGCAGTCAACAGGTTTGAAGTCTGACGACGTTAGCTTGGGAATCCCTCCGGCTTGGCCTGGGCAGGGATTGGACGCTCTCGGTTATCTTCAGGACTCTTAGTCCAATTTGTATCTTGTCCGTAGTCGGACACTATGTTGTTTCTTTCGCTGTTATTTGGATCTTTGTATTGTATCAGTTATATCCCTGACTCGTTTGAGTCATCTTGTATATATCTTTTCTGTTGTTGTTGTGGAATATTCGTGAACTGTTGTAATGTTATCAGACGTGGCAACCTGGAATTGGTTATTATGTGGATTTTGGCGGGAATCCTGAAATCTGCATAGTGCCCGATCCCGGGGCGTCACACAAATCCAAGGAACAAAGATATGAATAGCATTAGGGTTGAATAACAAGGGGTAGGGCTCATGAACAAATCCACCCTAAGAACCGAAGTGATTCAAACCTAATACTCACAATCTAGGTTTCTAGGGATTGTACTCGTGATTTTCTACTCCCAAAATCCAAATCCATGCATCTAGATGTGAAGAACATGGAGCTCCTAGTGCTTCCCCATCCATGAACTAGATGAGAGAGAGAGAGAGAGAGAGAGCAAACATACCCGCATCATCTATGGTGGAAGGAGAGGAGGAAGAAGATCCCGGGGTGGTCCAAGGCAAGGAGGAGGGCTCTCGGCGGTGGAGCACCCGTTTCCGGCGGCGAAGACTTGGGGGTGGCGGCGGTTGTAAGGAAGAAGAGGGAGGGCGAGTGGGGGAAAATGAGATTGGATCTTGTTGACTCCCGCTCGCCCTAGGCCTTATTCTGCAGAACCGCAACGGGCGGAGCCTCGAGTGGTTTCACCGGAGCCTCCGCACCCTGTCCACGCAGCACAACATGATACGGATCCGCTGGGCAAATTTTGCACCAGCGGAGGTACCGGTGGGCTCCGGTGGGCAGGCGCAGCGGAGCCTCCGCCCCTGTCCACACCGCACAACGCGATACGGATCTGCTGGGCCAATTTGCACCAGCGGAGGTACCGGTGGACAGGAGCAGCAGAGCCTCCGGTGG
This sequence comes from Alopecurus myosuroides, assembly GCA_028641055.1. NCBI lineage: Eukaryota > Viridiplantae > Streptophyta > Magnoliopsida > Poales > Poaceae > Alopecurus > Alopecurus myosuroides. The sequence continues at coordinate 341,935,809 of CM054059.1, forward strand.
TTTCACTGGAGCCTCCGCCAGACCAAGTTTTCACGCGCCAAAAACAGAAAAACGAGAGCATTAAGATTGGAATGGTGTTTTGGGCAAAGGGAGCTTCGGTTGGAAGATGCTAACTGTTGTACGAGAGACATTACTCGATGGGGTTCGCAAGATTCAAAGAGGTAAAAGCCGAACCCGCACAAGTTGTCAAGGGGGAATAGGATATTCGGGAAACATCCAAAAAGAAACATAAAAACAACTCCGAGAGGAGGAGGTTGGTGGCTGAAGCCACCATGTTTGAGTGTATACTTTGGCACCGCGAAGATATATCTTGGGTCCAAGAGTACTACTCACGATTAAGCACAATAAGTTACAAATTGACTAGATATGCAATGAATAATTGATTTTTGCATAATAAGAGGAGTGTATACTCATGAGTTGCGTGATGCTCCCCCTATGTCCATGCCTACATCCAAACGTAATAGCACATATAATGAAGGTACATATGCAAGGTCTCAAGTGAAGTTGGAAGAATCGATGACATTTAGTTCATTCCTCAAAGCTCGAAATCTTGGTTCATCAAGGGCCTTTGTGAAGATATTGGCAAGTTGATCCATGGTGGATACATATGAGAGATCAATATCACCCTTCTCAACATGATCCCGAATGAAATGATGACGGATCTCAATGTGCTTCGTCTTGGAGTGAAGAACGGGGTTGTAAGAAATCTTGATAGCACTCTCATTTTCAAAAAGAAGAGGCACCTTGTAAAAATGAATACCATAATCCTTCAAGGTTTGCCTGATCCAAAGAAATTGGGCACAACAACTTGCCGCGGAGATATACTCGGCCTCGGTGGTGGAGAGATCAATGCAGTTTTGCTTCTTTGAAGACCAACATACTAAGGAGCGGCCAAGGAATTGGCAACCCCCGGAAGTGGACTTCCTATTCGTCTTCTCTCCCGCATAATCCGCATCCGAATACCCAATGAGCTGAAAGCTTGAACCCTTAGGATACCAAAGACCAAAATTTGGGGTATGAACTAAATATCGAAAGATTCTTTTCACCGCTTCCAAATGACTTTGCCTCGGAGAGGCTTGAAACCTTGCACATTTACCTACACTATACATGATATCCGGTCTAGATGCATAAAGGTAGAGCAAAGAGCCAATCGTGGAGCGGTATACCTTTTGGTCTACCTCTTTACCGTTGGGGTTGGGTTTCAAGTCAGTGGTTGTGGACATGGGAGTCTTCATAGGCTTGGCGTCATGCATGTTGAATCTCTTGAGCATGTCTTTGTATTTGGCTTGTTTGATGAAGTTTTCTTCATGATATTGATTCACTTCAAATCCAAGGAAAAACGCTAATTCTCCCATCATAGACATCTCAAACCTATCGGTCATGAGCTTGCAAAACTCTTCATTGAACAAAGTGTTAGTAGACCCAAAACTGATGTCATCCACATATAGTTGGCATATGAATAAGTCACCTCCAACCATCTTAGTAAAGAGGGTGGGATCTATTAAACCAACATTAAACCCACGATCCACTAGAAACTCTTTAAGGTGCTCGTACCATGCACGTGGAGCTTGTTTAAGTCCATAGAGTGCCTTGTCGAGTTTATAGACGTGATCGGGGTGGTTGGGATCCTCTAAACCCGGAGGTTGCTTAACATATACTAACTCACTAATGGGACCATTTAGGAAAGCACTTTTAACATCCATTTGTTGCAACTTAAAATTATGATGAGATGCATAAGAAAGTAAGATACGAATGGATTCAAGACGAGCTTCGGGGGCAAAGGTTTCACCGAAATAAACACCTTCGACTTGAGAAAACCCTTGAGGCACCAATCTTGCCTTGTTGCGAATGAAAATACAATATTTGTCTTGCTTGTTCTTGAACACCCATTTGGTGCCAATAACATTCTTGCAATCCTTGGGCCTTGGCACTAACTTCCAAACTTTGTTGTGCTCGAAGTTATTGAGTTCATCATGCATGGCTTCAAGCCAATCTTGATCTTCGAGAGATTCATAAACCTTCTTGGGTTCAATGAAAGAGACAAAAGCATGAACCTTGCTAAAATCTGCCAATTGCTTCCGAGTGATAACCCTTCCACGAACTTGCCCAAGTATCTTGTCCTCCGTGTGACCCGTCGTTCAAGATTCTCTAGCCTTCTCTTTTCTCTACGAGCTAGTATCTCCTCCAAAGATTCTTTGGATATTGCTTGAGAATCACCTTCTTCATCGGAGACATGTCCATCTTCATCTCGGCCTTGATGATTAGTGGGTGAAGGATCACCACTAGGTTGAGCTCTCTCAACAATGATGGGACTTTGATCATGGCTTTGATGAGAAGTTTGGCCTTGATCATTATCTTGGCCTTGATTACTTTCTTGACCTTGATCATTAGCTTGAGGTCTTGGTGCATCTTGTTGGGTAGCTTGTGTATCAATGGGTGTAGTCAATGACTCCACTTGAGTGGGGCATAGTCCTTCTCCCTTCGTCATCCAGTAACCCTCAATGGGAATTATTTCACCAATACCCATTCTTCTTATGACGATGGGAGGAATTGCATCTCCTACAGCACCATGATCTATACGCCCCCTTGGGAGCTGTTATCCTCATCAAACACCATGTCTATAGCTTCTTCAACTTGTCCGGTGGACTTGTTGTACACTCTATAGGCGTGAGCATTTGTGGCATAGCCAACAAAAATACCCTCATATGATTTGGTCTCAAATTTTGACAAACGTTTACCTTTCTTGCGAATGAAGCACTTGCAACCAAAGACCTTGAAGTAAGATACGTCCGGTTTCTTGCCCGTGAGAATCTCATAGGGAGTCTTGTTCAAGATCTTGCGAATATATAACCGGTTGGTAGCATGACAAGCGGTGGAGACGGCTTCGGCCCAAAAGTTATAAGGAGAAGAGAACTCCGCAATCATTGTCCTAGCCGCATCCATCAAAGTACGGTTCTTCCTTTCCGCAACACCATTTTGTTGAGGGGTGTAGGGAGAGGAGTATTAGTGAGCAATTCCCTCTTCACTAAGAAATCCCTCAATGGTATAGTTCTTGAACTCTGTACCATTATCACTCCGAATGGCCAATATGGAAGCATTGTGTTGGCGCTCCACTAGAGTGATAAACTCGATGACTCTCTTTTGAGTCTCACTCTTTCTCTTGAAGAAATACACCCAACAATATCTTGAATAATCATCCACAATCACCAAACAATACTTCTTTCCTCCAAGACTATCATAAGATAGTGGACCAAAGAGATCTAAGTGAATGAGCTCAAGGATTATTGTGGTGGAGATATTAGTCTTGGTTGGATGGAATTCTCCATGTTGCTTTCCAAAGGTGCAAGAGCTACACACACGATCTTTAGCAAACTTAGCCTTGGATAGTCCTAGAACATGATTGCCACTTTGAAGGTCATGCAACATTCTCATATTGGTGTGGGCTAACCAGCGATGCCAAAGCCACCCCACATCAACTTTAGCCATTAGGCATGTCGCGACACACGTGTCTCCTTTAGAGAAGTCCACTACATACATGATGTTCTCGACAAAGCCAACAAAGGCTACTTTAAGAGTTGTTTACCAAGTGACAATCACATTCTCTTTATTAAAGAAAGAGGTAAAACCACAATTTGCAAGTTGAAGAACAGACATCAAGTTATAACCAATGGACTCAACAAGAAGAACATTCTCAATTGATACATCATTTGAGATAGCGACCTTGCCTCGTCCCAATACCTTGAGTTCGGAATTATCACCAATAATGATGCAATTGAGATGAGATAATGGAGGTTCAATATTGCTCATTGAGTCATTTGTTCCGGTCATATGTTCGGATGCACCACTATCCACCGTCCATCTACCCGACCCAGAAGCACTTCTCTACAAGAGATCAATTTCTTGATTTAGGTACCCATCCTTCAATGGGTCCTCTTTTGTTAGTAACAAGGGTCTTAGGAACCCAAATACTCCAATGATAATCATCACCATAAGAAGTACCAACGTATTTAGCATAAACATGACCATCTCTAGATTTCATAAGAACATAAGAGGGGTTATATTTTCCGGCAAAGTCGTTGTGAGTGATGATCCCCCTAGAGGTATCATCACCCACCACGACGTTGGTATCCTTCTCCTTGTTCACCTCTCCCTCTTTCACAAAGACAACATTCCGTGAGGGAGAGGTGGCATTCTTGGTTTTCTTCTTTGACTTGGCAATGAAGCCAAGTCCTTCCTTTCCCTTCTTGGCTCCTTGAGAGCTTATGGCGTCATTGAGAAAATTCTCTCTTCCTACAACGTTACTAGTAGTACGAGAGGTAGGCATGATAACAATACTATTAGAGGAGGAAGTCACTTGCTTATTAGATTGTTGATCTAGGAGCTTATTTCGGGATATGGGGAGTTTGTCATGGATTTCTTTAAGAGATGTGAACTCCTTTTCTAGTTTTCCATGACTCTTGACAAGTTACTCACGAGCTACCCCTAGCTTCAACTCTTATTCTTCGAAGATTTTAAGTAAAGCACGATATTTTTCATTATCCTTCCGGAAACACTTATAGCATAAGTCTCTTCTAGACTAGATAGTCTATCTTCAAGAGAGGCTCTCAAGGATCTTTCTTTCTCAAGAGCTTCTACAAGCTCATTTTCATGATTATCATGACCACCACCATAGCTCTCCAAGGTCGTGATGATCTCTTCCTTCTCATCTATGCGAGAGTTAGCATCATCAAGTTGCCTCAAGAGGGCCTTTACCTTTTCCTTGGTTTCACCTTCAAGACTACATAGCCAAGATCAAAGATTCTGGGTCTCCTCATCATCCACAATGTTTTCAACACAATACAATAATGAGGGAGAACTAGTGGCAATGTACTTGGAGGTGGAAGATATTACCGCGGTGGCTTTTTCCATGAGACATGTAGGTCGGACTAATGCCTTCTCATTGTGGGATTCAAATAGAGAGACCGATGAAGAGGAAGTCGTAGCTATGACGGCGTGGGACACACCTACAACTTCATCTTCTCCTTCATCTCCGGAGTAGTATGTTTCCAGTGTGGGGCCTTCTTGAACATATAGAGCCCTTGGGACTCTTCTCGCGAGATTCTTGTTTTGTGGAGCTTTGTTCTTGTCCTGGCGAAGAAGCTTCCCTTCATTCTCTTCTCTTGTCTCAAAGGGACACTCCTTGATGAAGTGATTTGCACTTCCACAATTGAAGCATGTCCTTGGCCGCTCCCCCTTCTTCTTGTAGATCTTGTTTTTTGAAGGTCTAGGAGCATTGGCCTTGTGAGCCTCCTATCTCTTCAAATAGACGTGCATGGCAAGAGAGACGCACTTGTGAGCACCCTTGTATGTATCTTCATAATCGTCATCATCCTCATCATCCTCATTCACTTCTTCTATCCGAGCAACCGCCTTGGACTTCAAGGCAAGGTTGGGAGACTTTCCAACTCCTCTTGAGCGAGCGAGAGCATCATCCGCGCTCTTGTGAGATAGGGATATGGCTATGAACTCACTAAGAACACCAATGGAGTTGAGGAAGTTGTAGTCCGTCTTGTTTGAATGCTAGTGGAGAGGTTCTTCTCGAAAGGAGTTATGGCCTTGACAAACTTCCTCTTGATCCACTCATCAGAGATCTCTTCTTTACCAAAGTCCCTCAATTGGTTGCCAAGAGTGACAACCCTTCTATATAGTTCTTCAGGAATTTCATCTTCAAGCATAACGAAGTTCTTGGACTTGTCAAGAGACACATCATACTTGGAGGATTGGATGCTAGCATTGCCTTGAAACAAGGTGTCAAGTTTATCCCAAGCCTCCTTGGCGGTCTTAATACCATGGATGTGTTCAAGATGTTCTCTTGGGAGAGCCTTCTGGATAGTGACAAGAGCGGTCTTGTTGAGTTGAAATTCCACGTCTTCTCTTGGAGTCAAGTTGCTTGCATCGTGAGGATGAAATCCATGGAGGTGCAAGGCCCTGAAATATGAGACTCCATATCGAACTTCCAACAATAGAATTTGTTAGTGTTAAGCATGGGAGGAAGTCCAACATTTAGAATGTGTGTCATTGTGGCAATGGGATGGATAGTGTCATAATTGAGAGGTGGTGGTACTTTTGAGTTAGACCCCGAACCATCAGCCGAATGAGACTTGGAGCCTTCGGATCTCCCACCGCTCTTAGACTTTTTATTGGCTTTCGCCTTGGATAAAACAACGTTAGCTTCCATTCCGGCGATGTCCGGAATGGACTCTTCATCCGAGCTAACATCATCGGCGGTGAGAGGTGGTTCCTCGAGCTCCTTGGTTTTCCCCATCATGGCCTCCAACATTTTCTTTATGCTAGAAACCTCCGAGCCAACACTAGAGCTAACCTTGGACAATTCGGTTTGGAGGGTTCCAACCGTTTCTTGTAGGTTAGTTATAGTGTTGGCCATTTTGGCGATTTCCGCACTAGAACCGCCAGGCTCATTTTCATTGACCATTATACTCTTAGGCGGTTAAGCCCTTAGCAAGAGCCGAGGCTCTGATACCAATTGAAAGTGCACTATGGTCAACTAGAGGGGGGGGGGGTGAATAGGTCGACTACCAATTTTGCTTCTTTTCCTTTTAATTATGGCTAAGCAAGATAAAGTAAGGTTCTCTAGATGTGCAACTAGGTGAGCAACCTAAGTGATACAAGATAAGATACGCAACGGAAGGCAACAAGATAAACCACAAGTGTAAACAAGGTGACAAGGATATGTTTCCCGTAGTTCTTTCTCAAGAGAAGTACATTTATGTTGGAGAGGTGGGGAGCCACCTAGGCGCTCCTCAATAACACGGTTGTGCACACCTTATTCTCCTTGAGCTTCTCCGGTGAGGGAGATTCTTGTTTCCACTATGAGGTCGACTTGAAGGCGTTGACCAAACCCTTACACAAGGTTGAGGACACTCCACAGGATGGATGGAGGCTCTCAACAGATCCGAAGCTTCTTGCAACAAGGTGGAAGCTACAAGCACAAGATCTACTAAGATTTCTAGGCCTCAAGTAGGATTCTAGATCTACTAGGATGTGGTGGATGGATTTTAAATTCCTTTGGTGAAATCACGGGTCTAGGTCTCCTCTAGCTCTCCACAAACTTTCGAAGTGTTCGGGTGGTTGGAGAGGGAGATCTAGGAGGTTGAAGCTTTCATTAATGGCTAGGAGAGAGAATGGTAAAAGCTTGCACATTTATGAGGTAGGGGAAGGCTTTACATACCCCTTCCCCCAAGTGGCTGTTGGGCAGCTCCACGCAGCACCGGAGGCTCCGGTGGCGTTCACATGTGCGCAGCTGCGTAGTCCTTTTCCTTCGTGCTGTGTCCAGCGGAGCGGAGGGTCCGGTGGTTTTGGCGGAGGCTCCGCCCACCGGAGGTCACTGGAGGCTCCTCTAGGACCTCCGCTCTTATCTGCCCAAACGCTATTTTGGCGGAGCCCACACCGGAGCCAGCACCGGAGGCCAGCCCCACAGTGGGGGTGGTGGAGCAAGCGGAGACTCCGCTGGTTTCAGTGGAGGCTCCGCCCCACCGGATGTGCACCGGAGGCTACGCCCTGACCTCCGCTCTTATCCTCCCGAACACCATTTCGGTGGAGCCCACACCAGAGCCCACACCGGAGGCCCACACCGGAGGCTGTGCTGGAAAAAGACTGGGGCGGAGGTTCCGGTGGTTTCACCGGAGCCTCCGCTGTAGACAAAAATAGCTTCCCAGCTTTGTTACTTCGAGCTCTTTTCATTCCAAACAAATTTTTAACTCATAGAGGTTGTATCTTTGATGAACCTAGGAATTTTCATATATAACAAATAAACATTAGTCCAATAGGTATGTTGTTATTAAGTTATCAAAACGGAAGATGATCTTTCAATGATCAACGATGCAATCTCTTTCAAACTAGAGCCGGTATCAATGGCAAATCAATAAAGGTTATCATCGATGGTGGAAGTTTCCACAACTTGGATAGCAAAGAGCTTTGCGACAAACTCCAATTGCCCTTCAAACAACATCCGCATATATACCATGTCCAATGGCTTAGTGACTCTGGCACCTTCAAAATTCAACATACGGTTTCCGTGCAATTCAAGATTGGTCCCTATGAAGACACGGTGGAGTGTGACATTGTGCCTATGACCGTGTGTTATCTTCTTCTTGGACGACCTTGGCAATATGACAAGAGTTCTATTCATGATGGGCGTACCAACCACTATAGCTTCAAGTGGAATAACAAGACGTTTGTGCTACGTCCCATGTCTCCTAGCCAAGTGATCGCCGACAATGCCAAGACTCTTGCACGTAAACAAGAAGATCTCAAATCTCGTGAGATGAATGGTGAGAGAGTGATCCACCTCAAAGAGAGTGAGAGCCACAAGCCAAATATGAGTCTAAAAACTTGGAGTGTTCCCAAAGGCCTTGCCTTACTTGCCACCAAAGGCCCATCCATCCTCCACTTTGTCCTCGTTTGCAAAGGGGAAGCGCTTGAAACTAAAGACATGACAAATTTCCCTCCATCTTTGTTGCCCTTGTTGCATGAATTTCAAGACGTGTTTCCCGATGAGATACCTCCGGGTCTACCTCCCCTACGAGGAATCGAGCACTGCATTGAACTCATTCCGGATGCGCTCCTTCCCAACTGTGCTCCTTACCGCACCAACCCCGAGGAGACTAAGGAGATTGAGCGCCAAATTCAAGAACTACTCAAGAAAGGTTTTATCCGCGAATCTCTTAGCCCTTGTGCCGTGCCGGTTATCCTTGTTCCAAAGCAAGATTCTACTTCCCGCATGTGCATGGATTGCCGACCTATCAATGCTATCACCGTTAGATATAGACATCCTATTCCTAGGCTCGATGACATGCTTGATGAATTGAGTGGTGCTAATATCTTTTCCAAAATTGATCTTAAAAGTGGTTACCATCAAATTCGCATGGGTATAGGCGATGAATGGAAAATGGCTTTCAAAACAATACTTGGTTTGTAAGAATGGCTTGTTATGCCCTTTGGTCTTTCGAATGCCCCATCTACCTTTATGCGCCTCATGAATGAAGTCTTGTGTCCTTTCATTGGAATTTTTTTGTGGTTTACATTGAGGACATCCTCATTTATAGCAAGTCTTTGGAGGATCACCTTGATCATGTTTCTCAAGTATTGTTGGCTCTTCGCAAAGCAAAACTTTTTGCCAATCTTTCCAAATGCAATTTTGCACCAACAAGCTTGTTTTCTTGGGATTTGTGATTTCTTCAAATGGAATTGAAGTCGACAATAAGAAAGTCGAGGCAATTAGGAATTGGCCTCCCCCTACTTCCGTGGGTGAGATAAGGCGCTTTCATGGCCTTGCCGGTTTCTATCGCCGCTTTGTGAAAGATTTTTCAACAATTGCTTGCCCTTTGAATGAAATTACCAAGAAGAATGTACCTTTTGTTTGGGGCAACGTGCAACAAAAATCTTTTGACACACTTAAGAAATGTTTGACCGAAGCTCCTTTGCTTGTCTTGCCGGATTTTGAGAAAACTTTTGAGATTGAGTGTGATGCTAGTGGTATAGGAATTGGTGGCGTTCTTATGCAAAATGGACGTCCCGTTCCTTATCATAGTGAAAAACTAGATGGCGCTAAACTCAATTACCCAATACATGATAAGGAACTATTTGCTTTGGTTAGAGTGTTAGAAGTTTGGCAACACTACGTTTGTCCTAAAGAATTTGTCATTCATTCCGATCATGAATCATTGAAGTACTTGAAAAGTCAAGCTAATTTGAACAAAAGGCACGCTAAATGGGTAGAATTCATTGAATCTTTTCCTTATGTCATTAAGTACAAGAAAGGTAAAGAAAACGTTGTAGCGGATGCCTTGTCTACAAAAGAGTGCCTTCTTACACGCCTTGACATCAATGTTATTGGTTTGGATGAGATCAAAGACTTATATGCTTCCAATGCTTTCTTTGGTCCTATCTTTGAGAAATGCATGCCTAACCGAGGTTTTGATGACTACTATCTTCTCAAAGGTTTCTTGTTTAAGGCTAACAAATTATGTATTCCCGAGTCCTCTCTTCGTTTGTTGTTATTGAAGGAATCAAATGAAGGAGGTCTCATGGGACACTTTGGACGTGACAAGACCTATGCCATGCTCTCAAATCGCTACTATTTGCCTAATACGAAGCACCAAGTGGAAAGACACGTCAAGATGTGTTGTACATGTCTCCGAGCTAAGTCTACTTCCAACCCTCACGGTCTTTACTTGCCATTGCCTATTCCACATACACCTTGGAGTGATATTAGTATGGACTTTGTGTTAGGACTCCCACGAACTAAAACCAATATGGACTCCATTTTTGTCATTGTTGATCGTTTCTCTAAAATGGCACATTTCATTCCTTGCAACCGAACCGACGATGCTTCACATATTGCTACATTGTTTTTCAGGGAAATTGTGTGTCTACATGGTGTGCCCACTTCAATTGTGTCCGATCGAGACGTCAAGTTCACCTCATACTTTTGGAAGACGTTGATGGCCAAGCTCGGCGTCAAGCTACTCTTCTCCACCGCCTACCACCCACAAACGGATGGACAAACGAAGACGTCAACCGAACGCTCTCTTCACTCCTTCGAGCATTGATCAAGACCAACCTCAAGAATTGGGAAGAATGCATTCCTCATGCCGAGTTCGCCTACAATCGAGCACTACACCAAGCTACCAAGAGAAGCCCCTTCGAGATCGTCTACGGCTTCAACCCCAACACCGCGCTCGACATACTACCATTGCCTCTACGCGAGAAAACCAACATGGACATCGACAAGCGCACCGACTACATCAAGAAATTACATGACTCCACAAGAGCTACGCTTGAGAAGCATTCCGAGCACCGAGCCTCCATCATGAACAAGAACAAGAAGCCCATGGTGTTTCAAGAAGGTGACCTCGTGTGGCTACACTTGCGCAAGGCCCATTTCCCACAAGAGCGCAACTCCAAGCTCAAGCCACAAGGCGACGGACCTTTCAAGATCATCAAGCGCATCAAAAACAACGCCTACAAGCTCGACTTACCGCAATCCAAGTACCTCGTCCACAACTCCTTCAATGTCAAGGACATCTCTCCCTTCCATGGATACCCAAGTGATGAAGATGACGACGAGTCGAGGTCGACTCTTTTTCAAGGTGGGAGATGATGTAGCCCACCCAATTCCACCAAGTGCACCAATGACAAGATCACGAGCAATGACCATACATGACAAGGTGAACTCACTCCTATCGCTCCATGTTTTCAGTGACTTGGCGAATGGTGCGCTACCTCATGGAGATGCCCTTTGTGTGCTCAGGTTTGAACCCACCCCGGAGGCCCCGGAAAGTACCCAAGATGATGCCCAAAAGTCTGTTGAAGAAGCTGGAGAAGACGACATCGTGAAAGGAATCAAGACGGAGAAGAAAGGGGGAAAACAGCCACCCCGGCCACAACCCCCAGCCAGGCTGGCCCCCCTTCCCTCCAGGCCGGACCCCCAACAGCAGGGGCCGGCCTCCACCCCGGCCCCAGGCCGGCTCCCCCAAGCTCCAGGCCGACCACCCTTCGGAAGGGGTCGGCCTCCACCCCGACCTCAGGCCGGCCCCCCAGGCCGGTTGCTCCCCTTCTCCACCCCGGCCCTAGGCCGGCCGCCCCCCTACTTCACCCTGGCCTCAGGCCGGCGTGGGAAGAGCGCCCCCAGCCCCACCCCGGCCTCAAGGGCTGGCCAGGCCGGCCTCCCAGGCCGGCGTGCCCCAGATTGCATGCAAATGACCGGATTTCCGCGCCGTATTCACCTTCTTCGACCCCCCGGCTATATAAGGACTTCCCTGAGCTAGTTCTAGGGTTAGAGTTGAAATTAGAACATTGAGCTTCGCTCTCTTGTATCCCTCTTTGAGGCCACTCCTATGGTGTGTACCTAGGACCGTATTAAGGCTACTCCTACGACTTCGTCTAGGACCGTATCAAGATTCACCCAAATACTTATCCTCTCCCCTTGGGATCCAGTTAAGAGTTGTCCAATCTTCCTCTCGTAAATATTTGAGGTTCTATTTGCGTAGTGGACCAGATATGGGTGTGAAACGGTTTGAATCAAGGTGAGTTCAGTTGGATCGATCGTTCTGTAGGCGGCCCTCGGGGTTTAGTTGACGGGAGGTTTGGGATCTTTCGGTTCTCACTATTTATCCCCCTTTGTGTTTCCTGGCGTTTGCCCACGATTCCCCCTCCTCTCCCCCTCTCGTGTTCTTTGTGTTCTTCGCGTTCTTCGTGCGTTCTTGTTGTTCTTCGTCGGTTCGTGAAGATCGGGCCAATCTAGGAGTAACCCTCCGCATCACCCTCTACCCAGATGCGTCCTTCACATGGGAGCTGCTCTTATGAATCCAGTTGGCTTGTGACGTACTGTATTTTCTGTTTACCATTTGTTGACATTAGCATACATCTCCCAAAATATAGACACTCCTCTATGGTATGTGATTATTGGCAGGCACCCGAGGATTCGATTAGCCATGGTTTGTGAAATATGGATGGGAGGAGTGTCAAACTTTTAATACCTTTGTTTAATAAAATAAAAAGCTCTAGCACATGAGTGATCCCTGCTTCTCTCCGCGAAGGGCCTTTCTTTTACTTTTATGTTGAGTCTCCATCTTCTAACTTTATGCACAATTGAGAGAGCATTTTTGCTATTTCGAGTTCTATGTGCATTTGCCCCAGAAACATCAATAATTGGTTCATGATGTGATATTGTTTGTTCTTAAATTATTTGCTCAAGTCTTCCTCATGAACTTTGAAGGTGTCCTGGCATTTATGTTTTGCCCCACTCTTAAGGACTAGCGAAATATCACTTTGCCATGCTTTCTCTATACCTGAAACAATCGTTTATCTTTATTTGCATTATTATTCTTGATCCGTTATTTGAGATACTCTTCATGATGAAAAGTGATTGCTATGCTTTATTATTAAAGTTCTATTATCATGTTTGTGTTAAAAGTTCTATGATCTCAGCTTGCATATGCCTTTACATTTTTATGATCAAGATTATGTTAGTAGCATGTCACCTCAGAAATTATTGTTTTATCGTTTACCTACTCGAGGACGAGTACGAACTATGCTTGATACGTCTCCAACGTATCTATAATTTCTGATGCTCCATATAATATTATGCCAATTGCTACATGTTTTCTCCCTTATTTATAGCATTTTTATCGATTTTCCGGGACTAAACTATTAGCAAGATGCCAAGTGCCAGTTTCCTGTTTTCTGCAGTTTTTGATTTCAGGAAAGTTGTTCTGGAAATATTCTCGGAATTGGTCCCCACAAAGCCCGAAGTTCCTATTTCCCTCGGAAGCATCCAGAAGACCGAAGAGGAGTCGAAGAGGGGCACCAGGGGGTGGTGTGGGGCCCCAGTGCTCCACCGCCTCTGCCCTTTCTCCTATTTATTCCCTCTGAATGGAAAACCCTAGGTACCGGATAAAAAATCCCCGAAAAGTTCCGCAGCCGCCGGCGTCGTCAACCCTAGACCAGGGGGGTTCTGAAGCTGTCTCTGGCACCCTACCGGAGAGGAGATCATCACCGGAGGCCCCTACATCACCATGCCTGCCTCCGGAGTTATGCGTGAGTAGTTCATCCTTGGACTACGGGTCCATAGCAGTAGCTAGATGGTTGTCTCCTCCTCATATGCCTCCATTTTTAGATCTCGTGAGCTGCCTAACATGATAGAGATTGATCTTATGTAACTCTATGTGCTGGTTTTGCTAGGATCTGATGAATATTGAACTTATGCCAAGTTGATTGTAGTCTTTATTGCATATGCTATTTGTGATCTTGCATGCTTTCCGTTGCGAGTGGTTGCTCTGGCCAAGTAGTTGCTAGTGACTCCAAGAGGGAGTATTTATGCTCGATAGTGGGTTCATGCCTCCTTTTCGCCTATGCTCGAGTGACAGAAACGTGACGGGGGAGGATGTGTTGTTGCCACTAGGGAGAAAACAACAGTGTGATTGCCCGCGGGTACAATCATTGCTTACATTACACACATTGTTTAATGCAGTTATCTATTGCTTGCAACTTAATACCTAAGGGGGTTCAGATGATAACCTGATGGTGGATTATTAGTCATAGATGCAATTGGATTACGGTCTATGTATATTGTTGTAATGCCCGCACTAAATATCATAGTAGTTATCATGTCATGAATGTGCACTATGGTGCAACCTTTATTTGTCAATTGCCCAGCTATAATTTGTTCACCTAGCATGCTATCTTTTATGGAGATACACCATTAGTGAACCTATGAACCCCAGTCCATTTTCTTACACTGTTAAACAAACCACCACAATTTCCTGCATTCTTTACTTACTGCAAGCATACACTATTTTCCACACTATACATCTAATCTTTGTTCTCAGCAAGACCGGTGAGATTGACAGCCTCACTATACCGTCGGGACAAAGTATTTCGGTTATGTTGTGTGCAGGATCCACGTTGCTGCGGAGACTGGGGACGCGCCAACACCACCGTTAGTGGTATCAACCTTCCAAAGATTCTCTTCCTCCTACTGGATTGATAACCTTGGTTCTTAACTGAGGGAAATTCCTACCGCTACACTCATCACACCCTCCTCTTGGGGTTCCTGATGACCCACAAGTATAGGGGGTGTATCGTAGTACTTCCGATAAATAAGAGTGTCAAACCCAGCGAGGAGCAGAACGTGTTGACAAGCAGTTTCGATGAAGGAATAACTGTAAATACTGGAAAATAGATTTGTAGGGGTTTTAGATATTGCAGATAAATAAAGTGCGAGTAAATAAAATGCAATAGTAATAATTGCAGCAAGTGGCCCAATCCTTTCTTCAGCAAAGGACAAGCCGGTAGGTTTACTTATAATTAACAAATGTTCTTGAGGACACACGGGAGGTTTATGTCAAGTGCTTTTGTTCCATGCAGCTGAATAATGTTAGGTGCTTCGATAAGTATTGTGTGGGTGAACCTATGCTAATGTACCATACCATCCAAGACTAATACATACTTGTGATTATACCCCTTGCAAGCATCCGCAACTACAAGAAAGTAATTAAGAAATAAATCTAACCACAACTTTAAACTCTGGGATCCTACGCTCCCTCGTGTAATGGTTTCCTAACGGGGGTTTAGGTTTTTGTCACTCCGGCAACCCAACAATTAGTAGCCGAATACACGATGCATCCCCCTAGGCCCATAAATGGTGAAGTATCATGTATTCGACGTTCACATGACACCATTAGGAGAATAACACCACAACTTAAATATCAAACAATAAATATTATTCAACATTACTTCACTACTAACAACTTGACTTCTCCCATGTCCTCAAGAACCACACGAACTACTCACAATACATCATATGGATCATAATCAGTGGTGATATAATGGATGATAACAATCTGGTCATAAAGTGAAAACACCGATAAATCTCACAAGCATCAACTACTAGCAAGTAATCCACACCAGGAGAGAGATCTAATGCAAAACAACGATAGAGGCCCCTAATTGTTACAACGGGATGATGGTGGATGATGAGGGTGATGGTGCTGGTGGTGATGACGATGATGATCTTGATGATGCCCGGAGCGATGACGGTAACGATGGCGGTGATTTCCCCTCTTCGGAGAGGAATTTCCCGGGAGATTTCTCCCTGCCACGGAGCTTTTCTCTTTCGGGTGTTTTCCACCCCGAGGCGGCGGCGGATTAATTCTTCGATGATGGACTGAGGCTTAGGGTTCCCTCGGGGCCAAGCACGCGAAAAATACCCCTCAAAGGTGGGCCAGGGTGGCCACACCCCTAGATGGCGCGGCCAGGGGGGCGTGCCACCCCATGGTGTGGGCCCCTGGTGGCCCCCCTCTGGCTCTCCTTCTGGCTGGGTTCCTCCTCTGAACTTTTAGGAAACCCCTGGTGTCCCCCTTCTTCTTTAGATCTTTTGAAATATGGTATCTCGATGGTGCGTTTTCCATCAGATTTCTGGTCCCGGTGTTTATTCTCCAAAAATTATAAAACATGCAAAATAAGATAAAATAATATAAGTGATGCATCATAACATGAAATATATCGATGAATAACAGAAAATTATGATATAAAATAGTGATGCAAAATGGACGGATCAACTCCCCCCAAGCTTAGACCTCGCTTGTCCCCAAGCGAAACTGAACTTAGAAAACATGGCCACAGGTTTATGGAGTGAAGAGTCGGTAAATAAAATACGGACAAGAAGCATCACATCTATCTATGCACCAATCATTATAGACAACAACTTCCCCTCATATAACTTAACTTTAAACGAGTAATGGGAGTCACAAACAAAGATGCAAAAGAGAGAATCAAAATTGGTGATGGCAAACTTCGTTCTTGGTCAGAGAACATTTAATGAAATCATACTTATCTTAGGTGAAGTCTTTATAATAAGGTTTATAGTATAGAGCTTAACATATTTTATTTTAGCAACTCTTTTACAGTGATTCATAGATTTCAAAGTAATATTCATTCAGATAATAAAGCATGTGCTAAACAAAGAAGGATAGAAAACATGATTGAATAAATCAACATATAGATGATGATATCACAACAACCCAAATGCTTGCTGGAGACAGAAGGAAATGGGTTTACTAACTCAACATAAAAGTAAAAGATAGGCCCTTCACAGAGGGAAGCATTGACCAGTCATGTGCTAGAGCTTTTATTTTAATAAACATAGGTATAAAATGCATGACACTCCTCCCATCCATCTTACACAAACCATGGCTAAACGAATCCTCGGGTGCCTACCAACAATCACAAACCGTGGAGGAGTGTCTAAATTTTGAGAGGTGTATGTTTATGTCAACGAATGGCAAACCAAAAATACAATACGTCACAAGACAACTAGACTCACAAGAGCGGCTCCCATAGAAGGACACAACTGGTATAGAAGGTCATCCCTCTTTCTCTTTTGTTTACACAATTATGCTTTGACTGATAAATCAGGGGCAAAAAGAGTGAAGAGAATTTGTATTATTGTTTGGGGTTGGGAACCCTGCTGCTAGCTCTTCTAGCATTTGGATAAGCGGATGAAGCCACTAGTCCAGGTGTGTGAGTCCAATCAACAAGTGAGATAAAGATTCTCTATTTGCGTCCTCATGAGCTAAAACAGGAACACAAAACATGAGTATTTGAAAGTTTTAAAGGTAGCACATGAGCAATTTACTTGGAGTGGCGGTGAAATAACACATGTAGGAAGGCATGGTGGACATAGATGGCAAGATTTTGGGGTTTAAGCTTTGGATGCACGAGAAGCATTCCCTCTAGTACAGGGTTTTTGGCTAGCAAGGCTGGGTAGCAAGGATAAGAGTTGAAGGAAACCAAACAAATATACATATGATGAAACCAATCATGCAATCTTCATTGAAAGCCCAAGCGATCTTAACTTGTGAATACTAAGTTTATGAGCTAATAGGAAAATTCCTCTTTCTTATACTAGCATCTTAAATTATTATGTCTGCTGACCCAAGCTAAGTTTGCCAAAACCAACTAGATTAACTTGATGATCTCTAGAGTGATACCAAATACTAACAACAAGCTCAACCATATGACAGAAATTGAAAACTAAAATAATGTGTGCATAAAGTAAATGATGAAACTTCTCATTAATATTTCAAACTGGCAACTCAGACCAACGGATACAACGATAACCAAATAGAGAGAGACACTTCCATACTACAAACCATCCTATACGATAACTTCTCTACTCATGTTATGGCTCTACTGAAAAAGTAAAAAATATGAAAGATAGTGATGTGATACTGTCGCACCCGGACTTCTAGAGGATACTCACAGCCCGCTAAACAGTAGATAAATGGCTTACGGGGCATACCGACACCCGCATCTCAATATGAGCAGGCCAACACGTAAACGTGTGACAACCATTCTCTACTATCCATCGTCTGCGTAAACCATCCCATAGAAATCCGACTACTTCCATTGACGTACTTCATAACATACACACATGGTACGTCAACGGCATTTGAACAAGTGATATCACAACAAATCTCTAAGACACAAAGAAATAGAAATAAGTTGCAAATAGCTCTCACTAGAGCAGAGATAGCAAATACAATCATCCAGAGGACACATGTCCCAACAAGTCATCATTACATCACAGCGGAAGCATCCAAAGTGTCTGAGTACAGACAAGATCCAAATAGGCCTAAGAGGCCGGAAACGAAAAGACGGAGCCCATCCATGATGTCTCGGATCCTGCCCGGGTCCGCTATCTACTCGTCAGCAGCCTCGTCATACTCCACGTAGTAGCTACCATGGGGATCCTCGGAAACGTAGTCTGCAGAACACATAGCCCCAAAGGGGTCAGTACAGACGAGTACTGGCAAGCAAGACGCACAAGATACCAAAGTGTACCCGGCAACACCAAGTACAGATGCTTTGGGTTCAACGGAAGATAGGTGATATAAAGATGCGGCAGCAGGCTGCTCTAACCAACTACAGAGATACGCTACAACATCCGGCTAAAAGAAAGGGATAAGATAGCGCATCGGAACCAACTACCACTAACCTCAAACAAACCCATCCTGGATCTCTCCCCTTATCCAAAGAAGCAATCCGAGGATAACCCACACAGTTGGATTAATGAAGGTTCAAATTATTGTGTCAATAAACCTATTACTAGTCAAATTATTATTAATTAGGTGTAAGTTGTCTAATCCTTGTTAGCCAGCCCTATCACCAAGTCATCCATAACCGCGGACAACACGGCTTCTCGAGAAGATTTAACCCTGCAGGGATGCACCAGTTTGGCCGTACACGTAAGAATATCCCGCTAGACGGGGATCAAACCCACCAAGCGAGACACTCAACACAACCCAACTCTTCTTCGCATCAAGCCCAAAGAACCCCGTGCAATTGAGCGCACGGCTAATCAAGCCCCACGAAGAAAAGGGGACCCTCATAGCACTCTAAGAACGTGTCTCCCTAAATGCCGACTACAAAAGTTACCACCCTGGCCTCGGGTTCGCACCTGCATATGCATGCGGCAAATGGAAAACCCGAACTAAATGAGGCGATTTGGACGAGATGCGAATCGAATCAAAGTTGAGGGGGGCGCCCATACACGCTTCCCACATGCGGTTAGCGCGCTCATCATGGATCTAGAGGACAAGAACTTTTCCTGAGTTCGACACTAGCAGGCCTCAAAACCATACCCGGCCTCCTGCCGGTGCCTTATCATCAAATTAGCATTACCTCAAACATTAACGGGTTGTTGTTTAACATCGAGCCCCAGAACATAATAAATATGATACAGAAATAACAGACATCAGACTCGAGCATAAACAACACTAAGCATGCTAGTAAGACACAGGCAACAAGCAACAGGGTTATAGGAGTGGAGGATAGGCTATTTCATGGGTTACAGGATAACAAGTGATAGGATCGATACACAAGCAACGAGTCTTAAGGCTAGCAGAGATAGACAACGGAAAGTATCGATATCCAGTGTGGAAAGGACACAATGGTTCTTGTGAGTGAATACTTGCCTGCAAACTCAGCAGCCTGGTACTGAGCTAACTCCTCTGAAGTAGTGTCGTAAACCTCGTCTGCCTCAACGTCATCGTCTATTCGAGAAGAAGCAAACAAACAACGCAGAGAGACAAACAATCAATAACATGGAATAATGCACAAACATGGGATGATGCATGACAATTTAATTTATGCATCAAAGATAAGCTAATTGACATGGTAACTTAATTAAATGGGCCTATATGCAATTTGGATTGCATATGGAAGAGCCCATGAATTAAGGTTGAATTAAATGATCTACAACTAACCATCATGTGAAAGTTGATTAGAATGATGCATGGATGAAGAAAACAATAAGAAAACAACATTAGCTTCAATTTGATATGTTGTTTACCAAGTTTGGAATTTTATTTATTAAGTTATGAAATTTGGCTTCTTAAATGGGTTACACAAGCATTTGTTGTTTTCACTAATTTTAATTGTTCAAAATAGATAACAAAATTCATATTTGGATAGAACACAAAATTTTAGGTGGATTACATGTTTCATTTGTTGACAAAGGATTTAAAATGAATTAATTATGAATTTAACAAGTTTGGACAAGATTTAAATGAATTTAATTCAAGTATGAATTTATTTGAATTTTTATTTGTTCAAAACATTAAATAAAATTCATATTTGAAAATATTATATTTTTCTGGTTTGACAACATATTTTATATGTTCAAAAAGAATTTAGTTTGACCAAGTTATGAATTTAGCAATTTTAAATGATTTAAACAAGGTTTAAATTATTTACCCAATTTTAATTATTCAAAACAGGAAACAAAGTTTATATTTGGAAAGGTGGTTCAATTTTGCATGGAAAACATATTTTATATGTGCCATTTGAATTAAATTTGAATTAGTTATGAATTTGACCAAATTTGAAATAGTAGTTTGAATTTGAATTTTTGAAAACATTTGAAATGTTCAAAACAGTAAACAAATGATTTAAACATGTAGAGAATTGAATTTGGTATGGAAAACATATTTTATTTATTCCATTTGGATTTTAAATGCAAAAGTTATTTGAATTTGAAATTTGGGGGCTATTCTGCAATTTTAAAAACATTCAGATTTGGTCCAGGGGCTTGGATGCTAAAAAGGAATTACAGAAAGGCCCCTGGGAACCTTTTCCACGCAGCAGAGCAACCCCTGGGTCACTGGCCTGTGGGCCAGTGCCCAGCCGGCGCTGCCTGGCGCGCGTGTGTGTGCCTGCGTGGCATCCGCGGTCGATGGCAGGTGGGACCAGCTAGCCCGCGTGGCAAAGGAGAAAAATGTGGGTTTTAATCTGCGCCGCGGGGGTTCGAACCCGCGCCCTAGCGCTGCGCACCGTTAGATCTTGCCACTACGGTGCGGATCGATTGGTGACAGTGGAAGCGCGCGCGTGGTTTTGAGGTAGATCTGCGGGGTGCGCGCTTAACTGACGAAACTGAACCCAAGGTTCAGTCTTTCGTCTGAACCTGTCGACAGCGGAGGGAAACGGCGGCAGCAACAACGCGGCGACCATGATCGGGCGGCGCTAGGCGTGCGTGCGTGCGTGTTGAGGGTTGTGGAGCGTGTGCGCGTGCTTGGGATGCCAGGAAGGGCACGATGGCGTGCTCGATTACAGTCATGGCGGCACGGCGGCGGACGCTGCCGTGGATTCAGAACTGGCGTGGGCGAAACAGGAAACGAGGGGGGCTGGAGAGAGGCATGGGACGACGGGTGCCTCACCGTGGGGCTGTCGGAGGCGAGGTTTGGGTGCGAGGGTGACGGAGTCGATGGCGCGGCGGCAAACTTCAGAACAGCAGCGGCGGTGACGAGCTCGCCGTCGAGGATCAAGGGCTCCTGGGACGCGCTGCAGTTGTCGACGATGACGAGGGAGAGGTGGTGGTCGCGCTCGTGTCCCTGGCTCGCACGGAGGCGCTCCCTAGCGTGCTGTCGACGGCGGCGCCATGATCGGCCACTTCCCCCAACGATCGCCGGAGAGGAAATTAGAGAGGAGGAAGGGAGCTGGCGGCGGCAGGGAGGAAGGAGAGGGCTAGGCTAGGGTTTTGGGAGCTCGGGTGGTAGATATAGGCGAGGAGAGGGAGCAGGTGGCGAGGGGGAGGTGCGCTGCTGCGTGCGTGCTGGCGTCAGCTGACGCTGGCCGTACGGAGGAGGAAGAAAGGCCGCGGGCCGCGCGCGCGTGGCTGGGGTGGAAAAGGTGGGCTGGGCTGTTGGGCTGGCCTGGCTGCCTCCCCAGCCCGTTTCCTATTTTTATTTTTTGCTTCTCTCTGTTTTTTTTTTGCAGAAAAGAAAAAGGGAAGAAAAGAATGGTTTTTGGGGTTGGAAAAATTTGGTGATAAATTTTTATGAGTTGTTTATTACAAAAGCCCATCTGTGCAACTTTTTGTTTTTCAAAAGTTTGAATTTAATTGCTGTTTGGAAATTCAAATGAATTTGAGCAATTTTTGGTATTAATTGAATAAATGAAAGGAGCAAGTTAAAAGTTTTTAATTTCAAGTTTAATGGAAACAAATGATTGTTTTGATTTGAATGTTTCATTTGAAAAATTGTAACACAACAAGTATGAACAAGGATTTGAATTTTTGGTTTGAAAAACAAATGGAAAAACAAATAAAAACAAATGCAATGCTTATGATGACATGATGCAATTCATAAATTAACAAGAAGCAAACATTCTAATGGTTGTTTTTCATACTTGGGATGTTACAAAACGCCCCCCCTTGAAGGAATCGCGCCCCGAGATTCCTACTGAGAAGAGAAAAGGTCCGGATACTTCTTGCGAAGATCCTCTTCGGTCTCCCATGTTGCCTCTTTATCGGAATGATGAGACCACTGCACTTTTAAGAACTTGGTGCTCTTGTTGCGAGTTTTACGCTCGGTCTCATCGAGAATTCGAACAGGATGCTCTTCATAAGAGAGGTCCTCTTGCAGATCAGTGGAATCATGATCAACTTGCACGACCCGGATCCTTGAAGCACCTTTTGAGCTGTGACACGTGAAACACATCGTGCACCTTGGATAGGTTTTCTGGAAGTTCAAGACGATAAGCATTTTCTACACGCCTAGAGAGAATGTTGAAAGGACCGATATATCTTGGTGCAAGTTTTCCTTTGACACCAAAACGATGAGTGCCTCTGAGGGGAGTTACACGGAGATATGCTTTGTCACCAGGTGCATAGACCATGTCCCTGTGTTTGCTGTCATAGTAGCTTTTCTGACGAGACTGAGCAATCTTGAGATTGTCACGAATGATGCGAACTTTCTCTTTGGCTTCCTTAACAATGTCAGGGCCTAAGAGTGAACGTTCACCAGCTCCAGACCAATTGATTGGACTCCTGCATCTGCGGCCATAGAGAGCCTCAAATGGTGCCATGCCTAGGCTTGCCTGGAAGCTGTTGTTGTAGGAGAATTCAGCATATGGAAGACATTCCTCCCATTTCATGCCAAAAGAGAGACCACATGCTCTGAGCATATCCTCGAGAATCTGATTGACTCTTTCGACTTGCCCTTGAGACTGAGGGTGATAAGCTGTACTGAACAGAAGCTTGGTGCCCAATGCTTCTTGAAAGCTTTTCCAGAAATGAGAAGTGAAGATGCTTCCACGGTCTGAGCTTATTTCCAATGGAACACCATGAAGAGGAACAATCTTTGCTGTGTAGAGCTCTGCTAACTGACTAGCTGAGATTTTTTCTTTGACAGGAAAGAAGTGAGCTACTTTAGTGAGTCGATCAATGACAACGAAGATTGCATCGTTGCCCTTCTTGGACTTTGGGAAACCAGTGACGAAGTCCATTTCGATCATGTCCCACTTCCACTCAGGGATTTTTAGAGGTTGGAGAAGACCGGTTGTTTTCTGATGAACTGCCTTAACACGTTGACAAACGTCGCATTCAGAAATGTATTGAGCAATTTCACGTTTCATGCTAGGCCACCAATACAGTGTCTTGAGATCCTGGTACATCTTTGTACTTCCAGGGTGTATGGAGAGAGGAGTTTCATGAGCCTCCTTGAGAATGACATCTTTGAGACTTTGAATTTGAGGAACTGCAATGCGTCCTTCAAAAAACACTGTTCCCTTGTCATCAATTGAGAAGGACTTAAATTTCTCCTTGCCTTCTTTGATGTGTTCTACCATCTTCTTGATTTCAGCATCACGAAGTTGTTCAGAACGAATCTTGTCCTCGAGAGTTGGACTGGCTGTCAAGTTTGCAAGATAGCCTTGAGGAACAAGACCAAGGTTCAGCTTCTGGAATTCTTCATGAAGAGGAGGTTGGCTTTCCATGATCATGAGATTATTGCAATACGACTTGCGACTGAGAGCATCGGCCATAACATTAGCCTTGCCTGGAGTGTAAGAAATGGTAAGATCAAAGTCTTTGATCTTTTCAATCCATCTCCTTTGTCTGAGGTTTAGATCTGGTTGAGTGAAGATGTACTTCAGACTCTTATGATCTGAAAAGATTTCAGTGCGATTACCCAACAAGTATTGTCTCCATTTCTTGAGGGCAAACACAACTGCTGCAAGTTCAAGGTCATGAGTGGGATAATTGAGCTCATGTGCGTTCAACTGACGTGAAGCATAATCCACAACTTGACGTTCTTGCATAAGAACTGCACCTAGACCTTGGAGAGAAGCATCACAGAATATTTCGAAAGGTTTGGAAGGATCTGGGCCAACCAGAACTGGTGTAGAAGTGAGTTTAGTCTTGAGGAGATTGAAGCTCTCATCACATTGTGGAGACCAAACGAACTTCTTGTCCTTCTTTGTGAGGTCAGTGAGAGGTTTGGCAATCTTGGAGAAGTTTAGGACGAAGCGCCGACAATAGCTAGCCAAGCCAAGAAAGCTTCTTACTTGCTTCACCGTCTTTGGAGGTTTCCAATCAACAATTGCTTTAACCTTTTCTGGATCAATGGCTATGCCCTTGGCTGAGATGACATGACCAAGGTAAGCAACTTCTGAAATCCAGAACTCACATTTGGAGAACTTGGCATAGAGACGATGCTCGCGAAGCTTCATGAGAGTGAGACGAAGATGGTCTTCATGCTCTTCCTCGGATTTTGAGTAGAAAAGAATGTCATCAAGATATACCACAACAAACTTGTCAAGGTATTCATGGAAGACAGAATTCATGAGTCGAGAGAATGTCACCGGTGCATTGGTGAGACCAAAGGACATGACGGTGAATTCATATAGTCCGTAGCGAGTGGTGAAGGCTGTCTTTGGAATATCCTCTTTTCTTATCTTTATTTGATGGTAACCCATTCTCAAGTCCAACTTGGAGAATATTGAGGCTCCAGCAAGTTGATCAAAAAGATCATCTATATGAGGAAATGGATACTTGTTCTTGATGGTTTTCTCGTTAAGAGGACGATAGTCAACAACGAGTCTCTTTGTGTGATCCTTCTTCGCAACGAACAGAGTTGGGCAACCCCAAGCCGAGGAACTAGGTTGAATGTAACCTTTTTCCATGTACATATCAATTTGTTCCTTCAACAACTTCAGCTCGGGAGTTCCTATCTTATAGGGATGCTTAGAGATTGGAGCAGTACCTGGTTCAAGTTCGATCACGAACTCAACAGCTCTGTCCGGAGGCATTCCTGGCAACTCTTCTGGAAAGACGTCAGGGAAGTCGCAAACCACCGGAACATTTTCAAGTGAAGGTAGAGGTTTTGCATCAAGGTTGCACAGCTGAAAGGAACTTGATTCATGTGGAGAATAGATTATCTGGCCAGAAGGGTGGGACAGAGTTATTGACTTTTGAGCACAGTCAATCCTTGCTTTATTGGTCTTCAGCCAATCCATACCAAGAATGACATCAATGTCAGAACTTCCCAGCAACATGAGTGAAGCAAGGAATATGTGGCCTCCAATTAGGATTTGATTGTCCTTACTTATCTTGGAAGTCAACATTTGAGATCCCGGGGAGTGAACAGTGATCTGATTGCTTAGTGGAACCACAATTAGGTTGTTTGTTGTGGCAAAGGTTTTTGACACGAAAGAATGTGATGCTCCGGTATCAAACAACACTTTAGCTGGAATAGAGTTTACGGGAAATGTACCGAGAACGACGTGAGGAGCTTCCTCAGCTTTGTCGATCTTGACATGATTCACCCTTGCGGTCCTCCCGACAGGCCTGTTGTTGGAGTTGAAGGCCTTAGGCGGGGGAGCGCGCACCATTGCCTGGTTTGTGCTAGGACGAGGTGGTGGTGGAGGTAGCTGCCTCTGCGTGCACTTGTCGGCGTAGTGCCCCGTCTGCTTGCACTTGTAGCAAGTGACGACACGAGGAGGTCCTGGCCTTGGCTGCCCCATTGAAGCCCTTGGATCATGCATCTGAGCAGGGTTGGGTGGACGGGGAGCGAAGCCTGGAGAAGTTTGGGCGTATGGAGCCCGAGTGACAGCACCATTTGGTACCCAGATGCGGCGCTTCTGCGGAGGGGTGGTCATGTTGGAGGAGGAACCACCCTCACGCGAGTGCTTGCGAGACTCCTCGAACGCCTTGCGCCCATTTTCTTCATTGAGCGCGGTGTTAACGAGATCCTCGAAGCTGTTGGCCTTGACGTTTGTGAGGGCATACTTGAGTTCCGGGTTAAAACCTCTGCGGAACCTTGCCATCTTCTTAGTCTCAGTGGACACCTCATCACCAGCGTAACGAGCGAGGCGATTGAACTAACTCTGATACCCAATGACGTCCAACTTGCCCTGCTTGAGTGAGCAAAACTCCTCACGCATCCTTTCCATGAGACCATATGGAATGTGGTGCTTCAGGAAGGCTTCCTTGAAACAATTCCACGTGACTGGTATCCCAGTTCTCATGGCCTGGAAATTCTCCCACCAAGTAGCTGCCTGACCCTTCAGCAGATAGGAGGCATACTTGACCTTGTCTTCTTCAGCTACGTGAGCAATCTCCATAGCCTTAGCTATCTCACGGGTCCAGTCATCAGCGTCCAGAGGCTCGCGTGTGGCCACGAAAGCTCTTGGGCCCAGACTGAGAAACTCCTTGATGCTGGCTCGTGGAGCTGTCTGGTTGTTGTGCTGATTAGTCTGAAACTTGGCCATATGCGTCATGACTTGGGTCATCTGAGTCAACAGCTCCGCGATTGGCGGTGGCTCAGGCGCGTTGTTCCTTGTTGGCGGCATCCTGAATGGAAATGCATTTTAGCACAACAATAGACAAGGATAGACTTGGCAACCGAAAGAGAGATTATTCCGACGCATGAATAGATAACCAACAGGTACATCATCACATGTTCAAGTACATCAGAATATCCAACACACCATAAATGGTTCGAATGCCAAAGGATAACTAAACATAGCTAAGAATGGATACATCGGTACTCCCATGCTCATCACGCAGGACGGCGGCTAGGAGTACGGCGAGAGGTACGGTGAGGAGCACACCCACGAAAGTAGGTAGAACGACGATCCACGTAGATCTGACGTGGTCTGAGAGCGACTCTAGGTGTGGTGAAGTACATAGCGTCGACTCCCTGTGCTCCAAAGCGTGGAATCCCAGTGTAACCAGCACCGAGGTTAAGGAGTGACCTCTGATCGGCTCGTAACCTCCAGCATCTGGCAGACGACGACTAACTGGCTGATCGAAACGTGCAAAGCGCTCGTCTCCGACAAAGTCTGTGGTGTAAGTCGCCAGACGAGTCAAAGCAAGGTAGAGCTGCTCTCTGGCTGAAGCCAACTCCTGAGATAGTGTGCTGGCAACTGCGTCACTATGCCTCACAAACTGAGCGGTGGTGTGCAGCCTGGAGTTATCATGCTCGTAGACATCCAAGTTGTCGTAGAGAGTGAAGTGAGCTCCCTCCGAAGTGATGTAACCACGGGGGATGTGGCGATAGATAGAATCGTCAAATCCCCAGTAGTCAGCACGAAGGACGGTGAGACTCACATAAGCTGCCTGCTGCACAGCCATATCCACTGTGGAACCTACTGCCTCGTAGCGGTGGACTACGCTCATGCCATCATCTGACATAATGTAGACGATAGCCTGGTAGTAGGTCTGGTCAAACTCTCGCTGCTGCTCGTAGACCTGGTACTCTGGTGCCCAACGGAACCCCAGAAAAGTGACCATGTCCCTCAGCATCTCCGGATAACCGGCAGTGCTCTCGCAACGAGTCATACGAACCACCTGCGGGTAGAACCTGAGATCCATCTGCAGATGATTGGGGAAGCTTTGATTAGACGTCGGTAGAAGAACTGAAGTGGCAAGCAACAACAAGGTTTCAACGGACAAAAAGGATGTTGAGAAGAACAGGATATCGAAGCAACATTCGGGAAACACGAGACCAAACACTCCTGAGGTACTACGGAAAACCCATCCGGGTTTCTAAAGGATCAATATCTACTGCTTAAGGAATAGAGGATCTGCTTCCGGGGCTTACACGCCTCTGTTCTCAATCATGAGTAGGCAACATGATAAATCATGTCACAACCACCTCCATTCCTATGGTCTAGTAGATATAACTATCCTAGAGAAACCAGGATACGTGAAATCCTAACTTGAAAGTTTAGATGAGAAGAGAAAACAACGTTGCACTTCCTTACCAGAAAAGGGAGGGTGGGTGGGTTAAGAAATAAAAGAACAGAATTCCTACTCTCACGTTTCATTTTTCCTATATAGCTACAAAATAGTTTCTAGACTCAACTGTGACCAGTAAAAGGGATCCTACAGGCAGACAGGCTCTGATACCATTTGTCGCACCCGGACTTCTAGAGGATACTCAGAACCCGCTAAACAGTAGATAAATGGCTTACGGGGCATACCGGCACCCGCATCTCAATATGAGCAGGCCAACACGTAAACGAGTGACAACCATTCTCTACTATCCATCGTCTGCGTAAACAATCCCATAGAAGTCCGACTACTTCCATTAACGTACTTCATAACATACACACATGGTACGTCAACGGCATTTGAACAAGTGATATCACAAAAAATCTCTAAGACACAAAGAAATAGAAATAAGTTGCAAATAGCTCTCACTAGAGCAGAGATAGCAAATAAAATCATCCAGAGGACACATGTCCCAACAAGTCATCATTACATCACAGCGGAAGCATCCAAAGTGTCTGAGTACAGACAAGATCCAAATAGGCCTAAGAGGCCGGAAACGAAAAGACGGAGCCCATCCACGATGTCTCGGATCCTTCCCGGGTCCGCTATCTACTCGTCAGCAGCCTCGTCATACTCCACGTAGTAGCCACCATGGGGATCCTCGGAAACGTAGTCTGCAGAACACGCAGCCCCAAAGGGGTCAGTACTGGCAAGCAAGACGCACAAGATACCAAAGTGTACCCGGCAACACCAAGTACAGATGCTTTGGGTTCAACGGAAGATAGGTGATATAAAGATGCGGCAGCGGGCTGCTCTAACCAACTACAGAGATACGCTACAACATCCGGCTAAAAGAAAGGGATAAGATAGCGCATCGGAACCAACTACCACTAACCTCAAACAAACCCATCCTGGATCTCGCCCCTTATCCAAAGAAGCAATCCGAGGATAACCCACACAGTTGGATTAATGAAGGTTCAAATTATTGTGTCAATAAGCCTATTACTAGTCAAATTATTATTAATTAGGTGT
The DNA here is from genome assembly GCA_028641055.1 of Alopecurus myosuroides. Classification (NCBI taxonomy): domain Eukaryota; kingdom Viridiplantae; phylum Streptophyta; class Magnoliopsida; order Poales; family Poaceae; genus Alopecurus; species Alopecurus myosuroides. The sequence goes on from CM054059.1 coordinate 341,964,958, forward strand.
AAGTTGTCTAATCCTTGTTAGCCAGCCCTATCACCAAGTCATCCATAACCGCGGACAACACGGCTTCTCGAGAAGATTTAACCCTGCAGGGATGCACCAATTTGGCCGTACACGTAAGAATATCCCGCCAGACGGGGATCAAACCCACCAAGCGAGACACTCAACACAACCCAACTCTTCTTCGCATCAAGCCCAAAGAACCCCGTGCAATTGAGCGCACGGCTAATCAAGCCCCACGAAGAAAAGGGGACCCTCATAGCACTCTAAGAACGTGTCTCCCTAAATGCCGACTACAAAAGTTACCACCCTGGCCTCGGGTTCGCACCTGCATATGCATGCGGCAAATGGAAAACCCGAACTAAATGAGGCAATTTGGACGAGATGCGAATCGAATCAAAGTTGAGGGGGGCGCCCATACACGCTTCCCACATGCGGTTAGCGCGCTCATCATGGATCTAGAGGACAAGAACTTTTCCTGAGTTCGACACTAGCAGGCCTCAAAACCATACCCGGCCTCCTGCCGGTGCCTTATCATCAAATTAGCATTACCTCAAACATTAACAGGTTGTTGTTTAACATCGAGCCCCAGAACATAACAAATATGATACAGAAATAACGGACATCAGACTCGAGCATAAACAACACTAAGCATGCTAGTAAGACACAGGCAACAAGCAACAGGGTTATAGGAGTGGAGGATAGGCTATTTCATGGGTTACATGATAACAAGTGATAGGATCGGAACACAAGCAACGAGTCTTAAGGCTAGCAGAGATAGACAACAGAAAGTATCGATATCCAGTGTGGAAAGGACACAATGGTTCTTGTGAGTGAATACTTTCCTGCAAACTCAGCAGCCTGGTACTGAGCTAACTCCTCTGAAGTAGTGTCGTAAACCTCGTCTGCCTCAACGTTGTCGTCTATTCGAGAAGAAGCAAACAAACAACGCAGAGAGACAAACAATCAATAACATGGCATAATGCACAAACATGGGATGATGCATGACAATTTAATTGATGCATCAAAGATAAGCTAATTGACATGGTAACTTAATTAAATGGGCCTATATGCAATTTGGATTGCATATGGAAGAGCCCATGAATTAAGGTTGAATTAAATGATCTACAACTAACCATCATGTGAAAGTTGATTAGAATGATGCATGGATGAAGAAAACAATAAGAAAACAACATTAGCTTCAATTTGATATGTTGTTTACCAAGTTTGGAATTTTATTTATTAAGTTATGAAATTTGGCTTCTTAAATGGGTTACACAAGCATTTGTTGTTTTCACTAATTGAATTGTTCAAAATAGATAACAAAATTCATATTTGGATAGAACACAAAATTTTAGGTGGAATACATGTTTCATTTGTTGAAAAAGGATTTAAAATGAATTGATTATGAATTTAACAAGTTTGGATAAGATTTAAATGAATTTAATTCAAGTATGAATTTATTTGAATTTTTATTTGTTCAAAACATTAAATAAAATTCATATTTGAAAAGATTATATTTTTCTGTTTTGAAAACATATTTTATATGTTCAAAAAGAATTTAGTTTGACCAAGTTATGAATTTAGCAATTTTAAATGATTTAAACAAGGTTTAAATTATTTATCCAATTTTAATTATTCAAAACAGGAAACAAAGTTTATATTTGGAAAGGTGGTTCAATTTTGCATGGAAAACATATTTTATATGTGCCATTTGAATTAAATTTGAATTAGTTATGAATTTGACCAAATTTGAAATAGTAGTTTGAATTTGAATTTTTGAAAACATTTGAAATGTTCATAACAGTAAACAAATGATTTAAACATGTAGAGAATTGAATTTGGTATGGAAAACATATTTTATTTATTCCATTTGGATTTGAAATGCAAAAGTTATTTGAATTTGAAATTTGGGGGCTATTCTGCAATTTTAAAAACATTCAGATTTGGTCCAGGGGCTTGGATGCTAAAAAGGAATTACAGAAAGGCCCCTGGGAACCTTTTCCACGCAGCAGAGCAACCCCTGGGTCACTGGCCTGTGGGCCAGCGCCCAGCTGGCGCTGCGTGGCGCGCGTGTGTGTGCCTGCGTGGCATCCGCGGTCGATGGCAGGTGGGACCAGCTAGCCCGCGTGGCAAAGGAGCAAAATGTGGGTTTTAATCTGCGCCGCGGGGGTTCAAACCCGCGCCCTAGCGCTGCGCACCGTTAGATCTTGCCACTACGGTGCGGATCGATTGATGACAGTGGAAGCGCGCGCGTGGTTTTGAGGTAGATCTGCGGGGTGCGCGCTTAACTGACGAAACTGAACCCAAGGTTCAGTCTTTCGTCTGAACCTGTCGACGGCGGAGGGAAACGGCGGCAGCAACAACGCGGCGACCATGATCGGGCGGCGCTAGGCGTGTGTGCGTGCGTGCTGAGGGTTGTGGAGCGTGTGCGCGTGCTTGGGATGCCAGGAAGGGCACGGTGGCGTGCTCGATTACAGTCATGGCGGCACGGCGGCGGACGCTGCCGTGGATTCAGAACTGGCGCGGGCGAAACAGGAAACGAGGGGGGCTAGAGAGAGGCATGGGACGACGGGTGCCTTACCGTGGGGCTGTCGGAGGCGAGGTTTGGGTGCGAGGGTGACGGAGTCGATGGCGCGGCGGCAAACTTCAGAACAGCAGCGGCGGTGACGAGCTCGCCGTCGAGGATCAAGGGCTCCTGGGACGCGCTGCAGTTGTCGACGATGACGAGGGAGAGGTGGTGGTCGCGCTCGTGTCCCTGGCTCGCACGGAGGCGCTCCCTAGCATGCTGTCGACGGCGGCGCCATGATCGGCCACTTCCCCCAACGATCGCCGGAGAGGAAATTAGAGAGGAGGAAGGGAGCTGGCGGCGGCAGGGAGGAAGGAGAGGGCTAGGCTAGGGTTTTGGGAGCTCGGGTGGTAGATATAGGCGAGGAGACGGAGCAGGTGGCGAGGGGGAGGTGCGCTGCTGCGTGCGTGCTGGCGTCAGCTGACGCTGGCCGTACGGAGGAGGAAGAAAGGCCGCGGGCCGCGCGCGCGTGGCTGGGGTGGAAAAGGTGGGCTGGGCTGTTGGGCTGGCCTGGCTGCCTCCCCAGCCCGTTTTCTATTTTTATTTTTTGCTTCTCTCTGTTTTTTTTGCAGAAAAGAAAAAGGGAAGAAAAGAATGGTTTTTGGGGTTGGAAAAATTTGGTGATAAATTTTTATGAGTTGTTTATTACAAAAGCCCATCTGTGCAACTTTTTGTTTTTCAAAAGTTTGAATTTTGTTGCTGTTTGGAAATTCAAATGAATTTGAGCAATTTTTGGTATTAATTGAATAAATGAAAGGAGCAAGTTAAAAGTTTTTAATTTCAAGTTTAATGGAAACAAATGATTGTTTTGATTTGAATGTTTCATTTGAAAAATTGTAACAGAACAAGTATGAACAAGGATTTGAATTTTTTGTTTGAAAAACAAATGGAAAAACAAATGAAAACAAATGCAATGCTTATGATGACATGATGCAATTCATAAATTAACAAGAAGCAAACATTCTAATGGTTGTTTTTCATACTTGGGATGTTACAGATACTGCAGCACTCTCCCCAAGATTGGAACAAGCCGAGGGGATGCCAATACCAATGACGAATTAATTCTTCGGTGGTGGTGAATCCTTCTCATCCTCTGTCTTCCAAGGTAAAGGCTCTCCATCCACAAATGATGTCCTGGTCTCCATCATCCTGAAACTAGCAGCAAAGCTTATACGTTTAAACCTGTTCTCATATTCACAGTTCTGGTTCTGCACGTCATAGAGTTGTGCTTGCAGATCATTGGTTGTCTTGGTGAGTGAGAGAATCTCCTCCCAAAGCTTCAAATTCTCCCTCTTGTATTCAGCGATCTGTTCTGTCTTTATCTTGTCGATGATCTCAACTTCACGCTCCGCCATCTTCTTGTACATGAAAACTTCTTGCTCCAGTTCTTCCATCCTAGCTTCCAGACTTCCTTCTCTTCTAGGGCCCCGAATATCTTCAGTCTGCACCTTCCCGTCCTTGAGAAGCAATTCCTTGGGATGCATCTTCAACTCGTTCATGTACGGGTTGACGAAGTTCTCAAAGAAGCTGTCTTTGGGAGATCTAGGAGAAGCCATTGTTGCTCTAGATCTGAAGATGTAATCTGGCAGAAACAGCTCGAAACAGAAACACGATGAGAAAACGATATACGGACCTCAGGGGGTCCAGGGGATTATATAGAAAAAAGTTACATAACGAAAGGAAAGTCTAGGTCGAAACCGAGTTGGAGAGGGGCTCTGGGGTGCCCACACCATAGGCTGGCGCGGCCAGAGGTGGGCCCGCGCCACCTCATGGTGTGGAGCCTCCGGGCTCTGTCTCCGCCTCGTTTCCGGCTCATAATTTTTCATATTTTCCAAAAACAGTAAAAATAAAAGTTGGAAGATGTTTCGCGAATGTTTTCTTACCAAAACTGACACCTATTCGAAAACTGACTCTGCAGTTTCTGAAATATGCTTCTTAATAAATTCCTCCGGGATCATGGCTCGAATACAATCAACATTTTCATTATAGGGATCTCCAGAAATATAATGCTTGAGTCTTTGGCCATTCACCACTTGTGCAGAGTTGTCTTCAAGGGAAACAATTTTAATTGCCCCTGAACGATATACCTCTTCGATAACAAAAGGTCCTTCCCATATCGAGAGTAATTTGCCTGCAAAAAATTTGAGACGAGACCTATACAATAGCACTTTCTCACCAACATGAAATTCTCTTTTTATAATTCTCTTATCATGCCACAATTTAACTTTCTCTTTAAAAAGCTTAGCATTTTCATATGCTTCACTCCTCCATTCATCTAAAGAACTTAAGTTAAGCAACCTTTTCTCACCAGCAAGTTGAAAATTTCTATTTAGGTCTTTCACTGCCCAATAAGCTTTGTGTTCTAATTCTAGGGGCAAGTGACAAGCTCTTCCGTAAACCATCTTATAAGGAGACATGCCCATGGGATTTTTATAAGCAGTTCTATAAGCCTAAAAAGCATCATTTAATTTCTTAGCCAAATTTTTTCCAGATTTGTTAACAGTCTTTTGCAAGATAGATTTGATTTCTCTATTTGATAATTCTACTTGCCAACTAGTTTGAGGATGATAGGGTGAGGCAATTCTATGATTAACATCATATTTAGCAAGAGTTTTTCTAAAATCACCATGAATAAAATGAGAACCCCCATCAGTCATAAGATATCTGGGTATACCAAACCTAGGGAAAATAATGTCTTTAAGCATTTTTAATGAGGTTTCACCATCATCACTTTTAGTAGGTATAGCTTCTACCCATTTAGTAACATAATCAACAACAACAAGAATATGAGTGTAGCCTTTTGAAGGAGGGAAAGGACCCATAAAGTCAAAACCCCAACAATCATATTCATAGGCATTTCATTACGTCTAGAAATATTTCCAACCCTTTGACATTGATCACAAGATAAAACAAATATTCTAGCATCTTTAAAGAGAGTAGGCCAATAAAAACCTTATTGTAGAACCTTATTTGCAGTTCTACCTCCAGCGTGATGCCCTCCATAAGCACTACTATGACATTTTCTCAATATCTCTTATGTTCGTTTTCAGGAACACATCTTCTCATAATACCATCAACACCTTCTTTATATAAGTGTGGGTCATCCCAAAAATAATGCCTCGAAACAATAAAGTTAGCATAATCAGCATACCATGGACTCTCTTGAGAGCTCACTTTTATTGCAGCTAACTGTTCATTAGGAAAATTATCATTAACATGAATAGGGTCATCAGAGATATTTTCTAATCTAGACAAATTATCAACAACAGGATTTTTAGCACCCTTCCTATCGACAATATGTAAATCAAACTCTTGTAAGAGAAGCACCCATCTAATAAGCCTAGGCTTAGCATCTTTATTTTCCATAAGATAAGTAATAGCATCATGATCAGTATGAATAGTAACTTTAGAATCAATAATATACTGCCTAAATTTATCACAAGCAAAAACTACGGCTAGGAACTCTTTCTCAGTGGTAGCATAATTCTTTTGAGCAGCATCAAGAGTTTTACTAGCATAATGAATAACATTTAACTTCTTATCTACCCGCTGTCCAAGAACAACACCTACAACATAATCACTAGCATCACACATAATTTCAAACGGTAAATTCCAATCAGGGGGTTGAACAATAGGGGAAGATATTAAAGCCTTCTTTAAAATTTCAAATGATTCTTTACAATCTTCATCAAAAACAAAAGGTACATCTTTTTGACGAAGATTAGTAAGAGGCTTTGATATTTTAGAGAAATCTTTAATAAACCTTCTATGAAAACCAGCATGACCAAGAATACTACGAATACCTTTGACATCCCTGGGACAGGGCATTTTCTCAATGGAATCAACTTTAGCTCTGTCAACTTTAATACCTCTTTCAGAAATTTTATGTCCAAGAACAATTCCTTCATTAACCATAAAATGGCATTTCTCCCAATTAAGAACAAGATTAGTCTCCTCACATCTTTGCAAAACTTTATCAAGATTCTGCAAACAATTATCAAAAGAAGTTCCATGGATGGAGAAATCATATCCATGAAGACTTCCATAATTTCTTCACAAAAGCCATGAAAGATAGCAGACATGCATCTTTGAAAAGTAGCAGGAGCATTACATAAACCGAAAGGAAAACGTCTATAAGCATAGGTTCCAAAAGGACAAGTGAAAGTTGTTTTCTCTTGATGAGGCTTCCTAACAACAATTTGAGAGAACCCAGAATAACCATCGAGAAAGCAGAAATGAATTTCTTAGACAACCTTTCTAACATTTTATCAATAAAAGGCAAAGGATAATGATCTTTCTTAGTAACTTTGTTAACCTTCCTAAAACCAATGCACATCCTATAACCAACCACTACTCTTTGAGGAATAAGTCCATTATTTTCATTTGGCACAACATTCATCCCTCCTTTCTTAGGGACACAATGCACATGACTAACCCATCTACTATCAGTAATAGGATAAATAATGCCAGCATCTTTTTTTTGACACCAATACTGTGGGGGAATCCCCCATAGCCCTCCATTTATTAATAAAAAGAGAGAAGTTATTTACAATATGTACACTAAATACAAGGGAATCAGGGGAGTGAATCAATCCATGATGTCAAAAAAATAGAGATCTCTCTCTTCACCCTATACTTAAGCAGGGTGGCCTCCTGAACAAACAGGGCCTTCCAACCCCTAAAACTGGGTCTGGTATTATTAAAAATCCAACCATTTCTCTGTTTCCAAATTCCCCAGCATGCCAAGATAACTATCTCCTCAAAACAAGGACCAGAAAATTGCTTCTTGGCAAACCTAAGTGACATAATTGTAGATCCTGGAATCCAAGGAATTTGCAGATAATTCCATACTCTTGTACTGTAAGTACAATTAAAATACAGATGTCTCCAGTCTTCATATTCATGAGCAAAACAGAGAACACATTCAGAAGAATCACTAACATTCCAATGTCTTCGAATCAACATGTCTCTGGTATCTCTATCATGTGGCAATAACCAGGCAAAAAATATATGCTTAGACTAACATTTACTTTTCCAAATCCCATAGGATAGCACATCATCAGGAAGAATAGCAAAATGATGTTTATAAAAAGAGCTTGGAGAGAATTTGGCAGGTTAAATAGAGCTTATCCATTGATCTTTCTCACTTGACTGGAGATTGATATTAATTATCATTTTTCTCAACATCAATAGCTCATCATTTGCTTGGGTAGTCAATGTGAGGAAAAAATTCTGAATACAATCAGTGTGCTTGAAGAATTCATGGACAGATTGAAGCTTATCTTTAGCAAAAGAGAATAACCTTGGGAAAGTTATCTTAAGCAGTTGAGGCTGTCATTTATCCTCCCAAAAAAGGGCAGTGAAACCATTACCCACAAAGCACGTAGATATCTTCCTATATTCATCAGATAAGGACAGAATATTTTTCCACCAAAAGGAACCTGACTCCACCACATCATGAGGAATAGACTGATGATAATAAGCATCAGTAATGAGTTGAACCCATGGTAATTCTTCCTGGTTATAGAATTTATCTAGATGCTTCAGTAAAAGAGCAGAGTTTTGCACTTTCAAATTCAAATCCCCAAGTCCTCCCTTATTCTTAGGCTTACACACCATAGACCAAGCTGGAAGAGAGCTAGCTTTATCTTTTCCTTTTTTGCTCCACAAACAGTGCCTCCTTGCTCTGTCAATGACCTCAATAACACCAGCAGGAATAACCAAGGAAAGCATGTAGTATGTTGGTAAAGAGGAAAGCACAGAATTCACCAGTACCAACCTATCACCATAAGAAAGAAAAGAGGATGTGGCAGATAATCTTCTTTCAACTCTATCAATGAGAGGAGAAAAATCTTTGATAGTGGGTGATAGGGACATAATAGAGGTCCATGAGGTTCATTCATGCTTGAGTTGGAAAGAAATATTAAGCCTCACTGATGTTTATTATAAGGTGAATTCTTTCCTAACAAATAATGTTTGTGTTTATGAGAATGTTATACTACCTAAGCCTATGAACTTATGTATGATTAGGTTTATTAATAACACAAACATGGATGGAGAAGAGGAAGCAAGGAGCAAGAGGAGGAAGCGTGGAAAACAACAACAAGGAATAAATGTTTCAGTTCGGACTGCCAGGAGTCCCGAATTTGAAATAGTCATGGATTCTTCATACGGGCTCCAAATACAGCAAACGAGCACAATACGGATAGGGAATTTGATGGGCTTTCCAATGGATCCGGCCCCATCAAGAAATTCGACTCGTGCAAGCCGTGGTGACCGAAACAAGCCACGAATAGTTTTCTGCCAGTTTCCAAAACGAGTCCAATTGGTCTGTATACCAATATGGCCGCACCCCTTTGTGTGTGGGGTCGGTTTGTATCCATATGTGTTAGGAAATAGGAGTTCTAGTCGAGTAGGAGAGGGATTGCTTGCGCAAGGAGCTTGTGGCCGCACCCCTCCCTCATATATAGCTACCACCTGCGTGTGGAATAGATTAGACTACGATTGAATCAAACAAACCCCATAACCTCTAGTTGAAACTGCTTGTTAGCCTTTCATACTGGAAGTTCATCTGCAAACTTTACGTGTTACCTGCTGTTCCACTGGGAATAAGACGGTACAGGACCACTTGTAGTCGGTGGATTACTTGTGCAAGAGTGTGGAGTTAAGAATATCCATTGGGTTGCTATCTTTTGCATTGGCATCAGGGATCAGCCGGAGAGTTCTTAGTGGCGTACTAGTTATCAATTCAGAAGTTATCTGTGAGTTCACTGAGAAGATTGGGCCACCCCTTATCATCTTGGTATCAGATTTACAGGTTGCCTCGGTGAGCTATCAAATTTCCCTTTACTTTGAGTGTTTTTATTACCTATCCAGAAAATTGCCCCACAAAAATAGTGTAGTTTTTGTCAGAGCCTAGATCAACACCAATTTGCATCTACTAGTTGCTGTTTTTTTTTGTTGATTTGCGTTCCCGTTTTTCTTTTTCATCTTTTTAGGGTTCATCGTGTTCATCTTTTTGTCTAGATCTATACAAAAAAAAAAAAAAAAAAAATTCCCACCAAAAATATTGTCTGTCCTTGTCCTACTCAACCATCGCGCGCACACTTCCATCCGCAAACCGCCAAAAACCACCGTCCCGATTCTGTCACTACTTCCGCGTCAATTCCACCTGGTCTCAGCCGCACGCGCTCCTATTCGCTGTCGGGCACGATCCGACCGTGTGTTCGTTGGTAACCGCGGCCGCCGTATCTTTTTTGGTCGCTAGTTGCTGCAGATCCACGCGCACACCTCTAGCCAGCGTCGGAATCCGCGCGCGCGTCAAAACGAATCCACGCGTCATCACAAATCCTATTCGCGCGCGCAGGTCTAACTCCACCAATCGGAAGGCGGCCTGGACTTGGTCCACGCGCGCCCGCGCGAACCGCGAAAGAAGCGTTCCACGCGCGTAGAAAACGCGTCGAGCGGGCATCGCTGGGATCCGCGCGTCTCGGAATCGATTAACGCGTTTTCCCCTGGCCACGCGCACGCTCTCTTGGCAAACGCGCGCCCAGCTCTATTTCCGTGTCGGAGTCAAACTCACGCCAATCGCTAACCGCCAAAAAGATCCGCGCGGGGCCTATCCTTGTCGGATTCGCTGCCGAGCGCTACGCGCTTTTCACAAGTGCCGCACGTCTCGGGAAGGGAAAGCTCCCCGAGCGATACGCGCTAACCGCCGACAGCCACGCGCGCTGATTTCCGTTTCATTGAATCGGGCCCCACGCGCCTCGAAGTCAGTACCTGCCAACGCGCGTTCCGCGTGTTTAGCCACTTCCGCGCGTGACGCGATCGCTCCAGTTGCTACGGGCCAATACAGTGGCGTTCCGACCGCTACCAGCGATAAAGCGCCAATTTTACCTGCCGCATCTCAACAGAAAACACCTGCGTGCTATTTTCCTGTGGATTTGTTCTGTGTTGCAGGCCACACGTCCGTTTCTTGTGCTGATCTTTGTTTAGCCTTAGCCAGAGCCATTCTACAGCAAAATTTTAGGTACACAACCCATAAGACTAGCTATATTTTGCTCGTTTTCAGGCTGCTCTTTATCATATATTTCTGTCACGTTGTTCATAGCATTGTTCTCACTTGACAGTATTGCTCCTAGTGTTGTTTTTGGGCCAGTAAAAAGTATAAAAAAAAGAGAAAAAAAAATTGAGAAAAAGCAAAAAGGCCTTGAGATACATTGATATATTTGTGGAGCTATTGCTATATTGACACACCATTGAGCAATCTTGTGCCTGAATATTATTTGAGCTTGGCTAGTGTCTTTCCAGTGCATTGCAAAATTTCCCCATATATTTGCATTGCCACATTTGTCTCCATACTTGGTGTGTGTGTTTCCTGTGCTTTTTATATCACATTGGACAGCAAATAGGATTGTTATTTTGGTGTTGTTAGGTATCCATTCCAAGCCCCACCATATACCTTGTTTGTCTTGTGATTGTTAGCACCCTGGGTATTCTCTTCTTCACATCAAAGCATATTAGTTGCCACTACTTGTTGGTAAGTATTTCTATTCACTTTGGAACGGTAAGATAATCTATTGTCTTGCTAGATTTTTGAGTGAGTTGTGAGAGAACACCACATCCCATTGTTATTTTGTTACTAACAAGTTAATCAATGGAGTTTTCTAGTTCTTCTGTGTGCAGTGATGCTTTCTGGGAGGAGGATTCTAGTGGAATACTTGCACCAAATTTGTTCCACTTCAGCGGAGACATCAATGGTAGTACTATTGCTATTACTCTTGATAAGGGTACACGGTGGTATAGTTTTGTTAGTATTGAGGTTGTTGAAGCATTACAGTTGACATCTTATGCAACTCGCACTTCATTTATGTTAAAAACTAATGGTGCTCCACTTCCCATTACTCATGCTACTTTCGTTCCGTTAACTATTTATGATAAAACAATACAACTTAGGTGTCATGTGTTTCCTAGAGCATTTACTTGTTGTCACCTTTTGTTGAGTGATTTTTGGTGCGATGCCTATAAGGTTAATTTTGATAGCCATTATCCTGATATACAATTCTTTTGGAATAATAGGAGAGATTGGATATTTCATGAAAGTCCTACAACATTTAAAAGAATTAGACATCAACCATTGGTTATGAGATCTGTAGAGGTTAAGAAGACCTATGAGGCTGTTTCTACTAATGTAACTATGTCTACTCCTAGTGTTGTGTCTTGTGATGTGCAGGTTGCTTTTGAAGAAAGGGAGCCTATAGTACAACCTACACCACCACCACCATCACATCCATTGGAGGAGCATGCCATTGTGCCTAGTTTTGTTTCTTGTGATATGCAGGTTACTTTTGAAGAAAGGGAGCCACAACAAGTAGAACCTGCATCACCACTTGAGATAGTTGAATTGGTACCTAATAATTCTGAGGAGGTTGCTATTGATAAAGGTGCTGATTTCATGTTACCCCTCTCAAGTATTGATTTATGTGAACCCACTAAATTGCTAGTTGATTCTGGTGAGTTAACAAGCATAGATATTCCACCTACATGTGATAATGTGTTAAATTCGAAATTTAATCATGTGGTTTTGATTTCACATAAGGAAGTACTTGCTAAAATACCACCTAATGATATTGTCGATTACATCATGTTAAATGAATCAATTAATGTGCAAAGTGCTATGAAAAAGGTTGCTGAAATTTCATATGTCAATTCTAGCAATTATGTTTCTTCTTTCACTTTTAACTTGATTGGTGACTATAACATGAGTGAAATTTTTATGGTGGATCACATATGCATAACTTGTGATAAAATGGCTGAATTGAACATTGTTTTACCTTGGGTAAACAAGCTAGAACTTCCTACATATGAGCATGATTTTACACATATGTTTGGTTTGCCACAATACTTCTCACAAACATGTGCTAATAAATTGTTCTTCACTTATATTTACAAATTAAGTTGCAATTTTTATGATGAAAATAATAAGCATGTTCCCACCTTTGAGTGCATTAATAAACATAAATTTGATCATAGATCTTCTTTGATAACACTTGAATTGATACTAAACAATAAAAATATATACACATATGATTGTCATTTTGATCATGATTTATTGAGTTTCACTTATATTTGCAATTGTGATTGCTATTTTATGGAGTGCTATGACAATTATGTGATGTTTTTAAGCAAAATTCGTGGTCACATGTCTAGGGCACAATTTTATGATATGATAACAACTAATGCACCTCATTATAGATATTTGTATTGTGCATACACGTTGTTCTTTTTGTTTCTTCCACTTTCAGCTTACTACAAGCCGAGGACGGCTTGTCTTGAAGAAAGGGAGGATGATAGGGACATAATAGAGGTCCATGAGGTTCATTCATGCTTGAGTTGGAAAGAAATATTAAGCCTCACTGATGTTTATTATAAGGTGAATTCTTTCCTAACAAATAATGTTTGTGTTTATGAGAATGTTATACTACCTAAGCCTATGAACTTATGTATGATTAGGTTTATTAATAACACAAACATGGATGGAGAAGAGGAAGCAAGGAGCAAGAGGAGGAAGCGTGGAAAACAACAACAAGGAATAAATGTTTCAGTTCGGACTGCCAGGAGTCCCGAATTTGAAATAGTCATGGATTCTTCATACGGGCTCCAAATACAGCAAACGAGCACAATACGGATAGGGAATTTGATGGGCTTTCCAATGGATCCGGCCCCATCAAGAAATTCGACTCGTGCAAGCCGTGGTGACCGAAACAAGCCACGAATAGTTTTCTGCCAGTTTCCAAAACGAGTCCAATTGGTCTGTATACCAATATGGCCGCACCCCTTTGTGTGTGGGGTCGGTTTGTATCCATATGTGTTAGGAAATAGGAGTCCTAGTCGAGTAGGAGAGGGATTGCTTGCGCAAGGACCTTGTGGCCGCACCCCTCCCTCATATATAGCTACCACCTGCGTGTGGAATAGATTAGACTACGATTGAATCAAACAAACCCCATAACCTCTAGTTGAAACTGCTTGTTAGCCTTTCATACTGTAAGTTCATCTGCAAACTTTACGTGTTACCTGCTGTTCCACTGGGAATAAGACGGTACAGGACCACTTGTAGTCGGTGGATTACTTGTGCAAGAGTGTGGAGTTAAGAATATCCATTGGGTTGCTATCTTTTGCATTGGCATCAGGGATTAGCCGGAGAGTTCTTAGTGGCGCACTAGTTATCAATTCAGAAGTTATCTGTGAGTTCACTGAGAAGATTGGGCCACCCCTTATCAGTGGGTCTAGTAGTGCCCATGGGCAGACCTAGATAAGTGAAAGGCATAGACCCAAGTTGACACTGGAAAAAATCTGCCAGAGCAATGGATTCCTCAGAATCAAGATTTATAGGAATCAGTGAAGATTTGTGGAAATTCACTTTCAATCCTGTGAAGGCAGCATATGTCTGCAAAATTCCTTTCAACACATTTAAATCTTTTTTACAGGCTGGCAGGACAACTATTGTATCATCAGCATACTGTATAATAGGAAAATCCTTTCTGACTGGAATAGGGGAAGAAAGCAAACCATCATTGTAAGCTTTATTGACCAGGCTTTGCAGTAAATCAACACCTTGAACAAAAAGAAGAGGGGAAAGTGGATCCCCCTTGTCTAACCCCTCTTTTGCAGAGAAATTTTTGCCAGGAATCCCATTAAGGAGCACCGAGGAAGAACCAGAAGCTAGTATTTCCTTGACCCAAAAAATAAATAATTCTGGGAAGCCCTTAGCTCTAAAAACTTGTATAATAGCATGATGATCCAGGGTATCAAAGGCTTTCTCAAAGTCAATTTTAAGGACCACAATTTTCTTCTTGGATTGCTGGCATTGAAAATAAGAATTCAAATGACCATGCAAGACAATCCTGGATAGTTCTACCTTTTATGAAGCCATATTGATTATCATGAATAGTGTCACAAATAATAATCTGCATTCTATTAGCAATCGGCTTGGTAACAAATTTGAGGCAAGTATTAGTCAATGATATTGGCCTGAAATCATTAACTGTATGGGGGGAGTTAATCTTTGGGATGAGAGTGATGTATGAATCATTTATACTCTGCAAGGAGAGATGCCCTGAATGAAAATCATTGCATAATTGAAAGAAGTCATCTTTTAGAATATCCCAACACTTCTTCACAAAAAGGCCATTGAAACCATCAGGCCCTGGTGCTCTATCAGATTTAAGAGACTTCATGACACCAACAATTTCCTCAGAGCTGAAAGGAGCAATGAGACACTCCAAATTGGCAGTAGGATTTATATAATTGGAAAGAGGTAAGGACTGTGTGATGTTGGAGGAAACACCCATTCTGTTCTTGAAACAAGCCCAGAATGCAGCTGCCTTATGATGATGATCAATCAAGGAGATCCCTTCCTTATTTTTAATCTCAGCAATAGTATTAACTCTGTATGTTTCAGTAGCTTTGGCATGAAAGAATTTAGTATTCTCTCCACCAAGTTGCACCCATCTGATAGTACATCTATTTTTCCAATAGGCAGACTGTGAAAGAAGTAGCTATTTAAGGTGAATTTTGACAATATTTCTAAAATTAAATTCAGGCAAGCTTAAACTTCTTTCCTCTTCCAAATTGTCTAAGATCAGTATCACCTTGTTACAATTGGCTATCAAAACCTTTAGATTGGAGAGATTCCTACCCCACCTTTTGAGCTCATGCCTGATATTTTTAAGCTTTGCAGTAATTGTGGCAGCAATATTATTCCTCTTCACTGGCCATTTCCAAACTCTACCAATAAGATCCATGAAGCCTGGCTGATGGATCCAATGGTTTTCAAACCTGAATATCTGAGCTTTTGGAATGGTAGTTGAGATGGAGATGACACAAGGAACATGGTCAGAAGTGGACTTAGCAAGTGGCATAACCATAGTATTAGGGTAGCTTAGTGTCCACCATGTGCTTGTGATGACTCTTAAGTGCAGGAGATCAATTGTAGTACCTTTTCGATAAGTATTTGAGTGTCGAACCCACGAGGAGCTGAAGGTAAGCTATCTATTCTCTAAAGCCCTATAACCCTCTTATATGGCTGTTTATGCAAAGCAATAAGTTTGACTAAAAGGAACTAACTAATTAAAAGCAAGTGACGTGGAGTGTGGTTTGTCTAGTAACTAGTGAAGCAAGTTTAAAATGCAAATTTCTAAGCAAGTTTCACAAGTAGCAAGCAGCAAATATCTCAAGTATCTCAAGGGAGCAAGTGTTCTAGCAATAGGTGTTTCGTTTGTGTGGTTGTCACAATTAGTGAAGCACATGTTTTAGTCTTAGTTGTTTCTTCTAGGAAGGAGCCATGAATAGGTATAGTCAAGTAAATGATCTAAAACCCCTTATGATGGATCATGTGGCCAAGTAAATGACTGCACAAGATTGATTAAGACATAAAGTCCCACCATAGCCTTACGTTCTAAGGTCCCCTATATATATCCCCCAATAACTTAACTTTGTGGCTCGGTCTCAGGTTACTGTCACTCCCAAGTCACCACCACTCCATTATGCTACCGGTGATCACCTTACATGCATTCCCCAACATATGCGTGCACTCATATATTGTACATAAAGACAATCATAGAAGATAACAAACTTGTATGCAACCAATCAACGAACTATTTCACCATTGCCAAGAACAACTCACTACTCAAACATAGACGGGGAGACACAATACATCAAGGGAATATAGTATTGCATCATACATCGTGTTTGCCAAGAGATTACAGTGGAGAGATGGAGCTGATCTTGCTGTAGATGTTGATGATGAACACGCCGGAGGGGGGTGGAGCCCTCCGGGGGTGATCCCGACGGCGTTTCCCCCCTCCGATCTTCTCCGGCGGCAGCCTTCTGTCTCTCTGTTTCATGGTTTTGTCTCTCGGCGCCGCCTCCTTCTCGAAAAGGCCAGGGGACCCTTTATATAGTAGTTTTTAGGTCACGAGACACTCAGGAGAAGAAAGATCGACGACATCGGAGCCACGGGGGCAAAAAGGGGGCCCCACACTCGGCCAAGGAATATGGCCGCGTGGAGGGTCCTCTTTTCCACCTGGTTGGCCTTTTGGCCCTCTACTTTGGCCCATGGTCTTCGTCTCGAAAATTCTGAACCGTGCTCTTTGGCCTTGCCCTTTTTGGAGTCCCGAAGCCTCCGAAAAGTCTGAAACACTAAAAAGTACGTTTTCTGGAAAACAGGATTAGAACCAAAAGAGGGGGGATTGTTCAGAAAATCCCCCAAATCATTATAAAACATGAATATAAGTTGATAATATGTAGGAAAAACAAGTAATAACATGCAAATTTCATGTATGCATTTTACATGCATCAACAACCCCAAGCTTAACCCATGCTCGTCCTCGAGTATGAAGGTGATAAAACTAACATGGACTTTGCATATTGAAACAATCATGGGATATCAAGGAGGATTATTCATGCTACATATAATCAAATGATTAATACTAGAAATGAGTAGCAATATACAATTCATGTTGTAAGAAATATCAAATATGCAAGCAAAGATGCTTCATGAAAGTTCACAAAGTGTATAATGAAATAAAAGCACTATGGACCAAATGCATACACAAAATGAAAAATAAAATCCTATATTGGTCAAAGAATAGCATAATGGAAAATAGAAAATATGGCGAACACTTTGGAGAAAATTGAGTAGAGGTAAAACAAGATCAAGTCTTATTTAGCCTCTAAATTATTCAACTAAAATTACTAATTGAAATGTCGTATCCATTGATCTAGGACTCTCATTGCCCCTTTATCACTAGCATCTTAAATGGTGAATGTTGAAGTAGTGTGAATGACAAGGTGGTTGAAAGCCTCATGCCCCGTGAGTGTGAAAACCTACTCCATGATTACTCAACTTAAGATTCCTAATAAGCTTTGTACAATCATAATAAGTATTAATGACATCATAGAGAACCGCAAAGAGGTACCTCTTGCCCCATGACATGGAAACAAGCCCATGTCACAATGACAAGACAAACAAACGGAGTAGACTCATCATCCTTTTTATTTTCATTCACTATTATGCATAGCTTCTTATTTTATTGTAGGACGTGTTGTAGAGTCACTCAAGCTGTAAGTAAATTTCCACCATGATAAAGCATGGCTTGGGTTAGCGGCCCAATGCGTTTCTCTAGTCATATAGATACTTACTCATCAAAACTTACTATTCCTCTATTTCATTTCGGCATGGCAGGAGTCCAAAAACAAAAGTACATGATATCAACCAAATGTAAATTTTTGTGCAATGTTGAAAGCTTTCCGGTGATACACGTTTATAGCTAGCTCCCAACCACACACTTGTCAAACGCAAAACTTGTGGCTCACATTATTGGGTCATGTTTATTAGATGCATAAAAAGTAAAATGTGCCTTCAAAAGTTCGTGAGAGTCCTATCCCAAGTTCAACCCATGACAATTAATAAAGTGAATATATTAATTTAGAACGTAAATAAAAAAATAACATGGTGAACATACTCGGAATAGCAATGAAGCTAATGGGAAGATATGGTGGACTCACTGGAAATACTTGGCTAAGGAGTGTTGGAAACAAGTTTTTACTTGTTGGAATTTTTAAATTTTTGGCTAGCAAGAGGGAGATAGTTGACCAGCTACTATGCATGCATATGTCCATAGAACTACTCATTTCATGACAAACTAAATAAACCAGCAATTAACATCAAGGACATGAATAAGAGATAGCTCAAGACAACATTATTGCAAATTTCTACACATAAAAAGCCTATAAATCATGCAAACATATGTAGCTCTTCAAATCAACCATGGCATCCCTATTCCAAGTCATAATACTAGAATCCAATACATTCCAACCCCAAACTACACTATCTCAATCTCATATAAAATGATGGGTGTGGTCTTATCAAAACAAAAATAAAAACAAAAACTAGACGCTTCAAGTCTCTACGATAAATGCTTTGCTTAGAAAAACAGAAAGTAGACGTGTGCTAACCAAAAGAGTGTAGCTCGAGTGGGGTGTTAATCACATCCCCAAGCTTATGGCTTTCACCATTCTTGGATGTCTTGAGGCGCAGCTCCTCTATTCCCTGTGAAAAAACTTCACAAAACATGTTTCTCCCATTCTTTTTATGTGGGGTGAGATTAGCAAGGACAAACAAATCACATGCTTGCTGTGCAAAATTCCAAATCAAATGCTCCAGTATATAGACAATAAGGTTCATTTTATTGTATGTTCACTCTTTTGCTTGAAAGAATCATGGAAATTCGATTCCCAAGCCCAAAGAGTGCATAAAACAAAAGAAGGCAGAATCTGTCCAGAAAAGCAACAGCAGCAAAACGAATGTTTTTCCCTAATCTAGACTCGTCAAAAAATTAAGCCAATTTTTGTGCTTACAGAGGACGAAAAGTTGCAGAACATACTAAAAAATTAGCTCAATCCGCATACCAATAAAAAACGTAAAATCATACGGTGAGCAGACTCGTGCTGAAACAGAAATTTCATGCACTAGGATAGCAACTTATAAGTCCAAATGGGTTTGACTTGACTCTTTATTGAAAACTCCAGAATTAAAACAACAAAAACTAATCTCTTGAGACAGCAAGAGGACACTAGGAAAATCCAAACAAAAACAACCGGGTTGCCTCCCGTAAAGCGCTTTCTTTATAGCCATATAGTTAGGCTTTACTTACTTAACATCATGATGGTTGGAGTGAGGTGGCTCGGCATCCCCAAGCTTGGATTCTTGTACTTATTTGATACATGTAGGGTGAGCCCAGGGGTACATCCCCAAGCTTGATTGGTTGTCCCTATTGATCTTTGTTCATCTCACTCAACTCTTCCTCCTGAAAAATTCTTCTTACACAAATCTCAACATAAAACTTGATTAGAGGGGTTAGTGCCTCCATAAATAAAATCCACATAGGTACAGCAAATACACATCATGAGTTGATTCTAAATATTAACTACTGTCACTACAGTTGTGTATTGCTCCTTGATCAAAAGAACCACACAAAACACAAGTAATGAGAGCAATGCAAAATAAAGACATAATCTGCCAAAAACTGAACAGCACGTAAAGAGTGAATTTTTAGAGGCACTTAAGTTGCTCAAATAAGAAAACTTAAAACTAATGAAATATGTAGTGATAACTAAATATTTCTGTCGTAAATTACCAGGTCAAAATTCCACTTCTGTGATTTTAAACATTTTTCGCAGTGAAGTTCAGGAATCTGTTTTCTTGACAGCTAATTACTATTGTTTAATCCTATCTCTCATATAAGATTATTCTTGCCATTTAAGATGAGAAATAAGACAGAAATGTGATGTTACAGTAGTGAACTAATATTTTTATTGTTTTTAGCTTTGGAAAAAGTTTTAATGATAGAGACTTTGCAATGGTTTCATTGGCATGAACAACACATGTTCAAGGTCGACCCCAACTTCTCCATTACTCATCCTTCTCATTTACTTTCCCAAATTTTTTTATAAAATGAAAATATTAAACTAAATTATACATAACAGTAGGTAAAGGCATTTTACATGTTGTAAAGACAAAAATGTGTGCTCAAACCAAATAGGAAATTAAAGCATAAGGAACACACCAAAAAAATATTGAACAATTTATTTTAAGTCTAACCCATTTCCTATGCATTGGCATTTTGTAATAAAACAAATAAAAGAAGCACATAATAGCAAGCATATAAAGGTAGATCAAGTGCAACTTCAATACTTTCAGCATAAAGAGGGGAAGCTTAATATTGTTGAAATATGTGTAACCATGTTTCACTCTCTCATAATAATTTTCAGTAGTATCATGAATAGATTCAACAATATGAATATCACATAAAACAATCTTATCATGAGCCACATGCATAAAAGAATCACTACTCTCCACATAAGTAAAATCCTCATTAGTGATAGTGGGAGTTAAACATTCATAATTTTCATTGCAATCATCATATATAGGAGGCATAGTATCATCAAAGTGAATTTTCCCCTCCAAGCTTGGGGAACTAGAAATATCATGCTCATCAAAACCAACTTCCCCAAGCTTAAAACTTTCCATAGAATCAGCAAGTATATCATTTTTATTCTCAATAGTAGGGGGACTAAAAATATCATATTCATCAAGACAAACTTCCCCAAGCTCAAGGTTTTGCTTAGCAATAAAGGTGTTCAAAGAATTAGTACTACCACAAATATGATTGTTGTGCAAATAATTTTTCAATTTCTCCTCAAACACATCATGTCCTAATTCAAGGTAGATATTATACAGTTCTAAAATTGTTTGGTTGTTTTCCATTTTATAATTTTTTTTTGTGTTTTAGGTTTATATGTTAGTATGCAATGGAAACAAGAATAAAAGCTTAGCACAACGCTCCCCGGCAACGGCGCCAGAAAAGTGCTTGATGACTCCCAAGTGCAGGAGATCAATTGTAGTACCTTTCGATAAGTATTTGAGTGTCGAACCCACGAGGAGCTGAAGGTAAGCTATCTATTCTCTAAAGCCCTATAACCCTCTTATATGGATGTTTATGCAAAGCAATTAGTTTGACTAAAAGGAAATAACTAATTAAAAGCAAGTGACGTGGAGTGTGGTTTGTCTAGTAACTAGTGAAGCAAGTTTAAAATGCAAGTTTGTAAGCAAGTTTCACAAGTAGCAAGCAGCAAATATCTCAAGTATCTCAAGGGAGAAAGTGTTCTAGAAATAGTTGTTTTGTTCGTGTGGTTGTCACAATTAGTGAAGCACATGTTTTAGTCTTAGTTGTTTCTTCTAGGAAGGAGCCATGAATAGTTATAGTCAAGTAAATGATCTACAACCCCTTATGATGGATCATGTGGCCAAGTAAATGACTGCACACGATTGATTAAGACATAAAGTCCCACCATAGCCTTACGTTCTAAGGTCCCCTATATATATCCCCCAATAACTTAACTTTGTGGCTCGGTCTCAGGTTACTGTCACTCCCAAGTCACCACCACTCCATTATGCTACCGGTGATCACCTTACATACATTCCCCAACATATGCGTGCACTCATATATTGTACATAAAGACAATCATAGAAGATAACAAACTTGTATGCAACCAATCAACGAACTATTTCACCATTGCCAAGAACAACTCACTACTCAAACATAGACGGGGAGACACAATACATCAAGGGAATATAGTATTGCATCATACATCGTGTTTGCCAAGAGATTACAGTGGAGAGATGGAGCTGATCTTGCTGTAGATGTTGATGATGAACACGCCGGAGGAGGGGTGGAGCCCTCCGGGGGTGATCCCGGCGGCGTTTCCCCCCTCCGATCTTCTCTGACAGCAGCCTTCTGTCTCTCTGTTTCGTGGTTTCATCTCTCTGCGCCGCCTCCTTCTCGAAAAGGCGATGGGACCCTTTATATAGTCGTTTTTAGGTCACGAGACACTCGGGAGAAGAAAGATCGACGACATCGGAGCCACGGGGGCAAAAAGGGGGCCCCACACGCGGCCAAGGAATCTGGCCGCGTGGAGGGTCCTCTTTTCCACCTGGTTGGCATTTCGGCCATCTACTTTGGCCCATGGTCTTCGTCTCGAAAATTCTGAACCGTGCTCTTTGGCCTTGCCCTTTTTGGAGTCCCGAAGCTCCCGGAATGTCTGAAACACTAAAAATACGTTTTCTGGAAAAACAAGGTTAGAACCAAAAGAAGGGGGATTGTTCAGAAAATCCCCCAAATCATTATAAAACATGAATATAAGTTTATAATATGTATGAAAAACAAGTAATAACATGCAAAGTTCATGTATGCATTTTACATGCATCAGCTTGTAAAAAACCAATCCAACTGCTCAAGAAGGGGCTGGTCTTGCATATTGGACCAAGTAAAGGATCTACCTTTTAAAGGGAGTTCAATTAGTCCAAGGTGGCTAATAATTTCATTAAAAATGAAGATATCATTCATGTCAGCTCCAGGTTTATTTCTATTATCCACAGATCTTATAAAATTGAAATCTCCCACCAGTAACCAACTTTCATGAGGGGGAATTATCAAATCATGAAGCCATTGTACAAAGATGTCCCTGTCTAATCCACTGCAAGGGCCATAAACAGTGATCAAAGTCCAAGAGGAAAGATTGTGCTTAGAGGTAAAACACAATTTAATTGCAGACTTATAGAAATCAATCAACTCTCCATCAAATGTAGCACTGTTCCAAAGAACAATAATGCCACTAGAGGCTCCAACAGAGGGGGTGAAAACAAATTTATCAAACCTCTTAGGACAAAAAGATCTGATGAAGCTGTGATCAAAATCTTCACATTTTGTTTCTTGTAGACAAACAATAGCACACTGGCTTTCTTCAATTTTGTTGTAAACAAGTAGTCTTTTATTTTTGTCATTAAGTCCCCTGACATTCCAGTCCAGCACTTTCCAGTCCAATAATAAATAAGATGTATTATCCATTAAAAGAAGGGGAAAATGTCTCATGAATCATGTAACAGTACCAGACAGCTACAAAAACACTATGGAACACAGGAAAACAATGGAACAGGGGAGCAAGACTTGGATAATTCAGTGATATATCCTCAAAAGGGCCCAGATTCAATTGTGATATTACAAAATATAGCTCCCAAGAGAATTCCAAAGAGTACAAGAGAATCCAAGGACAGAAATCATTAAAACATAATAGGCTTCCTGTAAGGACCCTAGACCGGCAGTCTGAAACCCTCCGTATGCATACATTCACGATCCCAGAAAGATCAGTCGTGAACAACATACACAGTTGGCACACAGAAATACATCATCCATTACACGAATACATAAAGGTATTACAAAAAAGATCACATGATAAAGTTTAACGCAACTGCCACATGGGACAGGCAACTAAACAAACACAGCGGAAGACAATTAAAAACACAACGTAGTTGAGCCCAAGTCACGCCTTAACCTACAGGCTGCTGACCGGGAGACGAGCCTAATTCGCACAGTCGTCAACGTTCTCCTTTTAGTTGATCTCCTCCTGAGATTTGCTCCTCAAAGTCTGGCCAATAAAAATAACCAGGGGCGAAACCATAGTGAGTACATTTGAATGTACTCCGCAAGACATCCATCATGTCACTTACCAAACATGCAAATATGCTTATATGGTGGAATAGGTAGGCTATAAATAGGGTTCACTATCAATGGTGTTCATATATGATGACACCACAGTTGCAGTCAAGTTTATCTGTATCTTCGTTGAAGAAGATACTTCAGAAGAAAAATAATATAGTTCTATTTCTCTTGTAGGTATCACATGTACAAGAGGTTTTGTAAAGCTTGGTTAAAGAATATTTTCTCTTTGCAAAACTTCTTGGAATCAGTTTCCAGAATTCTTGCTTAGAGTAGAAAAGGTTTTCTTTGCAAAACATTTTGTTTTGTATAACAGCTTCTGGCTTTCCATCATCAACGATACCTCCACGGTATAAGTTTTCCTTCCTTTCCGAACTTCACAAGTTCAACACTTCCTTTCCAAAAATTCCCTTTTCAAAAGCTTCCTTTTTGAAAACATTGACACAATGCTAGCTACATGGCCATTCAACTGTCCGTATCCGAGGACGCGGCTTCTTCGAAAACGTTATACTCTGCAGAGGTGTACACATCCACCAGATCCAGTACACCTCCCATGAACAATCACGGACTGTAACAACAGTATGTAAACATCAGGTATCTGATCATAACCATCCACTATGTTCAAGCTAGAATATGTCCATCTCTCGGTTGAGTTTTACCACATCCCCGGCACCGAGCTAATCCCCGCCAAGCCAGGATGCCTCAACTGATGCGACCGGAGGGAAAATTAATCCCACACTTTATATGTCTCCACTGACGACATTCGGTTCGAGGGTACGACGCCCCTTATAGCAAGTGAGATAACACACACTAATAAGAACAAACTTCAAGTTAAGCCCCGTGCCCATGTTGGGGTAGGGTGGCAGTACGGTAAAGGTTGTCCGGCGAAGACTAGGTTATGTGTCATTTTTGAAAAACACCATTTTCTCAAAAATGACCACTTCCACATTCCTCCGGAGAACAAGGATCCGCCTTTTCTCCGGGTTTTTCCGTAAAGCCTTTGTTTTGTAGAATCACAATTTTAGGGTGTCCACTTAGGGACTAATATATTTGATGGTAATAAATACCATATGGTGGCTTATGGGCTTGGTATTACCAAGTTTAACTACTGGCATGATAGTAACCTATATACTAGTATAGTAGTAATAGCCACATCAAAAATAGTTTTGATAATCAAGTTTTTGTAAAACTTCAGAGGTAAAACATGCATGATAGGTAATGATAAGTATTGTATCAGCAAGCATCAGGATGGCTTGCCTGGTATCTCCTTGTGTCCCTAGTTTTGGAGTGACTGGAACTTGGAACAGAGCTTCACGACACTTCCTTCCTCTTCGTTTTTCTAACGTCGTAAAGAGAATAAAGGACACACATTCAGAACCAATCAAGGCAAGCAACCATACATAACAATACATACAGCAAGGAAACTAATAATAACCAATCACACAATTATTAATGAGGCAAACAATCAAACAAACACACTTGACAGAAATGCCTTTTAATAAGACAGCTTAAGGTTGGAGGAACATATCTCACAACCTTAATATCATGGACTCAGTGGGTGTGCCACTCTCATACCAAGATATTAATAAGCCCAAAATACACTTAGTTTCACCTGGGTGAGACTACGAAAAGTATATAAAACATGCACAAAAATAAGCATGGCAATGGGTCTATCAACCACACCACAAAAAGAATAAGGTAGCTACTCTGCTAAGCCTAAATTCACAACAAGAATAAATGAGACACATGATTTGCAAAAGTTACTTTTACAAATCAGTGAGCCTACTCAAGTGTAACAAGGTAATAGACTCATCACAAAACACACAATTTCTCATAGTGAGAACAATAGAAACAATGGCTAAAAAGGAGGAATCCTATAGACATGCTTCTACTCAGGGTTTGCTATGAAAGCAAGCATAATAAGTAAAGTACTAAAATGCAAACAAGGAACCATGTTATCATATTGGTAAATGAGAACATGTCCTCATGCAAGGATACACAAACTTGTACCAAACACAAGTTGGCAGGAAAAATAATTTAACACAAAAACTGCTAAGGAAACTAGTACTACTTAAACATGAAGAATCAATGGATGCATTTCAATCAAGTAATTGAAATACAACCAGAGGGTCCATGTCACAAAAACAGGAGTGAAAAACATCTATACTTTCTATAACAAAAATATCCCATTTAACAAAACAATGCATCAATTTGCAGGGCAACTCCTACATACTAGTGGTAATAAAAAGGGCATTACTAGAGGAATCAAACAACACTCCAAGAATGTATTTTTCCTAGCAAGCCACACATGATTATAACCACTTACAAACAGAAGTATACACATTTTCATTTAGCACTAAAAAATCCCAAAGCAAAAATACTAGGCACTCATTAGTTATGAAACTATATAAAAGAAACACATCTAGTGTGGGGGAAATAATGTTTCCACAAAAAATGCAATGACACCAGTGGGTGTTCCACTAGCATAACAAAGCATTAAGAGGTCACAGGGCCTCTGGTCATACTTGATAAAAATTAACAAAAAACTAAACTAGCATCTAGTGCATTAACCATACTAGTAGAAAATAATAGGATGCTAACATAAACAAGGTAATGCTACTCATGCTATTGTTTTCAAACAAGTGAAAAATCTAGGGGTCAAGTACTCATAATAACATCATCAAAATGCTACTGGTCCTATGAACACAACACAAAAATATGTGGCTACACAACCACAAATGATTATGTCAAAAATTCCACACATGAGGGAATTTTTCCATAACATTTTCATAGTCATGACAAAGCTACTCATGCTTTTCTACCAACTCAAGTGCAAGCTAGCAGAGGTGATAAATACACAATATAAGTACCAACATGGTACTGTATCCAATCAAAAATCCAAGTGCTTGCACATAAATTTAACACTCAAAAATTGCTATGCAAGATTTAACTAGAGAATAATCATATGCTATTAACAAAAATAATATTTATCCTCAAGTCCACACAATCTAACATGCTAAAATAGCTAAGTAACACTTAGAAAACAAGTTCACATAACTTGCACATGCTAGAAAACAATATTGCATCACAAAAATATATTCACAACAATTAATTACCTAAAATGCCAAAATGGCAGAAACAAGCAATTTAAAGATCTGTCCACCAAATTTTCTAGGATGCTCTAAAACTTAAACCCAGCTAGGTTTGTATAGACCTATACATGTACAAGACCATCCAATTGAGTTTGCACCAAAATTCATCTTTAATAATTTTATAAAAATCACCAAAGTGCTCTCTGGTGTTTTACCAAATTGCATGCCATTTCAAAATTATTACGAATTTGGAAGCAAGGTTAATTGCTCCTGTTAGGAAATTTCAAGGGTGCAATTGGATACACCTTAATTGGAGTTGTGAAATTAAAATGGTGCTCATTTTGGTGTTTCTGGTACCTGTTGCCAAATCATTTTTAGTTTCAAAAATATACATCCAAATGTAGATCTACAAGTTGTAGATGGTTTAGATTTTGTTTAGTTACCACTGTGAATTTTAGTTTGGTCAAATTCATCCCTTAGATAGGTTTTTAGAGCCAAAACTAAACATGTATCATTCTGTACAAATAAAAATGGAAAAAGATGCACAGATGGGCCAGATCCAGAGATGGGCCGGCCAGATCTGACTGCACCGCGGGCAGAGCCAGCCAACGCCGCTGACTCGCGGGCCAGCCGCCACGCGGGCAGCCACGCGGCAGATCTGTGGCCCCACGGGCCAGTTTGACTCCTCCCGCGCGGGGTCAGCGCGCGCTGCGTCAGCACGACGTCAACGCGACGTCATCGCCAGCGGGAGACGTCTCCGGCGAGCTCGAATCCGTTGCTGCCGTGCACCATTTTGCGAAACCAAGACATCTACGAGTTCCTCTCGACGTGGGCTACCAACTAGGGCCAACCTCGTTTCCAGGGAAAGGTCGGAGAGTGGCCGGCGACGAGGGCGTGCGGCGACCGGAAAGCGGCCACGGCTCGGCGTCGATTCGGAGGGAGAGGAGAGGGGAAAACGGTCGGCGGGGAGCGCCTACTTACCCTCGACGCACGGGAGGGCTCGGAGAAGGCAGAGGAGGAGTGAGTCGGCGGGAATGGCTCGTCGGAGCCCTCCGGACTCGGAGAGGAAACGAGGATGGCGCGGCCTCCACTCGTGCTCCCGCCACGATTCCTTCTGCAGGGAGGATCACCACTTCGAGGCGGAGGAGATGAGCCACTCGGTGGCCGGCGGCGAGGTCTGCAACTACCGATTCGACGGCGGCCATTTTCGGGCTAGGGTTTGGTTCGAGATATTTCTTGAGAGAGAGAGAGAGAAACTTCGAGGGGAGAGAGAGGGGACAGGTAGCAGCACATGGGAGGGCTTTTAAACACCTAGATTGCTTCCAATCGAAGCTATGGAGCATGGGCCTCCATGCCCTCTACTGGAGCTACAGGAAGAAGAAGGACACAATGACTCAGCTCACATTTTGGTCCCTGGTAAATTACAAAAAGGTCACTGTCCTCTCTGAAAAAGGTTGTTTTCACAAGGAAAACAAAGTCTAAAATTGAAACCCTTTTGCCCAAAATTCTTATTAGTTGAGGTGTACAACATATGTGAAAATTGGCTCAATTGAATAAGCTTTATAATTCAAAGTTGTTCAAATTTGAATTCTTACATAAATGGACATTGAATTTATTAACCTACTTAGGAGCTTCCAAAAATGATAATGTTTTGGCACACATTCCTTATTTGATGTGTTCCTTATGTGGTAGAAAATTCAAGTCATTTTGAGTTACTTCATAGAACAAACTTGTTCAAATTTCAAAAAGGTGATGTCTTGAAACCAGGGGTTTTTGGCAACTTAAACTCTTCACAAACTTGTTCCCTTTTGGTTTTCATCCTTATTTATGATATAGAGCATGTGGTATTTATTTCATGGCATTTTGAAAAAGCTTGTAGAACAAACTTGTTCAAAATTCCAATTGTTGCTGTGGAGAAAAATCATGTTTTCAGGACTTTAATGGATTCAAATTTTGGTATCCTCTTGTGTGTGTTCCTTATTTGATATAAGGAAGCAATGGTATTAATTTCAGACCATTTAAAGAAAGTTTCCAATAGTAACTTGTTTTAGTTTTCTGTTTCTGGAAATATTGGAAATTCTATTTAATAAAGCACTTGGCTTTTCTTTAGCAATGCTTTGCCAAAATATTTATATGACTAGAGATAACAAGTCAATGCTATCCAATACTTTTGTTTTTAAGCTTGCAAGGTTGGAAAAACATTTGATAAGATTTTGGTGAAGCATCTAAGAATGCCTCTTTTTCTGATAATCTTTTAGGGAAATTTATTTAGTGTTTCCTCTTTCTTAATTTAGGTCTTGGAATAATGTTCAACAAGTATGGGATTCATAAGATAGTTTTTGGAAAACTCTTTGATCAATGTTCACTTTAGAAAATATTGCCAAGGTCATTGGAACAATATGTTGAATATTTTTAGTTTACTGCTTTGCTATCTTTTTAAGTTTGCTTTCCATTTCTTAGCCATGTAAGTTTATATAAATAGTTTGTTTAGTTGCACTCAAAAAAATACAACCAAAGTTTAATTGTCAAGCAATTAGCAAAACAACTGTGTTATCATGTATTCCAAAATTGGGATGTGACAGGTCTTCCCCCCTTAAAAAGAATCTCGTCCCCGAGATTCGCAAGCGAGGACTAAGGGAGGGCCAACAAACACAATGTT
This sequence comes from Alopecurus myosuroides, assembly GCA_028641055.1. Taxonomy (NCBI): domain Eukaryota; kingdom Viridiplantae; phylum Streptophyta; class Magnoliopsida; order Poales; family Poaceae; genus Alopecurus; species Alopecurus myosuroides. The sequence goes on from CM054059.1 coordinate 341,994,391, forward strand.
AGTGTTGGAGTGCAGGTGCTTCCCCCCCTTTGACTTTTCTTGGGAGGCGGGGTACTCCCCTAAATTAGCAAATTCTTTTCACGAGAGTTGGGTGTCATACTCAAAACCTTAGATCCAAACACCCGTCTTTCAGAAAATCTCTAATTATCAATTCACTCAACCGCCAATTTTAAAATTTCTGATAACGTCAACTTTTACATGAGTTCCTAGCTATATCCCACATATTACATACCACATATGGAGTGGTGTACCACTCTCATAACAAGGTATATAAGAAGCTAAAAATATAGCTTGTGGGTGCAAAGGTTAGGTTGCTAAGGTAAAGTAAATAGACAGAACAAATACTCACGGCAGTGGGTGTTACTCCCCACAAGCAACTATCACTTAATGTGTTCATGATTTTAGTTGGATGTTTTAGTTTCATAAGACACTCTTAAGCACAATCATAACACAAATATAAACTCATGCTAAGGTAAAACATTTAACAAAATCCAATAAGAAAGCAAACAACACCACAGATGAATAGACTATTTATTCACTAGGTTATTGTTTACTAGAGGTTTTGGAATCCATCAATCATGAACAATTAGCAAACAACCAGTAGCTAAAAACCAATGAATCCAATCATAAAGATACTCTAAAACACCATCTTCACACAAGATAAAATTCCTATTACACAGGCATAACAAAAACAGGACTGCACAAATAACACACTAGTATGAAAAATCTACACCAGCATGCTATAAGAGATAATCATATCGTATAACCATAGAACATGCAAATAAATTATTCATGGCATGATAACAGAAGTAATAACTTCCTAAACATGCTATATCAACACATATACTCATAAAATAAAAAGAGGGTAATACTAGAGCAAAAATCACCATTTTTCTAGTGGTGAAACTAGTTTCGCTCTAGAGAAGCAAACAATGCTATCATGATGTTTAAACTTAAATAAGCAAGTCATGAATATAAATGTACCTAATAACAGTACACAAAACTTACTCATGTTAGTAAGCACAAACATCAAAACAATCCCATGATACAACTATTAAACATGCATAAATTAATTCTAGCAATTTATGTTTTTCTTAAACAATTACTAGCAAACAAGCAAGGTATAACTCACACGACCAGTAGCTATGCAATTAATGAAAAGTTATCTAAACATTTTCAAAAATCCATACACTCAATTTAAAATTATTCACAAACAATCTACAAATCAAGAGGAATTTATTTTATTTGCGAACAATTTAATTTTAGCACATGATAGTGAACGTTTCTTAACATGATACCCCTAAGGAATATTATGCTAACAAAAGGATCACACCTAAACATATTAGTATTTACTAATAAGAAACAAACTTCTCACTTGCATAGGTGAAAAGAAACAATTATATTTTCCATGGTGGAAAATAGAAATCAATCACATAGTGGAACATGCTATTTTCACACATGTGTATGGTTGGGGATTTTCATCCTCAAGCCAAAATGCAATGGGACCAGTGGGCTATGGCCTACTAATACCAAGGAAAAATAGGTACTAAGCCTCTGGTTACTCATGAAAAACTTTGCATACAAGATAAAAATATAAGGCTATTTAATCTAGTGAAACAATTCTAGTGCATACTGATAGCAATGCTTACACATGCTTTACTATTAAGAGAACATGCAAGCTATCATAGGTACAAGCATCAAAATAACAGTACCTAAATGGTACTTGACACAAAGAAAACATAGCACAAAATCTACTAAGAAAGTATACACAGATCTAGCTCTCACAATACTTCCAAATAATAAACTAGAAGGTAGCAAATGTTATTTCATTTTTATTCGAGTTTCCAATCATGCACACACTTTCTAGGGTAGATTTATTGTAAGAAAACAACATAATAACAAGTCCTAACAACTCCATATAAGTTAGGAAGCAAGATTGAATAAAACACAAATTCATTTCAAGCTTGTCCACTGTGAGGTCCTCATCTGCAATCTCCAAGGCCCTTCCAACTTGTTGTAGAACATCAATTGGAGTATGAGGAGTGACAGGAGCACTGTCTTCAGCTGGCCTAGCAGATCTTGGTTTCTTCCTGGGTTGTGGGTTGTCCTGCATTGCCACAAGCCTGAAGCCATTGTGTAATGCTGCTTGTCTAGTACTTCTTCTGACAGAGGTTTCCACAGAGGGGGTGTCGACCTTACTCTTCCTTCTTTTCCTTGATTTGAGCTCAGTTGTAGAAGGAGTAGAGCACTCAATGCTCTGATTGAGATCCTTTGGGAGAGGAACATAATTATCAGGATAGGTCTCAAAACAAAGTTTTCTAGCTGCTCTCTGAGCCTTGAAGAACCTTCTGTGAGCTGTAAAGTGAAAAACATTCCCTTTGAAAGGAATAGTGGCAGCAGTAATCAAAGAGAAAGGACTAGGAGAAAATTCATCAGGCCTGACAGTTGACATAAACTGTAATGGGACAAATTTTTTCAGAAGATTCTCCCATTGCATGGATGGGGGGAGATCAGGCCCATACATATGTGAATTTTGCTGCACCCTAGGCCAAGCAAAATTACCAGAAACATGCAATGGAGCATAAGCATTCTGGACCTGCATCATGTTGACAATAAGCACATTCTGATCAACAGAATTGTCAGAGTCTGAGCTGACTGTAGAGTTTGATTCATTCATAGGGAGGTGGTGGTCCCAACCCCCAACTTGCTCTGCCTCCAAATCCTGCTGCCGCATCTCATCATCATGATGTTGAATGGGAAACTCTGCCATTGGTGGTGGTAAATTCCATCCTTGTTCAGGGTACTGGGGCATCACAAAATTACCAAGGTCCTGCTGCAGGTTTCCAGGTAAAGGATGAGGATTTCCATCAAACAGCATCGGGTCCTCATCAGGGGGAAGGACTTCATCGAATTCAGCAGACAAAATGTAACAAGGAGCAGTCCATGATTCCCTCACTGCTCCCAAAGTGCTAAAATTCCCAAAGACAATATCCCGAGGCACCAGTTGAGGAGAAATAAAAGTAACAAAAATCATAGTCCTATCAAGGATACCATCGAGATGATGCCAATGGTGGAAACGTCCAAAAGGAGCCACTGCATTTGCTAAATCTTTGTCATTGCGCAAATCAAAAGGAACACCGAGAAGCATAATCCACCCAGTACGTGATCCAATAGCTGATTTGTGCAATTGCGTACGAATATCATGGTTGACAAAACGAACAAAGATATTCTCCTGAATTTCATAAGGTCCGTTATGTACTAGAGCAGATCGCGCAGTGCATCTTGAAAACACGAGTACCAAATAGACAAGGTTGTGCATCCTCAACAACACGCTGTAGAGTTTGCTCAATGTAATCACGAACCTGCAACCGCCAGAACTGCTCTTCCTCTGGCAACTGCTCTGGTTCAACAATGGCCACGCAGTAAACTTCATGAGCATGGGTGGGGGGACTGCAGGCGTGTAGAAGGTGCGGGCAAGTCTCGATGTCTCTCCATCAACGATTTGGAAACCCTGCGGCACCCACCTCGCCGGATTGACCTCGAAAGTAGCCATGGTTTTTGCTGGAGGAACCGAGGAGGGCTTGGTGGAGACAGGGGCAGGGGTTTGCCGACAGGTGGAGGTGGGCTTGTAAGGGAGAGGGGGTGGAATTCGGAACGTCCCCGACTGGCTCTTGAGTTCTCTCGGAGGGACACGAAGACAGTTTTTTAGGTACCCAAATAAGGGATGAATTCCTATTATTAATATAGTTTCTTTCAATGTGTCCATTGGAAAAGCATTTACGACACCTAATTTTATTAGAGAAATTATCTTTGTCGTGTTTCATAGAGAGGCATCTAGCACATTTCCAGAAACGATAAGCCATGTCATCAATAACTGATTTCAGACCTTGCTGACCCGTGTCCTCAGGAGGAGAATTATCAACTTGATCCAAGCTATCAGTGTCTGACAAGATATGAGCTGAGACTTGATTAGCATTGAAAGAACCAAAAGTGATATCCAAATTCTTGGTACTAGGATTTGAGTACCCTTTGCAAGCATCATAACTAATAGAATCCGAGAAAATCAATTTCTTGCTCACTGAGTTTGGTTATTTGAGACTAGACCTTGGAACAGGAAATTTTAAAGCATCCAAGCCAAGTTGGACTTTCTTTTTAGTTGGACTAACCAAAATCCACTCCTTGTTGCATTCCTCTTGCCAAAATTTAAATTCACTCTTCCAATGTGGTCCCCCTCTACCCCAAAGGTTGAAGGAGCATTTGAATTTAGCACATGAGAATTTCTTTAGCTTATAGATATGAAATCCAACCAGCCTATTGGAAACATTAAAAGAAAAAGTTCTATCATTAAGATGAGAAACTTTTAAACTGCCACAAAAACCACCAATTGTAGCCTCCAAAGCAATAGCAACAGAATCTTCTATTAGGCAAAAACATGCACGTGCAAAAGAGACCACCACAATAAAATGTCCAGAATAATAGGTTGGATGCACCATGGATGAAAAGAGATGATCAATCTCTCGAGAAAATTTGAAACCGTGCGAAAATCGAGCCCCATTGAGATGGAATCATAAACTGCCGAGGCACAATTATTCACGGTAGACGTGTCGGACGTGGAATCAACAGAAGAAGTACCATTAATTCCTTGATGGATTTCAGATCCAATTAAACCAGGTGGATTCGACTCATTGAATAATTACTTATCCATTAAGGCACCAATAGGCAGCTCATGCACCTGATCATTAGGGGAAATCAAGCAATTGCCAACTAGGGCAGTGTGATCCGGGAAGCGTACCTTAAACCTTCTCATCGAGGTTCACGTGTCTCCCAACCAAAGATGTACCCTTTACATCCTTGAGGGAGATCCAATCACGACTGTGCTCCTTGATCCATAGTTGAATGGATCCATCATACGACTTGACACGTCCCCGATCTAGATCTTTGAAGGTTGAATAGGTTACCTTCCAGATCCATGCAGGGGGAGGGTTGGCACCATAGGGTGAAGAGATGATGTAGGGTCTAATGGTGGGATCATAAGAGGGAGTTGGACGCCGGAGGAGGGAGATCGCTGCCGGCGGCTAGGTTAAGGTGGGAGGAAGTCGCCATCCCTTTGCCAACATCGGCCATGAGACCAAAAAATACATCTATGACCAAAAATTAGCATAAAGGAGTTTTAATACCTCGTTTATTACCACATCCTTCATCTTAGGATTTAAACGACGTTGATGCTCAACAACTGGCTTTGCATCAGGTTCAATATTAATAGCATGCTAACATATATTAGGAGAAATCCCCTTCAAATCATCAAGAGTATAACCAATAGCACCTCTGTGTTTCTTCAATATTCGCAATAATCTCTCTTCTTCTTTACCAGAAAGTTTAGAACTAATAATAATAGGATATATTTTCTTATGATCAATATGAGCATATTTAAGATTGTCAGGCAAAGGCTTTAAATCAAAAACAGGATCCTCCTTGGGTGGTAATGTGGTACCCAAGTCTTCCACCTGTAAATTATGTTTCAGCATCGCGGGCTGATGTAAGAATATCTCGTCAATTTCATTCCTTTCTTCCACAAAGACATCACTTTCGTGGTCTTCCATGTATTGCTGCAAAGGATTGTTAGGAGCAAGAGAAATAGCAGCCAATTGTTCAACTCTATAATTCTCATTAGGTAATTCAGCTTCATAAGGTGCTTTAGCAAATTTGGAGAAATTAAATTCATAAGACTCTCCATCAAACTTTGTAAGGATTTTCTCCTTTTTACAATCAATAACAGCACCACAAGTGTTTAAGAAAAGTCTACCAAATATAATAGGACAAGTATCACTAGCAGAAGTGCCTAGTACTAGAAAATCAGCAGGATATTTAGTTTTACCACATAAGACCTCCACATCTCTAATAATACCAATAGGAGAAATAGTTTCCCTATTAACAAGTTGAATAATCACATCAATGTCTTCAAGTTCACAAGAACCAATTTCATGCATGATTTCTTTATAAAGCTCATAAGGAATTGAACTAGAACTAGCACCAATATCACACAAACCATACTAGCAATGATCACCTATCCTAACAGAAAGCACATGAACACTAGGTTTCCTAGATTTACTAGGATGAGAGACAATATTAGAAGCATCTTCACAAAATATAATGTGTCCCTCTTCTACATTTTCAGAAACAAGGTCCTTTACTACTGCTACTATAGGTTCTATAGTTATTTGTTCCTCAGGTTCTACAGGTTTCCTTGCACTTTTATTAACCACACTAGTTAACATAGAATGTTCTTTTACCTTAGCACGGAAAGGCATTTTCTCAATATAAGGTTCAGGCACAATAGAATCAACAGTGTGAACTTCTATATCTCTAGCAGGATCACAATTAATAGTATCTTTATAAGGAGCATAGTACTTGTCCCATTCCTTTTTAGGAATATCAAAATAAGAAGCAAAATTCTTATATAAGTTTGCAACAACTTGAGAATCAAGACCATAAACAATACTAACATTATGAAAATCATCGGATGACATAAAAGTTTTAATGCATTCATAGTCATAATTTATAACTGACTTTCTACCTTTGTCATTCTCCCATCCTTCAGTGTTTTCTTGAACACGGTCAAGAAGATCCCATTTAGCTTCATCTTTCATTCGTGTAAATGATCCAGAACAAGAAGCATCCAATAAATCCTTATCATGAAGAGAAATCCTTGCATAGAAATTATTAATAACAATATTACTTGGGAGCTGATAAACGGGGCATTTGATAATTAGTAACTTCAATCTCCCCCATGCTTGGGCAATACTCTCTCCGTCATGAGGCCAAAAATTATATATATAATTCTGATCTCTATGAATTTCACTAGGAGGATAGAATTTAGAATAAAAGAGAGGTACAATTTCCTCTCATCCAATAGCTGGCTATTTTTCAGCAGTTTGAACCATTCAGCAGCTTGACCTGACAATGATATAGAGAATAATTTCCTCTTCACTTGGCTCATTGTAATACCTGCACACTTGAACAACTCGCATAATTCATGTAAAAAGAGCAAATGATCACCAGGATGGACAGTTCCATCACCTGAATAGGAGTTATCCCTAACATGTTTAACAATCTTTGTAGGTATTTTATAAGGATGTAACATCCCTACTTTTGTGTAATAAGAAAGGTGTTGTGTACATGGCATGCATGCATAAAAAATGGACCAAAAATTTGCATTTTAAAATTTAATGAGTGAATTATCAAAAATCACTTAATCTAGCTTCATACAATTTTTTTTACAAAGTTCTTCAAATTGAACCAACCATATGCTAGAAATGTGGCAAATTTGAAGAGCGTTCCAACATATATTTTTGTGCAATTTTTGCTTCACAAAAAGGCCCTCAAAACTAGCTTTTGGTTCTGTTTTTAAGTCCAGAAGGACCACTTGGTAATTTTCCAGAAAACCCAGGGGTTATCCGCGTCATCTTTTTCTTTTCCCTTTTCTTCTACGGCGCCGACCAGAAGGACGAGAAAAGGCGGCGAGCGCCACCTCCTGCTTCCTCTCCCTCGACGTGGACGCCTAGAAGACCTCGAGGAGGCATCTAGATCGAGCACTCACCCCGCAGAACCCCCCCGAGCTCCCTCTCTCTCTCCCTCTGTTCCCTCCTCCCGCGCCCGAGCCCACCTCACCGTCGATCCGCTGCCGCCCGGCGTTCCACCGCCTCCCCACCCTCCCCGAGTGGCTCTTTAGAACCGCGCCGTCCTCCTCCTTTACCTCGAGCAGGCACGGAGGCCGGGATGCCGTAGGCACGGAGAATCGACGCCTCCTTCTTCCCCTCCGGCCGTCGGGAAACCTCCACTGCGCCACCGTTTCCCTTCTTCCCCGGCCCCGCCGACCGCTCCGTTAGGCTCACGATGAGCTCCTCCCCATCCCAACCCCCTCCGTTGCCCTCCTCGCGGTCGGATTCGACGAAATCACCGGCGCCCGACGCCCTCCGCCTACGTTCATCGTCACCGGCTCGCCGCCGTTGCCCCCAGCAAACGAGACCACCCTCCCCAGGTTCCTCTCGATGAGAGGAATATAATGGGCCAAACGGCACGCCCGGGGGCGCCGTGGTTCGCCGCCGGCGTGCTCCTCTGCCACCGGCCGGCCACACCGTGACACCACGGTGACGTCACTGCGACGTCACCTGGCCACGTGTCCGCCCCGCTGTTTTTATTTTCTGTTTTTAAACTGAAACATGGGGCCCGCAGAAAAAATAGAAATAACAGAAATTAATTAAATTTTGTAAATTAAATAACTTTTAATTTATAACTCCAAAAATCATAAAAAATATATGCAAAATGTTCAGAAAAATCTGAGCTATCTGTTTATTCCATTTTCATCCATGTTTGTTAAATTTCAAAATGAGTTCATATTTGGAGTTTGAATTAAATTCATTTAAATATTGAAAATAAAGTTTTAATTTAATAAAATTAGAAAATTAAGTGTAATATACCAAAATGATCAGGGAAACAAATGCAACCTATCTATGAGGTTCCCAAAGTCAGTTGAGAAACTAAACCTGGTCTCAACCCTAAACTAGGGTTTTCTCCCCCTCCGGTGTTTATCGATCTCGGCATAGAATCCTAGCTTCTTGTTCTACCTTCCAAGTTTTAAATCAATTGCATTGTTTGAATCATGCATACATATTGTGCATTGCACGGTTAGAAAGTATTGATTGTTTGCCTTCTTTCCGGTGTTGCTCATTATCGGTAGACCGGGATCCGGAGGTTGATCCGGCCTTCTACGACAACCCCAGTTCCACCTTCGACGAGAAAGGCAAGGACAACCTCATGGCTCCACCCATGTTTTGAGTCTTTTCAACCTCTTACTCATGCATGCGATTCAACTTAGTTTTGAGTCTGTTAGAGTTAACCTATCCACTGCATGACCCCCTTATATGTCACCTTCATACCTGTTTACCCTCCTAGTATGACTAGGGTTGTTTGAGTAACGTAGAGCCTTGTGTGTTCAATGCTTAGACATGCTTAGTCTTATGATCTGCTTCATCCGGTTGATGAATGCTGTCAATGCGTGAATCTAGTATGAAAGGTGTTTATGCTTTGATATGGTTGTATGACATGATTAACATGGCATGGATGTTGAGGCCACTGTGGGTTGTGGTTTTTGTTTCATTCATGCCCCTAGGTGCGAGTTCTCTCCTTCGAAGCCAAGACTGAACGTGCAGCCACACGGGGGCCAATGAACCCCGCTCAACTAACTAACTTGTCTAGTCACTTCCCTAGGTCACGTAGATTGAAGTTTCCATTTGCGGGTGTGTCATAAAATGTTTTGGAGAAAAACTAGGGCATGACTGGGACCAGTGATGGACGTACACGGATCTTGTCCCGACTCACAAAACAGGTGCCGTCAGGAGGTGGCCAACTCCTTGTTGACGGGGTGGTCCTGTTTGGGTTGACTCATGGATAGGGCTAAGCAAGGTAAAGGCCATGGTCGACCACACTCCGCCGCGCTCCTAGAGAGGAGCGTTACTGCGTTGCGTTAAGAGTCGGTGGACACGTGTGGGTAAAGTGTACCCCCTGCAGGGATAAATCTCCTCGAGAAGCCGTGTCCACGGTTATGGACGACTTAGCAATGGATTTTGTGATCATAGACAACTCTAACGGAATGACTAAAACTTGTTGACAACGAATGAAGGATGCCTCCTCGACTACGTCGAGAGGGGTGATTCTTATAGTACAAGGTAGTCTGGGGTTGAGAAAGTACTGGTAGACAAAAGAACATGATAATATCAGTAGTTGAGTAGATTCCTCCTCTGGTTTAGAAAGGCTCTGTTACACGTGCTTCTTCTTCCTCAACTTCGGAAAACAAAGATGGCTTTACGCAAAAGAACTTAAAAGCCAAGTCTTGCTGAGTACCTTTTGTACTCAACCTTGCTTCGTTGTTGTTTTGTTTCAGACTTCGGCGATGCAGCTGAAGAAGGGTTCTACCTCGGTGTCGATGAGTAGTTAGGGGTTCTCAAGTGGCAGCCTGGTATCTGTAGTATGGGTTTGGCTACGTTGCTTATGTTTCGGACTCTTAGTCCTTTTGAAGTCTTGTTGTATAGCAACATATTTGCTTTCCCTACTTGTTGTAATGTTGGGTTGCTTGACCTATGTTGGTCGTGTAACCTCTGCGTGTAAAACTACTCTAGTATGAATTGTTTAATACAACTTTCATGTCTAGAGTGCTGCTTTGATCGATTGTTGGTTTCGAGCCTGTTGTTATACAGTTTTGGCTATGCCTGCATAGTTGTCAGAGTCGAGGGGTTGTGGAGCCGATGATCCATGCCGAGCCCGCCAGCCGATGTGATTCGGCCTGGGGCGAGGTAACCCCAGTAGCCCTCGATTGTTGTTGCTCTTTATGGACACATAGCAACTCTGTATAACTTTGGTCCCGTTCCTTCAGTTTCATCCGACTTGTGGACGCTTGGGTATGCATAATTGGTTATGACTAGCCTGGATACAAGGAGTAGTAGACTGGGGATCCGGACTACGTGCCGATGAATCCAGTCCGCCTGCCGTTGTTTGTTGCGGCCGGGGCTGGTAACCCTGAAGCCCTTGTGAGTCCATGGCTAGGAGCACATAACAGTATGTATATCTCTGGGTCCGGGGTCTGACAAGTCTTGGTATCAGAGCGGGACTGCCTGTAGGAAACCCTTGCCGTTGGTCGATGTTGAGTCTAGAACTTGTGAAAACTATTTTGAAAAGACAAAAGGGTTATGAAAACCTTCTTAGGATTCTTTTTACTCCTTACCTGGTATCGCTCTAACTCTGATTCACCGTACCTCATTTGTTTTAATGTGTGTTGTCTCCCATGTGTTATCTCAAAAGTTAGGAGTAAAACCATTGGGTGTTTTCTTCCGAGTACTTTGTTTCAGGTTGTTATAGTTCTAAGTCCAAATCATTTCTTCATGTCTTTTGACATCTTGCAAATGTGTTTGTTTCAGATGACCTCTGGACAGGTTGTTCGACACACTCTTTGCCTTGGAGTTCTAGGTTTTCCCTATCTTTTAGCCTCATCCTGTGCAAACCTAGGAGCCCCTTGGTACCCTGTGTACACTGTGTATGAGCAGTACCATGACTTCAATTAGTCCCAATACCTATGTGGTGTCCGTCTTCCACAGCTAGACGGTACCATCAATCCTGCCATGCACTACGCCGAGGGTCTTGGTTTCACTATTGAGATGGATGTGCAGGATGTTGCGCGGCACTGTCTCAACGTGCTTCGTTACTACTATCCATACCACGAGCATAGCTCTTTCCGTTATTGTCCTGGTTCTGAACCTACTCTTGAGGGGTGTTTCACCCATACCTTTGTTGATTCCTCCCAGGAGGAAGATCCTAGACATAGGTGCACTGCTGATCTTCTTGTTGCTTATGCTCGTCGTGAGCGTGAGCTTAGTGCAATAGTCAACACCCTTGCAGCTAGTCTCAGGACTGTGACAGACAGAGTGAGGCCATTCATTGAGAGTGGTCTTGTTCAGACCTCTGAGATAGAGCTTCCATCTGTACTTGTGCCTTCTTCGGTCGCGTCTTTAGATGTTGGAGGTGATGTTCCCCCTCACGGACGCATGAGGAGGCCTAGGATGGTGCGTGGTGTACCACAGTCTTTCCATGGACGACAAGAATTGTCTGTTCGTCGCTACTATGGTGCTTCGGATCCACTTCCTTTCGACTTTGGAGGATACTGAGACCATTCTCGGATCCAGCTAGAGTAATGTTTGCTTTCATGTACTCAAAACCCGAAGTTGTAGAAAAATAATGTATAGGAGCAGAACTTCGGTGATGTGTATCTACCGTACTTCCTTCAGTGTTGTATGTACTTGAGCTTGTATGCTTATACTGCCACTACGTATGGTTTGTACTTGGACTGGTTTCAATAAGCAGTTGTATGATGTTGTCTCCATGTTGATGAAATGATACACCTCATGTTCATTCGTTCTGCTCTACTACATTTCTGCATGTATCTTGATTCTGTTGAAACTATCACATGTCGATCCATTGTATTTTTTTCCATGTTATTCATGATTCTTCTTCCTTTTACTCAGGATGTCGGGTGGTACTCGTGGCCGTAACAATCCTACTCCTGAGCCAACACCTCCGCCGCCACCCTCAATGGCGCAGGTGATGCAGAACATCGAGAACAACCGTCTGAGGAACAAACATCTTCTGGAGCGTGTGGCCCAGAACACTGAACGCCGTGCTGTCGGCGTTGCACTTGTGGACTTCCTCAAGGCTCAGCCACCATACTTTGCTGAATCTACTGAGCCTCTCGATGCTGATGATTGGCTTCACACAATTTAGCGCAAGTTCCTTGCTCTCCGTGTCCAGGACCGTGACCGTGTGAACTTCGCTACCTACAAGCTTGAGGGTGCTGCTGGTGCTTGGTGGGAAGGCTTCTTGGCGTTGCAGGCGCCAGATCATGAGGTCACCTGGGCAGAGTTCCGAACTGCTTTCTGTGAGGCTTATATCCTGAAGGCAGTTATGGACGGTAAAAGAAAGGATTTCCTTGATCTTACCCAGGGCAGCATGGGCATTGAGGCCTACGGTCGTGTTTTCACCCGCCTGGCCTGCTATGCTCCTCGTGATATCACTAATGACGAGGACAAGCAGGAATTGTTCCGTAAGGGCCTGAACCCAACTGTTCGTTATGAGCTGTTTCCCTTCAAGTTCCAGAACTTTCAGGAACTGTACAATCAGGCCATCACTCTTGAGCGTGGCAAAAAGGAGATGGATACTTCTATGAAGAAGAGTGCTAGAGATTCCCGTGCATCACCTTCTGGTCAGAAGAGGAAGCGCCGTGTGTTCATCCCATACAACGCTGTTCCCAGGGCTCCGTTTTAGCCAAGGCCATCTGGATATGCTCCTCGTCCGCCTGCACCACCTGCTACATCAACCTATGGTGGTGGACAAGGTTCTCGCCCTCAAGTTGCCACTCCTCCCAGCAATGTCTGCTATCGCTGTGGTCAGCCTGGTCACTTCTCAAGGGAGTGCCCTTAGAATCGTGCTGGACGTGCAACTCCTCCTCCTAAAAAAAGGGCGAAGCCTGCTGGTGCCGGCCGTGGTCGTCTTAACTACGTGACTGTTGAAGATGCTCAAGAAGATCCAAGCGTCTTACTGGATACGATTTATGTCAACTCAATTTCGGCTTTAGCCTTATTTGACTCTGGAGCATCGCATACATTCATATCAGAAGGGTTTGCTAAAATGCATGGGATACCTTTTGAAAAGTTGTCAAAACCGTTGATGGTAAACTCCCCTGGTTGCAACTGGCAAACCACCATGGTTACGCCAGAACTCATTGTTGAAGTGGGATACTGGAAATTCCCCACAACCTTCATTGCACTAAGTCCACTGACCTTGATGTTATACTGGGCATGGACTGGCTCTCGAAATATGGAGCTAAGCTGGATTGTGCAACAAAATCCCTCACATTGAAACATCCTTTTGGAGTTTCTATCGAGTACTGGTCAGAGTTCACCATTCCGCCATCAGCACACACACAACTTTCTCCTGAACTGCAGCTATACTTCATGCAAGGTGAATACCCTCCGGAAATTCATGAGTTACCTGTAGTTAGTGATTTCCCTGATGTGTTTCCTGAAGAGTTACCTGGCATGCCACCTGACCGAAGTGTGGAGTTTGTCATCGAGTTAGTCCCTGGTACCGCTCCTATGTCTAAAAGACCTTATCGTATGGCCCCAGAGGAGTTGGTTGAACTGAAACGCCAAATAGAGGAGTTAGAAGAAAAAGGTTTCATCCAACCTAGCACATCTTCTTGGGGTTGTCCCATTATCTTTGTCAAGAAGCGGGATACCAATGTTCCACGTCTAGTTGTTCATTATCGGCCGTTGAATGCAGTGACCATAAAAACAAATACCCTCTTCCAAGAATCAACGACCTATTTGATCAGTTAGCTGGTGCAACTATTTTTTCCAAGATGGACCTGCGATCAGGATACCATCAAATAAAGATCAGAAAGGAGGACATTCCAAAAATGGCGTTTACTACTCGTTATGGTCTTTACGAGTACACCGTCATGTGTTTCGGTCTTACCAATGCTCCAGCTACCTTCATGAGGCTTATGAACTCGGTATTCATGGAGTATCTTGATAAGTTCGTCTTGGTCTACATCGACGACATCTTGGTCTATTCCAAAATCGAAGTTGAACATTCTGAACACCTGCGTTTGGTGTTGTCCAAACTCCGTGAACACAAGTTGTATGCCAAGTTCTCCAAGTGTGAGTTCTGGTTGAAAGAACTCGTCTATCTCGGACACGTGGTGTCTGCTGAAGGTGTTGCCGTCATGCCAGACAAGGTCCAAACCATTCTGGACTGGGAAACACCTAAGTCAGTCAAGGATGTTCGGAGTCTTCTCGGACTGACAGGTTATTACCGTCGTTTCATTGAGAACTTCTCCAAAATTGCTAAACCTATGACTGAACTTCTTAAGAAAGGAAAAAAGTTCGAGTGGTCAGAAAAGGCAGAGGAAAGTTTCCAAACTCTGAAAACCAAACTGACTACCGCTCCTGTGCTTGTTCTTCCTGATACGAGCAAGGACTTTGTCATCTTCTCTGATGCCTCTCAACAAGGACTCGGTTGTGTGTTAATGCAAGAAAGTCAGGTGGTGGCTTATGGTTCTCGTCAACTGAAACCGCATTAGCGCAATTATCCAACCCATGATCTTGAGCTAGAATCCGTGGTCCATGCGCTTAAGCAATGGCGTCATTATCTCCTTGGTAACCATTGTGAGTTATACTCAGATCATCAGAGTCTGAAATATCTGTTTACCCAATCGGATCTGAACCTCAGACAGAGAAGATGGTTGGAGGTAATCAAGGACTTTGACTTGGGTCTCAACTATCAACCCGACAAAGCAAATGTCGTCACTGACGCGCTAAGTCGGAAGTCTTATTGCAACAACTTGATGATACAATAGGCCCAACCTTCTCTTCATGAGGAGTTCTCCAAACTCAACCTTGAAATCGTTCCTTCTGGTTATTTGGCAAACCTTGAGGTAAAACCTTCCCTTGAGGACCAGATCAAGAAAGCTCAAAAGCGGGATCTGGGAATTGCCAACGTTAAGAATAACATTGCTAGCAGAGCAGCTAAATGTTTCTCCGTCGATGATCAAGGTACCGTTTATTTTGGCAACCGTCTGGTTGTACCGAAGATGCGGAATCTGAGAAAGCTAATTCTTGAGGAGGCTCATGACACACCTCTTTCTATTCATCCTGGTAGCACCAAAATGTATCAAGATCTATGTCAAAGGTTCTGGTGGCCCCGAATGAAGCGAGAAATCGCTCAGTATGTTGCTGAATGTGACGTCTATCGTCGTGTGAAAGCAGAACATCAAAGACCAGCCGATGTTCTTCAACCCCTACCTATTCCTGAATGGAAGTGGGATGAAGTGGGTATGGATTTCATCACCGGTCTCCCAAAAACAAAGAAAGGCCATAATGCTATCTGGGTGGTGGTTGACCCCCTATCCAAAGTTACTCACTTCCTTCCTATCCGAGAAGATATCACCTCTATCCAGCTGGCGGATCTGTATGTATCTAGAATAGTCAGCCTTCATGGTGTTCCAAAGAGGACCATCTCTGATCGTGCAAGTCTGTTCACCTCCAAATTCTAGGCAAGTTTCCATCAAGCTATGGGAACCCATCTATCTTTCAGCACTGCTTTCCATCCACAAACCGGTGGCCAAACTGAGAGAGTTAACCAGATTCGTGAGGACATGCTCCGAGCGTGTGTTATATCGTTCGGTAAGGATTGGGAGAAGTTCCTTCCATTTGCCGAGTTCACCTATAACAACAGCTATCAGTCTATCTTGGGGAAGGCTCCTTTTGAAGTTCTATATGGCCGTAAATGCCGAAATCCGCTGAATTGGTCTGAAACCGGTGAAAGATCATTCTTTAGTCCGGATGTAATCAAGGAAGCGGAAGGAATCGTTCGCATCATTCGTGAATGACTGAAAACAACTCAGTCTCGCCAGAAGAGTTATGATGACCATCGTCACCAGGATGTTCATTATGAAATTGGCGAGAAAGCTTATTTTCGAGTCACACCCTTTAAAGGTGGAAAACGATTCAGAATCAAAGGCAAACTGGCTCCTCGTTACATCGGTCCTTTCCCTTTCATTGGAAAACGAGGTCAAGTTTCATACCAGCTGCAGTTGCCTCCAGGATTTCCGGATGTCCATGATGTATTCCATGTCTCCCAACTCAAATGTTGCTTCAAAGACCCCGTCCGTGGTGTGGACCACGAGACTATCAAGCTCAAGGATGATCTCTCTTACAAAGAGGTTCCTGTCCGTATTCTCGATGAGGCCGAACGAAGAACTCGCTGTCAAACCATCAAGATCCTCAAAGTTCAATGGTCACATCATTTCGAGAACGAAGCAACCTAGGAACGAGAAGATCGTTTGCGATCTAAGTACCCCGACTTCTTTTCTAAAACCTAGGAATCTCGGGACGAGATTCTTGTAAGGGGGGTAGACTTGTAACATCCCTACTTTTGTGTAATAAAGAAAGGAGTTGTGTACATGGCATGCATGCATGAAAAATGGACAAAAAAATTGCATTTTAAAATTTAATCAGTGAATTATCAAAAATCACTTAATCTAGCTTCACACAAAATTGTTTTACAAAGTTCTTCAAAGTGAACCAACCATATGCTAGAAATGTGGCAAATTTGAAGAGCTTTCCAACAAATATTTTTGTGCAATTTTTGCTTCACCAAAAGGCCCTCAAAACTAGCTTTTGGTTCTGTTTTTAAGTCCAGAAGAACCTCTTGGTAATTTTCCAGAAACTCCAGGGGTTATCCGTGTCATCCTTTTCTTTTCCCTTTTCTTCTATGGCGCCGGCCAGAAGGACGAGAAAAGGCGGCGAGCGCCACCTCCTGCTTCCTCTCCGTCGACGTGGACGCCTAGAAGACCTCGAGGAGGCGTCTAGATCGAGCACTCACCCCGCAGAACCCCTCGAGCTCCCTCTCTCTCTCCCTATGTTCCTCCCTCCCGCGCTCGAACCCACCTCACTGTCGATCCGCCGCCGCGGGCGTTCAACCGCCTCCCCGCCCTCCCCGAGTGGCTCTTTAGAACCGCACCGTCCTCCTCCTTTAACTCGAGCTAGCACGGAGGCCGGGATGCCGTAGGAGCGGAGAATCGACGCCTCCTTCTTCCCCTCCGGCCGCCGGGAAACCTCCACCGCGCCACTGTTTCCCTTCTTCCCCGGCCTCGCCGACCGCTCCGTTAGGCTCACGGTGAGCTCCTCCCCCTCCCAATCCCCTCCGTTGCCCTCATCGCGGTCGGATTCGACGAATTCACCGGATCCCGCCGCCCTCCGCCGCCGTTCATCGTCGCCGGCTCGCCGCCGTTGCCCCCAGCAAACGAGACCACCCTCCCCGGGTTCCTCTCGATGAGAGGAATCTAATGGGCCAAATGGCACGCCTGGGGGCACCGTGGTTCCCCGCCGGCGTGCTCCTCTGCCACCGGCCGGCCACACCGTGACGCCACGGTGACGTCACTGCGACGTCACCTGGCCACATGTCCGCCCCGCTGTTTTTCTTTTCTGTTTTTAAACTGAAACGTGGGGCCCGCAGAAAAATAGAAATAACAAAAATTAATTAAATTTTGTAAATTAAATAACTTTTAATTTATAACTTCAAAAATCATAAAAAAATATGCAAAATGTTGAGAATAATCTGAGTTATCTGTTTATACCATTTTCATCCATGTTTGTTAAATTTAAAAATGAGGTCATATTTGGAGTTTGAATTAAATTCATTTAAATATTGAAAATAAAGTTTTAATTCAATAAAATTAGAAAATTAAGTGTAATATACCAAAATGATCAGGGAAACAAATGCAACCTATCTATGAGGTTCCCAAAGTCAGTTGAGTAACTAAACCTGGTCACAACTCTAAACTAGGGTTTTCTCCCCCTCCGGTGTTTATCGACCTCGGCGTAGAATCCTAGCTTCTTGTTCTACCTTCCAAGTTTTAAATCAATTGCATTGTTTTAATCATGCATACATATTGTGCATTGCACAGTTAGAAAGTATTGATTGTTTGCCTTCTTTCTGGTGTTGCTCGTTATCGATAGACCGGGATCCGGAGGTTGATCCGACCTTCTACGACAACCCCAGTTCCACCTTCGATGAGCAAGGCAAGCACAACCTCATGGATCCACCCATGTTTTGAGTCTTTTCAACCTATTACTCATGCATGCGATTCAACTTACTTTTGAGTCTGTTAGAGTTAACCTATCCACTGCATGACCCTCTTATATGTCACCTTCATACTTGTTTACCCTCCTAGTATGACCAGGGTTGTTTGAGTAACGTAGAGCCTTGTGTGTTCAATGCTTAGACATGCTTAGTCTTATGATCTGCTTCATCCGGTTGATGAATGTTGTCAATGTGTGAATCTAGTATGAAAGGTGTTTATGCTTTGATGTGGTTGTATGACATGATTAACATGGCATGGATGTTGAGGCCACTTTGGGTTGTGGTTTTTGTTTTGTTCATGCCCTAGGTGCGAGTTCTCGCCTTCGAATCCAAGACTGAACATGCAGCCACACGCGGGCAAATGAACCCCGCTCGGCTAACTAACTTGTCTAGTCACTTCCATGGGTCACGTAGATTGAAGTTTCCATTTGCGGGGGTGTCATAAAATGTTTTGGAGAAAAACTAGGGCGTGACCGGGACCAGTGATGGACGTACACGGATCTTGTCCCGACTCACAGAATAGGTGCCGTCAGGAGGTGGCCAACTCCCTGTTGACGGGGTGGCCCTGTTTGGGTTGACTCATGGATAGGGCTAAGCAAGGTAAAGGCCGTGGTCGACCACACTCTGCCGCGCTCTTAGAGAGGAGCGTTACTGCGTGGCGTTAAGAGTCGTTTGAAACGTGTGGGTAAAGTGTACCCCCTGCAGGGATAAATCTCCTCGAGAAGCCATGTCCACGGTTATGGACGACTCGGCAACGGATTCTGTGATCATAGACAACTCTAACGAAATGACTAAAACTTGTTGACAACGAATGAAGGATGCCTCCTCGACTACGTCGAGAGGGGTGATTCTTATAGTACAAGGTAGTCTGGGGTTGAGAAAGTACTGGTGGACAAAAGAACATGATAATCTCAGTAGTTGAGTAGATTCCTCCTCTGTTTTAGAAATGTTGTATTACACGTGCTTATTCTTCCTCAACTTAAGAAAACAAAGATGGCTTTACGCAAAAGAACTTAAAAGCCAAGTCTTGCCGAGTACCTTTTGTACTCAACCTTGCTTCGTTGTTGTTTTGTTTCAGACTTCGGCGATGCAACTGAAGAAGGGTTCTACCTCGACGTCGATGAGTAGTTAGGGGTTCCCAGGTGGCAGCTTGGTATCTGTAGTATGGGTTTGGCTACGTTGCTTATGTTTTGGACTCTTATTCCTTTTGCAATCTTGTTGTATAGCAACATATTTGCTTTCGCTGCTTGTTGTAATGTTGGGTTGCTTGACCTATGTTGGTCGTGTAACCTCTGCGTGTAAAACTACTCTAGTATGACTTGTTTGATACAACTTTCATGTCTAGAGTGTTGCTTTGATCGATTGTTGGTTTCTAGCCCTTTGTTATACAGTTTTGGCTATGCCTGCATAGTTGTCGCAGTTGAGGGGTTGTGGAGCCGATGATCCATGCCGAGCCCGCCTGCCGATGTCATTCCGCCTGGGGCGAGGTAACACCAGTAACCCTCGATTGCTGTTGCTCTTTCTGGACACATAGCAACTCTGTATAACTTTGGTCCCATTCCTTCAGTTTCATCCGACTCGTGGATTCTTGGGTATGCATAATTGGTTATGACTAGCCTGGATACAAGGAGTAGTAGACTGGGGATCCCGACTACGTGCCGATGAATCCAGTCTGTCTGCCGTTGTTTGTTGCGTCCGGGGCTGGTAACCCTGAAGCCCTTGTGAGTCCATGGCTAGGAGCACATAACAGTATGTATATCTCTGGGTCCGGGGTCTGATAAAGGATCCAAATCATCAGGAGGTGGGTCACTTACTACCCGAGCAGTGGTAGCAGTGCCTGCAAATAAGGACGCAAAAGCAGACCCAAACATAGTGTGATAAAGCAGTAGACAGTAACAAAAACATCACTTACAACAGAAGCTTCCTTTATCAATTCCACTTCCCAATAGCGCTTCACTCCCCGGAAAAGGCGCCAGAAAATGGTCTTGATGACCCACAAGTATAGGGGGGTGTATCGTAGTACTTTCGATAAATAAGAGTGTCGAACCCAACAAGGAGCAGAAGATGTTGACAAGCAGTTTCGATGAAGGAATAACTGTAAATACTGGAAAATAGATTTGTAGGGGATTTTGATATTGTAGATAAATAAAGTGCGAGTAAATAAAATGCAGTAGTAATAATTGAAGCAAGTGGCCCAATCCTTTCTTCAGCAAAGGATAAGCCGGTAGGTTTACTTATGATTAACAAACGTTCTCGAGGACACACGGGAGGTTTCTGTCAAGTGCTTTTGTTCCATGCAACTGAATAATGTTAGGTGTTTTGATAAGTGTTGTGTGGGTGAACCTATGATAATGTACCGTCCCATCCAAGACTAATACATACTTGTGATTATACCTCTTGCAAGCATCCGCAACTACAATAAAGTAATTAAGAAATAAATCTAACCACAACTTTAAACTCCGGGATCCTACGCTCCCTCGTGTAATGGTTTCCTAACGGGGGTTTAGGTTTCTGTCACTTCGGCAACCCCACAATTAGTAGGCAAATACACGATGCATCCCCCTAGGCCCATAAATGGTGAAGTATCATGTAGTCGACGTTCAGAGGACACCACTAGGAGAATAACACAACAACTTAAATATCAAATATTAAATATTATTCAACATTACTTCACTACTAACAACTTGACTTCTCCCATGTCCTCAAGAACCACACGAACTACTCACAAGACATCATATAGATCATAATCAGAGATGATATAATGGATGATAACAATCTGGTCATAAAGTGCAAACACCGATAAATCTCGCAAGCATCAACTACTAGCAAGTAATCCACACCGGGAGAGAGATCTAATACAAAACAACGATAGAGGCCCCTAACTGTTAAAGCGGGATGACGGTGGATGATGAGGGTGATGGTGCTGGTGGTGATGACGATGATGATGACGATCTTGATAATGCCCAGAGTGATGACGGTGACGATGGCATTGATTTCCCCTCTCCGGAGAGGAATTTCCCCGGCAGATTTATCCCTACCAGAGAGCTTTTCCATCTGGGGTGTTTTCCGCCCCGAGGCGGCGGCGGAATAATTCTTCAATGATGGAATGAGGCTTAGGGTTCCCTCGGGGCCAAGCACGCAAAAAATACCCCCTAGAGGTGGGCCAGGGTGGCCACACCCCTATGTGGCGCGGCCAAGGGGGAGCCACCCCATGGTGTGGTCCCTGGCGGCCCCCTCTGGCTCTCCTTCTGGCTGGGTTCCTCCTCTGAACTTTTAGGACACCCCCGGTGTCCCCCTTCTTCTTATGATCTTCTGAAATATGGTATCTCGACGGTGCTTTTTTCCATCAGATTTCTAGTCCCGGTGTTTATTCTCCAAAAATTATAAAACATGCAAAATAAAGATAAAATAACATAAGTGATGCATCATAACATGAAATATATCGATGAATAACAGAAAATTATGATATAAAATAGTGATGCAAAATGGACGTATCAGTTCCCAACACGTAGCATCAGTCTTCGAGGGTATGTTTTCTTAAAACTCTCTTTCTCCCCATTGCACTTCATCTCCTAGATTAGATCTTGGCCCTTCAGGTATCTCTCGCTTAGGAAATTTTTTGTTTTCTATGCAACGATCCCTTCACTAGGAGCGTTGCTGGATGATGGAGGGTGGTTGTGACAGAGCAGGGCGGTTGCAGAAGCTGCTATGGCGCCGGAGCTCACCGTCCCTGCGTCGGTGGCCAGAGCTGATGTCGTGCACGACGGCGATGATCCTGCAAGGAAATGGCCACACCTCCGTGTCACGGAGCTGTGTCAGAGCATGAGAAAGACGGAGATAAAGAAATGGCAGCGAGGGAATGCGGGCAACAAGCTCCACCTCTTTTCTCTCTCTGTCGTTCTCCGGCGAGTTTTCTCGCGCGGTAGGTTTACAGCGAGGATGAGGAGAGTTGGGCGCTCTCGAAGTCAGAGAGATGGGCGAGAATGAGGTGATGTCATGATGAGAAACCGAGGCGATGTTTATGTAGCGAGCTCATCAGGTGGACGTGGAGAGATGCCAGGAGACGACGGCCACGTGCTCATGCATGTCGAGCTCGCCGAGAGTGCGCACAAGGTGCCAATGCCACGGGGAGAAGAGGACAACGGCGGCCGAGACACGGTCTATGCTCGGGTAGCTGACAGCAAGACCCCACTCTCACCTCACCATGGCATCATCCTAGCTTCCTCCTGGTCCATGTTCGAGTGATAAAATGCCAAGGTTTTGAAGAGTGTAACTTGGTGAGTGCAAATGACATGGTCGTCTTCCTCAATTTGAACCAGAGACATGAATTTGAGTGAGTTTAAAAACTGTCACTCGAACAGATTCAGAAAGTTCAGTTAAAATGACTTAGCAAATTATCCCAAGTCCCGAGTTTCTGTTAAAAAAACAATTAGTTTTGACTAGAAAGAATTATCAAATGGATTCCAAATTTGAAATTTCAAATCTGAGATTGTAGATCATGCCATCTACTTTCATAAACCCATTTTTAATAACTTTTAGAAAATGACAAAGGTAGTGATAACAAGAGATAAAAAGGACATGTTTTCTATTTTCCTATTTTTCTGTTTTATCAACAGGGCAAGAAAACTAAGTTGAAAACAGGGTTTAGGCCATCCCAAAAATTATCTGCAGGGTATGGATGACTATTCAATACCACAAGGTTGGATGGCATCCAAAAATAACAAGGATTGGAATTGGATAACATAAAAATTGGATTGGTTCAAAAGTGAAAGAAATAACAGAAATAAAGAGAAAGACTTAGTCATTTTTCTTAGGAAAATTTCCATGGAATAAAATCTTGACTAAGATTACTTGATAAGAACATGATAGATTTGATAAAAGGACAATGAAACAATACATATAACAACATTGCCAAGTCTCATATTGGATTTTCATTAGAGATTACACAGGGACAAAATATCCAGATGATTACAAGATCAACAGAAAACTTTTTGTTGGTCCCAAATTTTGTGGTTTCTCTCTTTACAACATGTTACTCCAAAATAAGGATGTGACAGCTACCATATTTAATTCTACCTACAACTCCACATATTTCTACGCCGTGCATTGTGTCTCACCCGGTAATCGCGTTATCCAATCTTTGGAGTGGTGATACTCCTGGTTGTCGTGACGCCCTCATGCATGGTAAGGAACTTGTAAGTTTTATATTTGCTTGAAGGATTATGAGACTTGCCACCAAATTCTAGTAGTAATAGTAATATGTACTTGTGATTTTTCTTGTTTTCTACAAATCATGGTAGGATCGGGAGCTCGAAGATCTTGGGCTTCGTCTCTAGTTGGAGATGAACCGACACCTACAACACGTGAACAACCATCACATGAGGTACAAACGCGTACCCAATCACATGATCATGTTACTATTTCTATGCCATCATTTGAGGATCACTATAAACCCGATTTATATATTGAATGGGAATTTGATATAAATGATATACTTGTTTACCATAATTTTTCTGAGCATAAGAAATCAACATTTGCAATTGGTACATTCACGAGTGATGCTTCTATTTGGTGGAATGAATATTGTCATTTATATCCCGATTATATACCTACTACTTGGCAAGACCTGAAATTTGCTATGCGATATAAATTTGTTGCATCGTATTATACTCGTGACATGATTAAGAAATTGAAAAATTTAGAACAAGGTAATAACATTATAGAGTATTATTATGGTACTTTAGAAACTATCTTGTTGCACTAGTTTTTAAAAGAAAGCGAATAATATTTTATAAATAGATTTTGGAGAGGGTTAAACCATGATATTCAGGAATTATTACTGCATGAAGAAGAGATATATTCTGTAGACCATTTGTTTTGTCTTGCTTGTAAAGCTGAACAGTAAATAGGAATGCGTGCCAACAAGAACGATAAGTGTTCAATGGAATTACTATCGTCAACAACAAACGAGGTTAACCCCTCAACCGCTGTACCTACCATGCCAGCCACCCAAGCATTTGTGGAGTTCACACCACCACAAGCTCGGGATGTGTCTCCATCGACAGTACCTACATCATCTCAGTAGGACATATACGGTAATAATAACGGTAATGATTATGTTCCTCCGCATGACCTGTATATATGCAACGATGATATGGATACATCATATGTTGAGTTGCCTATTGTCTTGGTCACATCGCCTGTTTTAGAGGACAATGTTACTGGTTTAAACATATCATATGGTCAACCAATTGAGATGTCTAATGGTCTAACTACACCTATTGTTGAACTTAATTCATCCAATTTATATGAATGTACTAGGTGAAATAATTGTTACTACACATAAACCATGTGACTTGATAGTTAAATCTGACTTGGATCATATAATATCTACTATAAAAAGGCTTAACGACGTTCATACGTCAAGGGAAAAAAAGGTTGTACGCCCAGGATAGAGGCCGCTAAAAAAAAGGGAATAACTATTGCTAAAAAAAGTTGTACCCGCAGGATAGCAATTGCTCAAAAAAACGTCCAGCCTCAAAGAAACGTAAGGAATTCAATTGCTCAAAAAACCTTCCCAATCCCTTCAAATCTTTACCTAATAATAAAGAGAGGAAGGTTTCTTCCGATCCAACATGGTATTTTACCGTTTTGCCCTTCCACCAAATCCCATATTACAGCAAGATGCCACCATACCGGTTCGTGGGTAGAAATTACACAGATTGACACGAACAACGTAAACCTATCAACGCACAGGAGCACCTCTCTCTTCCTT
Organism: Alopecurus myosuroides; assembly: GCA_028641055.1. Lineage (NCBI taxonomy): Eukaryota > Viridiplantae > Streptophyta > Magnoliopsida > Poales > Poaceae > Alopecurus > Alopecurus myosuroides. The sequence goes on from CM054059.1 coordinate 342,019,415, forward strand.
TGGTCCACGTCTTTCTCTTCCCCGTGTGCTAGCTACAGCCGACCATGTCCTGCAGCGTCCCAACTCGTCAAGTGTTGTGTACAGAAGCTGAAGCTCGTCAAGGTTGCCCTGCGGTGTTCCTCCATGGTTGCGCAAGGCCAGCTCGTCAAGGTCGTGGGCGGCTCGATGTGGCCGACGTGCGCTGCCGTCGCCATGGCTGCACAGAGCTGCGGCGTCGCGACTTTCTGTGGGTTTCGCTTGTGCTGCCGTCACCAGGGTCGCGTCCCGCAACTCGCCAAGGTCGCCCTGCGGCGTCCCGTTCTCCCTCCATGGCTGGGTAGAGCTGTGGCATCGCGCGTTTCCGTGGGTTTGGTTTCTGCTGCCGCTGCCATGGCCGCGTCCTTATGGGCCTCTCTAGATGGAGAATACGGCGTCAAGATGTGGTGCAGGGACAAGACCAGGCGGGGACGGCGGCCAGACGCAGTCCGTGGAGATCGATCAAGCCCCGGAGGACCACTTTCCTGGAGATCTGATGCGAGGATCCTGTCCCGGATTGATGAATGACGGCCAGCTTGAGGCCCCGACGGCTTCCACCGTCTGTCGCACTAGGTCGGGGCACCGGCAGCCTTCACCCGAGCATCGCCCTGGCTCTGTTTTCCAGCGGCTTCCCCCTCGTCAGAGGGGAGCTCTATGCCAGATCCGCCACCGCTGGTTTCAATAGAAGCCGAGAGCTAGGCAGCAGGCTGCTGCTGGTCCGCAGCAGACAATACGGTGGGATGAGCTACAACGTGTTCGACACCGCGAATATAGGCGACACCGGCGGACGGTAGTCCGAGGTGGCGGGCTTGGCGCGACGAGGCGATGTATGTCGGCGGCACTGTTCGACGGTCCTGCAGACGGCAGCATGCGAGGGAACCACATCTGGTTCGCCGGCGAGACGCTTGTGCTTGGGGACCGGCTACATGCCTACAACCCAGCCAGCTTGGGCGTCTACGACATGAGCAGCATTGCAGCAAGCCAATCTTTGACATCAGTCCTTCGTGCGGTTCATTCGTCCAGGACTGCATGCATTCCCACTGGGTCATGGCTCTTTCCGTCCACTGCTGATCAGTAAGCATATGTATATTTGCTGTAGTGGTTATATTTGAAAATTAGCATGTAATGGATGCCTTGTTGCATCTCGAGTCTTCTTTGCCGGTTCCTGTACGGCAGTTCATATTCACAAGGTACACTATGCCTAATTGAGTGTTTGAACCAATTAGATTATAAGCTTATAGCTTAATTGTCTGTACTGTTGCAACTGAATGTATGCAAAATATAGGAATCATGGATCATGACTATTCTACCGTGTCTAGATTTCATGGACCTTATGGGTTTATGTTTTTTCTGCCTGCTTGAGGGATCAAGGAATTAGAAGTTTTTCTCTGTTTGACGTGATCTAGGAAGTAGGATTTGTCTCCCTAAACATGAGAAATATGTACTTCTTTTGCGTACTTCAAATAATTCGTATGCACACGTCACTAGAAATTGGGATGGTTAATTAAGAGCCCACTTGAATATGAGAAATTCTTTCAAATTGACTCTCTCGTTGTTCCATGGAAAGAAATGGCACAAGGAAGTCAATCACATTGCTTATGGTAGAAGGTTCATGAGGTTTTTTTTGTAATTGATTTTTAGAAAAACCTAAACAAAACAATCTGTTAAAAAGATAATGATACAATAAATAAGATGAGCTGATATGTCGGATCGATGTGTAATGTTGCGGGTCGTTTCTTGTCTGCGCCAGCAGTTTCTTCGTCCGCGACAAATAACCTGACCGGAACAAAAGCTAGATAAATTGAAGCGCTTTAGAAAGATAAGTTATTACTATTTCATAGCTGAGTTGCAAGTTCTCGTTCAAAGCAAAAAATCTTGGCGTTCCGCGCATGCTTGATATCGTTGTCAATATTCCGAGTATTAGAATTTTTACCTACTATTTCAGAATATATCCAATGCAATCGATTGCAAATATTTCAGAAAATAAGAATCAAGCAAGACATGAACATTATAGAGCTGGACGAGATAGTTGATGGTCCAGCAAAATGAAGAGACTAATGTTGGTCTAAGAGCAATCATATTTCGTCGATGGGGCTCCTGATTGGCCTCCAACGGACTAAAAGAGAAGCCATAATATACTTGGTCTCCGGCTGGAGGCACGCCTCTTCGAGGTGCAGCGCTCGACAAGGCTATTGGAGGGTGAGGGATTGTCGCCATATGGTGTTGGTGCTGGGGCAATAAAAGGAGCATGTTTCAGTGGTCTAACTCATTCCTAAGGCGAGTCGGAAGCACAAGTCATAAAATAAGAACGGTTAGAATTAGTCTGTTTATATTTTTTGGATTTTCTGTTGCAACGCACGGGCATTGTGCTAGTCCAAAAAAAAAGAAAAAGGATCATCGGTTTAGCCTCTCCTGTGTAACAGGAATTCCACGTCGATCTTGTTTGTCGAAGAGACAATATCCACCTCGATGAAAACCCCGATATATACATGCCCTACCCACCACCATCGATCGAACAAGCTATAAGAATCGATGAAGCGTATGCCGCCGGCTCGAGAGCGATCATGAGGAGGAAGACAACGATGGAGAAGTTGGAGGACGGTGATCTAGAAAACCCTAAGCGGGATCTACGATAGACCCCCCGACGCCCTCCGCCTGGCAGCTACCGTGTCTCGCCCACACTATCGTCGTCATCCTCGAGGGACAGCCCACTGCACGGAACCTCCACACCAACGCCGCCCTGCATGCAATATCTCGGCATCCGAGTTGGCCCGTCAGCGGCCATGATCCGAATTCGTGATTTGCTCCATGGGTATGGAGATGGACCTGTCGGATCAGCTAGGCAACCTCAACGATTGGTTCCAGAGTTTTGGCTGGATGGAGAAAGTGAGTTATGTGCCTCCCCGATTCCTTCCCACTTAGCATACATACTTCTTGCTGGACGCGAGCCGAGTCGGTCCGGCAAAAGCTCGAGCCAAACTGGGCGAGCCTCGAGCTGGCTCGACAACAGAGACGAGCCCCTTCTAGTGACTCGGCCCGAGCTAGCACTAAGCTCGGTGCTTTTCGAGCCGGCTCGCGAGCCATAATAAAATGGCATAAAAAAGTGTCAGGGTGTGCATGCACCAGGCCACGCCCCGGAGGTGCAACATCGAAACAGATTTTGGCGGTCATCGTGCACGCGTACGTACATCTACATGCGGCACCGTGTGCTCCCTCCTGCAAGCGGCGATCCTGCCGCCATCGATCTTGAGCGTGTTATTGGGAAGGTTCAGACGCCATGAGGCTTGCCAGCTCCGGGGCGCGCGGCCCACGAGGCAAGGCGCCGATCTAACAAGAGTCTATCCCGCCGTCATGGACGGACAACCTCTTCAGTACCTGCACACGGCTCGACGTTCTCGAATCTCGATTACGCCGTTGGGGTACGCGTAGCCATGGAACCCGAGGTCAGTTAATCCGGTGAGCAGGTCAAGCTCCCCGGCCTCGACGGTGAAGGCAAGCTGGAGGTTCTTGATGGTGGTGCACTCTAGGAGCCGACGCGGGAGGTGCACGTGCATGGGCGGCTGGTTGGAAGAGCCACGATTGAAGACGACGAGCTCGATCCCAACTGCTTCGCTGATAGCTGGTGAGACGGAAACAGAATTGGGCGAGCTTTCGGGCTGGACCGAGCCGAGCCAGGCTCAGCCCGAGGCCGCCGCGGTCCAACAAAAGAGGCCCGGCTCGGTCCATCTTCGTAGCGGGCCGAGTCGTGGACCGAGCGAGCCGCGCCAAACTCGGTGCGAGCCATAAAGCTCAGCGCAAGCTTCCAGCCAGATACATACTCCATGGAAAAAAGAACACTGAATCTCAACAACACCCAGGAGGTGGAGGGCTGCAGGTCTGAAGCTAGCTTAAACTGTTCTCCTTTACCGAATGGTTCAGGCTAGGCTGTGGCCGGTCGAACTCTCGACGAGGATTGGCGGTGCTCGGTTCCTCTGTTGAGTAATGGTGTTGGTTCTGCTACAGATGGCAAGACCTCCTGAGCTAATCTGTGCAAATTTTTTTTTCTTAAAAGGCTACTCATGGAGCTTCGCCGTCATGCCGTTGTTGCTGCCTGAGAAGCGCTCATGTCCTTTCTTGTATTCTAGATGGACCTGATACTTTAAGCGGCTCTCCATCAATGAGCATCAAAGAAAAATATTAGAGAGATGGCAGATATGGGCTGCTGAGTGCATGGGAACGAAGTGGATAAAGTAAAAAGAACAACCCTATTCCAAGTTCAGTTGAGCGTGTAAAAACCCAAGTTCAGTGCTGGATTTATCTGTGAAACTTTAATAGAGATAATAATATTAACCATCTAGCATGAACGTTGGTTCGGCCAGGCCGAAACATCTTGTGTGGTATTGTGTGCTAATTCATGGAATGGAAGATATAGCATTGATTGTCCGCTTAATTTTTCTTCACACCCCTTCAGCTCTCATGAATTCTTTTGTCTGCACACTAGTTAGTGTGGACGTGCACCGCACGTCTCCATTATATAAAAAAAAACATTTTCCCATGAGTAGTTTTTAATATGGTTTTTCTTTGTCTCTAGCTTATCTTTTTAACCCAAAATGTTAAATTGTGGCCTCCTAAATATTTTCATATTTTGTCATAAAATCAAGATTGTCGACCACAAAAGAATCATTCACCTTGACAGATAATAATAAAATCGATCACTTTACAATCTTGTTTGTACATAGAAATATCTGTTGAAATTTGAACCAACACATCCAAAAGCACTTCTGTGCCGGTGACAAAAAAGTGCAAATTGACCTAATTTCAATCCAAACTATTATGAGAGAAAAATAGAAAATGCTTATCAACTACAGACAGCAATAGACACGGAATTACCATCGATATAGCAACCTACTGATTCAAGGTAATAATCCAGAAAAAATGAAATCATAAGTACTAAAAAAATATAAATTTTCATACCATGCAAAAGTATGCATGGCCACTGTTAGAAATCAATGGATGAATAACAGATAAGTGCATGTTACACAAGCAAGCTTAAGATTGTAACTTAAGTTGAACGAAGTTAAATAAAATATAGTAGTCTTCAACTGGATAGAGAGACGGACCATAAGTCGTGCTAGAAACCCATTTACCAAACAAAGAGAACTTCTGTCGCTGATGCCAAAGCCACGGATAAGGAAAGCCAGCTATGCCATGGGAATGGAGTTAGGGAAATTAAAACGCAATGCTCGGAAAAGTTCTGCAGTGTCACCTGAGCTTCCTCAAATAAACATGCCGCTGGAAACTGAAAAGCAAGATGGAACCCAGGAAATTCACTGCCTGCCAAATCAGTGCGTGAATACTGAACTTGAAAGTTAAACATTAGTCCCTGGAAGGTAACTAATTCCATGTACAAAGCCTCGAAGGTATCCTACAACTGAGACCCCTGACTATCAAGTGCTCCAATGTGACTATATCTTGGTACTTGATCTCAAACCTGAGTGGAAGTTACCTCATGTCTAGTTATAACTGAAGAAGTTGCTGAGCTGACTGTTGTTTCTACAACATCTGAAATTATGCAATGAAGAAAATTCTTCTGTGAATGATGTGGAACAGAGATTCAGAGAAGAGAATCTCCCTGTCGAAAGCCTTAAAAGTGGCAATAGGAGGTCTTCATTCTCAGCCAGAATATCAAAAAAATTGGCTCCAAAAACTCTCCAGCCATGCCAAATACATGAGTGCAATGAAATCTGCAAAGGTGATACTGCGGGGAGAGATATCTCCTAGAATTAGCACTGATTCAGTGACCAAGGGACAAATTAACAGCTTGATATATTCATATCTCACTTATGGAAGCATCAGTTCGGCATGGCTGATAACATGCTAGAACACATAGTCCTTGTAGACAATACAAAGCTAAGTTAAGGCGAGGAAAATTTAGCACAATTGAAAATAAATTCCATGTAAATATTAAGGTGTGGAAGGCACGCCAAATACCAAAACACCGTAGCATGGCACAATCACTATTATCAACTTATTCCAATAAAAAATTATATAATATTTCTTACATGCTCAATAGTAATAGCAAACTACTCCCTCCGTTCATAAATATGAACGGAGGGAGTACATAGTACCGAAAGCAGAGAATTGTCTTACCGGAATAGTAGTTCGAAAATAAATGAATTCAATGGAAGTTGGAAATCCAAAGAACAATCTGGTAGTAAAGGCAATGGTAGTGACTCACAATAACGTGGTAGCAATTCTAAACCCAAGAGACTTATTACATATAAGGGCAATGATCAGAGCTCCTACAAATTTAAACAATCTATAACTATTGGCTTTAAAGGGTGAGCTTCAGATATGATTATAACGAATCTTTCAACTATTCTGATGTCCACTACATCTTAAGCAGGTACCAATCAGCGAGTTTTAAAATCATACAAATGAAAATGGCAGCCATACATGATTTTAGTTACCTCGTTGCAGTAGGAATAGCTGATAAAAATGGAAATTAATTACTTGAACGGAGGACCATATGAGATACAAATCAAACACAAAGTATCTATGCAGCAGATGTTCAACGTACGTCGACTTCATCACCCATGATTGAAGAATGTGAGTATCGCTGAATGGCGACATGTAAGAACTGTGGTTGGTAGTGGTATCTTATCCAGCATCTTGCTATTTTTTTTAACAAGAACATGAATTAAACCTGATAAATGCAATAGAAAAACAACAATTAGAATTCTCCAGAATCTTCTTCCAGTTCTCACAATTGTTGATGTATACAATAACTGAAGTACATATTTGAACATAGGGTGAAACATAATCTTGTTAATGAAGAGGTTAAAATCATTTTTTTTTCTCACCAGAAACTTCCTTTGATTCTTCTCCAGCATCTTGCTATTTTCTTTAACATACCTGAACCAGTCATGTTCAAAGAAAAAATTGTAAATTATCCCCCTGATGGCGGTCTGACGGGGAAAGTTGCAGGTGCTTGCCTCATTGACCTGGAGGCTGTGTCGCCACAGCCGATTCATGTCTTGGGGGCGGCGCTGCAGGTGTTGAGTGCCAGTGCAGGGCAGAGGCAGTTGTGCTCGCCACCTGACGTTGGGGGTAGCTGCACAGCTCGGGTCTCCTCCTTGGTTCCTGTGTGCGCCACCAGGGTTCAGGCCTTCAGGGGCTAGTCACGTACAAGTGTGTTTGGTAGCCTGTATGGTCAATCTCTTCCCATACAAGCTGAGCCCACCCAGGCTGATCACGTACAAGTGTGTTTTTTGTGCTGTGTTTGGTAGGCCGTATGAGTTGAACCGAGCTCGGTTGAGATTCTGTTTGGTAGGCCGTATGAGCTGAGCCTTGCCCTGAAAAAATAAAAAGCCATTTGGTCCCTAAACACAAAGTCTAAAAGCAATCGAGTCCTTGCACACAAAAACCAAAAAAGCAATCGGGTCCTTCCTAGGCTTTGGCGCTGCCGCCGGCGAGACGAGCCACCGTGGCCGGCGAGACGAGCTTCCGCACGCGCCGCGGCCGGACGTCGACCTCCTCTGCTGTTCCGCGCGCGGTGGATGTCGTCTGGGTCGCCGTAGCCGCCGCCCCCCATCGACAACGAGATGGACGCCGCGTGCGACGACAGCCAGCTCCGCCGGCTGCCCGACGACACGATCTCCCCCGCCATCGCGGCGCAAACGTGCGCTAGCTCCCTGTCACCTAAGTGGCGAACCTGCGGGGATGAGCAGCGTCGAGGCGCGCGCGGGGGATGTCGTCTGCGGCGGCGGGATGTCGTCTGCGGCGGCGCTGTGCACCGTCCTCTGCGGCCAGCGATGGGAGGTGACGCCTCTGCGGCTGTGGAGCCTCTGCAACGGCCTGGGGAGAGCGGCACCGGCGTCGGGAGCAAAGAAGGATGGTGGCGACGGGAGCAAGGAAGAGCTCGGGAAGGGAGAGAGAAAAGGCAGAGAAAAAATGAGAGCCAAAAGAGATGGGTGACAGAGTCTGGGGGGTGCGCGTGAGCGCGGGCCTCGGGCGAAGCCAGCCGGGCTGAGTAGCGAAGCTCGATTGTGGCTTCCCTCCTCAGCATGGCTGAGGAGCGTTTTCCGGCTGAGGCGGGCAGTGCCCATAGCATCGAACCGGGCTAACAAACAAAGAAAAGTGGGTTGGGTTGAGATTTTCTGAGGCGAACCGGGCTACCAAACACGCCCGTAGGGAAGCCGACGGGAGCAGATGAGTGGCGTGCGAGGAAATCGGGAAGGAGGAGCGAAATTAGCGCAATCATAATGTAGCAACAGGAGGGAAGGTATGCGTGCCGGTTATGGAAAAGGCGCGTGAATAGAGGAGGGGAGAACAAGAGGACGTGGGCCGTTTGATGATTGTGCATGTACGGTCTAGATTTTTTTTCCTGCCAAGTTCTCTCTTTTATAAGTAGTGGAGATTCAGGCCTCCAGGGGCTAGTCACGTAGGGAAGCCGAAGGGAGCAGATGAGTGGCGTGCGAGGAAATCGGAAAGGAGGAGCGAAATTAGCGCAATCATAATGTAGCAACAGGAGGGAAGGTATGCGTGCCGGTTATGGAAAGGGCGCGTGAATAGAAGAGGGGAGAACAAGAGGACGTGGGCCGTTTGATGATTGTGCATGTACGGTCTAGATTTGTTTTTCCTGCCAAGTTCTCTCTTTTATAAGTAGTGGAGAAGTGAAGATGAGGCTGTTTTCTGAAAAAATAAGTTGATTTGTTTCCCTCTTCTGTTGCAAAGTATGTGCATATTTATCTATTTCCGCCAAAAGATATATATGAAGATGGCATTGTAAAAGAAGATTATCAAATGATTGGCAGACGCGATGACAAAGGGGAAGCACGATACGTGGTGACACCCAAAAAAATTGGGGATGGGGGCAACCACGAAAACGGAGGAGCACATTGCGCTAAGGAGGTTCCTCGGAACACAGAGTCGTCTTGATCGATTCTTGCCGACTTCATTGAAGGCATCCTGCAGTCCGTATTTTTTTTACAATAATTTCATGGCAAGACCAAGCAAGAATAAATACTAAAATGGAGAACAAGCGAGAATTTTGTTCTCGACGGATATATTATGGATCCGACTAATACCCGATTTTGTGCAACGAATCGATAAACTAAGTGGGCCTAAATTGGTTTTTTGTTCTTACTGTTGCAACACACGGGTATTTTGCTAGTATTGGTTAAGAATGACTGAGTTATTGGCTAGAATTTGTCATGATAGTACTTTGTTTTTTGTTCCAATGGATCCATCTATGTATTTGTCACATGTTATAAATAAATTTATGAAATCACATGCTTGAGTCTATTGAAAAGCGTGTATGCCCCTGAGTTTAACTTTTAGTTTATTGGTGATTATAATAGAAAATACTTTTTGGGTGCATAGAGTTTGTATCACGTGTGATGATCTTGATGTTTTGAGAAATATATGTGATACGTTGCAAACGTATCTATAATTTTTGATGCTCCATGCTTGTTTTGTATAGAATGCCTTTATTTTTCCACATGTTTTCCTTATTTTTTCGGATGTTTTCATGCACTAACCTATTAACAAGATGCCCTAGGCCAGTTGTTGTTGTTTTCTACTGTTTTTCTATTTCACAAAAGTTCTTAAAACAGTATTCTCATAATGGGCTGAAAATCCACGGAGATTAGTTTTTACCCGGAACAAAGACAAAGAACGAAGGAGACCCGGAGGGGTGCCAGTTGCTGGCCCACCCGAGGCTGCGCCTGGGGGTCCGCTGGTGCCCCGACACCTCCTAGCACTGCCTCTTTGCCTATAAGTTGCCCTTAATCCTAAAAAGTTCAGCGAAGGAGATATTTTCCATGAAACATAGAGAGGCGTCGTCACCTCGAAAGTCCAATCTAGGGCTTCTGCAGCCTAGTTCCGGCACAGTGCCGGAGGGGGGAATCGTCACTGGAGGCCTCTTCATCACCATGATTGCCTCACGATGATGCATGGGTAGTTCATCTCCGGACTACGAGTCCACAATAGTATCTAGTTCATAGTTCTCTCCGTTATGTCTACATTTTTAGAGTCTCGAGAGCTTCCTCTCACATGATCGAGACCATCGTTATGTAATTGTGCATGTTGTGTTTGCTGCGATCCAATGAACCATGAGATTATGATTATTTTGTTCATGTCAAACTTAGATGCTACACTTATATCTATTAAGATTTTTTTTATTTTGTCTTGCAATACTCTCCGGTGTTTATGGCTACCTTGTCCACGTAGTTGTTTTCACCTCCAAGAGAGGGTTTATATGCTAGATAGTGGATTTATGCCACCCTTACATCTGTGCTCAAGTGACCGAATGTGATGGGTTGGGGATGTGTTGTTGCCACTAGGGAGAAAACAACCGTTCTCTTGTCTACGGATGAGAACCATTTCTTATATTACGTACTTTACTTAATGTAGTTGTCTGTTGCACACAAAGCAATCACTTCGTTGCTGCAACTTATTACCAGATAGATTTGTTGGATAACTTTCTTGAGGTGGACTACTAGATATGGATGCATACTGGATAGCGGTCCATATGCCTTGACGTAATGGCTATGATGTTAGAACCCGTGAACTATATCTCGTCATAATAGTATTATTATATATTCATGATTTGTCAATTAGTCGGCTGTAATTTGTTCACCCCACATCTTTGTTTTCTTTCGAGAGACACCACTAGTGAAATTATGTCCACCGGTCCTATTTTCCTCATTAATACAACCTTCTTTCAAGCACTTTCATCATTGTTTCCTTGCAGCACCGTTTTTACTTTTATTGGTTTTCATTACTCTATACATTTAATTCTCTAGCTTTAAGCAAGATGAGAAGACGGACAACCTCTCCGAAAGTTGGGGACAAGAGAGATTTTGTGTGTTGTGTGCAGGCTCCACGCATGATGACGCGTCAGAGAGCAAGCAACCTTCTGCAAGTCTTCTAAGTCCTACAGGTCGATAAATGTTGGTTCCACAATTGGGGGAAATTTCTGCTAGACTACATCATACCTTCCTCTTGGGGTAACCCAACGAACGTGTGATAAGGTATGAGAGCATCAATATTCTATGGACCAAAATATTGTTGCTATCGGATAATATCTAATTTTCATGATCATATGCTCGTGTAGTTGATACATTGCAGCCACCTAAGGTAATTTTACCTATGTTGGATTGTTCTAATCGTACTAGATTAGAAACTAGTTTGGCATATCCATTATGTTTGTCCCATAAGTTGTTCCTTATTTTTCTACTGATTTGTGACTCACTTATATTTGCTATTTGAGTTGCATCTTACATATTGGACATATGATTGATAAATATAGTGTCAATTCATCTCACTTTCATAATTATCCGAGTTGAGCAGTTGAAGGATGGTGTAAATCTTTTTTATTTTCACATCTGTTGAATTGGTTTGAACTTGTTTGTCACAAATTGGATCATCGATCTTCTCTGAGGACACTGGATTTAATACCGAACAATAAGAATTTATACATATCTGTTTCACCTCATGATCATGATTATACGAGCTTCACTCACACTTGCAATTATGATTGCCTCTTACTGAGATATTTTTAGTTCCATTATGCAATTATGTGTCCTATACTTGAAGTATTAGTTGTATTTTATCATTTGTGAATAATCATGGTGTTGTTTTCAATGAAAATAAACTGCTGCATATGTTCAATCATTTTGATATGACCTTCAACTATGGTACTAATATTATGCCAACTAGCTTGTTTCATGATTACTTATCTAAACAAGTTGTGGCTAGAAATTTTGATACAACAATGTTTTGTTTACCAATGTTGGGATGGTTTAATGATGAGCATTGCCATATAAATATTATGAACAAGGGCTTCACTGATATATGCAAACTGAGTTGCAATAGTTCATGTGTTATACTATTTGTGACGATTCTTTGGTTTTCACAACACAAGAAAATTATCCCGATATAAATGTCTCATATGTGCATCAACTAAGGTATGAAGGACATATACATCTATCACGCGTATACCTTGTCTCTTTTGTTATCCCTGTTTCAGAAGAAACAACATCGAGGACGGCTTATGTTTCAAGAAAGCGTGGAACCTTGATAGCGGAAAGGTAGTCTGATCTTTCCATGAGATAGATACGTCGATTTGTAGTGGAGTTTTACCTTGGATATCTGATTACTACTCACACGTACGCCGTGCCAATGCAGTCGCTAAACCAATCTCCTCGAGTTACCATTCTTGCGGATGCACGATCATCCTGAACAAAATGTCTAGTTCTACCTGCAATCGATGAACAAGTAAGAACAATATTTTCAATATGGAATTGCGGATAGAAATAAGAATTATTGAAAAGGTGGGATTCCTTGAATCGGTCTTGATCAGGTTGTTGAGCACTAATTGAGTACATGAAGAGGTAGAAATTCGCTAGCAGTCTTTTCACTAAACAAAATCCAAGTCTAAACAATGAGCTATGGCGGTATATAAGGAGAACAGACTTGGGTAGCGGCCAAGTAGGTGGAAGCACGCCCAATACACCAAAAATCCAACCCTAATTTGTACAAGGCCTTTGGGCCCAATTAGAGGTAAGCAACACCTTTTGACTGGAATTTTAGCCTAGTTTCTGAAACATGGTCAGACCGTTTTGGCAGTAGTTTTATGCTCGGGGCGAATTTTTAGGTGAGACCAATTTTGCTGGAAAGTGTACGAGATAAGCTTTCCAACAAAAAGGATCCAGCCAATTTGGAGTCCGTATGCAAAACTTATAGCCGTTTGAAGTCGGATGTATTTCCGTAGTCCGAATTTGCGCCCATAACATGGATAACTTGGACTTCTCTTGCACCCAAACTAACGTGGAAGAGCTCCTTGAACAACATCTAATCATGTCTCTTTGTTTTCCCCTCATTTATTGACCAATTGTATAGGTATTAGTGATATTGTTGGTCGTATCCGACCTTCTCAAGTCCTCATCAAGTCTTACCCTTGTCTATGTGGTAAAATTAGCTCACACCACCACACTTAAATAATCTACGTGACAACATATTAGCAACGGCGAGCATGACAACGATGCGCCGTGATGACGGTGCTGGAGGCAGCAGCGCGCCACGTGACAAGTTAACACACGTACTACAAGAAAAGCCTAATAAACGCATCGGTGATGATGGATTCCATGGCTACGAGCGATAGTGGCAAAGAAAAGACGATCTCAATCTTCAAAAAACACACATACAACAAGCATAGCCTTGTAACTGCTGCTATGTCGGCAACAACGGAGATTGAAGAAGACAATCATTGGACGCAATGTAAACACACCTGCAACACAAGATATGCCCGTATATGACTATATATAAAAAAATACAACACAAAAATTGTGCGGAATATTGAGATGAAAATGATATTTCAAACGGTCGACCGTATTGATAAAAAATTCCGAACCTAGGTTTAAAATTGGAAGGTTACAATGTACGGAACTCGAAACCATGTACAGGAATGGAACCTACACGTCAACGCGCATTTTTATGTATATTTTATTTTAAATTACACTATATTTGTATAAATTAGTGAGACATTAAGTGGGACAGTTTAAGTAGGGTGAATGCACCAAAGTTCACCTAGCAGAAGAGCCACTCTACACGCTACCCCACGTGGCATTTTTTATACGAGAAGAGCCACTCTAGCGCCATTCCACGAGCCATCCTTCTGGCCTGGCAGTCCGAGATGGTCACGATTTCTAACCCACACCTTTACGCAAATGCCATCACAACAAGGGTTTCGGTAGGCGGTGGCAATCGGAATTGGTGGTTCATAGCGTTTTACGGACCCCAAAGCATCGAAAGTTGGAGGGCTTTTCTTCAAGAGCGGGTGGACATCCAAGATCTTCACGTTGGCCCGTGGATGGTGGCGGATGACTTCAACATCATCATTTACCCGGAGGATAAGAAGCAAGGTGGAATGCACCATGGAATGATGGGATGTTTCAAGCGCACCCTAGCTCGACTGGAACTAAAGGACATGTACCTCAATGGGTGTCGTTACACCTCGTCGAATAAAAGGAAAAATCCACACTGGAGAGGTTGGATATGGTTTTATCTATGATGGATTGGGAAGACTTTTACCCAGTGTCGATTAGTCATCTCGACAAGTCTCTCGGATGATTCGGTAGGGTTTCTTCTAAGAGAACGAATAGGCGCTGGTGACAATCGTCGGCTAACAGGGGCACGATTTTACGCAGGTTTGGGGCCCTCGTAGAGGTAAAACCCTTACTCCTGCTCTTGAGATCTGTATTATGGGTAGATCGATTATAAAGGGGGTGCGCAAGCCGAGAGATTAATCTCGAGCCTATGGCTATGGTGGTGAAAAGTAGATTGGATCCCCCTCGGTGGTTCTCCTAGACTTTTATAGGTGGCTAGGTCTCAAACCGTGTCCGGGGGGGGGGGGGGTTACAAACCCTAGTTCTAGGTAGGTAGGAGTTTTCCTTCTTGGCCCGCAAATCTTGCGGGTGGGCTTATACTAGGCCTTCTAGAACAGCGGGATAGCACCTTGCTTTGGGCCTTGGTCTTGGGCCTTGGACCGGGTAGGCTCACCCGACAGGTCCAGGAGTCATCCCCGCGTCAGTAGCCCCCGAGTGTTTATTCGGTTGAGAATAATCGGGTAAGCACTCAAAGTTCGTTCTTGGATTTTGCAACTGGTCGTTCAATCGCGTGTCTTCAAGGGTGTATACCCTTCATGCGAGGTGCTCGCGTACTCGAGCATCGAGTGGTAAATGCGCCTTGCGTTGGCTATTTTCGCAGAAGGGTACGACTCAGTCTCTTGTATCTCCCGAAAGATCGGGGCCAATTAATTGCATCTAGGGCAAAAACAGTTCTAGCCTACACGAATTCGAGACCTCCGACTCGAACTCGGCAAGGTGATCGTTGCGACTGGGCCGTGGAGGTCTTATCGAGTTGAACTTAACCTTTAAAAGGGGTACCCGGCGCGTCCGCTAGGATTTTTCTTTGTGTTGTTGACACGGAATGTTTACTGGAGGACGCAGCTCGAGTGCGATTCCAGGCCCACAGGAGAGATCCTTGGGTCTTACCTTCCCACTCGAAACAATATGGCATCCAGATGTGCCTAGTCGGCCGAACGATCCGGGATTAAAATGATGTGTAATTACATCGTGGGGTGGAGTTGCGGGAGCCGCATAGTCGCGATTTTACCTTATTCGCACTATAAGTGCTATCTTCTGCAACTCTTCGAGTGAGGTAATCTTTTTTCCTGATCTTGTGCAAAAGAGATTTCGCGTTATGAAGTTTATATGAAAGAAATTTCGTGTCAATGTATTTATACAAAAGAGATTTCGTATTGAAATGCCCATACGAAAGAGATTCGTGTAAGGGTGTCCATGCGAAAGAAATTTCGCGTCATGTTGTTCATACGGAAGAGTTTTCGCGTGTCGTGAGGTACGTAGTGACGTCACCGCGCACTCGACTGCTCCCGATGGGACGTGATGAAGTGGGGCAGAACGCGCGGGCCCATCTTTTCAGCTTTTTGACCGGAAACGAGCGGCCGTGTCCCGGTTATTCCGCTGGCCGCGCTGTAAATACGCACGATCTTTTCGTAAAGATCGTGCAGGGGTAACCGCCCCCATCTCTTCGTTTCCGTTTCACACGTGGCGGTGGCGATGAGCGCCACGTTTGCTGATTAACGGCTTATATCGGCCTGGCGCGGCTATAAGTATTGGGCCTTGGGGAAAAGTAGATTTCCCAGCTCTGATTCGTCTCCTTCCTCCCTTGCGCACACACCTTCTCATCTGTGAGCACAAAGCGTCCTCCAATGGCAGGAGCCAAGAAGCGCGGCGCAACAACGTCCGACAAAGAGGTGGCGAGCGCCTCCGCGGTGGCCCCGGCGAAGAAGACCGGCCATTGGCGCCCGTCGAACACCACGAAGAAGAGCATCGATGAGATGCAAAGGGAGGGGTTGCTTCCCCCTGAGGGCTCCAAACGGGTTCGGATGTCCGTGAATAAGGAGGAAGTACCCAACCCTCTCTCCACCAAGTGCGTCGCATTCTCGGAGCACATCGCCCGAGGTTTGTCCTTCCCTCTCCATCCGTTTCTCGTCGGGCTGCTGTATGTCTATGGCATATAGTTGCATGATCTTCCTCCTAACGCGATACAATACGCTCGTGTTTTATCGTGCTCTGCGAGTGCTTCCTTGGCATTCACCCGCACTGGAGGCTTTGGAAGGCCATCTTCAAGGGTCCGGATCTTTCGGGAGAAGCCCCAGCCAGGCGAGAAAACTAGGGAGCCGTTGAGGACCAGAGGCTTCGGGATCCAGGCGAACAAAGATACCCCCTACCTGGAGACGAACTTCGTCGACTCGGCCCGGGGGTGGCGCCAAAAGTGATTTTATGTCAGGGATGACAGTGCGGGTGGCGTCCCAGAATTCCAACCATTCGCCGTTTTGAAGCGGTGGAAGTTCTGGACGCACTCGTTCTCAGCCGAAGAGGTTATGGTCGTCACCCTCTACTCGCAAAGGTGGCGCGCTTCCGCGACAAGGAGCAGGGGAACCCACTGAATGGGATTCACCTGACGAGCGTGTTTCTGCGCCATAGGGTCCAGCCTCTTCAAGCTAGGCCGACCACCCCGTGGGAGAACACGGGCGCCAACGACCGGAGCCGCACGTGCGACGACCTTCTTTCGAATGCCGAATTTGACAAGAAGATCACGGCTATCACCAATTTGAAGAAGGGAGAGGGCTACTCGACGTGCCCCCTCACCCTGTTCAATGCAGAGAACCCCCTGACTTAGGTGAATTCCCTAATCTTCTTCTTTTTTCGTACTTCTCCTTGTTTTAGGTTTTCGTCGACTGAAACTCTTATTTTCGCCTTTGTAGAACCAGGACGTGGCAACGAGCTACCCGCCGGTTACTGCAGACGAAGGTGTCTCTGATCTTCTGGCGAGCAACGCCAAAGCCCCTCCCGAGGCTAACGTCGCGGACGCTGAGCCGAGCTCCGAGCACGAGGAGATGGACAACGAGGAAGAGTCGGATGACGAGCAACTTCGTCGTCGCAAGCGCCGCAAACCGGAGGAGGCCGAAGTCACTTCCGAGCGACTCCTCTCAACGTGCTACCTCCTGTCATCCAGCAATTGAGGATCTCCACCGTCTGGAATCCAGACAACCTTGACGATGATGATGACGATGAGTGAGTTCCGTGTGCTCTCTTCTTTTTCACAAATTTGCTCGACTGCCTTTTCTGATTCTAGCTTTTGTAGCAGTCTTGCGACCATCATCGCGGATCAGTTCACTTCTTCGACTCCGTCCGTGGAGAGGAAGGAGGCCTCCGTGGACCCTGCTCCGACTGCAAATCCCACTCGAAGGCTTCCGAGCCCAGCGAAGGAAGTCGACGTTCCAGAGTACGGGATACCTAGCTTGGCGGGTGGACGGCCTGGAGATGTCGGGGCGTCAGCGAGCAGTGAGATCTCGGCTAGCTCGGCTGATCCCTTGTCCACCGCACAGGGCAAGGTAAAGTGTTCTCATTTTTCTTGCGTCTTGTCTTGCTCTTTTTATTTTATCGGGTGCACGACAGTGCTCCCGATGGGAGTAGCCCCCGAGTCTTTAGTCAAGTGCTTGCAGTTGGCTATGGACTCAAGTCGAGACTTTATTTTCTGGTTTGTTTCTTGGTTTTGGTTTTCATCGGGTGCACGGCAGTGCTCCCGATGGGAGTAGCCCCTGAGGCTATACTCGACTGTGTACAGTCGTGTATAGGCTCAAGTGATATCTCTCTAATTCCGCAAGGAGTTTTTGCAGGCCGTTCTTGATTCCCTGGATGCTTTTGGGCGCCGACTTCTTTCGGTTGAGGCAGATTGTGCTTATCTTCGGGGAGAGCGCGACCAACTCGTCCAGGATGGCCTCACCCTACAAAGTAAGCTGCCACACGCCTTTTTGCCCTAGTTTTGTTTTGTTCTTGGACGCAACTGTTATTGTAATCGTGCACTCCGTACTGCAGATGAGGTTAGCCACCTGAAGTCCGAGAAGGCTGAGGCTATCTCTCGGGTGAAGGACCTTGAGAAGGAGCTGGAGTCCACTTGAAAGGAGTTGGAGTCCACGCGCAAGCAATCGGCTGACAGTCTCATGGGAGCCCAGGACGCCTTGAAGCAGCTGGAGGAGGCGAGTGTGAAGCACGACAACGATTTAGTCGGCGTCCTCCGTCCCTTGGCCCAGACTTTGGCTGGTGAGTCATGCTCGAATTTCTTTCGACTGCAGCTCGTCCTTTTCTCCTTCTGACGTTTATATGTTCCGCCTCTGTTTAGGTGCTATCGGAGTTGGGCTGGAGCTACCCGGAGGGATTCGGGTCGACGACTTCACGGATGCGTGCACTCAGCTGCAGGAGCATAGGAACAAGGCTTGCTTCCTCATCCGCGATGCTGCCCAAGTGCTGACGCAACTGCACCAACGCCTGCTCGGGGATGTGCCAGTTCCTCCAACTCTTGGTGGCCTCCTGCAAGTTTTCCTAGGCGAGGATGATCCCCTTGAGGAGTACTCCCTCGCGCAGACCAGAGTGCGGAGCCAAGACGGCTATCCAGTTTGCCCTGGCGCACGACGTCTCGGGTGACCTGGAGAAGGTGTACTCGGAGCTTCCTCGAGAAGCGCTAGGCAAAAAGGTAGCGCTTCGTCCTTTTGGCGACCATGAGGTGAGGCTTGCGAAGACGCTCTCTGAGGTAGTTTCCCGCGGCCGTGGTGGAAAGCCTGCTGCGAGTAAAGCTACCTCCGTAGTTCCTTAGGTTGATCGATGTTTCTGTATATTTTTTGTGTAATGAACCTTGGGATGCATTCCCGTACTTTGTTTTATCAATCGAGATGTTTTGAAAGTGTCAGCGTTTTGTTATCGCGCCTTACTTTGTATTCTCCCGATGGGAGTAGCCCCCGAGCACTCGAATACTTTGTGTGGTACATCGTCGAGTGGGGTATGATACTGTCTCTAAAACTTTGTTGTTCTTTCCAGGTGGTGGATTCCAGCGGAGGTTCGTCGGGTGGAGCTGCTTCTTCGACTGAGCCGTTGGTTTCGGCTGCCAGTATGCTTGCTTCACTTCGAGGCCGTGTCGCTGATGGTGAGCGTAAGCTCAAGGCTCTGCGAGGCATGGCGGATGTTGCCAAGTCGAAGCAGAAACTTGCGGCGGATCGCGAACAATTTGTGATGGAGGAGCTGGCGAGCGTTGCGAAGGACATGCTTTGTAAGTTCCTCGAACCCCCGAGTGCTTTTGGTTTATTCCTGCTTGTATTTTGACGCGTTTGCTGTCCAATGCAGTTGTTGAGCCTGATGGGGTGCGTGAGGGTCACTGGGTGGACAATCGTATTGTTCATGAGTCAAGCTACTCTGCGGTATCAGGCGAGTCAGGCGCAACTTTTGGTGGAATCTTGCCGGGAGGCCCTCGCTTCTATCCATCGGGCTTTTTACCCCTTCGGCGTTGTTCCGGATAGCTTGACTGGCTTGCTGAGGCTATTTTGTCGAGTGGGGGATGTTCGAGAGTGTGTGCGTCAGCCGCTCATTTGCGGTGCTCAGGTGGCGCTCGCCTTCATGCATTTGTGGCACCCTGAGGTTAATTTCAATTTTGTGGCGCGACTCCCTGACATGCGAGGACAACCTGTAGATTTTGTCCCTCATTATGAGGTTGTGCGTCCTGTAGCAGAGCGGATTATTCGACTGACTGCGGCGGAGACCAAGCGACTGCTTCAAGAGGCGGCTGCCCGGCAATAGCTGTAGTCGATAAGGTGTATATACCTTGTACGTTGTATTTTTAAGGTGTGTTAAGGTGTGTACCTTGTGACCTTGTATGTTAATTCAATAGATTAAGGTTTTTATAAGGTATGTACATTGTTTCGTAAGATTTTTGTCGTGCGCGAGCACTAGAAGGTTCGCTGAAGCTAGTTTGGTGCAGCCCCCGTGTGTTGGGGTGTGACCTTTTGTTTAGCATGTAAGGAAAAGAAAAAACTGCGACTGCATAGTCTTTGTGGCTATGGTTGAGAAACCATGTTTTTATTGCGATGGCTGAGAAGCCATGTATTATGTCGAGCTACAATGTGGCTGATACAACCTTATTTCTTGCTAGTAGGGGATTAAATCCTAAGGGTAGAACTTGCGGAGGTGCACCACGTTCCAAGGGTTGGAGTAGATGCCTCCTGTTTTTGGGTTCTTCAAGCGGTAGGCGCCTCCTGGGTTGGTTTCTTGTATGATGCAGGGACCTTCCCATGATGGCTCTAGCTTGTGTCCTTCTTTCTGCTTGAGTCGCAACACTAGGTCACCTACCAGGAAGAATCTGTGGCGTATGCGGCAACTATGGTGATTGCGCAACGATTGCTGATAGACTGCGGATCTTGCAAGTGCAATGTCCCTGAGCTCGTCCAGCGTGTCCATGTCTTCTGCGATTGCCTTGTTGGAGGTTTCTTCGTTGTATACGACGACTCGTGGGGCGCTGAACTTGACGTCCTCGGGTAGCACGGCTTCAGCTCCGCATACCCTGAAGAATGGCGTGTAATTTGTCGATCGATTTGGCGTTGTTCGCAAGCTCCACAACACGGATGGTAGTTGTTCGGCCCAGTGTCTTGTTGCTGTGTGTATTCGAGAGAGCAACCGCTTTTTGAGGCCAGCCGAGACCAATCCGTTGGATCGTTCGACTTGGCCGTTGGTTTGCGGGTGAGCCACCGAGGCGAAGCTGAGAGTTATGCCTTTTCTTTGCAGAAGTCTTGGGTTTCCTTGGCTGGGAAGTTGGTCCCATTATCCGTGATGATATTATGTGGGACGCCGAACCTACACACGATGGAATCGAGGAATTTTACGGCGCACTCGACGTGTTGCAATGTGACTGGCATGGCCTCTATCCATTTATTGAATTTGTCGACTCGACCAGCAAGTGGGTGTATCCTTCGGGTGCTGATTTTCGCAGCGGTCCTACCATGTCGATCTCCCAGTGAGCAAAGGGCCACGAGATGGGGATCATGTGGAGCTCTGTGGCCGGTGCGTGTGGCTTGGGCACGAATCTTTGGCGTCTCTGACTGCCGTGAGCCAGTAAAATCATGTTCGAAAATCTTTCCCCAAGATTGCACTCCAGCTTGCGTGATGCCCGTAGTCGCCTTGGTGTATGTCGCGGAGCAGTTCTTTGCCATCCTCGGGTGCGATGCACCTCTGGAGTACTCCTGATATGCTTTGCTTGTATAGCTCTCCCTTGATCACCCGAAAGAATTTGTTGCGTCGTACTATCTGTCTAGCCTCGCAAATGTCTGCTGGGAGCTGCCTGTTTGTCAGGTAGTCGAGGTATTTCTGTGTCCAGGTTGGCTCGACCAGAAAGACTTGTCTTGAGATGTTATGGGTGAGTTCGATAAGGGCGATTTGCTGGCTGGCCTCCATTTCTGTTACTGCGGGTGTCGCTGTTTGCTTTTTGACCCTGAGTGATCGTTTGCTTATTCTCTCGAAGTAGATTCCTGGTGGAATAGGGGTGTTTGTTGACCCTATGTTCACCAGCCTGTCTGCTCAGTCGTTGCTTGATCGTGCGATGTGCTTCAGCTCGCACCCTTTGAAACTTCCTTCGAGTAGGTTGTACATGCCGCGATAGGCGATCATGTTATCTGCTACACCGTCGCACTCCTTCATCGTCTGATGCACGATAAGATTTGACTCTCCGTATATCATCAATCGAGTGGCTCCGTAGGCAATTTCCATCTTCATACCGTGTAGGAGGGCCTCGTACTTTGCGTCATTGTTGGATGCTGGATCGTAAGTGGCGAAGTCGAGTCGCAGGACATACTGGAGCTTGTCGCCCCATGGTGATATGAGGATTACTCTAGCTCCGGCTCCCTCGTTTCTTTTTGACTCGTCAAAGTACATGATCCAGTTGCTCGTGTATTCTGGGGGTCCGGGAGTTTGCAGCTCCGTGCACTCGCTCAGGAACTCCATGACCACCTGGGATTTTACAGCGTTACGTCCTGTGTATATTATATCCCAGACACCTAGCTCGATGCTCCACTTTGCGATTCTTCCGATGCCATGGGATTGTTCATGATAGTATCGAGTGATGCGTCGTTTAGCACTGTGACGGTATGCTCCTGGAAGTAATGTTTGAGTTTGCGGGCTGTAAGGACCACTCCATACGCGAATTTCTGGTAGTGGGGGTATCGTTGTTTGCACGGCGAAAGTACCTCGCTGATGTAGTACACAGGTATCTGAACGTTGTACGCCTTTCCGTCCTCCCGCCGCTCGACGACGATTACCGTGCTGACCACTTGATTTGTTGCGGCTAGGTAAAGGTAGAGGAGTTCCCTTTCCTGCGGTGTTGCCAATATGCGTCTGCTCTGCAACACTTTTTTTCAGATCGATGAACGCATGTTTTTGCTTCAGGCGTCCACTCGAACTTATCCGTTTTCTTCAGCAACTTGTAGAAAGGGAGGGCTTGCTCGCCTAACCTTGCGATGAACCTGCTGAGGGCTTCCAGTCGCCCTGCAAGCTGCCGTATGCCGCGAAGATTTGTCAGTTCTTTCATCATCAAGATCACCTTTATTTTCTCCGGGTTGGCTTCGATTCCTCGGGCGGAGACCAGATAGCCGAGGAGTTGTCCTGCAGGAACTCCAAAGACGCACTTTTTCGGGTTGAGTTTGATTTTGTACGTGTTGAGGGCGTCGAATGTCTCCCTGATGTCCTCGAGGAGTGTGTCCTCCACTCGAGTCTTGATGATGATGTCGTCAATGTAAACTTGTACATTCTTGCCAATGAGCTTGGCGAGGCATTTTTGCATGCAATGCTGATACGTTGCGCATGCGTTTTTTAGCCCGAAGGGCATTGTCGTGTTGAAGTATACACTATGTGGTGTGATATATGTTGTCTTCTCCTCGTCCTCTTGCTTCATCCTGATTTGATTATAGCCCGCGTAGGCGTCCAGGAAGGAGAGGCGCTGACAGCATGCTGTAGAATCCACGATCTGGTCGATCCGTGGTAATGAGAAGTTATCCTTGGGGCAGTGTTTGCTCAACGACGTGTAGTCGATGCACACGCGAAGGATGTCAGTATTTTTCTTCGGGACTAACACCAGGTTTGCTAACCTGGTGGAAATCTTAATTTCCCTGATGAACTTGGCGGCTAACAATCTGTTCACCTCTTCTCCGAGTGCTCTCTGTTTCGGCTCGGAAAAACGTCGGGTGGTCTGCTTGACTGGCTTTGCATCTTTAAACACTTCAAGTGAGTGCTCGGCAAACTCCCTGGGTATTCCTGGCATATTTGAGGGATGCCAGGCGAAAATCTCCCAGTACTCACGGAGGAGTTCGACGAGCGCGCTTTCCTATGCGGGTGATAGGGTGGTGCACAACATCGCCTTCTTCGCGGATTCTGTCGGGTGCACTTGATGTTTTTGATTGTCGCTGTTTGGGCTGAACTCGAGTTCCGGGGCGTTCTTTTTGGTGAGCGACATTACGGAGTGATCCGTGGATTTTGCCAGCTCCTCCAGCTCCTCTTGCATCCCGAAAGATTTCGCGATTTCGTTGAGCTCACTATCGCATTGTTCTGACTTCTGGAAGTCGCTGTTTATGGTAATGGTGTCGTATTCTCCTGGAAGTTTGAGCTTCAGGGAGGCATAGTGGGGTACTACCATGAATCTTGCGAACGCTGTTTGGCCGAGAATGGTGTGGTACCGTGATGGCCAGCCGACCACCTCAAAGTCGAGGAATTCTCTCCTGTAATTCTTCGGGTCTCCAAGTATCACCTCCAGGTTGATTGTTCCGAGTGGTCGGACGGCTTTCCCTGGTACTATCCCGTGGAAGGATGTTTCTGATGCTGCGAGTCCGTCCAGGTTCTTGTTCATCTTGCGGAGTGTGTCCGCGTATATGATGTTGATTCCGCTGCCACCATCCATGAACAACCGAGATAGGTCGTAGTTTCCTATTTGCGTCTGGATGACGAGCGCGGAGTGCCCTGGTCGATACACTCGTGGAGGGTGGTCCTCTTTGGAGAAAGTTATCGGCTGCTCTGACATCTTCAAGTATTCAGTCTTGGATGGTGGGGCATGTAATGCTATGTTGACTTGGCGTGTGTTCGTCTTTTGGACTCTGCGGGACACGCAAACCTTCTGTATCATTCCGAGGGTATCCGTTAGCTACTTGGTTTGCGACTTGAGTCCATAGCCAACTGCAAGCAATTGACTATAGAGTCGGGGGCTACTCCCAGTGATGAGGACATCCCTAGCTTTCCACCTATTGTTGAACATGAAGATCCTCCTATCAAAGCTAATGAAGTTAGAATTGGTCCAATGACAAGATCAAGAACTAAGCTATTACAACAACAGGTGAATTCACTCCTACTTGAATATAATGTTGATAATTGTGAGAGCTTTATACTACCTAAATCTTTGCATTTATGTATTCTTAGGTTTGTTGATAACACAAACATGAATGGAGATCATGGAGAGGAGCTACACAAGGATGAGCATGGACTTCAAGAGGAGATGGAAAACAAGTGCTAGCATGGTGAAAACAACAAATAACAATTGTTATCATGATAAGGGGATGGTGCCTCCACAAGATCAAATGCACCAAGTGTGGAAAACAATCCAATTATGTTATTCCACACTCATACATGAACAAGGCAAGAGGAGGGCGCCCACAAGGAGCATCAATGCGCCATATACAAGACCTAGTTCAATTAGGATTGGTTTGTATACCAATTTGGCCGCACCCCTTGTGTGGGGGTCGGTTTGTATCTATTTTGGTGTCCTAGTAGGAGTCCTAGTCCAATTAGGTTAGGTGCTTGCGCAAGGGGAGCCTTGTGGCCGCACCCCCCCTCTTATATACCCCTTGGGGCGCATAGGAGAGGGTAGACTACGTTAAAACATAAACCCTAGACCTCTAGATTGAAACTGCTTGTAAGCCTTTCATCTGGAAGTTCATCTGCAAACTTTACGTGATACCTGCTGTTCCACTGGGAATAAGACGGTACAGAACCACTTGTAGTCGGTGGATTACTTGTGCAAGAGTGTGGAGTTGAGAATATCCTTGGGGTTGCTATCTTTTGCATTGGCATCAGGGATCAGCCGGGAGAGTTCTTAGTGGCGCACTAGTTATCATACTGGAGTATCTGTGAGTTCACTGAGAAGATTGGGCCACCCCTTATCATCTTGGTATCAGAGTTACAGGTTGCCTCGGTGAGCTATCAAATTTCCCTTTAGATTTGAGTGTTTTTATTTCCTATCCAGAAAATTGCCCCACAAAAATAGTTCTAGTCATTGCCATAGCCTAGATATCACCTTAGTTTCATTACTTTTGCTGTCATCGTGTTAGATTTTGTGTTACCTTTTTTTTTCTGTTTTTAGATCACTTATTTTCGGCTAGGGTTAGGGTTCCTTTTTCCCCTGGTCGAAACTTATCAAAAATCAACAAAAAAAAATTCGCTTCCGATCCACCAAATAGCACCCAATCCGAGTCCACCGCTATTTCCCTACCGCGGCACAGTTTTGGTCGTTTCCCTGCCGTATCACACCCCTACCCGAACTCGGATTTGTGCCTTACCGCGCTTACCAAAACCCCACTTCCACCCGCAGCGCGCTTACCTTATTCGACTCACCACCAACCACCGCAACACCCCACCGCTGCCGTGCCCTGCTCGCTCTCGGATTCCCCCGCAGCATCCTTACAAAGTCACCCGAAAACCCGCAGCACACCACACCAATTGCTTGCTAGCGCTCTGCCGCGGCACGAATTTTGCGCAACACGCTGCCGCGCTCACGTAACCGCAGCCCTCCCGCAAAACCACCGTAACGCGCTTACCTTTTCACCAGTTCGCGTGCGCGCGCTCTGCCGCGGTAGCGATTTCACTCGTTTTCCTGCCGTGCGCGCTGTGAGCTGCTGTTTTCTCTGCCGCGGTACGGTTTCCTTCGTTTTTGGTGCTGTTTTCGCTGCCGTGAGCTGTTTTTCCATCTGTTTTGCTGCCGTGGGTACTGGTTTCTGCCGTGAGATTGCTAGAAGTAGATTTTCACCTAGAATCTTTTGTTTTCTCTTTTATTTTCCTGTTTTCATCTCTAGGACCAATATATCCGTACCCTTGTGAACCTTAGCCACAGCCTTTCTACAGCATTATAATAGGAACTTGCCCACAAGTATAGCTATTTTGTGCTCTGACAGGTTGCTCATATTTCATCACCACCATTGTGTTCACTTGTGTTTGGTTAATTATTGCTCCTAGCTTAGTGTAAGGCCATTGAAAAATTCAAAAAAAAATAGAAAAAGCAAAAAGTATAAAAAAAAAAAAATAGAAAAGAGAAAAGAGAAAAGAGAAAGTGCAAAGAGGCCATATAAATACTATTGTTTCTAGTTGAGCTTGCCATTGTGACACTTGGTTTTTCTTTGAGCAATCTTGTGCCTGTCAATAAGAGCCTAGCTAGTGACTTTCTAGTGCATTGCAAAACTCATCCATATATTGCATTGCCACATTTGTCTCCATTGTGTGAGTTTCCTTGGGTCTTTTATATCTTCACTAAGACAGCAAATAGGATTGTTACTTTGGTGATTGTTAGGTATCCATACCAAGCCCCACTAAATAACCTTGTTTGCTTTTGTGAGAGTTAAAAACCTGGGTATTCTCTTCTTCACACCAAAGTACTTTAATTGCCTCTACTTGTGGTAAGTATCTCTATTCACTTTGGAGTGGTAAGATATCCTATTGTCTTGCTAGATTTTTGAGTGAGTTGTGAGAGGCACCACAACCTATACTTGTTTCTATTACACTAACCTACTAATGTATCTTTCTAGTGGTGATCTTGTGCAGCAAAAGAAGGACCATAAGGAGGGAGTTAATTGGAGAGAGTATGAGGCTCTTAGAGATGTTTTGGCAAAGGAGATATTGGACAATCATAATGGACTCAAACAATTTGTTCAAGATGCATGTGATCCCTTATATGAGGCTCTCCAAGCTATGGAGACCAAGATGGAGGCCACACACAAATTGGCCGAGACTAATGGAGGGGAAGTGAGATCAATTCATGATTCTATTGCTCAAATGACTACTACCCTTGCTGGACTTCAAACCATGATTCAAACAAGAATGCCTCTTATTGATGATGACAATGCTAGTGTCCATAGTGATGCTAATAATGGAGTGGAAGCTATTGGTGCAAGAAACCAAGTTCATGGCCGAAATAGAGAGGAAAGAGGCCTAGGAGGATATAATGGCCGAAACCAAAATTTTGGAGAAAGAAGAATGCCAAACAATGTGGTGCAAGCTAATCCTAGAGAAGATGGTTTGAGTAAGCCTAAATTTTCTATTCCATCATTTAGCTTTGATAATATGGATGTGGAAGAATACTTGCTATGGGAGTTGAAGATGGAAAAATTATGGAGAATGCATGAGTACAATGAGGATAGAAAGATCAAATTGGCTTCAAGTGAGTTTGATGGTTATGCTCTTAGATGGTGGGATGAGCTTTTGAGGAAGAGACAAGAAGATGGAGAATTGCCCATTGTCACTTGGAACAACATGAAGAGGATTATGCGAGATAGATTTGTTCCACCCAATTACATAAGGCAACAATTTGATCAATTGCAACAATTGAGGCAAGGAACTATGAGTGTTGATGCTTATTATCAAGAGATGGAGCTAATTATGCAAAGGGCACGTGTGAGAGAACAATTGGAGCAAACAATGCAAAGATTCCTTTCGGGTTTGAACTACAAAATCAAAGGCATTGTGAGGCATCATCAATACCAAAATATCCATGAGCTATTACACCATGCAAGGGAGGCCGAAGCACATATCCTTGAGGAGGCAAAAATTACTAATAGAACAAGGGCTAGATTTCCTATGAGATCATCTTCTATGCCTAGTGCACCTCCTCCACCACCACCATCTTCAAGTTTTCGAGGTGCTTCTTCTTCTAAACCCGAGCCTAGTTCTTCAATTGCAAAGAAACCATCACAACCAAGTGTGAGTACCACGGGTTCAAGTGCTTCTACATCAAGAACAAGAGATATTTCATGTCACACATGTGGAGGAAAAGGGCACTTTAAGAGGGATTGTCCAAATACAAAAGTGATGGTGATCAATGAGAACAATGAGTATGAGACAGGTGATGATGTTGATCCTAATGATATTGATGATGATGATGGCTATTTGAGTGATTCTCCTTTGGATGCTTATGCTACTACTATGCCATCTATTGTTTGCACCCAAAATTCATTGAGTGTGGTGCCTACTCCTGAACATCAAAGGTGCAATTTGTTTCAAACCAAAGCTATTATTGGTCCTAACATGGCTTGCAAAGTCATTATTGATGGAGGAAGTTGCAGAAATTTGGCAAGCAAAGATCTATGTGCAAAGCTCAACTTGAAATATATACCACATCCTTCTCCTTATCATATCCAATGGTTGAGTAGCACGGGACAAATGAAGGTCTCTTATATGGTGAGAGTGGAGTTCCAAATTGGACCTTACAAAGATATTATTGAGTTTGATGTGGTGCCCATGACAGTTTGTCACTTATTATTGGGAAGACCTTGGCAATTTGATAGAAGTGTGAAGCATGAAGGAAGAGCAAATACTTATGAGCTATATCATCATGGGAAGACTATTATTTTGAGGCCTATGACTCCACAACAAATTCTACAAGAGTCCCAATCCAAAATTGAGAGGAAAGTGGAAAAAGAAAGAGAGAGGGATGAGGGAACACCACAAATACAAGCCATGGGGAGTGATAGTAAACCCAATTCGAGTGGTAAAAAGAGAGAGAACCTATTATGCATGTTAGCCACTAAAGAGGATTTGAGGGAATTTAAGGATGATCCTACACTAGTCCCTATTGTGCTTATTCACAAGGGAGAGATTTTGGTTTCTAATGACATGACCCCTATTCCTCTTGGTGTTTCTAATGTTTTACAGGACTTTGAGGATGTTTTTCCACAAAATGTGCCCTCGGGATTGCCACCATTGAGAGGAATTGAACATCAAATTGATTTGATCCCGGGAGCATCTCTTCCAAACCGAGCCCCTTATAGAACCAATCCACAAGAAACAAAGGAGATCCAAAAGCAAGTACAAGAACTATTGGACAAAGGTTATATTCGGGTTAGTCTTTCTCCTTGTGCCGTTCCCGTTATTTTGGTTCCTAAGAAAGATGGTACTTGGCGCATGTGTGTAGATTGTAGAGCAATTAATAACATCACTATTCGTTATCGTCATCCTATACCACGTTTAGATGACATGTTAGATGAATTAAGTGGTGCTACTCTTTTCTCAAAAATTGATTTGCGTAGTGGATACCATCAAATAAGAATGAAAGAGGGAGATGAATGGAAAACTGCTTTTAAGACAAAATTTGGTTTATATGAGTGGTTAGTAATGCCCTTTGGTTTAACTAATGCACCTAGTACTTTCATGAGATTAATGAACCATATTTTGAGAGACTTTATTGGTAGATTTGTGGTAGTTTATTTTGATGATATTCTTATATATAGCCACAATAAACATGACCACATGGACCATATTAGACAAGTTTTGCAAGTGCTAAGAAATAATAAATTGTATGGTAATCTTGAGAAGTGCACTTTTTGCAAAGATAAAGTAATATTTCTTGGTTATGTTGTTTCTAAGCATGGAATTGAAGTTGATCAATCTAAAATTGAAGCTATTCGAAATTGGCCAATTCCAACTAATGTGAGCCAAGTTAGAAGTTTTAATGGGCTTGCTAGTTTCTATAGAAGATTTGTGCCTAATTTTAGTACAATTGCTGCCCCTTTGAATGATCTAACTAAGAAAGGTGTTAATTTTGAATGGGGTGTTTCACAAGATATTGCTTTTGATACTTTGAAAGAGAAATTGATTTCGGCCCCATTGCTTATGCTTCCAAATTTTGATAAACAATTTGAGATTGAATGTGATGCTAGTGGCATAGGTATTGGAGGTGTGCTCATGCAAGAAAAGAAACCTATTGCCTATTTCTCTGAAAAATTGAATGGTGCACAATTGAATTATTCTGTTTATGATAAAGAATTATATGCACTTGTGAGAGTTTTAGAAGTATGGAAACATTATTTATGGCCTAAAGAATTTATTATTCATAGTGATCATGAAGCATTGAAATTTCTAAAGTGCCAAAGTAATTTGAATAAGAGACATGCTAAGTGGGTTGAATTCATTGAATCTTTTCCATACATTATAAAACATAAAAAGGGATTGGATAATGTAGTTGCTGATGCTTTGTCAAGAAAAAATATGTTACTCTCAAATTTAGAAATCAAGGTTTCGGGTTTGGAGGGTATTAGAGATTTATATGATGAAGATAATGAATTTTCCATGCCATTTAATAAATGTGTTAACACTAAAGCATGGGACAAATTTCATATACATGATGGGTATTTGTTTAGAGCTAACAAATTGTGTATTCCCGAGTGTTCTTTGCGTTTATTTTTGATCCAGGAATCTCATAGTGGAGGATTGATGGGACACTTTGGAAGAGAGAAAACATTGTTGATGTTAGCAGAAAATTTTTATTGGGCACATATGAGAAGAGATGTCTATAGATTGGTGCAAAGATGTATTACTTGCAACAAATCCAAATCAAAATTGAAGCCCCATGGATTATATACAACATTGCCATCACCTAGTACACCATGGGAAGATATTAGTATGGATTTCGTGTTGGGATTGCCAAGAACAAAAAGAGGACATGATTCTATCTTTGTGGTTGTGGATAGATTTTCAAAGATGGCTCACTTTATTTCATGCCACAAGAGTGATGATGCTTCTCACATTGCCAATTTGTTCTTTAGAGAGATTGTGAGATTGCATGGAGTTCCAAGGACTATAGTTTCAGATAGAGATGTCAAGTTCATGAGTTACTTTTGGAAAACACTTTGGGGTAAGCTTGGCACCAAGTTATTATTTTCTACTACTTGCCACCCCCAAACTGATGGACAAACCGAGGTGGTTAATAGAACATTGTCCACATTGCTAAGAGGTATGATCAAAAAGAATTTGAAGGAGTGGGAGGAGTGTTTGCCACATGTGGAATTTGCTTACAATAGAGCTGTGCATTCAACTACTCAATTATGTCCTTTTGAGGTGGTGTATGGGTTCAAGCCAATTACTCCTCTTGATTTATTACCACTTCCTTTACATGAGAGAGTTAATATGGAGGCTTCAAAGAGGGCTGATTTTGTCAAGAAGATTCATGAGAAAACAAAAGAAGCAATTGAGAAGAAAGGAAAACATGTGGCTGAAAGAGTAAACAAGAAGAGAAAGGAACTTATATTTCGGCCAGGAGATATGGTTTGGGTACACTTCAGAAAAGATAGATTTCCAACATTGAGAAAGTCCAAGTTGATGCCTAGAGGAGCTGGTCCTTACAAAGTTATTTCAAGGATCAATGATAATGCATACAAGATTGACCTCCCAATTGATGAGTTTGGTGTTAGTAATTCTTTTAATGTGGCTGATTTGACACCTTACCATGGAGATGATTTAGCATCGAGGTCGATGCCTTTTCAAGAGGGGGAGGATGATGAGGACATCCCTAGCTTTCCACCTATTGTTGAACATGAAGATCCTCCTATCAAAGCTAATGAAGTTAGAATTGGTCCAATGACAAGATCAAGAACTAAGCTATTACAACAACAGGTGAATTCACTCCTACTTGAATATAATGTTGATAATTGTGAGAGCTTTATACTACCTAAATCTTTGCATTTATGTATTCTTAGGTTTGTTGATAACACAAACATGAATGGAGATCATGGAGAGGAGCTACACAAGGATGAGCATGGACTTCAAGAGGAGATGGAAAACAAGTGCTAGCATGGTGAAAACAACAAATAACAATTGTTATCATGATAAGGGGATGGTGCCTCCACAAGATCAAATGCACCAAGTGTGGAAAACAATCCAATTATGTTATTCCACACTCATACATGAACAAGGCAAGAGGAGGGCGCCCACAAGGAGCATCAATGCGCCATATACAAGACCTAGTTCAATTAGGATTGGTTTGTATACCAATTTGGCCGCACCCCTTGTGTGGGGGTCGGTTTGTATCTATTTTGGTGTCCTAGTAGGAGTCCTAGTCCAATTAGGTTAGGTGCTTGCGCAAGGGGAGCCTTGTGGCCGCACCCCCCCTCTTATATACCCCTTGGGGCGCATAGGAGAGGGTAGACTACGTTAAAACATAAACCCTAGACCTCTAGATTGAAACTGCTTGTAAGCCTTTCATCTGGAAGTTCATCTGCAAACTTTACGTGATACCTGCTGTTCCACTGGGAATAAGACGGTACAGAACCACTTGTAGTCGGTGGATTACTTGTGCAAGAGTGTGGAGTTGAGAATATCCTTGGGGTTGCTATCTTTTGCATTGGCATCAGGGATCAGCCGGGAGAGTTCTTAGTGGCGCACTAGTTATCATACTGGAGTATCTGTGAGTTCACTGAGAAGATTGGGCCACCCCTTATCACCCAGCGAGAGCACTGTCGTGCACCCGATAAGAGAAAAAGAGCAAGACAAGACTCAAGAAAAATAAAAACACTTTACCTTGCCCTGCGTGGTGGACAAGGGATCAGCCGAGCTAGCCGAGATTTCCCTGCTCGCTAACGCCCCGACATCTCTAGGCCGTCCACCCGCCAAGCTAGGAATCCCGTACTCCAGAACGTCGACTCCCTTCGCTGGGCTCGGAAGCATTCGAGTGGGATTTGCAGTCGGAGCAGGGTCCACAGCAGCCTCCTTCCTCTTCACGGACGGAGTCGAAGAAGCAAACTGATCCGCGCTGATGGTCGCAAGACTGCTACAAAAGCTAGAATCAGAAAAGGCAGTCGAGCAAATTCGTGACAAAGAAGAGAGCACACGGAACTCACTCATCCTCATCGTCATCGTCAACGTTATATAGATTCCAGGCGGTGGAGATCCTCGACTGGCGGATGACAGGAGGTAGCATGTTGAGAGGAGTCGCTCGGATAGGCTCGACCTCCTTGACATGCTCATCACTCAAGGAGTTATCCTTGGAAGTGACATAAGCCTCCTCCGTCTTGTGGCGCTTGCGACGACGAAGTTGCTCGTCATCCGACTCTTCCTCCTCGTCCACCTCCTCGTACTCGGATCTCGACTCAGCGTTCGCGACGCTAGCCTCGGGAGGGGCTTCGGCATTGCTCGCCAGAAGATCTAAGACACATTCGTCTGCAGGAAACTGGCGGGTAGCTCGTTTCCATGTCCTGGTTCTACAAAGGCGAAAAGAAGAAAAAGAAGAGTTTCAGTCGACGAAAACCTAAAACATGAAGAAGTACGAAGCAAAGAAGAAGATTAGGGAATTCACCTCAGTCGGGGGGTTCTCTGCGTCGAACGGGGTGAGGGGGCACATCGAGTAGCCCTCTCCCTTCTTCAAATTGGTGATAGCCGTGATCTTTTTATCGAATTCGGCATTTGAAAGAAGGTCGTCACACGTGCGGCTCCGTCGTTAGCTCCCGTGTACTCCCACAGGGTGGTCGGGCTAGCTTGAAGAGGCTGGACCTCCGGCGCAGAAACACGCTCGTCAGGTGAATCCGGATCAGTGGGGTCCCCTGCTTCTTGTCGAGGAAGCGCGCCACCTTTGCGAGTAGAGGGGTGACAACCTTAACCTCTTCGGCTGAGAGCGAGTGCGTCCAATACTTCTGCCGCTTCAAAATGGCGAATGGCTGGAATTCTGGGACGCCACCCGCGCTGTCATCCACGACATAAAACCACTTTCGGCGCCAACCCTAGGACGAGTCGACGAAGTTCATCTCCTGGTAGGGGACGCCTTTGTTCGCCTGGATCCCGAAGCCTCTGGTCCTCAGCGGCTCCCTAGTTTTCTCGCATGGCTGGGGCTTCTTTGAAAGATCCGAACCTTGAAGATGGCCTTCCAAAGCCCCCAGTGCGGGAGAATGCCGAGGAAGCACTCGCAGAGCACGATAAAACACGATATGTATTGTATCGCGTTAGAAGGAAGATCGTGCAGCTGTATGCCATATAAATACAGCAGCCCGACGAGAAAAGCATGGAGAGGGAAGGAGAAAATTCGGGTGATGTGCTCCAAGAATGCGACACGATCGGTGGAGAGGGGTTTGGGCATCTCCTCCTTCTTCGTGGACATCCGAACGCGTTTGGAGAACTCAGGAGGAAGCAACCCCTCCCTTTGCGTCTCTGCGATGCTCTTCTTCGTGGTGTTCGACGGGCGCCAATCGCCCGTCTTCTTTGCCGGGGCCACCGTGGAGGCGCTCGCCACCTCTTTGTCGGACGCCGCTGCACCGCGCTTCTTGGCTCCTACCATTGGAGGACGCTTCATGCTCATAGAAGAGAAGGTGTGTGCGCAAGGGAGGAAGGAGACGAATGAGAGCCGGGAAAGGTACTTTTCCCCACGGCCCAATACTTATACCCGCGCTAGGCCGATCTGAGCCGTTGATCAGCGAACGTAGCGCTCATCGCCACCGTCATGTGTGAAGCGGAAACGATGAGATGGGGGCGGTTACCCCCGCACGATCTTTACGAAAAGATCATGCATATTTACAGTGCGGCCAGCGGAATAACCGGGACATGACTGCTCGTTTCCAGTCAAAAAGCTGCCAAGATGGGCCCCGCGCGCTCTGCCCCACTTCGTCACGTCCCATCGGGAGCAGTCGGGACCAGTCGAGTCTGCGGTGACATTACCGCGTATCTCACGACACGCGAAAACTCTTTCGTATGAACAACAGGACGTGAAATTTCTTTCGCATGGACACCCTGACACGAAATCTCTTTCGTATGGGCATTTCAACACGAAATCTCTTTCGTATAAATACATTGACACGAAATATCTTTCGTATAAACTTCATAACGCGGAATCTCTGTCGCACAAGATCAGGGAAAATAAGATTACCTCACTCGAAGAGTTGCAGAAGATAGCACTTATAGTGCGACTAAGGTAAAATCGCGACTATGCGGCTCCCGCAACTCTACCCCACGATGTAATTACACATCATTTTAATCCCGGATCGTTCGGCCGACTAGGCACATCTGGATGCCGTATTCTTTCGAGTACGAAGGTAAGACCCAAGGATCTCTCATGTGGGCCTGGAATCGCACTCGAGCTGCTTCCTCCAGTAAACATTCTGTGTCAACAACACCAAGAAAAATCCTAGCAGACGCGCCGGGTACCCCTTTTAAAGGTTAAGTTCAACTCGATAAGGCCTCCACGGCCCATTTGCAACGATCACCTCGCCGAGGTCGACTCGGAGGTCTCGAATTTGTGTAGGCCAGAATTGTTTTTGCCCTAGATTCAATTAATTGGCCCCGATCTTTCGGGAGAGCCAAGCAATTGAGCCGTACCCTTCTACGAAAATAGGCAACACAAGGCGCATTTACCACTCAATGCTCGAGTATGCGAGCACCTCGCATGCACGGTATACACCCTTAAAGACAGGCGATTGAACGACCAGTCGCAAAATCCAAGAAAGAACTTCGAGTGCTTACCCCGACTATTCTCAGTCGAATAAACACTCGGGGTCTACTGACGTGGGGATGACTCCTGGACCTATCGGGTGAGCCTACCCGGTCCAAGGCCCAAGAACAAGTCCCAAAGCAAGGTGCTATCCCGCTGTTCTAGAAGGCCCCGTATAATCCCACCGACAAGACTTGCGGGTCAAGAAGGAAAACTCCTACCGACCTAGAACTAGGGATTGTAATCCCCCCAACACGGTTTGAGACCTAGCCACCTATAAAATGCTAGGAGAACCACCGAGGGGGGGTCCAATCCAATTTTCACCACCATAGCCATAATCTCGAGATTATGGCTATGGTGGTGGCAAATAGATTGGATCCCCCCTCGGTGGTTCTCCTAGCCTTTAAATAGGTGGCCGGGTCTCAAACCGTACCCGGGGGGATTACAAACCCTAGGTCTAAGGTGATGGAGACTTTCCATCTTGACCCGCAAGTCTTGCAGGTGGGCTTCAACTGGGCCTTCTGGAGCTGCGCGGTGGCGCCTCGCGTTGGGCTTTAGTCTTGGGCCTTGGACCAGGTAGGCCCACTCGACATGTCCTGGAGTCATCCCCACGCCAGTAGACCCCGAGTGTTTGCTCGACTGAATTTAAGCGAGTAAGAACTCAAAGTTCGTTTATGGATCTTGCGACTGAATAGTAAAATACCTGACTTCAGGGGTGTGTACCCTGTCTCGTATGTACTCGAGTATCGAGTGATAAATGCACCTTGTGTTGGCTTTTTTCGCAGAAGGGTATGGCTGAGTCGCTTGTCTCTCCCGAAAGATCAGGGCCAATTAATTGCATCTCGGGCAAAAACAGTTCTGGCCTACACGAATTCTGGACCTCCGACTCGAACTCGGGAAGGTGATCGTTGCGACTGGGCCATGGAGGTCTTCTCGAGCCAAACTTAACCTTAAAGGGGGTACCCGGCGCGTACGCTAGGATTTTTCTTCGTGGTATTGACACGGAAAGTTTACTGGAGGGCGCAGCTCGAGTGTGATTCCTGGCCCACAGGAGAGATCCTTGGGTCTTACCTTCATACTCAAAAGAATACGACATCCGGATGTGCCTAGTCGGCCGAACGATCGGGGGTTAAAATGATGTGTTAGCACACCGTGATGTAGAGTTGCGGGAGCCGCATGCTTGCAGTTTTATCTTGGATGCACCGTAAGTGCTATCTTCTGTAACTTTCAAGAGAGATAGTCTCCTTTTTCTTGGTCTTATACGAAAGAGATTTCGTGTCATGAAGTTCATACGGAAGAAATTTCGTATCAAATTATCCACACGAAAGAGATTTCGTGTCAAAGTGTCCATACGAAAGAGATTTCGTGTCAGAATGTCCATACGAAAGAGATTTTGTGTCAGAGTGTCCATACGAAAGAAGTTTCACGTCTTGTTGCTCACACGAAAGAGATTTCGTGTCATGAGGTGTGCAGTGACGTCAACGCGCACTTGTCTGCTCCCGATGGGACATGCCACAGTGGGGCAGAGCGCACAGGGCCCACCTTGCCAGCTTTTTGGCCGGAAACGAGTGGTCGCATGCCGGTTTATCCGCTGGTCGTGCAGTAATTATGCACGATCTTACCCAAAAGATCGTGCGAAGGTAAATTCCCCTCGTCTTCTCGTTTCCGTTTCGCACGTGGTGGCGCGGATGCGTTCCATGTCAGTAGATCAACGGCTCGTAGTATCCTAGCCTTGGTATAAATAACGGGCCTTAGGGAAAAGGTAACTTTCCCGGCCCTCATTCATCTTGTTCCTCCTCTAGCGCACACCTTCCCCTCTGCAAGCACGAACCAAGTCCCAATGGCGGGAGGCAAGAAGTGCGAGCAGCCACGGCGTCCGGCAAGGAGGTGGAGAGCGCCTCCACGACGACCCCGGTGAGGAGAACGGGTGATTGGCGCCCGTCTAACGCCACGAAGAAAAGCGTCGTCGAGATGCAGAGGGAGTTATTGCTCCCTCCCGAGGAATCCAAGCGCATCCGGATGTCAACGAAGAAGGAGGAGATACCCAATCCGCTCGCCACCGAGCGCGTCGCATTCTTGGAGAATGTTGCCCGAGGTTTGTCCTTTCCTGTCCATCCTTTCCTCGTCGGGCTGCTGTATGTCTATGGCATACAGCTGCACGACCTCCCTCCTAATGCGATACAACACATTTCATGCTTTGCGAGTGCTTCCTTGGCATTCGACCGCACTGGGGGCTCTGGAAGGCCATCTGCTAGGTGCGGATCTTTCGGGAGAAGCCCCTGCCAGGCAAAAAGATCTGAGAGCCACTGAGGACCGGAGGCTTCGGGATCCAGGCGAATAAAGACTTCCCGTACCTGGAGATGAGTTTTGTCGACTCAACTCAAGGGTGGCGTCGGAGGTGGTTTTACGTCGAAGATAACAACACGGATGGCGTTCCAGAATTCCACCCCTTCGCCGTTTTGAAGCGGAGGAAGTCCTGGATGCACTCGCTGTCAGCCGAGGAATCCAAGGTAGTCTTTCATCTACTCACGAAAGTGGCGCGCTTCCACGACAAGGAGCAGGGAACCCCGTTGAATGGGATTCATTTGGCGGGTGTGTTTCTGCGCCGGAAGGTCCAGCCACTTTAAGACATGCCGACTACCTTGTGGGAGTAAACGGGTGTCAACGACCAGAGCCGGACCTGCGACGACGTTCTTTCGAATGCGGAATTCGAAAAGAAGATCACGACCATCACCTGCTTGAAGAAAGGAGAGAGCTACTCGACGTGCCCTCTCACCCCTTTTGATGCCAAGAACCCTCTGAATGTGGTAAATTTCTTATCCTTCCTCTTTACTCTGTATTTTTCTTTGTTTTGAGTTTTTGTCGATTGAACCGCCTTCTTTTCCTCTTTTGACTTTGCAAAATCAGGACATGGTGACATGCTACCCGCCACTTTCTGCGGATGATGGTGTCTTGAATATTCTGGCGAGCAACCTCGAGGCTCCTCCCGAAGCCAACGTCGTGGATGCAGAGTCCAGCTCTGAACGAGTGGAGGTGGACGAGGAAGAAGAGGAGTGCTGTCTATGCACGCTTCTATTCTTGTAGACATTGTTGGGCCTCCAAGTGCAGAGGTTTTTAAAACAGCAGCAAGTTTCCCTCAAGTGGATTACCCAAGGTTTATCGAACTCAGGGAGGTAGAGGTCAAAGGTATCCCTCTCAAGCAACCCTACAATCAAGATACAAGAATTCTCTTGTGTCCCCAACACACCCAATATACTTGTCAGGTATATAGGTGCACTAGGTCGGCGAAGAGAGAGTAAAATGCAAGTAATATGGATGATTATAAGTGATAATAACAATCTGAAATAAAATGGAAGCAAGCAAACATGTAGAAAAACCTGACGGAAAACGGTGTTTCAATGCTTGGAAATAAGGCCTAGGGCTCCTACTTTCACTAGAGGACACTCTCAACAATGCTCACATAATTCAATGCATAAATATCATCTCTTCACTATGCTACTCCGAACCACTCTCCGGTCGAATAACGAACACTAATCATTGAGTAGGGGCTTTAACAACACTCCTCAAGTCTATATTCCCTCTCTAGGGCACCCCAATGTCACCACGAGCGCCATAGATTAGTAAACAAACGCCACAATTTCATAGGTTCATCTTCCAACACGAGATATAAATATCATGCTAAACCACACGGTGCACACACTGTCACCTTTACCCCATGCTTAAATAGTTTACAGAGATAACAAAACCACTTGAGTAGCATAACATATGAAGACCAATCTACATATTCAACTAGATTGTAAAGCTCATAATCACATAAAGATCACACCATGGGAGAGAGAGATGAACCACATAGCTACCGGTAGAGCCCCCAGCCTCGGGGGAGAACTTCTCCCTCCTCATCATAGGAGACAACAACGTCAATGGAGATGGCGGTGGAGTCGATGGAGATGGCTTCCGGGGGCACTTCCCCGTCCTGGCAAGGTTCTAGAACAGAGATGTGTCCCCTGAAACTTGTCGGAAGCAGCGGCGGAGCTACAGATGTATTTTGTGGAAAAGGTCGATCGTTCTAGGGTTTATGCCTCGGGGAGTATATATGGGCGAAAGGGCGATGACGGGAGGTGGCCAGGGTGCCCACACCCCTAGGTGGGGCGGCCAGGGGGGAGCCCGCGCGAGCCTATGGTGTGGGGGCCCTAGGGCCCCCCTCCGAGTCTCTTCGAGACTTCTGGAAGCTTCCGGGGAAAATAGGAACTTTGGCTTTCGTGGCATCCAATTCCGAGAATATTTCCAGAACAACTTTTCTGAAACTAAAACAGTAGAAAACAGGGAACTGGCTCTGTGGCATCTTGTTAATAGGTTAGTCCTGGAAAAATAAGAAAACGTAGGAAAACATACGGAAAACATGTAGCAATTGGCATAATATCAACATGGAACATCAGAAATTATAGATACGTTTGAGACGTATCAAGCATCCCCAAGATTAGTTCCTACTCGTTCTCGAGTATGTAAACGATAAAACAAAATAATTTCTGAGGTGACATGCTACCACACAATCTTGATCATAATATGTAAACTAGAGCATGTAAACTAGGATCAAATGAACTAAAGCTGTGATCTATATTTGATATCAACAAGTAATGCATAAACAAAGAAGAAAGAAGTAAAACCTTTAATGAATCAATACTAAAAGACTATCAACCGTGCAAAGTTTATTAGAGATGATTTAAGCTTTCAAGAATAACCATAGCATGCACCTCAAACTATCTTCACAACCCCTGTTAGGATTAAGTAAAGCTTTCCACACGATGCAATGCTTGAATCTTAAACTATTTGCGCACTAAAAACAAGCAAGTGTTTTGCGTTGGTCCCTGGCACCGGGGTGTTATGGCTAAGAGAACATTATGGGGGTTTGGAAGGTCAATGGAAGAAAGGCTCACAAAGCTGAAAGTGGTCATTAGAGAAGAGAAAGTCTTACAACCGAAGCTATGCAAGGAGTAGGGATTGCCACACAACGGATGCACATAGAGCTATAAGTGTATGAAAGCTCTCCAATGGAACTAGTGGGGGTGCATCCAACTCGCTTGCTCACAAAGACCTAGAGCTCAGTCGAGGAGGCTCATCATTGGAATATACAAGCCAAGTTCTATAATGTAAAGTTCCCCACATAGTAATAAATGAATGAGAATATAAAAAATCTCTCCAAACTGAAGTATTGGTACTAAACATGAAGCACAAGTGTGCTATAAAGGATAGTGATGCGCCCCCTCTCTCTTTATTCTCTCTTTGGGTCTTTTTTTTCTTTTGGGGGTTTTTCAGTTTTTTATATATCCTCACCGGTAGGGGCAACATACTATATTACAATGAATCATCACACTTTTAGTACTCATAACTCATAAAGAAATATCTCCGATGTCTCTAACTGCATGCTCCTGCCAGTGTAGTAGTATGCATAAATAACCATGAAGCTCATCATCAAGTAACATAATGGAGGTGGATGTTGTGCAGCAATATATCTCGGAATGGCTATGGAAATGCCATGATAGGTAGGTATGGTGGCTGTTTTTAGTAAGAATATATGGACTTATGTGTAGGAGAACAAAGTCCTCCCACGGGATTTGGATGCACTGGCGAAGTTTGCACCAACTCTCAATGTGAGAAAGGGCAATGCACAGTACCGAAGAGGCTAACAAATATGGATGGTGGAAGTGCCAGGAACCGCAACATAGACTCACGAGTTAAAAGATTACAGCAAGAAAATCATCTTACAAGGCACAATGCTCCAAGGGGGTCCATGGTAGTGACAATTCATTGTTAGCTACCCCGTCCGTAGCGCGTAACAAAAGGCCGA
Organism: Alopecurus myosuroides; assembly: GCA_028641055.1. Lineage (NCBI taxonomy): Eukaryota > Viridiplantae > Streptophyta > Magnoliopsida > Poales > Poaceae > Alopecurus > Alopecurus myosuroides. The sequence goes on from CM054059.1 coordinate 342,060,651, forward strand.
TCAGAAATGTATCTCTCGTAGCAATCATATACCATTGTTTCTATCAGCTGGTAATTTAAGTGCCGCACAGTTTCAAGTTTCTTAGACCAACCATTAAATTTTTATACTTACTAGTCCTTCCCGTTTATCCATTAAGCAAATTAATATCTCAAAACAACATCAAAGATTCAAGTGAAGCAGTTTAGTGATCTACAAGACCATGCAATCTTTTCCACTATACCAACTATCACATAAGCATTTCTATTCTCAACAAAGCACATATATGAGAACCTTCTAACTACAAAATCTAACATCTCTGAATAAGAGATGCATGAAAACAAAGGCTAAACGCAGTACTAGCAAAAAGTGAACACTCACAGAACAATAAGAATGAAAACTAGAGTGTTCTAAGCAATGAAAACGGAGCGTGTATCTCTCCCACACAAGTATGATAATATCCAACCATAAACTACATCAAAGAAAACTAAACAAACTGAAAGCAAAAATAAAAGACGCTCCAAGTAAAGCACATAACATGCGACCGAATAAAAATATAGTTTCACTAGAAGTGACCTGATAATTTGTTGATGAAGAAGGGGATGCCTTGGGCATCCCCAAGCTTAGACGCTTGAGTCTTCTTGTAATTTGCTTGGATGTACCACCGGGGCATCCACAATCTTAGGCTTTTCACTCTTCTTGATCACATCATATCATCCTCTTCTCTTGACCCTTGAAAACTTCCTTCACAACAAAATTCTCACAATCTTTATTAGTAACGTTAGTGCAATTGAAATAATAAATTCACATGGTTCAGTTTCAACACAAGTCTAACACTGAAAAACACATTAGATACTCTCACAACTTCTTTCAAAACTCTTTTTCTCAAAAGAAAACCAAAAGAAAGAGATTAAGATGCAAATCTGATAAATGGCAGAAATCTGTCAAAACAGAACAATAGGTAAAGATCGATTTTTTAAAAACTCTTCTGTTGCTAAAATCAAAAAATGGTATTCTAAGAACAGTTGCGTATATAACTCAGGATTAAGCACAAAAAAGTCAGGCCATTTTAAGTTTTCTGTGATTTTGAACGGAATTAACAGTGGACAACAGAAATCTGTTTCCTACGCAGAAATCCGAAATATAGTCTTAACTTTCAACTAGAGGCTTTACTTGGCTCAACAAAAACTCAAAAAAAAGATACAAGGGGGTTGCTAAGGAAGTACACAACACCCAGGTGCAAAGCACACCAAAGAAAACGAAGGAAAACGGGTTGAAAACAGGGAAATAAAATGGTTTGTCTCCCGGTAGCGCTTTTCTTTAACGCCTTTCAGCTAGGCACGATGATTTAAAAAAAAATGCTCACATAAGAATAATCTTGCAGAAAAACAAGTCATGAAAACACAAAGCAACAAGCATAGGAAAGAAAAATAAGTGCAACCTCAAAATTTTAAACAAAAAGAGAGGAAACTTAATATCGTTGAGATGCATAAAACCATGTTTCCCTCTCTCATAATAAATTTCAGTAGCATCATGAATAAAATTAACAATATAACTATCACATGAAACATTCTTATCATGAGCCACATGCATAAAAGAATTATTACTCTCCACATAAGCATAGTCATTCTTATTAATAGCAGTGGGAGTAAATTTAACAAAATAGCTATCATTATTATTCTCTTCACCATAATAATTAAATATAGGACGCATTTTGCAATCATAATTAATTTTCTCTTCAATAGTAGGTGGACTAAAAATATCATATTTATCATTGTAAATACATGGAACTAGAATACCACAATCATTATAATCATCATATATTGGAGGCAAAGTATCATCAAAGAAAATTCCCTCCTCAAAACTTGGGGTACAAAAAATATCATATTCATTAAAACTAGCTTCCCCAAGCTTAGACTTTTTTCATAGCATTAGCAATAATGGCGTTGAAAGCATTCATACTAATAACATTGCTATTAGCATGCAAATAAAGTTCCATAGATTTTTTTAATTTTATCTTCAAACACTTCATGTCCTAATTCAATATAAAGATTATAAAGCTCTCTCATATTTGTGTTGTTTTCCATTAAGTCTAACTGGTAAAAATAAAAATAAGCAACAAGTAAAAATAAGCCTAACTAGTGAAAACAAGAAACAAAAAGATATAATTGCAGAATCTAATGGAAATAACTTCGAGCACTCACAAAGGATGCGAGTACCTTTACCTTACCTCCCCGGCAACGGCGCCAGAAAAGATCTTGCTGTCTATGCACGCTTCTATTCTTGTAGACATTGTTGGGCCTCCAAGTGCAGAGGTTTTTAAAACGGCAGCAAGTTTCCCTTAAGTGGATTACCCAAGGTTTATCGAACTCAGGGAGGTTGAGGTCAAAGGTATCCCTCTCAAGCAACCCTGCAATCAAGATACAAGAATTCTCTTGTGTCCCCAACACACCCAATATACTTGTCAGGTATATAGGTGCACTAATTCGGCGAAGAGAGAGTAAAATGCAAGTAATATGGATGATTATAAGTGATAAGAACAATCTGAAATAAAAATGGAAGCAAGCAAACATGTAGAAAAACCTGACGGAAAACGGTGTTTCAATGCTTGGAAATAAGGCCTAGGGCTCCTACTTTCACTAGAGGACACTCTCAACAATGCTCACATAATTGAATGCATAAATATGATCTCTTCACTATGCTACTCCGAACCACTCTCAGGTCGAATAACGAACACTAATCATTGAGTAGGGGCTTTAACAACACTCCTCAAGTCTATATTCCCTGTCTAGGGCACCCCAATGTCACTACGAGCGCCATAGATTAGTAAACAAACGCCACAATTTCATAGGTTCATCTTCCAACACGAGATATAAATATCATGCTAAACCACACGGTGCACACACTGTCACCTTTACCCCATGCTTAAATAGTTTACAGAGATAACAAAACCACTTGAGTAGCATAACATATGAAGACCAATCTACATATTCAACTAGATTGTAAAGCTCATGATCACATAAAGATCACACCATGGGAGAGAGAGATGAACCACATAGCTATCGGTAGAGCCCCCAGCCTCGGGGGAGAACTTCTCCCTCCTCATCATAGGAGACAACAACGGCGATGAAGATGTCGGTGGAGTCGATGGAGATGGCTTCCGGGGGCACTTCCCCATCCCGGCAAGGTGCTAGAACAGAGATGTGTCCCCTCAAACTTGTTGGAAGCGGCGGCGGAGCTACAGATGTATGTTGTGGAAAAGGTCGATCGTTCTAGGGTTTATGCCTCGGGGAGTATATATGGGCGAAAGGGCGATGACGGGAGGTGGCCAGGGTGCCCACACCCCTAGGTGGGGCGGCCAGGGGGGGAGCCCGCGCGAGCCTATGGTGTGGGGGCCCTAGGGCTCCCCTCGGAGTCTCTTCGAGACTTCTGGAAGCTTCGGGGGAAAATAGGAACTTTGGCTTTCGTGGCATCCAATTCCGATAATATTTCCAGAACAACTTTTCTGAAACTAAAACAGTAGAAAACAGGGAACTGGCTCTGTGGCATCTTGTTAACAGGTTAGTCCTGGAAAAATAAGAAAACGTAGGAAAACATACGGAAAACATGTAGCAATTGGCATAATATCAACATGGAACATCAGAAATTATAGATACGTTTGAGACGTATCAAGCATCCCCAAGATTAGTTCCTACTCATTCTCGAGTATGTAAACGATAAAACAAAATAATTTCTGAGGTGACATGCTACCACACAATCTTGATCATAATATGTAAACTAGAGCATGTAAACTAGGATCAAATGAACTAATGTTGTGATCTATATTTGATATCAACAAGTAATGCATAAACAAAGAAGAAAGAAGTAAAACCTTTAATGAATCAATACTAAAAGACTATCAACCGTGCAAAGTTTATTAGAGATGATTTAAGCTTTCAAGAACAACAATAGCATGCACCTCAAACTATCTTCACAACCCCTGTTAGGATTAAGTAAAGCTTTCCACACGATGCAATGCTTGAATCTTAAACTATTTGCGCACTAAAACAAGCAAGTGTTTTGCGTTGGTCCCTGGCACCGGGGTGTTATGGCTAAGAGAACATTATGGGGGGTTTGGAAGGTCAATGGAAGAAAGGCTCACAAAGCTGAAAGTGGTCATTAGAGAAGAGAAAGTCTTACAACCGAAGCTATGCAAGGAGTAGGGATTTCCACACAACGGATGCACATAGAGCTATAAGTGTATGAAAGCTCTCCAATGGAACTAGTGGGGGTGCATCCAACTCGCTTGCTCACGAAGACCTAGAGCTCAGTTGAGGAGGCTCATCATTGGAATATACAAGCCAAGTTCTATAATCTAAAGTTCCCCACATAGTTATAAATGAATGATAATATAAAAAATCTCTCCAAACTGAAGTATTGGTGCTAAACATGAAGCACAAGTGTGCTATAAAGGATAGTGATGCTCCCCCTCTCTCTTTATTCTCTCTTTGGGTCTTTTTTTTCTTTTGGGGGTTTTTTCAGTTTTTTTATATATCCTCACCGGTAGGGGCAACATCCTATATTACAATGAATCATCACACTTTTAGTACTCATAACTCATAAAGAAATATCTCCGGTGTCTCTAACTTCATGCTCCTGCCAGTGTAGTAGTATGCATAAATAACTATGAAGCTCATCATCAAGTAACATAATGGAGGTGGATGTTGTGCAGCAATATATCTCGGAATGTCTATGGAAATTCCATGATAGTTAGGTATGGTGGCTGTTTTTAGTAAGAATATATGGACTTATGTGTAGGAGAACAAAGTCCTCCCACGGGATTTGGATGCACTGGCGAAGTTTGCACCAACTCTCAATGTGAGAAAGGGCAATGCACAGTACCGAAGAGGCTAACCAATATGGATGGTGGATGTGCCAGGAACCGCAACATAGACTCACGAGTTAAAGATTACAGCAATAAAACCATCTTACAAGGCACAATGCTCCAAGGGGGTCTATGGCAGTGACAAGTCATTGTTAGCTACCCCGTCCGTAGCGCGTAACAAAAGGACGATCAGAAATGTATCGCTCGTAGCAATCATATACCATTGTTTCTATCAGCTGGTAATTTAAGTGCCGCACAGTTTCAAGTTTCCTAGACCAACCATTAAAAGTTTATACTTACTAGTCCTTCCCGTTTATCCATTAAGCAAATTAATATCTCAAAACAACATCAAAGATTCAAGTGAAGCAGTTTAGTGATCTACAAGACCATGCAATCTTTTCCACTATACCAACTACCACATAAGCATTTCTATTCTCAACCAAGCACATATATGAGAACCTCCTAACTACAAAATCTAACATCTCTGAATAAGAGATGCATGAAAACAAAGGCTAAACGCAGTACTAGCAAAAAGTGAACACTCACAGAACAATAAGAATGAAAACTAGAGTGTTCTAGGCAATGAAAACGGAGCGTGTATCTCTCCCACACAAGTATGATAAGATCCAACCATAAACTACATCAAAGAAAACTAAACAAACTGAAAGCAAAAATAAAAGACGCTCCAAGTAAAGCACATAAGATGCGACCGAATAAAAATATAGTTTCACTAGATGTGACCTGATAATTTGTTGATGAAGAAGGGGATGCCTTGGGCATCCCCAAGCTTAGACGCTTGAGTCTTCTTGGATGTACCACCGGGGCATCCACAATCTTAGGCTTTTCACTCTTCTTGATCACATCATATCATCCTCTTCTCTTGACCCTTGAAAACTTCCTTCACAACAATATTCTCACAATCTTTATTAGCAACGTTAGTGCAATTGAAATAATAAATGCGCATGGTTCAGTTTCAACACAAGTCTAACACTGAAAAACACATTAGATACTCTCACAACTTCTTTCAAACCTCTTTTTCTCAAAAGAAAACCAAAAGAAAGAGATTAAGATGCAAATGCGATAAATGGCAGAAATCTGTCAAAATAGAACAGCAGGTAAAGATCGATTTTTTAAAAACTCTTCTGTTGCTAAAATCGAAAAATGGTCTTCTAAGAACAGTTGCGTATATAACTCAGGATTAAGCACACAAAAATTCAGGCCATTTTAAGTTTTCTGTGATTTTTAACAGAATTAACAGTGGACAGCAGAAATCTGTTTCCTGCGCCGAAATCTGAAATATAGTCTTAACTTTCAACTAGAGGCTTTACTTGGCTCAACAAAAACTCAAAAAAAAAAAGACACAAGGGGGTTGCTAAGTAAATATACAACACCCAGGTGCAAAGAACACCAAATAAAACGAAGGAAAACGGGTTGAAAAAAGAGAAATAAAACTGGTTGTCTCCCGGTAGCGCTTTTCTTTAACGCCTTTCAGCGAGGCACGATGATTTAAAAAAAATGCTCACATAAGAATAAGAGTTGAAGCACAATAAGAGAGCATCAAGAAGCAAATATAAAAAATATTTAAGTCTAACCCACTTCCTATGAAAAATAATCTTGCAGAAAAACAAGTCATGAAAACACAAAGCAACAAGCATAGGAAAGCAAAATAAGTGCAACCTCAAAATTTTAAACAAAAAGAGAGGAAACTTAATATTGTTGAGATGCATAAAACCATGTTTCCCTCTCTCATAATAACTTTCAGTAGCATCATGAATAAAATTAACAATATAACTATCACATGAAACATTCTTATCATGAGCCACATGCATAAAAGAATTATTACTCTCCACATAAGCATAGTCATTCTTATTAATAGCAGTGCGAGAAAATTTAACAAAATAGCTATCATTATTATTCTTGTCACCATAATAATTAAATATAGGAGGAATTTTGCAATCATAATTAATTTTCTCTTCAATAGTAGGTGGACTGAAAATATCATATTTATCATTGTAAATAGATGGAACTAGAATACCACAATCATTATAATCATCATATATTGGAGGCAAAGTATCATCAAAGAAAATTCCCTCCTCAAAACTTGGGGGACTAAAAATATCATATTCATTAAAATTAGCTTCCCCAAACTTAGACTTTTCCATAGCATTAGCAATAATGGTGTTTAAAGCATTCATACTAATAACATTTCTATTAGCATGCAAATAAAGTTCCATAGGTTTTTTAATTTTATCTTCAAACACTTCATGTCCTAACTCAATATAAAGATTATAAAGCTCTCTCATATTTGTGTTGTTTTCCATTAAGTATAATTGGTAAAAATAAAAACAAGCAACAAGTAAAAATAAGCCTAACTAGTGAAAACAAGAAACAAAAAGAAATAATTGCTGAATCACAAAGGATGCGAGTACCTTTTACCTTACCTCCCCGGCAACGGCGCCAGAAAAGAGCTTGATGTCTACGCACGCTTCTATTCTTGTAGACATTGTTGGGCCTCCAAGTGCAGAGGTTTGTAAAACAGCAGCAAGTTTCCCTTAAGTGGATTACCCAAGGTTTATCGAACTCGGGGAGGTAGATGTCAAAGGTATCCCTCTCAATCAACCCTGCAATCAAGATACAAGAATTCTCTTGTGTCCCCAACACACCCAATATACTTGTCAGGTATATAGGTGCACTAGTTCGGCGAAGAGAGAGTAAAATGCAAGTAATATGGATAATTATAAGTGATAATAACAATCTGAAATAAAAATGGAAGCAAGCAAACATGTAGAAAAACCTGACGGAAAACGGTGTTTCAATGCTTGGAAATAAGGCCTAGGGCTCCTACTTTCACTAGAGGACACTCTCAACAATGCTCACATAATTCAATGCATAAATATCATCTCTTCACTATGCTACTCCGAACCACTCTCCGGTCGAATAACGAACACTAATCATTGAGTAGGGGCTTTAACGACACTCCTCAAGTCTATATTCCCTGTCTAGGGCACCCCAATGTCACTACGAGCGCCATAGATTAGTAAACAAACGCAACAATTTCATAGGTTCATCTTCCAACACAAGATATAAATATCATGGTAAACCACGCGGTGCACACACTGTCACCTTTACCCTGTGCTTAAATAGTTTACAGAGATAACAAAACCACTTGGGTAGCATAACAGATGAAGATCAATCTACATATTCAACTAGATTACAAAGCTCATGATCACATAAAGATCACACCATGGGAGAGAGAGATGAACCACATAGCTACCGGTAGAGCCCTCAGCCTCGGGGGAGAACTACTCCCTCCTCATCATAGGACAAGGAGACAACAACGACGATGGAGATGGTGGTGGAGGCGATGGAGATGGCTTCCGGGGGCACTTCCCCGTCCCGCCAAAACAAAGATCTGTACCCCAAAACTTGTCGGCGGCGGAGCGATGTATTTTGTGGAAACGGTCGATCGTTCTAGGGTTTCTGCCTCGGGGAGTATATATGGGCGAAAGGGCGATGCCGGGAGGTGGCCAAGGTGCCCACACCCCTAGGTGAAGCGACCAGGGGGGGAGCCCGCGCGAGCCTATGGTGTGGGGGCCCTAGGGACCCCCTCCGGGTCTCTTCGGGACTTCTGGAAGCTTCCGGGGAAAATAGTAACTTTGGCTTTCGTGGCATCCAATTCCGAGAATATTTCGAGAACAACTTTTATGAAACTAAAAACTGCAGAAAACAGGGAACTGGCTCTGTGGCATCTTGTTAGTAGGTTAGACCCGTAAAACATAAGAAAACGTAGTAAAACATACGGAAAACATGTAGCAATTGGCATAATATCAACATGGAACATCAGAAATTATAGATACGTTTGAGACATACAAGGAGGAGGAAGAGCCACTTCTTCGTCGCAAGCGTCGCAAGACGGAAGAGGCTGAGGTCACCTCCAAGGATAACCCCTTGAGTGAAGATCGCGTCGAGAAGATTGAGCCCATCCGGGCAACTCCCCTCAACGTGCTTCCTCACGCCATCCACCTTGACGATTGATGATGAGGACGAGTGAGTCCCTTGTTTTTTTCTTTGTCGTAGAGTTGCTCTCTTCTCTTCTGATTTTAACTCCTGTTTTTTAGCCTTGTGACCATCAACGCGGATCAGTTTGCGTCCTCGGCTCCTTCCGTGAAGGAGAAGGAGGCCATCGCAAATCCTGCTCCGGCTTCAAGTCCCACTCAACGACCCCCAAGTCCAGCGAAGGCGGTCGACGTTGATCCTCTTCAGGAGTACTCCCTCGCACAGACAGAGTGTGGAGCCAAGACGGCGATGCAGTTTTCCTTGGCGCACAACGTCTCGGGTGACCTAGATAAGGTGCATTCGAAGCTCCCTCGAGATGCGCTGGGCAAAAAGGTAGCGCTTCAAACCTTTGGCGATCGTACGGGGAAGCTAGCAAAGATGCTCTTTGAGGTAGTTTCTCGCGGCCGTGGTGCGAAACCTGCTGCGAGTGGAGCTACCTCTGGGAAGTCGATATTGCCTTAGGAAGAGCGTTGTTTTATCTTTTGTATGCCAATCTGTGTAAAGAACTTCGGGAAGCATCCCGTACTTTTATTTCCAATCGAGATGTTTAAAAGTGTCAGCATTTATTGTGCCTTACTTTGTATTCTCCCGATGGGAGTAGCCCCCGAGGACTCGAGGATATATTTGTTTGTAATTCGTCGAGTGGGGTGTAGTTTGAAGACTGAAATTGTCGTGTTTCTTTTGTTCTTTCCAGGTTGTAGATGCTGGTGGTGGCTCGTCGAGCGGTGTGGTTCCTTCGACTGAGCCGCTGATCACCGATGCGAGTATGCTTGCCACGCTCCGTGGCCGTGTCGTGGATGGTGAGTGTAAGCTCAATGCTCTGCAAGGTGTGGCAGATGTTGCCAAGTCCAAGTAGAAACTTGCTGCGGATCACGAGCAGTCTATGATGGAGGAGCTGGCGAGCGCCACGAAGAGCATGCTTTGTAAGTTCCGCGAGCCCCCGAGTATTTTTTGGTGTTTTCTTTGCTTGTGACCTGACGCATTTTCTGTCCATGCAGTTGTTGAGCCTATTGGAGTGTGTGAGGGTCACTAGGTAGATAATCACATTGTTTGTGAATCAAACAGTTCTAAACCTCATGCGAGCAACTTCTGGTCTGACCGCTGCAGAGGTTTTGTCTTGGCTACCCTGTAGTACCGGGTGAGCCAGGCGCAACTTTTTGTTGAGTCTTTTCGGGAGGCCCTTTCTTCGGTCCATCGAGCATTTTACCCTTTCGACGTTGCTCCCGATAGCTTGAGTGGTTTTCTAAGGTTGTTTCTTCGGTGGAAGATGTTCGAGAGTGTGTGCGTCAGCAGCTCATTTGTGGCGCTCAGGTGGCACTTGCCTTTGTACGTCTATGGCACCCTGATGTCAACTTCAACTCTGTGGCGCGACCCAGATACCCAGGGACCACGTGTAGATTTTGTCCCTCGTTATGAGGTTGTGCGACCTGCGGCAGAGCGTATCATTTGGTTGACCGCTGCGGAGACCGAGCGACTGCTTCGAGGGGCTACTGCTCGGTGATAGCTTTAATTGATAAGGTGTATATACCTTATGACCTTGTAAGATATCTATCATGCGTATGCACTCGAAGATTTTTTTATTCTAGTTTGGCGTAGCCCCCGTGTGTTGGGGTGTGACCGTTTGTTTAGCATGTAAAAGAGAAAAAAAGGAAAAAAGAAACATAAAAATTGTGACTGGATAGTCTTTGTAGCTATGGTTGAGAAACCATGTTTTTATTGCGATGGCTGAGAAGCCATGTATTTTCTCGGGCTACAATATGGCCGGAACAACCTTATTTTGCGAGTAAGGTACTCTCCTAGGGATAGAATTTCCTCAGGTGCGCCACGTTCCATGGGTTGGATAAGACGCCGCCTGTTTTGGGGGTTTTCAAGTGATAGATGCCTCCGGGGATGACCTCATATATGATGAAGGGTCCTTCCCATGGTGACTCGAGTTTGTGTCCGGTTTCTTGCTTGAGTCGTAGCACCAGGTCTCCTACCACGAAGGATCTGCTGCGGACGCAGCGACTGTGGTGGTTGCATAGTGCTTGCTGGTAGACGGCGGATCTTTCTAGTGCGACGTCCCTGTGTTCGTACAGTGCGTCCATGTCTTCTTCGAGTGCTTTGTTGGAGGCTTCCTTGCTATATGCAACGACTCGCGGAGCGCTGAATTGAACATCCTTTGGCAAGACTGCTTCGATGCTGTAAACCATGAAGAATGGCGTGTAGTTTGTGGATCTGTTTGGAGTTGTTCTCATGCTCCATAAGACATACGGTAACTCTTCAGCCCAATGTCCTGCTGCAGGATGCAATCTGTCGAGTAGTCGCTTCTTGAGGCCAGACGAAACTAATTCGTTGGATCTTTCGATTTGCCCGTTTGTTTGAGGATGTGCAACTGAGGCAAAGCTGAGAGTTACCCCCTTCTCCGCACAGAAGGCCTTCATCTCTTTGGTTTTGAAGTTGGTCACATTATCTGTGATAATACTGTGAGGGACTCTGAATCGATACACGATTGTTTCAAGGAATTGGACTGCGCACTTTGCGTGTTGTGACGTTACTGGGACCGCCTCGATCCACTTGGTGAATTTGTCAACTGCGACCAGCAGATGAGTGTATCCTCCGTGTGTTGCCTTCCTTAATGGTCCTACCATGTCAAGCCCCCACTGATAAGATGGCCAGGACAGGGGAATCGTGTGGAGCTCTGTGGCCAGTGCGTGTGGTTTGGGCGAAAAGCGTTGACAAGCTTCACACCTGTCGACCAGTTCTTTGGCGTCTTTGGCTGCTATTAGCCAGTAAAATCCTGCTCGAAAAGCTTTGCCCAGTATGGCTCTCCAACTGGCATGATGTCCATAGTTTCCTTGGTGTATGTCCCATAATAGTTCCTTTCCATCCTCGGGTGTGATGCTCCGTTGGTGGATTCCTGATATGCTCTGTTTGTAGAGTTCGCCGTTTATCACCCGGAAGGATTTGCTGCGCTGAACGATCTTCCTTGACTTAGGGATATCCTCCGGGAGATGCTTTCGGATCAAGTAGTCGAGGTACTTGGTCATCCAGATTGGCTCGACCAGGAAGATTTGCCTCGAGATGTTGTGAGCGAGTTCGATGATGGCGCATTGTCGACCGGCTTCTGTTTCTATTGCTGTTGGAACCTCCGTGTGCTTCTTCAGTTTAACCGACCTTTTGATGAGCCGCTCGAAGTAAATTCCTGGCGGAACTGGGGCGTTTGTTGACCTGATGTTCGCCAATCTGTCCACTTCTTCGTTGCTTGATCGAGCAATGTGCTTCAGTTCGCACCCCTTAAAGTTTCCTTCGAGCAAGTTGTACATGTTGCGATAAGCGATCATGTTGTCTGCGACGGCGTCGCATTCCTTCATCGTCTGCTGCACGATAAGGTTGGAGTCTCCGTATATCATCAGTCGAGTGGCGCCGCAGGCGATCCCCATTTTCATGCCGTGCAGGAGTGCTTCATACTCGGCGTCGTTGTTGGAGGCTGGATCGTCCAGGGGGAGTCGAGGCGTCGAACGTACTGCAGTTTGTCGCCTCTTGGCGATATGAGGATTACGCCGGCTCCTGCCCCTTCGTTTCTTTTCGACCCTTCGAAGAACATGATCCAGTTACTCATGTATTCCGGGGGTCCTGGAGCAGCTCTGTCCATTCGCAAAGGAACTCTACAACCACATGGGACTTGAGGGCGTTGCGTACTGTGTATATTATATCCCAGGCGCCTAGCTCGATGCTCCACTTTGCGATTTGTCCAGATGCCATGGGATTGTTCATGATGGTACCGAGTGGTGCGTCGTTTAGCATTGTGACGTTATGTTCCTCGAAGTAGTGCTTCATCTTGCGGGCTATAAGGACCACACCATACGCAAGTTTCTAGTAGTGGGGGTATCGCTGTTTGCACGGCGAACGTACCTCACTGATGTAGTACACTGGTCTCTGAGCGTCGTATTCTTTTTCGTCCTCTGGCCACTCGATGACTATTACCGTGCTAACCACTTGATTTGTTGCGGCTTGGTAAAGGTACAGAGATTCCCTTTCCTGCGGTGTTGCAAGTGTGCCCCTGCTCTGCAACACTCTTTTCAATTCAATGAACGCCTTATTTGCTTATGGCGTCCACTCGAACTTATCCGTTTTCTTTAGCAGTTTGTAGAAGGAGAGCGCCTGCTCGCCCAATCTTACGATGAACCTGCTGAGGGCTGCTAGTCGCCCTGACGCATTTTGTCGGGTTGAGATTGATTCTTTACGCGTTGAGGGCGTCGAATGTCTCCCTTGTGTCCTCGGGGAGTGTGTCTTCCACTCGAGTCTTGATGACGATATCGTCAACGTACACTTGTACGTTCTTGCCAATGAGCTTGGTGAGGCATTTTTGAATGCAGCGCTGATATGTTGTACCTGCGTTTTTAAGCCCGAAAGGCATTGTCCTATAGCAGTATACACCGTGTGGTGTGATGAATGATGTCTTTTCCTCGTCCTCCTGCTTCATCCTGATCTGGTTGTATCCCGAGTAGGCGTCCAGGAAGGATATGCGCTGACAGCCTGCGGTGGAGTCGATAATCTGGTCGATCCACGGGAGCGGGAAGTTATCCTTGGGGCAGTGTTTGTTCAGTGACGTGTAGTCGATGCACACGCGAACGATGTCTGTGTTTTTCTTCGGGACCAGCACCGGGTTTGCTAACCAGGTGGAACTCTTGATGTCCGTGGTAAACTTGGCAGCTAGGAGCCTGTTCACCTCTTCTCTGAGTGCTCTCTGTTTTGGCTGAGAGAAGCATCGAGTGGTCTGTTTGACTGACTTTGCATCTTTATACACTTCCAATGAGTGCTCGGCGAACTCCCTGGGTATTCCTGGCATATCTGAAGGCTGCCAGGCGAAAATCTCCCAGTACTCACGGAGGAGTTCGACGAGCGCGCTTCCTATGCGGGTGATAGGGTGGTGGACACAATCGCCGTCTTCGCGGATTCTGTCGGGTGCACTTGATACTTTCGAGTTTCGCTACTCGGGCTGAACTCGAGATCTGGGGCATTCTTTTCGGTTAGCAGCATCACAGAGTTATCCGTGGTTTTTGCCAATTCCTCTAGCTCCTCTTGCATCCCGAAAGATTTTGTGATCTCATGGAATTCGTTGTTGCACTTGTCTGATTTCTAGAAGTCGCCGTTTACCGGTGATTGTACCGTATTCTCCTGGGAGTTTTAACTTGAGGTAGGCGTAATGAGGTACTGCCATGAATCTCGGGAATGTTGTTCGGCCAAGAATGGCGTGTTACTGAGATGGCCAGTCGACTACCTCAAAGTAGAGGAATTTCCTCCTGTAATTGCGCGGGTCCCCTAGGATTACTTCCAAGTTAATTGTTCCGAGTGGTCGGACCGCTTTACCCGGTACTAACCCGTGGAAGGATGTTTCTGATTCTGTGAGTCCTTCCAAGTTCTTGTTCATTTTACGGAGTGTATCCGCGTATACGATGTTGATTGCCACCGGCCATGAACACCCTAGCTAGGTCGTAGTTGCCTATTTGTGTCTGGATGACGAGCGCCGCATGCGCCGGTCGATGCACCCTTGGAGGGTGGTCCTCTCGTGAGAACGTTATCGGGTGCTCGGACATCTTCAGGTATTCGGGCTTGGACGGTGGTGCTTGCACTGCCATGTTAACGTGGCGAGTGTTGGTCTTCAGAACTCGTCAGGATGGACAGACCTTTTGTATCATGCCTAGGAGCCCGTGGGGGTTTGGGTAGCTGTTTCCTAATTGGTTTGCTGTGGTTAGATTAGCTAGGGCAGGAAGGGCGGCTACAGCCATGTTGTGGTGACCTGCAGGCGGAGGCAGGGGTAGTGGTTGGTGTCCTCCCGGTAGTTGCGGGTATCCCTGGCTGAGTGATGCCCGGTGCTTCTTCGTGTATGCCTCGTGCATGTCTTGGAACTTTGGACAGTCCTTGAGGAGGTGAGTGGACTTGGTTTTGCCCGTGCGCTTATCTGTAAACAGATGCAGAGAGCAGTATCCATCAAGGTCTTCCTCGGGAGTTTTGTCGTCTGATTTTGGCTTCCACTCGCGATTTCCGCGGGATCCGCTATCGCGGTTTCTTGTGAACTCGGCCGCTACTAGTTCCGATTGATCATCCTGGTCGTAGTGTTTTCTCTTCCTCTTCTGGCATTAGCCATTGCGATCCTAGTCATGCGCGGGTGAGGAAGCTTTCTCGTTGCGCAGGGATATTTCGTCATTCACCCATCTGTCCGCTATCACCATTAATTTCCCGATTGATTTGGGTGCAGATCGCCCCAGCTCTTCTCAGAAGGCGGTGCGTCGAGCGCCCTTGGTGAAGGCCTCGACTGCTATTTCCTCTGATATTCTCCCCGCTGCGTTTTAGAGTGTGGTCCACCTCTGGATATACTCGCGGGTAGACTCGCCGCTATTCTGTCTGCAGGCTCGCAGTTCCTCGATAGACGTTGGCCGCTTGTATGTCGCCTGGAAGTTCTTCTCGATGTCGCGAGTGAGATCGTCCCAGGATCTTTAGTACGCACGCGGTCCTCCTTCGAGCCAGCTTCGGGCAGCGCCTACGAGGTGCAGGTTGAAGCACTGCAGGGTTGTTATCTTGTTCCCGCGCTGGCACTTCACCACGGTCAGATAGTCTGAAAGCCATGTCTTGGGCTCTTGCGAGCCGTCGTATTTTGGGACCTCCGTTGTGAGTTTGAATCTCTTGGGCATCGGTGCCTCGTGTATGCTGCTGCTGAAGCACATCGCGCCGCAAGCTTCCTCGTCAGAGCAGGTGGATAGCAATCGGGCACGGTTCCTGCGCGCTCGAGCTTTGTTGACCTTTCTCAGCACGGTATCTCCACGTGTGTCGTGTTGAGTTCGCTCACGATTATCTTCCTGCCGCGGTACCCTGCTGCGATGTCGCAAGCGGCTTCCGTGGTGCCGTGGACTGCTGTCACGGTTTCACGGGTTGTCGTCATCGCTGCGCGGGATGTCGCCACGACGCCTAGCCTCTTTGCCCCTAGCGCGAAGAGGTGATCCGTTATCTCCTCTTTTTGGTGATGTACTCTCGCGTCTGTGGGGTGTTCAGTCCACCCGAGGTGTTTTATCAGCTTCAGGGGTGTTGTGGTTTGCCGCTCCGACCATGCCTAGTCCCCTCTGGACCTGTCGATGTTGCTCCGCGCGGGGGTCGTTTTCGGGTGGCTGGTTCGCCTGCAAGTACGTAGTTGCAGCCAGGACCGTGGCGGCGGGAGTCGTCGGGTGCACGTTGCCTTCAACGTCAACGTGCATGAGGGAAGTTTCGAGGGTCTTGCTGACCTTGCTGAGGGACCCTTGGTCCATGTGAGCGGTTTTCGAGACGTACTTTCTCTTCTTTGGGGGCTGGTTCCCCGTTGAGTGAGTCCTGGAAAGCGCCGCGTGGTGCACACTCGAGGCTTCCATCGCTTCATTTCGTGCTTCCAGCTTCTTGCGGGCTTCCGCCAACTGTCGGCCTTTCAGCAACCTGTGATAGTGATGCGCTGTCAGGTCCTCTTGAGAGGATCTGGGTTCTATCGGTTGGCCCGACTGTACCGCTGCTTTTGCTTTGAGCCAAGAGGTTTGCGAGACCTTGATGCATTCTCGCGCTGCCCGACTCTCCTCCGTTTCTTCAGGTTCTCCGGCTGAATCTGCCATGCAGACTTGGGCCACATATGGCTCGTGAGTCCTAGGCATAGGCCGGTGGTTCTCGCTGAATTTGGAGGGTTCTTCAGTCGCAATGGTATGGAAGCTGCGCGTGTTGCGGCGGATGGATCCATCGCTGGGCGCTAAGTCGCGACTGGCGTCGCCTGATGGCGATTCGAGGGTCGTTGGGTTCGAGACGGACTCAGAGTCTGATCCGTCGAGTTCGATCTTGTCGGGGAAGCGTAGAATTCCCGTCTGGCTGGCATGGAAGCGAAGATCGCCGAACGTCAGGCTGAAGCCCTCCTGAAGTCCGCTGAACGCCGAACGTGATTCCGGTGAGTGGGGCGTGTAGATGAACGACCCGAAGCAGATCGGCTCCGTTGGAGTCGATGATCCCGGGCTCCAGCCGAAGCTCGGTGAGGACGAGGCCGAAGATGCCGTGGATCCAGGGCCCGCTGTTCCCACAGACGGCACCAATTGTCAGTTAGTCATATCGGTAATTCCCTCGGGTGATCCGGTAGGGTTTCGAGTAAGAGAATGAAATAGGCGCTGGTGACTTCGTCGGCTAACAAGGGCACGATTTACCAAGGTTCGGGGCCCTTGTAGTGGTAAAACCCTTACTCCTGCTCTTCTGATCTGTATTATGAGTAGATCGATTACAAAGGTGGGTGCGCAAGCTGAGAGATAGATCTCGAGCTATGGCTATGGTAGTGTAAAATAGATTGGATCCCCCTCGGTGGTTCTCCCAGCCTTTAAATAGGTGGCCGGGTCTCAAACCGTACCCGAGGGGATTACAAACCCTAGCTCTAAGGCGGTGGAGACTTTCCATCTTGACCCACAAGTCTTGTGGGTGGGCTTCCACTGGGCCTTCTAGAGCTACGGGGTGGCGCCTCGTGTTGGGCTTTAGTCTTGGGTCTGGGACCAGTTGGCCCACTCGACATGTCCTGGAGTCCTCCCCACGTCAACTGTCTAGTGGCGTGGAAGAAGTTGTGCATGCCTAAAAGTCTTGGAGGCCTAGGCATTCCCAATCTCCAGCTTTGGAACCTGGCTCTCGAACAGATGGTTGTGGCTACGGAGGGTCAACTCCTCGATTCGTGGAAGGAATTAAATATCTAGGTTCCAGAGATCACGAATCATCTTTTTGAGTTGGCTACCTCATCGGTCCTGGGAGATGGAGCCGATACGTTCTTCTGGACGAATATATGGCTGCCAGGACGGGGGGCCCAACCTTTTTAGCAAGGTTTCAAAGCAAGCAATTAAAGAGCGAAAAGTCTGCGATGCCATCAAGGGTAGGTGGCTTGAAGACATCTCCCCAAACCTAGGGGCGAGGGCACTCGAAGAACTGCTAGAGTTGGCTGCGCAACTCACCAATATCAACCTGGTGGACGATGTCAGAGCTTGTTACAACTGGAACTGGGAGGAAGGCAACATATATTCTGCCACATCCGCTTTTTTGTCGTAGTTCAAGGGCACCACGAGGTTGGGAGGAGCTGACCATATTTGGAAGTCCTGCGCACCGGCAAAATGTAAATTCTTCCTCTGGCTTGCCTTGAGTGACCGCTGTTGGACTACGATCGCCTCACTAGGCGTCGATTGCCTCCCTGACGGCTTGCCCGTTTTGTGACCAGCAGGGTGAAAACATTGACAACCTTCTGCTCGGGTGTGCCTTTGCTAGGGAGGTTTGGGCCATCTTCCGGCTTGCCTATGGATGGGCAGCAGGATCCCCGACCCAGACACGAGTTTGAGCAACTGGTTGTCATCGTTGGGAGGGGAGGATGGCGCTGACAGAGATTGGTGGACGACAGTTGTGCTCATCTTCTGGAGGCTTTGGAGGCACCATAATGACATTGTGTTTTAAGGGGCAACCCCTTCTGCGGCATCGGTAGTTAAGGTCGTCGTAGAGGAGGGAGAACGTTTGCACTTAGCTAGAATTTTTAGGAAAGTGCTAGCGAGTGTAGATAGGTGGAGGATTGGGGAAAAGTCCCCTTTTGTCCGGTGAGTTCTGTCCTTGATGTTTGTGTCGGACGTGTTGTAAACAACCATCTTTGGCTTTCCTTAGATGAAACCGATAAAACGACCTACTTCGAGAGTTTGTCCGTCGGATCTGTAGTTTAAGATTTTTGCTCACGTAGGGACGCGGCCGACACCAGTAACCAAACGGACCTTTGTATCCCATGCACAGGGTCTGATTTTGTTCTCGGTGGACAATCAAACGCGTTATTAGATTTTTCCACGAATGCCTGTATATTTTTGCCATGGAGATATTTTTTAAAATGGCGAAAAGCCCTATCCTCTGCATCGAACACAGCATAGAGAATAAGCAACTGTGCTTTCCTTAGTATGTGCATGTATGTGCTTCACATCGCGCTGGTATCCACATGTTGGTGCATCATGCCGCCGATCTTGACCACCGAGAACTCACCACATCATGGCAGCGACGAAGGTTCGATCGATTGTCGGTACGTCCTCCCGGGCTGGGTTGAAAACGGAACGGAAAAGGAATGAAACATGCATTATCATTTTCATTTCCTTTTCTCTCGTCGAAACCGGAAACGAAATCGAAAACCCCGAAAACGAATACGGAATCGGAAAACCCCAGATATGAATATAAAACAGAAACGGGGTAGATACGATACGAAAACGAACATTCGTCAGCACACAATAGCGGTATAAAACGTGGAAAAAATTGTTCACAACCTCAACAAATGAAAATTTAATATAAAGGGTCACACATTTGGTTTAACCTAGGCGCGTGACCGCACACTAAATACATGTAATTAGATATATTAGGTTTAGTATGAATGGCTTAATGACCTAACTAGCCACGAAACCAGGCCTCGTTTTGCATGTGGGTCGTGGCCTTACATGATCGCATCCAGCAACTAGCATGTATGTTGTGTATACGGAAACTTTGCTTATTTATTTTAACGGAAATTCTGTTTCGTTTCCGTTTCCGTCGGAATCTGCGTTATCGTTTCCTTTGCCGTTTCATTTTTAGAATATTTCTTTTCCATTTAGTTTTCTCAAAATATTGTTTTCGTTTCCATATTTTGGACTTCATTTCCTTTTTCTATGGAAACAACGGAAAAATTTCCTTATCATTTTCAACCCTACTCCCGGGGCAACCAAAAACATGGCCCCACTGTCTGCACATCAAGCTTGCTTCACGATTTCCTCTGTTTGTTTGTTGCAACTGCATTGTTGCTTCTTTACATTGCTAAGGAATAAGCAGTTGTCCTTTCATTGTATACCTTGCATCTCATCGATTTCCAGGCTCGTCTTGATGGGAATACAAAGCGCTCTTTCCAGACATTTTGAGCTATTAAACATCAATTTTGGATTAACAGAAAAATGGTTATGATTTTCAAAAATAGTTTCTATTTAAACTATTTTATGATTTAGCAAATAAATTTAAAGAACTTATTTAGTCATGTATGCAAATCTACTACTATTAAAAGAGTAAACATGGTTGGATACATTTAATCTCACGCGTGGAATAGCCTTCTAGCAACTTCCCAAATTGTTTTAATGTTGAGTTGAACAATGAAGCTTTGTAAATGGTTTTCACTGACCTAATTTGAGCCGAGGACGTAATATCCATGTCGATCACGTTGTTTGCTCGGTTGCTATATATATAATGTACTCACACCCCCAGTTAGACATGAAACCGCACAACATGCAGATCCGGCGAGACCTGTAACATCCCACTTGTTGAGTATTCATGGTTTCGTTCATGGCGGGGGGTGCCATAAGTCTTTGAGTAGATCGTGGGTGGAAAAGTAGGAAAGTTACCGTAGGCGGGGACACAAGTTTAACCAGGTTCGGTACGTGGCAACAATGGCGGCGCCCTACTCCTGCAATCACACTAAATCATGCCTAAATCCTTAAGTATAGAAAGTACAATGTGAGTCTAGATTTTCTATCTATTTCTTCTCTCTTCCGAGGCGGCCCCGTCCAGCCTTATATATGCAGCCGGAGTAGGGCTTACAGGAAGTAAAACATGGAGTCTAAGGGAAGTATTTATGTTCTTGGTAAGCAAGATGTCCGGCTTATTCTCCAAGCCGGATTATGTATTGGGTTGTAATACATGTTGTTCTAGAATCCTCCTTCCAGTGCGTCGGCTTACTGGCCGCCCAATGGACTATTGCACCATTACCTATGGGCCACCCGGGTAATCCGGCCTTCAGCCAATGCCGTAGATACACCTATTTGGCACATATCCGACAGTAACCCACAAGGAGAATTAAGACCACTGATCTTCGTCTTTTCCCAAAGTCCATGAATTAGAAAAGATGGCCTCCAGCCTTTAAACTTTTTTCCCAAACAATTTCACGCCAAAGCCGCATTTATGGGAGTCCGACATTTCTTCGCAAGCTTCGCCTAGAAGGAACCCATTAACCATGACGTAAGCGCAAGAATCCTGCTTACGTCATCGCCGTTTGAGTTTGGTAAAAAATTGAAAAGTGAATCCCGGCAAGATTTGGCACGAGAAACAAGGAGATAGGGCATCAATGTGCCACCTCACGAAATCCGGATTTTTCGCGGGACACGTGGCATCCATTTAGCCGTTGGACATATCTAGGCGCAGAACTGGCTATAAATGCAACTGGAACGCCTCCCATTTCACCTTATTCCATTCCTGCTCACTAGCGATCCATCCGAGATGAACCACGCGCAAAAACAAGAGAGCACATCACCGAGACTTTCCTCCGGCGACCATCGGCGGTAGAAGCTCAACGTTGGCCTAGTTGTCCTCTAGGATGGGTTCCGGCGAAGATTTCCACACAATCGCCACCTCTAGCGATACGAACGTGGCGGCGCCCTCCACGGGCTTTTCCTCTACTCCCTCAACTGCATCTGCTGCTACGGGAGCGCCGTCCTCTGCGGTGGGCTCTCTGGTGCCACATATGGCACCAAACTTCTCTGCACCCACTCCGAAGGTTTCTGCAAGCGTGTCGACGGGGACTAACCCTAGCATCACCGGCTCCACATATATGCATCCTCCTCCTCTCACCACTTCCACGCCTCCTATCCCTAAATCGGGGGGGGGGCAGGGAAAACGTTCTTTGCACCGGCGAAGACGTGGAATGCAAGGGGACTGCTAGAGCTGAAGAAGATGAAGAAGCAGGATCCAGAAACTGGATCCACTGCTTCATAGATCCGTCTTTCCTCCAAAGTTTGGAGAAAGGCGGATTTATTCTCAAGGAAGAATGGCGGCTTGAAAAGGAGGATGAGGAGATGAAGCCGAAACACGGAGAACCGGTGGTGCTGGCATCCCACGTCTTAAGAGGTGTAGGCACCTTCCTCCTTTTTTCATTCAAGTCCACAATCATTATGGCGTCCAACCTCACAATCTCACCCCAACTCCATTATCTATATTTCCAGCTTTCAAGCCTTATTCGAGAGATACCTAGGAATAGAACCTTGGTTAGACTTTTTTTAGTATTGCTTTTACGTAAAACACAATACTTCAGACGGAATCCCTCCCGTCTCTGGGAAGATCACCTTCAATCTGAACTGTGGCAGGGAAGAATGGTTCCCGAAAATCAAAACCAGTTAATCCGTCAAATAATTGACGGGTTCCTTCTTTTACTATAAGAACATCCCTTATCCTGGAAAGGAAACAGGGATCCCTCCTTTTGACAACTCCGCTGCCTCTCCCAGAGATAACTGGGCACAAGATGCTGATACGTCCAAAACGTATCTCCTTTTCCGAACACTTTTCTTATTGTTTTCCTCTAAACTTGTGAGTTTTAGATACCATTAACACGGACTAACGCAGTTTTCAGCAAAATTACCCTGGTGTCTCGTTTTTGTGCAGAAAAATCAACTTTCAGGAAATTGCCCAGAAAAGATCCCTTTGAGCTTAAAACACCAGAAGACCCCGGGAGCCAGAAGGAGGCCCGAAGAGGGGCCGGGAGGGGGGCCACACCACCCCCTAGCGCCCCCCTTGGCTGCACCGCCTAGTGGTGTGGGCCACCCAGGTACAACCGGGCTCCCCTATCGACTACTTATGCCCCATAACCTAAAAACCGAGGGGGGGTCCGTCATATTCCACAGAAACACAACAGAGCGTCGCCGCCACCTCGAAACTCGATTCGGGGATCAAAAGTTTCTGTTCTGGTGCCCTGCCGGGACGGGGATTCGAAGGAGATCACCTCCATTGACACCGCCACCTCTTTTCCATCATCCATCCATGTTTCCCCCATCCATGTGTGAGTAAACACTGCTGTAGGCTGAGAGGGATGGAAGGGATTGGATGAGATCGATCATCTAATAATGCCAGATTGTTAGGGCATAGTGCCTAGTATCCCTTGTTAGTGTTTTCTACCATTGTTGCAACTTGTTATGCTTAACGCTTGTCACTAGGGTCCGAGTGCCATGATCTCAGATCTGAACATGTTATTGTTTCACGGGTATAATTATGTTTCTTGATCATATCTGCAAGTTGTTTACACATGTCACTGTCTGGAACCCGAGGCCCCAAAGTGACAGAAATTGGGACAACTGGAGGGGTTGGTTGTGATGTGACGATCACGTGCGTTCACGGAGTGTTAATGCTTTGCTACGGTGCTTTATTAAAAGGAGCACCTTAATTACCAGTAGTTTCCCTAGAGGCCCCGCTGCCACGAGCTGGTAGGACAAAAGATGTTGTGCAAGTTTCTCATTGCGAGCACGTATGACTACATTGGAACACATGCCTATGGTTTTCCTAGAAGTTGGATGCTTTATTATTATTATTATCTGCAATCACTACCAAATTCCGCGTGGTCTGGAACGTTACAATAACGTTGCAGACGAGCTCCAAACCGTCGCTAAGGGCAATCCGCGATGGTTTACGCGACGAAGTGAGAACGTCCCTGATCGACTGTCAGAGACGATTCTGCGATGTTAATTGGAACCGAAGAACGTCGAGGCTATCCGCAACGTTCAGAAAATCGTCACGATCATCTAGGTCGTCCGGTCCCGGCCCATTAAGCGCCAACTTTTTTTTTCGTCGATGTCGGCTCACACGTGGCAAAGGATTAACCGACGGTCGTTAGCGTAATCAGCTTACGTCACACTACAGGCACCTTACGTCATTACGATCACAACGTTTTTTTTCGTCAAGAATTGATTCTGTTAAGGCTCCGTTTATGCAATCACCACTCCCTTCATGTCGTCATAACCGCCGTTCCCGTTCATGACATTTTTTGTTGTCGCGGCCTCGACCAATCAGGTGAAACCATGTGGACGCCATTTGCAACGAACTGCTAGCATCGTGGTATGAGAAGACACAACAAGATGACGCGTGGTTTTTTCTGGGACGATCTCCGGCCGTCGTGGGCTACGCAGTGACGTATTTATTTCCGACGCAAAGCGAGCGACAAAGCGACGCCCCGTGGACCAAATGTACTGTGCCACGTGGCGCCCTTTCCGCGACGTTTTGTTTCGTTGTGGAACTGCCCAATCGTAAAACGACACGTGGACCAAATGTACGGTGCCACGTGGCGCCCTTTCCGCGACGTTTTGTTTGCGTTGTGGAACGGACCAATCGTAAAACGACACGTGGGCATGGCATACGGCACCACGTGTCCTAATTCGGGTCTCTTTTTACGTTACGATACTACGACGGTTTTGTTTTCGTGCTAGATGAGTGCTTAAATCATCGTTCAAATTGACCTTTCCATGTTCCATATGCAGAAAAGCAAACCACATAGCAGGCATCAAATACAGAAATTCAAGCACTACTGGGTTATTTTACAGAATAGCAAACCAACATACATAAATTCGGTTTTCAGCAACACGACCATAGTTTCAATTACCACATATGCGCTGAACTAACTGCTCAAGCAGGGCAACTCCTTCTTGTTTGCATGTTTTTAGCTTGTCTTGTTCCTTCCGCATTTCTTCCATTTCAAATGCAAACCGGAGCCTCATTCGCTCAGATTCTGCATTCGCCACCCTCAAATCAGCAATTGTGCAGCGCATATTGGCATGCCCCCTCTCTCAACATTAGTTTGCACTTCAAGTTCAGACTTTGAAATACTTGTTTCCACACGGGATTTCTTCGACAAAGTATGCTTTCCACGATCCAGCATGACACCTAAAGTATCATCCTCATCCTCTGAAGCAGATTTTGACATCAACCTTTTCTTGCTTTCCTATCAAGCATGCAAAGAAAATAGATGTAAGTATGTACAGAAAACAGATGAAACTAGCAGGTGACCAGCAATGTACAGAAAATAGATGAAACTAACAGATGGCCAGCAATGTACAGAAAATATTTGAAAAATAGCAGATGACAATCAAACAAGCGTGTCTGTAATGACTAATGACCTAGCAGATGTCAAGCATGTCAGGAGCATAGATGGAAACCATGTTGAAATGACAACCACAACCTTAATTAGCTTGCCAAAACGTCTTATGGTATGGAATAGATGAAGTAGCACAAAATATATGACACAACAGTAATCAAACTGTTCAACACAAGATAAGTAAGTTGCGCCCTAGTTGTTTTTTTTATCCAAAGGGAGTTTTTATTACTTAAAGAGTTTTAAGCATTACACCCTAGTTGTTGTGATATCATAGAAGAATGTTGAGCTGCCGAATTAGGGAATAACCTGCAACTTGTTGTCCTCATTGAATAGTGATTGACATACCCAGTCTCCTTCACTGGAATCTGATTCCTCTTCAACATCATCCTCAGGAGTGTACTCAGTTCCAGACTCTTCCTTCTTGATCTTTTTGGGTGTGGATACAGTAGGACATGAAAGAATACTTGCTAAAGACTTTACACCCAGTTGATGCATCCTTGCAATGTTTGCCATGATAGTTCAGACACGCCCTTCTTCCATTTGGTGTAGTGGTGATCCTAACATGAATAAATAACTCAAAGTAAGCTCCAAATATAAACACTTGGTAAGAACCTAATACATCATCAAAAATTAAGGTACTCATCCTATAAGAATTTTCCAGTGTAAGTAATATAAATTTTGATCGTAACTAAGACTGATAGGATCATAAGAAAAGTGAGCTTAAACCTAATAGTATATAGACTAGAAATAAGCAAACTTTTACCGTAGGAAAACAAAGCTAGATACTTCTATTTTTATTTTTATGCAAGATTAGCAATAAGGCCCCCCTCCGATTTCCATTAAAAGAAACCATGCAGTCTTTTCTACTACGAAAGCAAATAAATTAAAAAGGGAGCATCAGGAGGGCAACACACCCATTTCCGCTACAGATTTGTCAGAATTAACACATGGACAAGCCTCTGTTTACCACTGTACAAAGTTATAAATGCAAAGCCAAGAACAAAGACAGATATAAGGAACCATCAATCATACAACTAAACATAGAAACAGTTTAGAGAGATTTATTACATCAAACATTAGAAGGATAATTAAGAAGCATCGATCAAACAATTTAGAGAGATTAATTGCATCGAACATAAGAAGGATCAAGCATACAATTAATCAGACAACTAATTCAGAAAGGTTAATTGCATTGAACATATCAAGAACCATCAATCTTACTGCGTTTCTCGCATCCAACCTTTACCCGTGTCGGCGTGGTTGCAGACATTGACGGTGAAGTTGCGGCGAGGTTGGAGACGACGTGGCTGATCTCGACGTACGGCGAGGTTAATGGCGAGGTGGCACACCAGCGAGCACACGACAGCCAGGTTGGTGACGATGTGGCAGACCAGTGAGCACGACGTCGAGGTGGTGGTCCTGGACGGTGACCTGGGCGGGGTGGGGGATCTCGACGGCGACGTGGGAGATCTGGCAAGCGAGCTATACGGCGATGTGTAAGAGGGATGGGATCTGGTCTGCTGGGAGGACGGGGACTAGAGGGGAGAAGGGGGAGTAGTCGATTCTTTGGGCGAGGGCCGAGGGGATAAGCGAGGGTTTCAAAATTATTACAAAAATGCCCTCCGCGAAAAAGTTTGAGCGTTGTGTGCGGGAGGGCTGAGAAGTAATATTCTTGCGCGAAAAAATTTGAGTGGGCTGTCCTGGCGCCAAATTTTTGGAGGGACGCGAAATTTTGGCGGAAGTGCGGGAAAATATGCTAGCCGTCAGATGCTGATGGGTGTCTTAAACAAATTGACCATTTATGCAATGATTTACTAAAGGGACCTTGTGAGGAAATAAAGAAGTATTATTAAATAATTTTGGAGTTGAGGTCGTCGGGCATAAAACGCGTTAGAATATGAAGAACGGTTCTCTGTGAAACCAACAGTAACTAAAGAACTACAGATAACTGAGTAGTTGCAACACAACAAATATTAACTTAATTATAGAGTAGCAAAACACAATCACTGCACACAAACGTGTCGACAAGTAAAACACGACGACTCGACGACGTAGCAGGTTACACATATGCTCTATAAGCACACTAGTTGCCGCGATGAAGGACATGAACAACCGGACGCACCGGTGGGACGGACTCGTTCCAGAGGAGCAAAGGGTTGACCTGGACGCAACACACTAGCGTGTCTTTCAGCCAGTAGAGGCCGCCGTGCACATTTGCTCCCGAGCCATGCTCCCAAATCCTGGCGTAGACCCCGCCTCCATCCTTGCCATGGTCGATGATGAACATCCGCCGATCGGCGTACTTTACGCCAAGCACAATGTGCGCGGCTCTCCAAGCAGAGATATTTCCACCAGCGGTGAAGAACTGCACCACATCGGGGAGATCATAGCCGTCGGGGCGGACGTACCCAACTCAGTGTACGACCTCGAGCGGTTCCTCCTCGATCAGCTCGATGGTCATCCAGGCTATGGCGCGCGCAGAGAGCACAAAGTTGACCTAAATCTTGTGTTTTGCACAAGCTATCTATTCGGGACGTGTTGATGAAGGGTGTGTGTTTTGCAGAGGCCCTCCAAATGCACCGATTGGGTAATATAGCAGTGGGGAGAGGCCGGCCGGTGGATCAGACGCTCACCATTAATTAGTGTCGAGATCGGCCTTTACCATTGAATTTGCTGTCCAGGCGCAGCGATGACAACTAGCACATACAAATGGCCAGGTCATGCAGGCGCGGAGCAACACGCATGCAGCACGGGCCAGTACGCATAGGGTCGGCGCTGACTTCGACCCAGCTGTCCACAGCTTGCTGGCAACACATGCAACAGTAGAAGCGCGGCATGAGCATGCATGCACATGGCCGGGCGCGCGCGCAGGAAAGCATTAAGATCAAGACGCGACGGGTCACGCAGGCACAGCTTGCAACGCACGGAGGCAAAGAGTGCACGTTTCGCGCAACATGCAGCTAGCTTGCCCAAAGTTTGCAGGCATGGCGTGCAACATCTAGCTAGCCCCAAAGCAGGCTCAGCACGCATGTAGACAGAACTGTGGCGATGTCCCGTCTTTCCCACTGAGACGTTAATGCATGTACCGGTACTGTGGAGAGCTATTTTGGACGAAGTTAAATTTTAAGTGGCCGAGCATCTCTCCTCCTCCACTCCTAAAGTCCACTCATCCATTAGCTTCTCTCGGCCTCCACTATGCACCAACGCCGACGCGACGCATCTGGACAACGAGCTCCCGTAACCCTGCGGGTGCCCACGTGCCTCCATCTGACGAGAATCTGCTGACGGAGGAGGACGCACGCGCACTTATCCGCACGAACACTCCCGTGCCGACTGCTTTACGCCTCCCGGAAGGTTGGAAGACCAACGCCATCTTCGTTCCGGTGGCGCCGCGTCTCTCCGGCGAGGCACGGGTCGACTACATCAACCAGTGCTACGAGAATATGCCGTGGTAGACGAGGCATCATGACCCCTAGGACGCCATGTCTTTTTTGTACTGGGACAAGCAAGTGGAGCTGGAGTACTTAGGGCGGCTCCAGTCCTACCGCATCGACAGCAGCGTGCACTCCAGCGACACAGAGTGTTCCGATGAGGAGGAGGAGGAAGAGGACTCTCCCGAGACAGAGTGGCGCCCCTTGGCACCGCCGGAACCTGCCGCCCCTCCAGCAAACGCCTTCTTCCTCCCATGTAACTGCCCCATTTGCAGCTGGGCACTTGCACAGCCGGGAACCTTCCTGAACTACAAGTCCGAGGAGTGCCACCACCTAGTTTAGGCTTTTATTGGCTGTAATAATTATTATCTTAATTAAGTTCCCTTCAGTGTGAATGTATTATCTTTATTTTGACTCAAGTTTGATTGAAACTCCCTAAATTTCAGCTCCGAAGGGGGTGTCCCAATTGTATATTTAGTTTGCCTGTGGTAGGCTTCTCATGCTCAAAGTCAACTTTTCGTCTACCCCTTCCACCGGCATCGGAAGGGGGTGTCCCAATAGGATATTTTGTTTGGTTGTGTTAGGGTAGGCCATAGGTACATGGAGAACTAATATCTACCACTAGTTCTCGTAAGACATTCACTCAGGTTTGTCTGAAGGGGGAGTTTCGAGATGTAGTGGAAGAACCCTTCTTCTGTACAAGTGATGTCGGTGAAACCGGTCACACCTCTTATTAGGATCTTGGATCTCTATCCTCCTCCAAACACACTTGTATAGACATGATTGGACCCCATCTAGGTTTTGTAGGGATTCCTATGCTCCGGAGCCCCTGCTTCAGCGAAACTCTAGCATGTTGACCAAAAGGTCAACTTTTTTGTCTACCCTTTCCACCGACGTCGGAAGGGGGTGTCCTAATGGAATATTTTGTTTGGTTGTGTTAGGGTAGGCTATAGGTAGATGGAAAACTAATATCTACCACATGTTCTCATAGTATTCCCTCGAGTTCGTCTGAAGGGGGAGTTTCATGCTCTAAGTAGTCCTGGAACCTGCGAGAGAGAATCTGACGCCGGTGAAGCCCTAACACAAACAGTGAGGGAAACTTGGGAATCCAAGTCCCATGCCACACTCTAACACACATGGTATGCCAAAACCTTGGTTTGGGTGGGATTCAGACGCTCCAGAACCCCTCTCTGGAGAAACCCTAGGCCCGCTGGAGAAAAAGATGAATCTGCCGTTCTGGCCCCGCTACGTGAGCCGGAAGGGGATAGAAAAGTGGAAATGATTGCTTGTTTGTGTTAGGTTAGGCCGAAGGAAAACCAAATAAAATGGTAGGGCCCATCTCTTATCAAGATTCCCCCCGTTCCGTCGGATCCGGGAGTTTTGGGCTCTGCGTAGTCCTAGAACCAGAGAGAGAATCCGACGCCGGTGAAGCACTAACACAACGAGGGAGGGAATCTTTTGCATCCAAGCCCCATGCCACACTCTAACAAACATGTTATGTGATACCCTAGTATTGGGTGGGATTAAGACGCTCCGGAGCTCCTCTCCGGAGAAACCCTAGGCCGGTTGGAGAAAAGGACGGAACTGCCGATTTAGCCCCTCTACGTGAGCCAGAAGGGGGTAGCAAAGAAGAACTAATTGTTTGGTTATGTTAGTTTAGGAACAAGGAACACCCAAGACAATGGTAGGTCCCACCTCTTGGCAAGATTCCACTGTTCCGTCAGATCCAGGAGTTTGGGGCTCTAAGTAGCCCTAGAACCCGCGAGAAATTGAGAATCTGACGCCTGTGAAGCCCTAACACAAAGAGTGAGTAAATCTTGGGAACCCAAGACCCATGCCACACTCTAACAAACATGTTTGTGCTACCCTAAGCTTGTGTGGGTTAAGACGCTCTGGAGCTCCTCTCGGGGAAACTCTAGGCCCGTTGGAGAAAAGGACGGAACTGCCGATCTGGTCCCTCTACGTGAGCCGGAAGGGGTAGCAAAGTGGAACTAATTGCTTGGTTGTGTTAGGTTCGTACCAAGGAACACCCAAGACAATGTAGGTACCACCTCTTGGAAATATTCCCCCCGTTCCGTCAGATCCGGGAGTTTTGGGCTCTAGGTAGCCCTGCAACCCGCGAGAGAGAATCCGACGCCGGTGAAGCCATAACACAAAGATTGAGGCAATCTTGAGAATCGAAGACACATGAAACAATATAAGACATATGTTATGGAATACCCTAGGCTTTTTTGGTATTCATACGCTCCGAAGCTCCTCTCCGGAGATACCCTAGACCCGCTAAAGAAAAGGACGAAATTGTCGTTATGATCCCTCTACGTGAGCCAAAAAGGGGTAGCAAAGTGGAACTAATTTCTTGGTTGTGTTAGGTTAGGCCCAAAGGACACCCAATATAATGGTAGGGCCCACATCTTGGCAAGATTCCCCCCGTCTAGTCAGATCCGAGAATTTCGGGCTCTGAGTAGCCCTGGAACCAGCGAGAGAGAATCTGACGCCGGTGAAGCTAGAACACAGATAGTGAGGTAATATTTGGCATACAAGACCCATGACACACTCTAGCACACATTATATGGCATACCCCAGGCTTGGGTGGGATTCAGATGCTCCAGAGCCTCTCTCCGGAGAAACCCTAGGCCTGCTGGAGAAAAGGACGAACTGCCGATCTGGCCCCTCTACGTGAGCCGGAAGGGGGGTAGCAAAGTGGAACTAATTGATTGGTTATGTTAGGTTAGTCCCAAGGAACACCTAAGACAACAATGGGGCCCAACACTAGGCATGGTTCCTCCCGTTCCATCAGATCCGGGAGTTTTCGGCTCTGAGTAGCCCTGGAACCCGCGAGAGAGAATCTGACGCCGGTGAAGCCATAATAGAGAGAGTGAGGTAATATTGGGCATACAAGACCCATCCACACCCTAACACACATTACATGGCATAACCCAGGCTTAGGTGTGATTCAAACGCTCCAGAGCCTCTCTCCGGATAGACCCTAGGCCCACTTGAGAAAAGGACGGAATTGTCGTTCTGTCCCCTTTACGTGAGCCGGAAGGGGGTAGAAAAGTGGAACTAATTGCTCGGTTGTGTTCGTTTAGGCCCAAGGAACACCCAAGATAGTGTTAGGCCCACCTCTTGGCAATATTCCCCCCGTTCCTTCAGATCCGGGAGTTTCGGGCTCTGAGTAGGCCTGGAACCCATTAGAGAGAATCTGACATCGGTGAAGCCCTAACACAAAGAGTGAGGGAATCTTGGGCATCCAAGGCCCATGAAACACTTTAAAACACATGGTATGGAAAACCCTTGGTTTGGGTGGGATTCAGACGCTCCGGAACCCCTCTCCGGAGAAACCCTAGGCCCGCTGGAGAAAAAAGACAAAACTGCCGTTCTGGGCCCTCTACGTGAGCCTGTAGGGGGTTGCAAAGTGGAACTGATTGCTTGTTTGTGTTAGGTTAGGCCTAAGGAACACCCGATAAAATTATAGGGTCCACCTCTTCGCAAGATTCCCCCCATTCTCCGTCAGATCTGGGAGTTTCGGGCTATGAGTAGTCCTGGAACCCACGAGAGAGAATGCGACGTCGGTGAAGCCATAACACATAGAGTGAGGTATTATTTGTCATCCAAGACCCATGCCACACTCTAACACACATTTTATGACATAGCCTAGGCTTGGGTGGGATTCAGACGCTCTGGAGCTCCTCTGCGGAAAAACCCTAGGCCAACTGGAAAAAAAGGACGGAACTATTGTTCCGGACCCTCTACGTCAGCCGGAAGGGGGAAGAAAAATTTAAATAATTGCTTGGTTGTGTTGTGTTAGGCCCAAGGAACAACCAAGACAATGTTAGGGCCCACCTCTTGGCAAGCCCACCCCCATTCCGTCAGATCCGGGAGTTTCGGTCCTTAGTAATCCTGCAACAACTAGAGAGAATCTGACGCGTGAATCCCTAACACAAAGAGTGAGGGAATCTTGTGCATACAACACCCATTCCACACTCTGACAAACATGTTATGTGATACCCTAGGCTTGGGTGGGATTAAGACGCTCTAGAGCTCCTCTCCGGAGAAACCCTAGCTAGGCCTGTTGGAGAAAAGGACGGAAATGCCGATATGGCCCCTCTACGTGAGCCGGAAGGGGGTAGCGAAGCCGGAACTAATTTCTTGGTTCTGTTAGGTTAGACCCAAGGAACACCCAAGACAATGGTAGGGCACACCTCTTGGCAAGATTCCCCCCATTTTGTCAGATC
Source organism: Alopecurus myosuroides (assembly GCA_028641055.1). Classification (NCBI taxonomy): domain Eukaryota; kingdom Viridiplantae; phylum Streptophyta; class Magnoliopsida; order Poales; family Poaceae; genus Alopecurus; species Alopecurus myosuroides. Next base: position 342,093,111 of record CM054059.1, read on the forward strand.
TGGGAGTTTCGGGCTGTGAGTAGCCCTGGAACCCGCGAGAGAGAATCCGACGCTGGTGAAGCCCTAACAGAAAAAGTGAGGGAATATTAGGCATGAAAGACCCATGCCACACTCTAACAAACATGTTATGTGATACCCTAGGCTTGTGTGGGGTTATGACACTCTGGAGCTCCTCTCCGGAGAAACCCTAGGCCCGTTGGAGAAAAGGACGGAACTGCCGATCTGGCCCCCTCTACGTGAGCCGGAAGGGGGTAGAAGAGTGAAACTAATTTCTTGGTTGTGTTAGTTTAGTACCAAGGAACACCCAAGACAATTTAGGGCCCACCTCTTGGCAAGATTCCCCCCGTTCCATCAGATCCGGGTGTTTCGTGCTTTGAGTAGCTCTGGAACACGCGAGAGAGAATCCGACGCCGGTGAAGCCATAACACGTAGAGTGAGGGAATATTGGGCATACAGGACCCATGCCACACTCTCACACACATGTTATGGCATACCATAGGCTTGGGTGGGATTCAGACAGTCCGGAGCTTCTCTCACTACAAGAAATATGCTATCTTGTGACTCTCCATATTGGTCACCGAATGGTCACGTAAAATCATTTGTGACCTTTTTGTGACCAAAATCACTTGGTCAGGTTACGGGCGTCACGATTGAATCAATGTGACCTTCTGTAGCCAAAATGGAAGGTCATGGACTCTCTGACCAATCGTTTTGGTCACCTCGGAATCTGGCCAAGCCATGTTGGATTCCAACATGGCAAAACTGACGTGGCAAGTCCAATTCAGCATTCTATATGGGCCTAGCCCAATAAATTCAGCCCACTTAATTTGTTCTCTTCGGCCAGAACGGATGGGCCAAAGCCAATATTTCAGCCTTTTAGTTCCTAGGTAGTGGCCATTTTTTCGTACACCATAGATGGGCCAAGAACATTTCGGCCTTTTAATTCTAGGAAATGGCCTTTTAAGGCGTATATTTCTATATTATATTTTAGAGTTCACATTTTATTATATAGAGTCTATTTTGGAGCTGGTCCGACCACTCAGGTGATCTTGCCACTGTTTGGGTCCCACACGACAGTTCTATTTGTACAATCAACAATACTTTGATTCAGACAGAGCCAATAACACATAATATTCCATACAACCATGCAGAGTTCAAATCAAGTATAAAAGAACACATTGGTTGGTTTAAATTAGAGTACAATTCTTTATTTGTACAATCAACCATGCATAGTTCAAATCAGAATACAAACTCCAATGAGTTAGAACACATGCTGGGTGCGGGTATTCCTCTTCCTGTAGCTCATGTACATGCCAAATTCCTTTTCCTGGAGCTCTTGTGTATGGAAGCATCTGCTAGTAATAAATTAGATTTGTTAGAGGACATAATCACCGGATCTGTGCATATAACATTATAAAAAGGTGAAAATTGTGGCAGAATGTAAGAGTATAAAGTGATTGACCCTAGCCATCTACACAAAATGGGCGTATACGAATTTAGCATAAGAACATGTAGTTATTTGATGTTATCCTAGAATATTAGGCACAACTAGATATTATTAGTTACGATACCATTATAGTGCAAGCTATGATTGTTTCTAACATTTCGAACAAGAATTGAAATAATGTCAAGTAGGGCAAGCCAGCAGTTAGATTCATTGCAGTGATGTCAAGTAATAATACTAGACATGTAAAGTTTAGTACCCAGAATATAGCACATGGGGAAGATATGAGCACAAGGTTAACTGATCCATGTTAAATAAGATACTTTTCCATGGAATTGATGCCACATTTAAGTTCTATAAGACGAGGGGCATGAATTGTTAAACATCACAAATTTAACATACATCACACATGATTTGACATCGCAGATTTTGAACGAGAATAGAAAGTGAATAAGCACCGTACTCATGTCAGCAGCAGCAGATCATCCGCGGTTCGCTAAGTGCACCTGTATGTTCCTCCTGACATTTAAACAAGTATCATGTAGGAAAGCTGTTATTAGAAAAAGGATTTGAAAAAATACACTCGAAAGTTCAGGGCAACACTCCACTGATTAAGAATGTAACAATCTTCAAATCCTTTGTTGTAAAAACAATCAACATTGTTAATAAGGTACTGAAAGAAGCTATGTGCATCAGCTTCACTAAGCCTATGAGATTGACATTCAAAAGCTATGTGAAGTTTTATATAGAACTGGGTCACACCATTTACATTACTTTGAGAACTTTAACAAGAAATTTGATACACCCTAATAGAACTAGAGCAGTAACACAACTGGTGTCGTGGGATAATCACGGCAGATGTTACCGGGGGTAACTGATCTTGGGGCAAGTCGACACAGGTATTCGGGAGAGGGTTTAGCTCGAAGGAAGACATGGCGGAAAGCAATCTAAGAACCGGAAAATAACTCGCCGGATCTCGATATGAATTATACTGGATACTCGATAACAGGTGTTACAACTATGACTTGAATCTCTGGCAAACCAAACCTAGGGGCCGGTTTATAAAGCACCCGTACACCCCTAACTTGCCCTTCAAGGCACATCTTGAGTCCTATTCGAACTTTACTTACAAACCCTAGCTTTCCTTACCGCAACCCACAATCCGGGTTACGAGGCCTACACACTTTGGGCCTTCCAGAAGTCTCTTTATTCTTAGCCGGATCCTGTGCAGCACCCTTTGGGCCGGATCACACCTTGGAGTTGGCCTACCGGGTTACCATCCCCCCCATCAGTAGTCCCCAGAATAGCCTGGGCTTCCAAGATTTACTCTTCGAAGTGCTGGCTATTCCCTGCAGAAATATTGGATACAAAAACACATGAAGATCAAGATACAATATGTTGACGAATGGCTGGGATTAGCACCAAGGGGATCAGGTAGCAACCCGGCTCTCCCCCAAAGGCTCTCCCTCAATCTTCCAGACTTGAGTCTTAATAGGAAACTCGATGATTTCACATCTTCCTCGATAACTGTCGCTAATACCAGGAAAGAGATTTCCCCTTCCTTTTTCTCTGGATTATATCGATCTGCGCACAAGGCGCGTCTTTCAAATTTCAAAATAGCCAACTATTACTCCGCACCTCCCGGGTTTCGCCCGTTAGGTTAGGCTTTTCCACCCGGGCTATTATAAATAGACCCCAAGGAGCAAACTCAACCCTAACGGCTCATTTCCCCCACTCCTCTTCTCCTCAAGCTCGAGTTCGCGGAGTGCCACCACGGAAGCCCTACGCACATCGCCGAAGCCCATCCGCCATCGCTTGCGCTCCGCCACCGTGCAACCCACTCCAGCTCCCAAATCCACCACTAAGCCCCCGATTCGCCGGCCAGAAATCACGAAAGGGCATCAATCTTGCGCCATCTGTCTCCGCAAATCCCTACTTCAACCTCCTCCGGTAAGTTCTTGATATCCTCCAACCTAACCTTGCAATCTCTTAGCTTTTCCTTAGACCAGATCTGAATCGAGTCGCCTGCAATTTCTCGGGCCCTGCCGAATTGACTCACTAGTGTTTACCATAACCACTCCCATAGATAGGATGCGCAGCTTATCTTACTCCCCTACCACTAAGTATCATTAGCTTGGCCTTAAATACAGAAATTGGATTTCCCATCTGGGCTCGGACCACCAAAAATTTCCGCCCTTGTTCTTATCATCCGGAGAATCTCACTTCTCCGGCTCACTTGCTGATAATAGACATAAGGGTATCCCTCTACCTTCCCCAGACACTTGCTTTACGGAAAAACTTCACAGCTTCCGTAACGACATGCGATACCCGGACAGATCGTACTTGATCCAGCAAGGCAATACCCGGATCATGTTTAAATTACCGGTAACTGATTATTCATTAATTTCCGAGTTTTCGCTTCTCACCTCCTTTCCTTTGATGTTTCACCAGGTCAACCCCATGGCACCCAAGAGGCAGGGGAAACAGTCGGCTAAAGCTAAATCCACTAACTCCATTTCAGCCAATTGGGGGAGATCCTCCGTTACCAAGGCCAAACTGGAGGAGTTGGTCGAGCTGGGAATCCTTCCTCCCCAGGAATCTATCCACTGGAGAGTACCAAGCAACGAAACCCGGCCTTCTCCAGCAACGGATGAGGTAATATGTTTCGTCGAACACGTGACCCGGGGCTTCAGGCCTCCGGGTCACCCTTTCTTTCGCGACGTCCTAGATCACTACAACCTCCGTATTTTCGATATAGGCCCAAACTCCGTTCTGAACATCTCCCACTTTATCGTTCTTTCCGAGTCTTACTTGTGCACTCCGCCAAGTTTGGCTCTCTTCGTTGAACTCTTTCAGTGCAAGCCGTGCCGCGAAAGCGGCGACGGCGCACTTCTTACTTGCGGCGGGGTTTCTATCCAGCGCCGCAAGAACTCCTTGATGCCTCCTATCACCCTCAATTCTCATGTAAAGCACTGGCAGCTCTCGTACTTCTACTGCCAGGATACCTCCCCTCCCGGCGAAAAGAAGTTGCCGGGTTACTCGGAGGGTCAGCTTGACATTTCCGAGACTTTCAATGCCTTCGCCCCTGACTCGGACAGGGAGGCTATCTTGCCTTTGCTGGCTAAGATCTCTATCTTATCGGCTCGAGGCCTCGTCGGGCTAAACCTGGTGAAGACCTGGGTCAACTTCCGCATCCAGCCAAACTCCATTCGTGAGAAGCTGATGTGTGAATATTCGGGTCAAACCACGGACCCGATCCGATACTCAGCCAGCACCTTCGCCCCTAATGACATGAACAAAACGATCAAGGGTTTTTTAACAGAGAAGCTCGAGGTAATCCGGAACATAGCCGGGTTAGAACCTTTTACCCTCGAGAACCCCGCCCCCGCGGTAAGCTTTCTACCTCTTGATTTTGGATTTTAACAAGCTTACCTTTATCCGCTTTTCTTGACTCAATATTAACCATTGCCCTGGCATTTTCACCTCAGGCCGATAATGACTTTTGGACGGTCAACACTCCTCCTAGTTCCGAAGACGCGGAGGAGGAAGACGATGCCGCTAACTCGGATGAAGGTGCATACTCAATCCCCTCGCACGCATTATATCCTGCTTCCTCTTTTTCCTTATGCTATAACTTCAATATCTTTCAGAACGAGATGACCAAGACGAGGAAGAAGAGACAGATGGCCGGGAAGAGTCCGCCAGCGAGGAGGACGAGCCGGAGCCGGCCACCAAAGCTGGATCCAAAAGGAAATCCTAGAGGATCGCCCTCCAGGTTTTTATTTCGTTCCCTTGCACTTTAATTTTTGTTCCCATAACGTCATTTCGGGGCTAACCCCGCCTTCACCCCTTTTGATCATAAATGAAGGAGCCACCCGCGACCAGGCGCCGAGTAACCCGGAACCATCCGGGCAACGAGGCCCTTAACCCGGGCACTTCATCGCCCCCGGCTCGACACTCTGGTATTTATATCGTAAATAAAAACTCTTTCCGGACATTCCTTTGCAACATAATCTCAAACCTTGCTTGGCATTTTTCAGTATCTTCCGGATCTAGCAGCGGCTTTCCTTCGGACTTCCCGGTGAACACCGTGTAAACGCCTTTTCCTGACATTATACCGAGCTTTTATCGCCTTTTTCATAACCAAAGATTAATTGTGCCTTCGCACCTTCTTTAGAGCCACGGTTGTTATTAGCGACCAGGAGGACACTGAGGCTAAGGTCCGGGTCGAGAACGAGCCGGCTGATGATGCCTTCACCACAACTGGCGACGAGCAAGCGTCGCCACCGGAGCTAGCTAGGCATGACACCGGGTATCCAATCGCTTCGCACGCAGGCGAGAAGGAGAAGGGAGCAGCTTCGAGCGCGGGAGGGGGACCAGACTCCGACATTCGGATGACCCGGGTGCCACCTCCTGTTACAAGAAAAGCTCCTTTTCCCACTTTCCAGGTACCCGAGTCATCTAACTCGGATAACGCTGATTTTAACCAGCTGATGAGCGCTCTTCTCGCCATGAAAGCTTCAGAAGGAAATATCCTAGAGCGTATGGCTGCAGCACATCAGGTAATCTTACTTGATACTTCTTACTATACATCCAGTCCCCAAGTTCCGAGCATAATTTTCTGTAATTATTCTCGGCACTTCGCATAATAATTTTCTGTAATTATTTTCTCAGAAGGAAATATTCTCGTGATATCCGGCTTACAGTTGCACTCATTCTTTGCAGGCGGAGATAACTCAGTCGGATGAAACATTACTTAAAACTGAGCAGCTCTTGCTTGCGGAAACAAAACGTAGAGAAACCCTTGAAGCGGAGATAAAGACTTTGAAAAAAGACGTCTCCAAATACAAGAACAAATACAATGCTGCCCAATCCTCGCTGAAGAACCTGTCGACTCAAATTACGGACACTTACCGTATCTTGCTAAGTAAGTTTGTTATTTGCAATTAACTTGCGTATCTCTATCTTGCCGTTGTAATAATCAAGATTACTGATATGCTTCTGTGTGTTTCGATTGCAGGTGCTAACCTTGCTGCTCCGGAGGAGAACACCGTTACTCAGGCTAAAACTCTGAAGACTGTGCTCCGGACATTTTTTGCCGGCACGAAACTTTTGCTGGATGCTATAAAGTGGCCTTCGGAGGTATGCCCGGGCGAAGAAAATCTCATGCAGGCCTTGTCCACAGCGCCTGGATGGATTGAAATATTGAAGTGTTCGTCTTGCCGGATTGGGATGACCCGGGCTTTGACGCTGGCGAAGGCTTATTTTCCTAAACTTGACCCGGCCAAGGTAGTATCCGGGTTCCCAGAATTCAAGGCTGACGGGTCTAAGTTTAAACCCCAGGACTTCAAAGCTATACAATCTTCGGTACGTCACTCGGCCACAACTTTGGCAGATAAAATGGATCTAAACACAATTATGAGCTCATATGACTCTGAGGGCAAGGTTATTCTGGTGGAGGCACCCTCTCCTTTTGATATGCTGGAAAAGTGGTCGACTGACCTGGCCAGGAGGAAAGAAGAGGCTGCGAAGAGAGAGACCGAACTAGGCGTAAAGCCGTCTACCTCAACACCAGCCGTTCCTCCGCCTGTCCGTCCTGACGTGAAGAGTCCGGGTAAAACTGCTGGCAAAGCCAAGGAGCAAGTCCAAGACGAAGACCCGGAGGACCACTCCCAGGATGCCGAGTAGGACGATACCTAGTGCTTTTGCGTTTCTCGAGACTGATATGATTTTTAGCGGTGCGCCTGTGCAACATTGATACTGATATTATGACTTTGCGCTTGTTAATTTATGATAACTCTTTGCCTCTCCCGGCTTTTGATAATCTCGATCCTTGTGTTACATGTAAGCTTATTCTCGATACTTTGAACTCTCGCTTTTGATTCCCTTTTGAGACTCGGCTAACCGAGTATCGTAGGTTTTGATAGACGGACTTTTCTTTAAGTCCCCAAGACTCGGAAACTAAGGTTTACGAGCTTTAGTAGTTAAGCAGTTTGTTTCTGTCTCGAAGTCCCCAGTCCCCATGACCCAAAGTACGAGCTAAGGGGGCGTGGCCTTTCTCAGATGACAAACTGCTCTTTACCAAGCTGAAGACCAATAGCTGTTCACATAAATACTGAAGTCATGCTTAATACTTGTTGAGTTTCCGGCTATTTGAGCCTTATACTCTGCATGGACTTGTGGTTTAGATGACCCTTTTGATTATCTTGTACTGTAAGCCGGCTTTCGCGTGGATACCATGCTGTTACATCTATACGAAAAACAGGGTCAAGCAAGTCCCATTGGGCTGCATAGTTTGATTGTAATCGTAAGTGAACAGATCATGCCACTTTAGCGCGAGTCACATCGAGCTTAAGTAAGAATAATCAAGAAATTTGGCTCCTTTGTCCGGTTATAAGATTGCAGCCGTACCCGTTTTTTCGAGTAATCAGCCCTCATAACTCATAGGCATCGAGGCCGGGTCTCCGGGTTTGTGATTACTTATTTAAGCACACCAATCCCCGAAGACCTATATGCACGTGACGTATTTTGATGATATTGACGTATTGATAATAACAAGCATTACTTACTTGTAACTGAAGCAAAGACCATGATAAGACTCGAGACCATCTTCTTTTATTGATAAAAATTTCTTTTTTGAATCAGCAGGCCGCCTCATTAAAAACCTTCCAGTCCCCTTAGGTACCCTGAGTAGGAAAAGAGTGCGTATGAAACCTGCCGCCCATTACACTGCTTTAGTTATTCTCGAGAGTCGGCCCCGCGTTGGTACGGCCGATGCACATTCTCCATTTGCTAGGCCCTTTCATAGTGAGTACCGGATTTGCTAGCCAATCCGGGTATATCGTCCTTGAAGCGTGATCAGCTGCGGATGGCGGTACGTCTTCTTCTTCCCTGCTAGGAGTTTTGAAAGGATCGCTCCTGATGAAGCCTACCATCTTAGGGTTTTGTTCTGCCCTAACTTTTGTTTTGTCACCCTCAGGAGCTGGCTTTTTTGACGTTGTTCTCTCTTCTAGGTCCACCTGAGAACGGTAATGTTTGAGCTCTTCCTTCCTGCAGGCTTGCTCGGCCATTGCCGCGTCTCCCTCATCACATTCAGCTGCTATATCTCGATTTCCGTGTATTGTAATGGTCTTCTTGGGACCCGGGATTTTCAGCTGTAGGTACACATAACACGGTCTTGCCATGAACTTGGCATAAGCCGGCCTTCCAAACAATGCATGATAAGGACTGCGCAACTTTACTACCTCAAAGGTAAGCCACTCGACTCGGTAATTGTCCTTTGACTCTCCAAAAGCTACTTCCAGTGCCACCTTTCCTTCGGGGCATGCCGAATGACCCGGCACTATCCCGTGAAAAACTGTTGTACTCTTTTGCAGCTGCGATTCCTTTAAGCCCATACGCAGAAAAGTTTCCCAGTACAGGATATTGATACTACTTCCTCCATCCATCAAGACTTTTTTCAGTTCGTAGCCGTTGACCTGTGGCGCCACTACCAAAGCTAAGACTCCCGGGTGGTCAACTCTGTCCGGGTGATCCTTCCTGCTCCATGTTACCTCTTGTTCTGACCACCTCAAATATCTTGGAACAGCGGAAGAGACCGAATTAACTGCTTGTTTCAGTATCTTCTTATCCTTGTTAGAGCCTCCCGTAGTGTGCACATGATATTTACCCAGCTGTTTGGGGTTAGCTTGAAAACCTCCCGCTCCCCCTTGATTGTTACCTTGATTTCCAGCTGGCGGGTTGCCGGCTGGGGGCGGTCCGTTGCCCAAATTTCCACCTAGGCCCGGGCCTCCTCCTCGGCCTGCACCTCGCATGGCTCTGTTCACTTCCTCGTTCTTCCACCTTTGTAAGTCGGCACATTGCTCCAATGAATGATTGGCCGGCTTGCCGTTCCTGCTATGCTTCGGGCATGCCATCCTAAATATGTCCCAACTGTTGCTTGGTCTTGGAGGTCCTTGGTAGTGTCCCCCATTGTGATTTCCAGTATTAAAATTTCCTTCGGATCTAGGTCTTGAAGACCCGGCCTCCGTGTTGGCTACAAACTCGGGATTCCCTTCAAACGGGCGTTTGTTCTGGCTATTTCCATTATTGTTTGGCGCCGATCCATTGCCGGTTTTCCCACTGTTACTTGTGTTTGCTTTTGCTTTCTTGTCATCAACTTCCTCCTCTGTGGTATCCGTTGCAGCGTGTTTGTTGCATGCATCCATTAACTCTCCCATCGTAACCTCCGCTGCATTCCTACTAGATTTCATGCGAGTTAGCTTTTGCACTAAAGGAACATACTTACATGTTTTTGCCATAGCTTGTAGCGCGTCCTTAGGCTGGATATCTGTAGACGAGTGGAGTATCTCCATAACCCGGCGTACCCAGCTGCGTGCTGACTCTCCTTTCTTCTGAACGCATCTTTCTAAATCATCAATAGTAAATAACTTTCTGCACGTCCCATGAAAGTGCTTGATAAATGCGGTCTTTAGCTCCTCCCACGATTTGATCGACTTTTCCGGTAAATTGGTGAACCATAACTTTGCTGCTCCCTCTGACATCATTAAGTACATGAATTTGGCTTGGAGATTCTCGGATGCGTTGCGAATTGACATCGCCATCTCGTAGCTGCTCAGCCACGTTTCTGGATCCATTGTTGGCTCATAATTTACTACTTTCCCCGGTTCTTTGAACTTCTCCGGGTAAGGTTCTGCTCTGACATCGTCCGAGAGGCACTTGGGTCCCGCCAGGGTGGTTGGGGCTGGTCTTACTCGGGAGACACGTGACCCGGCTGGGGGTGCCACGAGGTGCGGCGCCACCGGCAATTCGTGCCCTGCAGACCCGGCCCCGGCTCTTCTGGCCCTGGAGCTGTCCACCACCGCCTGCGCTGCTGATACTACTGTAACTGTCTGGATACGCGGTGGAGGCGGCATTTGCTGTTGCTCTTCCCTTCGTCGTGCCGCACTTGCTTGGACATTGCCCTGCTGCTGACTGACGTACGGCGTCCCATGCATTCCGCTCCTATGATCCGGATAATTGGCTTGCTGTGCTACCGCGGTGTGTAGCAGATCGATCGCTCGTCGGGTTCCCTCTGCATGAGGCGAATCTCCTACAGGAATCTGGTTTAATGCGAGCGTTGCTGCGTATACGTTGTCCATGGGATTGTTGTAATGGCCTGCTGGTGTGTGGAATCGTGATGGTGGTGGTGGCATGGTATTGCCGGCTGTCACCCCCGTCTGCGGCAAAGGTAACCCGGCTGGCGCGTTTACCGGCTGTGCTCCTGTTGACGGTCGCGGTATGGTCCCTTGGTTCACCGGTGGAATCGGCTGATCTTGAGGCGTGAACACCAGGGCAGTCGGGTTAATAACCCCTCCTGTTGCCGGCAGCATAGTTCGGTGCCTTTGGTGCATCCTTGTCGTTTCCTCCCGGAGCCGGGTCTCTCGGTCATCCAATTCGCGCTGCCGCGCGGCCATCCCCTGCCTTTCTGCTTCTACTTGCCTTCTTTGCTGCTCCAATGCACGACGAGCCACGTCCAGGTCTCTTACGCGCTCTGCCGCGTTTTCTGGGGTAATAACTGTGGCCAAGACCGTGGGGTCCAAGATCAAATTATTATCAAACAGAGCCGGGTGGCGCGGATTCGAGGGGCCCGCCCCCGGTGTCCGGTTTGCTTGGAACCCAAACATATTTGCGTGTCGCTCCTCGTCTGCTGGGCGACTGGTGACTGATGCCGACTCTCCATCGACCTGGACCAAGACCGGGTCAACTGTACCTTGCTGCTGGGCCACTGCCTGAGCCGCCCCGACTGGCGCCGCGGCTGCGTTTTCTTGATTGAGATTGATCGCGGGAGCCGCATAAACTGCAACCCGGCGCATGATGCCCGGTGTAGATTCGTATTGTTCTTCCTCGCTGTTTTCCTTCTCATATCGATCCTCCGATAAATCCCGTATAGACTCGGTATCATCCTCCCTCTCTATCTGACCCGTTGTTCCAATCGACTCTTCTTTTTCCGATTGGACATACGTGTCTTCCCCTGATACAGAATCAGATCCAAGATTATCACGATTCGAACTGGAAGTACATACCATACCGATGAAGACGTTGATGCTGCCGACTGTCACGATGGATCCGGTTTCGAGGTGATCCGACTCTGGCCCCCAGCCAGAATCGTCTACCATCTTCTCTCCTTTGCTGTTGACGTAGATTTCTCCGACGATGAGGTTCTTCATGCCCTTCCGAGCTTCTCCCGTGATGTAAACACCTTTGGACGCAGGCCCCACGGTGGGCGCCAACTGTCGTGGGATAATCACGGCAGATGTTACCGGGGGTAACTGATCTTGGGGCAAGTCGACACAGGTATTCGGGAGAGGGTTTAGCTCGAAGGAAGACATGGCGGAAAGCAATCTAAGAACCGGAAAATAACTCGCCGGATCTCGATATGAATTATACTGGATACTCGATAACAGGTGTTACAACTATGACTTGAATCTCTGGCAAACCAAACCTAGGGGCCGGTTTATAAAGCACCCGTACACCCCTAACTTGCCCTTCAAGGCACATCTTGAGTCCTATTCGAACTTTACTTACAAACCCTAGCTTTCCTTACCGCAACCCACAATCCGGGTTACGAGGCCTACACACTTTGGGCCTTCCAGAAGTCTCTTTATTCTTAGCCGGATCCTGTGCAGCACCCTTTGGGCCGGATCACACCTTGGAGTTGGCCTACCGGGTTACCATCCCCCCCATCAACTGGAGAGCAATAGACGAACAAAACACAAGTTGTTATTTCCTTTCACGGATTTTTTAAATTGATCCTGATCAGGTAATTTGCATAGAATACAACATATTTAACTAGGAAATTAGACAGAATGGTACTGATGAACAGGAACATGATGAGGTAATTTGCGGATGCGCTTGACCAAACATCCACATGATGACATCTGAGACAATCAGATCTGGCATCAACGTACGCGAGCGGAGAACACATGCAAAGGGATCATAGAGTACGTGTAGTAGGAGCAGGAGGATAGCGAGGGAGGGGTTCAACGAGGCTTACATCGTAGTGGAACAGGTTGTTGTCGGCGACGTCGACGAGGAAGTGGTTGGCGCGGATCATGACCTGGGCGAGCCCCTTCTTGGAGACGAGGGCAAGCTCCTCTAGCGCCTGCTCGAGCTCCTTGTCGATGGAGGCGTGTAATAGGTTGGCGCGGGCGTGCGGTAGAGGAGGCCGTGCTGGTAGGCACCGACGTGCGCCCCGTTGCAGTCGGATTGTGGTCGTGGCCGGAGAAGGAGGACTGGTGGAGGTGCCCAAAGAACTGGCCACCATGCTCCTCTGCGGCGTGGATATGTTCGGGAGGTGGATGCGACCAATGGATCAGGGGAGAAAGAGGCGGCGAGGAGGGCTATGGAGAGGGAGAACAGAAGAGGGAGGGTGACGGCGCCACGGCAACCTCCCGTTGACAGGGAGGAGGAGTTGATCCGATCTGGATCTGACGGGAGAGGTCCTTATGGCGGAGCAGGTGCCCTCCGACCATGGTGCCCACGGCAGGTGTAGGAGACGCAGTCGAGCGGGGCACGGACGAGGGTGGAGGCGAGGCACGGACGGGCTTGGGTGAAGGAGGCGAAGGCGGAGGCGGTAGGGCTTGGATGGAGGAGGAGGAGGCGGAGGCGGTAGGGTTTGAAGGGACGAAGAGAGGAGTGAGGCGGATGTCGATCTAGGGTTTGGGTGGAGGAGGCAGAGGCGATGCACTGATTTTCTTTGAGGTAATCTGGCGGATGTTAAACGGGCCTAATGAAAATGGGCCAGGATTTGCGCTGGGGCGCTGCAGCTAAGCTAGCTGGACCGTGGCTGGCTTGGCTGGCGTATCTGCCCCTATGAAAATTGTGTTGTTGTTGTTGTTGTTTTTATTAAATTACAGATAATAGATGCAACTATTTTAAATATTTTTAGTTTGAGGCAACAAACACACATCAAGTTTTATGAAATTTAAGTATATGCTCAAATTTATAATTTTGCAAAGTACTATGATTTCATGATGATGTTAAAATAAAAATAACAAACAATTTTCTAATTAATGCCATTAATGGATGTTATGGCCAAATTCATGATATAGTTTGTTGAAATGTGTCAATATTCTACAAAAATATGCATATTGGAACAATAAACAATGTTGCCGAGGAAACTTTTATTTTTCTCTGAATAAAAACACCATTTTCCATTTTTGGAGTGTCAAAAACAGTTTTTTTGTGAAGCATCTACCAAAAATACGTTGCAAAATTGTACGAAATAAAACTATAAAGTTAGTAGACCACATTTTATCTCCAAAAACTCAAATTACTTCCTCCTAAAAGCTTTACATAAACCTCTTTTGAAAAAGAAAATTTTCTGCCGATTCAGCTGATACTGGGCCAAATTTGAACTACAGGTGCCTCGTAGTTTGCTCATGATTTTTTGCAAAAATTATTTTTAGGTACAAAAGTACCTATTTATTTAGAGATATGCCAAGAGTTAGTAAAGATTCAACACTTAGGTATGAACGTTCATGTCCCTTGTTTTGACCGTATTTCGAAATTGGCATAAAAGGTTCAAAAAAATGGATAACCTTCGCAATATGTCTTAATGAGTGACCTAGTATCCATAAAAAATGATAAACTTGGAATACAGAAGTTATCTCGAAAAAGTGTTCACTGAAATGAGCTATCATCTACGAAGATTCATGGCTTTCGGGCCAAATGACGGATGTTATGGCCACATCCATGGCACAGTTTCTTTAAATGTGCCCATATTCCACACAAACATCCATATTGGAACAACGAACAATGTTGACGAAGAAAGTTTTATTTTCCGTTGAGTAAAAATACCATTTTCCATTTTCTCAATGTAAAAAATGGGTTTTTTTGTGAACCATCTACCAAAAATACGTTGCAAAATTGCACGAAATAAAATTATAAAGTTATTAGACCATATTTGATCTTCAAAAACCCAAATTACTTCCTCCTAAAAGCTTTACATAAAACTCTTTTGAAAAAGACAAATTTCAGCCGATTCAGCTGAAACAGGGCAAAATTTGAACTACAGGTGCCTCGTAGTTTGCTCATGATTTTTTGCAAAAGTCATTTTTAAGTATAAAAGTACCTATTTATTTAGACATATGCCAAGAGTTAGTCAAGATTCAACACCTAGGTACGAACGGTCATGTCCCCCGTTTTGACCGTATTTTGAAATCGGCATAAAAGGTTAATTTTTTTCAAAAAAATTGATAACTTTCGCAATATGTCATAATAAGTGACCTAGTATCCATAAAAAATAATAAAGTTGGAATACGGAAGTTTTCTCGAAAAAGTGTTTACAGAATTGAGCTATCATCCACGAAGATTCATGGCTTTCGGGCCAAATGACGGATGTATGGCCACATCCATGGCATAGTTTCTTCAAATGTGCCCATATTCCACACAAACATGCATATTGGAACAACGAAAAATGTTGACGAAGAAAGTTTTATTTTCCATTGAATAAAAATACCATTTTCCATTTTCGGAGTGTGAAAAAACGGGTTTTTTGTGAACCATCTACCAAAAATATGTTGCAAAATTGTCCGAAATAAAATTATAAAGTTATTAGACCATATTTTATCTACAAAAACTCAAATTAGTTCCTCCAAAAAGCTTTACATAAAACTCTTTTGAAAAAGACAAATTTCAGCTGATTTAGCTGAAACCGGACAAAATTTGAACTACATGTGCCTCGTAGTTTTCTCGTTATTTTTTGTAAAAATCATTTTTAGGTACCCAAGGACAAATTTCATCAGAGATACAACAATTGTTTTGCGAGATTCAACCCCTAGCTTCGAGCGGTCATGTCCCCCCTTTTAACCGTATTTCGAAATTGACATGTGGATTCAAGAACAATCTTGTCATAATTTGAAAATTCAAAATTTAAAAGTAAATGTTAATTTAATCATTTAACAATTTGAAAACAATTACTAATAGTCTATAATGACAGAGGAAATTTTTACAAAATTGTCAAAATTTATTTGGTTAAAACTGGAGTTCAAAATCACAAGTTATAAACAAAAGTAGAAAAGAATAAAATGAAGAAAAAAACTGGCCAAGGCGAGCCGGCCAGCCCAGTACAGGAATCAAACGGCCCATTGTACTGACCGGACCAGACGGTACCTACGGGCCATTGGCTTAGTGGGCTGAAGAGAAAAATGGGCTGATTATGTGTTTAAATACATCCATGCGGGTAGATGGGCAACAATCGTTGTGTGGCTCCTTTGGTTACCAGCCATTCCACTTCTGGAGCATGTACCAGGTTCGAGCCCCAGCGGGCGCACTTTTTGCGCATTATTTCTCGTGCGTTCATGTGCCATGTTTGGAAGGTACCGCATGTCAGGTCATCCTGTGAGTAAAGTAAAAAAAAGTGAGTGCCACATGTACCATGACACGTTAGCACATATTTGACACATAGGCGTAAATCAGGTACACACGTAGGCACATATTTGACACGTCATCCTCTGAGTAAAGTAAAAAAAAAGTGAGTACCACATGTCCACATGTAACATGACACGTAAGAACATATTTGACACATAGGCGCAAATCAGGGACACACGTAGGCAGATATTTGACACATAAGCGCAAATCGGGGACCATGACCAATTAAATTGGTCTCAGTTGGTCCAGAATAGAGAAGAAAACCCCTGTTATTCGTATTATGACCAACTCATGTACAGCTTTAGACCCTCTTGAACAATTGGCTCGAGATATGTGACCAATTTTTTCACGGTCGTTAATAGACGGTCACTACTTGACATATTTCTTGTAGTGTCTCTAGAGAAACCCTAGGCCCGCTAAAGAGAAGAACGGAATTGCCGTTCTGGACCCTCTACGTGAGCCGGAAGGGGGCATCAAACTGGAACTAATTTCTTGGTTGTGTTAGTTTATCAACAAGGAACACCCAAGACAATGGTAGGGCCCACCTCTTGGCAAGATTACCCCGTTCCGTCAGAACCAGGAGTTTCGGGCTCTGAGTAGCTCTAGAACCCACGAGAGAGAATCCGACCCCGGTGAAGCCATAACACAGAGAGTGAAGGAATATTGGTCATCCAAGACCCATGCCACACTCGACCACACATGGTATGGCATAACCTAGGCTTGGGTGGGATTAAGACGCTCCGGAGATCCTCTCCGGAGACACCCCAGGTCCACTGAAAAAAGACGGAAATGTCGTTATGTACCCTCTATGTGAGCCGAAAGGGGGTAGCAAAGTGGAACTAATTGCTTGGTTGTGTTAGGTTAGGACCAAGGAACACCCAAGACAATGGTAGGGCCCACCTCTTGGCAATACCCCCCTGGTTCTCCGTTAGATCCGAGAGTTTTGGTCCCTGAGCAGTCCTACAACAACTAGAGAGAATCTGACGCCGGTGAATCCCTAACACAAAGAGTGAGGGAATATTGGGCTTCCAAAACCCATGCCACGCGCTAACAAACATGTTACGTGATACCCTAGGCTTGGGTGGGATTAAGACGCTCTGGAGCTCCTCTCCGGAGAAACCCTAGGCCCATTGGAGAAAAGGACGGAACGACCGATCTGGCCCCTCTACATGAGCCAGAAGCAGGTAGAAAAGTGCAACTAATTGCTTGGTTATGTTAGTTTAGGCCCAAGGAACACCCAAGACAATGATGGGGCCCACCTCTCTGCAAGATTCCCCCCGTTCCGTCAGATCCGGGAGTTTCAGGCTCTGAGTAGTCCTTGAACCCACGAGAGAGAATCTGACGCCGGTGAAGCCATAAGACAGAGAGTGAGGTAATATTTGGAATCCAAGACCCATGCCACACTCTAGCACACATTATATGGCATACACCAGGCTTGGGTGGGATTCAGACGCTCCGGAGCCTCTCTCCGGAGAAACCCTAGGCCTGGTGGAGAAAAGGACGGAACTGTCATTCTGGCCCCTCTACGTAAGCCGGAAGGGGGTAGCAAAGTGATTTAATTGCTAGTTTGTGTTCGGTTAGGCCCAAGGAAACACCCAAGACAATGGTAGGGCCCACCTCTTGGCAACATTCCCCCCGTTCCTTCAAATCCGGGAGTTTTGGGCTCTGAGTAGAGTCCTGGAACCCATTAGAGAGAATCCAACGTCGGTGAAGCCCTAACACAAAGAGTGAGGGAATCTTGGGAATCCAAGGCCCATGCGACACTCTAACACACATGGTATGGCAAACCCTTGGTTTGGGTGGGATTCAGACGCCCTCGAAACCCTCTCCGGAGAAAGATAATAGTTATGTTAAGAAAAAGTTTACGGAATACCTTTTAATTTATAATATATTGTATTTTGGAAAATATAAAACATACCGAGCCGAAGAGGAGTTGGAGGAGGTTCCCGGAGGCACCACACCACCTGGGGGCGCGGTCCCACCTCTGGCCGTGCCACCCTATGGTGTGGGCGCCCCAGAGCCCCTCTCCGACACGTTTTCGACCTGGACTTTCCTTTCGTTACACATATTTTTGCTATATAACCCCCCAGACCCCCCATGGTCCATATATCATTTTCTCGTCGTGTTTCTGTTTCGAGCTGTTTTTGCCAGGATCTGTTTTCAGTTTTAGAAGCATCATGGTCTCCGCCAACAACAACAAGGGGATGGGACCGAAGGAAGATGATCTCCAAGACCGGAAGCCGGAGGAGGAGATCGACAGTGGAGCTGAAGGAGATGTAGAAGAAAACCCACGAGTGTGTCCACGCGCCACCATCACAAGCATTGGAGTGGTTGCAAAACCTTCCAAGCAAACGGCGAGGATGACCACCGGAGGGAAGGCCCCACGTCACTACTTAGCTTCAAGGACACCACTTTCAGGCATAAAGAAACATTTTCGTACTTTAATTCATGAGTATCAAACTAGGAGGGTACCCGAGGCAAAGTTGCCTTCTTGCTGGGATATGGATCGTTTTAACCGTGCAGCTGAAGAAAGCTCTCGACCTAAGGAAGTGTGGGGGGAAAATCTTGATGGCTGGAATTCACCGTCTGACAAGCATGCAAACCTTATTGATCACAATACAGAGATGATTCGTATGCTTATGTTCTCAATTGAAGATCGGACGAAATCAATTAATAAGCTCATCGAGAAGGATTCACCACCACCACCGAAGAATTGATTCGACATTGGTATTGGCATCCCCTTGGCTTGTTCCAAGCTTGGGGGAATGCCGCGGTATCACCTTTATCTTTCACCCTTTCAACTTTTAGTAGAGTCATATCGTGAGTAGAGAAAATATCATATAGGATGTTTTTCAGTATGGAAGTGTCGCTCTCTAGTTGGTTATCGTTGTATCCCTTGGTTTGAGTTGCTGTAATGAAATATTAATGAGAAGTTTCATCATATACTTGCTCTACTTTATTTTATTTTGCAATTTTGTTTATGTGGTTGATCTTGTTATTAGTATTGGTATCAATTTTGGAGCTTCAAGTTAATCTAGTTGGTTTTGGCAAACTTAGCATTTGTCAGTAGCAACAATACGTTGAGACTTAAGTAGAAAAGAGGGAGGTGCATGTAGATATATTATTCCATGATCTTTCTTTCTTTTAGCCCATAAGCTTAGTATTCTCAAATAAGTTTGTTTGCATCTTCAAGAAAGATTTCATGATTGGCTTTATCATACATGTTTTTGTTTGTTTTACTTCGATTCTTATGTTTTCTACCCAACCTTGCTAGCCAAAAACCTATACTGAGAGGGAATTCTTCTCGTGCATCCAAACCTTGAGCCAAAAACCTTGCCATTTATGTCCACCATACCTACCTATATGTGGTATTTTACCGCCACTCCAACTAAATTGCTTGTGTGCTACCTTTAAACCTTCAAAATTACACCTGTTTTGTGCCCCTGTTTTAGCTCATGAGGACGCAAATAGAGAATCTTTAGCTCTAGTGTGTCAACCATTTTATACCTCTATTTTACAAAATAAATCTCTAGGACATGAGTGATACATGCTTACCTCTGCGAAGGGCCTATCTTTTACATTTATGTTGAGTCAGTAAACCTACTTCCTCTTGTCTTAAGCAAGCATTTGAGTTGTTGTGATTCATCCAGCTATATGTTGATTTATTTGATGGAGTGTAGACACACGCTCGTTGGGAGACCCCAAGAGAAAGGTGTGAAGAGTGGAGCAGCAAGTTTTCTTTCAGAAAAGAAACCAATGTTGAATCGATCAGTAGGAGGACGAAGCATTTCTGAAGGTTGATGCAGCTGAGATGGCAGGACGCACTACCAGATCAGCAACAACATGGAACCTACACAACACAATAAAAACTATTGCCCCAATGAAGGAGTGAGGTTGTCAATCTCACTGGTTTTGCTGAACACAAAGAGTTTAAACGTATGGTGTGGAAAACAATAGGAAAAAAGTAGGAACAGTATGAGAGCAGTATGAAAGCAGTAGGTTTTTACGAGTATGAGGAAAAACGGACCGGGGTCCACAGTTCACTAGTGGTGTCTCTCCGTGAAAGATAAATAACATGCGTGGTGAACAAATTACAGCTGGGTAATTGACAAAAATGAGGGCTGCACCATAGTGCATATGCAAGACATAAATATTACTATGTGATTCATGCGGGCATTACAACAAGATACAGAGACCGTTATCCAACTACATCTATGACTAAAAAGCCACCCTCCGAATATCATCCGAACAAATGTTGGGTATTAAGTTGCAAGAAACAGATAATCGTAGTAAGCAAAGTATGTAATGTAAACAATAACATCATCCTTAGACAAAGCATTGTTGGTTTCTCCCTAATGGCAACAACACATCCTCCATCCGGCATGTTCTGTCACTCGAGCACAGATGAAAAGGAGGCATGAACCCACTATCGAGCATAAATACTCCCTCTTGGAGTTACTAGCATCTACATGGCCAGAGCATCTACTAATAACAGAGAGCATGCAAGATCATAAATAACATATGCATGAAGATAACATGATAGATTGATAATAAGAAGACATAACATTCAACATTCATCAGATCCCAGGAAACACAACATGTAGCATTACATAAATATGATATTGATCATGTTAGGTAGCTCACAAGGTCTAAACATGAGGTACAAAGTGGAGAGAACAACCATCCAGCTACGGCTATGGATCCATAGTCCAGGGATGAACTACTCATGCATTACTTCGGAGGTGGGCATGGTGGTGTAGACCCCTCCGGTGATGATTTCCCCCTCCGGCAGGGTCCCGGGGAGAGCTCCAGAACCCTCCCGATCTCGGGATGACAGTGACGGCAGCCTCGTATGTTTCTCGGGAAAAGTGGGATCCTCCTAGGATTCATGTCTCGGGGGGATTAAATAGGCGAAAGGGCAGAGGCGGTGGAGGCCTGGGGGCCCCACTGCACCCCCTGGCGTGGCCAAGCGGGGTAGGGGGCGCCGCCCTATGGTGTGGGCCCCCTGAGGCCACCCTCCGGGTCTCTTCGGGACTCCGTGGAACCTTCGGGAATTCTAAGACTTATGGGCTTCGAATTTTCCAATCCCGAGAATATTTCCAGAACAACTTTTCTGAAACCAAAAACAGCAGAAAACATGGACTCGCTCTGTGGCATCTTGTCAATTGGTTAGTCCGGAAAATCGATAAAAATGACATAAAGTGTATAGCAAACATGTGGGAAAGAACAAGAAAACAACATGGAACATTAGAAATTAAGGATAAGTTTATGACGTATCATTACTCAATCATGTTCTTTATTATTCTTTGTTTCTACAAATGCTTTTATCTGTTTGAATACCAATTTGAAAGTTACCAATGTCTACAAAGATACCTTTATAATTGAGCATGATAAACTCTGCAATATAAGCTCTAGTATAAAGACTCTGATCGAAAGATAAGTACACTGTTAATTGTTCTCTGACCAAGAACGAAGTATTCCTTTACCAATTTGATTTACTTTTTCCGCATTTATTGTTCCGTTACTTGTTTCAAGTTTTATTATATGAGAGGAAGTTGATGTCTAAAATGACTTGTTCTTTGTTAGATGTGATGCCTCTTGTCCGTATTTTATTTATCGACACCTCACTCCATAAACCTGTGGTCATGTTTACTGAGTTCAGTAGTTTTTGGGGACAAGAGTGCTCTAAGCTTGGAGGGGAGTTGATACGTCCATTTTGCATCACTATTTTATATTATTATTTTCTGTTATTCATCGATATATTTCATGTTCTGATGCATCACTTATGTTATTTTAGCTTATTTTTGCATGTTTCATAATTTTTGGAGAATAAACACCGGAACCAGAAATTTGATGGAAAAATCACCGTCGAGATACCTTATTTCAGAAGTTCAGAAGAAGAGGGGGACACCGGAGATGTCTTAGAAGTTCAGAGGAGGATTCTAGCCAGAAGGGGAGCCAGAGGGGGGGCCACCAGAGGCCCACACCATGGGGTGGCGCCCCCTTGGCCGCGCCGCCAGGTGGTGTGGCCACCCTGGCCCACCTCTGGTCAATCCCTTTCGCGGACTTGACCCCCAGGGAACCCTAAGCCCCATACTATCATTGAAGAATTATTCCGCCGCCTCGGGGCGGAAAACAGCAGAGAGAGAAAAGCTCTCCAGCAGGGAGAAATCTGCCGGGGAAATTCCTCTCCGGAGAGGGGAAATCATCGCCATCGTCACCGTCATCGCTCTGGGCATCATCAAGATCGTCATCGTCATCATCATCACCCCCAACACCATCACCCTCATCATCCACCTTCATCCCGCTGTAACAATTAGGGGCCTCTATCGTTGTTTTACATTAGATCTCTCTCCGAGTGTGGATTACTTGTTAGTAGTTGATGCTTGTGAGATTTATCGGTGTTAGCACTTTATGACCATATTATTATTATCCATTATATCACCTCTGATTATGGTCCATATGATATCTTGTGAGTATTTCGTTTAGTTCTTGAGGACATGTGAGAAGTCATGATGTTAGTAGTGAAGTTATGTTGAAGTAATATCTCGTGGTTCGGTATTTAAGTTGTCGTGCTATTCTTCTAGTGGTGTCATGTGAACGTCAACTACTTGGTACTTCACCTTTATGGGCCTAGGAGGATGCATTGTGTATTTGGATACTAATTTTAGGGTTGCCGGAGTGACAGAAACCTAAACCCCCACTAGGAAACCAATGCACTAGGGAGCATAGAATCTCGGAATTTTAAGGCTGTGGTTAGATTTGTCTTAATTACTTTCTTGTATTTGCGGATGCTTACGAGGGGTATAATCAAAAGTATGTATTAGTCCTAGTTGGGCGGTGCATTAGCATAGGTTCACCCACACAACACTTCACAAACCAATGGATATTAATCAACTGTAATGAAGCGAAAGCACTTGACAAAATTCCCGTGGGTTCTCGAGAACGTTTGGTAGTCATAAGTAATACAACTGGCTTGTCCTTTTCTCTCCAAAGGATTGGGACACTCGCTGCAATATTATTTACTGCACTTTATTTACTCGCACTTTATTTATCTGCTATATCAAAAACCTCCGAAAACCCGGTTTCTAGTGTTACAGTGAATCCTCTATCCAACATTCTTGTCAACACCTTCTGCTCCTCGTTGGGTTCGACACTCTTATTTATTGAAAGTACTACGATACACCCCCTATACTTTTGGGTCATCAACGTCCAAAGGGGAGCCAGAGGGGTTTCACCAGGGGGCACCAGGCGTGGCCTCCCCCAAGGCCGCGCCAACTGGGGGACCTTCCCACCGCCTCTCGTCCCCTCTTCGCCTAAAAATTGCCTTTTACCCTAAAAACCTTCGGGACAAAGTTATTTTCCATGAAACATATAGAGAGGCATCGTCACCTTGAAAATCCAATCTAGGGCTTCTGGAGTCCTCCTCCGTCACCCTGCCAAAGAGGGGGATCATCACCGGGGGCCTCTACTTCGCCATGATCGCCTCCGGACAGATGTGTGAGTAGTTCATCTCGGGACTACGGGTCCATAGCAGTATCTAGATGGTTCTTCTCTCCCCTATGCCTCCATGTTTAGAGTCTCATGAGCTACCTCACATTATCGAGACCACCATTATGTAATTGTGCATGTTGTGTTTGGTGGGATCCGATGAACCATAAGATTATGATTATTTTGTTCATGAAAGTTTGAGATGCTTCACTTATATTTTTTGAGAGTTTAATATTTTCTTGCATTGCTCTCTGGTCTTTATGATTCGGGGTTTAAAAATTAAGTGAACGATGGAATGGTTATGATAGATCTAGAAAACAACAATTTTCCTGTTGTTGTTTCTTTGTGTGCTCTTGATTGAAATGAATTTGTGTTTTATTCGATCTTGCTTCCTAACTTATATGGAGTTGTTAGGACTTGTTATTATGTTGTTCTCTTACAATAAATCTACCCTAGAAAGTGTGTGCATGATTGGAAACTCGAATAAAAATGAAACAACATCGGTTACCTTCTAGTTTATTATTTGGAAGTATTGTGAGAGCTAGATCTGTGTATACTTTCTTAGTGGATTTTGTGCTATGTTTCCTTCAGTCCAGTACCATTTATGTACTGTTATTTTGATGCTTGTACCTATGTTAGCTTGCATGTCTCTTAATAGTAAAGCATATGTAAGCATTGCTATCAATATGCACTAGTATTGTTTCACTAGATTAAATAGCCTTATATTTTTATCTTGTATGCAAAGTTTTTCATGAGTAACCAGAGGCTAGTACCTATTTTTCCTTGGTATTAGTAGGCCATAGCCCACTGGTCCCATTGCATTTTGGCTTGAGGATGAAAATCCCCAACCATACACATGTGTGAAAATAGCATGTTTCACTATTTGATTGATTTCTATTTTCCACCATGGAAAATATAATTGTTTGTTTTCACTTATGCAAGTGAGGAGTTTATTTCTTATTAGTAAATACTAATATGTTTAGGTGTGATACTTTTGTTAGCATAATATTCCTTAGGGGTATCATGTTAAGAAATGTTTCACTATCGTGTGCTAAACTTAAATTGTTCACAAATAAAATAAATTCCTCTTGATTGGTAGATTGTTTGTGAATAATTTTAAATTGAGTGTATGGATTTTTGAAAAGGTTTAGATAACTTTTCATTAATTTCATAGCTACTGGTTGTGTGAGTTATACCTTGCTTGTTTGCTAGTAATTGTTTAAGAAAAACATAAATTGCTAGAATTAATTTATGCATGTTTAATGGTTGATTCATAGAATTACTTTGGTGTTTGTGCTTACTAGCATGTGTAAGTTTTGTGTGCTGTTATTATGTACACTTATATTCATGACTTGCTTGTTTAAGTTCAAACATCATGGCAGCATTGTTTGCTTCTCTAGAGTGAAACTAGTTTCACCACTAGAAAATGGTGATTTTTGCTCTAGTATTACCCTCCTTTTATTTTATAAGTATATGTGTTGATATAGCATGTTTAGGAAGTTATTACTTCTGTTATCATGCCATGAATTATTTAGTTGCATGTTCTATGGTTATAGGATATGATTATCTCTTATAGCATGCTGGTGTAGAATTGTCATACTAGTGTGTTATTTGTGCAGTCCTGTTTTTTTTATAACTGTGTAATAGGAGTTTTTATCTTGTGTGAAGATGGTGTTTTAGAGTATCTTTATGATGGTATTCATTGGTTTTTAGCTACTGGTTGTTTGCTAATTGTTCATGATTGATGGATTCCAAAACCTCTAATAAACAATAACCTAGTGAATAAATAGTCTATTCATCTGTGGTGTTGTTTGCTTGCTTATTGGATTTTGTTTAAATGTTTTACTTTAGCATGAGTTTATACTTGTGTTATGATTGTGCTTAAGAGTATATGATGAAACTAAAACATCCAACTAAAATCATGAACATATTAAGTGATAGTTGCTTGTAGGGAGTAACATCCACTGCCGTGGGTATTGTTCTGTCTGTTTGTTTTACATTAGCAACCTAACCTTTGCACCCACAAGCTATATTTTTAGCTTCTTATATACCTTGTTATGAGAGTGGTACACCACTCCATATGTGGTATGTAAGGTGTGGGATATAGCTAGGAACTCATGTAATAATTGACGGTACGTTTCCGGGTAGTTCTGCACTAACCTTAATTGTGTTTGTTTCTAAATCGTCAAAAAACAAACTAGGAAACAAAAGTTTTGGACCTAAAACAGTACCGGTGTACTTTTAGAGTGAATTTGCTAATTTAGGGGAGTACCCCTCCTCCCAAGAAAAGTCAAAGGGGGGAAGCACTTGCACTCCAACACTAACATTGTGTTTGTTGGCCCTCCCTTAGTCCTCGCTTGCGAATCTCGGGGACGAGATTCTTTTTAAGGGGGGAAGACCTGTAACATCCCAATTTTGCAATACCTGATAACACAGTTGTTTTGATAATTGCTTGACAAATAACCTTTGTTTGTGTTTGTTTAAGTGCAACTAAACAAACTAATTATATAAACTTGCAAACTTAAAAAGATAGCAAAGCAGTGAACTAAAAATATTCAACATATTGTTCCAATGACCTTGACAATATTTTCTAAAGTAAATATTGATCAAAGAGTTTTCCAAAACTATCTTATGAATCCCATACTTGTTGAATATTATTACAAGGTCTAAATGAAGAAAGAGGAAACACTTAAATAAATTTCCCTAAAGTATTATCAGAAAAAGAGGCATTCTTAGATGCTTCACCAAAATCTTATCAAATGTTTTTCCAACCTTGCAAGCTTAAAAACAAAGTATTGGAGAGCATTGACTTGCTATCTCTAGTCACATAAATATTTTGGCAAAGCATTGTTAAAGAAAATCCAAGTGCCTTATTAAATTGAATTTCCAATATTTCTAGAAACAAGAAACTCAAACAAGTTACTATTGGAAACTTTCTTCAAATGATCTGAAATTAATACCATTGCTTCCTTATATCAAATAAGGAACAAACACAAGAGGAGACCAAAAATTGAATCCATTAAAGTCCTGAAAACATGATTTTTCTCCACAACAACATTTGGGATTTTGAACAAGTTTGTTCTACAAACTTTTTCAAAATGCCATGAAATAAATACCACATGCTCTATATCATAAATAAGGATGAAAACCAAAAGGGCACAAGTTTTTGAATAATTTAAGTTGCCAAAAACCCCTGTTTTCTAGACAGCACCTTTTAGAAATTTGAACAAGTTTGTTCTATGAAGTAACTCAAAATGACTTGAATTTTCTACCACATAAGTAACACATCAAATAAGGAATGTGTGCCAACAATTATCATTTTTGGAAGCTCCTAAGTAGGTTAAGAAATTCAATGTCCATTTATGTAAGAATTCAAATTTGAACAACTTTGAATTATCAAGTTTCTCCAATTGAGCCAATTTTCACATATGTTGTGCATCTTAACTATTAAGAATTTTGGGCAAAAGGATTTCAAATTATGACTTTGTTTGCTTGGTGAAAATCACATTTTTTAGAGAGCACAGGGTCCTATTTGTAATTTTCCAGGGACTCTTTTGCAATCCGAGTCACTCATCTTCTATCTCTAGCTTTCTGTAGATACAGAGGACCTACCCCCATGGCTTCGACTAGAAGCAACTCGAGGTGGATAAAGAGGCCCCCCATGTGCTTGGTCCGCCCACTTGCCCTCTCTCCCCCCCACTCGAGCTCACTCTCTCTCTCTGTACAAAAAGTTCAAAACCGAACCCTAGATATTTAGGTCGCCGTCGATTCGGCCCTTGCCGAGCTCGCCGCCAGCAACCGTGTGTCCCATTAGCTCCGCCTCGTCGTGGTGGTACTCGGTGCGGAAGGAATCGGAGGGAAACGCCCCGTGGTGCCCGCGCCGTTCATCTCCTTCCTCGAGTCCGGCGGGACTCCGGCGGCGAATCCCCGTCGCGTCGAGCTTCCTCCGACCTCACCGACTCCGCCGTTGCGTCCAGGGTGAGCCGGCGATCCCAGCCGACCGCTTTCCCCTCTCCCTCTCCCTCTCTAACGTGGCCGCGCCGTGGACGCGTCCGGCCGCCGCGTCTTCGCCGTCGCCGCCGCTCTCCGGGGCCCTCCCGGGAAGCGAGGCAACGCCTAGGTGAATCCCCGCAACGAGTACAACGTGTAGGTGCAGTTAATCGCGAAACACGGCTCTGTACCACCCGTATTTGGCTCGCCGGAAATCTCTCCCGCCGGCGATGACGTCGCGGTGACGTCGTGGCGACGTCAGCGCCCTTTAACCCGCGCGTAGATGCTGTTGAACCTGCAGGTGGGGCCGCGCATCGCCTGCGTGGCAGCCCCCGTGGCGTCCTGGCCCGCTGGTCAGTGTCTTTGGGTGGATCTGCTCGCGGTGACAGTAGATCTGGCCGGCCCAACTGCAGATCTAGCCCAGGTCTAGTCTTTTTTCCAATTTATTTTTACAGAAATGGTACATGGTTACTTTTGGACTTAAAAGGCAATCTAAAAGATGAGTTTGACCAAACCAAAATTCACAGTGGTAAATAAACAAAATCTAAACCACCTCCAGTTTGTAGATCTACATTTGGATGAATAGTTTGGAAATGAAAAATGTTTTGACAAGAGGTACCAGAAACACCAAAATGAGCACCATTTGAATTTCACATCTCAGAATGAGGTGTATCCAATTGTATTGGAAAGCCCCTGAAATTTACTAACAGGAGAAATTAACCTTGCTTCCAAATTCCTAACATTTTTGAAATGGAATGCAATTTGGTAAAACACCAGAGAGCACTTTGGTGATTTTTATAAAATTATTGAAAATGATTTTTGATGAAAACTCAATTGTATGGTCTTGTACATATTTAGGGCTATCCAAACCTAGCTGGGTTTAATTTTTAGAGCATCCTAGAAAATTTGGTGGACATATCTTTAAATTGCATATTTCTGCCATTTTGGTATTTTAGGTAATTAATTGTTGTGATTATATTTTTGTGTTGCAATGTTATTTTCTAGCATGTACAAGTTGTGCGAACTTGTTTTCTAAGTGTTACTTAGCTATTTTAGCATGTTAGAATGTGTGGAATTGAGTGGAGAATAAATATGATTTATAAGAATACCATATATTTTATCTCTAGTTAATAGTTGCATAGAATTTTTTTGAGTGATTAAATTTATGTGCAAGCACTTGGATTTTTGATTGAATCCAGTACCATGTTGGTACTTATTTTGTGTTGTTATCACCTCTGCTATCTTGCATTTGAATTGGTAGAAAAGCATGAGTAGTTTTGTCATGGCTATGAGAATGTTATGGAAAAATTCCATCATGTGTGGAATTTTTGACATAAGCAATTGTGGTTGTGTAGCCACATATTTTTGGGTTGTGTTCATAGGACCAGTAGAATTTTGATGATGTTTTTATGAGTACTTGACCCCTAGATTTTTCACTTGTGTGAAAATAATAGCATGAGTAGCATTACCTTGCTTGTGTTAGCATCCTATTGTTTTCTACTAGTATTGTTATTGCACTAGATGCTAGTTTAGGCTTTTGTTAATTTTTAGCAAGAATGACCAGAGGCTTTGTGACCTCTTAATGCTTTGATATGCTAGTGGAACACCCACTGGTTTCATTGCATTTTTGGTGGAAACATTATTTCCCCCACACTAGATGTGTTTCTTTTCTATAGTTCTATAATTAATGAGTGTCTAGTATTTTTGCTTTGGATTTTTAGTGCTAAATGAAAAGGTGTATGCTTTTGTTTGTAAGTGGTTATAATCATGTGTGGCTTGCTAGGAAAAACCCATCTTTTGAGTGTTGTTTGATTCCTCTAGTAATGCCCTTTTTATTACCACTAGTATGTAGGAGTTGCCCTGCAAATTAATGCATTGTTTTGCTAAATGGGATATTTTTGTTATAGAAAGTATAGATATTTTTCACTCCTGTTTTTATGACATGGACCTTCTGGTTGTATTTCAATTACTTGATTGAAATGCATCCATTGATTCTTCATGTTTGAGTAGTACTAGTTTCCCAAGCATTTTTGTATTGAATTATTTTTCCTGCCAACTTGTGTTTGGTAGAAATTTGTGTATCCTTGCATGAGGACATGCTTTAATTCCCATTATGATAACATGGTTCCTTGTTTGCATTTTAGTACTTTACTTATTATGCTTGCTTGCATAGAAAACTTTTAGTAGAAACATGTCTATAGGAATTCCTCCTTGTTGGTCATTGTTTCTATTGTTCTCACTATGAGAAATTGTGTGTTTTGTGATGAGTCTATTACCTTGTTACACTTGTGTAGGCTCACTGATTTGTAAAAGTAACTTTTGCAAATCATGTGTCTTATTTATTCTTGAGGTGAATTTAGGCTCAGTAGCATAGCTACCTTTTTCTTGTTGTGGTTTGGTTGATAGAACCATTGCCATGATTAATATTGTGCATGTTTTGTATACTTTTAGTAGTCTCACCCTTGTGAAACTAAGTGTATTTTGGGTTTATTAATATCTTGGTATGAGAGTGGCACACCCACTGAATCCATGATATTAAGGTTGTGAGATATGTTCCTCCAACCTTGAGTTGTCTTATTAAATGGCATTTCTGCCAAGTAGGTTTGTTTGATTGTTTGTCTCCATTAATAATTGTGTGATTGGTTATTATTAGATTTCCTTGCTGTATGTATGGTTATGCATGGTTGCTTGCCTTGATTGGTTCTGAATGTGTGTCCTTTATTCTCTTTACGACGTTAGAAAAACGAAGGGGAAGGAAGTGTCGTGAAGCTCTGTTTCAAGTTCCAGTCACTCCAAAACCAGGGACACAAGGAGATACCAGGCAAGCCATCCTGATGCTTGCTGATACAATACTTATCATTATCTATCATGCATTTTTTACCTCTGAAGTTTTACAAAAACTTGATTATCAAAACTATTTTTGATGTGGAATTTACTACTATACTATATTACAGGTTACTATCATGCCAGTAGTTAAACTTGGTAATACCAAGCCCATAAGCCACCATATGGTATTTATTACCATCAAATATACTAGTCCCTAAGTGGACACCCTAAAATTGTGATTCTACAAAACAAAGGCTTTACGGAAAAAAACCCGGAGAAAAGGCGGATCCTTGTTCTCCGGAGGAATGTGGAAGTGGTCATTTTTGAGAAAATGGTGTTTTTCAAAAATGACACATAACCTAGTCTTCGCCGAACAACCTTTATCGTACTGCCACTTTACCCCAATATGGGTAGGGGCTTGATTAAAAACTTGTTATGGTTAGTATGTGTGCTATCTCAAGTGCTATAGGGGATGGGATCCTCCGAACCGAAATGTCGCTAGGAGTGGGGAATACGGGACATCTAAAGTGTGGGATTGATTTTCCCTCCGGATGCAGCAGTTGGGTCTCCTGTTTGGGCGGTGTGGGACACGGCTTGCCAGGGAGGGTAACCCCAATTGAAGAGATAGTCATGTACTAGCTTGCACATAGTGGATAGTCAAGATCAGTTCTCTGATGTTCTCATAGGTTGGGAATGGTCCATGGTTGTTTCATGGCGGATTCTGGATCTAGTGGAAATGTGTACACCTCTGCAGAGTAAAACTATTTCGAGATAGCCGCGTCCTCGGATATGGACGGTTGAATGGCCATGTAGCTAGCATTGTGTCAATGTTTTCAAAAGAGGAAGTTTTTGAAAAGGAATTTTGGAAAGGAAGTGTTGAACTTGTGAAGTTCGGAAAGGAATGGAAACTTATACCGTGGAGGTATCGTCGATGATGAAAAGCCAGATGTTGTTATACAAAACAAAATGTTTTGCAAAGAAAACCTTTTCTACTCTAAGCAAGAATTCTGGAAACTGCTTCCAAGAAGTTTTACAAAGAGAAAATATTCTTTAACAAAGCTTTACAAAACCTCTTGTACATGTGATATCTACAAGAGAAATAAAACTATATTATTTTATTTTCTTCTGAAGTATCTTCTTCAACGAAGATACAGATTGACCTGACTGCAACTGTGGTGTCATCATATATGAACACCATTGGTAGTGAACCCTATTTATAGCCTACCTATTCCACCATATAAGCATATTTGCATGTTTGGTAAGTGACATGATGGATGTCTTGCTGAGTACATTCAAATGTACTCATTATGGTTTCGCCCCTGGTATCTACTTGCCAGACTTTGAGAAGGAGCCTCCGAAGGAGATCTATGAACAGAAGTACGGAGTTGACGGCTTTGCGAACTAGGATCGTCTCCGGGTCAGCAGCCTGTAGGTTAAGGCGTGACTTGGGCTCATCTACGTTGTGTTTTAATTGTATTCCGCTGTGTTTGATAAGTTGCCTGCCCTATGTGGCAGTTGTGTTCAACTTGATCATGTGATCTTTTATGTAATACCTTTATGTATTCGTGCAATGGATGATGCATTTCTGTGTGCCAACTTTGTATGTTGTTCACGACTGATCTTTCTGGGATCGTGAATGTATGCATACGGAGGGTTTCAGACTGCCGGTCTGGGGTCCTTACAAAGACTAGAGCAAATAATTTGAGAACAAATAATAACACATCATGAATCAATTAATAATGTTTCTGGGACAAATGCACATAAAACTTAGAATGGCAAAAATGCTCTCTCAACTGTGCATGAAGTTAGAAGATGGAGACTCAACATAAAAGTAAAAGAAAGGCCCTCCGCAGAGGGAAAAAGGGATCACTCATGTGCTAGAGCGTTTTATTTTATTAAACAGAGGTATTAAAAGTTTGACACTCCCCCCATCCATCTTTGACAAACCATGGCTAACCGAATCCTCGGGTGCCTGCCAACAATCACAAACCATGGAGGAGTGTCTATATTTTGGGAGATGTATGCTAATGTCAACGAATGGTAAACAGACAATACATTACGTCACAAGCCAACTTGATTCACAAGAGCGGCTCCCATATGAAGGACGCAACTGGTATAGAATATCATCCCTCTTTCTCTTTTGTTTACACAATTATGCTTTGACTGATAAATCAGGGGCAAAAATAGTGAAGAGATTTTGTGTGCATTATTTGGGGCTGGCCACCCTGCTGCCAGCTCTTCTATCATTTGGATAAGCGGATGAAGCCACTAGTCCAGGGTGTGAAATCCAATCAACAAGTGAGATAAAGATTCTCTATTTACGTCCTCATGAGCAAAAACAGGAACATTAAGTAGGAGTAATTTTGAAGGTTTTAAAGGTAACACATGAGCAATTTACTTGGACTTGCAGTTAAATACCACATGTAGGTAGGTATGGTGGACAAAATGGGAAAACTTTGGTTTTAGGGAGTTGGATGCACGAGTAGGGCTCATGCTCAGTACAGGTGGACGCTAGCAAAAGACTGGGAGCGACAAATCAAGAGAGCATAAGACCCATAATCATGCATAGCGACATAAACATCATTAATCAAAACATAAGTGGTAACACAAGTTCAAAACCTCAATTATTGTAACATCCCTACTTTTTGTGTAATAAAGAGGAGTGGTGTGTACATGGCATGCATGCATGAAAATTGGACCAAATTTTTGCTTTTAAAGTTTAATCAGAGAATTACCAGAAAATCACTTAAACTTGTTTCAAACAAAATTGTTCTACAAAGTTTTTCAAATGGAACCAACTATATGCTAAAAAGATGGCAAATTTGAAGAGCTTTCCAACGACTATTTCTGTGTAATTTTTGGTTCACAAAAAGGCCCTCAAATTTCAGTTTTGGTTCTGTTTTATTTTTTCCTAGGGACTTCATTGTAATTTCTTCAATCTTTCCAGGGGGTTTTCCGCGAAACTCCCTGTCGTCTTCCTCCTGTCCGGTGACAGGAGGGCAGCCGCCGCCGCGCGCCACCTCCTGCTCCTCTCCCTGTCGACGTGGAGGCCCCGAACGCCTCCAAAGAGACGTTCGCATCGAGCCCTCGCAGAGAGCTCCTCACTCACGACCCCCTCTCCTCCTCTGTCTCTCTCTCACCGGAACCAACCGCCGCCGTGATCCGCTCTCGCCGCCGTTCCTCTCCCTCTCCGGCCCTTCCGCGGAGCTCAATCGAACCGCGTCGAGCTCCTCCCCGCCCTCGAGCAGACACAGCCGCCGGGATGGCCTAGCGCTTGCGAATCGCGCCGCCTCCTTCTTCCTCTCCGGTCGCCGGAAACTTCACCGCGCCACCGTTTCCTTCCGTCCCTGGCCTCGCCGACCGCCTCGTTGAGCTCACGGTGAGCTAGCCTCCCTCCCTACCCCCTCCGTTGCCCTTCTCTCGGCCGGATTAGACAAAGCCGCCGGAGCCCGATGACCCCGCCGCCGCTCGCCGTCTTTCCCTCGTCGCCAGTGACGCAATCGGGGCGGCGCCGCCACCCTCACGTCCGCCTCGTCGAGATGAACCTAACGCACCTAAGCACGCTTCCGGGGCTCGCCGGAATCGTCGCCGGTGAGGGCAACTGCCACCGGCCGGCCACCACCGTGAGGTCACGGTGATGTCACGGTGACATCACCTGCCCACGTGGCACGCCAAGTGGCATTTTTGTCTGTTTTAAACTGTGCAGTGGGACCCGCAGAGAAAAATAGAAAATCAGAAATAAATACAATTTTGTAAATTCAATAACTTCTATTTCTTAGCTCCAAAAATTATGAAAAAAATATGTGTGTGTTCAGAAAAATGAGAGCTATTTATTCATGTCATTTTCATACATGTTAACCAAGTGTAAAATGAGGCCACTTTTATAGCATACATTTAATTCAATTAAATATTGAAAATAAAGTTTTTATTCAATAAAAATAGAAAGATAAGTGTAATATACCATTTTGATCAGTAAAGCAAATGCAATCCAACTATGAGGTTTACAAATCCTTTTGAGCATCTTAGCTTGGTCATATCCCCAGTTTAGGGTTTCCCCCCCCCCTCCGGTGTTCGTCGTTCACGGCACGAAACCCTAGCTTCCTGCTCTATCCTTTAAGCTTCATTTCAATTGCATTGTTTTACTCATGCATACATATTGTGCATTGCACGGTCGTCAAGTTTTGATTGTTTGCTTTCTTTCCGGTGTTGCTCGCTATCGGTAGACCGAGATCCGGAGGTCGATCCGGCGTTCTACGACAACCCAAGCTCTACTTTCGACGAGCAAGGCAAGCACCACCTCATGACTACCCATGTTTTGAGTCTTGCAACCTCTTACTCATGCATTCGATTCAACTTGGTTTTGAGTCTATTACAGTTAACCTATCCACTGCATGACCCTCCCCCTCACATGTCACCTTCATACCTGTTTACCCTCCTAGTATGACTAGGGTTGTTTGAGTATCGTAGAGCCTTGTGTGTTATGCTTAGCCATGCTTAGTGTTCTGATCTACTTCATCCGGTTGATGATTTGGGTCACTTCGATAATCTTGTATGATGTTATATTTGTGAGTACTGAGCATATGAAACTGACTAAGGCTAGAACGGGAGGCCACTTGGGTAGTGGTTATTCGTTCCGTACTCGCCAACCCTAGGATTTAAGGTCTCGCCGCGGAAGCCAAGACTGAGCGTGCAGCCACACGCGGGCCAATGAACCCCGCTCGGCTAACTAACTTGTTTGATCACTTCCATGGGTCACATAGTTTGAGTTTCCCATTTGCGGGTGTGTCATAAAACGTTCTGGAGAAAACTAGGGCGTGACCGGGACCAGTGATGGACGAACACGGATCTTGTCCCGACTCAGAGAACAGGTGCCGTCAGGAGGTGGCCAACTCCCTGTTGACGGGGTGGCCCTGTTTGGGTTGACTCATGGAAAGGGTTAAGCAAGGTAAAGGCCATGGTCGACCACACTCTGCCGCTCTCTTAGAGAGGAGCGTTACCGCGTGGCGTTAAGAGTCGGTCGATACGTGTGGGTAAAGTGTACCACCCTGCAGGGATAAATATTTCGGAAAGCCGTGTCCACGGTTATGGACAACTTGGTGAAAGTCACGGGGTCATAGATAACTCTAACGGAATGACTAAAACTTGCTGCTAATGAATGAAGGATGCCTCCTCGACTAAGTCGAGAGGGGTGATTCTTGTAGCTTAAGGTAGTATGGGATTGAGAAAATACTTGGTGGACTAAAGAACATAATGATCTCAGTAGTTGAGTAGATTCCTCCTCTGTTTTAGAAATGCTCTATTACACGTGCTTTTCTTCCTCAACTTCGGAAAACAAAGTTGGCTTTATGCAAAGAACCTTAAAAGCCAAGTCTTGCTGAGTACCTTTTGTACTCAACCTTGCCTCGTTGTTGTTTTGTTTCAGACTTCGGTGATGCAGCTGAAGAGGGGTTCTACCTCGACGTCGATGAATAGTTAGGGGTTCCCAGGCAGCAGTCTGGTATCTGTAGTATGGGTTTGGCTACGTTGCTTATGTTTCGGACTCTTAGTCCTTTTGCTCTTGTTGTATAGCAACATCTTTGCTTTCGCTGCTTGTTGTAATGTTGGGTTGCTCGACCTATGTTGGTCTTGTAACCTCTGTGTGTAAGCTACTCTAGTATGCCTTGTTCAATACAACTTTCATGTCTAGAGTACTGCTTTGATCGATTGTTGGTCTCGAGCCCGTTGTTATACAGTTTTGGCTATGCCTGCATAGTTGTCGCAGTCGAGGGGTTGTGGAGCCGATGATCCATGTCCGAGCCCGCCTGCCGGAGATATCCGGCCTGGTGCGAGGTAACCCCAGTAACCCTCGATTGTTGTTGCACTTTCTGGACACATAGCATCTCTGTATAACACTGGTCTCGTTCCTTCAGTTTCATCCGACTCGTGGA
This sequence comes from Alopecurus myosuroides, assembly GCA_028641055.1. Classification (NCBI taxonomy): domain Eukaryota; kingdom Viridiplantae; phylum Streptophyta; class Magnoliopsida; order Poales; family Poaceae; genus Alopecurus; species Alopecurus myosuroides. Next base: position 342,129,201 of record CM054059.1, read on the forward strand.
TGCTTGGGTATACATATCTGGTTATGACTAGCATGGACACAAGGAGTAGTAGACCGGGGATCCGGACTACGTGCCGATGAATCCGGTCTGCCTGCCGTTGTTTGTTGCGGCCGGGGCTTGTAACCCTGAAGCCCTTGTGGGTCCACTGCTAGGAGCACATGACATTTTGTATATCTCGGGTCCGGGGTCCGACAGGTCTTGGTATCAGAGCAGGACTGCCTGTAGGAAACCCTTGCCGTTGGTCGATGTTGAGTCTAGAACTTGGGAAAACTATTTTTTGAAAAGACACCATGAGTTATGAAAACCCTCTTAGGATTCTTTTTGCTCCTTACCTGGTATCGCTCTAACTCTGAGTCACCGTATCTGATTTGTTTTTGTGTGTTGCTTCCTTGCTGTTGTCTCAAAAGTTAGGAGTAAAACCGTTGGGTGTTTTTCTTCTGAGTACTTTGTCTCAGGTTGTTATAGTTCCAAATTCAAGTCTTTTCTCAATGCCTTTTGACCTCTTGAAAATGTCTTTGTTTCAGATGCCTTCTGGTCAGGTTGTTCGACATACACTATGCCTTGGAGTTCCAGGTTTTCCTCATCTCTTAGCCTCAGCCTGTGCAAACATAGGAGCCCCTTGGTATCCTGTGTACACCGTGTATGAGGAGTACCGTGACTTCCACCAGACCCAGTACTTGTGTGGTGTCCGTCTTCCACAGCTAGATGGCACCATCTTTCCTGCTGAGGACTATGCTGAGGGTATTGGTTTCACCATTGAGATGGCTGTGCAGGATGCTGCACGGCACTGTCTTAATGAGCTTCGTTACCACTATCCAAATCACGAGCATAGCTCCTTCCGTTACTGCCCTGGTTCAGATGCTACTCTTGAGGGGTGCTATACTCACACCTTTGCTGATTCCTCCCAGGAGGAAGATCTTACACCTAGGTGCACCGCTGATCTTCTTGCTGCTTATGCTCGTCGCGAGCGTGAGCTTAGTGCACTAGTTAACACCCTTGCAGCTAGTCTCAGGACTGTGACAGCCAGAGTGAGGCCATTCGTTGAGAGTGGTGTTGTTCAGGCCTCTGAGATAGAGCTTCCAGCTGTACTTGTGCCTTCCTCGGTTGCATCTCCAGATGTTGGAGGTGATGTTCCCCCTCGTGGACGCCTCAGGAGGCCTAGGATGGTGCGTGGTGTACCACAGTCTCTCCACGGACCGCAGGACGAGTCTGTTCGTCGCTACCCTGGTGCTCCGGTTCCACTTCCTTTCGACTTCGGAGGATACTGAGACCGTTGTCGGTTCCAGCTAGAGTAATGTTTGCTTTCATGTACTCGAAACCGAAGTTGTAGAAAAATAATGTATAGGAGCAGAACTTCGGTGATGTGTATCTATCGTACTTTCTTTCAGTGTTGTATGTACTTAAGCTTGTGAGCTTGTACCGCCACCATGTATGGTTTGTACTTCGACTGGTTTCAATAAATGTTGTAATATGTTGTCTCCATGTTGATGAAATGATACACTTCATGTTCATTCATTCTGTTCTACTACATTTCGGCATGTATCTTGTTGTTCCGTTGGAATTATCACATGTCGATCCATTGTATCTTTTTCCATGGATGTGTTATTCATGATTCCTCTTCCTTTTACTCAGGATGTCGGGTGGTACTCGTGGCCGTAATAACCCTCCTCCTGAGCCAACACCTCCGCCGCCACCCACAATGGCGCAGGTGCTGCAAAGCATTGAGAACAATCGTCTGAGGAACGAACAACTTCTGGAGCGTGTGGCCCAGAACACTGAACGCCGTGCTGCCGGTGTTACACTTGTGGACTTCCTCAAGGCTCAACCACCATACTTTGCTGACTCCACTGAGCCTCTCGATGCCGATGACTGGCTTCGCACAATGGAGCGCAAGTTCACTGCTCTCCGTGTCCAGGAACGTGACCGTGTGAACTTCGCCACCTATAAGCTTGAAGGTGCTGCTGGTGCTTGGTGGGAAGGCTTTCTGGCGTTGCAGGCGCCCGATCATGAGGTCACTTGGGCAGAGTTCCGTACTGCTTTCCGTGAGGCTTATATTCCGAAGGCAGTTATGGACGGCAAAAGAAAGGAGTTCCTTGATCTTACTCAGGGCAATATGGGTATTGAGGCCTATGGTCGTGTGTTCACTCGTCTGGCTCGCTATGCTCCTCGTGATGTCACTAATGACGAGGACAAGCAGGATCTGTTCCGCAAGGGCCTGAACCCAACTGTTCGTTACGAGCTTCTGCCCTTCAAGTTCCGGAGTTTCCAGGAACTTTACAATCAGGCCATCACTCTTGAACGTGGCAAAAAGGAGATGGATACTGCTATAAAGAAGAGTGCTGGAGATTCCCGTGCTTCACCCTCTGGTCAGAAAAGGAAGCGCCGTGTGTTCATTCCATACAGCGCTGTTCCCAGGGCTCCGTTTCAGCCAAGGCCATCTGGATATGCTCCTCGTCCACCTGTCCCACCTGCTACATCAACCTATGGTGGTGGACAAGGTTCTCGTCCTCCAGTTGCCGCTCCTCCTAGCAATGTGTGCTATCGCTGTGGTCAGCCTGTTCACTTCTTGAGGGAGTGCCCTCAGAATCATGCTGGACGTGCAGCTCCTCCTCCTAAGAAAATGGCAAAGCCTGCTGGTGCTGGACGTGGTCGTCTGAACTATGTGACTGCCGAGGATGCTCAGGATGATCCAAGCGTCTTACTGGGTACAATTCGTGTCAACTCAATTTCGGCTTTAGCCTTATTTGATTCTGGAGCATCGCATACATTCATGTCAGAAGGGTTTACTAAAATGCATGGGATACCTTTCGAAAAGTTGTCAAAACCATTGATGGTAAATTCCCCTGGTTGTAACTGGCAAACCACCATGGTTACGCCAGAGCTCATGGTTGAGGTGGGATCCTTAGAATTCCCTGCAACCTTCATTGCCCTAAAGTCTACTGACCTTGATGTCATACTGGGCATGGACTGGCTTGCTAAATATGGAGCTGTTTTGGATTGTGCAACAAAATGCCTCACCTTGAAACATCCTTCCGGTGCCATCATCGACTATTGGTCTGAGTTCACCATTCCTCCTTCAGCACGCACACGACTCTCTCCTGAACTGTAGCTGTACTTCATGCAAGGTGATTACCCTCCTGAAATTCATGAGTTACCTGTAGTCAGTGATTTCCCTGATGTGTTTCCTGAAGAGTTACCTGGCATGCCACCTGATCGAAGTGTGGAGTTTGTCATTGAGTTAGTCCCTGGTACCTCTCCTATGTCAAAAAGACCTTACCGTATGGCCCCAGAGGAGTTGGTTGAATTGAAACGCCAAATTGAGGAGTTAGAAGAAAAGGGTTTCATCCAACCTAGCACATCTTCTTGGGGTTGTCCCACTATCTTTGTCAAGAAGCGGGATACCAATGTTCCACGTCTGGTTATTGACTATCGGCCGCTGAATGCAGTGACCATCAAAAACAAGTACCCTCTTCGAAGAATCAACGACCTCTTTGATCAATTAGCTGGTGCAACTGTCTTTTCTAAGATGGACCTGCGATCAGGATACCATCAAATAAAGATCAGAAAGGAGGACATTCCTAAAACGGCGTTTACTACTCGTTATGGTCTTTACGAGTACACCGTCATGTCTTTTGGTCTTACCAATGCTCCAGCTACCTTTATGAGGCTTATGAACTCGGTATTCATGGAGTATCTTGATAAGTTCGTCGTGGTCTACATCGACGACATCCTGGTCTATTCCAAAACCGAAGATGATCATTCTGAACACCTGCGTTTGGTGTTATCCAAACTCCGTGAGCACAAGCTTTATGCCAAGTTCTCCAAGTGTGAGTTCTGGTTGAAAGAACTCATCTATCTCGGACACGTAGTGTCTGCCGAAGGTGTTGCCGTTATTCCAGACAAGATCCAAACTATTCTGGACTGGGAAACACCTAAATCAGTCAAGGATGTTCGGAGTTTTCTCGGACTGGCAGGTTATTACCGTCGTTTCATCGAGAACTTCTCCAAAATTGCAAAACCTATGACTGAACTTCTTAAGAAAGGCAAAAAGTTCGAGTGGTCAGAAAAAGCAGAGGAAAGTTTCCAAACTCTGAAAACCAAACTGACTACCGCTCCTGTGCTTGTTCTTCCTGATACGAGCAAGGACTTTGTCATCTTCTGTGATGCCTCTCAACAAGGACTCGGTTGTGTGTTAATGCAAGAAGGTCATGTAGTGGCTTATGGTTCTCGTCAACTGAAACCACATGAGCACAACTACCCAACCCATGATCTTGAGCTAGCAGCCGTGGTCCATGCTCTTAAGCAATGGCGTCATTATCTCCTTGGAAATCGATGTGAGTTATACTCAGATCATCAGAGTATGAAATATCTGTTCACCCAACCGGATCTGAATCTCAGACAGAGAAGATGGTTGGAAGTAATCAAGGACTTTGACTTGGGTCTCAACTATCAACCCGGCAAAGCAAATGTCGTTGCTGACGCGCTAAGTCGGAAGTCTTATTGTAACAATTTGATGATACAAGAGGCCCAACCTCCTCTTCATGAGGAGTTCTCCAAACTCAACCTTGAAATCGTTCCTTCTGGTTATTTGGCTAACTTGGAGGTAAAACCTTCCCTTGAGGACCAGATCAAAAAAGCTCAAAAGCGGGATCTGGGAATTGCCAATATTAAGAAGAACATTGCTAGAGGTGCAGCTAAATGTTTCTCCATCGATGATCAAGGTGTCGTATATTTTGGCAACCGCCTGGTAGTGCCGAAGATACGGAATCTGAGAAAGCAAATTCTCCAAGAGGCTCACGACACACCTCTTTATATACATCCTGGTAGCACCAAAATGTACCAGGATCTACGTCAAAGGTTCTGGTGGTCCCGTATGAAGCGGGAGATCGCTCAATATGTTGCTGAATGCGACGTATGTCGTCGTGTGAAGGCGGAACATCAAAGACCAGCCGGTGTTCTTCAACCCCTGCCTATTCCTGAATGGAAGTGGGATGAGATTGGTATGGATTTCATCACCGGCCTTCCCAATACCAAAAAGGGGCACAATGCTATATGGGTAGTGATTGATCGTCTGTCAAAGGTTGCCCATTTCCTTCCTGTTCGTGAGACTATTCGACTCTCCGATCTGGCAGATCTATATATCTCACGAATAGTCAGTCTTCATGGAGTCCCAAAAAGGATTGTCTCAGACAGAGGCAGTTTGTTTGTCTCCAGATTCTGGGAAAGTCTTCAAAAAGCCATGGGAACTCGTCTATCCTTCAGCACCGCCTACCATCCACAAACCGGTGGTCAAACTGAGAGAGTTAACCAGATTCTTGAGGACATGCTCCGAGCTTGTGTTATATCGTTCGGTAAGGATTGGGAAAAGTTTCTTCCATTTGCCGAGTTCACCTATAACAACAGTTATCAAGCTAGCTTGGGCAAAGCTCCTTTTGAAGTTCTTTACGGCCGCAAATGCCGAACTCCGCTGAATTGGTCTGAAACCGGTGAAAGATCCTTCTTCAGCCCGGATGTAATCAAGGAAGCAGAAGAGATCGTTCGTGTCATTCATGAACGACTGAAAACAGCTCAGTCTCGCCAGAAAAGCTATTATGATCGTCATCACCAAGATGTTCATTATGAAATTGGCGAGAAAGCTTATCTTCGAGTCACACCTCTGAAAGGTGGAAAACGGTTCGGAATCAAAGGCAAACTGGCTCCTCGTTATATCGGTCCTTTCCCTATCATTGGAAAACGAGGTCAAGTTTCATATCAACTGCAGTTGCCTCCAGGATTTCCGGATGTCCATGATGTATTCCATGTCTCACAACTCAAACGTTGCTTCAAAGATCCTGTTCGTGGTGTGGACCACGAAATCATCAAGCTCAAGGATGATCTCTCTTACAAGGAGGTTCCTGTCCGTATCCTCGATGAGGCCGAACGAAGAACTCGTAGTCAAACTATCAAGTTCCTCAAAGTTCAGTGGTCGCATCATTCCGAGAACGAAGCAACCTGGGAACGAGAAGATCGTTTGCGATCTAAGTACCCCGACTTCTTTTCTAAAACCTAGGAATCTCGGGACGAGATTCTTGTAAGGGGGGTAGACTTGTAACATCCCTACTTTTTGTGTAATAAAGAGGAGTGGTGTGTACATGGCATGCATGCATGAAAATTGGACCAAATTTTTGCTTTTAAAGTTTAATCAGAGAATTACCAGAAAATCACTTAAACTTGTTTCAAACAAAATTGTTCTACAAAGTTTTTCAAATGGAACCAACTATATGCTAAAAATATGGCAAATTTGAAGAGCTTTCCAACGACTATTTCTGTGTAATTTTTGGTTCACAAAAAGGCCCTCAAATTTCAGTTTTGGTTCTGTTTTATTTTTTCCCAGGGACTTCTTTGTAATTTCTTCAATCTTTCCAGGGGGTTTTCCGCGAAACTCCCTGTCGTCTTCCTCCTGTCCGGTGACAGGAGGGCAGCCGCCGCCGCGCGCCACCTCCTGCTCCTCTCCCTGTCGACGTGGAGGCCCCGAACGCCTCCAAAGAGACGTTCGCATCGAGCCCTCGCAGAGAGCTCCTCACTCGCGACCCCCTCTCCTCCTCTGTCTTCTCTCACCGGAACCAACCGCCGCCGTGATCCGCTCTCGCCGCCGTTCCTCTCCCTCTCCGGCCCTTCCGCGGAGCTCAATCGAACCGCGTCGAGCTCCTCCCCGCCCTCGAGCAGACACAGCCGCCGGGATGGCCTAGCGCGTGCGAATCGCGCCGCCTCCTTCTTCCTCTCCGGTCGCCGGAATCTTCACCGCGCCGCCGTTTCCTTCCGTCCCTGGCCTCGCCGACCGCCTCGTTGAGCTCACGGTGAGCTAGCCTCCCTCCCTACCCCCTCCGTTGCCCTTCTCTCGGCCGGATTAGACAAAGCCCCTGGAGCCCGATGACCCCGCCGCCGCTCGCCGTCTTTCCCTCGTCGCCAGTGACCTAATCGGGGCGGCGCCGCCACCCTCACGTCCGCCTCGTCGAGATGAACCTAACGCACCTAAGCACGCTTCCGGGGCTCGCCGGAATCGTCGCCGGCGAGGGCAACTGCCACCGGCCGGCCACCACCGTGATGTCACGGTGACATCACCTGCCCACGTGGCACGCCAAGTGGCATTTTTTGTCTGTTTTAAACTGTGCAGTGGGACCCGCAGAGAAAAATAGAAAATCAGAAATAAATACAATTTTGTAAATTCAATAACTTCTATTTCTTAGCTCCAAAAATTATGAAAAAAATATGTGTGTGTTTAGAAAAATGATAGCTATTTATTCATGTCATTTTCATACATGTTAACCAAGTGTAAAATGAGGCCACTTTTATAGCATACATTTAATTCAATTAAATATTGAAAATAAAGTTTTTATTCAATAAAAATAGAAAGATAAGTGTAATATACCATTTTGATCAGTAAAGCAAATGCAATCCAACTATGAGGTTTACAAAGCCTTTTGAGCATCTTAGCTTGGTCATATCCCCAGTTTAGGGTTTTTCCCCCCCTCCGGTGTTCGTCGTTCACGGCACGAAACCCTAGCTTCCTGCTCTATCCTTTAAGCTTCATTTCAATTGCATTGTTTTACTCATGCATACATATTGTGCATTGCACGGTCATCAAGTTTTGATTGTTTGCTTTCTTTCCGGTGTTGCTCGCTATCGGTAGACCAGATCCGGAGGTCGATCCGGCGTTCTACGACAACCCAAGCTCTACTTTCGACGAGCAAGGCAAGCACCACCTCATGACTACCCATGTTTTGAGTCTTGCAACCTCTTACTCATGCATTCGATTCAACTTGGTTTTGAGTCTGTTACAGTTAACCTATCCACTTCATGACCCTCCCCCTCACATGTCACCTTCATACCTGTTTACCCTCCTAGTATGACTAGGGTTGTTTGAGTATCGTAGAGCCTTGTGTGTTATGCTTAGCCATGCTTAGTGTTCTGATCTACTTCATCCGGTTGATGATTTGGGTCACTTCGATAATCTTGTATGATGTTATATTTGTGAGTACTGAGCATATGAAACCGACTAAGGCTAGAACGGGAGGCCACTTGGGTAGTGGTTATTCGTTCCGTACTCGCCAACCCTAGGATTTAAGGTCTCGCCGCGGAAGCCAAGACTGAGCGTGCAGCCACACGCGGGCCAATGAACCCCGCTCGGCTAACTAACTTGTTTGATCACTTCCATGGGTCACATAGTTTGAGTTTCCCATTTGCGGGTGTGTCATAAAACGTTTTGGAGAAAACTAGGGCGTGACCGGGACCAGTGATGGACGAACACGGATCTTGTCCCGACTCACAGAACAGGTGCCGTCAGGAGGTGGCCAACTCCCTGTTGACGGGGTGGCCCTGTTTGGGTTGACTCATGGAAAGGGTTAAGCAAGGTAAAGGCCGTGGTCGACCACACTCTGCCGCGCTCTTAGAGAGGAGCGTTACCGCGTGGCGTTAAGAGTCGGTCGATACGTGTGGGTAAAGTGTACCACCCTGCAGGGATAAATCTTTCGGAAAGCCGTGTCCACGGTTATGGACAACTTGGTGAAAGTCACGGGGTCATAGATAACTCTAACGGAATGACTAAAACTTGCTGCTAATGAATGAAGGATGCCTCCTCGACTAAGTCGAGAGGGGTGATTCTTGTAGCTTAAGGTAGTATGGGATTGAGAAAATACTTGGTGGACTAAAGAACATAATGATCTCAGTAGTTGAGTAGATTCCTCCTCTGTTTTAGAAATGCTCTATTACACGTGCTTTTCTTCCTCAACTTCGGAAAACAAAGTTGGCTTTATGCAAAGAACCTTAAAAGCCAAGTCTTGCTGAGTACCTTTTGTACTCAACCTTGCCTCGTTGTTGTTTTGTTTCAGACTTCGGTGATGCAGCTGAAGAGGGGTTCTACCTCGACGTCGATGAATAGTTAGGGGTTCCCAGGCAGCAGTCTGGTATCTGTAGTATGGGTTTGGCTACGTTGCTTATGTTTCGGACTCTTAGTCCTTTTGCTCTTGTTGTATAGCAACATCTTTGCTTTCGCTGCTTGTTGTAATGTTGGGTTGCTCGACCTATGTTGGTCTTGTAACCTCTGTGTGTAAGCTACTCTAGTATGCCTTGTTCAATACAACTTTCATGTCTAGAGTACTGCTTTGATCGATTGTTGGTCTCGAGCCCGTTGTTATACAGTTTTGGCTATGCCTGCATAGTTGTCGCAGTCGAGGGGTTGTGGAGCCGATGATCCATGTCCGAGCCCGCCTGCCGGAGATATCCGGCCTGGGGCGAGGTAACCCCAGTAACCCTCGATTGTTGCTGCACTTTCTGCACACATAACATCTCTGTATAACTCTGGTCCCGTTCCTTCAGTTTCATCCGACTCGTGGATGCTTGGGTATACATATCTGGTTATGACTAGCATGGACACAAGGAGTAGTAGACCGGGGATCCGGACTACGTGCCGATGAATCCGGTCTGCCTGCCGTTGTTTGTTGCGGCCGGGGCTGGTAACCCTGAAGCCCTTGTGGGTCCACTGCTAGGAGCACATCACAGTTTGTATATCTCGGGGTCCGGGGTCCGACAATTATCATAGAGGCTATTAGTGACTGGTTCATAGTCATAAACATGGTTTGAGCATGCACCAAGTCAACTAAATAAAACATTCAAAAGAGAATACCACAAATTTATGCTTCAATATGACAATAACAACTCATGATTCTTTCAATGGTACATTAAACACTCTCAGCTATTTGATGCTAATCATTCTACTCAATAACCACAAGGCTTTAAAACTAAAATAACATCTAGCATGATATGAAAAAGTACCAGCCACAGTCTATACAAGCTTCTACTTGCACCATTAAAAATTCTACTTCAAGCAGCAGTTTCTTTTCCTAACAAGCACCATACAAGATATGTTTTAACCAAAACTATCCAAATGCTACAGAAAGAAAACATGAGAGTACTCACATAACACTACTAAAACTAACAACTCTGATAAGAGATGCATGCAAAACAGGAGCTAAATAAATGCAGCAGCCAGACAAACATTAAGAATACAAAGTATTCCCATGAAAAAGCGGAGCGTGTCACTCTCCAATAAAAGAATTCTGGGGTCCAACCAAGCTTATTGCAAACCTAAAAACAAACCAAAGCAAAAAATAAAATACGCTCCAAGTAAAGCACATAGATGTGACTGAATAAAAATATAGTTTCAATAGAAGTGACCTGATAATTTGTCGATGAAGAAGGGGATGACTTGGGCATCCCCAAGCTTAGATGCTTGAGTATTCTAGGAATTTGCCGGGATTTACCACCGTGGCATCCCCAAGCTTTGGCTCTTCACTCTTCTTGATCACATCATATCATCCTCTTCTCTTGACCCTTGAAAACTTCCTTCACACAAAACTTCTCACAATCTTCATTAGCAACGTTAGTGCAATCGAAATAATAAATTCACATGGTCCAGTTTCAACACAAGACTAACACTCATAAACACATTATATACTTTCACAACTTCTTTTAAAACTCTTTTTATCAAAAGAACACCAAAAGAAAGAGATTAAGATGCAAATGCAATTATTGGCAGAAATCTGTCAAAACAGGACAACAGGTAAAGATAATTTTTTTCGAAAATCTTCTGTTGCTCAAATAAAAAAGTCGTCAACTAAGAAAAGTTGTGTATATATCCCAGGATTACTCACAAAAAAACTTAGTTCATTTTGAATTTTCTGTGATTTTATACGAATTAAACAGTGGACAGCAGAAATCTGTTTAATGCGCAGAAATCCGAAATATAGCCTCAACTTTCCACTAGATGCTTTACTTGGATCAACAAAAACACAAAAGAAACGATACAGGAGGGTTGCTAAGGAAATAGCCAACACCAAGGTGCAAATAAAACAAAAGAAAATGGAGGAAAACGGGTTGAAAACGGAGAAATAAAACGGGTTGTCTCCCGGTAGCGCTTTTCTTTAACGCCTTTCAGCTAGGCAGAAAGAAAGAAGATGCTCACATAAGAAATATGAATTAAGCAAAAGAGAGCATCAAGAAGAAATTATAAAACAAATATGAGTCTAACCCACTTTCTATGCATAGGAATATTGTAAAGAAACAAATTAAAGAAGCTCAAACTAGAAATCATGGGAAGGTAGAACAAGAGCAATTTCAAGACTTTCAACAAAAAGAGAGATGTTTTAGTAACATCAAAATTCCTACAACCATATTTTCCTCTCTTATAATAATTTTCAGTAGCGTCATGAACAAACTCAACAATATAATTATCACATAAAGCATGGTTGTCATGGTCTAAAAGCACACAATTCATATCAAGCTCAAAAATAGTGGGATCAAAATTAAAAACCAGCTCCTCCTTTTTCCCACTTTTAGCAATAGCAAAACAAGATAATTAGTCACTCTTAAAAGGTATGGGACACATTATAGCAGTCCTATTTTTAGTAGCATTATAATTTATAACATCAAGTAACATAGGACCATCATGAAGAGCATTATCATATAAATTTTCTAAACAAACTTCCCCACTATCATGTATATCAATAGTTGGAATAAATAGAGGTTTATCATAGGATTCATCAAAATAGTATGGATTATCATAAATAATAGTAGCAATATCGTTCTCACAAGTTTCATTCATAGTAGTATCAAGTTCACAAGTATAGAAAGTATCGATTTCATCAAATAATGTATGAGTTAAAGAGTTACTATCATTTGGAGGTAGACATGGGATCCATTCTTCCTCCTCTTGATCATCACTCTCCTCCTCCTTTTCATCCAATGAGCTTCCAGATTCAGCAGTTTCTTCTTCCATAGGTTTCTGCAAGACATTAGTTACTTCCTTAGATTGAGAGCATTTATTAAGATATTCCATTATGTACTGATTACAATCCTTGTAATTATCAAAGCAATATTCAAGTATAGCATAAATCTCGTATTTATAAGGTGTCATCAATACTTTCAAGTAAATAGGCAATTTTGAATGCACCCTTCCAAGCAATAAATTTTTCAATTTGTTCCACATCATATAATTCATAATTTCCCTTAACATAAGAAGATATGGTAACATTATCATTATACTCACATTGAAAAGGGAGGTGTTTATACCTCCTACAGCAGCAAGATTTATCAAAGCAATAAGTAACATTATAAGTAGAGCACAAGTTTTTAGCATAGTCATGCAATTTATTAATTTTCTCCCATAAGTGTATTCCTTTTTGTGATTAGCGGTGTTCCTTATAATATTTTTGTTGTTCATCTGTGAACCCATCTTGCCTAAAAGATCTAGTTTCAAAGACATCAAACATTGATAGCAAGCATGATAAAGCAAAAATAACAACTAGAACAAGAACTAAATTTTTTGTGTTTTGGATATAAAGAAACAAAACAAGACAAAAATAAAAACACGACAATAAAAAAATAATGAGGTTGAGAGTGAGAGACTCCACTTGCTAGAAGACATCTTTCTCCCTAGCAACGGCGCCAGAAATTCTTGATCGCTTGCAGAGTTGAATTTAAATACCTACCAATGGTGCTAGAAATTCTTGCTACAGAAACTATGGATGTTGTGTTGGAAACCCTTAGAGGAGGGTGTGATGAGTGCAGCGGTAAGAATTTCCCTTAGTTAAGAACCAGGGTTATTAATCCAGTAGGAGAAAGAAGATATTTGGAAGGTTGATGCCACTAACGGTGGTGATGGCTCACCGGAGTCAGCAACAACGCGGAACCTACACACAACACAACCAAAATACTTTGTCCCAATGGTACAGTGAGGTTGTCAAACTCACCGGTCTTGCTAAGAACAAAGATTAGACGTATAGTGTGGAAAATAATGTATGGTTGCAGTAAGTAAAGAAAGCAGGGAAAATAATGTATGCTTAACAGTGTAGGAAAATGGACCGGGGTTCATAGGTTCACTAGTGGTGTCTCTCCATAAAAGATAGCATGCTAGGTGAACAAATTACATCTAGGCAATTGACAAATAAAGGTTGCACCGTAGTGCACATTCATGACATGAAGACTACTATGATATTTAGTGCGGGCATTACAATAATATACATAGACAGTAATCGAACTGCATCTGTGACTAATAATCCACCCTCGGGATATCATCTGAACCCCCTTAGGTATTAAGCTGCAAGAAACATATAATCACATTAAGCAATGTGTGTAATGTAAGCAATGATTGTGCACGCGGGCACTCACACCGTTGTTGTGGCAACAACACATGCTCCCCCGTCACGTTTCTGTCACTCGAGCACATGCGAAAAGGAGGCATGAACCCAACTATCAAGCATAAATACTCCCTCTTGGAGTCACTAGCAACTACTTGGCCAGAGCAACCACTAGCAACGGAAAGCATGCAAGATCACAAATAACATATGCAATAAAGACTATAATCAACTTGGCATAAGTTCAATATTCATCGGACCCAGCAAACACAACACATAGAGTTACATAAGAACAATCTCGATCATGTTAGGAAGCTCACGAGATCTAAACATGGAGGCATAGGAGGAGAAGATAAGCATCTAGCTACTGCTATGGACCCGTAGTACAATGATGAATTACTCATGCATCACTCTGGAGGCAGGCATGGTGATGAAGAGGCCTCCGATGATGATCTCCTCTCCGGCAGGGTGCTGGGAGACAGCTTCAGAACCCCCCTCATCTAGGGTTGACGACAACGGCAGCTGCAAAATTTTTCAGGGATTTTTGATCACGTGTTTAGGGTTTTTCGTCCGGGGGGAATAAATAGGCGAAAGGGCAAAGGCGGTGGAGCCCTGGGGGCCCCACACCACCCCCTGAGACGGCCAAGGGGGGGCGCCACCCCATGGTGTGGGCCCCCTGGTGCCCGGCTTCGACTCCTCTTTGGTCTTCTGGATGCTTCCGGGGAAAATAGGAACTTCGGGATTTGTGGGGTCCAATTCCGAGAATATTTCCAGAACAACTTCTCTGAAATAAAAAACAGCAGAAAATAGGGAACTGGCACTTGGCATCGTGTTAATAGGTTTGTCCTGGAAAACGTGTAAAAATGACATAAAGAAGGGAGAAAACATGTAGCAATTGGCATAATATCCTTGTGGAGCATCAAAAATTATAGATACGTTGGAGACATATCAAACATCTAAACAAAACATTTGAGATCATAGTTAAGCAATTCTACCAAGTTCAATGTCACCTACACTAACAGGATATCAATGGATGGCTACACACTACTTAGAATATTAGCATAGCATATAAATATTTTAATAGCCTATTATGCACACTAATGAAAAGCAATAATGCATATACAAAATAATTGGTCTTGGGACTTCCCTTGCTGAAATTGGTGTAGAGGTACACTCTCTTCACAATTAGATCGTTTCTCTTCGTACAATCTAAACAAGTCAAACAGATAACAATAAACAACTTTCACAAAAAAACAAGGAAACAAAGTATAACAATCAACACACTTAGTCAAAAGGGTTTTATGCTAATTGGGTCAAGGAAAGGCTAAGGTCAGTCACAATAATTTAGTTTACTAAGGAAACTATTACGATTGGGTTAAAGGTATGCCAAAAGGGACATTGGTTGGTCAAGACTTGGGTTTGAAAATAGAAACTCAATTGGTCATACTTGTCGAGGAAGTTCCAAGAATTCACTAAGATTGGTCAAGTTTAACTTTGGAATAATTCAAACTTGATTATGCAAAGGAATTGTTCTAAGGGTCAAATGGTTAGACAAAAACAGTTTGGATGGTTGCTCCAAGGTTTCACATTGTTGGTCTTCTTTAAGGTCATCTTAAAGCTCCCATGTAGCTTCCTCGTTAGTGGCGGCTCCATTGCTTCTTGTATAACTTCATGGTTTTGGGACATAAGTCTAAGATCACTAACTTGTTTAACATGTGATTGTCACATACTAGGGGCTGGTCTTGTGGATTTTTTGGGGAGGTCCTTATTGGGGAAACAAAGAGTGATGGGGGAAAATGATGATGCAACAGCTATAGTGACCACTCCACTTGGATTCTTTTTCTTCTTCTACATTATCTTCGGATGAGTAATCTTCTTGAGTCATCAACACCATTATTAAAGCTGGATTCCTGTTAAAGGTGATGAAAAGCTTCTTGCTAAAAAATGCTCTCAACTCATTTGTAAAAGAAATTCCAAGACATGACAAATGCTGTGGATAACTATGGTGTTGTTAGGCCAACTTACATGTAAAAAGGTTCAAGGGTGTCCAAATGGTTTAGGTACTAAAAAATATTCTAAGTATTTATGGAATTAACTCTATGTCACAAATACTCAAATGGCAACTTAAATCAAAAATTAAATGTAAACTCGTTCAATAATTCTTTTGGGCAGAATGGTTTGTTAGAACACATATTAAGGTTTCCAAATATATTTTAATTGCAGTTTTTGGATTTGTAGAATTTGAATTATGCCAAATTCATCCAAATGGCTCATTTGAATTTGGAAACTTTTGAAATATTCAAATTTGAATTTTTGTAGTGCTAAAAGTTTCTACATGTCTAGGGCTTTTCAAAAAGTCCAAGTTCGCTAAATTTGGGCTTCTGGATCAAAAGTTATCAAGGTACTAATATCTAGGGGTTTTCTGCAAAATGGCATTTGTATTCTATTTGGGAAATAACATAAAATGTCTAGGTACACGTGGTAGCTCCTGGTATGTTAAAGGTGCTGAATGGGTGCTTGAATGGCATGCTAACTCGGCTGCTGACTAGGTTAAGTCATTTTGAATCTAGATCGTTGGATCTAGATCCAACGATGCCATACCCTTTCACTAAAGGATATAATCCTAAACGTTAAATCAGATCCAACGGCCAGGGTTCTAGGGTTACCTCGCCCACCAGAGTAGCTGCCGAAATATGGCAGCACGGTAGCGCATGACCTCGGGTCTTTACGGCGGCAACCCTACAGAGGGTTCCAGGGCACGGGGAGGCCACCACGGGATGCAACTCGTCAAGGCAATGAAGATGGTGTCGACGGCGTGCTTAGGTAGGCTCTACACCGACAGCGGCATGGGAACAAGGATGGTGAAGCTCCGACGATGCACAGAAGTGCACGACACGGGCTCCTGGCTGCAAACAAAAATCGAACAGAACTTTAGGAGGGTGCGCAAGCTCAAGGTGAAGAGATGGCGAGGAAAACTGGGATTGAGGACTTGTTGCTGTTGCCGGAGACGACGAAAATTGTGGCGGGGATGATCAACTCCGGTGAGAAATTTCCACAGCCTGGCGACGTTATTTGAAGAGGAGTGTGAGGGAAAACGGTGATGCAATCTAGGGCTACTTATTGATGGGCTCGGGGAGCTGATTACTACCCTTAATCCGTGATTGAAGGAAAATCAAATCAGCTGAAACATCTGTGTTCTTCCATTATAGAGATTGAATACGATGTTGACGTCATGTTGACATAGGCATTTCTTTAATTCTGTTTTTCTTTATTATTTTGTATCTTTCAATTTATCAATCCAAAACACCTCAAATAAATTTCTAAAAATTTGTAATAAAAATATATTTCAACTAAACACATTTGTGGGAAACTTTGGACACATTTCAAATTTTGGAATTTGGAATTCAAAATTTCATTGATTTCTTAAATGATTTTAAAATGCCTTTTAAATATATAAAAACAATAATTAGGAAATTTGGCTTTATAAAAATAAGAATATTCTAAAAATACAACTATTGAGTTTATAAATCATAATATACTATTTGTTCCCAAATTAAATATTGAACCTCATTTTAATATTTAAACCATTAATGAATGCTCTCAAACAAAATAATAGTTTTTGAGCTTTAATATTAATAATTAAATATTTTCAAGGCTCATAGTCGTCATGTTTTCTAAAGTCAAAATAATATTTCCAAAGAAAAAATATAATTCAAAACCTTTTGGTTTAAAAACATTGCTTGAAAACAATGTTGTCTCTTTGCAAAATATTCATTTGAATAAAATTAAGGTTTATAAAATAGAGGCATATTTGGATTAACATTTCCAATTACATTGGAAAATAGATATAATATTTCTCTTGTATTTTGTTTTTCTTTGTTTTTGGTGGCTTGCATTACCAAGAAAACAAAGGTTTCAATTTTTAGTGATTTTTTAACTTTCTAAAAATCAGGGATGTTACAGACTACCACCCTTAAAGAAATCTCGTCCCGAGATTTGGGAAGGCTAGAAAGAAAGATGGGTTTGGTTAAATAGTTTTACAAAGCAACTAGGTGGGCTACCACACTTAAAAGAAACTTTTGTGGGTAGTCTAAAACTCTTGTCTAACTGGCTGTTGGAATTACTATGACTTCAGCTAGAGTCATACTTCATCGTCCATAATATTCTTGTATAGCATGAATCAACTACTTGCTGGTATTTGGGGTCTTGAGTCCATGTATACAATATTTAGGGTTCTATGAGTCCATATATGCTTCTATAATGATTTTGCTATTCACATGGCTTGAAGTGTGGTTTTACTCAAGATGGCTGGAGTACAACTTTCCCTTCTAGTAGAACTGTAGACCAACATAAGTTTGTTGAACTATCTTTGACACTGAGGGGTCACTCTTTGGGTTAAATAGAAGTCCTTGTGTCACTCTCAAATTGGTCTTTTGATGTCCTTGGCAATCTTCCATCATTGTTGTTATCTTCCTTGAATGCAAACACCATGATATTTCTAACTAAACTCTCAGGGTAGGCATAAAGCTTCCAATGGTTGATACCTCCAAGGTTGGTTTGATCCATGTCGGAGATAGTATGTTTTAGCAACACATGCTGAAGATAGGCTAGTTATTGTATCTTATCATTCTACGATCCAGGCTTAACATCGTCGTCTCTCTAATAGGCATGTCACCCAGATTTACCATTCCTCATAGCAAGAGTGAATAATGTGAGTATTCATCATGGGCGCCAATCCATGTTGCACTCCATCATTACCTTGTACTTAGATTGGTGAATCTCGTAAAATAACACTAGGTCACCTTACTTGTCTAACAGAAAGTTTCCAATCTGTAAGACAACCCATAGCTAAATATGGTTTCTCATACTATTGGGTTGCGTAAAACACTTATGCAACACAACTGAATAGTTTTGTTTCTTCATCTATTCTACTCTTGGTGTAGGTTGAATCTTCAAAATCTTCATATGAAGTTGGAATCTTCTTCAAGATTATTCTTTGTTTCCACATAGTTGTTGTAACTCTTACATAACTCAGATTGACACAGTGAGGAAACACACTTCTCTTATAGCATAGTATTTTATTACAATGAGAGCACATAACATCATTCTATTTTTATTAAATTGGGAACATCTTCTAAGGACATTTTATTTCTAAAATACTACTTAGCATAAGACTCATTCTTGTTGCTCAGCATGCATGTCTTCCTGTAGTGTTGGAATCCTTATAACTTCATGCTTCTCAGACTATTCTTACTTTGGGTTTGGTGGCATGTTCCTCCTTTCTTGGCAGTTTCATTAATAATGCCCCATGTTTTAGCACTTATAACATTGTATATGGTTGAGGTCCTTCTTTTTAGGGAAATCCATAGCATAGTGCTCCTTGTATCTTCATTTTAAGCATGTCACTTGACTGATGTCTCTGTAGACGAAATTTGGGTTGTTATGAAGTTTCTTCTTCCTTTGTAGCGGTATTGTCTTGGCCATCATATCTTCAAACTGTTGTCCAGGATACTCCACTACATTGGCTAAAAGTCTGGGTTGCTTGTTTGGACCATCTTCTTCGCAAGAATAACAACACTTGGTGGTGGGTTTGGATGAATATGTATGTGGTTTAGTTTTAGCTCCAGTGTCCATAATGACATTGTCTATCTTAATACTATCTCTCTTCCGTTTTCCTTTCACTTCTTGTTTTCCTAAGTTCTCCTTGAATGCACTAAACATTTCCATTCTGACTTGTTGTCCTACTTGTTGTACCATGGGGTAAAGTGGACACTGTGCTGGAACATGTGTTGTTCCTTCACACAAAAGACAAGTAACCCGAGTGATGTACTCTTTAGTTGAATTGCTAGCATCACCATGGGGCCATTCATCAGGACATTCTACAGAATAGTGTACTATCTCTCCACAAGCTTTGTAGGCTTTGAGTGTTGAGATCATTTCTTCTTCTAACACCCTGTTATATCTAGCTATCAAGGGCTGATTGTTTACACCCTTGGTCTATCTGCACTATCTGAGATTGGGTATCCATCACTTGTTGCATTCCTAGGGTTAACTCCATATTGGGATTCCTGGCTTGATTCTGGGTCATCAGTTGTATTGGCTGAGTCTGAGCATCTAGTAGTATTTGCGTTGCTATTGACTTCTCAGGGTTGTTAGAATTTTGGCTAGGCATTTGTTTGGGTTTTACGGAAGATGGGTAGAAATTAGAAAGAGAGCTAAAGAAGGATCCTACCCAAACATATCAAAGCAAGGAATTCATCGTACAAATAACACCTAACAAACATTTCTCACACCAAACATTAAGATTCAACAAACAACTCATATTGTCATACACACTCAATCGTATGATCAATACACTAATCATGTTTTGTGTCTCACAAATTATCATCTCTTATGGTGGTCTACTACTTGTAACAGGCAAATCACTTCCTTTATTTATTATTCATGGCATGTTATCAACTACTCTATCTTCATAGTTGTCTTTAGGGTCTTAGTCTTCTCCAACTCCTTTTGGAGGGCTTCAACCTCTTCATTAGATTCCTTGAGGTCTTTCTGTGTGTTATCAAGTATCCACTTGAGTCTTTCTACAAGTTCTTCAATAGCACTCCATGCATCATTTGTTGCTGAATCGAAAAATGAAGGATGCATTACCATGTTGGTAAAGATGCAATTTACTTCTATATTGTGGTCATATTCCTTGTTTCTGTACAGATGAATCTATACCCATCAATATTCTAGACCATCCTCCTCATCTATGTAGGGAAAACCCCAGTAGACTACTGGCCCTTCAAATCCCATGATTAACATGAGGTTCTTCAATACTCTTCGGAACTCAGTGTCACATTCCAGGTTCATGGTCATCATTGGTCCCTCTCTTGAGTGAGTCAAAGTAGTTGGTCATCTAAAAATAAGGGAATACATTTTAGAAGGTGAATAATAGTTGACTGGATATGCGAAAAGATCAAAGTAAAAAGTTTAGTCTGTCGAATGTTTGAACAGAACATATTTTCAATCCTAGGGTCCTTGATGTTCTCGACGGTGGTGAAGTCGAAGCTCTTCATCTTTAAGTTAGAAGGGTAGAAGAAAACATAAATAATAAATACATAAGGTGAAGAGGTACTAGATACAAAGCGAGTAAAATACTTAGAAAATATTTAGTCATTTTCTATGGTGTTCAACAGATTATTAACAACTTGTTGTAGATTGAATATTCACTATAGTGAGAGATACTGACACACGCTAGCCAATCAAGGAACGGGTCTCATGTCCGGGGACATGTAATGTTTGTCCGGGCCGCTTCATCTCACTATGTCGTTAGCATACAAAATACTCAAAGGTCGTAATAACATGATGAAAAAGGGTTTATTCCAAACCTAGGGTCTCGAATCCTACAGGCAACATAATGCTTTGATACCATTCTTTAGCGTTCCCACATTTAAATAATGCAAGAACATCTGTGTTATTGTGCCAATCCCTGGATCAATTGTTAGCACCACAGTACAATATGAAATATCATGCAAATGCGTCAAATTATATTACATCACATGATCCACTCTTCAGAACCTAAATAAAATACAACTTGCATAGCCTTAGAAGACTAGCATGAACTAAGATTAAAACTTGCATAGTCTTAGAATACTAGCAGGAAACAATGTATTACAGCGGAAAACAGAGTTCATCATTGAGCCCCATCTTCTTCATGTGCCAGAGGGAAAACATGTTGGCGGTAGACTCGAGATCCTAAATAAATCCTCACTCGTCATCAGAATAACCTGCATGTTGTAATATGTAGCCACAAGGGGTTCGTACAATTATTGTACTGGCAAGTAACACTATGGTGGATATAATGGCAAGACTAATACTACATGCTTATTTGGCTAAGTGGTGTTTTGGCTAAGTTTGCATAAATCCCGTTTTCTCCTATCTCTTGTCATAAAACATTTTCATCTATAATAGGTATCACTTATAGCAACCGGTGAACCAGAACTAAAATAAGGAGTACCACTTATAGAAATCAGGGAAAAACTCCTACCCATGTTCACACATCAAAAATTTATTATGAAGTTGTTTCCTTGTTCAGCTGCTCATAGTTGTCCATAACCGGGAACACGGCTAAGATCTTAGTTTGCTGACTTTGTAGAGTTTGTGCACTTTCACCTTTAAACTCAAATGAGCCCAAACATCCTATGCACTCAGGATGTGTTAAGGAAAGGAGAAGATTGAGACGAGATCTTTTGATAGAAGTTCCACCATCGTTTGGCTTGACCCGTTCCACCTACACCCTTTACATATGCTTGTCAAGCCTGGTGAGTTCATTCAACTTAGTTGACCAGGACAGAGCCCATATAACTAAAGGTTGCATTGGAAGAATCAAAACTTTGAAGGACATAGTAATCTCTTGGTTCCTGGGTGGCAATCCACAAGTGATCACCGATACGTCCCAAACATATCTATAATTCTTGATGCTCCATGCTTGTTTTCTTCAAGTTTTTCCTTATTGGACTAACCTATTAACAAGATTCCCTAGTCCTAGTTCCTGTTTATTTGTTTGTGCATTGAAGAAATAGGTCAAAAAATCAAAGTGCTCGGATTGAGCTAAAAAAAATTGTGTATTTTTTACTCCCTGAAAAACTCCAAGAGCCAAAAGAGCAGCCCAAGATGGGGCCCATGTCACCCAGGGGAGCACCGGCCGTGGCCTCCCCCTTGCGCGCGCCCGATGGGTCCGTGGGTGACCCCGACACCGCCTCGCATCACCCTTTGGCTTACAAATTCACGTTTGACCTAAAAAAT
Organism: Alopecurus myosuroides; assembly: GCA_028641055.1. NCBI lineage: Eukaryota > Viridiplantae > Streptophyta > Magnoliopsida > Poales > Poaceae > Alopecurus > Alopecurus myosuroides. The sequence continues at coordinate 342,151,160 of CM054059.1, forward strand.
AAATGAATAGTCGACGATATTTCCAGAAACACATCTGAGCTCTGCCGCCATCAGAAACTGTACTTCGGGGGACAAAAGTTCCTTTTCCGGCACCCTGCCGTGAAGGGGAAGTGCCCCCGGTGCCATCTCCATCGACCATGCTTCCTCCGTGATGCTTCGTGAGTAGTTCTCCCATGGACTACAGGTTCGTAGCTATATCTAGGTGGTGCTCTCTCTCCCTTGTTACTCAATACAATGTTCTCAATTGAGGTGCATATGATGTAATTTCTGTTGTGTTTGTTGGGATTCAATGAATTGTACATTATGATCAGTTTTTGAGTTGACAAATTAGCGATTGCTACAACTTTGCTATTCTTAATGCTTGTTACTAGTGCACGAGTAGCATGATTTCAGATTTGAATCCATTATGTTTTCATGAATATATTTGTTTTTTGGATCCTACCTACAAGTTGTATGCACCTATTATAGTCCGGAACCCGAGACCCCAAGGTGACAAGGTTGGGATATTCAGAGGGGAAGAGTTGTAGTTTGAGAATTATATGTGTTCAGTAAGTGCTAATGTTTGTTCCGGTGCTTGGTGGAACAAACACCTTAATTAGCATAAGTTCCTTATCTGGCCATGTAGCAACAGGATGGTTGGACAAAAGATATTGTACGAATTCTCATAGTGAGTGGATACAACTATATACGGAACACATGCCTACGTATGATTTACGAGTTGAATAAGTATGTCATAAGTTGGTATCAATTTTAGTCAATTTACCAACTGTGGTTTATTCATCTAACATAGGTTCTATTGCTTGGAGAGTTACCTCTAGTGAAACTATGAACCTGGGTCCATATTTTACTATTATTCGTCTTGTTTTTACATGCTTTTATTACTTGTTTCCCATTTATTAAAGATTACACATATCACGTGGTGCACTCTGTTTTCCACCACATTAAGTATCTTTCCACTTAACTAGTGCATCTATACAATTGTCATTGTATTAGGTGTGTTGAGGACGCAAGAGAAACATCACAACACCACTCCATCCACTGTTTTTTTACACCTTGTGTTACTAATATCATTTGCAAAAGTGCTTCTCAGGTATGGCTGAATTGACAACTCAGCTGCTAAGGCTTATAGATATTCTTTGGCTCTCCATGTGTCGAATCACTAAATTGGGTTACATTTACATTGCAAGACTGATGCGATCCCCTACACTTGTGGTTTATCAAGACTATTTTCTAGCGCCGTTGCCGGGGATCATAACTCTATCTATAAGCTCACTTGGGAAGTGTTCTCTTGCTTTTTACTTGCTTTATTATTCTTTCTATCAACGTTTGATTTCTTTAAAACTATACCTTATGGGCAAGGTGGGTTCAAAGAAGAACAAAAAAAATATTATAAGGAACACCGCTTGTTGCAAAAAGGGATACACTTATGGGAACAAATAAATAAATTGATTGAGTATGCTAAAAACTTGTGCTCTACTTATAATGTATTCTATTGCTTTGATAAATCTTGTTGCTATAGGAGGTATAAACACATTTCCTTTCAATGTGAGTATAATGATAATGATACCATAATTTCTTATGTTAGTGGAAATTGTGCCTTTTATGACGTGGAACAAATTGCAGAATTTATTTCTTGGAAGGGTGCTTTCGAATTTGCTTATTTGCTTGAAAATATTGATGATGCTCCTTATAAATATGAGATTTATGATATACTTGAATATTGCTTTGATAATTACAAGTATGTTAATGGCTATGTAATGAAATATCTTAATAGATGCTCTCCCACAAAGGCATAGACTAATGCCTTGCAGGAACCTATGAAAAAATAAATTGCTGAAACTGGAAGCTCATTTGATGAAAAAGAGGAAGAGAGTGATACGTCATAAACGTATCCTTAATTTCTGATGTTCCATGTTGTTTCCCACAAGTTTTCCTTACACTTTATGTCATTTTTATCGATTTCCCGGGGCTAACCTATTGACAAGATGCCACAGAGCCAGTTCCTGTTTTCTGTTGTTTTTAGTTTCAGAAAAGTTGTTCTAGAAATATTCTCGGAATTGGACGATTCGAAAGCCAGAAGTCTTAGAAGTCCCAAAAGCATCCAGAAGTCCCGAAGAGCCCCGGAGGGGGCCTCAGGGTGGCCACACCTAGGGCTGGATTCGAGCCGAGCCGAGTCAGCTCGGCTCGACTCGCTCAAGCTCGGTCAACTGACGAGTCGAGCTCGGCTCGACTCGTTCAACAAACGAGTCGAAAATCAAAACCCGGCTCGCCTCGGTGAACTCGCGACTAGCTCACGAACTACTCGTTTAACTTTTTTTATTTTGTAAAACTATAAAAAGTCAATATTATATATTGTATATATAATTATTTTTCATTATTTGGGATGTATAATAAAATCATCAGAATAATCGATGAAAACATGTCACCCTCAAATAATTTGTGTAAATAAGCTACAATAATCAGTAAAAAAATGTTCACATAGATAAGAATATCATTACAAAATTATTTTACCGAGTTAAACGAGCTATACGAGTACTCGTAAACTCGGCTTGTTTAGCTTGAACTCATTTACTGTCGAAAACGAAAACTCGAGTCGGCTCGTTGGACAACGAGTTTGAGCCGAGCCGAGTCGAGTCGGCTCATGAGTTTCAAGTTTTAATTCCAGCCCTAGCCACACCATAGGGTGGCGCCACCACCCCTGGCCATGCCACCAGGTGTTGTGGGCCCATGGCCACCCCCTAGCATCGTCCTTTCGCCTATATGTACTCCACGATGCATAAACCCTAGAAGAATCGACCTTTTCCACAAAATACATCCGTAGCTCCATCGCTGCCGCCGACAAGTTCCGGGGTACAGATCTCTGTTCTGGCACCCTGCCTGGACGGGGAAGTGCCCCCAGAAGCCATCTCCGTCGACTCCACCGCCATCTCCATCTCCGTTGTTGTCTCCTATGATGAGGAGGGAGTAGTTCTCCCCTGAGGCTGAGGGCTCTACCGGTAGCTATGTGTTTCATCTCTCTCCCATGGTGTGATCTTTATGTGATCATGAGCTTTGTATCTAGTTGAATTAGTAGATGTTTCTCCTCATGTATTATGCTACTCAAGTGGTTTTGTTATGAGATCTCCGTAAACACTTTGATCACGGTGTAAAGGTGAAAGTGTGCACCGTGTGGTTTAGCATGATATTTATATCTTGTGTTGGATTACCCTATGAAATTGTGGAGTTTGCTTAGTACCTTCTAGGGCGCTCATAGTGACAGCGTGGGGTCAACTAGACATGGGAATATGAGGAGTGCTATTACAGCCCTACATAATGAAGTGGTGTTTGTTATTCGACCGGAGAGTGGTTCGGAGTAGCTTAGTGAAGAGAGATATTTTTGCATTCAATTATGTGATCATTGTTGAGAGTGTCCACTAGTGAAAGTAGGATCCCTAGGCCTTGTTTCCAAGCATTGAAACACCGTTTTCCGCTTGTTATGCTACATGTTTGTTGCTGCCATATTTATTTCAGATTGCTATTATTAATTATAACCATCCATATTACTCGCATTTCACTATCTCTTCACCGAACTAGTGCACCTATATACCTGACAAGTATATTGGGTGTGTTGGGGACACAAGAGACTTCTTGTATCTTAATTGCAGGGTTGCTTGCAAGGGATATCTTTGACCTCTACCTCCCTGAGTTCGATAAACCTTGGGTGATCCACTTAAGGGAAACTTGCTGCTGTTGTACAAACCTCTGCACTTGGAGGCCCAACAATGTCTACAAGAATAGAAGCGTGCGTAGACATCAAGCTCTTTTCTGGCGTCGTTGCCGGGGAGGAAAGGTAAAAGGTACTCACATCCTCGGGTGTAAGTGCTCGAAGTTATTTCCTTTAGATTTTGAAATTTTATCTTTTTGTTTGTTGTTTTTATTTTTGCTAGTTAGGCTTAATGGAAACCAACAATAATATGAGAGAGCTTTATAATCTTTATCTTGAGTTAGGACATGAAGTGTTTGAAGAGAAAATTAAAAAACCTATGGAGTTTGATTTGCATGCTAATATCAATGTTATTAGTATGAATTATTTGAACACCATTATTGCTAATGCTACGGAAAAGTCTAATCTTGGGGAAGCTAGTTTATATGAAAATGATCTTTTTAGTTCCCCAAGCACGGAAGAGAAAATTTGCTTTGATGATGATCCTATGCCTGTTACATATAGTAGTGATCATGATTGGGAAAAGCACACTACTTTTTATATTGAAAATGATGATATAGAAAGCTCTAAACTTGTGGATGATGTGTCTAAAAATCCTTTTGCTACTGATGATTATATGCTTGATACATTTCCTCCTAGTAAAAATGATGATATGTTTACAAATGAACACATTTTGGAGGATAACTATTCTATTGCTTATGATGATATTATTCTTCCTATATATGATGATTACAATGATTAATATGATATTTTCAGTCCACCTACTATTGAGGAGAAAATTTATTTTGATGATACTATGCCTCCTATATTTGATGATTATGGTGATGATAATAATAATAGCTATTTTGTTGACTTTGCTCTCACTCCTATTAATAAGAATGACTATGCTTCTGTGGAGAGTAATTATTCTTTTATGCATGTGGCTCATGATAAGAATATTTCATGTGATAGTTATGTTGTTAATTTTATTCATGATGCTACTGAAAGTTATTATGAGATAGGGAAACATAATTTTATGCATCTCAACAATATCAAGTTTCCCCTCTTTATGTTGAAATTTTTGAAGTTGCACTTGTTTTTCTTTCCTATGCTTGTTGCTTTGTGCTTTCATGACTTGTTTTTATACAAGATTATTTTTCATAGGAAGTGGGTTACTCTTATATGTGTTTTATATTTTATTATTTATGCTCTCCTATTGTGCTTCAAATCTTATTCTTATGTGAGCATCTTCTCAAATTATCATGCCTAGCTGAAAGGCTTTAAAGAAAATCACTTCTTGGGAGACAACCCATGGTTTTATTTTATTTTTTGATTTGTTTTTCTCTGCTTTATTTGAGTCAATGGGTTGTATACTTCTTTAGGAACTCCTTTGTATCTTTTTTTTTCATGTTTTAGTAGTGCCAAGTAAAGTTTCTGACGAAAGTAGGAGTTGGTTTCCGGATTTCTACGCAGAAAACAGATTTATGCTGTCCACCGTAAAACATCGTATAAAATCCTCGAAGATCAGAATCATCTGAAATGTTTTGTGCTTATTCCTCAGCTAATTACTCAACTTATCTTAGTTTACCGCTTTTTGATTTGAGCAACATAAGATTTTCTAAAAAAATGATCTTTACCTGCTTTCCTGTTTTGACAGATTTCTGCCAATAATTGCATTTGCCTCTTAATCTCTTTCTTTTTGTGTTATTTTGAGAAAAAGAGTTTTATAATAAGTTTTGACAGTAGCAAATGTGTTTATGAGTGTTAGGATTGTGTTGAAACTGAACCATGTGAATTTATTATTTCGATTGCACTAACGTTGCTAATGAAGATTGTGAGAAGTTTGGTGTGAAGGAAGTTTTCATGGGTCAAGAGAAAAGGATAATATGATGTGATCAAGAAGAGTGAAAAGCCTAAGCTTGGGGATGCCCCTGTGGTTCATCCAAGCATATTATAAGAATACTAAATCATCTAAGCTTGGGGATGCCCAAGGCATCCCCTTCTTCATCAACAAATTATCAGGTCACTTCTTGTGAAACTATATTTTTATTCAGTCACATCTTATGTGCTTTACTTGGAGCGTCTTTTATTTTTGTTTTCAGTTTGTTTGGTTTTCTTTTCTGTGATAAATGGTTGGATATTATCATACTTGTGTGGGAGAGAGACACGCTACATTTTCATTTCTGAGAACACTCTAGTTTTCATTCTTATTGTTCTGTGAGTGTTCACTTTTTGCTAGTACTGCGTTTAGCCTTTGTTTCCATGCATCTCTTATTCAGAGCTGTTAGTTTTAGTAGTGTTATGTTAGTACTCTCATGTTTGCTTGTTGTATCATGAAGAGTATTTTTTTTAAACATATCTTGTATGGTGCTTGTTGGGAAAAGAAACTGCTGCTTGAAGTAGAATTTTTAATGGTGCAGGTAGAAGCTTGTATAGACTGTTGCTAGAACTTTTTCATGCCATGCTAAATGTTATTTTAGTTCTAAAGCCTTGTGATGTTGAGTATCATGAATAGCCTCAAATAGATGAGAGTGTTTAATATGTCATTGAAAGATTCATGAGTTGTTCTTGTCATAAGGAAGCATAAATTTATGGTATTCTCTTTTGAATGTTTTATTTGGTTGACTTGGCGCATGCTCACACCATGTTTATAACTATGAACCAGTCACGAATAGCCTCCATGACCACTTAGTTTTTGAACTATGATACCGCTTATGCTTCAATTAATGATGTTTATGTCGCGATGCATGATTATGGCTCTTATGCTCTCTTGATTTGTCGCTCCCAGTCTTTTGCTAGCCTCGACCTGTACTGAGTATGAGCTCTACTAGTGCATCCAACTCCCTTAAACCAAGGGTTTTCCCATTGTGTCCACCATACCTACCTACATGTGGTATTTAACTGCTACTCCAAGTAAATTGCTCGTGTGTCACCTTTAAAACCTTCATAATTACTCCTGCTTTATGTTCCTGTTTTTGCTCATGAGGACGTCAATAGAGAATCTTTATCTCACTTGTTGATTGAATTTCACACCCTGGACTAGTGGCTTCATCCGCTTATCCAAATGATAGAAGAGCTGGCAGCGGGGTCCCAGCCCCAAATTAATACACACAAAATCTCTTCACTATTTTTGCCCCTGATTTATCAGTCAAAGCATAATTGTGTAAACAAAAGAGAAAGAGGGATGAACTTCTACCCAGATGCGTCCTTCACATGGGAGCCTCTCTTGTGAATCCAGTTGGCTTGTGACATACTGTATTTTCTGTTTACCATCCGTTGACATTAACATACACCTCCCAAAATATAGACACTCCTCCACGGTATGTGATTGTTGGCAGGCACCCGAGGATTCGGTTAGCCATGGTTTGTGAAAGATGGATGGGAGAGGAGTGTCAAACTTTTAATGCCTCTGTTTAATAAAATAAAAAGCTCTAGCACATGAGTTGATCCCTGCTTCCCTCCACGAAGGGCCTTTCTTTTACTTTTATGTTGAGTCTCCATCTTCTAACTTTATGCATAGTTGAGAGGGTATTTTTGCCATTCTGACTTCTATGCGCATTGTCCCATAAATATCAATAATTACTTCATGATGTGATATTATTTGTTCTGAAATTATTTGCTCTAATCTTCCTCATGAACTTTGAAGGTGTCCTGGCATTTATGTTTTCCCCCACTCTTAAGGACTAGCAAAATATCACTTTGCCATGATTTTTCTATACCTGAAACAAACGTTTATCTTTCTTTGCATTATTTTTTGTGATCCTTTATTTGAGATACTCTTCATGATGAAAAGTGATTGCTTTGCTTTATTATTGAAGTTCTATTTATCATGTTTGTGTTTGAAGTTCTATGATCTCGGCTTGCATATGCCTTTACATTTTTTTGATCAAGATTACGTTAGTAGCATGTCACCTCAGAAATTATTGTTTTATCGTTTACCTACTCGAGGACGAGTAGGAACTAAGCTTGGGCATGCTTGATACGTCATAAACGTATCCTTAATTTCTGATGTTCCATGTTGTTTTCATGTTGTTTCCGACATATTTTCCTTACACTTTATGTCATTTTTATTGATTTTCCGGGACTAACCTATTGACAAGATGCCATAGAGACAATTCCTATTTTCTGATGTTTTTAGTTTCAGAAAAGTTGTTCTGGAAATATTCTCGGAATTGGACGATTCGAAAGCCAGAAGTCTTAGAAGTCCCGGAAGCATCCACAAGTCCTGAAGAGCCCCAGAGGGGGTGGCACAGGGTTGCCACACCATAGGGTGGCACCACCACCCCCTGGCCGCGCCACCAGGTGGTGTGGGCCCCCTGGCCACCCCCTGGCATCGACCTTTCACCTATATATACTCCTCGATGCTTAAACACTAGAAATATATATAGGAGAAAGGGCGATGCCAGGGGTGGCTAGGGGGCCCACACCACCTGGTGGCGCGGCCGGGGGTGGTGGCGCCACCCTATGGTGTGGCCACCCTGTGGCCCCCCTCCGGGGCTCTTCAGGACTTCTGGATGCTTCTGTTACTTCTAAGACTTCTGGCTTTCGAATTGTCCAATTCCGAGAATATTTCCAGAACAACTTTTCTGAAACTAAAAACAGCAGAAAACAGGAACTAGCTCTGTGGCATCTTGTCAATAGGTTAGTCCTGGATAATCGAAAAAAATTACATAAAGTTTTTAGGAAAACATGTGGGAAACAACATGAAAACAACATGGAACATCAGAAATTAAGGATACATTTATGACGTATCAAGCATCCCCAAGCTTAGTTCCTACTCGTCCTCGAGTAGGTAAACGATAGAACAATAATTTCTGAGGTGACATGCTACTAACATAATCTTGATCATAAAAATGTAAAGGCATATGCAAGCTGAGATCATAGAACTTCAAACACAAACATGATAAATAGAACTTTCATAATAAAGGAAAGAAATCACTTTTCATCATGAAGAGTATATCAAATAAAGGATCAAGAATAATAATGCAAAGAAAGATAAACGTTTGTTTCAGGTATAGAGAAAAGCATGGCAAAGTGATATTTCGCTAGTCCTTAAGAGTGGGGCAAAACATAAATGCCAGTGCACCTTCAAAGTTCATAAGGAAGACTAGAGCAAATAATTTAAGAACAAATAATATCACATCATGAAGTAATTATTGGTGTTTATGGGACAATGCACATAGAACTTAGAATGGCAAAACTGCTCTCTTAACTGTGCATAAAGTTAGAAGATGGAGACTCAAAATAAAAGTAAAATAAAGGCCCTTCGCGGAGGGAAGCAGGGATCACTCATGTGCTTGAGCTTTTTATTTTATAAATAGAGGTATTAAAAGTTTGACACTCCTCCCATCCATCTTTCACAAACCATGGCTAACCGAATCCTCGGGTGCCTGCCAACAATCACATACCGTGGAGGAGTGTCTATATTTTGGGAGGTGTATGTTAATGTCAACGGATGGTAAACAGAAAATACAGTATGTCACAAGCCAACTGGATTCACAAGAGAGGCTCCCATGTGAAGGACGCATCTGGGTAGAAGTTCATCCCTCTTTCTCTTTTGTTTACACAATTATGCTTTGACTGATAAATCAGGGGCAAAAATAGTGAAGAGATTTTGTGTGTATTAATTTGGGGCTGGGAACCCATCTGCCAGCTCTTCTATCATTTGGATAAGTGGATGAAGCCACTAGTCCAAGGTGTGAAATCCAATCAACAAGTGAGATAAAGATTCTCTATTGACGTCCTCATGAGCAAAAACAGGAACATAAAGCAGGAGTAATTTTGAAGGTTTTAAAGGTAACACATGAGCAATTTACTTGGAGTGGCAGTTAAATACCACATGTAGGTAGGTATGGTGGACACAATGGGAAAAACTTTGGTTTAAGGGAGTTGAATGCATGAGTAGAGCTCATACTCAGTAAAGGTGGAGGCTAGCAAAAGACTGGGAGCGACAAATCAAGAGAGCATAAGAGCCATAATCATGCATAGCGACATAAACATCATTAATTAAAGCATAAGCGGTATCATAGTTCAAAAACTAAGTGGTCATGGAGGCTATTAGTGACTGGTTTGTAGCCATAAACATGGTGTGAGCATGCGCCAAGTCAAGCAAATAAAACATTCGAAAGAGAATACCATAAATTTATGCTTCCTTATGACAAGAACAACTCATGAATCTTTCAATAGCATATTAAACACTCTTATTTATTTGAGGCTATTCATGCTACTCAACATCACAAGGCTTTAGAACTAAAATAACATTTATCATGGCATGAAAAAGTTCTACCAACAGTCTATACAAGCTTCTACTTGCACCCATAAAAATTCTACTTTAAACAGGAATTTCTTCTCCCAACAATCACCATACAAGATATGTTTTAACAAAAAATAATCTACATGATACAGCAAGAAAACATGAGAGTACTCACATAACACTACTAAAACTAACAACTCTAAATAAGATATGCATGAAAACAAAGGCTAAACGCAGTACTAGCAAAAAGTGAACACCCACAGAACAATAAGAATGAAAACTAGAGTGTTCTAAGCAATGAAAACGGAGCATGTCTCTCTCCCACACAAGTATGATAAGATCCAACCATAAACTACAACAAAGAAAACTAAACAAACTGAAAGCAAAAATAAAAGACGCTCCAAGTAAAGCACATAAGATGTGACTGAATAAAAATATAGTTTCACTAGAAGTGACCTGATAAGTTGTCGATGAAGAAGGGGATGCCTTGGGCATCCCCAAGCTTAGACGCTTGAGTCTTATTGGAATTTTCTGGGATGTACCACCGGGGCATCCCCAATCTTAGGCTTTTCACTCTTCTTGATCACATCATATCATCCTCTTCTCTTGACCCTTGAAAACTTACTTCACACCAAACTTCTCACAATCTTCATTAGCAATGTTAGTGCGATCGAAATAATAATTTCATATGGTTTAGTTTCAACACAGTCTTAACACTCATAAACACATTATCTACTATCAAAAATTATTTTAAAACTCTTTTTCTCAAAACAACACCAAAAGAAAGCGATTAAGATGCAAATGCAATTATTGGCAGAAATCTGTCAAAACAGGACATCAGGTAAAGATGATTTTGTTTGGAAAATCTCATTTTGCTCAAATAAAAAACGGTAAATTAAGAAAAGTTGCGTATATAGCCCAGGATTGCACACAAAAAAACTCAGGTCATTTTGAATTTTTTGTGATTTTATACGATTTTAACAGTGGACAACAGAAATCTGTTTCCTGCGCAGAAATCCGAAATATAGCCTCAACTTTCCACTAGAGGCTTTACATGGCTCAACAAAAACACAAAAGAAAAGATACAGACGGGTTGCTAAGGAAATTAACAACACCAAGGTTCAAAGCACATAAAATAAAACAAAGGAAAACTGGTTGAAAACAGAGAAATAAAAACGGGTTGTCTCCCGGTAGCGCTTTTCTTTAACGCCTTCCAGCTAGCTACAATGATTTTTAACAGATGCTCACATAATAATAAGAGTTGAAGCACAATAAGATAGCATCAAAAAGCAAATATAAACCACATTTAAGTCTAGCCCACTTCCTATGAAAAAGAATCTTGTAGAAAAACAAGTCAACGAAGCACAAAGTGACTAGCATAGGAAGACTAAATAAGTGCAACTTCAAAAATTTCAACATAAAGAGGGGAAACTTAATATTTTTGAGATGCATAAAACCATGTTTCCCTCTCTCATAATACTTTCAGAAGCATCATGAATAAAATTAACAATATAACTATCATTAGAAACATTCTTATCATGAGCCACATGCATAAAAGAATTAATACTCTCCACATAAGAATAGTCATTATTATTAATAGTAGTGGGAGAAAATTCAACAAAATAGCTATCATTATTATTCTCATCACCATAATCATCAAATATAGGAGGCATATTGCAATCATAATTAATTTTCTCCTCAATAGTAGGTGGAATGAAAATATCATAATCATTATAAAGAACTCCAACATGATAGACAAGTTGTATATTAGGGAGATGGTTTTGGGTAATCCCTCCATAGCTATGACAAGTTTCATAAGGATAATTGTAATCATAGCCTATGTTATAGCATCTTTTATAATAGTTGGCAAAGACTTGAGGCATAGTATCATCATAGGAAATATAATAGTTATCTTTCAAAGTGCATTCATTTGTAAATATATCATCATTTTACTAGAAGGAGATGTATCAAGCATATCATCAATAGCAAAAGGATTTTCAAACACATCATCCACAAGCTCAGGGCTTTCTTTATCATCGTTGGAAGGAACATGGATGGTACTAATGGTACAACAATTATCATCATTTTCAGAATTGGTACCAAAGAGATTTTCAATATCAAAAGTAGTGTGTTTCTCCCAATCATGGTCACTTTCATAAATAACAGGCATAGGAAAAACCTCGAGTTCAGACTCATCAGCAAAATCTGTTTTAGGGAGAGATACCGTTACCTCTCTCTTTTTACTCCTCTTCTTCTTCTTCTTCTTCTTCTTACTCTCTATAGGAGGGACAGGCTTGAAAGGAAGCTTCTCCACATACCCTGGTTTATTGTCAGAAACAATAGAACAAACCATGGAGGATTCCTCCTCTTCATTAATAAGATGAAAACAAATATTAGCCATGTCATATTTTGGTAAAGTGTCCTCTTTTAGAATATTTTGTATGTAAGTATTTGCATGCAAATTTTCAACACAATAAAGATGGCATTCATGCAAGACACTATTTATATCAAAAGCACTCATATCAATCAAAGCAGTTTTTCTTAATAACTCTTCACACCCCAAAATTAATGTAAGTTCATCATGCTAATTAGGGTGATCATGTCATCACAATACAAATTTGCAGTACTCATAGGATTCGAAAGGCTACTATTATGGCTTGAGCATCCAAAATTAAAATGATCCAATTTACAACAAAGTTCACAAATAAAAGGTTAGAGAGCACAAACTTTTTACCAAGATCATTTAGAGCCCTATCCTACTTTCTAGTTTTTTGATTCCTATGATGGATACAATATTCTTCTTCGATCACAAGGTCTAAGTGCTCCACGGAAATTAACATGCTTATAAGAAATAGTACTTTCAGAAGTTTGAGCATGTTCATTGCAATCATTAATAACAATTTCATTTTTCATGCAAGTGTCTTTAAAAGGTTCATGATATATGTCCCCATTTTTAGGAACATTAATATAAGAATCAAAGGATCTATACCACCCGACAGCTATTTGAGGATCAAGACCATATTTAGCATTAAGCTCATGAAAATCAGCAGTTTCAGCAAAAGTCATAATGCAATCATACTAATAGTTTATACCTGATTCATTACCTTTGTTGTTATCCCAATCTTCACTATTGATTAGAATTCTCTCAAGAAGATCGCACTTAGCTTCAACCTTCTTACTACAAAAGAACCCTCTGAACAGGCATCTAGATAATCCTTCCAATATCCTGAAAGCCTTGCATAAAAATTAGTAACAATTATTTCCTCAGGAAGCTCATGGTTAGGACATTTGAGTATTAATGTTTTCAGTCTTCCCCAAGCTTGGGCAATGCTTTCTCCATCATGAGGCCAAAAATTATAAATGTAATTCTTATCTAAATATAGTTCATGAGAAGGATAAAATTTAGAGTAAAAGAGAGATCGAAGTTCCTTCCACTCCAAATGATGAGGATCATCTAGTAGTTTATACCACTCCCTTGCTTTTTCCTCAAGTGACAAAGGGATCATCTAGTAGTTTATACGCACGCTTCTATTCTTGTAGACAGTGTTGGGCCTCCAAGTGCAGAGGTTTGTAGAACAGCAACAAGTTTCCTTTAACTGGATCACCCAAGGTTTATCGAACTCAGGGAGGTAGAGCTCAAAGATATATCTCTCAAGCAACCCTGCAATCAAGATACAAGAAGTCTCTTGTGTCCCCAACACACCCAATATACTTGTTAGGTATATAGGTGCACTAGTTCGGCGAAGAGATAGTAAAATGCAAGTAATATGGATGATAATAAGTGATAATATCTATCTGAAATAAAAATGGCAGTAAGCAAACATGTAGCAGAATAGGAGGAAAACGGTGTTTCAATGCTTGGAAATAAGGCCTAGGGCTCCTACTTTCACTAGTGGACACTCTCAACAATGAAAACATAATTGAATGCATAAATATCATTTCTTCACTATGCTACTCCGAACCACTCTCCAGTCAAATAACAAACACCAATCATTGCTATCACTATGAGGGCAGTAACAACACTCCTCAAGTCTATATTCCCTCTCTAGGGCACCCCACGCTATCACTATGAGCGCCCTAAATTAGTACTAAACAAACGCCACAATTTCATAGGTTCATCTTGCAAAAAAAAAGATATAAATATCATGCTAAACCACACGGTGCACAAACTATCACCTTTACACCGCAATCAAAGTGTTTACGGAGATAACAAAACCACCTGAGTAGCATAACTGATGAAGATCACATCTACGAATTCAAATAGATTACAAAGCTCATGATCACATAAAGATCACACCATGGGAGAGAGAGATGAACCACATAGCTACCGGTAGAGCCCTAAGCCCCGGGAGAGAACTACTCCCTTCTCATCACTGGATACAGCAATGGCGATGGATATGGCGGTGGACAGGGGTGGTGGCGCCACCCTATGGTGTGGCCCCCTCCGGGGCTCTTCGGGACTTCTGGATGCTTTTGGGACTTCTAAGACTTCTGGCTTTCGAATCGTCCAATTCCGAGAATATTTCTAGAACAACTTTTCTGAAACTAAAAACAACAGAAAACATGAACTGGCTCTGTGGCCTCTTGTCAATAGGCTAGTCCCGGGAAATCGATAAAAATGACATAAAGTGTAAGGAAAACACGTGGGAAACAACATGCAAACAACATGGAACATCAGAAATTATGGATACGTTTATGACGTATCATTTCTCCTCATGTATTATGCTACTCAAGTGGTTTTGTTATGAGATCTCCGTAAACACTTCGATCATGGTGTAAAGGTGATAGTGTGTGCACCGTGTGGTTTAGCATGATATTTATATCTTGTGTTGGATGACCCTATGAAATTGTGGAGTTTGCTTAGTACCTTCCAGGGCGCTCATAGTGACAGCATGGGGTTAACTAGACATGGGAATGCAAACTTGAGGAGTGTTGTTATATCCCTACGCAATGAAGTGGTGTTTGTTATTCGACCAGAGAGTGGTTCATAGTACCATAGTGAAGAGAGATATTTATGTAGTCAATTATGTGATCATTGTTGATAGTGTCCACTAGTGAAAGTAGGATCCCTAGGTCTTGTTTCCAAGCATTGAAACACCGTTTTTCGCCTGTTATGCTACATGTTTGCTTGCTGCCATATTTATTTCAGATTGCTATTATTACTTATAACCATCCATATTACTCGCATTTCACTATCTCTTCGCCGAACTAGTGCACCTATATACCTGACAAGTATATTGGGTGTGTTGGGGACACAAGAGACTTCTTGTATCTTAATTGCAGGGTTGCTTGGGAGGGATATCTTTGACCTCTACCTCCCTGCTTTTGATAAACCTTTGGTGATCCACTTAAGGGAAACTTGCTGCTGTTCTACAAACCTCTGCACTTGGAGGCCCAACAATGTCTACAAGAATAGAAGCGTGCGTAGACATCAGAGAGTGATGATCAAAAGGAGGAAGAATGGAGTATCTACCCATGTCTTCCTTCTAATGAGAGTAAATCTTTGACTCTTACTTTATTTGATTTCCCTCCATGCTTGCCTAAGGAGGATGAGTGCTATATTGATGAATGTGATGATCCTATTGATTCTTTTGAAATATCCCTTTTTGATGAAATTGAGACTTGCTATACTTGTGTCTGTGATGTCCCTATGAATGAAACTTGTGAGAATGATGTTGTTATTGTTATTTATGATAATCCATGCTACTTTGATAAGTCCTATGATAATCCTCTATTTATTCCTACAATTTATATGCATGATAATGAGGAAGTTTGCTTGGAAAATTTATATGATAATGCTCTAGATGATGGTCCTATGTTACTTGATGCTATAAATTATAATTCTATTGAAAGTGGGATATCTATAAGGTGTCCCATATCTTTTAATAGTGATCAATCATATTGTTATTCTATTGTTGAAAGTGGGATATAAGAGGTGCTGATTTTAAATTATGATCCCACTATTTTGGAGCTTGACATGAATTATGTGCTTTTAGATCATGACAACCATGCTTTATGTGATAGTTATGTTGTTGAATTTGATCATGATGCAACTAAAAATGATTATGAGATAGGAAAATATAGTTGTAGAAATATTCATGTTATTAAAACACCTCTCTTTATGTTGAAACTTTTCAAGTTGTTCTTGTTTTTCCCTCGCAAGCTGGTTTCTTTGTGCTTCTTTGATTTATTTCTTTACAAGATTCATTTTCATAGGAAGCGGGTTGAACTTCAATTTGTTTCATAATTTCTTCTTGGTGCTCTCTTTTGCTTCAATTAATATTTCTTAGGTGAGCATCTTTGAAATTACTGAGCATGTCTTAATGGCTATAAAGAAAGAGCTCTTGGGAGAAACCCTTGTTATTTTTGCTTTCAATTTTAAGTATATTTTCCTTTCAGTTTTTAATTGTTTTCTATCCCCCTTATTGGTAGGGAACACAAACTATAAAAAAAATTAGGTGTACTTATTATCTAAAACTTTCAAAAAGATAAGTGATTAAGAAGGTGAGCATTGATGAAATAGGGGTCGGCCTTGAACAGATATGCTCATGCCTATGGAAACAATGTAAATCTTCTCATGGTAGCTTCCCTGCTAAAAATATGTGTTTGTTGTGTTTTCCTTCATTATATCATAAAAATAAAGTGCCTTAAAATGTATGCCTAGGTAAAAGGCTGTAAAGAAAAGCTCTTGTGGGAGACAACTCTCTTTATTTTCCTTTTGTTTTTTCTGTTTTGTGTTGTTCTTTTTCTGTTTTGGAAGTTTTTACCTCTGTAGCAACCTCTCATTATAATTTTTATTTCGTTTTTGGTGCCAGTAGTAACCTATAATTGAGAGGTAGTGCGATTTGGGGAAGTTGCTGTTCTGAAACAGATTTCTGCGATGTTACCGAAAAATTTATATCTCTCAGCCAGAACGTCTGACTGCTCTGAAACAAAATAGACACATGGCCCAGGTTGTTATCTAAATTTCATAACGTTCCCACTTTTTATTTGAGCAACATAAGATCTTCCAAAAAAAATCATCTTTACCAATTGTTCTGTTTTGACAGATTGCTGCCAATATTTGCATTTGTGTCTTAATCTCTTTCTTTAGGTGTTCTTTTGAAAGAGAGAGCTTTAAAATAAGTTGTGACAGTAGATAATGTTTTAATTGAAGTGTGAGACTTGTATTGAAACTGAACCAAGTGGATTTATTATTTTGATTACACTAACATTGCTAATGAATATTGTGAGCAGTTTTAGGTGGAGGAAGTTTTCAAGTGCAGGGAGAGAAGACTGATGTGATGAGAGGAAGGATGGAGAAAAGCTCAAGCTTGGGGATTCCCATGTCACGCCAATACATATCCAAGAAGTACAAGCGTCAAAGTTTGGGGAGGCCCAATGCATCCTCTTATTCATCAACAAAAATATCAGGTTTCTCTCAAAGCACTATATTTTTATTACTTCACATGATATGGGTTATTCTTGGAGCGTCTTTTTTTTATTTCGGTTTGTTTTCTTTTCCTTGTTGTAGCTTTCGATCCAAGCTCTTTTAGTTTTGAGATAGACACACTGTGTTTTCATTGCCTAGAATACTCTAGTTTTCACTCTTATTGTTCTATGAGTGTTCGGTTTTTTCTACTACTGCATTTAACTCTTGTTTTTCGCTCTTATTTTTCAGAGCTTGTTGGTTTTTTGAAGTTATATATGATTAGCTCTATGGTATTTAATGACTATTTTCTTAGAGAGTTGTTTAGAATAAGTTGATTGGTATTGGGAAAGGGTAAATTGTTTCATGCTTACAGTGGTGCAATAGGAAGCTTGTTTTTACTGTGGCATAGGCTTTGGCATGTCATGTTAGATGTTTCATGACTAGTCTCACATAGATGAGAGTTCATAAGTGCCATATAATTTTATCATGTGTTGTTCTCTCATATTGAAGCATGGTATTGTGGTATTTCTCTTTTGAATGCTTTATCTGGATTGACTTGGCGCATGCTCACACCATGTTATGACTACAAACAAAGTAACTTCTAGCCTTTATGATCATATAGTTTTTGACTTGTAATATCACTTCATGCTTTGATTAATGATGTTTTGTGGCTATGCATGATTATGGATGTTATTTCTCTCTTCATTGGTCACTCCTAGTCTTTTGCTAGCCTACACATGTACTGAGTATGAGCTCTACTGGTGCATCCAACTCCCAAAAAAATGAAATTATTTTCACATGTGTCCACCATATCTGCCTACATGTGGTATTTAACTGCCACTCTAAGTAAATTTCATGTGTTCTACTTTTAAACCTTTAAAATTATAACATGTTTGTGTTCTTGTTTTAGCTCATGAGGAAGGAGTTTAAAGTTTCTTATGGTTTGTCTGAAGCAAAGTTCTTCTTCCTTCTTTCACCCGATGAGTATGGAATCTGTGCTCATCTAAATTTGCAGAGAGCTGGTGCCAAATAATAACAAAAAGGCACTTCCCCATGGTTTGATGAAAGCTGGTGGGTACTCATGAACACGGCTAGCCCTGGTTTGTGAAAGAAAGGTGGAGTGAAGTGCCAAACTAATAAACCACGGAAACCACTCTCAAAAGTCTAACCACTTTTCTTAACATGTATTATGATAAGTTTTTCATTACCATTCGTTGACATAGACATACACCTCTCTCAAAATTGTTTTCAATACCTTTGATTATCAAATAAAAAGATCCAACACATGAGTAATCCCTGTTTCCCTCTACGAAGGGCCTTTCTTTTACTTTTATGCTGAGTCTTCATCTTCTTACTTTATGCACCAGTTAAGAGACCATAGTTTTAATTCTGAGTACAATGTGCATAGTCATAAAATTTATTATTGATTGATTCATGATTTGTGGTATTGCTTGCTCTCAAATTATTTGTATCTAGTCACCATTTAAACTTTGAAGGTGTCCTGGCATTTATGTTTTGCTACCACATGAAGAACTAGGTGGATACCTCCTTATTATGTTTTTCTTTATGATTGAAACAACTATATCACTTTCGATGTTTCATTATTCATTTTCTTTTGTTTGTGTTTCTTTTCATGTGCAACATGGTTGATAAGTTTAAATTAGTTGAAATAATATTTGTCATACCTTTTCTAAAGTACTTTAAGTTCAGCTTTGTAATTCTTTTACATAACATTGATCAAGATTTGTGTTGGCTTCATGTCATCTCAAAAATTATTTTGTTATCACTTACCTACTCGAGGACGAGCAGGAATTAAGCTTGGGGATGCTGATACGTCCCAAAGGTATCTATAATTTTTTATGTTCAATGCTTGTTTTTTTTCATGTTTTACCTTTGTTATCCCTTGTTTTATATCATTTTATTGGACTAACCTATTAACAAGATGCCTAGTGCCAGTTCCTGATTATTTGTTTGTGCATTGGAGAAATAGGTCAAAAATAAAATTGCTCGGATTGAGCTAAATTTTTGTGTGGATTTTTTACTCCTCGAAAAACTCCAGGGGCTAGAAGGGCAGCCCAAGATGGGGCCCACGTCACCTAAGTGGCACTGGTCGTAGCCCCCCTAGCCCGCGCCTGGTGGGCTCGTGGGTGACCCTGACACCGCCTCGTGTCGGCCTTGGTCTTATAAATTCATGTTTGACCTAAAAACTCTACTTCGGGGGACATAAGTTCCTGTTCCGGCACCCTGCCAGGATGGGGAAGTTCCCACGGTGCCATCTCCATCGACCATTCTTCCTCCGTGATTCTTAGTGAGTAGTTCCCCCATGGACTACGGGTTTGTAGCTGTAGTTAGGTGGTGCTCTCTCTCCCTCGTTACTCAATACATTGTTCTCAATTGAGATCCATATGATGTAATTGGTATTGTGTTTGTTGGGATCCGATGAATTGTACATTCTGATCAGTTGTTGTGTTGATAATTAGTGATTTCTGCAACTTTTCTATTGTTAATGCTTGTTACTAGTGCACGAGTAGCATGATTTTAGATTTGAACCCTTTATGATTGCATGAATATATTTCTTGTTTGGATCCTACCTGCAAGTTGTATGCATCGATTATAGTCCAGAACCCGAGACCCCAAGGTGACATGGTTGAGATATTCGGAGAGGAAGGGTTGTAGTTTGAGGATTACATGTGTTCAATCAGAGCTAATGCTTTGTTTTGGTGCTTCGTTGAACAAGCACCTTAATTATCATAACTTCCTAAATTGCCCCCACGGCAACGGGATGGTTGGACAAAAGATGTTGTACGAATTGTTATAGCGAGTGGATACAACTATATACGGAACACATGCCTACATATGATTTACCAGTAGAATAAGTCTGTCATAAGTTAGTCTTAATTTTAGTTAATTGCCCAACTATTATTTTTTCACCCAACGCCGGTTTTATTGCTTGGAGAGTTATCTCTAGTGAAACTACGAACCCCGGTCCATCTTCTAGTATTATTGCTAATTTTTTACATGCTTGTTTCTTTGTTGGTCTGTTTATTACAGATTACACATATCACTTGTTGCAATCCGTTTTCCACCACATTAACTATCTTTTCGTTGAACCAGTGCATCTATACAATTTCCATTGTAATAAGTGTGTTGAGGACGCAAGAGAAACATCACAACATCACTCCATCCACTATTTTATTACACCTTGTGTTACTAATATCATTTGCTAAGTGCTTCTCTGGTGTGGCTGAATTGGCAACTCGGTTGTTAAGACTGTTGCGATCTCGTACTCGGGTATTCTTTGGCTCCCATTGTGTCGAATCATCAAATTGGGTTACTCTTACCCTCGAAGACTGTCGCGATCTCGTAAACGTGTGGGTTATCAATCACCCTGGCCCCAAGACACCATAAAGATGGCCCTAGGAAGACACTCAACTTTCAACAAACAAAACAATCAATCCACCCACGTGATTCATTAAACTTAGTAGTTTTATCCTTAACATCTAAACAGAACATTTGAGAGCATAGTTAAGCAATTCTAAAAAGTTCAATGTCACCTACACTAACAGGATATCAATGGATGGCTACACACTTCTTAGGATACTAGAAGAATACCCCGCGCGTTGCCGCCAGTATTTCTTGCAATTCAATTGATTATACGAGAAGAGGAATGTGAAAATAAATTGTATTATATCTCTATCGGGAAAATACATGTGAGATGTCATTTTTATTATTTTTATTAGTTCTAAGTAGAAAAATATGAGGAAAATAATTTAGTTGTCGGGGGGAATTTCCTTCACGGACAAAAATTTAGACATGTGGGGCTCTTTTTTTATGTATTCGAAATATATATTATATCTTTGAATGAATAATCCACCGTTAGGTGTCTGGTGTCATCTTTATGTGTAACAATTGAGATAAAAAAAAGCCGTACGTATTGGCACCAGTGTGTATCTGAACAAATTAGCTTCTCCATATTAAATGACTATACCAATCGAGGACTGATCCTGCAGCCACTTTAGTTGTTGGAGATGTATATAGAGAAGACTGAGTTCACGAGTTATGGTGCATCTGTGAGCAAGTCGGCGCTCCACCTTACCTGACGTCGATGACTCGGTGTCCTGCTCGACTGTAGCGTGCTACCTTTTAATAAAGGTAGAACACCTGTGTACCTGCTATTCCCGGGATCACTGATAGCATACACATGACAAAATGAAATATTCATTGCAATAGCATCATTCTACAACGTATGATCCATTGGATACGAAATAAAATAGTCTTACAAATGGCATAGTCAACATGGACTAGCCCAAATAACAGAGTTCAAAGCAAATACAACGGAAACAAATCTTCGATGAGGCTCCTTCTCTTCATGTGCCACAGGCAGACATGTTGGGATGTAGACTCGAGATCCTAAATAGTTACTCATCATCTGAATGACCTGCACGTTGGAATATGCAGCCCCCACAGGGGAGGAAGTCAGTACAAACAATGTACTCGCAAGTGACACTTGTATGGTGGCAGTTTTGAGGAATAACTATCTACATGATATTTCGCTGGTGGAGTCTGGGCTATTTTCATAAAGCCAATTTTGTCCTATATTTGACAATTTCCTTTTAAACAAAAGAAATCATTTGTACAATCCTTCATGGTTAAACCACCATAAAGGTGAACAAATCATCATGGCTAAACCACCATGAAGTTTTAAAGTCATCAAGGTTAAACCACCATGAAGTTTGGTTGTGGCACCATGGTTAAACCACCATGTGCTCTATAAAGGGTTTCTACCATATTTTACTTTATTCAGAAAAGATGAGGAGATCCTTCGGTACCAACTCTGTCTAGCTGCTCAAGTGGCCCATAACCGGGGACACGGCTAAGATCTTAGTTTTTAACTCTGCAGAGGTTGTGCACTTTCACCTTGAGACTCATTTTCCCCGAGAGAAGAATGAGACAAGATATTTCGGAAGAGGGATTCAACCATACCAGCATGACTCGACGCTCCTAAAATTCTACCACCCAATGTCATACAACAGGATGAGCCCCCACAACTTACTTAATCTTGGCAGAGCCCATATTACCTCAAGGCTGCACTAGAAGCTAACTAAACAGTGAAGACCTACAAATCTCTTTAATCCTGGGTGGCGGTCCACAAGTGTACTCTCAGGTGATAACCCCCACATCCATGGTTAAACCACCATGAACATGGTCCTGAGTAGCCACTAAACATAATCCAAGCAAGGTTCAGTCCACCCAGGTGTTTCATTGGTTGTTAATTTTCATTTTTCAAAACATCACAACCCAACATGTATCATCAATAGTTGTGATAATAATCTGACATAGCTAAACTAGTATCTAGTAGAGGTTTCAGGTTGGCTACACGCTACTAGGTATTTCTAAGCATAGCATATACTTTGGGAAAATAAATAAAATCACCTATGATGCATACTACTGAAAACTCTAATGCAATAAAAGTGGGACATGAGCATTACTTGCCTTGTGGAAATTGGTATAGAAACACTCTCTTGAAAAACAGAACGTTGCTCTCCGTACAATCTAAACAATACAAATAAATAACAATAAACAAGCAATTCACCAACCAAACAAACATATACAACAAAATATACAATATAGAAGCAGAACAAGTTATTCAACTTGATTGGTGTTAACACGGACGAGGTTTTGACACATAATTCAATTACAAAAATAATTATGGTAAAGGTGTTTAGGGTTAGATACTAGGGCATGGGTTGGTCAAGGTTTAACACAAGGATCACACAAGGTTTTGGTCTAAGGGATTTGGAAAACAAATTCGTCACCAACATGATTCATTTCATGGCTTTGGTTAGTAGGGTTGAAGAAATTTACAATAGGCTTGTAAATTTACAAAAGGTATTGGGCTATGTGTTTCTGGTCCAAAAGTTACTTTCCATATGGTCAACATAAAATGGGTGTTGGTTTTGATCAAAATGATCACACCACAATTTTCCTAAAAGGGGTTTCATCAAACAACAGTTAATTTATAAAGGCTGACTACTATGGATGGTTTATATGGCAAGGATTACATGGAGTGGGTTCTCTGGTCATAAATGGTTTTGGTACTGGTTTCTCAGGTATGAACTATATGGCTTTAACTTAGCCCTGAATGATTTCCCGAGTCCATGAACTCCTCCTTCCGGTAGAATAATTTTTGGGCATATATAAGTGTCATGGTAAGAGTCTTCAAGTTGCAGACTAGCTCTTATTGTATTGTATGTTTAGTTGATTTTGTAAACTTCCTTGAATGCACGTCTAATTTAGGTATTTCTAAGGTAAGTCTTCATGTAACAAGACATGTTAGATCAGTGGAGTTTAGATATGAGGTACTTCTAATTGCTGATGTATTGAACATCGTGGGATGAAAATGGTGCATGTCCGTATACCGTAAGATTACGGTCCAGCCCACATGTTTCTGATAGGAACACGTGGGAAAAATGAGGAAACTACATGATGCAGAGGGGTTAGCTCCAAGATGGCCCGATCTTCACGAATTGACCAAGAACACGAAGAACGAGCGAAGAACACGATGAACACGAGATGGTGAATCGAGGGGAAATCGTGGGGAATCGCGGGAAAAGACAAGGGAGATAACTAGCGGGAACTGAAGAATCCAAATCCTCCGTCAACTAAACACCGAGGGCCGCCTACGGAACGATCGATCCAACCGAACTCACCTTGATTGAAACTGCATAACACCCGTAGCCGGTCCACTACGCCAATAGAACCTCAAGGGTTAGTTGAGAAAGATTGGAAGGTCCCTAAATAAATCCCAAGGGGAGAGGATAGGTAACCCGGTGAATCTTGATACGTTCCTAGATACAAATCGTAGGAGTAGCCTTGATACGGTCCTAGGTAAAAACCATAGGAGTAGCCTCATAAGAGGGATACAAGAGCAATGATCAAAGTTCTAATTTATCTCTAACCCTAGATCTGACCGGAGGGGTCTCCATATATAGCCTTGGGGGTTGGTGGGGTGGAAAAGGGCACTTTTCACCCACTTTTACGAGCTGGCAGGGAGGCCGGCCTGGCCTGGGTGGAGGCCGAGCCCTTCTATGTGGAGGCCGGCCTGGGGTCGCAGGGGAGCCGACCTGGTCGGGGGTGGAGCAAGGGGTCTTCGGGCAGGTGGCCGACCTGGACTGAGCAGGGAGGCCGGGCTTCAGGCCGGCCGGTTCTGTTAGGGTGCCGGCCTGGAGGCCGGCCTGGCCGGGCTCCCTGCACCCTTCTTCCTCCTTCTTCTCTCCTTCTTTCTTGAGGGCTTCTTCTTGGGCATCTTCCATGGATTCTTGGGCACCTTCTTGAGCACGTTCTTGGGCACCTTGAGCATCGTCTTGGGGGTCCATGGAGGGGTCAAACCTGAGCACACAAAGGGCATTTCCATGAGGTAGCGCACCATTCACCAAGTCACCGAAAGCATGAAGAGATAGGAGTGAGTTCACCTTGTCATGTATGACCTTTGTTCGTGATCTTGTCATTGGTCCACTTGGTGGAATTGGGTGGGCTACATCACTACGGAACCGTCGTGATAGATTAAATTTGGTTCAAAATAGTTAGCCGCGACTACGCCTAAAGAATTAATAACCCTAGCGTGGTCATACGTCAACAAAAAATGGATTGCCCTAATATTTGACGGTTGAAGAAAAAATATGTGAACTGTTGTCTAGCAAAGATTTGGAAACTTCCGCCGCTAAACTAATTACCCTCAATAACTCTATCTTTACAGCCACCATGTCAAGTCTCATCACATAAATAGTTTTATACAATAAAGTGTGTACTGCTTTTTCTGTCGCGTGTAGCTGCGCAAAATATAAGTTTGGTTTGAGTGCCATGCTTGGTATTACGATATAGTCTCATGTTGTACTGAGTGCTGGAATGACATGCCTATGGTATTGTATTATCTAAACCTTTGGGTCGAAAAACATAAATAATCCAAAATCATTCGTGTTTAATGAATACAATGCTCATTTCCTGTGGTTTGAGGTTGTCACGGCATCTCCACGGGGACCTCAAATTGTGTCCACTTTGGGGGTGCTAGACACACATCTGGTACAACGGGGTGCTGCCCTAGCGGTGCCCGCAAACATAACATACAAGTGCCAGATAATCCGATTTCATATGAATTTTATTTTTGTAGCAATGGAAAAACAAGTCACATGGCCACATGTAGCGACAAAAAAATTTGTGAGCATATCACATAGGTAGACTAGTAGGTGGATGTTCTGTGGCCGTATAACACTATAAGAGATAGACACACCCCCATAGAGAATCCCATTAATGGAACATCGACAGTCAACTTCGATCCGCTATGGCTATTTATTTATTGTAGCACACAAAAAGATAACACACCGGCGTGTCTAGGCATTGAAAATCCCATTAGTGGGTCGCTTGTCCCGCCTCACCGTTCCCAGAGTTGATGATATAAGGTTATCGCGACGCATGTGCGTGTTTGAGCATTATCCGGCACCCCGAAGATACCCCAGAATTTGGAGGGTCGCTCGGGGGTGCCAAAGCAAAATGGTCTCTGCCCGGTCATTTAGGGTGTCACTGACGGCTTTTATGGGTGGCCATGGAGACACTCTCAAGTTCACTTTTCTCTCTATGAATATTAAACAGCTGACCAAAATCTAGTGCCACTTGAAGTTTTCATGAGCTAATAATTCTTAAGAATCTACACTCTTTACATTACATCTCTTAATAAAAATAAAAGAGAATTGGTTATTTATCTGTTACTACATTACCCAGAGAAAGTACATGGTGGGTAAAGTCATGTCATCCCCGATTCCTGATCTTATTCCCAATTTCAGATTGTAGAGCAGTTTGACGCCTTCCACTGATTTGAGCACCTACGAATTATTGACATAGCCTTCTATTACTACGGAAAGAACCCAAGGGGGTGACAGTTTCACATTCCTCATCAGCAACAGAATGGACAGCAAGAGCACCAGGAAAACACTTTTGTCGTGCTAGGTGGCGGCGGTGGCTCTGCCGGTACCGATAATGGTGCTGGTACCGGAGCCTCTTCGGGTTTAGGTGCCTCCATTGCAGCTTTCCGCGCCTTGTTCTTCTCACCATGCGGTTGTGCTGGATGACTCGGCTGCACTGTAGTTTGTCGGGCAAGCTCATGATGGTTGTCCTTCAGGCACCCATTAGATCTCTCGTCGCCTGTCAATCTGAAAAACTGTGAATAAGATAGCAATTTGGGAAATTCATTTATAAGGCATTTAGTCGGATTGCATACTTTCCAAGTCAAAGAAATATTATAGCCTCTCTTTAAGTATTATAATCCCCTTTTACAAATAAATAAATACCGTGACGAGTTAAGACCTGAATGAGGAAATTCCTTTTGCCTACCTAAACAATATGTGAAAAATCAAATGTAAAAGTCAGGTGTGCTTTTTTGCGGGGAAAAAAAGTAAGGTATTCGTAGGGATATCAACTTTGCTTTTACAGGCAAGTAGGTGAGCCTTTTTATCCCGGCACTCATGGCAGCATAATTTGCCGATCAGCCCTCCACCACCATAAGCTTCTTTACAATTTCTCATTATGATATATAGTTTGACTTCTTTTTTATTTTTTCGTAGTGCTAGTCCGCTAGACACGTAAAGGCTATGTGCATCCTAACTATGGAGATGACGAGTGTAATGCTTAAACTTTTAAGTAATAAAAACTCATTTTATAGGGAAAAAAATAGAACGTGTATATCTTGATGAATTCTATGCTGATTGAAAACTTAAAAAAGAACACAACGTGTATATCATAGTGAACACAATCAGTAATGTAATACTAGGATGGTAAAGATGTCGTACATCGGGAACGCAAAGCTCGCTGTGCTTCCATCCGACCGGTGCGACAAGCTATTTATGTGATCCATGTCTTCTTCCCGCTTCTCCTTGGTAGCATTCTCCTTGGGAGCACTCCGCTTCACTATCGAACTGCCTTCCTCAGGTGCATTGTGTGGCACCTCACCTTGGATGCGGCCGAACCCTAGGCTCTGCTTTGTTAATGGTGGCAATGGTGCCAACGGTTCGTTGGGGTTTCCCATCTCACCTGACTTTCCATATAAGAACAAATGATCCTTTGAAAAGCTCGCATTCCCAAGGCTGATACTGAAGAGAGACTCGTTGGAAACGACGCTCCAGTCAGTCAGTGTCGTCGACTTGGACCTCTCGAAGACTGATGAGGGGATTCTTTTTGGATCTAGGCACTCGTCCGTAGACATTGCTGCTGAGTGATCTGCTGGTGCCAGGGAGAATTGGCTACTGAGAATTGGTCCCTCGATTTGGAAGAAATCATCATCCTCTTCCATGTGCTCCGATGACGATGATGACGAGGAGACTGGTTCCTTCCCCTCGACATCCTTGGTTCTAGTGTTAACAATTGTACCGGCGCTCATCTGTCCACTGTTGTCTTCCTCCTGTTGATGGGCCATTATGTGGTTCCTGGTGCGTACTTTGATTTTATTTAGCCTGTCTGGACAAAATTAGTCGTCCTACTGAATGTGCGAATCACTTCAAATTTCCAAAATATATCAGGACAGCCCGATTTACAAGGGAACTAGGCTTACCGAGAGCGAGCAATTTTCGGGTTCCCAATCTTTTCTTTCATCCTCTAGATCATTCTTTGTTATGTTTTTATCTTCTTAATACAACGTTCTGAATTTAAAAAAAAATATCAATCTTTGTAGGAACCAAATAAGTGAATCAATATTGCACATTAAAAAAAAGAAATGAGAGTGCCGAAGGACCAACATGAACCATCAAAGAATATAGCAACAGGTTACCTCTTCGTACCTTGCAAACAAATGTCTTATGTTCGTTGTGAAATGTAGACTGAAAGAACGAAATAATCGTCTTACAGAAAAATTTGTGGAGCAAATGGAACTGCCCACGACCAAGTGTGTAACAGTCTAATTATATGTGGATTAACTTCACCCACTCATTTTCATTGTAGGACGTCACCCACTCATTCTCATAGCATGATCTTGTACTAGAACTATTCCTAGACGTTCCACCGGTCAATTGTAAAGAAACAACAAATGTTGGAGGAGAGGTACATAATACTATAAATAGTCGTTCAACTTCACACTTTCACGTAGATGCATGCAACCATATTTGTATCCATAAAGTCTAAATTAAGCATGCATTACAATAACGATAACAGTGGGTCACCATTAGGGTACCCTCTACCCTCTCCGATTCAATAAAATGAACTAAGTTTTCTCAAATGATGATGTCATCATAAATTTAGTTCATTTTTTTGAACTAGATAAAGTAGAGGACACCCTAATCGTAACCAAAGTGCCATCACTACATTACAAAGCCGAGCTTATCTATAACAATATGCTCATAAGGCTGGCCACGGTCAGAGTTAATTAGCTAGTAACATAACACACCCTATGAGAAGTTGCTTATGTGTCAATATGTTAATGAGTGGAGAGGTATTTATGATAACATGACACACCCCATTACTATTCTATATTACTATAATCATAATGGTTAGTAACATATCTGTTGTTTTATGGAAGCCTTGATGGATCAACAACTACGGGAGAGGACGCTTTGCCCAAGGCGATGCTACGAACGGTGGTTGTGTCCTCGGTCTATCACCATTGCACAACTCTTTTCTTTCTTTTACGAAGTCCCAATTATCTTCAAGAATATTTAATGTTGGCATTAATTTAGAAAGAAATGAGAGAAATTGTATTACCGGCTAATGCTTTGAAACATGTGAAATATAACAGCCTAAGATAATTATGAGGCGAATGCCATAGTTGATGGCCAGCTTCTATCTCATCTAGTGGGTGAGTGAATAGAGGTGGGGATGGATGAGGCGGGGCTAGGTGATGGAAATATACTCTAGAGGCAATAATAAATGGATTATTATTTATATTTTGGCTATAATAATTTAGTTTATTGTTCTGTGCTATAATTGTGTTAGATCTGGATGGTGCATATTCATAGGAAAACACAGATACATCTGTCGATTAATAGACACTATTTAGATATCCCTAGTCTCACCTCTAAGATTGGTTCATATGTTATTGATGATCTTTTTAACTTTTACTATGTGGCAACAACGACGATGGATAGACCTAATTGATATAATATCGAAACACATTGTCAGTATTGTTAGCGGTAGTTTCTCAGTTTAAGTATTACCGTTACTATAAGATCGTTTGACCATAAAATGTTATATGGAGTTTGATACGATATGGATTTCAGGGCCTCCAAACTTTACACTGTAACTAGGGAATTATGAAGTTGGTTTTTCATTCTTACCGGATAGTATTCCAGTGTTCTATATACCGTAGTTATGGGAATTGCTACTCCCGACGATGGAGAAATGCACTCTGGGCCCTCTCCGGTATTACATTGTTTGTCATTGTCCGACCGGACACTTGATAATGGTTTGGATTATATAGAACATCGACAATACGGAATGAGTAAAAGAGTATATGATGGGTAAAGAGGATAAGATAAATGTTTAACCTTGAATGATGTAAAGTACAGAGAAGAAGTGTGATAAGTGATTGATAGCAATATAGATGGTCCCCACGATTAAAATATGCGTGATACATGTGGGGGATCATTATGGGCATCAGGGCACCAATGATGATCATTGTAGCAGAATGAGTTCCGGACATGTCCACGTGTATTCAAACCCATATGGTCAAAGACTTAAGATTTCAGCAACTTATAGTACATATGTTTGATAGAATATATAGATGAAGAAATACCGAAGGAATGTTCAGAGTGTCTAAAGATATGAGGGATGAGTATGGAATTTCATAGAGAGTGGACGAAATGGTTTCGGACACTTTATGGAAAAGGTAAGAATTGTCATTGAAGGTTCTAGCATATTTCTGATGGGTCCGGATATCGTCGCGCTGTGGAGATAGATGCCATGCGGTGGCTTACATGAGATGTGGAGCGTGACGATGGTGAAATCAGAGAGGGGTCTACACACATTTACCCAGGTTCGGACCCTCACTTGGGAGGTAAATACCTACTCCTTTTTTGATTGGATTATTTGTATATGGGTACAAGATGCACCAATGGCAATGATCGTGAGAGTACAGATTGACTCTACGCTTGTGTTTCTACGTGGAAATTGCTAGATCTTAGTCCTTCTGGCAGTGGGGCCAACCCTGCCGGCCTTATATATGTGACCAGCTAGGGTTCACAATGCATGCCGAGTGGTCAGTTTTTAGCAACCACTCACTATTCTTACGCTTGGATGAATAGAAGAGGCTTATCGCTCTATCCGATTCCCGGAAGGTTCCTAGATTTTCGTCGAGCCGGTCCGCTGTGCACTATTTTGGGACTAGCGCCCTGGGAGGTCCTTCGGGATGGGACATGTCCATCGGAGTCCTGTGGACCGACTCGCTTGCTTGGGCCTGTCAGGACCCCATTGTCTATGTTACACCTTATCATCCTTTGTTCAAGACAAATTTTCATAACGTAAGCTTATTTGTAATTCGGATAACTAACTTGGAATAAAGTGTAAAAATTCTTGAGCTTGCTCTTCGATATAAAGAGCAGGTGGGGAGGTCGGGAGGATCAAGCATACAAAAACCTATGTTTATCTATCCTAACCTTATATTCCCTCATTTACTTTCCTAGTTGCCCAGATCTGAGCGTTGAAGTTCCTCTTCCCCCTTCTTCATCGCTGATGTTTTGTCGGAGTGAATTGAGTCTTTACACGATGGTATCAGAGCGATATAGATAGCTCATCACTTCCCAATTCACCAACCTACCAACAAAATCCCCTCCCAATCCCACCTGTAAACTTCTTTGTACTTGAGTTTCTCGATCTAGCGAACCAAATCATAAAATCCCTTCGCATCCACAACCGTATGGTGGGCACTCGTCGCACTCGATCGACCGAGGGAGAAAAGATCCCTGAAGCGGACAAGAACGCGTTTGTGGTGGCGGATACCGAAGCCCAGGGTGAATTCTTGGTGATAGATGACAAAGGAAAAAAACATGGGGGAACTCAACCCTCGGGAGATCTTTGCCATGAATTACAGGTTCACCGCACATCAGGAGAATAACAACTCCAACTTTTTGGCAATCCACCGTGAGCTGGTAAAACGGACCTCCACTACTTCCACGATCGCTACTACCTTGACATGGCATCGCACCAACATATCTACCACCATCTTCTCCACCGCACCCCAAAATGACACACCACACAGCCATACATTTACACCACCAGCACAACAGCCAACCTCATCCCTTTCCCCGATCTTCAAAGTACCAACCCCACCAAACTCATCCAACCCACACGCTCATCAATCTCTCAACTTTGGGTATTATTCACCTACGCACACCTCCTCGCCAACCATCGACACATCAACCCGTAGTATGTCCCAAGCCCACTCACAAAATCCACCTTTCCCTCCATAGTTTCGAAACATCACACCATACCAATTCCTAATTCCTACCTTTTCAACTAACCCGCAACCTGTTCGACACTATACCCACACAACCACTACCCTGCTTTTATCGGACCTACGGATACCAGGGTATCCCGGGTCGTCCGCTGCTGTCCCAACCCTCGCAGTATGGAAGGAGTCCGTACTAGCTAACCACAAGAGATGGGTTCGCTAGGCTCACTCTTGCTAAGGAACATCCTCTGGCGAGGATCCTTCCTCGCCGGTACCACTTCTCATCCTCGGAGAGGAGCCATGCTTTGCCCACGCTCCGTCTCGGCAGGATCCCCACCCGTTGGGAGACATCCCACGTGGGGATGACGTCCGAGCCTCTACGCGAGTGACGGATGTGCTGGAGGGAAACAGAGCAACTTTTGTCCACAATTGTAGTTCTCGTCTATAAAGCGTGGAGCATCGCTGCGTGCACCAAAGCTTTGGCCGAGGCTTTCCTCTTTGGTACAAGGAGACATGTCTACCGCTACAGGATGGAGGGAACGTCATCAGAGCCTCAACTCTCTACCATGGGAGGTGAAGTTGTCCTCGACAACCAAGACCGCACAGGTTGCGCAGAGTACGGGTTGCTTCTTTCTTTGGCACCTTGTGGGAACACTTTCCCGCCAAATGAGCGGGAAAGAGGGCCGACCGCCGGTATAAGAGGGGATCCCTTTCCCTCGTAGAAGGCATCCTGGAGGGACCGATCAAAGATAGGTAGCCACACCCGTAGAAAAGCCCGAGTAGTGTGACCCGAGCACAAACTCGCATTTCTACTATAGTCACCACAGTGCAATCCATCAGACAAGCAGGAGTAGGGTTTTACACCATCACGGTGGCCTGAACCTGGGTAAAACTCTTTGTGTCTCCATTATCGACCTTCGTGAACTCCCCTCTCGAGGTCTCTCAAGGTGCCATAAAACGTAGTTAGCCCCCAGTGTTCGATCCTCCAGAGGCATCCTATCCAGGACATAACGCTTCTCCCACATTTGGCACCCCAGTTAGGGGGCTAAGGTGTTTTCTCGTATCTCTGTCGACATGGTCGCCTCCCGCAACGTTCGGACCAGCCGCAAGGCGCGGTCCTCAAAGTGGACCACCATCAGCGGCCTCGCCTCCAGCCTCCCAAGAACCGAAGACTGCCGTTATCGCTCTCCCATGCCTCACCGCGGACATGAGACGACACCTGTCGGCGAGTCCCTCGTGGACCCGACACGGCCCTGCAGTCTCCTGTGCAGGCGTAGCTCGCCGTGCAGCGATCGACTGTGCGCACGCATAGTCGACGGTGCTCGTAGGAAGCCCTGCCTAGAGCACAGGGGCCGCGACGATGTCCGCCCAACGCCGACGCCAGCTATCCTCGGTTGGTACCCACCACTGAGCTCGGTCGAGCAGTAGGAGCCACTCCCATGGCAGCAGGTGCGCCATCCACCACCTGGGAGCTCACCAGCTCCACCACGGAGGCCACGCATTTGGTCGCCATCGCGGATTCTCGCGCACGCGAGACTCAACCCCGCCGGACGCATGGCACGACATCCTTCGCCTCGGGAAACGCCACCACCGACTCCGAGCTAACCAGATACTGAGAGAGGCGGGCGAGTGCCCGGGCAGGGCGCTGCTACGCATTCTCCAGGGACCTGTGGGAGGCGAGGTGGCCCTCTACGTTCCGCCCTCATCTCCCTCCTAGCTACACTGGTGAACCTCACCCTTGAGCTTTCTACGGAGGTACGAAGCGAGAATCACTACCAAATTCCGTGCGATCCGGAACGTTTTGAGCGGAACGTTTTGATAACATCGTGCGTTTCCGTCGCGAATGGCTGAAAAGTGGAGTTTGCTCTCGACGTATTGGTTTGGTCTATCGCAGACTGGTTTTGCTCGACTTTGCTAGTTTTACGTTGCGGATTTTTTCTTCTCCGGCCCAGTAGCCCACTAAGAGCCCAGTTGCCTTCGACGAAACTTGCCTGGTCACATAGAACGTCACGAATGTTTCTTGGGGCCACACATCCTGCCCTGTTTGACTGCATTTACTGGCTACGACCGACCAGTTGATGCCTGGACCCCACTTGTCATCCACGGTAAATAAGCATGCACATAATCTTCGAAATTAAGCATGCACATAATTTTCGAAATCATCACAGTTAACAGTGAACAATCCGTTTCTAAAACAAATCACAAAAAGAAAACGATAGACACCGGAACTAGCGTCCTAGCCAAGGGTGCGCCGACGAGCCTCGGCCAGCGCTGCCGCATCTTCATTCTGCATCGAATGGCGGATAGCTTCCGCTGTGTCGGCCTCTAGCTTGACAGTGAAATGCCGGGCGAGCCTCGCTTGCTAGAGCTCTTCTGTCGCTAAACTCTCTAGGGACGCTAAAATCCCCGCCTGCATGTGGGGCCACTGCAGGGCCTCATTGTGGAACTCGACGGCGAGATACTCCTCCTCTTCTTCCTCCTCGAAGTCCGAAGGTGCGATGGGTGGAGCCGGAGGTGGTGGTGCGCGGGACGAGTTGGCCTGATGCACCTCGCACCGGTACGCCTCGCGGGCACGCGCACGCTCCGCGCCTTGCACGCTGCGCCGGGGAAAGTACCTGGGGATCTGCTGTTGGCGGCCCTCCTCGCGACGGCCAGACATGGTACCGGTGGATCTGCACAAAGCGAAGGGGAGTAGAGAGGTGTGGCACAGACGGACAGTTTGGGAGTAGAGAGGAGAGCGTTATGCGCCCGTATGGAGCCGCTGCATTATCCACAGTTTGGGAGTGGAGAGCAGAGCTGAACGGTTATCCCACGTGACGAGTGTCAACCAAATTACCGAATATATAGTGGATCTAAATTATATTATGCACTCCAAAATGGAAATGAATTGACATGGTTTTACATTTGCAACAATGGATACCCTAGTACTAATACTAATATACTGCCTCCTGGCCCTCTTCGATGTCTGTTCCGCGCCATCATCCCGGTTACATGCACTCCGAAACATAGGAGATTTATAGTAACTGTGATTAGCATTACAACAGGTTCAACAACAGGTTCACAGTTAACCAAAACTTTTTTATGCCAACATCCACTCCGAAGCCACATCCAAAGTTTCACATCATCCAACGGATATTTTCCTATGCCAGCATGCATTCCGAAGCCACATACAGAGGTT
The DNA here is from genome assembly GCA_028641055.1 of Alopecurus myosuroides. Taxonomy (NCBI): domain Eukaryota; kingdom Viridiplantae; phylum Streptophyta; class Magnoliopsida; order Poales; family Poaceae; genus Alopecurus; species Alopecurus myosuroides. The sequence continues at coordinate 342,186,106 of CM054059.1, forward strand.
CACATCATCCACTGGAACTTTCCGAAACCGCGTCCACAGAAACACTAGTAGAAAAGCATCATACAGGTTTAGCACATCTATAAAAAAGAATCAGATATACTTCCAAACATACAAAGATGAGTGACAAAACTGCCTCACGTGTACAAATGACACAAGTACAGAGGTGATAAACCGCTAGACCCGGTGGCATAAACAAGCTACTAGGTCCTTGTAAACGCTACTAGGTCTAGAGGAGTCTCTCTCTGCATTTTAACATTGCACAGTTTAACCATCGGCACTCTGATCAAACAAAAATATGGCACTCTTTTTTCTATGGTACGCCAACTGTTGGAGACATTGCTGCATATTAATCATTGGCAGAGAACCAAGCCTAGATAGGGGCCTCGTAGTAAAGAAGCACACACAAATAAATTAAATTATCGAACACTTGCAAAGGAATATGCAGAACCAATATGGCTCATGCATTACTGATAAAATCATAACTGGGGCCTCATTGTAAAGAAGCACACATAAATCAATGAGATCATCGAACACTTACCAAGGAAGATGCAGAACAAATATAGTTGTACACAACACTAGGTAAGTGCCAATATCTCACCGAGAGAAGGTGTAGAGTTTAATCATCGGCACACAGAACATAGAATGAACATAAAATAAGAAAGCCTCATACATACATTGCAAAAGAAGTCCAATGGGTCAAGATCCACAGGACCAGGGAGCATGAACAAAAAATGTTTGTGTAAACGCTACTAGGTACTGGGGAGTAATCCTTTGGATTTTAGCATTGCCTAGTTTAATCATCGTCACATGCAACAAAACAGAGTAATGAATAACAGCTAGACTCATTGGCAAGCATTACAGGTTGACATAATCTAATTAAATAGCAAAGTAGTTTTACATCATTCTATGATCTTGCAAGAAACTAAGAATGTATCTCAACTTCACATTGGTGTCCTTCGCACTCTCCAACAGGGTGTCTTTTCCCCTCTGGAGCATGTCGCACTTCTCTTCGTCTACTTTCAAAGTTTTCTTCGCACTCTTCAGCTCAGAATCAAGCTTAGTAACCAAGCCGTGCATGATCATATAGCTTCTCTTTTGCTCCCACAGTTCCAACTCGAGTGCTAGCATTTTTGAAGCTTTCATTGCCCTGTCCAGCCTGTCCTTGCAGCAGACAAAACAGATTAGCTTCTTAGCGCTGGTATCATCAGCCAACTTGCAAACTTCAGAGACACGATGAGATTCAATTGTCTCAACTGACTGCTGCACCAATTTCTGAATTGTCTCAACTGACTGCTGCACCAATTTCTGAATTTCAGTACGCGACATGCTGCAGAAGTCACAGCCTGCACTGTGGTCCTATAGCCAAATACGAAAAGAATAAAAATCAAAGAAGTGTCGACGAAGGCAAAAGGAGATATATGAATCTTAAGATAACATTTGGCTACAGGACTAATTTATATGCTATTTACCTCGGCTATCTGAATAACATGAGGCTTTGCGAGCTCCGAGGCCTTGCTCAGGTCGATCTCCATCTGTGTGGGGGAAACGATCTCCGAGGGCCCTGTAACGGTAGCGTGAGCAAGATGCATGGCCGGTGGTAACTTAAAACATCAACGGTGACCTACATCCTCCGGCATTTAACCTACATCCACCGGTATCAAACCTAGATCTGCCGGCATCTAACCTACATCGCATCGTTTGGTTGAGGATGGGGAAGGGAGGGAGCCATGGCTTACCAGTCATTGTTTGAGAACGACGCCGAGGATGGGGGAGGGCGAAGCTGTGGCAGCCGCCCTTGGGGCGGGAGGGAGAAGTGGAGGCTTTCAGTGGAGGTCGCTTTCAGTGGAGGAGTAGCCGAGTGAGTGAGGAGCGCGGTGTGGTGGAGATTTGGCGCGTAGACGCTGGCGAGTGGGACCCTACGTGAGGCTGATTCCGTGGAGATTTGGCGCGCGACCGTTAGTCATAATTTATTCTTGTTTTTCGGATTGAAAATAAAATAAAATAAACAACCAAAAGGAAAAGAGTCTTAGGATCTGATCGCATTTTTATTCTACTTCTTTGTAATCTTCTTCATTTTAGTTAGCAAATAATTGCAAAATAAGACAGTGCCTAGTGGTGGGGGGAGGGGCTGACTCATTTCCACATACCAAAGATCGAGTCTTGTTACTCACATTTGTGATGTTGCACCAACTATTGGCTTATTAGGCATGATCCAGTAGTAAAGAGATGTGACAATTCATTGATCGGGTCGATCAATGAGTTGTCACATCCACTTATTACTAAATCATGCCAAATAAGTCTTTTGACATCCTTAAAACATGATCGGGTTAAAAAAATATATACTAATACCATATACATATTAGGTTCTTACATACCAACTTGATAGAGGTTCTTTGAAAGTTCTTACTAGGCACACACCAGACGACACTACCAGAAGTAAGAGATAACACAAACACAGCGGGCAAGCTGCAACAACGAGCGCACCAGCAGCAGCTACATCATGTTCTGCCGCTTCCGAGCCTTCATGGCCCTCCTGGCCTCGTTGAAGTAAGGGCGCGGAACATGTTCTCCCGCTTCTGAGCCTTCACGGCCCTCCTGGCCTCGTTGAAGAAAGGCCGAGGAGGAGGCTCCGCAAGACCTGCGAGGATATCCTGCGCAAGCAGCTTCTTCAGGAAGATGCCGTAGGCAGCGTGCTTGGCCCTAACATGGGGCGCACGATACTCAGAGCCATTTCCCACACCTTCGGCATGTCGGATCATGCTGTTGCGATCGTTGGCTACCTTTCTGACACAGAAAAGGGCAGAACAAGTTGTCGTAACGACGGTACCGAATGGTGCCCGCCTGCAGCTTCCTCAGGACATGTCTGCTCTTTGCAGTCATATCGCCCGCATCCGAGCTGACTTCCAGATCTTCTTCCTGCAAATTTGGAATAAAACAAAAGTTAGCAACACGATCTTATTGGCAAAAGAATAATATACCTAACGAAATCACAAAAAACATAAAGAAATAGTAGTTCTTCATTTATCTGCATACACTTCATCAAGTAACTTATTTAGCAGATGTGCCCTAAAGAGGACATCAATGTTGAGAAAAATGTGTCGAATTTTATACAACATTACAGTTTCCACTATATATATTTGTTGAATTAATGCACAAAAATAGATAATAACATATCAGGAATTCATTGATGATCTAAGATAACATTCAACAGATTAATATTCTAATCAGGACATGTTATTATACCTTACCAGATCAAAAATATCATACAAGAATCGTTCTTTAATTATATCCATAAACTGGATCAAGTAATTATCATGAACGGTGGTACAATATGTGATTTTGCAACAAATTCATAATATGTCAAGAGTGTCTGCGAGGCAAAATAACTACACAAATTGAAAATGCTTCCAAAAAACGTATAATCTCTAACTCACATGCATGCTAACATGCACACAAAAAACTAGAAGCCATAAGAACAGATGCAAGTACAACCTCTGAATCCCTAAAATACAAAAAACCTGCGAACCCCTAAGTACAGATGCAACTACAGCCTCTGAATCAACTCTCATCTATATTTGATCATCCATAACTCTATATAGAAGATCATTTAAAAAGATTCATGCATAGATGTTATTAGTTTCACACCAGGACATCTATATTGTCAATTTAGTGTCTAGTACATGTCTATTTTTCTACAATGTTTTTCCCTTTGGTCTCTAAGTACAGATGCAAGCAGACCTCCGAATTTTGAACTTGCGTGTACAAAAAACCCTCGAACCCTAGGTATAGATCCAACTACAAACCTTTTAATCCGGAATACAAAAAACCTCGAACCCCTAAAGAACAGATGCAACCGCAAACACCAGAAGCCCAAACTTTACAAAAAAAAACAAAGTATACATGCAACTACAAACACTAGAAGCCCGAACTTGCGTGCAGTCATGCACAAACCCTGGATCTTTGACAATAAAGTAAGCCGACCTGATACCTCAGAATCCTGGTCGACGACGTCCTCGTCGAACGCCGGGTAATTGTAGAGGCCCCAAACCGGAAGGTTCAGAACCCCTCATATGCATTCATTCACAATCCCAGAATAACCAGTTGTGAACAACATACGTAGTTGGCATACAGAATACATCATCCATTACACGAATAATAGAGTCTTACATAAATGGTCACATGACCAAGTTCTTGATAACTGTCACACATGACAGACATTCAAAATAAACACAGCGGAAGACGATAAGCATAGCGTAGTAGAACCCGAGTCACGCCTCATCCTACAGGCTGCTGACTGGGAGACGATCCTAACTCGCAGGGCCATCAGCGTAGAACTCCTCCTCGTAGAACTCCTCCTGGGGTGGCTCCTCATAGTCTGGTAAGTAGATACCAGGGGCGAAACCAAATGAGTACGTTTGAATGTACTCCACAAGACATCCTTTATGAGCTTACAATAAATGCATACATGCTTATTTGGTGGAGTGGGTAGGCCATACATATGGTTCAGCTACCCATGACATATAAAAGATTTATCATGGTTGATTCTTCAACTTTCTTCCTTAGTGAAAAATCCTTTAAAATAAGGTAGTTTTTCTCTCGTAGATATCGCATATCTTGGAGGTTTTATAAGACTTTTAGAAAAGAAAGTTTTCTTTTCAGAAACTTGTAGTAATAGTTTCCTCCTCATCAGTATCTCGCAGATACCAAGTCATTTCTCCATAGTACCTCGCAGGTACAAAGCCTTCCTTCAAAAACCTCTTTTTGAAAAGTTGACACAATACTAGCTACATGGCCATTCAACCGTCCATATCCGAGGACGCGGCTATCTCGAAATAGTTTTACTCTGCAGAGGTGTACACACTTCCACTAGATCCAGAATCCGCCATGAAACAACCATGGACTATTCCCAACCTATGGGAACATCAGATAACTGATCTTGACTATCCACTATGTACAAGCTAGAACATGACTATCTCTTCAATTGGGGTTACCCCTCCCCGGCAAGCCGTGTCACACACCGCCCAGACAGGAGACGCAACTGCTGCATCCGGAGGGAAAATTAATCCCACACTTTAGATGTCCCGTCTGCTCACTCCTAGCGACACTTCGGTTCGGAGGATCCAATCCTCTATAGCACTTTGAGATAGCTCACATACTAACCATAACAAGTTTTTAATCAAGCCCCTACCCATATTGGGGTAAAGTGGCAGTACGATAATTGTTGTCCAGCGAAGACTAGGTTATGTGTCTTTTGTAAACCTTTCTCAAAAATTTCCCTTCATGGCATTCTTCCGGTAGACAGGGTCTCACCCTTCATCCGGGGTTTTTCCTTCATAAGGTATTTGTTTACAAAAGCACATTTTATGTAGTTCATTTAAGAACCCAGGTTTTAATTTGGTGGATGGTATGTATATACCATTTAGTGGCTAAGGGCTTGGCAAAATACCAAGTGGACTATTATTATGATTCCTTCTTCTAATAATATTAATAATAGTAGTACTCACAACAAAAATAGTTTTGAGAGTATAGTTTTGTGAAAACTTCAGAAGTGAAAAGCATGCATGATAGATAATGATAAGTATTTATATAGCAAGCATTAGGATGGCTTGCCTTGGTACAAGTGATGGTCCTGGTCCTGAAAGTAACAGGAGTTGCAATACCCCTCTTCAGCAAACCCTTCTTCCTCGTTTTCTAACGTCGTAAAAAGAAATAAAGGCACACTTTCAGAGCCAACCAAGACAAACAATGCTACAAATGATACATACAGCAAGCAATTAAAAAGTAACACTCAAGACATTCAATTATCCCTTAAGAAAATTGACATGAAAAACACAGTGGGAAAAATCTTCTTTTTCCTAGTGTTTAGGTGTGGTCAAAACTTAATGATTTTAAGTCAAGAGCATCATGGACCAGTGGGGTAAAACACATGTTACTAGACAGTAGGGTGTCACATAAAACACAACTTGATGTCTAAAAACTTCCCCAATATCCTCTATGGCAAGTACAAATAATAATCTAAGATAAGCAAGTGGTGCAAAATGCTTATGACAATAAGTCAAGCTCCTTTTCCACCATGAAACAAAAATACCAGTGGGTGTTCCACTAGCATAATGATCATAAAGAGGTTATTAAGCCTCTGGTCACATTTCTAAAAATGCTCAAAGCAAACAAACTAGTCCCACAAACTCCTACTCATACTAGTAGAAACTTGGAAAAATACTAGACTAGTTTATACTTCACTTGTTAATTTTAGGCACAAGTGTGCAAACTAACAGAGGTAAAATACTCCTATAATCAGTACCAAAATGCTACTGGATCCCACAAAATAACATAAAAAGTTTAGCTATGAAACAAGAAAAAACTAGACTAAAATTGCCACACATGTGAGGGAATTAAATCTAGGCACCCAAATGATACTCAAGCAATTTCTAATACTTGAGGGAAAATTAACAGAGGTGAAAACACAAGGATAACCATGCCACAAGGACATTTCATCCTCTGTTTTCAACCACAAAGAATCATATTTTTCCATAGTGGAAAACAAAACAAAAGGCATGCATGTATAATCTAGTAGGAAATCTAGACCTTAAGCCATGCTATTTTAAATCTATTCTAAACTCAAACACCAAGTAGCCAGAGGTGTTGTAACTAAAATAACAGTACCAAAATGGTACTGGTTCCATGAAAATTAATCTAGCAAAAAGGCATAATACATATCTAAAAATCTACTCAAAAATCTAGGTAGAAAATAAGCTATGAGCAAGATCTATGCATGGAACATAATTCTAAAAATCCTACCACTCAAGCCATTTATTCTAACAAGTTCATACAACTTGTAAACATCAATACTACACTAGATAACAACATTACAAGCAAGAACACAATAGGTGCACATCACAAAATGATCATACAAAACAAGATCTAGGAATTAAAAAATTAGGCAGAAAAGTGCTAAAACTTGTTCTGTCTCCCTAATTTTTTTCTATGGCTCCAAAAATTAAATCCTTCTAGGATGTGATAGTAATTAACAATACAAAGCCTCTCCAATTGGTCCCACTCAAAAATAATGTCTCAAACTCCCCCTAAAATTCTTGGAATAGCTCACTGATGTTTTACCAAAATGGATGGCATTTCCAAATGGTAACTCTCCTGGATGCAAACTAAAATTCTCATGGTAGGTATTGATAAGGGCTTTCCAAAACAGTTGAGTTTGCTCAAAAATGTTTTGTATTTTTGAAGTTCTATTCATTTCCATTTTAATGGTACTGTCTGGCAAAATGGCTATAGAAAAATAAATAAAAGTCAAAACACTATTCTGCCAAAGGGAGGTGGTTGTGATTTTGTTTGACTACATGTACAAAAATTGGCAAGGCCAAATAAAATCGTTTGCTATTTTTCCTAGGCCAAAAACTAACAGGTATGAATCTGCCAAAAAAATTTGATTTAAATTAACCGGGGCTAGCCCAGATGGGCCCGATTCGCTGCGCGTGGCCCAGCTAGGACCTAGGCCAGCCCAGGCTGCGCGCGCGCGGGGGCGGGGGACGCGGGAACCGGCCGTTCAAGCGTGGCCGTTGATCTTGCGATCAACGGTCCGCGTTATGTCTTCTTCCTCTGGCCTACCGCGACTCTACCGGCGTCGAACACCCTACGGGCATACATGGGGCGGGCAGGGTGCTCACCAAGGGCAGCTGTGGAGCGGCGCGTGGTGGCGGTGGGGTCGTGGGAGGCCGGTGGCGAGGTGGTGGCGGCGTTCGTTTCCCCGACTGCGAGCTCCTCTCCGTGGCGGCACGGCGGACACGGCGGCGATGGCTCGGGTTCCCCTGCAATCAAATGCACCGCGGATGATGTCAGGGAGGTGGCAAGGGCTACGGTGAACTCGTGCGTGCAAGAATGCCGAGCTCTTACGCACGGGGTTGTTCGAATTCCTTCGGTGGATCGTGCGGTGGCCGGCGGCGAAAAATATGCCCGTGCTCCTCGCACACGGCGAGGCACGGGTTGATTTCTCGTTGGTGGAGGAGTGGATGGTGGCGGATGACTGTGGCGAAACGGCACGGCCGTTGGGGCTTTGTAGGCACGGGGCCCTCGTGGGTGCTCTCGGTGCACAAGTGTGCGTGCGCGTGTGGCAAGCTGAGGGATGGGGGGGCCGTTTTCTCGTTCCCTCTCGAGCCAGGGGCGGTGCCTAACATCACTAGTCACCACAGTGGGGCTAGGGTGGAGAGACATGGGAGTTTAGGCCATGCCATCTGCCCACCCCCTCCTACCCGAGCCTACTTTCCCTCCTCCTTCCTTCTTGTCTAAGGCACCTCTCGGGCATGTGATCACAAGGAAAATACAGAGGGATCCTAGGTGAGTAATTAGAACCAAATACCACACAAAAAGATCAAGTGTAGCTCAAGAAAATCATCTCCAAAGTTCTGTTCAAAAACAGTTTTCAGAAAATTCAGAAAAAGGCTTAGTGAAAATTTCACTAAGTGTTGAAAAAAAAACAGGGGTTTGAAGCAAAAGTTTGCTTCTGTTTGATTGGGCAATTGAACTTGGATTTTAGAAATTCAAGTTGCCAATTGTTATATGTACTTTCTAGTTTGAGAAAACAACAAGTTCACAAGAAAAAGAGTTGGTTAACCTTCTGAACACATCTGCCCAAAAGGCTATGTTTCTGTTTTCCAAATAGAAATGGTTTTTCAATATTTTTATACTAGGAAAACAATCATGGATTAGATTGTTTTCCAAGTGATAAATTTAAACCAGTGGCATATAGTTGTACTACATAACATGTTCAACCATAATACCACAATAAAACAACAAATCAAATATGTTTGATTCTTGAAAACAAGTGTGGAAAACAGCTAGTCATGTTGTTTTTCTGCTAAAAGTTTAAATAGGAAATAAATTCCCAAAGCTATTTAAATACCCACCAAAGTGTTTTCTTGGTCAAGGCATGACTAAATAATGCTATCATGAGTGAATCAAGCATTCCCCAAGCTTTGAGAAGAAATTTCTTAGGGTTTCCAGTTGAAAAACATCAGGCAGCCAATAATCAATCATCAGGAAAAATCCTCAAATGAGTGAAAAGAAACACACCACTTATATTGCATAGATACACATGACTACACAAACATGTTGTCCACTTAATTGTCTTACAAAAGTCTTAAGAGGCTTGCTAATTTAATATTAAACAAGGGCTTAAAAACAGGGGTGTTACAAATCTCCCCCCCTTAAAAGAATCTCGTCCCGAGATTAGCGGGTCTAGTCTTTAAGAAAATCAGGGAACTCCTTCCTGATATCATCCTCACGCTCCCAGGTAGCTTCTTCCTCAGAATGATTCGTCCACTGAATCTTAAGGAATTTTATAGCACGCCTCCTGGTAGCGCGCACAATCTCCTCGAGAACCCGCAGAGGTCTATCACGATAAGTCAAATCATCATTGATATCAATGGTCCTGAAATCTATGTCTTGATACGAGAGATCCTTCTCAGGTACTTGCAGACATTTCCGGAGCAATGACACATGGAAAACATTGTGAAACGCAGATAGCTCCTCAGGTAATTCTAACTGATAAGAAACTTCGCCACGACGTGCCAAGATCTTAAAAGGGCCAATATACCTGGGTGCCAGCTTTCCCTTGACATGGAAACGCTGCATCCCTTTGAGTGGCGTAACACGAAGGTACACGAAATCTCCAATGCTGAAAGAGACATCACGACGCTTCGTATCAGCATAACTCTTCTGACGAGATTGAGCTGTCTTTAAACGTTCCCGAATAAGCTGAACCTGCTCTTCTGCAGCTTTCAAAGTGTCCACACCAAAAACCTGACTGTCTCCAGTCTCAGTCCAATTTAGGGGTGTGCGGCATTTACGTCCATACAGTGCTTCAAAAGGGGCCATTTGCAAGCTAGACTGATAACTGTTGTTGTAAGAAAACTCTGCGAAAGGCAGACAGTCTTCCCATTTAACTCCATAGGACAACACACAAGCACGGAGCATGTCTTCCAGAATTTGGTTCACACGCTCTGTCTGTCCATCAGTCTGTGGGTGATAGGCTGTGCTAAAAGCTAATTTGGTTCCCAAACTCTCGTGCAACTTCTTCCAAAATCTGGATGTGAACTGTGTACCTCGATCAGACACAATCCTGCTCGGGACTCCGTGCAGGCTGACAATCCGAGAAATGTAAAGATCAGCTAGCTGATCTCCACGATAGGTGGTCCGGACAGGAATAAAGTGAGCAGCTTTCGTGAGCCTGTCCACGACAACCCATATAGAATCATTTCCTCGGCTGGACCTAGGAAGTCCTGTGATGAAGTCCATCCCTACTTCATCCCATTTCCAAACAGGTACTTGCAACGGCTGGAGCAAGCCAGCGGGACGCTGGTGCCCAGCTTTTACTTGCTGGCAGACATGGCACTTGGCTACAAATGAAGCAATATCTCGCTTCATTCCATGCCACCAGAATCTCTCCTTCAGGTCTTGATACATCTTTGTTCCTCCAGGATGGATAGAATACATGGTCTCATGGGCTTCGACCATGATGGTCTGCTTGAGATCAGACTCAGAGGGAACACAAATACGGCCTTCATACCATAATCCCCCATCAGCATCGATAGTAAACCCAACAACCTTCTCTTTCTCCATGCGGGCCTTAATACCATCAATACTTTTCTGGCCTTTCTGCGCCTCTTTGATTTGGTCAACCAGAGTTGGTTTAAGTTCTATGGCGTCCAACATACCATAGCTGACCACTTCAATGCCAAGTTGGTCAAGCTCTTTCCACAACTCGGGCTGCCTTACTAGAATCATAGCATTTAGAGAGGCCGGCTCTCGACTAAGAGCATCTGCAACTACATTTGCCTTCCCAGGGTGATAATGAATACTCAGATCATAATCTTTAATGAGCTCAATCCAGCGGCGCTGCCTCATGTTGAGCTCACGTTGAGTAAAGATATACTTTAAACTCTTATGATCCGTGTAAATTTCCACTCTTCTTCCCATAAGAAAGTGTCGCCATGTTTTGAGGGCATGCACGACAGCAGCAAGCTCTAAGTCATGAGTGGGGTAATTCAACTCGTGGGGTCTCAACTGGCGGGATATGAAAGATATCACTTTCCCTTCTTGCATAAGTACGCTTCCAAGACCAAGCTTAGAAGCGTCACAATATACGTCGAAATTCTTGGTGATATCCGGCATAATAAGGATTGGAGCGGTCACAAGTCGATGCTTTAACTCATTGAAACTCTCTTCACACTTGTCCGTCCATAGGAACTTGCTATCCTTCTTGAGCAACTGGGTGAGGGGTCTGGCTATACTCGAGAATCCCTGAACAAACTTGCGGTAATATCCTGCCAAACCCAGAAAGGATCTGACTTCAGTCTGGTTGGTCGGAGCAGCACGCTTCTCCACAGACTGAACTAGAGTAGGGTCAACAGATATCCCTCCCGCAGATACTACTTGTCCAAGAAACCCGACTTCCGTCAACCAGAATTGACATTTACTAAACTTAGCATACAATTGATGCTCACGAAGTGTTCCGAGCACAATTCTCAGATGTTCTTCGTGTTCTTCCTCACTCCGAGAATATATGAGAATGTCGTCAATAAACACCACGACAAACTTGTCTAGAAAATCCATGAATACCTTATTCATGAGATTCATGAAATAGGCAGGGGCATTGGTTAGACCAAAGGACATCACGGTGTATTCATACAGCCCGTAACGAGTGGTGAAAGCAGTCTTGGGAATATCAGTATCACGGACTTTCAATTGGTGATAACCAGTCCGAAGGTCGATCTTCGAGAAGATTACGGCCCCATTCAGCTGGTCAAACAGGTCTTCAATTTTGGGCAACGGGTATTTGTTCTTGATGGTAACATCATTCAACTTGCGGTAGTCCACACATAAACGAGTGGTACCGTCCCGTTTTTCCACAAAAATGATCGGAGATCCCCATGGCGATGCACTAGGGCGAATCAAACCTTTTCTCAACATATCATCCAGCTGGGCCTTCAACTCATCTAATTCCTTTGGGTTCATCCGATAAGGCTTCTGTGCTATGGGTCCAGTTCCGGGCACTAACTCGATCACAAACTCGATATCCCGATCAGGGGGCATACCGGGTAACTCTTCAGGAAAAACATCCGGGTATTCGCAAACGACCGGGACTTCCTCAAGGTTAGGGTGGGCTATACCAGTGTGGCAGTGAACTTGTGACGAGGGTTTAGTTGCAGTGTACGCAACCTTTTCCCCATCCTCAGAGATCATATCAATAGATTTCTTAGTGCAGTCAATAACCCCCTTATACTTGGCCATCCAGTTCATACCGAGTACCACTTCTATCCCCTTGGATCCCAGCACTATAAGATCAGCATGAAAAGTTTTCCCTTGTATTTCTACTGGCACTTCATTGCAAATTAAGTTGGCTTTAGTACTATCCCCAGGTATTTGTACTAACATAGGGTTGTGCATACGGGAATGCTTCATACCACTTTTCTCAGCAAACGGTTTTGTGACAAAAGAATGTGATGCACCAGAATCAAACAGCACTGCGGCTGGCACCGAGTTGACAGGAAACGTACCCATCACCATGTCTGGTGCCTCCTGAGCTTCTGCAGCAGTGACGTGGTTCAGGTGTCCCTTCATCCTATTCTGCCGTCCAGTGGAAGGACCATGGTTCATCTTGGTTGCAGTAGGCTGGGCTGTGGCAGTAGCTTTGGTAGGGCACTCACGAGCAAAGTGACCTTCCTTTCCGCAGGCAAAACAACCTCCAGAAGGCCTTGGGCTTGGGTTAGGTTTGGGAACATTGTTGGAGTTGTTCCCATTTCCACTGTTGTTGCCTCCATAGCGGTTTCCATGATTATTCCCAGAATGATTACCATGGTTACCACCATAGCTATTTCCTCCGTACTTTGGTGCATAGTTGGGGTTGTAGTTGTTGGGCCTTGGTGCATAGTTGTGGTTGGGGCGGGGTGCATAAGCAGGCGCCTTGTGGGATGGTGGCCTCGCATACGGAGTGTTGCGAGTCCGTTGAGCACTAGGTCCTCCATGCACGGTCATCTTCCTCTTGCGGTTATCATCAGCAGATTTCCGCTTGTGCTCCAGTACCATAGCGGCATTTGCAAGGGTCTCCAAGTCCTGGAATGGAACCACCACTAGAGCGCACTGGAGCTCATCATCCAGCCCATTTAAGAACCTCTCCCTCTTCTTAGCATCAGTATTGATATCATCCTGTGCATGCCTGGACAGAGTAGTGAAATTCTCCCAGTATTCAGACACAGGCATACTTCCCTGCCTCAGCTTCAGAAATTTCTCACGCATAAGTGTCATCATTCCTTGGGGAATGTGATATTTGCGGAATCTCGCAGAGAAATCCTCCCAGTTGAACACGTGACCAGCAGCAACAGTCTCACGTGTAGTCTCCCACCAAGTCCTGGCAGGACCAGCAAGAAAATGGGAGGCAAACAGGACCTTATCATTCTCCTCAACTGAAGCAACCTCCAGCTTGTTTGCAATGGTGCGGAGCCAGTCGTCAGCATCGAGAGGCTCCACAATCCTAGTGAAGACTGGGGGGTTGGTGTGCTGAAAGTCTCTCAGCCTCGAGCGAGCACCATTGCCATTGCCATTGCCATTGCCATTATTGTTGGCGGCAGCAGCTAGTTGTTGCAGAGCGGTAATGGTAGCTGCACTCTCATCTCGGCTGGCCTGGCGATCTTCCATCAGCAGGGCCAACAGCGCCTCCACTGTGGGTGGTGGTGGCGGTGGGGGTTCGCGACGAGGTGCCATTCTGAAGTGAAAACATGTGTAAGTTTTAGAAGTATATTCTTGTTTTTGAAAACCCAGTACCTTTAACATAAGAAAAAGGAATACGAGTGATATGTTTCAAAAACAAGAGCGGGGCAGTCGCAAACATGGATGAAAAGAACGCAAAATAGTGACAATCATCAAGGAAACAAGCAGAACATTCCATTCATCACACAACTTAAACAGAGTCTTTGACATTACACACACACATTACAAGCCATATCTTACAAGGAAGGCTTCTTCGAGCTACAAGGGGTGCGATTGGTGGGGTCATCGCAAGGCTACTACTAGCAAAACGATCTAGCATACTTATCTAGCATCTAGACCAGCATCAAGTGCTAAGGGTGAGGAGGCTGTGACTACACAGAGTCGTCACTGTCCCCAACCTCGAAGATACGCTCCTCAGGGTCCTCCTCCTCCTCCTCGCCAAGCAGGTCATCATCATCCTGCTCGCTAGCCTCACTCATATCCATCCCCTCCAAGTCAGACGGAACATCCTCTACTGGCAGGAGCTCCTCAATCTCCCTGCTGAGCTCTGCGCCCTCCTCCTCAAGCTCCTCTATGGCAGAGTCTCTCGCGGCTATGTCGTCACGAGCTATGTGAAGCCTAGTGTGCAGAACTGAGTTAGCCCCCTCCAGAGCCGTCACCCTGCTGGTGAGACGAGCACGGCTCAGTCGGGTGGCCCGCAGCTGTCTCTCCAAGGCACGGCTCCTCGCGGTGGCGGCCTCCAACTCCTCCCTCAACTGAGACAACTGCTGTGCTAGTGCTCCACTCTCCTCCTGGCTGTCCTGAAGCTCAGCCCTCAGCTCGTCAGTCTCGGCTATCAGTGTGTGGTGCACCAATGTGACAAGGTGGTGAGCGAGTCGCTGATCGTCCAACCTGTGCTGAGTGCGGTACAACAGAATCTCCATCTCGTCCAAGTGAGGACCAACAGTGGTAGTGTCTGGCTTGACAGGAAGTGGTATGCCCTCCTCATCGCGCCTCCCAATCAACTCGAACCGGGAACCGATGAACATGTACTCCCCAATGTGTGCCAGTCGTGCCACTGACTCCTGAATCACCCGCACGGCTGCCTCGGTCCAAGAACGATCAACAGCACGAAAGACGTAGGCCTCTACTGTCGGGCTAGCCAGAGGTGCACGGATAGTGACCTCCGCGTACCAGTCTCCCTCCAGAGGTGCACCGTCAACTAGACCTCCTCGCAGCTCCGGAAGTGGGCGTCCCAACACAGTAGCCATAGCTACTAGCCTCTCCTCGAAAAGGAAAGTCTCGCCACGTGGACGTCCCAACTGGAAAGCCTCGGTGATGACCACGTCCATCTACACAAAATTTTAAGTATAGTTTAAGTGAGATCATAGTGTGCAAAGTTTTAAGTTTATGCAAAGAACAATCTTAATGCAAGTAGAGTTTGACACAGAGAGGTGGTGGGATATAGGGAATATTTTTATACATAGTCATATATCCAATCTTTTTGTATTTATAACTTATATTTTTGGAGTATACACTAACGTCCATGCTAACTAAGGTCTCCTAGAGTCAGGATGGCTCTGATACCAACTTTGTAGAGGCCCCAAACCGGAAGGTTCAGAACCCCTCATATGCATTGATTCACAATCCCAGAATAACCAGTTGTGAACAACATACGTAGTTTGCATACAGAATACATCATCCATTACACGAATAATAGAGTCTTACATAAATGGTCACATGACCAAGTTCTTGATAACTGTCACACAGGACAGACATTCAAAATAAACACAGCGGAAGACGATAAGCATAGCGTAGTAGAACCCGAGTCACGCCTCATCCTACAGGCTGCTGACTGGGAGACGATCCTAACTCGCAGGGCCATCAGCGTAGAACTCCTCCTCGTAGAACTCCTCCTGGGGTGGCTCCTCATAGTCTGGTAAGTAGATACCAGGGGCGAAACCAAATGAGTACGTTTGAATGTACTCCACAAGACATCCTTTATGAGCTTACAATAAATGCATACATGCTTATTTGGTGGAGTGGGTAGGCCATACATATGGTTCAGCTACCCATGACATATAAAAGATTTATCATGGTTGATTCTTCAACTTTCTTCCTTAGTGAAAAATCCTTTAAAATAAGGTAGTTTTTCTCTCGTAGATATCGCATATCTTGGAGGTTTTATAAGACTTTTAGAAAAGAAAGTTTTCTTTTCAGAAACTTGTAGTAATAGTTTCCTCCTCATCAGTATCTCGCAGATACCAAGTCATTTCTCCGTAGTACCTCGCAGGTACAAAGCCTTCCTTCAAAAACCTCTTTTTGAAAAGTTGACACAATACTAGCTACATGGCCATTCAACCGTCCATATCCGAGGACGCGGCTATCTCGAAATAGTTTTACTCTGCAGAGGTGTACACACTTCCACTAGATCCAGAATCCGCCATGAAACAACCATGGACTATTCCCAACCTATGGGAACATCAGATAACTGATCTTGACTATCCACTATGTACAAGCTAGAACATGACTATCTCTTCAATTGGGGTTACCCCTCCCCGGCAAGCCGTGTCACACACCGCCCAGACAGGAGACGCAACTGCTGCATCCGGAGGGAAAATTAATCCCACACTTTAGATGTCCCGTCTGCTCACTCCTAGCGACACTTCGGTTCGGAGGATCCAATCCTCTATAGCACTTTGAGATAGCTCACATACTAACCATAACAAGTTTTTAATCAAGCCCCTACCCATATTGGGGTAAAGTGGCAGTACGATAATTGTTGTCCAGCGAAGACTAGGTCGAAGCAGAAAGGCAAGGGATGGCCACACGACAACGCGAGCTGGATGCATTGGAAACCCGGCTCCGAGAGGAAACGACTAGAATACATCAAAGGCACCAAACCAGATTACCGGCATTGGGAGGAGTCATAAACCCGGCTGCGCTATTTATCACGCCTCAGGATCAGCCGATCCCAGCGGCAAACCAAGGAACCGCCCCTCAGCCAACAACCGGAGGAGTACAACCGGTAGACACGCAGGCCTGGTTACCCGTACCACAGACTGGAGTTACTACCGGCAATACTGCACCACCACCACCACCACCATCACGTTTTCACACACTAGCGGGTCATTACAACAACCCCATGGATAACGTGTACGCAGCAACACTCGCGTTAAACCAAATCCCCGTGAGAGAGTCACCCCATGCAGAGGAGACCCGGCGGGCGATAGATCTATTGCGCACCGCGGTGGCACAACAAGTTAATTACCCGGATCACAGAAGTGGAATGCATGGGACGCCATATATCAGTCAGCAACGAGGCAACACCGGCAATATCCAGACAAGTTCAGCGCGGCGGAGGGAAGAGCAGCAGCAAATGCCGCCTCCTCCCCGCGTTCAGGCAGTACCAGCAGCATCAGCAGCACAAGCTATCATGGACAATTCCAGAGCCAGGAGAGCCGCAGCCGGGTCTGCAGTGCATGGGCCACCAGCAGTCCCGCGTCCGGCCGCACCCCCTGCAGGATCACACGTTTCTCGAGTAAGGCCGGTCCCGACTAATCTTGCCGGGCCTAAGTGCCTGTCGGACAACATCAGGGCCGAGCCTTACCCGGATAAATTCAAGGAACCGGGTAAAGTAGTGAATTACGAGCCGACTATGGATCCGGAAACATGGTTGGGCAGTTATGAGATGGCGATGTCGATTCGCAACGCAACGGAAAATCTTCAAGCCAAGTTTATGTACTTAATGATGTCAGAAGGAGCAGCAAAATTATGGTTCAATACTCTACCAGAGGGATCTATTAAGTCATGGGAGGAGCTGAAAACTGCGTTTATCAAGCACTTTCATGGGACGTGCAGAAAGTTATTCACTATTGATGACCTAGAACGATGCGACCAGAAGAAGGGAGAGTCGGCGCGCAGTTGGGTGCGCCGGGTTATGGAAATACTTCATTCATCCACAGATATTCAGCCCAAGGATGCGTTACAAGCTATGGCAAAAACGTGCAAGTACACACCTTTAGTGCAAAAGTTAACCCGCATGAAATCTAGTCGGAATGCTTCAGAGGTTACGATGGGGGAACTGATGGATGCATGCAACAAACACGCCGCAACGGACACTACAGAAGAGGAAGCTGATGACAAAAAAGCAAAAGCGAACACAAGTAATAATGGAAGAGCCGGCAATGGATCCGCGCCGGGTAATAACGGAAACAGCCAGAACAAGCGCCCGTTTGAGGGAGGCTCCGAGTTTGTCGCCAGCACAGAAGCCGGGTCTTCGAGACCCAGGGCAGAAGGAAATTTCAATACTGGAAATCACAATGGAGGAAACTATCAAGGGCCGCCAAGGCCGAGTAACAATTGGGACATCTTCAGAATGGCGTGCCCGAAACACAGCAGGAACGGTAGGCCGGCTAACCACTCCTTGGAGCAGTGCGCCGACCTACAGAGATGGAAGAACGAGGAAGTGAACAGAGCCATGCGAGGTGCATGTCGGGGAGGAGGACCGGGTCCAGGTGGAAACCCGGGCAACGACCCACCCCCAGCCGGTAACCCGGCAGCAGGAAATCAGGGTAACAACCAAGGGGGAGCCGGAGGTTTCCAGGCTAACCCCAAGCAGTTGGGTCAATATCACGTGCATACTACAGGAAATTCTAACAAAGACAAAAAGATACTGAAGCAAGCGGTAAACTCGGTTTCTTCGGCTGTTCCGAGATACCTGAGGTGGTCAGAGCAGGATGTAACATGGAGCAGAAGAGATCACCCGGAAAGAATAGAACCGGGAGTCTTAGCATTAGTAGTTGCACCACAGGTCAATGTGTATGAGATGAAAAAGGTCCTGATGGATGGTGGAAGTAGCATCAACATCCTGTATTGGGAGACCTTTCTACGCATGGGTCTCAAGGAGTCTCAACTACAGAAAACTTCAACAATTTTTCATGGGATAGTGCCCGGTCACTCAGCGTGCCCCGAGGGGAAAATCGCATTGGAAGTAGCTTTCGGAGAATCAAAGGATAATTATCGAGTTGAGTGGCTCACTTTCGAGGTGGTCAAGTTGCGCAGTCCTTATCACGCGCTGTTCGGAAGGCCGGCTTATGCTAAATTCATGGCTAGGCCATGTTATGTGTATCTACAGCTAAAAATCCCGGGTCCTAAGCAGACCATCACCATACATGGAAGCCGGGTTATAGCGGCTGAGTGCGATGAAGGAGACGCAGCAATGGCTGAGCAAGCTTGTAGAAAAGAGGAACTCAAGCATTACCGGTCTCAAGCAGACCCGGATGACAGAACAACATTGAAAAGACCGAGTACTGAAGATGAAAGGGCAAAGTTCAAGGCATCACAAGACACCAAGATGGTGGCTTTCATCGAGCATGATCCCTCCAAACAATCTGCCATAGGAGAAGAAATCACACGACCGTTTACAACAACCCGCGTCACGGGAACGCCTCACCCGGATTGGCTAGCGAACCCGGCACTCATAATAAAAAAGACCAACAAGTGGAGAATGTGTATCGACTACGTTGGTTCCGGACAGATCCCCAAGAAGAACTAAACAATGTAACGGGCAGCAGGTTTCAGACGCACTCTTTTCCTATCCAGGGTACCTAAGGGGACTGGAGGGTTTTTAATGAGGCGGCCTGCTGACCCAAACTTTCTCGTATCAATAAAGAGATGGTTAAGCAATATATCTTCTTCACATGCGTTATCAAGCCTTATTTTGTTATGGTCTTTACTTCGGTTACAAGTAAGTATTATTTATCGTTATCAGTACATCAGTTTCCTTAAGTATGTTGCATATATCTAGGTCTTGGGGGCTGATTGCTTGAACAGCACAGTTACAAACTCAAAGACCCGGCCTTGATGCCTATGAGTTATAAGGGCCGATTACTCGCAAACGAGTACGGCTGCAATCTTATAACCGGACAAAGGAGCCAAATTTTCTTGACTTTTCTTACTTAAGCTCGATGTGACTCGCACTAAAGTGGCATGATTTGCTCGCTTACGATTACAATCAGCCATGAAGCCCAATAGGGACTTGCCTGACCCTGTTTTCGTACAGATGTAACAACATGATATCCACGCGAAAGCCGGCTTATAGTACAAGATAGTCAAAAGGGTCATCTAAACCACAAGTTATGCAGAGTACAGGGCTAATAGCCGGAAACTCAATGTTTATTAAGCATAACTTCATACCCATGTGAAACGGCTCTAGGTTTTGGGCTTAGTAGAAAACAATTTGTACTCCTGAAAAGACCACACATCCCAGACTCGGATTTCGAGTCTTGGGGACTGGGGATTTCGAAACAGAAACAAGTTGCTTCGTTACTAAGCTCGAAAAACCCTAACATCCGAGTCTTGGGGACTTGGGGACTTAGAGAAAAGTCCACTTGTCAAAAAACCACGATACTCGGAAACCGAGTCTCACAAAAGGGAGCCATAAAGAAAATCGGATATCAAGAATAAGTTCAAAAACAGACAAGTATCAAATCCATCCAAAGGCCAGGAGAGGCACGAGGTATATCAAGGAAATAAAGCGCATTACAAATCTCGTTAGTAGTATCAAAGGTGCACATGCGCACCGTCAAAAGAATATCCGTTTCCAACAAAAGCATCGAAAGACCAAGGTATCATAATGGCATCTGTTTACTCGGCTTCAGGAGTCGGGTCCACATCTTTGCCCTTGCCCTCCAGGTCTCGGTCCTGGGCTTGCTCTTCAGCTTTCCCAGCATCGTCCCTCGGATTCTTCGCATCAGGACGGACAGGCGGGCGGACAGCCGGCGTAGAGGTGGTTGGCCCTGATCGTAACTCGGCTTCCCTCTTCGCGGTTTCTTCCCTTTTCCTGGCCGAATCAGCATTCCACTTCTCCAAAATATCGAAGGGCAGGGGTGCTTCTTCTTGCACGATCTTGTTCTCAGCATCGTACGCACTCATAAACGTGCGCAGGTCCATACTATCGGCCAAAGTGGTTGCCGAGTGACGCACTGCGGATTGTACGGCCTTGAAATCCTTGGGCCCAAACTTGGAGCCATCCGCTTTGAATTCTGGAAACCCGGATATCACCTTTGCCGGCTCGAGCTTAGGAAAGTAAGCCTTAGCTAGCATAAAGGCCCGGGTCATACCAACCTGGCATGCCGAGCGTTTCCAGAGCTCGATCCACGCAGGCACGGTGGAGCACGCTTGGATAAGATTTTCTTCACCCGGATATGCCTCAGTTGGCCATTGCACGGCGTCCAATATCCACTTGGTGCCGGCGAAGAAGGTCCGGAGCACAGTCTTTAAAGTTTTAGCTTTTTTAACATCATCTTCTTATGGGGCCGCAAGGTTAGCACCTGTAGTCGAAACAAGAAAGGCCACATCAGTAATTCCGAGTGTCATGAATCAAGTAACAAAGCAGAGGCATGAAATCAATCAGCAGCAAGAAACTTACTAAGCAAGATGCGATAAGAATCGGTAATTTGGTCCGATAACTTTTTCAGTGCGGTTTGAGCAGTGGTGCACCTTTTCTTGTATTTGGAAACATCTTTTTTCGAGGTTTCCACTTCAGCCTCAAGGGCCTCTCTCCGCTTTACCTCGGCAAGCAGAAGCTGTTCGGGTTTGAGCAAAATTTCATCAGACCGGGTGGCCTGTGCCTGTAGGAAACCAAAGTATGAGAATTCGTCGGGTATCATGGCAAGCCGAGTATCGCACAGAGTACCGAGCACAACTTCAACAAGTTATACTCAGAACTTGGGGACTGGATGGATACGAAGAGATACCAGGTAACATTACCTGGTGCTCCGCTGCCATACGCTCTAGCACATCGTTCTCCGAGGCCTTCATAGCAAGGAGAGTGCTCATCATCTGATCGAAAGTATTGTTGCCCGATTTGGAAGACCCGGGATCTTGGAGACTCGGAGCAGGAGCTCTCGTCTTGGTGGGAGAAGGTATCCGGGTCGTCCGAGTATCGGAGTCTGTTGCTCCTCCTCCCGTGCCCAAGGCTGCAGCTTCATCCTCCTCGTGTGCTTGCGAGGCCATTGGATACTCGGCTTCTTGATCGGCCGGGTTTTTTGGTGGCACTTGTTATTCTCCACCAGCTGCGGTGGTCATATCATCAATCGGGTTCTCCTTACCCGGGTCATCAGTTTCCATATTTTCTTGGTCGCTAATAGTGACCGCGGCTCTATGGATAGTATAAGTAAGCAGTTAGCGCACAACTGGGAAAAAGTGACGGAAAGGTGATAAAGCATCAGGAAAGGAACTTTACCCGGGATTCACCATGTAGTCCGAGGGGAACTCGCTGCTGGACCCGGACGAAACTGAAAAACATTAAGAAAGACACGGAATTATCCCGTAAGGGGATGGTTCGGAAAGACTTTGATATTCAAAGAAGGGATTAGGTGAGTACCGGCGCGTCGAGCTGGAGACGACGAAATACCCGGATTAAGAGCGCCATCACCCGGAAAATTCCGAGTCATTCTGCGCTTGGTCATGGGCGATTCCTTCAGGTACGGCCAGCGGGATAACTCCAGGTTTAGCTCGCACATGTTTCCTCAACCATACCGTCATGGGTGAGGAAACGGTATGGAACCTTGAAGACGACCCCTCGGGGTTTTCTCTTTGTTCCGACCTTGATCGTCGGCCCAGCTTCATCTTCATCGCTCGCGGATTCTACATTGCCTTTAGTTTCTTCTTCTTCGTCCTTGTCCTCTTGTTCTGAAAGTTATCAAGGTTTACAGTCGGAAAATGAAGAAAGAGCAACAACGAGCTCAAAGAAACTAGGTGAAACTCGGAATGTACCTTCATCCGAGTTAACGGCGTCTTCTTTCTCCTCTAGGCTTTCAGAGTTAGGGGGAGTTTCAATCTTCCAAAAAACATCATCGGCCTAAGATGAAGATATAAGAATGAGGGTTGACAGCTGTATCAAGTGGAAAGTGTGAAGGTAAAAATATGGAAGCCGGATCTTTACCTCAGGGCCGGGTTCTCGCGCGTAAAGGGCTCTAGCCCGGCTATATTCCGGATTACCTCCAACTTCTCTGTCAAGAAGCCCTTGATAGTCTTGTTGGTGTCACCAGCTGCAAAGCTGTGGGTGGAGTATCGGAGCGCGTCCGTGGTGTGCCTCGAGTACTCGCACATTAACTTTTGCGGATGGAATTGGGTTGGATCCGGAAATCAACCCAAGTTTTCACCATGTTAAGCCCAATGAGACCTTGGGCCGAAAGAATAGCAATTTTATCCAACAAAGGTTGGATTGCTTCCCTGTCCGAGTCAGGGGCAAAGGCGTTGAAGGTCTCGGAGATATCGAGGAGGCCCTCCGAGTAACCCGGCAGCTTCTTTTCGCCGGGTGGGGAGGTGTCTCGGCAGTAAAAGTATGAGAGTTGCCAGTGTTTGACGTGGGAATTGAGTGTGAGAGGTGGCATGGGAGAATTTTTGCGACGTTGGATGGAGACCCCGCCACAAGCAAGAAGTGCTCCGTCACCGCTTTCGCGGCACGGCTTGCACTGGAAAAGTTCAATAAAGAGAGCCAAACTTGGCGGAGTGCACAAGTATGACCCGGACAGAACAATGAAATGGGTTATATTAAACATAGAGTTAGGCCCTATGTCGAATACCCGGAGGCCATAATGGCTCAGAACTTCTCTAAAGAAAGGGTGACCCGGAGGACGGAATCCCCGAGTCACGTGCTCTACAAAGCAGATTACCTCATTGTCGGCGGGAGTGGGCCGGGTCTCGTCACCCGGCACCCTCCAGTGGATATCCTTCTGAGGGGGGAGAACCCCCAACTCGGCCAGCTCTTCTAGCTTGGCCTTTGTCACCATGGATCGCGCCCAGTTGGCGGATATGGACTGGGTGGTCTTGGCCTTGGTTGGCTGCTTCCCTTGTTTCTTGGGAGCCATGGGATCAACCTGTGAAGAACAAGACAAAGAGGTACAGGAAATGAGATTCGGGAATCATGAATTACCCGAGTATGTGCGAGCAGTATCGATGACATGAAAAATAAGAAGTATCCGGGTATTGCTGGACGGTGCAAAAGATTACAAGTTATCCGGGTATCAAGTATCAGCATAGAAACTATTGGGTACTTACGTATTGAAAAGTGTTTGAGGAAGACGGGTGATTTCCCATGTATCTACTATAAGCAAAAGAGCCGGAAGAAGAGGATTTTCCGGGTGTCAATGACAGGCGCGGAAAATTTTGGCGAAATGGATCTAGATTGAAAAAGTTGCGGACGATTCTACGGAGAAATTGATGATTAGTGATGATAGGAGAGTGGTATGTGACCATCAATCAAGCTATTGGAGGAATTAGCAAGCGTCTAAGCGACCTAATCCGGCGCGACAAGAAAAGTGGCCGCGGGTTGACCTAGATTGAATCTAGAGTAAATCGAAAAATTGCGGGGTTGAATTAATGGATACAAGGAACTTATTGGAGGAGATTGGAGCAGCACGCGGCGACGGCAAATGGCGCAGTCTTGGTGCCCCCTTGCGATTCCCGGCGGGCAGGTTGAGGGCGCGGCGGCGGATCTTGGCGGCGGCGCGGGGCGAATCGTGCGGAGCGTAGCCGGCGGCGGATTGGCTCCGGCGACGCGCGTGAGGTCTCCGTGACGGTGCTCTGCGAGCTCGAGCGCGGAAGTGAAGAGAAGAGGGAAAAGGGGGAAATGAGCCGTTGGGGTTAGGTTAACCCCTAAGTACCTATTTATAAGGGTGCGGGCTGATAAACCTAGTCCAATGGGCAAGAACCGGAAATTTTGGGATAACGGCTATCTATCCGGATTTTGTGAGATACGCTTTAAGTGTTGGACGAGATATCTGGACAGAGATAAGAAGTAGATCTTCTCCGCAACATCAGGGTCAATTATCGAGTAAAGTGAGCCGGGTCTTTGACATTTTTATCAGGGCGTTGATCCGGAAAAAGTAAAAGAAGGACCTAGAGAAAGCCGGGTTACTATATGGCCACCTTGGAGTTAGGACTAGCTGTTTATCAAAGCACCTTAACCCGGCCTCTATGGACTTGTACGTCTGGTAATTTTTACAGGGAATAGCAAGCGCTTCAAGGAGGTTCCCGTGAAGCCCAGGCTATTCTGGGGACTACTGATGGAGGGATGATAACCCGGTAGACCAACGCCAAGGTGTAACTCGGCCCAAAGGACGCTGCGCAAGACCCGGCTAAGGATAAAGGAACTTCTAGAAGGCCCAATTTTGTAGACCTGGTAACCCGGATTGTGGGTTACGGTAAGGAGGGTTAGGGTTTTGTAAGCGGTGTCCGGGTAGGATTCAGGGTGCGCCTTGGAGGGCAAGCCAGGGGGTCCGGATGCTTTATAAGCCGGTCCCTAGGTCTAGTTGAGAGAGACCCAAGAGTTCGAGCAATATCGCTAGGTATCTAGTATCCAGTGTAACCCGAGAGTTGAGATTAATATATCGAGATCGGAGACTCGGCGACTTGCTTGCCGGCTACCAGATCGTACATCATCATGTTTTCCTCTGAGCTAAACCCTCTCCCAAACACCAGTGTCGTCTTGCCCCAAGATAAGTTACCCCCGGTAACGTCTGCCGTGATTATCCCACGACATGGGTCATACCATTGTCTTGGGACTTCCTAGTGTCCACCCTAACACATCCAAGCAAGGAGTTGCACATTTCTACCCTCTTCGGGGCTCTGGTCAACGATGTTGGCAATAAGCTTGGCTCTGCTCCAGCGGGGCTATGGTTTCGCCATAGAGGGGCTCCGGAGCGTCGGAACAACACCAAAAGGCAGGGGAGGCCATACCATGTGGGAACAAGTGTGTTAAGGGTTGTGGATGCCAAAGATTCCTTCACTCTTTCTGTTTGGGGCTTCACGGGCATCGACTTCTCTCTCTCTCTCGAATTTACATGCACTACTGGCCTGAGACTCCAGGAACAGAGAAACTGATGAGGACATCCATACTTCTTCTACACCTTCTCCTATTGAAGATGTTGCTGTTCAAGACAAACTTAATGAAGTGAGGATTGTACCTATGACATGATCCAGAACTAAGCTACTAGAACAGCAGGTGAACTCACTCCTATTAGATTATGATGTTTGTTATTCTGAGAATTTTATACTGCCTAAATCCATGCATTTATGTATGATCAGGGTTATTGATAAAACAACTATTATGTGAGGATAGGAGAATGAGTCATGGAGGAACATATGGAGCATGATGATCATGGAGGAACAAGGATGAAGAAGAAAGCAGAAGTTCAAAAAGAGGGAATTGGGAGCATCAAGGACATGTCCTAGGTAGTCGCATACTAGTGGAATAAGGACATGTGAGTCCATTGGCCGCACTCCCCTCTGGTTGGTCGGTTTGTATCAATTGGGTTCAGTCCAAACTCAAGTATTAGAGTCCTAGTCGGTTTGGGAAGGTGGTGCTTGTGCATTGCATTGTTGCTGCACCCATACCTCATAAATACCCCATAGCAACGAGTTAGAACCTCAGACTACGATAAAACATAAAACCTAGATTTCTAGATTGAACTTTCTTGTGTAAGCATTCATCTTGAAGTGATTCATACCTTTGCAAAGCTGAGTGTATTCTGCTATTCCATTAGGAATAGGGAGAAACATGACCACTTGTAGTCATTGGCTACTCGTGCAAGAGTGTGGAGTTTCGAATATCCAAGGGGTTACGAGTTTTTTCAATTGGTGACAGGGAATAACCAGAGAGTTCGTGGGAAGACACTAGTTATAATCCTCAAGTTACCAGAAGCTCATTGAGAAGATCGTACATCCCCTTATAATCTTGGTATCAGATTACTGGGTTTACTCAGAGCTTTTTTCGTCCATTTAGATCTGAGTGTTGTCATACCTATACATAAAAATCCCCACAAAAAATAGGTTTAGATCTTTGCCATAACTTTAGATAGTCCCAATCTACAATTTCTAGTTGTTGTTTTGTGTTTGATCTTGCGTTTGTTCTGACCTTTTGAGTCTTTTAGGTTTGGTCTAGGGTTAGGGTTCTTAGTGTTCTTCGTTTGTTATTTCAAGTGTCCACCGAAAAACACAAAAAATATATCTCAATTCGAGTTCCTGTTGGTGCTAATCTGAGTCCTAGTAGAGATCCCTACTGCGGCACAAAATTCACTCGTTTCCTGCCGTGGAGTTCCCTAGTTCTAGTTGTTTATGGAGTTCCTACCGCCGGAACAATAAATAGCATAAACCCTGCCGTGGTTCTCCTACACGCTCTCGGATCCGACTCCTACTATGGCACACTTTTGCCCAAAACGCTGCCACGCCCTACTCTCTCTCGGGTTGGTACTGCTGTCGGCCACAAAAACGAGCCGTTTTGGTGCCGCGCTTCACAACTTCGCGCATACGCACACGCTACCGCGGCACAAAAACCTCTCTGTTTCGCTGCCGCGAC
This sequence comes from Alopecurus myosuroides, assembly GCA_028641055.1. Classification (NCBI taxonomy): domain Eukaryota; kingdom Viridiplantae; phylum Streptophyta; class Magnoliopsida; order Poales; family Poaceae; genus Alopecurus; species Alopecurus myosuroides. The sequence goes on from CM054059.1 coordinate 342,213,227, forward strand.
GGCACGAAAAACATCAGTTTTCTGCCGTGAGATCACTTGGGCATCTTAGTGAGTTTTCTTTTGTTTTCTTTTTGGTTTCCTTTAGAATTTTTTTAGGAATTCAAGACTGAATTTTGTGAACAATAGATACATCCTTTTTACAACAAATAAATAGGTACATTTCCCACAAAGACTGGCTATTTTCTGCTCATTCTGATATCATTTGTGTCACATTTCTATCACATTGTTATTGTTGCTCCTAGTTGGTATTTGGCCATTGAAAAGGTATAAAAAATATAGAAAAACATAAAATAGAACAAGAGAAACATAAAAAACAAAAGAGGTCGAGAGTTACATAGTTGTTATTATTATTGGAGCTGATTGATCATTACTATATCTTTGACACTATACATTGAGCAATCTTGTGCCTATTTATCTTGGACTTGGCTAGAGTCTTTCGACTGCACATTGCAAAATCTCAATCCATATATTTGCTTTGCCACATTTGTCTCCATTTGGTGTGTGTTTCCTAGGTGAAATTTTTTTATCATCACAAACATCAAATAAGACTTGTTATTTTGGTGATTGTTAGGTATTCATACCAAGCCCACTAAATAACCTGTTTTGCCTTTGTGAGAGCTAAAATCCCTGGGTATTGTATTATTGACACCAAGTCACACTAGTTTCTATTACTTGTTGTTAAGTTATTCTATTCACTTTGGAACGGTAAGAATCAATTTCTTTGCTGGTTTTTTAGGGAGTTATTCTATTCACTTTGGAATGGTAAGAATCAATTTTTATTTCACTAACCTATTAATCATAACTACTTCTAGTGTTGTTTCTAAGAAGGCAAAGAAGGGACATGATGATGAGGTGGTGAAGCGGACAGATTTGGAGGAGATGAGAGAACAATTGACTACAAGCAGTGAAACTAAAAATTCAGAATTACACTGTTTGATTGACAAGACTGGTGTTGATCTTAATTCCACTATTCAGAATTTGGGTTTGCAAGTTGATGTTGTTGCCAATATAGTTGCTCCCTCACAAGGACAAGTTACTACTATGGAAGCTTCTCTTACCACTTTGACTCAACAAATTGCTGCTTTGTCTACTTTGGTGAATCAAAGACTAGCTGTTCATGAGGACAATGCTAGTGTCCATGGAGAATTTGACAATGAAGAGGGAAATTTTGGGCCTCAAGGCCGAGGAGGAGGTAGAGACAATGCAGGTGGCCGTGACTTTGGTGTAGCAAGGAGGGTTCCAGTTCAAGATCAAAACTGAGAGGATTATGGTCTTGGCAGGCAAAAATTTATGCTTCCAACTCTCAATTTTGATACTAGTGATGTAGAGGAATATCTCATGTGGGAAATAAAAATGGAGAATCTATGGAGGATGCATGACTACACTGATGAGAGGAAAATAAAACTTGATTCTTCGAGTTTTGATGGCTATGCTTTTCTATGCTGGGATAACATTACAAGAAAGAGAGCCCAGGATAGAAAACCTGAAATTGTTACATGCAGGGAGATGAAGCAATTTATGAGGGACAGATTTGTGCCAAAAATTATATTAGAACACTCTATGACAAGTTAAAACACTTGAGGAAAGGTACAAATTATGTGACGGGGGGATGATAACCCGGTAGGCCAAACTCCAAGGAGTAACCCGGCCCAAAGGACGGTGCGCAGAATCCGGCTAAGGATAAGGAAGCTTGTGGAAGGCCCAAGTTTGTAGGCCCAGCGACCCGGATTGTGAGTTATTGTAAAGGAAAGCTAGGGTTTGTGCGCCGTGTCCGGGTAGGACCCAGGGTGCGCCTTGGGGAATAAGCCAGGGGGTACGGGTGCTTTATAAACCGACTCCCAGGTCTAGTTTTAGACAGAGATCGAAGAGTTTTAGCAATATCGCGTGGTATCGAGCATCCAGTGTAACCCTAGAGTTGAGTTGTTATATCGAGATTGGAGACTCGGCGACTTTGATTGCCGGCTACCAGATTGAATCGCACCATGTTTTCCTCTGAGCTAAACCCTCTCCCGAACGCCTGTGTCGTCTTGCCCCAAGATCAGTTACCCCCGGTAACGTCTGCCGTGATTATCCCACGACAGTTGGCGCCCACCGTGGGGCCTGCGTCCAAAGGTGTTTACATCACGGGAGAAGCTCGGAAGGGCATGGAGAATCTTGTCATCGGCGAAATCTACATCGACCACGAAGGAGAAAAGATGGTGGACGATTCCGGCTGGGGGCTGGAGTCAGATCACCTCGAATCCGGATCCGTCGTGACGATCGGCCGGATCAGCGTCTTCATTGGTATGGTATGTGCTTCCAATTCGATCCCTGACAACGTTGGATCTGATTCTATGCCAGGAAAAGCCACGTCTATCCGATCAGATGATGAAGAATCGATTGGAACGACACATCCGGCAGAAGAACCCATCGCGGAGTGGGAACAGCCGGAGGAGCCGGCATGGACCCCACGCGACCGGGCCGAAAGAGAAGATGATACCGGGTCTATCCTGGATCTACTAGAAAACCGGTATGAGGAGAACGGTGAGGAAGAACAGCATGAATTTACACCGGATATCGTACGCCGAGTTGCAGTCTATGCGGCCCCCGCGGCCAACCAAGGAAACGCAACCGCAGCATCAGTCGGGGCGGCTCAGGCAGTGGCCCAGCGACAGGGCACGGCTAACGGAGACCCGGTCGTGGCCCGGGTTGATGGAGAGTCGGCATCAGTAACCAGCAGGGCAGCGGATGAGGAGTTGCATGCAAATACGTTCGGATTCTTAGAAAACCGGACACCAGGGGCGGGTCCTTCGAACCCGCGCCACCCGGCCTTATTCGATAATAATCTGATTCTAGACCCCACAGTTCTCGCAACGGTTATCACTCCGGAAAACGCAGCGGAACGCGTCAGGGATCTGGATGTGGCTCGTCGTGCGCTGGAGCAGCAAAGAAGGCAGGTAGAGGCAGAAAGGCAAGGGATGGCCACGCGGCGGCGTGAGCTAGATGCGTTGGAAACCCGGCTCCGAGAGGAAACGTCTAGAATACATCAAAGGCACCACACCAGGTTACCAGCAATGGGCGGGGTTATTAACCCGGCTAATTTATTTGTTACGCCTCAGGACCAGCCGATACCAGTGGCGAACCAGGGAACCGCACCCCAACAGGTGACAGCAGCGACACATCCGGCGGATGAGCGGACCGAGTTACCCCCACCACAAACTAGAGTCACAACCGGCAACGATCTACCACCACCGCCACCATCACGGTTCCGCACACCAGCCGGCCACTACAATAACCCCATGGATAATGTATATGCAGCGACACTCGCGTTGAATCAAATCCCTGTGGGAGAGTCGCCCCATGCAGAGAAGACTCGGCAAGCCATCGATCTGTTGCACACTGCGGTGGCACAGCAAGCCAATTATCCGGATCACAGAAGCGGTATGCACGGGACGCCATACGTCAGTCAACAGCAAGGGAATATCCAAACAAGTTCAGCGCGACGGAGGGAAGAGCAGCAGCAAATGCCGCCTCCTCCCCGCGCTCAGGCAGCATCAGCAGCACAAGCCGTCGTGGACAGTTCTAGGGCTCGGAGGGCCGCGGCCGGGTCCGCAGCGCATGGACTTCCCGCAGCATCGCGCCCAGCCGCGCCCCCCGCGGTATCACACGTTTCTAGAGCCAGGCCGGCCTCAACCGTTCTTGCAGGGCCTAAGTGTCTCTCGGACAATATCAGAGCTGAACCTTACCCGGAAAAATTCAAAGAGCCAGGGAAAGTAGTGAATTATGAGCCAACTATGGATCCCGAAACATGGTTAAGCAGTTACGAGATGGAAATGTCAATTCGCAACGCGTCCGAGAACCTCCAAGCCAAGTTCATGTACTTGATGATGTCGGAAGGAGCAGCAAAATTGTGGTTCACCAATTTGCCGGAAGGATCGATCAAGTCTTGGGAGGAATTGAAGACCACGTTTGTCAAGCACTTTCACGGGACCTGCAGGAAATTATTCACTATTGATGATCTAGAGCGATGCGTCCAGAAGAAGGGAGAATCGGCGCGTAGTTGGGTGCGCCGGGTTATGGAGATACTTCACTCATCCACGGATATCCAGCCCAAGGATGCACTACAGGCCATGGGAAAAACATGCAAGTATATACCTTTAGTGCAAAAGTTAACTCGCATGAAGTCCAGTCGAAATGCGTCGGAAGTTACAATGGGAGAATTGATGGATGCGTGCAACAAGCACGCTGCGACAGATACTACAGAAGAAGAAGCTGATGACAAGAAGGTAAAAGCAAACACAAGCAATAACGGAAGAACCGGCAATGGATCAGCATCAGGTAATAACGGAAATAGCCAGAACAAGCGCCCGTTCGAAGGAGGCTCCGAGTTTGTCGCCAACACAGAAGCCGGGTCTTCGAGACCCAGAGCAGAAGGAAACTTCAACGGAGGTAACCACAACGGAGGAAACTATCAAGGCCCACCCAGGCCGGGTAACAATTGGGACATATTCGGGATGGCATGCCCGAAGCACAGCAGGAATGGCAGGCCAGCTAACCACTCCCTAGAACAGTGCGCCGAATTACAAAGATGGAAAAATACGGAAGTGCACAGAGCTATGCGAGGTGCAGGACGGGGAGGAGGACCGGGTCCAGGGGCAAACCCGGGCAACGGCCCACCCCCAGCCGGTAATCCGGCGGCTGGAAATCAAGGTAATAACCAAGGGGGGGCAGGAGGTTTCCAGGCTAACCCCAAACAATTAGGTCAATATCATGTGCATACCACAGGAGGCTCTAACAAGGACAAAAAGATACTGAAGCAAGCGGTCAACTCAGTTTCGTTAGCTGTCCCGAGGTACTTGAGATGGTCAGAACAGGAGGTAACATGGAGCAGAAGGGATCACCCAGAAAGAGTGGAGCACCCAGGAGTCTTGGCACTAGTAGTCGCACCGCAAGTCAATGGGTACGAACTGAAAAAGGTTTTAATGGATGGTGGAAGCAGCATCAATATACTGTATCGGGAAACCTTCCTACGCATGGGTCTCAAGGAATCTCAGCTGCAAAAAAGCTCAACAGTTTTTCATGGGATAGTGCCGGGTCATTCAGCATGCCCCGAGGGAAAATCGCATTGGAGGTAGCCTTTGGAGAGTCAAAGGATAACTATCGAATTGAGTGGCTTACCTTTGAGGTAGTCAAATTGCGCAGCCCTTATCACGCGTTATTTGGAAGGCCGGCTTACGCCAAATTCATGGCTAGGCCGTGTTACGTATATCTACAGCTAAAAATCCCGGGTCCTAAGAAGACCATTACCATACATGGAAATCGGGACATAGCAGCTGAATGCGACGAAGGAGATGCAGCAATGGCCGAGCAGGCCTGTAGAAAAGAAGAACTCAAGCAGTACCGGTCTCAGGCAGACCCGGAGGGTAGAGCCACATAAAAAAGGCCGAGTACTGAAGGCGAACGAGCAAAATCCAAGGTAACACAAGATGCTAAAATGGTGGCTTTTGTCAAGGATGACCCCTCCAAACAATCCGCCACAGAAGAAGAAGCTGCACGATCACTCATAACCGGCCATGTCATGGAAACACCTTACCTGGGTTGGCTAGCAAACCCGGTACTCGTCATGAAAAAGTCCCACGTGTGGAGAATGTGCACCGGTCACGCCAGTTCGGGACCGGTGTCCACGAAGAACTAAACAATGTAACGGGCAGCAGGTTTCAGACGCGCTCTTTTCCTACCCAGGGTACCTAAGGGGACTGGAAGGTTTTTAATGAGGCGGCCTGCTGATCCAAACTTTCTCGCAGCAATAAAGAGATGGTTATCAAGTCTTATTTCGTTACAGCCGGATCGCAAGTAAGTAGTATCCACATGGCATCAGTATTTCCGTATCATTAAGAATGTTGAGTATATACAGATCTCGGGGGCTGGCGGCTCAAGTAGCCCAGCTAGCAACCCAAAAGACCCGGCCTTGATGCCTATAAGTTATAAGGGCCGATTATTCGCAAACGAGTACGGCTGCAATCTTATAACTGGACAAAGGAGCCAAATTTTCTTGACTTTTCTTACTTAAGCTCGATGTGGCTCGCACTAAAGTGGCATGATTCGTTCGCTTACGATTACAATCAGCCATGAAGCCCAATGGGACTTTCCTGACACTGTTCTCGTATGGATGTAACAACATGGTATCCACGCGAAAGCCGGCTTACAGTACAAGATAGTCAAAAGGGTCATCTAAACCACAAGTTTATGCAGAGTACAAGGCTAAAAGCCGGAAACTCAACAACTATCAAGCATAACTTCAGTATTCACACGGAATGGCTTTAGGCTTGCGACTCGGTAAAAAATAATTTGTTCTCTGAGAAAGGCCACACCCCCATGATTCGGACTTTGGGTCCTGGGGAATGGGGACTTCGAAACAGAAACAAACTACTTGGCTATCGCAGTTCGAAAAACCTCACCATCCGAGTCTTGGGGACTTAAAGAAAAAGTCCACGTATCAAGGCCCCTGGTACTCGGAAAACCGAGTCTTACGAAGGGAGCCAAAATAGAGAATCGGGTATCGAGAAAAAGTTCAAAGAATAGGCAAGCAATACGGGTATCAAAAGGCCAGGAAAGCCGCAAAGTATATCACGGACTAAAAGTACGTTACAAGGTACGACGTCGGTATCAGGGGTGCACAGGCGCACCATCAAAAGCATAACAGTGTGAATACAAAGCATTACAAGGTGTTATAATAGCACGGCCCTGTTCGGCCTCCTAAGTACGGCCTTCCGGGTCTGAGTCCTGGGTTTGCTGCTTAGCCTTCCCGGCGCCCTTACCCGGACTCATTGCATCAGGGCGGACTGGTGGAGGGACTGCTGGTGTAGAGGCAGACGGGCCCGATCCTAACTCGGCCTCTCTCTTCGCAGTCGCCTCCCTCTTCCTGGCCGAGCTAGAAACCCACTTCTCCAAGATATCAAAAGGCGGGGGCGCTTCCTCCGTAATAACTTTGCCATCAGCGTCGTATGCACTCATAATCGTATTTAGATCCAAGCTATCGGCCAAAGCGGTAGCTGAGGGGCGCACTGCGGCTTGTATGGCTTTGAAATCCTTGGGTGTAAATTTGGAACCGTCAGCCTTGAATTCGGGAAACCCGGATGTTACCTTTGCCGGGTCAAGCTTTGGAAAGAAAGCCTTGGCCAGAGTAAAAGCCCGGGTCATTCCAATTCGGCATGATGAGCGTTTCCAGATTTCAATCCACCCAGGCACAGTGGAGCAGGCTTGAACGAGATTCTCCTCACCCGGATATACTTCCGTAGGCCACTTCACAGCATCCAATATAAATTTTGTGCCGGCAAAGAAAGTCCGGAGCACAGTCTTGAGGGTTCTAGCCTTGACAATGGCATTTTCCTCTGGGGCCGCAAGGTTGGCACCTGCAGTCGTCACAAAAGAAAGAGCGTATCAGTAATCCCGAGTCTGTTATAATAAAGCAAAGACATGAAGCCAATCGACAGCAGAAAACTTACTGAGCAAGATCTGATAAGTATCGGAGACCTGGTCCGATAGTTTCTTCAGTTCGGTCTGAGCGGCATTGCACTTCTTCTTGTATTTGGAAACATCTTTCTTCAAGGTTTTCATGTCATCCTCAAGGATTTCCCTTCGTTTCATCTCGGCAAGAAGAAGTTGTTCGGTCCTCAATAAAGTTTCATCAGACCGGGTTATCTGTACCTGTAAGTAGCAAGGAATGCAAGTATTAGTTGGATTGTATGGAAAGCTGAATGTGGCGTAAAGTACCAAGCATCACTTTTGCAAGTCATACTTGGAACTTGGGGACTAGGCATGCAATATGATATACAAAGTGTCCTTACCTGGTGCTCTGCAGCCATGCGCTCCAAGATCTGGCTCTCCGAAGTCTTCATAGTGAGGAGAGTGTTCATCAACTGATCGAAAGTGTCTTTACTTGTATCAGAAGACCCAGGGCCTTGGAAATTCCGGGAAGGAGCTTTCTTCTTAGTAGGAGGTGGAATCCGGGTCATTTGTGTGTCGGAATCCGACGCTCCTTCTTCTGCACCCAAGACGGTGGTTTTGTTCTTCTTGCTTGCATGGGAAGCAATTGGATACTCGGCTCCTTGCGTGTCCGGGTTTGGCGGCGACGCTTGTTTTTCACCGCTGGACGCGGCTGTAGTCTTATCAGCCGGGCTCCCCTTACCCGGGCCCTCGGTCCCCGTTTCCTCTTGATCGCTGACAACGACCGTGGCCCTATAAGATGTTGTCAGTGAGCAGCTAAATACACAGTCAAGAGAGGGTGATAAAATATGGTGGAACATCAGGAAGGGGATCTTACCCGGTATTCACCGCAAAGTCACAAGGAAATCCATCGCTGGACTCGGGAGAAGCTGGAAATTATCAAGTTAGATGTCATATGGGAATGGTTTAAAGAGAATTTTTTGACCCAGAAAAGATAGGGTAATTACCAGCCCGCCGCGGGGGGGTCGATGAAATACCCGGGTTGAGGGCATCATCACCCGGGTGATTTCGAGTTGACCTACGCTTGGGCGCGGGCGACTCCTTCAAGGATGGCCAGTGGGATAACGTCAAGGTAGCTCAAGTATATCATTAAAGTAGTGCGAGTTGAATGCGAGGGGGAGATATGAAACCTTGGAGGTGGCCTCTTGAGTCTTTCTTTTGGATCCGACCTTGACTGTCGGCTCCAGTTCTTCCTCGTCGCTGGCAGATTCTACTTTGCCATCGGAGTTTTCTTCTTCGTCATCTTCTTGTTCTGGATATCATCAAAGTTATGGTTGGAAATGAAGGGGTTATGGTGAGTTCAAGGGAACCAAATAAAATCCGGAGAGTACCTTCGTCCGAGTTAACAGTTTCTTGCTCCTCTGGACTTTCGGAGCTAGGGGAGGCATTGGTTTTCCAAAAATCATCATCAGCCTGAAAAGTGTTAACATAAGGGTTATTAACTGCATTGAGTGGAAAGAGCAAAGGTAAAGGCATCAAAGTCGGGTTTTCACCTTGGGGGCTGGGTTCTCAAGCGTGAAGGGCTCTAACCCGGATATGTTCCGGATTACCTCAAGCTTTTCGGTCAGAAAGCCCTTGATGGTTTTATGAGTATCGCCAGCTGCGAAGATGTTGTCGGAGTACCGGAGCGGGTCTGTAGGTTGCCCTGAATACTCGCACATTAACTTTGTGCGGATGGAGTTGGGTTGAATCCGGAAATCTACCCAAGTCTTCACCAGGTTGAGCCCGATGAGGCCTTGGGCTGTGAGAGTGGTGATTTTGGCTAAAAGAGGTTGAATTGCCTCCCTGTCCGAGTCAGGGGCAAAGGCACTAAATTTATCAGAGATGTCAAGAAGACCCTCTGAGTAACCCGGCAGCTTCTTTTGGCCGGGTGGGGAGGTGTCTTGGCAGTAGAAGTAAGAGAGCTGCCAGTGCTTGACATGGGAATTAAGGGTGAGGGTGGCATCAGAGAATTCTTGCAGCGCTGGATGGAAACCCCGCCGCAAGCGAGAAGCGCCCCGTCACCGCTCTCGCGGCACGGTTTGCATTGAAAAAGCTCGATGAAAAGAGCTAGACTTGGCGAAGTGCACAAGTATGATTCAGAAAGGACTATGAAGTGGGAGATGTTGAGAACAGAATTAGGCCCGATATCAAAGACGCGAAGACCGTAATGATTCAAAACATCGCGGAAAAAGGGGTGACCCGGTGGGCGGAAGCCCCGGGTCACATGTTCCACAAAGCAAATTACCTCGCCTTTTGTCGGGGTGGGCCGGGTCTCCTTACCCGGCACTCTCCATTGGATATCCTCTTGGGGAGGAAGGACTCCCAGCTCCACTAGCTCCTCCAACTTGGATTTGGTGACTGTAGACCGCGCCCAGTTGGCGGATATGGAGTTGGCATCTTTAACTTTGGTTGGAGTTTTCCCCTGCTTTTTGGGAGCCATGTGGTTGACCTGCAAAATACAAAGTAAAAGGATAAGAGGACTAAGATCCGGAAGTTGTGAGCCGGCCGAATATCAGTGGGGTAATATTGAGACATGAAAAATTGCTTGCAACCCGGGTGTTAGCTCATCGAGTAAAGTTCGAAATTGTCCGGGTATCAAGTATTATGACGAAAATTGTGGAGATCTAAATGTTGAAGGGGTTCTTTGGGGACGATGGATGGCCGCATAGGCACTTAACGCGAATAAAAGGAACTGAAAAGGGGAAGTACGGCCGGGTGATTGAGGCCAGGGCGGAAATTTTGAGTGGATCGGGCCCAGATTGGGAATCTTATCTTCGGATTTGTGGTGAAATTAGTACTTGCAGGTAGTAGGAGAATGGATTGGAATCCATAACTTATCTATTATGCGAGCTGGAAAGAATGTTAGCAACTTAATTCGGCATGACCGAGGAATCATTGGCGGGTCGATTTGGATCTAATCTAAGGTGAAATCAAAAAGTGCAAGGGCGAATTAATGGACGCAAATGGCTTACCGGAGGAGATCTGAGCAAGGCTTTGCGGAGGCAGATGGCGCAAGCCTGGTGTCCCTTCGCGGTCCTTGACGGGCCGGATGAGGATTCGCCGGCGGATCTTGGCGGCGGCGCGGGGCGAGTCGTGGCGGAGCGCAACCTCCGGCCGATGGGCTCCGGTGATGCGCGCGGGATTTCCGTGGTGGTGCTCAGTGAGAGTGAGCTTAGAAGGAGAAAGGAAGCGGAATGGGGGGAAATGAGCCGTTAGGGTTCGGGTTACCCCCAAGGAGCTTATTTATAGTATAGGTGGGTAAGCCCGGTTCGGTGAGTGGGGGCCGGGAGTTGCGGAGGTAAAACGGCTATTTATTTAAGTTTCTGCGAGATTTGCGCCAAATATTGGGCGAGGCATCTGGATAAAAGAGAGAAGGGAATCCATCCCGTGATATCAGGATCGATTATCGAGTATGGAATTTTGGCATTCTTATTAGGGTTAGACCTGGAAAATTAAAGGTGTTTGGAGGAAAAAACCCGGGTTACTGCATGGCCGCCGTGGAGTAAGGCCTAGCTGAATATGAGAGCATCTTAACCTGGCCTCTATATGCCTGTATGTTTGATATCTTTGCAGGGAATAGCGAGCGCTTCAAGGAGGATCCATGAAGCCCAGGCTATTCTGGGGACTACTGACGGGGGGATGATAACCCGGTAGGCCAAACTCCAAGGAGTAACCCGGCCCAAAGGACGGTGCGCAGAATCCGGCTAAGGATAAGGAAGCTTGTGGAAGGCCCAAGTTTGTAGGCCCAGCGACCCGGATTGTGAGTTATTGTAAAGGAAAGCTAGGGTTTGTGCGCCGTGTCCGGGTAGGACCCAGGGTGCGCCTTGGGGAATAAGCCAGGGGGTACGGGTGCTTTATAAACCGACTCCCAGGTCTAGTTTTAGACAGAGATCCAAGAGTTCTAGCAATATCGCGTGGTATCGAGCATCCAGTGTAACCCTAGAGTTGAGTTGTTATATCGAGATTGGAGACTCGGCGACTTTGATTGCCGGCTACCAGATTGAATCGCACCATGTTTTCCTCTGAGCTAAACCCTCTCCCGAACGCCTGTGTCGTCTTGCCCCAAGATCAGTTACCCCCGGTAACGTCTGCCGTGATTATCCCACGACATTATGTGGATGCATATTTTAGAGAGATGGAACCGATTATTCAAAGGGCTAGAGTGAGAGAGGAACCAGAACATAATATGCAGCGTTTTCCCTTAGGATTGCAATATAAAATCAAAGGCATTGTGAGGCATGTGCAATATAATTCCATGAATGAATTATTACATCAAGCTAGAGAGGCTGAGAAACACTTGCCCGAACAGGCTCTCATGGTTCCAAGGAGAAATTTTACTCCTAGATCTTCATTTTCATCACCTACACCACAAACATCCCAATTTTGTGGTGTACCCTCTTCTAAACCCGAGACTAGTACCTCTAACACAAAGAAATTAGCACAACCAGTAGCAAATTCTAGTGGGTCTATGATACGTCTCAAACGTATCTATAATTTCTGATGGTCCATGATAATATTATTCCAATTGCTACTTGTTTTCTCCCTTCTTTATGTCATTTTTACACGTTTTCCAGGACTAACCTATTAACAAGATGCCAAGTGCTAGTTCCCTGTTTTCTGCTATTTTTTAATTCAGAAAAGTTATTCTGGAAATATTCATGGAATTGGACCCCACAAATCTCGAAGTTCCTATTTTCCCCGGAAGAATCCATAAGACCAAAGAGGAGTCGAAGACGGGCACTAGGGGGCCCACACCATGGGGTGGCGCACCTCCCTTGGCCTTGACAGGGGGTGGTGTGGGGCCCCAGGGATCCATCGCCTTTGCCCTTTCGCCTATTTATTCCCCCCGGATGGAAAACCCTAGACACCTGATCAAATATCCCCGAAAAATTCCGCAGCCCCCGTCGTCGTCAACCCTAGACCAGGGGGTTCTGAAGCTATCTCCCGGCACCCTGCCAGAGAGGAGATCATCACCGGAGGCCTCTTCATCACCATGCCTGCCTCCGGAGTGATGCGTGAGTAGTTCATCCTTGGACTACGGGTCCATAGCAGTTGCTAGATGGTTGTCTTGTCCTCCTATGCCTAACATGATCGAGATTTTCTTATGTAATTCTATGTGTCGTGTTTGCTGAGATCCGATGAATATTGAACTTCTGACAAGTTGATTATAGTTTTTATTTCATATGTTATTTGTGCTCTTGCATGCTTTCCGTTGCTAGTGGTTGCTCTGGCCAAGTAGTTGCTAGTGACTCCAAGAGGGAGTATTTATGCTCGATAGTGGGTTCATGCCTCCTTTTCGCCTGTGCTCGAGTGACAGAAACGTGACGGGGGAGGATGTGTTGTTGCCACTAGGGAGAAAACAGTGGTGTGAGTGCCCGCGTGTACAATCATTGCTTACATTATACACATTGCTTTTTTTTTTTTGAAACGGAAAATCCAGCCTCTGCATCCAGTGGATGCACACAGCTTATTTATTAATATTTAATGTATTCGGAACCAAACATTCATCCAGCAAATGGCATTCAGCCAATCTTAGCTGTGGCCACACAAATCAGCCACCAAAACACACCCAAAGAAAAGAGATTACACATCTTGTAGTCTCCTAGTATGTAGCCACCCACCCCGGCTGAAGATAGCCCGCACGACTGCCAGCAAGCGTGCACATCCTGTATCCAAGCTTCCACGTAGCTCTTCCGGGGATAGTAGTGACCAGAGGTGTATCCAATTGGTGGCTCTGTGAACAACCTGCAAAAAATGACCCACTTCCAATTTGTTAAAAATCACATCATTCCTGCAATTCCAAATTGCCCAAAGAAAAGCACATATACCAATCCGTATACTAGCTTTAGATCTTTTATCTACCCCATCTAACCAATCCCCAAACAGATTGTCCACTGAAGTAGGTGGAGTAATGCTAAAAGTAAAATGTATCAAACACCAAATCTTTTTTGCAAACTCACATGATATAAACAAATGATCGATAGTCTCTTGATTACCACAAAAAACACACTTGGTGCAGCCCATCCAATTCCGTTTAGCCAAATTATCTTTTGTCAATAGCTCCTTACGATAAAGAAACCACATAAAAATCCTTATCTTGAGTGGAACTTTTATTTTCCAAATATATCTACGTAAACATTTAGTGCCTTCATTCATTAAGTCCTCATAGTAGGATTTAACAGAAAAACTACCAGATGTAGTCAATGTCCATTTAAAAGAATCTGGGCTATTCGAATTAGAGAGATTCATTAAGCGTTGAACTAAATGCAACCATGCGTCCCATTTATCACCAGTTAACGCTCTCCTAAAAACCAAATTAGGATGGTCATTCCACAACACATGTGAAACCAGGACATTTCTATGTCGGACCACATTATATAGGTTTGGGTACTGAGCAGCCAAAGTATCATCTCCTAACCAAATATCTTCCCAAAATCGTATACTCTGACCATCCCCAAGAGTGTATTTGATTCGGTGAAAGAAATCCTCCTTAACCCGCATCAACCCTTTCCAGAAGGGTGAGTCAATAGGTTTTACTTCCACTTGCTGTAATGGTAAATTCTTAATATATTTATTATGTAGTAACTCAGTCCACACCCCCTCCTCGGTCATAAGTTTATAAAGCCACTTGCTTAGAAGACATTTATTTTTAATCTCTAGGACCTCGATCCCGAGACCCCCCTGATCTTTGGGTCTACAAATAATATTCCACCTAGTTAACCTATACTTCTTCTTCTTCTGATCGCTTTGCCAAAAAAAGCGTGATCTAAAGAAGTCTAATTTTTTCCTCACCCCAACAGGTACCTCAAAAAAGGATAGAAAAAACATTGGTAAACTAGATAGAACTGAATTAATAAGCACCAATCTGTCTCCATAAGAGAGTAATTTACCAATCCAAGTACTCAATTTACTTTCAAAACGGTCTTCAATTGGAAGCCATTCTTTATTTAAAAGTTTTCTGTAATGAATCGGAATACCCAGATATTTAAACGGTAGTTGGCCCACCTCACATCCAAAGATGTGGCGATACTCATCCTGTGCCTCTACCGCTGCCCCAAAGCAGAAAAGTTCACTCTTATGAAAATTAATCTTTAATCCAGAGATTTGTTCAAAGAAAGCCAGAATTAATTTCATATTGACTGCTTTATCAAGATCATGTTCAAGAAAGAGTATGGTATCATCAGCATATTGGAGAATCGAGACCCCCCCTTCAACAAGATGTGGTACAAGACTTCCAACACTACCATTGTCTTTTGCCCTCGCAATAAGGACTGCTAACATATCTGCGACCAGATTAAAGAGTATAGGAGATAACGGATCTCCCTGTCTGATCCCTTTGAGTGTTTGAAAATAATGACCAATATCCTCATTCACCCGGATACCTACACTCCCACCTTGGACAAATCTCGCTACCCAGTCGCACCACAACGGTGCAAACCCTTTCATCCGTAGTGTTTGTTGTAGAAAGGACCAACTAACCTTATCATAAGCCTTCTCAAAGTCAATCTTAAACAATACCCCATCCATTTTTTTAGTTTGAAGTTCATGTATTGTTTCATGTAGGACCACCACCCCCTCTAAAATATTCCTACCAGGTAGAAATGCAGATTGAGTAGGTCTGATGATACGCTGCGCAATCGCAGTGACTCTATTGGTCCCAACTTTAGTAAATATTTTAAAACTTACATTAAGTAGACAGATAGGACGATACTGTTCAATTCTAGCCGCATCTTCCTTCTTAGGTAACAAAGTAATTACCCCAAAGTTCAATTTATAAAGTGGCAACTCTGCTTCATATAATTGGGTAAACATAGCCATCATATCTAGTTTAATAACATCCCAAAATTTCTTATAGAATTCAGCCGGGAACCCATCTGGTCCCGGTGCTTTATTGAGTTCCATTTGATTTATCGCCTCTAGCACCTCCTCTTCAGAAAAAGGAGCCGTGAGTACAGCATTTTCTTCCACCGAGACTTGAGGCAGATCATGAATCTTACCCTCATCAAGTTCAATGGTTGTGTGCTCAGATGGGCCAAACAATTTTTTGTAATATTCAGATATAAAGATCTTTAGATTATGTTGACCAACAATAGTCCCTTCATCTTGTTCTAGCTGGAAGATTTTTTTCTTTCTATTTTTCCCATTAGCCATCATATGGAAGTATTTAGTATTATCACCTCCTTCTTGAATATGTCTCATCTTAGCACGTTGAGCCCACTTGGACTCTTCATCACGTCTAAGTTTAGTCAGGTATAGATCAGCCTCTTTTTTGGACTTCCTTTCCTCATCAGAAAGGGGCATAGTCTCAGCTTTAATGTCCAACTCATTAATCAGAAGAATAAGCTTATCCCTCAGCAATTTATATTCTCCGCTCATATTTTTAGCCCATCCCCGTAGGAAACTACGTAAGTGTCTAATCTTATGTTGCCAGATCTCAATAGGTGACTGTCCCCTCAGTTGGGACGTCCACTCATGTCTCACCATCTCATAGAAACCCTCCTTCTTTAGCCAAGATAATTCAAAAGAGAATGATGATCTATTCCCTTTGTGTATCGAACAACCCGAGTCCACAAACAAAGGGACATGATCAGATCCCGTTCTTGCCAATGCCTGAACAGAAACCAACGGAAATTTTTCTTCCCACTCTACACTAGCTAATACCCGATCCAACTTCTCAAAAGTAGTCACATCTCGCCTACTAACCCAAGTGTATTGCCTCCCTGACATTTCTAGTTCTTTGAGATCCAGGCTCTCTATAATTGCATTGAAAATTGAGGGCCATCTAGTATTAAAATTGTCATTACTCTTCTCATTAGGTCTCCTCATAATATTGAAATCTCCTCCCACCAAAATGGGTCGAGTTTCACTCTCGCATATACGTACAAGTTCAGATAGGAAAACGGGTTTATTATCATCTTGAGCAGCTCCGTACACCACTACCAACGTCCAAAGGAAACCATCGTCCTTCGTTCGCAAGTGAAATTTAACGGAGAATTCTCCCGCAACCACATTCTGAACCGTAATATTAACATTATGAAAACCAACCAAAATGCCCCCTGATCTTCCCTTAGGTGGTAAACAGTACCAAGAAAAATCACGACCTCCTGCTAAGTGTGATAATAACCGTTGCTCGAAACTGGACCTACCAGTTTCCAAAATCGCAACAAAGTCCAACTGTAAATCTCGAACAATTTCATTAACAGCTAAGTGTTTAGACGTATCCCCAAAACCATCCGTGTTCCAAAAAACTCCTCTCATTGATCTGAATTATTCTTACTGATGGCCTTAATTCGAGTGCTTCTTCTTTTAGGATTAGAAGAGAGTGGTTTTTTAGTTCTGGTCTTTCGAGTTAATTTCACACCATGTGAAACACTCACAGTATTGCGCACTCCTTCGTTAGTACTTTCTAGAGCTCCATCATCCAATGATGATGACATGCTCTGAGAGGGCTCATAAACCTCTGCATGATCAGTACTTTTTAAATCATTCTCTAAGAAAATCAACTTCCTAGCTGTTTCTACTCGTTTAAGAGAACCTACCGCAGCATCTACTTCATTTTTATTACTGCCCAAAACCACCCCTAACTTAGAAGCGAAATCAACAATATGATCATTGGGCAAAATAGTAAACGAACGCTGTAGATTACCTGAGGTGCCGATGTCCCGTTTAGCCGCGATTCGCTCCGCCCTCTCCGAAATGGGTGTGTCAGCGTCTGGATGTGCGCGCAGCCGCGCACTAGCTCGAAGACCCACACTCCCGGGCTCTGGAACTCCCCCAAACGCCACCACCTCCTCCATAGTAGGTACTCTAGCATTTGGGCTCGGGGTAAACGGCGTTGCACTAACAGAAGGCATCTTCGTTGGAAGAGAAGCAACAGCTGCTGTAGCTCCAACTTTACCACCAAGTCCATGATCATCCCCTGACCGAATAGCAACTGGAGTCTTGATTTGTTCCTCTGGTGCCGATATTGAACTGATCTTCTTTGAGGCTTGTACAGAATCCGCCCCACCGCAACTAGGTGTAAGAATGGACAGTGTCGGTTTGGTCATAAGCACCGAGCGCACCCCAGCCTTGCCACTGTCAGACATCACGCGCACATGCCCAGCTGACCGCTGCAGCTCAATTGCCTTCGCAGCAGTACACACAGCGGCAGCTGCAGCAGATGACGAACCCCTCAAGACCTGCGACGGAGAAGTGCAGAAATTCTGCCCTGCGGCAGAGCTCGGCAGCAAAAACTGCCGTTTTGCACCCACGGCAGCGCAGGGCAGATCAAATTCGAGCAGTTTTTTGCTGCTTTCCGCAGACGGCAGCTGCTCCACTGATTTCAGTTGCGAAGAAGTCCCCTGTACCTCGGTTGTTTGCATATCCTCCGCCTGTATGTCATGAACTTCATGTACTTCATCTGTAGCAGGTGAAAAGAGTGTTCTCAACTCCTCCCGAGCTCGTTCAATGGATTGCAAAACGAGTGGAGAGAACATGACCCCTGTCAATTTAGCATTAGAACACCCCGGTCCACTGGAACCTTGATTATGTGAGTCAGTCATCACGTCATCAGCTTTCTCAACAGGGGCATCGGCTGGATTGATAGAAGTTTTTGCTAAAGCATCAGTAAAGTCATCTAGAATGTCTTGGTCATCTTCCTCATCGCCCCCATCTTCTCTATCTTGATCAGTCATATCAACATCACCATCTACTAGTTTCTCCTCCCCCTCTACCTCAAAAGATAAATCATATAGCCCATCATGGATGAAAAAGGGATAATTGTGGGGGATTTTAGTATAATCAAGACAGCCAACTCGTATGCGAAGAACTCCAGTTCTCCTCGTGTATGCCATGTCAATTTTTGATGTCTTGCCCAGAAGAAAACCAATCGACCATAGTGCCAAAAAATCTTCTAATCTATCCTCTGGAATTCCAGATACACGCACCCAAAATTCCGGTAATGTCTCGAGAGGCTCAATCTTATGAGTCCAATAGTCAAAAACCATCTCACAAGGTCTGTTAGGCACACGATACACCCCAAAAACCTTTAGACGATCTAGATCAAGCTTCGAGGGAAATTGCACCTTGAAAACATTCTGACCTTCTTGGGACACTCGCCAGATGAAGTTATCCGTAGGAACCAACCTCTGTAGTTGGGTTACAATCTGCGGTATCGTCATCTCACCTTTCGAGACCACAATGGATGCCATCTTCACATTAACAGTTTTTGGTCTATAGTGCTCAGAAAGAGGCATGCCAAAGAATGTCAGTTCATCATGGGCATATCCATACATGATAGGATGTGGTTTCGGTGCTGCCAACAGAGGACAATTAATAGTGATATGCTCAATTGACTTGCAAATTTCACACATTGGCGCCGGGCAATCATTAAGAAGGTGACCTGCCACCCCACATCGGAAGCATTTCATCCGTTCCACCTTCTTCTTCTTCTGAGCAGCCCCTGCAACCGCAATTGCCACCTGTTCAGCAGTCACACGCTGCACCATCGGCTGCATGCTCCCGCTAGCTCCACCAGTTGCTTCCACAACACCTCCAGTAGGCTGTGTATTAGTTACTGTCGCTGGCTGTTGCACTACCACCTGGTTCTGGTTCTCTGAATTCGCAGCTCCATTGGCCACAACCCGTGGTGCAACTTGGACATAACGAGGCACCACTGGCCTCGGATACACACGCCCATCTTGACCACCACGATTGCGTCCAAAACCGCCTCTTCCTTGATTCTCATACCGCTGTCTCCCTCGGAAACCACCGCGGTGATGGTTGCCACGGTAAGCTTGTTGTCCCCTCCCAGCATTGAAGGCAAAGAAGGGCTGGCCATTGCCTCGGCCCCCCTGGTATTGTCCGCCGGCCGCCAGCACTTGGTTCTGTGCTCCTTGCGCCGCAGCCGCAGCGCTCGGTTCACCGGCTTCAAGAAATCGAGGTTGAGCACCGCCCCGACCAGCACCATCTGCGCCACCCCCAGCCCTACCTCCTCCACGATTTGCCATCGGGCAGGAGCAGGAGCAGAGATTGGCGGCGGATCGGTTCCACGAGAACCCTAAGAGCTTGCGCAGCCGGTGCTCATACGGTATCTTAGAACGCGTACAGATTCGGCCTCGTTTTGCATGGCCCATGCAGCCTATCCGAGCCCGCGATGGGCCTGCAGCAGTACCTGGCCCACAGGAACCAGACGCACCCCGCACCCGATCCGAGACATCGTTTGAATCCACGCCTGCAGCCAGGCTTCGCCGGCGGCGAACTTCCACCCACGGGAAGATACTGTGTTCCATCGGAAAGGAAGAAGGAGGGAATGGAGGTAGTTTTAGTACCTTTGGCGTCTTCCTCGACGCCACAGATGGTGACGAACGAATCGGCGAAGCCATCTCCGCAGCAAACTCCCGTTGAATCCTCCTCCGCCGCAGCCTTTTCTCCGCCCTCGATCCGCCTGAAGACAGACAAGAACCAGCCACCGGAGAAGGAGTACGGCAATCATATGTATACGAGTGTACCTTCGTTCCTCGATGAGAATCCTCAACAGCGAGGTCCTCCTCCTCTAGATCTTGGAGTGCCCAGAAGCGTCCTCCCACGAACGGTGAACATGCGCCCCCGATGATCTCCCCCTCCTCGACATCCTCATCCAGTTGCCGGAGTGCCGCTAGGGTCACCGGAGCACCCTCCTTGGTCACCTCCGGAATCGCCTCCGAGATCGCCTCAGATGGCGTCCTAACGGTCATTTTTTCTCGCTCCTTGATCGATCCTTCAACTCAACATTAGAACGATGGTTGTGTGCAGGTTCCACGTTGTTGCTGACACCGGTGAAGCGCCATCACCACCGTCAGTGGCATCAACCTTCCGAAGATCCTCTTTCTCCTACTGGATTGATAACCTTGGTTCTTAACTAAGGGGAAATTCCTACCGCTGTGCTCATCACACCCTCCTCTTGGGGTCTCCCAACAAATGTGTGTATCACGCGCATTAGTCTACTATGTCTATAGAAAGAAATAGAGACATGAGCTTCCATACATGTGGAGGGAAAGGGCACATCAAGAGGGATTTTCCTAATAAAAAGATCATGCTTGTTAATGAGGACAACGAGTATGAAACATGTGATGATGCTGATCCCAATGAGGAGGATGATTGTGATGATGATGGTCCAGTTGATGCATATCCTTCTAGTTACCCTTCTATTGTTTGCACACAAAAATCATTGAGTGTTCTCCCTAGTCTAGAAAGTCAAAGATGCAATTTGTTCCAAACTAAAGCATGTGTAGGTCCTTAAATGTCTTGCAAGGTGATTATTGATGGAGGAAGTTGCAGGAATTTAGCAAGCAAGGAATTTTGTGCAAACCTGAAATTGAGATATATTCCTCACCCTGATCCTTATTATATTCAATGGCTTAGTGACAAAGGAGAGATGAATGTGAGCCACATGGTGCGAGTTGGATTATAGACTGGACCATATAAAAAACACCATTGAGTGTGATGTGGTTCCTATGTATGTTTGTCACATGTTGCTTGGGAGACCATGGCAGTTTGATAGCAGTGCTATACACAATGGGAGAGCTAATACCTATCAGTTGAATTGGAATGGAAAAGACATAATTTATAGGGCTATGACCCCACTATAAATTGTAAATGAGTCTCGTCAAAAAGCTAAAGTAAATCTTGAGAAAGAGAGTGAGAGACAAGAGATAGAAAATAATAGTTCTGTGAGTGAAAAATAGCAAAGCCAATCTGAGTGGTAAAAATAAAAGTGTGAGCCTTCTATGCATGTTAGCCACCAAAGACGACTTGAGAGAGTTTAATGAGGATCCTACTTCATTTCCTATAGTGCTCATGCAAAAGGGAGAAATTTTTGTTTCTAATGGCATGACCCCTCTTCCTATTGGTATTTCTAATGTGTTGAAGGAGTTTGATGATGTTTTTCTAGAGGAGGTACCAGCAGGGGTGCCACCATTGACTGGCATTGAGCGTCAAATTGATATGATACCTGGAGCAACATTGCCAAGCCGAGCCCCCTACAGGACAAATCCGCAAGAGAAGAAAGAAATTCTGAAATAAGTACATGAGCTCCTTGATAAAGGGTATATTCGGACAAGATTACCTCCATGTGATGTTCCTGTTATTTTAGTTCCTAAGAAAGATTGTACTTGGCGCATGTGTGTAGATTGTAGAGCAATTAACAACATCACTATTCGTTATCGTCATCCTATACCTCGTTTGGAAGACATGTTAGATGAATTAAGTGGTGCTGCTTTTTTCTCTAAAATTGATTTGTGTAGTGGTTATCATCAAATTAGGATGAAAGAGGGGGGGGGTGAATGGAAAACAACCTTTAAAGCAAAATTTGGTTTATATGAATGGTTAGTGATGCGTTTTGGTTTAACTAATGCACCTAGTACTTTCATGGGACTTATGAATCATGTTTTGAGAAATTTTATTGGCAAGTTTGTGGCTGTGTATTTTGATGATATATTAATTTGCAGCCATAATGATTATGAACATGTTGATCATATTAGACAAGTATTTCATGTGCTACGTGAAAATAAAATTTATGGTAATCTTGCTAAGTGGACATTTTGCAAAGATAAGGTTATTTTCTGGGATATGTTGTTTCCAAGAATGGAAATGAAGTAGATGAATCTAAAATTGAAGCTATTAAAAATTGGCCTATTCCTATTAATGTTAGTCAAGTAAGAAGTTTTAATGGATTGGCTGGTATCTATAAAAGATTTGTCAAGGATTTTAGTACACTTTCTGCCCCTTTAAATGATCTAACTAAAAAGGGTGTTGATTTCGAATGGGGGGTCACACAAGATATGGAATTTGATGAAATAAAGAGACAATTGATTTCGGCCCCATTGCTTATACTTTCTGATTTTAATAAACAAATCGAAATATAATGTGATGCAAGTGGTATTGGTATTGGTGGAGTTCTTATGCAAGAAAGCAAACCTGTAGCTTATTTTTTCGAGAAATTGCATAGTGCTCAATTAAATTATTATGTCTATGATAAAGAGTTGTATGCACTTGTTAGAGTTCTTGAAGTTTGGAAACATTACTTGCGGCCTAAATAATTTATCATACACTCTGATCATGAAGCTTTAAATTTTTTAAAGAGCCAATCTAGTAATAATAAGCGTCATGCTAGTGAGTTGAATTTATTGAATCTTTCCCATATATCACCAAGTACAAGAAAGACCAAGATAATGTAGTTGTCGATGCTCTCTCTAAGAAAAGTATGCTATTAACTAAATTAGATGTGCAAGTTCCTAGTTTGGAGAGTGTGAGAGATTTGTATGCTCAATATGATTTTAAACATGCATATGCGAATTGCTCTAATGTGAAAGTATGGCATAAATTTCATTTGAATGATGGATATTTGTTTAGAGCTAACAAATTATGTTTACCCGAGTCCTCTTTGCGTTTGTTATTATTGCAGGAATCACATAGGGGTGGTTTGATGGGACACTTTGGGGGCGAGAAGACATTGCTCATGTTGGCTGACCAATTCTATTGGCCATGCACGAGAAGGGATGTGGAGAGGTTTGTGAGATGTTTCATCACATGCAACAAGGCTAAGTCCAAACTCAGGCCACACAGTTTGTATACTCCTCTTCCTACACCTACTACACCATGGGAAGACATTAGTATGGATTTTGTGTTAGGGTTGCCGAGGACTAAAAGAGGACATGATTCTATATTTGTGGTAGTGGATAGGTTTCCTAAGATGTCACATTTTATTGCATGCCACAAGAGCGACGATGCATCGCATATTGTTTATCTGTTTTTCAGGTACACAATGAGATTACATGGAGTACCAAGAACTATTGTTTCTGATCGTGACTGAAGTTTATGAGCTACTTTTGGAAGACACTTTGGGGAAGCTGGGGACAAAGTTGCTGCTTTCTACTACTTTTCACCCCCAAATTGATGGACAAACAGATGTGGTGAATTGCACATTATCCACATTGTTGCAAGCCTTGATAAAAAAGAACACGCGGGAGTGCGGGAGGAGTGTTTGCCACATGTTGATTTTGCATACAACAGGGATGTACATTCTACTACTCAGCTATGCCCGTTTGAGGTGGTGTATGGTTTTAAGCCAATAACACCACTTGATTTGCGGCCATTTCCAAGACAAGAGAGAGTCAATATGGAGGATTCAAAACATGCTGATTTTGTGAGGAAGATCCACGAGAATACCAAGCAAGAAATTTAGAAGAAATGAAGACATGTAGCTGAGAGAGTAAACAAGAAGAGAAAAGAGGTACTATTTCGGCCACGAGCTTTGGTGTGGGTGCATTTTCGTAAGGACAGATTTCCCACATTACACAAGTCAAAGTTGATGCCAAGAGGTGTCGGCCCCTATAAAGTGCTCCAGAAGATAAATGATAATGCCTACAATATTAATTTTCCTAGTGATTAGTTTGGTGTGAGTAATTCTTTCAACATGGAAGATTTATCACCATACCATGGAGAGGACCTTGATGCATGATAGATACTAGACCTTCTCCTATTGACGATGTTGTAGTTGAAGACAAACCTAATGAAGTGAGGATTGGACCTATGACAAGATCAAGACTAAGATACTAGATCAACAGGTGAACTCACTCCTATTAGATTATGATGTTTGTTATTGTGAAAATTTTATACTACCTAAATCCATGCATTTATCTATGATCAAGGTTATTGATAACACAACCATCATGGGAGGAGAGGACCATGGAGTCATGGAGGAACATATGGAGCATGATGATCATGGAGGCACAAGGCAGAAGAAGAAAGCAGAAGTTCAAAGAGATGGAATTAGGAGCATCAAGGTCATGTCCTTGCTTGTACCAAACCATAAATAATATTGCTACGTGGAGGCTTATGGGGGCACTAAGGACATGTCCTAGGTAGTCCCATTCAATTGGAATAAGGACCCGGGATGTAAGGTCCCCCAGAACCATTGTTCAAGGACACCTCCGATATGCATGCATTCACGATCCCAGATAACACTAGTCGTGAACAACATATCAAGTTGGTACACAGATGCAATATCCATTACACGATTGCACAAAACACTTACAAAAGAGACATGGTCACATAAACAAGTCTAACACAACTGCAACGTAGGGCAAACACACAACACAGACAGCGAAAGGCTAAACACACACAAACGTAGTAGAGCCCAAGTCACGCCTTAACCTACAGGCTGCTGACCGGGAGACGATCCTAGTTCGCAAATCCACCAGCGCAATACTCCTCCTTGTAGATCTCCTCCTGGGACTCCTTCTTGTTGTCTGGCAAGTAAATACCATGGACGAAACCAATATGAGTACATTAGAATGTACTCAGCAAGACATCAGTCATTGTAGCTTACCAAAATGCAAGTATGCTTATATGGTGTAATAGGTAGGCTATACATAGGGTTCACTATCAATGATATATGAAAGATATATCATAGTTGATTTTGAAAATCTCTGTATCTTTGTTTAAGGAGATACTTCAAAAGAAAATAATATAGTTTTCTTTATCTTGTAGATATCACATCTATAAGAGGTTTTGTAAAACTTTTGTTAAAAGAAATTTTTCTCTTTGCAAAACTTCTTGTAAAAAAACAACTTCTGGCTTTTCATCAACAGTACCTCAAAGGTACAAAGTTCCTCCTTTCCAACACTTCACAAATCCAACTTCGTTTTGAAAACTCCTTTTTGAACACATTGACACAATGCTAGCTACATGATCATTCAACTGTCCATATCCGAGGACGTGACTATTCCGAATAGTTCTACTCTGTAGAGGTGTACACATCCACCGGATTTAGTACATCCGCCGTGAACAACCACGGACTGTAATAATAGTATGTAAAAATCAAATAACCGATCCTAACCATCCACTATGTTCAAGCTAGAATATGCCTATCTCTTCAGCTATGTGTATTCTCCCCGGCACCATGTCCCAGCCCGCCACGGCAGGAGACTCAACTGTCGCACCCGGGGGGTAACTTAATCCCTCACTTTGTATGCCTCATGTTTCGTGATTTGACGACATTTCAGTTCGAGGGAAAATCACATCCCTTATAGAAAATTGAGATAGAACACACACTAACAAAAACAAACTTCAAGTTAAGCCTCGTGCCCATGTTGAGGCAGGGTGGAAGTACGTAAACGTTGTCCGACGAAGACTAGGTTATGTGTCATTTTTGTAAAACACCTTTTTCCCAAAAATGATTACTTCAACAATCCTCCGGTAGATAAGGCTTCACTTTTCCACCGGGTTTTCCATAAAGCCTTTGTTTTGCAAAAACATATTTTTAGGGTGTCCACTTAGGGACTTATACTTTTGATGGTAATGAATACCATATGGTGGCTATGGTCTTGGTAACGCCAAGTATCAACTACTGGCATAGTAATATATAGCAGTAGAATAAGTCACTCAAAAATAGTTTTTGGTAATCAAAGTTTTGTAAAACTTTCAGAAGTAAAACATGCATGATAGATAATGATAAGTGTAGTAACAACAATCATCAGGATGGCTTGCCTTAAATCTCTTAGTGTCCCTGGCCTTGAAGTAGCTTGAACTTGACGCACAACTCTACAACTCCTGCTTCTTCTTCTTCGTTTTCTAACGTTGTAAAGGAATAAAAGACACACACTTAGAACTAAAGAAGACAAACAACTAACCAAGAACCACATACAACAAGCAAACTTTTACTAGCGCAAACACTCAAAAAGGTATCGCGAAAACTATCTCATAAACTCTCATGGTACCAAACTGTCGTCAAACAAGGATATGGTTGAGAAACCATATCCCACATCTTACATACCATATATGGAGTGGGTGTACCACTCTCATAATAAGATATTCAAGAAGCTAAAAATATGTCTTGTGGGTACAAAAGGTGAGGCCACAAAGGTAATAAAAATCAATCAAAGCAATACCCATGGCAGTGGGTATTAACAACACACAAGCAATCATCACCAAACAAATTCATGATTAAAATAATGCATAGGTAACAAGATACTATGAAGCACAAAAACAACACTAGCACAACAATAACATAAGTACAATACTCATGCTAAGGTAACCACTTAGACAAATTCCAAACAACAAGAAAACACACCACAAATGAATAGGATAGCTACTGACTATACTTATGTCTACTCAAAGTTAAGGAATCCATAAACCATGAAAATAAACAAAAAAAACCAGTATCTCAACAAATGGTAACAAGTCATAAAACATAATCTAAAACACAATCATCACAAAAGATAATAAGGCTAGAACATACATAACAACAGGAGTCGACTAACAGCATACTAGTATGAGAATTCTACACAAGCATGCTATAAGAAATAATTGTACTCTACAACTAATAGCAACAAGCAAATCCACAAGCCATGTCATAATAACATAAGTAATAACATTCTAAACATGCTAGAATAAAACATACACTTATAACATAACAAGACAACAATACTAGAGCAACTCATGTTATCTAGTGCTGGCACTAATGCATCACTAGAGAAGCAAACATCACTACAAGGATGCACTACTAGAGGAAAGCTTACCCCAGGCAAACCAAAAAGGCCTACCACAGGCGCATTTCGGTTCGCCTGGGACCATATCGCCAGCGGTAATGGCTTACCCCAGGCGAATTAGGAAATGCGCCTCTGGTAACTTGACATACCCCAGGCGAATAAGGCCTTGTGCGCCTAGGGTAAGCCTTTTACCTGTGGCGAACAAGAACTGTGCGCCTGGGGTACAGATGCGCCTGGGGTACTATATTCTGTTCGCCTGGGGTATGGTTTTGCTGTGTCAAAAAATAAAAGAAACCAAAATAACAGAAATACAGGAAATTTACAGAAATAAGTATCAAAATGACAGAATAACAGCAAAATGACACAATTAAGTTTGATAACAGAAATATTCTCGATCATCAACACATAGTCTCGATCATCACCACATAGTTCAACAAAATTACATAGTCTCGAAAACAACCATAATAATAATAAATCCAGTAGTTAGTCAGATGGAAATGATTATTTGTTCTAATTTGAACAAACTCGTTGTAACATCCCAAGTATGAAATATCCCTTAGAATGTTTTGTTTCTTGTTTAACTCAAGTATTGCATCATGTCATCATGTTTAATTATTTGTTTGCATTTGTTTACTATTTGTTTTGCATCTGTTTTATCTTGTTTTCATAATGAAACTCAAACAAATTCAAATGGTTATTTCATACTTGCTCTGTTACAACATTTGGAATAAAAATCACAAATGAAAACAACCAATTTGTTCCATTTTATTCCATGTTGATCACTCATTAATTTGTTGGTTTTAATCAAACAAGTAATTCAATCAATTAATTCTAAATCACTTTCAAATTCAAACCAACTCTTCAAATCAGTACCCATTTTGAATCTATGACATTCACCAAACAATTATAATCTTTGATCACATTAAATAATAGGGGTCACCCTATTTTAAAAAGTGTGTTTTTATTAATATTCATCTAATAAAGAACTCTTTCAATTTTGGTTTATTTTCCAAACAGCACAAAAATTTAAATATTTTTGAAGTTCAAACTTGATAGTTGGTTGTATTTAACACCATGAGCACACCCTAATTTTCTATGAATTTTTCCTAACACTAAAACCCCCAATCTATTCCTTTTCTAATTGCTACAAAAAATAACAGAAAGCAAAAATAAAATAAAAGGAGAAACTGCCGCGCGCGCGCGTCACCTAACGACCCAACCCACCTAAGCCCTACCAGCGCGCGGCCCAGCCCGTTATTTCCCCGCGTACCGCTTCGGATAGAAGCCGCCTTCGTCGTCCCCCCCCCCGTACGGCAGTGCATCCACGCATGCCACGGCGGCAGCGGGAGCACACCGACGGCCATCACATCGACGCCGCGCCTATAAGTAGCCCTTCGGACCGCGCGCCGCCAAACCCTAAACCCTAGGCCTTCTGTCCCTCCTCGAGCCGCCGCCATCCCGCCTCTCTGTCGCAGATCCCTCCTCTCTGCTGTACCCCACCGGCGACCACCGTCTGAATTTCTGCACGCCGCCGTCGCCATGGGGAGCCAGCACCCCACCTAGCCACGAGAAACGTTCAGCCACGACTACCTCTTCCTTTTGGACACCTGCGGGAGCACGGGGAGCTGCTGGTTCCGCACCGCCGTCTTCGTCACCGCCGCGGCCCCATCTCGCCGTCGCTCATCATCTGCATCCACTTGTGAGCTCGCCGTACTGTCTCCTCCCTACTGTCCGCTCTGCTTGCGCACGCATCAGCACACAGCACCAACAGATCCACGCATCCAGCACGCAGCACGGCCACCGCTCCCCGCCGGCGAGCATCGGTTGCTTCTGTCAGCAAAGGTCAGTCTGACGCGCGCGTGTGGTTCAGTTAAACATGGTTCTGAACGTTAACCTCACCGCGTCGCTATCTCTGTCAAAACTGAATTTCCACCGCAGTGGCAGCGCACCGTTTGCGCTAGCGCTTGGTCGTGGGTTCGAGTCCCCGCCGCGCAATTCTTTTGGGAATTTCTCCCTGCGCCAGTGGCCCACCAGTCAGCCACCCTGGCGGCCACGCAAGCGCGCGCAGCGCCACGCTGGCCCCAGGCCCACGCTGCAGTGGCACTGGCTAGGTTCCAGCGCGTGTAAAATGTTTTAGCAGTTTCTGTTTTCAAATCCAGGTCCAATTAAATCACAGATTGGTCCCTAGTTTTCTTTTTCTTATAACTTTTATTTTATAACTCTAAAAACTGAAAATAAAATATGTGTGCTAGTCTAAATTTAATTGTCTATTTTTGGTATCATTTGTTTCCTGTTTTGAAATTTCAAAATGCAATTCAAATTTGAATTCAAATAATTTAAATGCAAATTGCTAAATTCAATAACTAATTCATTATTAATCCAATAAATACAAATAAAATATGTTTTCCATACCATTTTGAATATCCTATTCAAATATAAATTTTGTTTCATTGTTTGAATAATTTAAATTGCCTAAATAATTTAATACTTGTTTAATTCATTTAAATTTGATAAAATCATAACTTGCTCAATATAAAATATTTGTGAACATGCAAAATATGTTTTCAAACCATCAAAGTGTGAACTTTTCAAATGTGAGTTTGAATTTATGTTTTGAACAAATAAAATTCACACTTGTTTTAAATCCAATTAAAACTTGTTTAATATTGTTTAATTCATAATAAATTCATCCTAATTCCAATTTCAATATTTGAAGCATGTAATCCAACTAAAATTGGATGTTCATATAAATTTTGTTAATTGTTTGAACACTTTAACTTGATGAAAACAACAATTGTTTGTGTGACATGTTTAAGTAACCAAACTTTCCAAACTTAATCAATAATTTCCAAACTTGTTAAATCCTTTTATCACTTGCATCTATTTTGTTATTTGTTGTTAATTTTGTTGTTAACATCATGCATGCATCATGCTAACAACTTTCACATAATAATTAATTGTAAATCATTTGTTTCCACTTAAGTCATGGACCCTTTTCCATATGCAACTCAAAATAGCATAGGGGTCCATTTAAATTGTGTTATCATGTTAGCTAGTTTATTTTGATGCAACCATTAACTTGTCATGCATCATCTTGATTGTGCACAATGCCATGATAATGATTGTTTATATTTCTGCCTTGTTTGTTTGCTTCTTCTCGAATAGACGACGACGTTGAGACAGACGATCTTTACAGCACCCCATCTGAGGATCTAGCTCAGTACCCGGCTGCTGAGTTTGCAGGCAAGTTATCACTCACATGAACCATTGTGTTCCTTTCAACATTGGTTACCGATACTTTCCGTTGTCTATTTCTAGCCTTAGTGGTAGTTGTTTCTGTTACGAACCTATCACATGAATCCTTTAACCCTGATATTGCCTCACCACCACTCCTACAACCCTATTGTTTGAGCCAGTGTCTTACTAGCATGCTTAGGTTGTTTTGCTCAAGTGTGTTACCCGTTACTTTCAGTTACTATATTTTATTATGTTCCGGGGGCTCGATGTTTAATCAATCAATCAATCATGCTAATGGTATTATTAAAATAATAATTTGATGATAAGGCACCGGCAGGAGGCCCTGTGTGGTTTTGAGGCCTGCTAGTGTCAACCCTAATAGGAAAAGGGTCTTGTCTACTGATCCATGATGAGCGCACTACCCGCATGTGGGAAGCGAGTATGGGCGCCCCCCTCAATTTGATTCGATTCGCATCTCATCCAAATCATCTCATTTAGTTCGTGTTTTCCATTTGCCGCATGCATGTTTTTGCGAGCCCAGCGCAGGGTGGAACTTTCGTAGTCGGCATATAGGAGGACACGGTCTTAGAGTGCTATGAGGGTCCCTTTTCTTCGGGGCTTGATTAGCCGTGCGCCCAAGGTGCTTTGGGCTTGATGCGAAGAGGAGTTGAGTTGTGTTGAGTGCCCCGCTTGGTGGGAGGCATCCCATCTGGCGGGTTATTCATACGTGTACGGCCAAATTGGTGCAACCCTGCAGGGATAATCTTCTCGAGAAGCCGTGTTTTCCGCGGTTATGGTTAACATGGTGAAAGTACTGGCTAACAAGTACTCAGGACAACTTAAACCTAATGATTCACAATCTCACACCCCATGATTAACAACTTGACTAGTAATAGGATTATTGACACAATAACTTGATTCATCTGTAATCCAACTGTGTGAGTTATCCTCGGATTGCTTCTTTGGATAAGGGGCGAGATCCAGGATGGGTTTGATTGAAGTTATCTTTCAGTTGGTTACAACACTCGATCTTATCCCCTTTCTAATAGTTGGAAGTCGTAGAATCTCTGTAGTTGGTTAGTGCAGCCAGTTGCAGCATCTTATATATATCCCCTTCCTTCCGTTGAACCCAAGGCATCTGTACTTGGTGTTGACGGGTTACACTTTGGTGAACTGTGAGTCTTGCTTGCCAGTACTCGGATGTACTGACCCCTTTGGGGCTGTGGTTTCCGCAGACTACGCTTACGAGGATCCAGGTGACGGCTACTACGTGGAGTTTGACGAGGCTGCTGACGAGTAGTTAGCGGACCCGGGCAGGATCCGAGACACCGTGGATGGGCTCCGTCTTTATTTCAGTTTCCGGCTTCTTAAGCCTATTTGGATTTGTCTGTACTCAGACCCCCTTTGAATGCTTCCGCTGAGATGTAATGATGCTATGTTGGGACATGTGTCCTCTGGATGATTGTATTTGCTATCTCTGCTCTAGTGAGAGCCATTTGCAACTTATTTCAATCTTTTGTGTCTTAGAGGCATGTTGTGTTACCCTTTTGTTCAAAGCCGTTGACGTACCATGTGTGTATGCTATGAAGTACGTAAATGGTAGTGTCCTGATTTCTACGGGATAGTTTACATCGACGGTGAACAGTAGCGATGGGTTGTCACACATAAGTGTTGGCCTACTCGTAAGAGGACGCGGGTGCCGGTAAGCCCCGTAATCCCATCAGAATACTGTTCAGTTCGTACGGTGAGTATCCTCTAGGAGTCCGGGTGCGACACTCGTCATCTATCTAGCGCGGGCTGATGTAGTTGATGACCATGATCTTGTCCAAGTTGGGGATGTCACTATTCCTCATGGTGATCAGAATAGCTCGGCCAGCCTCCATACCAACTCTTGCGGAATGGAACTGCCTCCATGCTTGAGAGTTGAGGATGACGCGACCATCAGCATTATCCCTGGTGATCGGAACTGCGGTGACATTTCCGGATTCTCCACGGCGTACTCCAATGATACCTTGCTCCATGCCAGCACTGTCCGCTACCGCCATAGGTATTTTCTAGAACACACAATTCCAAGAAAGAATAAAAGCACAATGTCACATACCGGCCACATTATAACATAAGCAACTATAGGAATAAGAAAGTGTTAAGAAACATACCATTACATGTCCATTGGAGACATTAGTGTTGGTGATGCAATGCACGAAAGGGAACCCGATGTAGCTATCTATCTGGGTGAGTTTCTGGAGGACACGGTCCTTCTCAAGCTCGCTAAGATTGGCTCTTTGAGCAACCACCACATGTTTCCATGGGTCCTCCTCGTCCATATCATCCTCAGTGTCCATATCATCCTCAGTGTCCATATCATCCTCACTACCGCCATCCTCGCTCGCAATCCCGCCCATATACACAATTTTGATACGAGGTTGCGGTCCTGCCATAGAGAAGTGAATGTAATCGCATCCGCTTAAATTATAGGTGGTGATGATAGCCTGCAATTGTTCCCCGTAGAAGTAGGTCTTCTTTCTTTCTTCACTCGAAGAATGTAAATGGTCTCGTGAACATCGAAAACCACAGTATTGCCTACTAACTCGTTGAACTCTTCCCGAATATTGCATGGTACAATCTAAAAAAGAAATATAAAAGAATCTTTTGTTAAGAAACATACCAATCTAAGCTGGATAGTAAAACGAAAGAACACAAGTTGCAAGTTAACATAAAAAGAATCGTTTGTTAATTACCAAAGAATCAAGGTCACCGTCGTGGAGCTGAAGCATGAAAGAAGACCCGGTGAATCGTCCTTCGGCACATCGGGACCGACATACTTTGCAAGCCATGTTCTATTAGGTGAAATACCGATAATACCCTCACTACTACTAAACCACTAATAACCCCCCTATTACATTCCCTGACATTCCTTCCCCCTTGAGACCATTGGTCACCAATGGAACAAGTTTCTACGGAAACTTTTATCACTGATTATTATCCATCTTAATTCATTCACCATCAGGAAGGTAGAAATGTGATTAAGATAATATCCAGTTCACATATTTGAAGATATTTCTTTGAAGATAGCAGCAAACTCATGGTCTTGTAATTCTCATTGAAGACATTGAAGACATTGTATAGCAGCAAGTGAAGTCCAGTGTGTATGCATAGGATGTGATGCAATGAGGTATTGTATAGGTCCTGTTGTTAATCTGTTGCATATGGGCAACAAAACCGGTTCACTAAATCCATTTCAGATTCGTCTAATCTAGGAGCACCGCGGCCACCAGGAGCAGGCGCATATGCATCCTCTGGATCCACAACGACGACGGGAGTGAGTGGGCTGGGATGGAGGGGGATGGGAGGGACGGGGGCTGACCTGGATCCACAACGACGACGATGACGGAGTGGGCGACGACGGAGTGGACGGCGGCGACCTGCTCTGCTCCTCCTCAACACTGGCGTGGGAGACGACGGCGGCGTGTGGGTGCGGGTGATCTGGTGACCACTTAGAATACAAAAGCGTTGAGCTAAGCACATTGGAACCGGTTGGTGATACAAACCGGTTCTAAAGGAGGCCTTTAGGACCGGTTTGTGATACAAACCGGTTCTAAAGGATCTGTCCCCTGGGCCCCCCTCCCTGCAGCAAATGGCCGCAAGGCCTTTAGGACCGGTTTGTGTTCCCTTGCGGCCATTTGCTGCAGGGAGGGGGGCCCAGGGGACAGATCTTTTAGAACCGGTTTGTATCACAAACCGGTCCTAAAGGTTTTCTCATTTTTTGCAGCAACAGCGAGGGCTTACCCCAGGCGCAGAGGTACGTTTTTCGCCTGGGATATGTGCTATACCGGAGGCGAACAGGTACGCTATTCGCCTGGGGTAAAGGAAGAGTGCCAGGGGGTGGTGATGGGTGGCCCCGCCACACTTTACCCCAGTCGCTTCCGTAATTGGTTCGCCTGGGGTAAGAGACTTACCCCAGGCGCATATATCTCCTGTTCGCCTGCGCTAAGTAGCCCAGGCGCGTCGACTTTCGTGTTCGCCTGTGGTAGGATATGCTGCTATAAGCAAATCTCCAGTAGTGATGCATTTTACTAAGCAAGAAACTCATGAATATAAATACACCTACTAACAGGACATAACACCTTACACATTCTAGTAAGCAAAGACACTAAAATAATCCTATGGAAACAACTACTAGCAAGAATAAACCAATTCTAATAAATCATGTTTTTCTAACAATCAATCAACAAGCAACCAAGGTACATGCTATACAACCAGTAGCTATGAACTCAATACAAGCTTAACTAAACACTTTAAAAATCCAAATACTCAATGAAATCCATTCACAAATAATTTATCAATCACAAGGGAAACATTCTATTTGCAAACAATAATCAATTCAAACAAAACAACAGTGATACACTTCTTAACATGACATTCCTAAGGGAACATTATGTTAACAAATGCACCACACCTAACCTTACTAGGTGTCACAAGGTATTACTAATGCTCCAATCAAATAATGAAAACAAACAACCATTTTCCTTGGTGGAAAATATTAAACACACATATAGAAATATAAGCTACAAGCAAACAAATGTATGGTAGGGGATTTGCATCCCTAACCAAAATGCAATGGGACCAGTGGGTTATGGGCCCACTAATACCAAGGCATTTAGAAGTCACAAAGCCTCTGGTCACACATGACAAAACAATTTAACCAAGCAAACAATACAAAGCTATTCATGCTAGTGAAAACAAACAACAAATGTTACACATGCACCTCTATAAAATAAAGTGCAAGCTAACAGAGATGATAACACCAAAATAACAGTAGAAAAATGCTACTGGACTCAACTCAACAACCTCCAAAACTTAGGTGCACAATCATACAAAGATTTGCTCACACCACCTAGTCAAAATAAATACTACTCCCTCCGTATCACAATATAAGATGTTTTAACATTTTCTAGACAAAACATATCTAGACATGCTTTAGTGTATAGATTCATACGCATCTTACACTAAAACATTTCTAGATTCGTTTTGTCTAAGAAATGCTAAAACATCTTACATTTTGATACGGAGGGAGTAGAAAACAAACAAATGCTATCTCTATAACCAAATGGTTTCCAATCATGCACACACTTCCTAAGGTAGATGTACTGCAAGGAAACAACCTAATAAAAAGTGGTAACACATCTATACAGGATAGGAAACAAGTCTCCCACAATCAAACATTTGTCTAAAAAAAAATACTCACATAACAAGGAAAACAGAAAAGCTGCTTATCTAAAAAGGCTCACCATAAATAATCTATGGCTCCAACAATTATGCCAAGCTAGTATTAGATAGATCTAGTCATAAGAAAACACATCCAATTGGATTTACCTCAAAAATCATTTTTAAACTCCTTCTAAAAATCCTAGAAATGCCTACTGGTCATTTACCAAAATGGATTGAAAATCCATTTGGTAACTCACCTTGGTAAAAGGCCAAGTCCTAATTATAGATCTACTCACTATCTATCCAAACTTTTTTTTTTTTGAAAAAAAGGATACAGGCCCAAAAAGTTATGCCAAAAATGGCTAAACAGACAGTCTGTGGTAAAACATTTGTAGTGACAAAAATAAAAGTCAAAACATAGATCTACCAAGTTTATATTGTTAAGAAAACATATAACTAGTGCCAGGAATTTTGGTTGGTTTTATTTTGCACTAAAAGTATTTTTCACAGGGCAAAAGCAATCAAGCATTTGTGTAACAAATTTAAAAAGAAAAGAAAACATCAAAACATGCTGGGGTTCTGTGGGCACGGCCCAAGCGCACGACGCTTGCGTCCAGGGTGGGAAACGAAGCATTTAATTTGGGCCGTTGATCCACGGATCAACGCCCCACGTCCTCTCTTCTTCCTCTCTCCCTCTCTCTCTCCTCACGCGCGACGGGGACACGGGAAGCGGCCGGGGCTCACCGTGGGGCGATAGGAATGGGGCGGCGCAGGCTCGGGGAAGCAGCAGGGGTCTGAAGGCGTCAAGGGGTGTCGAGTTTGGGCTCGGGCGCGGTCTCTGGCGGTGGCGCATTGCCGGGCGCCCACGGCGGCGTCCTGCAAGCAAATAGACCACGGGAAGGCATCAGGGCGCGTCGTGGGGGCACGGGGATCTCAACGGAGTGGAGCATGGGGAATGGGAGGGGTCGTGGCGAGGTACTCCACCTTGGGCTCGGCTCGGTGATCGGCGGCGTCTAGGAGATCGAGGAACTCGTGGGGGCGGTCCAGGGCTCCTCCCTACGGCTTGGTGAGTGAGAGGGGACGTGTGGGGGTGGGGTGGTGCAAGGGACATGGGTGAAATGGCTGATAGCCACGGGGGTGAGGGCAAAAGGGCAAGGTGTGCTCGGGTTCATGCCAATGGGTGGCATTGGGGTGCTCTAGGAGGATTTTTGGACAATGCACATCATAGCATTGTGCCAAGGGCCAAGGTAGGCAAGGGGAAAGTCAAACATGACCTTTGGAGTGGATAAGAGGGCAAGGGCCAAGGTATGTGTGCCCATACCTTGCCATCTCACCTTGTCCCCTCTCTTTTCCACACTCTTTTCTTTTCACCACAAAGCTTCTAGAAGCAAGGAAAAGGGTTCTTGGTCGACACACTAGACAAGGTTTCACTTCAAAACTTGCAAGAAAAGGCAAAGAAAAGTTCTGTCCAAAATTGTTTCTTCCACTGTTCAAAAATTCAGAAAATCCAGTTAACACTTAGGAATTTTTCTAAGTGTTGGAAGACAGTGAAATGCGCAAAAAGTTTGGACTGTTTTTGGAGACCAAATGGATTCCTATTTTTGTTTTCCAAGTTGGAAATTGTTAAGAATGTTTTAAACTTTGAGAAACATCTTTTGGAAACAAAATTGAAATAGTTTAAGGCTATGAAAACATAGTGGGAAAAGGTGTACTTTTTGTTTTTTCCTTGTTTTCTAAAAATGTCTTTTTCTGCCTTATTTTTCTTCCACAAAGACAACAAGCAAAATATCATTTTTAATGTTCCAAAAATCAAACCAAGATTATGGATTTGTAGTCCATATATAAAAGAACAAATACAAGTCAAGAAAACATAAAATAACATTCTATAGCCTAGTGAAAACAAAGGTGGAAAACATGTACTTGGCTATATTTCTAGGGAATAGTTTCTATAGAAAACTTAAAAGAAAACTTCCATAAATCATTTTTAAATTTCGTTTTCTTGGATCGAACAAAGCTAAAAGTTTATTTAAAGATGAAAATGAGAATAATCCATGTCTTGGAATAAAAACCACTCACATAACATCAGGGAAAATAATAGAATTGTTTTTAGGAAAAGTTTGTGATGGTTTTCCAAATGGAATAAAAATTGCATTGCAAATGTGGTCAAGATCATAAACACATGTTGGATCAAAAAATCAATATGTTAGAAGAAAATAAAATTGTTGGCCCACATTTTTGTCTCCTTGAACTACAACAGTACAAGGTTCCAAAAACTGCGGTGTGACATGGGAGTCCATTGGCCGCACCCCACTCTGGTTGGGTCAGTTTGTACCAATTGGGTTTGGTCCAACACAAGTATTCGAGTCCTAGTCGGTTTGGGAATGTAGAGTTTGCGCCTTTCATTGTGGCCACACAACCTCCCTCATAAATACCCCATAGCTGCGAGTTAGAACCTCAGACTACAATAAAACATAATCCCTAGATTTCTAGGGTGAACTTGCTCGTGTAAGCATTCATCTTGAAGTGATTCATAACTTTGCAAAGCTGAGTGTATTTTGATGTTCCATTGGGAATAAGGAGAAATAGGACCACTTGTATTCATTGGCTACTCGTGCAAGACTGTGGAGTTTCAAATATCCAAGGGGTTACGAGCTGTTGCAATTGGTGACAGGGAATAGCCGGAGAGTTCGTGGGAAGACACTAGTTATCATTCTCAAGTTATCAGAATCTCATTGAGAAGATCAGGCATCCCCTTATCATGTTGGTATCAGATTAACGGGTTTACTCGGTGAGGTGTTTTGATCCCTTTGGATTCGAGTGTTTTCATACCTATACAGAAACAGCCCCACAAAAAATAGTTTTAGATCTTTGCCATAGCTTTAGATAGTCCCAATCTACAATTTCTAGTTGTTTTTTTATGTTTGATCTTGCGTTTCTTTTTACCTTTTGAGTCTTTTAGGTTCGGCCTAGGGTTCTGGTTCTTAGTGTTCTTCCTTTGTTATTTCAAGTGTCCACCAAAAAACGCAAAAAATATCTCTCAATTCGAGTTCTTCTTGGTGTTAATCCGAGTCCTAGTAGAGATCTCTACCGCGGCACAAAATTCACTCGTTTCCTGCCGTGGAGTTCCCTAGTTCTATTTGGTTTTGGAGTTCCTGCCGTCGGCACAAAAAATAGCATAAACATTGCCATGGTTCGCCTACACGCTCTCGGATCCGAATCCTACCGCGACATAGTTTTGCCCAAAACGCTGTCACTCCCTACTCGCTCCCGGGTTGGTACTGCTGTCGGCCACAAAAACGAGCCATTTCACTGCCGCACTTCACAACTTCGCGCATACGCACGCTCTACCGCGGCACAAAAACCTCGCCTTTTCGCTGCCACCATGGCACGAAAAACAGCAGTTTTCTGCCGTGAGATCACTTGGGCATCTTACTGAGTTTTCTTTTGTTTTCGCCGTAGAGGGGCTCTGGAGCGTCGGAACGGCACCAAAAGTCAGGGGGCATACCATGTGTACAAAGGTGTGATAAGGGTTGTAGGTGCCAAAGATTCCTCCACTCTTTCTGTTTAGGGCTTAACGGGCATCGACTTCTTTCTCCCTCTCTCTTTCTTTCTCGAGTGTACATGCACTACTGGCCCGAGACTCCCGAAACGGAGAAACAGAATGGAATCTTGTGAATAGTTGGGTCATGCCATTGTCTTGGGACTTCCTAATGTCCACCCTAACACATCCAGGAAAAGAGTTGCACATTTCTACCCTCTGTCGGGCACCGGTCAACTATGTGGGCGATAAGTTTGGCTCTGCTCCAGCGGGGCTAGGGCTTTGCCGTAGAGGGGCTTCGGAGCGTCGGAACGACACCAAAAGGCAGGGGAGGCCATACCATGTGTGCACAGGTGTGATAAGGGTTGTAGATTCCAAAGATATTCCCCCACTCTTTCTTTTCAGGGCTTCACGGGCATCGACTTATCTCTCTCTTTTTCTCTCTCGAGTTTACATGCACTACTGGCCCGAGACTCCCGGAACGGAGAAACGGGAGGGAATCTTGTGAAGAGTTGGGTCATACCATTGTCTTGGGAATTCCTAGTGTCCACCGTAACACAACCAAGCAAAGAGTTGCACATTGCTACCCTCTTCAGGGCTCCGGTAAACGATGTTGGCGATAAGTTTGACTCTACTCTAGCGAGGCTTGGGTTTCACCGTAGAGGGGCTCCGGAGCGTCGGAACGGCACCAAATTGCAGGGAATGCCATGCCATGTGTACACAGGTGTGATAAGGGTTGTAGATGCCAAAGATTCCCCCACTCTTTCTGTTCGGGGATTCACGGGCATCGATCTCTCTCTTACTCTTGCTCTCTTTCTCTCTCGAGTTTACATGTACTACTAGACCGAGACTCCTGGAACGGAGAAACGGGAGGGAATCTTTTGAAGAGTTGGGGCATACCATTGTCTTGGGAGTTCCTAGTTTCCACCCTAACACATCCAAGCAAGTAGATAATCATTTATAAAAAAATGGCACAACATCACTAAAGAATCAACACAATTCAGATAGGCTTGGTTTCCAAAAAATTGAATCTGCATTTTGTTTTTCGAAAAATTCGGGAAAATTATTTTATTCTGTCAGATCAAACGGATGGAGTACTTTGTGGTTAATTTGTTATTATTCTGTATTAATATTTTTCTTCCCATTCCAAAGTATTTTGTTCTCCTTTGTGAAATGTTTTCGACAAGTGGCGCCAGGCCGGCCCTTTATTGTGCGGGAGACGCAGCGTCGACCCCTTCGGGAAGGCACGCCTTTTATTGCGCTCACCGCCCCCCTCTCTCTCCTAGTCATATCACTCACTCTCTCTCTCTCTCTCTCACCGCCTTCCGGAGCTTCCTCTCTCTCTGTCAACGGGTTTTCTTCCGCTGGGACATCGACAGCACCGCGGCGACCATCTTTAGCGGGAGATGAAGGCCAGGCATCCTGTTCCTCCCTGGGCAGGCAGGATCGTCATCGGCTTTTTTCGAGATCACCTCGTGCGTCGTCCTGTCCCCTTCCGGGGCTTTGGCAATGGCGGTAAGATGATATCTATCCCTCCTATCCATTGTATGTATTGTAGATCTGTAAATTAAGCTTGATTTTTCTACGTAGCATGGCATGCACGGTAGGTCTACATGTTTTTACCGTTCATTCTGCATCTCCGCTTCATTTTTTCTCCCATAGACGTGGTTTTGTTCCATGGCTTAAATTTGGGATATTCGGAACTCTTAGTTCACCTATTTACACCATGATTTTGATAGATTATGGTTTAATTCCAAACCCGATTTGGGTGCTTTAGTTAGATTAGGCTTAGATTTGGGGATTTTTTTTGGGTTCACGGCTTAGATTTGGTATTGTTGCAAGGTTAAGTTAATTTTGGCCAATGATGAACACTTTGGCTAATGATTTACCGAGGCCATGTGCTAGGAGTGACTCTATTTGTTGTACTTAGAATTTCCGAGGCCAAATTCATTTTTTCTATGCATTTTCCATTTTCCATTGTTCCACCTGTTTTTCTTTGGTGTACCCTAATTTATCAACATGATGAATGTCCTCCTTGTTATATGTCGATGATTTAATCTAGGCCATGGTAAAGGAAAAGAGAGTGTCTATAATACCTTGTAGTGTATACAATTTGAGTATTTGTATTCGGATATGCTATTGAAAGCACTCTTTATTCCTTGGTTTGCATGGAAACGATATATGAGGCTCGTATTACATTTTTTCCATTGTTCCACTTTTATTTTCCTTGAATGTGCTCCTTGTTATATGCCAATGATTTAAACTAGGCCATGGTAAAGGCAAAGAAAGTATCTATAATACCTTGTAGTGTGTACAATTTGAGTACTTTTATTCGTACATGCTTTATAGGCACTTTTTTGCCTTGATTTACATGGCAATGATATATGAGGCTCGTATTACATTTGTTTCCATTGTTCCACTTTTCTTTGCCTTGAATGTGCTCCTTGTTATATGCCGATGATTTAAACTAGGCCATGGTAAAGGGAAAAAAAGTGTCTATAATGCCTTGTAGTGTATACAATTTGAGTATTTGTATTCATACATGCTATTATAGGTACGTTTTTTTTGCCTTGGTTTGCATGGCAATGATATATAAGGCTCGTATTACATTTTTTTTCATTGTTCCACTTTTCTTTGCCTTGAATGTGCTTCTTGTTATATGCTGATGATTTTAACTATGCCATGATAAATGCAACGAGATTAGCTACAATACTGGGCAGTGATACAAGGCCACTGCTTGTATTACTATATGGTATTGTAGCGGATCTTTTTGTGAGTGTTGGAAATGTGTTTATGAGGCCTGTATTACAAGCTGGTGCGGCAAAGTTGGCTCTGCCTGTTATGTGTCATAATTTATCAACCTTTTGAATGTGCTCCTTGTTATATGCCTATGATTTTAACAATGCCATGATAAATGCAAAGATATTAGCTACAATACGTGGTAGTGATACAAGGCCACGTCTTGTATTACTTCCTGGTATTGTGGCTAATCTTTTTGCAAGTGTTGGCAATATCTTTATGAGGCTTGTATTACACTTTTTTTGAATTGTTCGATATGCGTTTATTCAAACTGCATGTTACAATGAATTCTAGGGATGCCCATTAGTGCATGATCACCTATGTGTTTAAGAGGCTTGTTATCACGATGCACAATTTATGAGCTGATTTGGTAAACGATGATCACTTTGACACATGTGTATTTGGCTGATGCCTCACTTTATTCACCAGATGGCCAGCAAAAGTAAGAACCAGCCACAAATACATGTGACATGTCTTTGCTTTTGCTGGCCCACCTGGTGTAGCAAAGTTGGCTCTGCTGGTTGTGTATCTATGTTCCCTCTGGCCAATGAGTACAAAGTTGTGACTATAGATGTTGTTTCGAATGTGCACGATCCCTTTAAGCCGATGATTAAAATGTGTCACCATATCAATGCAAGGAGTGTTCCATACTATCTTTTGGTGTGTACAAGCACATTCATTGTGCATTGATCTTGGTAGTGTATAATTACTTCTTGGATAAACATTGTTGTGTTTTATTATGAGGCATTAGCAGTTATTCGTAGTTCGGCCCAGTTTTACATAAATGTCTTCATTAAACAATTTTTTTTTTTAGAACCAATCTGCTTGTATGCACATTTTGCAATTTCTGCTTCTTTTTTGCTTGATTAACAGTGTATTCCATGCCCTGTATGCAAGAATAATTGCCCAAATGTTGATCCTTCTTCATCCAAGTTCGGTGTTTCTTTACTAGAGTGTCACCTCAAATCAATTTTAAAACAAAAATTCTTTTTCATAGACATGTATTATGTTTTGTGTTTTTATTACAATATCTAATTTCAACATTTATTTTTATTCCTGATGCACAAATTGTACCATGCACTGCTCGGATAGAATTCAACAAGTTAGTAGGCGAGTGTGTGTTGTTTATTTCCCATGGCAGGAAGTACACCTTCTGTTTGTCAAAAGAATAGAGCAATACCCATTTGTAGGGGACACAATGGGATTGGTTCATCAAGGAGGAGAAAATCTCCGTGGGAAACATACTAGTGTTTTCCATGATACCAAGGCCCACTATCTACGTTGTCATTATTGGCGACACCCAGGATGACAACGAAGATGACTAAATTTGCAGCGAAGATGGCACATTTGATGATGAGATGCATGATGAGGATTCTAACAATTCTGATGACGATGTCCATGATGACGATTCTGACAATTCTGCTGATGAGAGGCATGATGATGCCAACATCGTATACGCCCAAAGAGCCAATCTCGAGAATCACAAGAGAGAATCTCGAGAATCTTGTGAAGAGTTGGGATTCCTTTTGTGACTCGTTTCACGGTCACAAGCTTGCAGCACTATAATATGGTATGTAACTATAAGGCGCTCTCCTCTTTTTGCAACTTAATTTTCAAGAACTATGAGAAGGTCTACGAATATGGTATGTTTTGTTTCATGCTTAGAAACTATCGAAGTTGATAGGGGAACACGCTGGCCTGATGAATCATGGCATGGTTGGTCTATGACTTGGAGCAGCAGGGCATGTCACCACCATTACTTAGAACAAGAAAACCAATGGCCGCATTTTCCTTGACAGGCTGGTGTGGATGGTTTTCGTCCAAGGCAATAATTTTCATAACCAGAAAACTGTTTTGATCGTTGTGAGGGAGACCGATGATCCCAGGTTGGAGGTGGTCATTGAGATGCGGGTAATATAGAACCAGAGCAAAGGATAGGCCTATGAACTTCTTATTTTGTTTGGCTGGAGTTTAATTTCGTTTGTTTCCTCGACTTGTTAAGGTTAGTTTATTTCCTAGAATCGCAAGGTTTAGTTTGTTTCATGAACTTGTAAGGTATATTATCGCTTGTAGACCCCTCGTGCTAAAACCTGAGTAAAGATCAAATGGCTAATAGGTGCTAAAACCTTAGAGTTTAGATCAAATCCCTCATGCTAGTAGATTGTGCAACTCGTCACTTAAGAACTCAAAAAAAGCATGGCAAGCCAACGGTCATTGAACTTCTCGACCTCGTCGCTATCGCATAAAAACGACCGAGCATGGAGCCAACGGTCCCCATCCTACC
The DNA here is from genome assembly GCA_028641055.1 of Alopecurus myosuroides. NCBI lineage: Eukaryota > Viridiplantae > Streptophyta > Magnoliopsida > Poales > Poaceae > Alopecurus > Alopecurus myosuroides. The sequence goes on from CM054059.1 coordinate 342,257,271, forward strand.
TGCTAACGCACCATGCAACCTACCTTCTACGGCACCGCTACAGCATTCGCGATCTCCATCCTCACTCTCGGCGCTGATTAGTGCATGTCGCCACCGCATCCACCCGATGGCGCCTGTCACAACCCCGGACCCAGAGTTATACATACTGTTATGTGCTCCTAGTCATGGACCCACAAGGGCTTTGGGGTTACCAACCCCGACCGCAACAAACAGCGACAGGTAGACCGGATTCATCGGCATGCAGGCCGGATAACATCGGTACTACTACTCCTTGTGTCCATGGTAGTCATAACCAACTATGCATATCAAAGTGTTCACGAGTCGTATGAAACTAAAGGAACAGGACCATAGCTATACAGAGATGCTATGTGTCCAGGAAGTGCAACAACAACCGAGGGTTATTGGGGTTACCAAGCCAAGGCCAAATCACATCGGCAGGCGTGCTCGGACATGGATCATCGGCTCCAGAACCCCTCGACCGCGACAACAACGCAGGCATAGCCAAAACTGTATAACAATGAGCTCGAAACAACCAACTGATCAAAGCAACACTCTAGACATTAAAGCTGTAATAAACAGGTATTACTAGAGTATAGTTTTAGAAACAGAGGTCACATGACCCAACATTACATCATACAACGAAAGAAAAATTATGTTGCTAATCAACAAGAACCAAAAGGCCTAAGAGGCCGCAACATAAGGCGACGTCCCAGCCCTTAGATTCCAGGATGCTTCCTGGGAATCCCAAACTACTCGTCGATGTCCAAGTTGAATCACCAACCAGTGGAGTGAGAACTTCACCTGAACCAATTTGAAGCAATCTTGAGTACTGGAGGTACTCAACAAGACTTAGTTAACCTATTATATATCTGCTGTTTCGGAAAAGGGTCTTATGAAGGTTAATTTCCATAAAGCAATATTATTTTTCCAAATTGAGGAAGAACAACACGTCTCCTGGAGAATTTTCAAAACAGATGAAGAAGGACTCAACTACTGTATCATCATCTTTTCAAACCACCAGCATCTCAAGCTACAAGGATCACCCCTCCCGGCATCTCCAAGGAGGCACCCTTCATTCATTGGCAACATATTTTACGTCACGTTCAAGTTATCTATAGCCAAGCACTTTCACCAAGTCGTCCTTAACCGTAGACATGGCTTCTCGAAAAGATTTCCCTGCAGGGATGTACACTTTACCCACACGTACCAACCGACTGTAAACGCCACGCGGTAACGCTCTTCCTAGGGGAGCGCGGCAAAGTGTGGTTGGCCATGACCTTTACCTTACCCAACCATATCCATGAGTCAACCCAAGACAGCGCCACCCCATCAACACGAAGTTGGCCATCCTCTTGACGGCACATGTCTCTATGAGGCGGTGTCAAGATCCGTGTACGTCCATCACCTGGCCCCGGTCACTCCCTAGGCGCAACATTTTTTCTAGAATGTTTGAAAGTTTTATTTGCGTTGCCGAATGGAACTCTCAAACTACGTGACTCATGGATGTGGCCAAACAAGTTAGTTAGTCGAGCGCGGTTACTTAGACCGCACGTGTGGTTGCACGCTCAGTCTTGGCTTCCGCCCGAGACCTTAATCCTAGGGTTGGCGAGTATAGGACGAACAACCACTTCCCAAGTGGCCTCCCATCCAAGCCTTAGTCAGGTTAAACACACATAACTCATCTTTTTACGTCATCCTGCCATACTAGATTCATTCGCAACACTGATTCATCAACCGGATGGAGCAGAGCTAAGTAAGTATACAAAACTAAGCATAGCATATATAAGGCTCTAGTGATGCGCACAAACAAATCTAGGCGACTAGGAGCAGTGGATCGGGATATTTAGGCTGTGCAGAGTGTAGGAGAACACTACCTACTGACGCTGAATACTTTGGAACAGAATGCAAAGTACGAGAATCAAAAGTCGTTGGAAAACATATATGAGCAGATAAGAGGTTATGCTTGCCTTGGTTATAAGAAAACCAATAGATATATCTTCTGGATAAGTGCTTGACTTTTTGGTTAGGACCAAGTATTCGTCATTGGAGTTGTTGATCTTCTCTTCGGGCAGCGTTCTACTGAGAAGAAGCAAATACCGGAAACGAAACAATCAACACATGGCATTGATGCAATGCGCAATATGTATGCATGATAAAGTTATTGAATTTTATAAAGACCTAAACATGTTCAACGGTTTACTAGGGTTCATATGGTAGTTATGCATTTTTACCGAAATTAGCCACGAAATGGACTTGACGGGACATTCTGGGCATTTCTAAGAGTGTGTCAAAATTATATTGCTCAAATGAGTTTGAAAACATCATAACTAGGTTGCGCTTGTAATTTTGAGCATTTTGGTATATAACTTGTATTTTTCTCATTTTATGGAATAAAATAATATTTTCCCTATTTTTGAATGATTTAAATAATATTTAAATATTGGTCAAATTTGAACTGTGTCAACCATATTTAAATAATTTTCCAAACATTTCCATATTTTTCTGATTAGTAGTTTAATAGTTATTGATTTTCCAAAATTAATTCATTTTTTGGAAATATTTAACAGTGGGGCCCACATGTCAGCATTTCTCTTTTATTAAACTTTTTATTTAAAAATATGACACGTGGTGCTAGCTGACATCACGTTGACGTCATAATGATGGAATCGGGCTCCCTCGGGCTCATTCGGAAGCCCCGGACGCAGGCGACCTTAAGGTGCTTGCGCCACCCCGTATATGTCATCGACGGCAGCCGCCTTGCACGGGAAGCGGCGGCGGCCACGGGTTTCCGGTGAATCAGCGATTCCGGCCACGGGAGGAAGCGGGGGAGGTGTCGGGAGGGAGCTGAGCTCACCGCGGTTGCGATGGAGAGGACGGCGAGGCGAGAGGTCGCCAGAATCGACGGCGATGGACGGCGGAGGCCGACGACCGGAGAGGAAGGGGACGGCTGGATTCACGTGTCCTACAGCATACCAGCCCGCGCGGATGCTCGTGGACGGAGAGGGAGTCGAGGCGGTCCTCGTGGTGTGCTCGGGGAAGCCCGGGAGCAGCTGTATTGCCGGCGGCGAGCGGCGGCCGTGCGATGGTTAGGGTTAGGGCCTTCTCGGGCACAAAGGGAAGCAGGGGGAGAGCGCGAGGGTTGTGGGAGGAGGAGAAGGAGGGCACGGTGTCCTCCTGTGGGGTCGTCCAAGCGAGAAGCGGCCCCAACAGGTGTAACATCCCAAATTTTGCTACCAAAGGGTTGTGGTGTTGTGCTCATCTCATACATGCGTGGAAACAAAAATTTAATCATTTGAACTAATGTAAATTGTGAATTTAAATGGATTCGAGAAAATATCACAAATTCTACTTAATGTGGGTTTCAAAATTTTGAACTGAAAAATATTTCAATTTCACCAAAGCAAAACATGGTGAGGTTGGAATTTTTATAATGTTTCCAAAAATTTCTAATTTCAAAAAGGCCCTCAAAACTTTGTTTTTGGTTCTGCCTTCAAAGAGAAAAGGACCTCCTGGAAATTTTTAAAAGTTACAGGGGGTTTTTAGTAAAAATCTTTTTGTTTTCTTCCTCCTTCAGCCACAAGGCAAGCAAGCTGCTCGCCGGCGCGCTGTCACCTCCTGGTCTACGTCACAGCGAGGATCAGGACGCCAGGAGGCGTCTAGATCGAAGCCTCCTCCCTCAAACCCCCCTCATAATTGCCCGAAGTGCCCTTCCGGGGTCTATTTTTGGCCAAATTCAGTAAAAATGCTTAACTATCATATGAACCCTAGCAACCCAACAAACATGTTTAGGGCTTTATTTTAATGCATTAACTTGCATACATATTGCGCATTGCATCGATGCCATGTGTTGATTGTTGTTCTTCTTGTTTCGGTGTTTATTCCCCCTCGGTAGAACGTGACTCCGAAGAGAAGGCCAACAAATCCAATGGAGAATACTTGATCCTAACCGACAAGTCAAGCACTTATTACTGAAGCCTTTATCTTGTTTCCTTAACCAAGGAAAGCATAATCTCTTATCCGCTCATATATGGTTTTCGAAGCGTTTTGTAATCTTGTATATTGCATGCGGTTCAAAGTATTTATGGTCTTAGAATGAGTTCTCCTATACTTATTGCATTGCCTAAAATATCTGGATCCACTGATCCTAGCAGCTATAGGTTTGTTTGTGCGCGCCTCGCTAAATCCTGTGAGTCTTGCTTAGCCATGCCTAGTTGTGATCTGATCCATCCGGTTGATGAATCTGGTCAATGCGTGAATCTACTTTGTCAGGTTGTTGTGGTTTGATTTATCTTTGATAACTTGATTAAATAACGACATGGATGTGAGGCCACAATGGGTTGTGGCGTTTTGTCCTGTTCATGCCCCTAGGAGCGAGTTCTCGCCCTCGAAGCCAAGACTGAGCGTGCAACCACACACGGGGCCTAACAGACCACGCTCGACTAACTAACTTGTTTGGCCACGTCCATGAGTCACGTAATTTGACCTTTCCATCTACGTGTGAGTCAAAAAATGATTTGGAGAAAACTTGGGGCGTGACCAGGACAAGTGATGGACGTACACGGATCTTAATCCCGACTCACAGAACAGGTGCCATCAGGAGGTGGCCACCTCCCTGTTGACGGGGTGGCCCTGTTTGGGTTGACTCATGGATAGGGTCGAGCAAGGTAAAGGTCGTGGCCAGCCACCCTCTGCCACGCTCCCAAAGAGCGTACATGTGGCGTTAAGAGTTGGATGGTACGTGTGGGTAAAGTGTACCACTCTGCAGGGATAAATCTTTCGGGAAGCCGTGTCCACGGTTAAGGATGACTTGGTGGAAGACACGAGGTCATAGATAACTTTAACGTGACCTAAAAGATGCTGACAATGATTGAAGGGTGCCTCCTCAGAGATGCTGAGAGGGGTGATCCTTGTAGCATGTGAGATATTGGGAAATGATGTTGGTGGATGAAAGATGATGATTTCAGTAGTTGAGTAGCTTCCTCATCTGTTTTGAAAATATTCCATGAGACGTGCTATTCTTCCTCGACTTGAAAAAACAAAGTATGATTTATGCAAAACAGCCTTCATAAAACCCTTTCTGAAGATAGAAGATATATAATAGGTTAACTAAGTCTTGTTGAGTACCTCTCGTACTCAGGTTTTCTTAATTTTGGTTCAGGTGAAGTTTCCACTCCAGTGGTGGTGTTTCGACGTGGACATCGACGAGTAGTTTGGGATTCCTAGGTAGCAGCCTGGAATCTATGGGCTGGGAGTTCGCCTTATGTTGCGGCCTCTTAGGCCTTTTTGGTTCTTATTGACTACCAACATAATTTGCCTTCTGTTGTCTGATGTAATGTTGGCTCGTGTGACCTCTGTTTGTAAAGCTATACGCTAGTAATACCTGTTCAAACAACTTCCATGTCTAGATTGCTGCTTTGATCGGTTGTTGGTTTTTGAGGTCATCGTTATACAGTTTTGGCTATGCCTACATAGTTGTCGCAGTTGAGGGGTTGTGGAGCCGATGATCCATTTCCGAGCACGCCTGACGATGTGATTCAGCCTGGGGCTTGGTAACCCCAGTAACCCTCGATTGTTGTTGCACTTTCTGGACACATAGCATCTCTGTATAGCTTTGGTCCCGTTCCTTCAGTTTCATACGATTCGTGGACGCTTTGATATGCATAGTTGGTTATGACTAGCATGGACACAAGGAGTAGTAGTACCGTGGTGATCCGGCATGCATGCCGATGAATCCGGTCTGCCTGCCGTTGTTTGTTGCGGCCGGGGCTGGTAACCCTGAAGCCCTTGTGGGTTCATGACTAGGAGCGCATAACAGTATGTATACCTTTGGGTCTGGGGTCGTGACAGCAGGACATGGAAGAGCGTCGTCGGCGTCCCTCTCGTTTAATGTCGGCCTTTTGGAGAAGTAAAAAATTCCCAAAAATAACTTTTAGAAAGCTCTTCAAATTTGCCACATTTCCATAAGTTGTTTTGTTAAATTTGAAAAACTTTTTAGAACATCTTGGGGGTTGCCAAATTAAGTGATTTTTATCATCTCACTTGTTATTTTCAAATGCAATTTTTTGACCAACATTTTCATGCATGTATGCCATGTACACAACACACAACACAACTTTATTACAAAGTAGGGATGTTACAGCACCACGCATGAGATGCAGCACCGACTTCCGAGGTGTGCAACTTTGGCCGTCCGGGCACTGGTCCGCGGAGATCACACACAAGAGCGTGCGGTGGTGGATGGGCACCTTCAACATGCCGGAGCTCGCCGCCCGCTCGTTCTACGTGGCGTTATGGCAGTTCGGCCGCCCGCACGCCGAGCTCAACTTTCGGGACGTCGAGAGGAGGGAAGTTGCCGAGTTCCTCGCCCCGGATGTGAGGATTGTGGCCCGCAAGGATGAGCAGGAGAACCGACACGCATTCGTGAAGCTGCTAATCCACCGGGACGACAAGGCCACGATGGAGAGGTTCCGCCGTGATCACCCAGATCTCGTACGGGCGCAGTTGCAGCTCGACGTTGAGAAGGACGCGAAGATGCAAGCTTGTACATCCCGGGGGGGATACTGGCCCCTCCACCATCGTCGTCTCTTCTTCGGATGAGGAGATGGATGATGCATTTTGGGAGAGCATTATGCAGGACTCCGATGATGATGAACTTGACGACACATTCTGGGATGATGTGTAGTGTCCGAAGTACCAAAGATGTTGAAAACTTGTAGTGTCTGAAGTGTCGATTTGTAGCATTGGAAGTGTCGATCTGTAGTTTCCGAAGTGGAAGTGTCAAAGATGTTGAAAATGTGTCAAAACAATCAAAATTTCGACGATTTATGTGTTGGTTGAAGTTTCAATATTTCTTCCTTGTTATTTTGGGTTGCAACTACGATAATTATGGGCTACGGTGTGCTATAAGGCCCCATAAAAATAGCCTGACAGGCGAGGGCCCAAGAAAGTGCCATCATGGCCCAAGTATGGAAACAACTGCTCTATCGCTCACGGCCGTATCCATGGCACGCCACGCGTGCGTTGGTGACTTCTACGTGATATTGTGAACGTGAAACGTGTGACTGCAGTTGCAGCGGCTAGTTATGGCTCCGTCGTTCATGCAGCTCCTCCGTTCCACTCCCCCTCCCGGTGTATAAATGAAGGGGAACGTAGCATAGAAAACAAAAATTTTCCTACACGCGATAAACCCAAATGGCCAAGATCTAATCTATGAGATGAAAGGCAACGGGGAGAAAGAGAGTCTTGAGATAACATACCCTCGAAGACTCAAAGTGGTACGAGAAAAGATCTCGTGGTTGGCGTAGTCGTTCTCACGCCGATCCCGAGCGAGAAGAAGAGCACCGCAATCCGGCGGCACCTCCGTAATCGGTCACACGTTCAGCTCGATGAAGACTTCCGTTCCCTCGTTCCAGCGGGTTGCGGAAGTGGAAGATCCCTCCGGAATTCCAGCAGCACGACGGCGTGGTGGTGGTGAAGAATCCCACGGTCAGGGCTTCGCCAAGCCGGAGACCATGGAATGGAGCAGCGGATGGAAGGGAAAATGTGTGAGCAAGTGTGTGGGGAAGAGAGAGCCCTCACCCTCCTTTTATAGGGGAGGGGGAGGCAGCCCAAGGGGGGGGTGCGGCCAGCCATGGGTGCCCCCACCCCTTCCTCTCTTCATGTGAGTGGAAGCTCCACTCAAACCCACTCAAATTTCCCTTAATTTCCCACTTGGAAAATCCAAAGGTTTTTCTTTAATAAATAAATAAAACATTTTTATTTCTTTATTTATATTTGTTAATTCCATTAACAAACATTTGCATGCAGCACCTCGAACCATCTGTTAATTCTATTAACAACCGTTCGACGAAAAACCCCTTGAACTATTTCAATTTTCCCCGAAACTATTCCGGAGCTGCCCAAAATATTCTTCGGTATTCCGTATCTTCTCTAAACGCTTCATCGAACCTTAAGTGTGTCTCCCTACGGTTCGTGAATATTATAGACATGATCGAGACTCCTCTCCGATCAATAATCAACAGCGGGGTCTGGAAAACCGTGATGACTCCTATATATTCAACGATGACTCTCGTGATCGTGTGAACCTTTCAACGTCGTAACGATTTCCCTTTGTCTCGCGATATATTACTTGTCCGAGATCCGATCATCGGTATCCACTATACTTTGTTCGATCTCGTTATCCGACAAGTACTCTTTTCTCGTTCCCGTGATATAACATCCTAGTGATCAAATCACTTGCTTGCAAGCGGTGTTGATGTGATATCACCGAGAGGGCCCTGAGTATATCTATCCGTCATATTGGATGGACAAATCCCATTCTCGATCCATGAGCTTCAACCAATACTTTCCGAATATCCAATGCCACCTTTATAGTCACCCTTTTACGGTGTGATGTTTGATGTCATCAAAGTATTCTTTCGGTATTAGTGATTAACATGATCTCATGGTCTAAGGAATAATGTTACTCCGAATGTAAGACATAACAACAAAACTAAATGACTTGATCGTATTGTTATACTTAGTTTAGGGTTTAAGTTCATCATGTCATTCTCCTAATGACATGACCCCGTTATCAACAACATCCAATGTTCATGATCAGGAAACCTTGATCATCTGTTTAATCAACGGGCTAGTTAAAAGAGAGGCTTCACTAGGAACGTTGGTTTGTTTATTAATCACACATGTATCAACGTTTCCGGTTAATACAATTCTAGCATGAGAAATAAACATCTATCACAAACAAGGAATAACATAATAAACACTTTATTATTGCCTCTCGGGCATATTCCCTTCAGTCTCCCACTTGCACTAGGGGCAATAATCTATATTACATAGTGATGAATCTAACACCCATGGAGTTCTGGTGTTGATCATGTTTTGTCCTTGAGAGAGTTTTAGTCAACGGATCTGCCACATTCAGATCCGTATGTACTTTGCAAATCTTCACATCACCATCTGCGACATGCTCACGGATGGAGTGAAAACGACGCTTGATATGCTTGGAATTCTTGTGAGACCTTGGTTCCTTAGCATTGGCTATGGCACCATTGTTGTCACAATAGACAACCATTGGATCCAACGCACTTGGAACCACGCCTAGTTCGGATATGAACTCCTTCATCCAAACTGCTTCCTGTGTTGCCTCCGAGGCAGCAACATATTCCGCTTCTGTTGATGATCCCGCCACCACGGATTGCTTGGAACTCCTCCAGCTTACAGCTCCTCCATTCATAATAAATACGTACCCGGACTGAGACTTAGAGTCATCCGGATCAGTGTCGAAGCTAGCATCGACGTAACATCTTGCGACGAGCTCTTCTTCACCGCCATATACGAGAAACATGTCCTTAGTTCTTCTTAAGTACTTTAGGATATTCTTGACCGCAGTCCAGTGTTCCAAACCTGGATTGGATTGGTACCTACTAGTCAAACTAATAGCATGTGCCACATCCGGTCTTGTACATAGCATAGCATACATGATAGAACCTATGGCTGAAGCATAGGGAGTCTTATCCATCTTTTCTCTATCTTCTGCTGTAGCTGGACATTGAGTCTTACTCAACGTCTTGCCTTGCAACATAGGTAGGAACCCTTTCCTACTATCTTCCATTCTGAACTTCTTCAAAATCTTGTCAAGGTATGTACTTTGCGAAAGTCCAATTAAGCGTCTTGATCTATCCCTGTAGATTTTGATGTCCAATATATAAGCTGCTTCACCGAGGTCTTTCATCGAAAAACTATTGTTCAAATAACCTTTTACGCTTTCTAAAAGTTCTATATCATTTCCAATCAACAATATGTCATCCACATATAGTACCAGAAATGCTACAGAGGTCCCACTCACTTTCTTGTAAATACAAGCTTCTCCGTATGTTTGGACAAATCCAAAACCTTTGATCACCTTATCAAAACGGAGGTTCCAACTTCGGGATGCTTGCTTCAGTCCATAAATGGAACGTTGAAGCTTACACACCTTGTCAGCATCCTTAGGATCAACAAAACCTTTGGGTTGCATCATATACAACTCTTCCTCAATGTCACCATTAAGGAACGCCGTTTTGACATCCATCTGCCATATTTCATAATCGAAAAATGCAGCAACTGCTAACATAATCCTAACTGACTTAAGCATCGCTACTGGTGAGAAAGTCTCATCATAGTCAACTCCTTGAATTTGTCGGAAACCTTTTGCGACAAGTCGAGCTTTATAGACGGTCACATTACCATCAGCATCAGTTTTCTTTTTAAAGATCCATTTGTTCTCAACGGCCTTGCGGTCATTGGGTAAATCCACCAAAGTCCAAACTTGGTTTTCGTACATGGATCCTATTTCGGATTTCATGGCTTCAAGCCATTTGTTGGAATCTGGGCTCATCATCGCTTCCTCATATGTCGCAGGGTCATCACCTCCATCTACCATGAAGTTTAATACGGGATCTCCGTATAGTTCAGGAGCTGCACGCTCCCTAGTTGACCTGCGAGGTGCGGTAGTTTCCTCTATTGGAGTTTCATGATCTTGATCATTAACTCTCTCTTCATCTGACGGGGTCGGCCCCGGAACAACTTCCGGTGCTGCGCTACTCGCCATTCCAAGAAGAGAAGGTTCAATAACCTCGTCGAGTTCTACCTTCCTACTATTCACACCTTTCGAGAGAAACTCCTTCTCCAAAAAGGATCCATTCTTGGCAACAAAAATCTTGCCTTCGGATCTGTGATAGAAGGTGTACCCTATTGTTTCTTTAGGGTATCCTATGAAGACGCATTTTTCCGCTTTGGGTTCGAGTTTATCAGGTTGAAGCTTCTTCACATAAACATCGCATCCCCAAACTTTTAGAAATGACAGCTTAGGTTTGTTTCCAAACCATAATTCATACGGTGTCGTTTCAACGGATTTAGATGGTGCCCTATTTAAAGTGAATGCAGCGGTCTCTAGTGCATAACCCCAAACCGACAGTGGTAAATCTGTAAGAGACATCATAGACCGAACCATATCTAATAAAGTACGATTACGACGTTCGGAAACACCATTTCGCTGTGGTGTTCCGGCAGGTGTGAGTTGTGAAACTATTCCACATTGTTTCATATGCATGCCAAACTCGTAACTTAGATATTCACCTCCACGATCAGACCGTAGAAATTTAATCTTTCTGTTACGATGATTTTCAACTTCACACTGAAATTCTTTGAACTTTTCAAACGTTTCAGATTTGTGTTTCATTAAGTAAATATACCCATATCTACTCAAATCATCTGTGAAAGTGACAAAATAACGATATCCACCGCGCGCCGATATACTCATTGGTCCACATACATCAGTATGTATGATTTCCAGTAAGTCTGTCGCCCGTTCCATAGATCCAGAAAACGGGGTTCTAGTCATCTTGCCCATAAGGCATGGTTCACATGTTTCAAATGATTCATAATCAAGTGATTGTAAGAGTCCATCAGAATGGAGCTTCTTCATGCGTTTAACACCAATATGACCTAAGCGGCAATGCCACAAATAAGTAGCAATATCATCATTTAACTTAATTCTTTTGGCATTCACATTATGAATATGTGTATCAACATTATCAAGATTCAAAAGAAATAAACCATTCTTCTCAGGTGCATGACCATAAAAGATATTATTCATATAAATCGAACAACCATTGTTCTCGGACTTAAAGGAATAACCGTCCCGCATTAAGCAAGATCCAGAAACGATATTCATGCTCAATGCGGGCACCAAATAACATTTATTTAGGTTTATAACTAATCCCGATGGTAGACGTAGAGGTAGCGTCCCGACGGCGATCACATCAACTCTTGATCCATTGCCGACGCGCATCGTCACCTCATCCTTTGCTAGTGGTCGCTTGTTCTGCAGCTCCTGTTTCGAGTTACATATGTGAGCAACCGAACCAGTATCAAATACCCAGGTGCTACTGCGAGTACTAGTAAGGTACACATCAATAACAAGTATATCATATATACCTTTGTTCACTTTGCCGGCCTTCTTATCTGCCAGATACTTGGGGCAATTGCGCTTCCAGTGGCCAGTACCCTTGCAATAGAAACACTCAGTCTCAGACTTAGGGCCATGCCTGTTTCTCTTCTCAGCAGTAGCAACAGATTTGCCACCCTTCTTGAAGTTTACCCTTGGCTTGCCTTTCTTGCCTTTCTTGAAACTAGTGGTCTTATTGATCATCAACACTTGATGTTCTTTCTTGATCTCCACTTCAGCAGTTTTAAGCATCGAGAGAAGCTCAGGAAGAGACTTCTTCATGCTCTGCATATTATAGTTCATCACGAAGTTCTTGTAACTAGGTGGCAGAGATTGGAGAACACGATGTATCCCTAGCTCAATGGGAATCGATATTCCCAAGGCTATGAGCTTATCAGCGTACGCAGACATTTTGAGTACGTGCTCACTAACGGAGCTGTTCTCTTCCATCATGCAGCTAAAGAACTTTTCTGAAGCGTCATAACTCTCAACTGCGGCATGGGTATCGAAAATCATTTTCAATTCTCCCATTGTGGCATAAGCAGTGCTGTTCTCGAAACGTTTTCGCAGCTCTGGCTCTAATCCATAGAGGATGCCGCAGTGAACTATACTGTGGTCTTCTTGTTGAGTCAGATAAACATTTTTATCCTCATCAGAAGCATCATCAGCGGGTTGGTCACCTAGAGGTGCATCAAGCACATAGAGCTTCTTGCAAGCGGTGAGGAGAATCCTCAGGTTAAGTGCCCAGTTGGTAAAGTTGCTACCATTGTTCGCTAATTTCTCTTTCTCCATGAACATATTGAAATTGAAGGTAGGTGGTGCCATGATCTACAACATATTTGCAAAGACTATTTAGACTATGTTTATGATAAATTAAGTTCAAGTTAATTCTAAAATTATCCCATGAACTCCCACTCAAAAACAACATCCCTCTTAGTTGTCTTTAGCGATTACACGAACCAAATTCACTACACCGAAACCGATCATCACGTGAGACGGTGTAGTTGCAAAGGCGAACATCAACATGTTCATCATATCATTCATATGACTCATGCTTTACCTTTCGGTTACGTGTTCCGAGGCCATGTCTGTACATGCTAGGCTCGCCAAGTAGAACCATTGTATTGCATGTGTTTCAAGGCCATGTCTGTACATGCTAGGCTTGAAAACACCCGTTGTATGCGAACGTTGAGTCTATCACACCCGATCATCACGTGGTGTCTCGAAACGACGAAGTTTCTTAACGGTGCATACTTAAGGAAGAACACATTATTATCTTGATATTAAGTGAGAGGGATCATCTTATAATGCTACCGTCGTGATCTAAGCAAAATAAGATGCATAAAAGGATAAACATCACATGCATGGATAATGTGATATGATATGGTCCTTCTTGCACTTGATCTCCATCTTGTGCATCATGGTATGATCTCCATCATTCTACCGGCGTGGCACCAAGGTCCGTGGCACCTCCATCTTGATTGTCCATTACAACATATCACATGGATATGACATACAGCACGCAGGCCATAAAATAAGACAACCATATGGCTCCAGCCGGTATGTCAATAATTTACAAAAGATATCATCTCATACATAACGTTTGTAACATTGACCATATCACATCACATGCCCTGCAAAAACAAGTTAGACGCCTCTAATTTATTTTTGCATATTTTACGTGGCTTTGGGCTTACGAGGATAGAACCGTTCATATCTACGTACAAAAAACCACAACGTTGATAAAATATATTTTTGAACAACCCTTTGTAGATTAGATCTTAACTATAGTAGGAGAAACCGACACCCGCAAGCCACTTATGCAATTCAAGTTGCATGTCAGTTGTGGAACAAGTCTCATGTACGTGGACATGTAAAGTTAGTCCGGGCCGCTTCATCCTACTATGCCACTAAGATCATAAAATACTCAAAGAGACAAAAACATGATCATCAACGCCCACATACTCCTATGTGTTCTACCCGTACAAATCATCTACGCATAGATCCGGCTCTGATACCACTGAAGGGGAACGTAGCATAGAAAACAAAAATTTTCCTACACGCGATAAACCCAAATGGCCAAGATCTAATCTATGAGATGAAAGGCAACGGGGAGAAAGAGAGTCTTGAGATAACATACCCTCGAAGACTCAAAGTGGTACGAGAAAAGATCTCGTGGTTGGCGTAGTCGTTCTCACGCCGATCCCGAGCGAGAAGAAGAGCACCGCAATCCGGCGGCACCTCCGTAATCGGTCACACGTTCAGCTCGATGAAGACTTCCGTTCCCTCGTTCCAGCGGGTTGCGGAAGTGGAAGATCCCTCCGGAATTCCAGCAGCACGACGGCGTGGTGGTGGTGAAGAATCCCACGGTCAGGGCTTCGCCAAGCCGGAGACCATGGAATGGAGCAGCGGATGGAAGGGAAAATGTGTGAGCAAGTGTGTGGGGAAGAGAGAGCCCTCACCCTCCTTTTATAGGGGAGGGGGAGGCAGCCCAAGGGGGGGGTGCGGCCAGCCATGGGTGCCCCCACCCCTTCCTCTCTTCATGTGAGTGGAAGCTCCACTCAAACCCACTCAAATTTCCCTTAATTTCCCACTTGGAAAATCCAAAGGTTTTTCTTTAATAAATAAATAAAACATTTTTATTTCTTTATTTATATTTGTTAATTCCATTAACAAACATTTGCATGCAGCACCTCGAACCATCTGTTAATTCTATTAACAACCGTTCGACGAAAAACCCCTTGAACTATTTCAATTTTCCCCGAAACTATTCCGGAGCTGCCCAAAATATTCTTCGGTATTCCGTATCTTCTCTAAACGCTTCATCGAACCTTAAGTGTGTCTCCCTACGGTTCGTGAATATTATAGACATGATCGAGACTCCTCTCCGATCAATAATCAACAGCGGGGTCTGGAAAACCGTGATGACTCCTATATATTCAACGATGACTCTCGTGATCGTGTGAACCTTTCAACGTCGTAACGATTTCCCTTTGTCTCGCGATATATTACTTGTCCGAGATCCGATCATCGGTATCCACTATACTTTGTTCGATCTCGTTATCCGACAAGTACTCTTTTCTCGTTCCCGTGATATAACATCCTAGTGATCAAATCACTTGCTTGCAAGCGGTGTTGATGTGATATCACCGAGAGGGCCCTGAGTATATCTATCCGTCATATTGGATGGACAAATCCCATTCTCGATCCATGAGCTTCAACCAATACTTTCCGAATATCCAATGCCACCTTTATAGTCACCCTTTTACGGTGTGATGTTTGATGTCATCAAAGTATTCTTTCGGTATTAGTGATTAACATGATCTCATGGTCTAAGGAATAATGTTACTCCGAATGTAAGACATAACAACAAAACTAAATGACTTGATCGTATTGTTATACTTAGTTTAGGGTTTAAGTTCATCATGTCATTCTCCTAATGACATGACCCCGTTATCAACAACATCCAATGTTCATGATCAGGAAACCTTGATCATCTGTTTAATCAACGGGCTAGTTAAAAGAGAGGCTTCACTAGGAACGTTGGTTTGTTTATTAATCACACATGTATCAACGTTTCCGGTTAATACAATTCTAGCATGAGAAATAAACATCTATCACAAACAAGGAATAACATAATAAACACTTTATTATTGCCTCTCGGGCATATTCCCTTCAATAAATAGATGCAATCTTCAGTTCATACTCTATCTGCCTCATCGCCTCCCCTCAAGCAAAAACCTTTGACGTCGTAGCTGCTCGAGCGTTCCTCAAGGCGTCCATGGCTCCACCAGCAAAGCGGTCTGCTGCCCTCATGTAGGTTTCATTTCCATTCACGTACTTCTGATCCGTTTCTGAATTCCTCACGATTTTATCGTTCTTAGAACCTTTGAAGCCGTGATTACTCAGATCCGTTCAAGTCGTGATTTCTTAGATATGTTTTGCCTTTTAGATTAACATAAACTTCCTCTCATGCAACTTTCTACAGGGCAATTGAAGCCGAGGAGAGGGTCATCTTGGACACTCTAGCGGAGAGGGTAACCTTCCTAGAAGCTGAGCTTGAGAAGGCCATGAAGCTCGCCCGCGACAATGTCAAGAAAGCACCCGATGCTAGGAAGAAGTAGGCGCAGCACGGCAAACCTTGCAACGCAGCGTTGCGGAAGTTGCTGGATGATCTGCTGAAGATGATGGCCAACAACCTTGAATTGACCTCGAAGGTTGGGAAACTGAAGATCGAATTAGCCCTGGCGGAGCAGGAAACACTGATCGCTCTGCATTTAGCTCTGATGGTTCAGGGAGGGGAGTTTCCAGTGCCATCGGAGGAGCAGTCGCCCCCTTTTGATGTTCTTTTAGTCCTAGCTAAAGTTCTCTCACCGTGCCTCAAAACTACATACCAATCTGCCTATACATATGTGTCTGGGTGTGTTAACTGCTGCCCCCATCCTATGTTCTGTTTAGATCGATAATCTCACAGGTTGTATTCGGTGGTTGCTATTCATATGCATTCCATGTTTATTTTTCTTAAGATAGATAATTCAAGTTCACAATATGGAGAAATAGACGACAGAAATTTTGATGGATCTAAGTGACATAAATTAAAAGGGTTATATTCGACTAATGCCGATGCAAAAACAGACACCGGCCGATAATTCGATTTCACAATATGGAGAAATAAATGATAGAAATAAAAAGGGGTACATTCGAATAATCTGTGACATTCTCGTCGAACGAAACTCACCTCCAACTGGGCTTATTGGGCCGAGAACAAAAATCCGTAACGTAAAATGTGAAAAAACATCGAGATTGACTGGCCCATGATCAAAGGATCTAAAACGTCGAGAGTAAAATCCACTTTTCAGCGATCCGCGGCGGAAGCACGCGACATTATCAAAAAGTCGCGCTCAAAATGTCTCTGGTCGCACGGAATTTGGTAGTGTGCATTGATTTGAGCTCTTGTCATGGGAACATATGGAGTTATTGGATTTATTGGTGGAAAGAGATGGGCTTCATCAAAGTAGGGGGAGCAGCTAGGATATGTTTCAAGTGTTGGAAGGAATCTTGTTGTTCTTGGCCCCATTGGAAACTATCCTTTTTCAAGGCTCGATAGAGAGGTTGGAAAATGTTTGCATAGCCAACAATGAACGTCATGTAATAGCCAGCCAATCCCAAGAATCCTCTTAGCTTTTTAATTGTTTCAGGCTTTTTCTAGTTGATAATGTCTTTTATCTTTGCAGGATCTGTTGCCACCCCAATTGCAAATATTG
Source organism: Alopecurus myosuroides (assembly GCA_028641055.1). Classification (NCBI taxonomy): domain Eukaryota; kingdom Viridiplantae; phylum Streptophyta; class Magnoliopsida; order Poales; family Poaceae; genus Alopecurus; species Alopecurus myosuroides. The sequence continues at coordinate 342,274,521 of CM054059.1, forward strand.
TATGACCCAAGTGTTTCACACTTGATTGACCAAAGGTGCACTTGTTCATCTTGGCCTTGATATCATGTTTTATAAATGTTTCCATGACTATTTGCAGGTGTTGTTTGTGTTCTCGCACATTGTTGGTGTAGACTAAAATGTCGTCAAAGAAATACAATACTAATTTCCTTAACAACTCTTCAAATATTGTATCATGAGCTCCTAGAAGGTGGCAGAAGCATTAGTGAGACGAAAATGCATGACTTTGTACTCATAGTGGCCCAAGTGTGTCGAAAGGCAGTCAAGTGAATATTTGTATCTTTCATGCATATTTGATAGTAACCGTACCCTAAATCCAATTTAGAGAAAATACTAGCACCATGTAGCTCATCCAATAGATCCTCATTACTAGAACTTGGAACTTGTTTTTGATTGTTAGTTCATTTAGGACTCCACACATAGTCTCCATGACTTATCTTTTTTTTCTAACCAATCTCACTTTAGAGCAGAATGGACTAGTTGTTTCGTCGATTTCGGACTTCTAGATAAATTCCTCTATTGTTGTTTTCTGTCTACGTGACAATCTATATGGCCTAATGTTACAAAGTTTGGCTCCATATCAGTGGGATTGCATGATTTGAGGCTTTGGGAGGAGGTAGTCCTTTAGGAGGGGGAAATAAGTCTGAGAATTTTTTGATTAAATTCAATAGGCCAGCGTGGATTGGAGTACTTTTCAGGCCAGCTAATTGGTCTGCCTCTTCAGTGATGTTGTATAAAAGAAACCCATAAGCCTTGTTGGCAATCAAGTTTTTGCATTCATCAGTAGAGATCAGGTTTTCTGGTGGCACCAAATTAGTTGTGAATGTGTCAACAATCCCCTTATCTACTAGTATAATTGTTCTCATGATTAAATCAAATGTGATAGGGTTGTGCAACTTGAACCAGTTGGCACCCAAGATGATGTCAGCTCCCTGGAGCTCCCGCACAATAAAATATGCCTACAATTGCACACCATTTATGGAAAATAGGAAATTCTAAGCAATGTTAGCCGAGATTTAGGTTCCTCCATTCGCTACTATCAGAGTTCTTACTTCCACTTTTCTCAACATAATGTTGTGCTTAACTGAAAATTGATAGTTGAGAAAGGTATTGGTGCTACTGGTGTCTGCCAGCGCTACAGATGATGTACCTTTGAGTTGAAGGAGCAGGGAAAGCGGTGCTCCGCTAGGAGAACTAGTGTGTGCTGAGGCTGATATTGTCATTAATTTGTCATATTTAGCTAGCTGACGAATAATCTGTTAGTTGGGATTGTTAGCTGCATGTTCTCATTATGGTGGCACTATAGGCTCAGATTCTTCGTCGGAATGTTCTTGCATCTGGATAGCATTCACTACCGAATTCCGCGCGGTCTGTGACGTTTCAATACCATTGCGGATGGGCTCCAAACTGTCGCTAAGGGCAATCCGCGATGGTTTACGCGACGGAGTGAGAACGTTACTGATCGACTGTCACAGACGATTCTGCGACGATTAAATGAACACTATTCCGTCGTAGAGTCCGCGACGGAAATTCGACCGTCACGAGCTACTGGCCGGCCCAGCACAAGACCCATCAAGGAGCGACGTTTTTTTTCGTCGCAGCGTGTGCACACGTGGCATCGTACTTTCCGTTACCCGTTACGGGCGCCGCTTACGTCAGTTCTACCGTTCCTGACGTCATCATTTTCTTTGACATTTCAAAACTTCGCGATTGGAAATACCGTTACCTCCTTTTATGACATCATCGATCCCGTTTTATGACGTCATAATACGTGCGACGTTCATTTTCTCGTCGCGGATTCAAGCACTATAGATGTGCCACGTGGCTCTCTCATAAAGTTCCACGTATACGCTTATTATCGACGAATTTATAATGTTGTCCGACGGTGAGACGTTTTAGTTCGTCGTAAGACGTCGCGAATCATGAGCCAGCACGTGGACCAACATGGCACGTCCACGTCGAAACGTATCCGACGTGATTTTCATCCAATAGTGTGCCACCTCGTGGACCTGCCATATAGTACCACGTGTTCTCGTATCCGTAACGGATCGCATCCATCGCCAGGTGCTCTGGTGACGTCATCGTGCATCGACGTTTTTTCCCGTCGTGGTTCGAAAGGCCATTTAGCCGGTGCGGACGAATTTTAAATTCTAGCACTGCTAGTTTTCACAGAAAAGCACACGCAAAAACATGCAGCAAATAAGACTGGTTACAGCCTCACAAGGGCCACCCGCAGAGGCATCAAAGGCCATCTGCAATAGTTCACTGCCTCACAAGGGCCACCAGCAGAGGCATCGAATGCCATCTGCCATAGTTCACAGCCTCACAAGGGGCACAAAAGAACTCACCAAGGGCACCTACCAAAAATCTACCAAAATACATCACGAAGAGAAGCAGTTTCATATTAGCTACCCAGTTCGCCAGCCGCAGGGTTGTGTTAGGGCTTAGGAAGTGGCATACCTAGTAGCCCCTGAAGAATGGCATTGGATCTATGTTGAGCCTGGGTATACTCTGCAGATTGCTTTATAATGTCATCCAGTTCTTGTTGGCGGGCGATCCTATCTGCATCAGCCTGATCCCTGGCTGCCTTTAGACCCATCACAAGTTCCTGCTTCGTGCTTATCTCACGGTTAAACTGACGCTAGAGCTCAATCTTTGTTGCTCTAAATCGGGTGGTTGGCACGCCTATGTTCTTTAGGAACGTAGGCTTTCGCTGGCCCTGCCCGAGCACCTCAGCGACAGCTTCGGCGGCAGACAGAGGTGGCCTGACAGTGCCCCCCGGCGAAGCTGGCGCCATCTTTGCTTCCATTTCAACCTAAAAAGCATGCAGAAGGACAAGATGAGATAGCAGCTGAACTAGCTCATAAGGAACATTGATATGAAATATAAGATGACAAGCATACATAAGCTAGCAGATGACAAGCAATTAAACACGCATGTACATTAGTAGCGAACGCGTAGATAAATTAGTTGACGACAAGGATGTACAAAACATAGTTGAAAACCATGCTGAAATGACAGCACGCTCAAGTGCATTCTTTAACAGACGTATCTGGTGATGCTGGAATGACAAGGGATCTTCATGTACAAGCATATATGCAACAGCAGCCGAACTAGGTTTTTTGTAGATAAAAGGCATTTTATTGCCCAGCTTTTACTTAACAAAGATCAGAGTTCGCACAGAGCTGATTACACGTGCTGCGGCATACATCTTAGACAAAGTAGCTTTTAGGGGACATAGATGATGGAAAAACAGGCATCCGAGGAACATAGATGAAAATAGCACACGACAAGCATGTACAGAACATAGATTAAAATAGCAGATGACAAGCAAGTTAAAGCATGCGTGTACATGAACTAGCAGATGACAAGCAAGTTAAAGCATGCATGTACATGAACTAGAAGATGACAATCATGGGTGAAATAGCCGATGACAGAAGTTTGCAGCAAAATTCACAAAGGGAAGGTGCCCTACAAGAATCTATTGAGGTAAAATGTTGATTACAGAGATGTGAATGATTCTGGGGGGGGGGCTTACAATTGCTTTTTTCACAGGCGAAGGGTATGTTCCATCCACCTTGTTTATGTGCGTAGCTTTGAATAGTTGAACTGCATCTTGATCCTTGTCGCAATAAATCATCTCATAGCTCCCAGAACCCGTATGAGCAGGGTACATGACATAGCCTCTGCTTGCTGCAGCTTTCAGACAGGCCGTCTACACAAACAAAGTATGAAGTATTAGCAACAATCATGGTTATAGAATTGATGCAATAGCAGTTCGAGTGAGCAAAGACACAAACCTGTTTCTTGGCTGAGCCCCAGCTGGCTAGTAAAGCTTTCCATTCAGCATCGCCAACCTTCTCTATTGGTGGAGCTTTAGGCAAAACCTTACTCTTGTCTTTAACGCTATCCCAATACTGCTTCTTCAGAACATGACGCATGTGCTTTGTACGGCTCTTGAGATGCATTTGAAAAGAGGACACGATATTGGGGTCATCGAGGTCCATCAAAAACTTTGACTGAAATAAAAGAAATAGCATACTTCAGTTTTATGAACAGCAGTGGACAGAACTGGAATCAAGAGTTACAAAACTTACAGCCACATGGCCAGCAAAGGCTTTAAATATGTCGGGCCTTTTCTTGTACTGCTTCCAATGGAGTAAGACGGGGACAACCTCCTTGGCTGCAATTGAACATGCAGTGGTATACATGGCACTAATCTTATCGTCAGCTGGCCTAGTACTTCCAGGAGGAATAACTATTCTGATCCTCTTTCCTCTGGACATCCTGTCCAGCCGCTTTCCCATGTTTATTCCCCTTTCAACCCCACCTCCACCACTTATAGTGATGTCTCCAGGTTGATTATCTAAAAAATGTGGCCGCTCTAGAGTTAGTGTTCTGCATTTCAGATTTAATTCTGGAAATGGATAGCACAGTTCTGCAACATGTTACCTTCCTGACATAAGTGATGCGCATCTTCAGGGTCAGAAACTAGTGCCTCGGAGTGGGCATCTACCTCCTCGACTTGGGAATTTTGCCCCTCATGTTGGAATGGTGGGAGCTCGACTTGGGAACCTGGCAGTGGGCCAACGAGAAGATCCTGCCCGTACTGGGTGTGTGTCTCCTCGCGGTGGTCAGCTGCATCCTTGTATTGGGCAGCTTCCAGATGGCCATGGGCAACTGTCTGCTTGTTTTGGGCAGATTCCTACTGGCCAAGTTGGGGAGCTTCCTGCAGGACTTGGGGAGCTTCCATCTCGAGCGGGACGGCTGCCTTCCCGGTCACGACAGCTACCACCTTGGTTTGGACCGCAGCTGGCTGCTTGTGTTCGACATCTGCCGTCTTGTCATTGTCAGATTCCTTCTTGGGGGGCTTAGATGGCTTCTTGTTCCCGGGTGGTGGTGGCCTGACTGGATCTGTGGGCTGTTTCTGCAAGCTCGCACTCCCTGTTCGACCCGTTCTGGGTGCGGAAACTGCCGGTGCAATCTTTTGTGTATTTTTATCTCTTGTCGGAGTAACAGGTGATGTGTTGTCACATATGTCAGTACGGACACGCTTCTTGTCAGTCAAGGAGTTGCCACCTGGAGGCATCTGCCCCCCTACCGGATGTCGTCTTGACTTTGAGTTTCCTAGCCTGAATAGTTCACATGTACATATCAATGGGGATGGTAGCACAACATATATGTAAATGCAGTAATTAGGCCACCAGTCCCACACGAGATAAGTAAGTAGCACCTTCACTTCTGAGCTATCATGAAAGGGTGTTGAGCTAGAAGGTAAGGTTTTAGCTTCTTCAGTGAAGTCTTTGTAACATCCCTTTTTTGCTAACAAAAGTGTGTGGGGTTGTGTTAATATCATACATGCATCAAACAAAAATTTAAATCATATTTGAACCAATTTAAATTGTGAATTTCAATGGTTTGAAATTCATCCCACAAAAAGCACTTAATTTGGTTTCCAAAATGTTGTACTGAAAAATATTTCAATTTCACCAAAGTGGCATATGGTGAGATTGCATTTTTGATAAGGTTTCCAAAACATATTTTGGTTTATTTTTCTGAGTTCATTTAGACCCTCAAACATTCAAATGTTGTTGCTGTTTTGGGATAGAAAAGGGATCTTTTGCAATTCCAGGAAGTCTAGGGGGGTTTTCGTAAAATGTTTTATTTCTTTCTCTTCTTCCTCCCGGCCAGAAGGAGCAGCTCGGTGGCCGACCGCGGCCACGTCCTGCTTGCCTTTCCGCGCGTGGATAAGACGTCCGGAGAGGGCGCCGTGCCTCTCACTCCTCTCCCTCCTCGCGCATCTTCGCTACCCCTCCTCTCTCGCTCTCTGTAACTGCCTGCGCGAACCGAAACCCTAAGCTACTGTATCTCCGGCCGCCGTCGAATCGCTGTCGCTGTGGACCACCTGGAGCCACGCCGAGATGCCCTGAAGCTCCGCCGTCGTATCCTGAAGCTCCTGGGCGAACCCCGTGCTGGGAGTGCCCGATTCGCCGGAATCAGGGCCTTCTTCTCCGCGGCCGGCGAGCCTCCGCCGCGCCGTCGCCGTCGATTACGGCCTTCCCTCACATCCCCGTCAACGTCCCCGTACTCCCCTCGCCACGGTGAGCCTTCCGATGGCCTCGGTTCATCCCCTCCCCCTCTGTATCTTGAGGACGCCGTGCGCCTTCGCCCGCCGTCACAGAACCTCGACGCCGGCGAGTATTCCGGTGGCCATTCGGCCAACCGGCGCCACCTACAGGATCCCCTTGATCCCCTCTCCATTTTGGTATATCTTGTTTCAACCAATTTGCAACCAATTCATCAATTTCGAATGCATCTGTGAAGATCAGAGGAGCTGATGTCACAGTGACGTCCTGCTGATGTCATATTTCTCCAGTTATTTAAATTCCAGAAAATAATTAAATTTAGATAATTAATAACTATTGTTTTTTTAATCAGAAAAATAAAATAAAAATATGGGAGTGATCAGGAAAATGTACTCTTTCCAAAAATGTACTTTTCATAGATGTTTGACAAAGTTCAAAAATGACCATTTATTTAATATTATTTAATCATTTAAAATGGAGAAAATAAGTTTTTATTCACCAAAATTAGAAAATTAAACGTTATATACCAAATTGCTCAAAATGACAAATGCAATCTGTTTATGATGTTTTCAAACCCATTTGAGCAACTAAAATGGTACTCGCTTTCAGAATCGCCCGAAACCCCCTCCGGGGTCTATTTCGGCCTAATTCCACTAAAATTGCATATCTGCTATACAAACCCTAGCAACCCATCGAGCATGTTTAGGGTTTCATCGAAGTTCATTAACTTGCTCATGCATACATATTGTGCATTGCATCGATGCCATGTTTGACTGTTGTTCTTCTTTTCGGTGTTGTTCCCCCTCGGTAGAACGCGACTCCGAAGTGAAGGCCAGCAACCCCAATGGCGAATACTTGATCTTAACCGACAAGTCAAGCACTTATTCCTGAAGACTTTCTCTGGTTTTCTTGAAGCAAGGCAAGCATAACCTCTTATCTTCCCATATATGATTTCGAAAGACTTTTCATTCTCGTACAAATGCATCCGGTTCCAATGTATCTTGAGTCAATAGATAGAGTTATCCTATTTATTTGCATAACCCAGATATCATGATTCAATGCTCCTAGCAGACATAGGATTTGTTTGTGTGTATCGCCAGAGCCTCAAATATGCCATGCTTAGTCATAGATGTCTGTTGATCTTTGCTCCATCTGGTTGATGTATCAGAGTTGCGAATGAATCTAGTATGGTAGGATGTTGTGGAATTTAAGAGTATTTGGTTAACATGACTTAAAGGTGTGGATGACGAGACCACAGAGGGTCTGTGGTGGTTGTCTCGTTCATGCCCCTAGGAGCGAGTTCTCGTCTTCGAGCCAAGACTGAGCGTGCATCCACACGAGGGATTGGATTCCCCTCGGTCTCAACTTGCCTAGTTTGTTCCATGAGTTGCCTAGTTCGGGCTTTCCATTTGGATTTTCGGGGATATTAAAACCTTTTCAAAACTAGGACGTGGTGATGTATCGGCGCTGTACGGGTAGGTAACCGTCGAGCATTGCGCACAACGATAGAGACCCGGCAGGAGATGGCCACTCCCTATTGGTGGTCCATCTCTACTCGGAGCGACTCATGGAATAGGAGAAGCAAGGGAAAGGTCGTGGTCAACCTCCATCTGCCGGCACTTCCCGTAATAGTGCTAATATACTGGCATTAAGAGTTGGTTGGTACGTGTGGTTAAAGTTGTACACCCCTGCAGGGTTAAATCTTTTCGAAAAGCCGTGTCCGCGGTTAAGGACGACTTGGTGACGGATTCTGTGATCATAAACAACTTTAACGAAATGATTAAAATTTGCTGATAACGAATGAAGGATGCCTCCTCGGAGATGCCGAGAGGGGTTACCTTGTAGCATGAGTTACCGGTACAACTTGAGGTGGTGATCTTCGAAGCACGAGGTGCTGATATGATTTGGTGGATTAAAAAGATGATGATATCAGTAGTTGAGTAGCTTCCTCATCTGTTTTCAAAATGTTCTTTGAGACGTGCTATTCCTTCCTCAACTTGCAAAACAAAGATTGCTTTACGCAAATCAGCCTTCATGAAACCCTTTTCGAAATAGCGGATATATAATAGGTTAATTAAGTCTTGTTGAGTACCTCCCGTACTCAGGTTTGCTTAATTTTGGTTCAGGTGAAGATCTCACATCGGTGATGAGTCAACGTGGACATCGACGAGTAGTTCGGGGTTCATAGGTAGCAGCCTGGAATCTATGGGCTGGGACGTCACCTTATGTTGCGGCCTCTTAGGCCTTTTTGGTTCTTGTTGATTAGCAACATACTTTGCCTTCCGTTGTCTGATGTAATGTTGGGTCATGTGACCTCTGGTTGTAAGCTATACTCTAGTAACACCTGTTTAATACAACTTCAATGTCTAGAGTGTTGCTTTGATCGGGTGTTGGTTTCGAGCTCATTGTTATACCGTTTTGGCTATGCCTGCATAGTTGTCGCAGTCGAGGGGTTGTGGAGCCGATGATCCATGTCCGAGCCCGCCTGTCGATGTGATCGGCCTGGGGCGAGGTAACCCCAGTAACCCTCGATTGTTGTTGCACTTTCTGGACACATAGCATCTCTGTATAGCTTTGGTCCCGTTTCCTTCAGTTTCATTCGATTCGTGGACGCTTTGATATGCATAGTTGGTTATGACTAGCATGGATACAAGGAGTAGTGGACTGGGGATCCGGACTACGTGCCGATGAATCCAGTCTGCCTGCCGTTGTTTGTTGCGGCCGGGGCTGGTAACCCTGAAGCCCTTGTGAGTCCATGGCTAGGAGCACATAACAGTATGTATATCTCTGGGTCCGGGGTCGTGACAAGTCATGGTATCAAAGCAGGACTGCCTGTAGGAAAACCTTTCTGCTTGGTCGATGTTGAGTCTAGTGTTTGTGAAAACTATTTTGAAACTCCAAATGGATTGTGAAAACCTTCTTAGGATTATTTTTACTCCTTATCTGGTATCGCTCTAACTCTGGGTCACCTTACCTGCTTTGATTTGAAAAGGTTCCAGTTATTCAAAACTTAGGTGCCTTCGTTGGCAAGGACGTTGTTATCCAAGTTGACTTAGTGTTTAGTTTCTAGAGTCGTGTGAGTTCCATGTTCCGTTATCCCTCAATTCAAACTGGGAGATTTCGTTTCCATTCTAATCTCTCATAGTTGTGTGGATTCCACATTCTTACATGTTCCGAAGTCTAAAATCCTGAACCTCGAGATCTGCTTTCCATCTCGAATGTATCCGTTATCCTCTGCTCCAAGTTCTTCCGGAGCTATCGTTATCTTTTGGAAGATACCTCGTGATTGCTAATGATAGTGTCCTTTGCGGCACTAATATAGTAGTTACTCCTTTCGTTGTGATTTTAATTCTTTGACTTGAACCGAAGGTCCCGGAATGTGTTGAATGGTGGTGGGTTGAATCATGTGGTTTTATAACCATGTGATGCTCACTCTATCAGTACAGGATGCTGACCTTTAACCCAAGTTCTGTTTCTTTGGATCCTCAGGAATATCTTCTACCTCGGGATGGCTAGGTAGTTTCAACTCCAATAGTCGTAGGTTTTTCCTTGTAATCAGGAAGGGATCACAACAAGAGTAGTCATCATGAAATCCACATCTTTGTTCTTAATTCAGCTATATCAATCTTCTAGCATGGGTTTTACAAAAGAGTATCACCTGTGCACTCCCCATGGCCTCTGGATTTTCTGGAGCATGTTCCTATCTTCCATTTGCTCTCAAATCTCCATCCGTTCTTTTGAAACCAAGTTGCATATGTGTGTTGGATTGATTCAATGCAATTGCTCTTGTTTTCCGTCAAAACGTTCCACCTTGGAATGTCAGGAGAAACAAACTCCAGCACCTCGTCCATCTCTAGGATCAGGTCAAAGTTTTGTAATTCGCAGATTAAAGAAGTTTCATTAGCTTCTGTTCTGTTCCACTTCCGAGTATCACACTCTTATATATCAAGAGGTCGTGTTGAGTTCCATGGCCTCATCGATGAAGTGATGCTCCTACACGTCTTCACCCCTTCCTCCAAGCTTGAATGCTCGATGATGTTGGGTGTCCATTGATGAGTGTATCAGCTATCCCTAGCAATTCCTATTGCTTTGAAAAGTTTAAGAAACATTTGTATCCTTCTTAGCACTACTGGTCATCCAGCCTCTATTTGAAGTTGACTGTGTTACTAATTCTGTTCATTTTGGTGCACATTCTGGTCAAAGAGTCAGGTTCACACCAAAGCCCTCAAGAACATATCGGTTGCTTTGACAAGCAAGCTTCCTTCCAAACTCCAAGACATACCGGTAGGTTGTGATGTTCTGGTTGTATTTCTGGAAGTATCACCAGGTTTTACCTGACCGTGATGTCTAAACCAGGAGTAGTTTGAACTACTCCTTTCTCCAAGGAACTCTGCTGGATATCCCGGACTTGTTGGTTGAGCTTAAACAACAACTTGGAGAGTTGAAAGGCAAAAGCTCCGCCTAACTTGATCCCTCGTTAAGGGATGTCTAGTTTTCCTCATGTTGAAGAAGGGTAGTATCTCCTCTGTGGACATGCTATCATTCCAACCTTGGTTTGATTTGGGCTATCGTCAAATCGAGAAAAGATCCAAGGACTACCTTGATGGTGATCCCACTCATGGTATTTCTCCTAGGTACATCTTTATGTCCTTTGGCAGACCAATATTTTGCCTTGTTCATATAGCATATGAATCCCTCTTCTTGGAGTGTTTTGATAAGTGTGTTTTCGAGCCCATCGATGACATTCCTATTCTCTCCAAGTTGCGAGAGGCTCATGTTGAAAAAATGGCAACAACGTTGGAAACTTTCAAGGACCATCTTTGTGTCATCACGAAGTTTGTGTTCTGGGTGTTCGAAGTGGCTTACTCCAGTCCATGTGCTTATTGTGAAAGGTGTCGCCGTGGATTCGAGAAAAGTTTTCTTGTTCCCTCGGGAATAATCCCAAGTTGGTCATGCATGTGTGGACTATTCATCAGATGGTAGGTCGTTACCTCCATGTATTGAAGAAGTTTTCATCCACACCAAGCCACTGATTGACCATTCGTGAAAGGGAAGAAGTTTAAGAACTTCGTTATCTCGGTAATCATCTTTGTTTACAAGGACTCCGATGTATTTTGTTGCAACTAAACCATGTAGATGCAACCGTCTTTCGCAAGTTGCTAATACGTGAGTTCCGTAATCCTGCTCATCTTCTTGAGCTTGACATCATAGTCCATATCTTGAGAATCTAGCATATGTATCTCGTTGGTAACCGGTGCAAACTCTTCGATCAAACATACCGAGTCTGAGTTATCCATCCACTAACCAGAGCTGAATCTCAAGCAGCAACGATGGTTGGTGTTTTCTCAAGGGTATTGAATTAGGTATTTTCAGAATCCGGCATGGTTGATGTGGTGGTTGACACAATTAGCCGGAAGGCCTAATGTCATATCTCTTTGATTTCGTAAGAACAACCACTCCCCGTGAGGATTTCTGTGATGCTATTTCTAGAATTCTCCCTCATCGTTCTTTTGAACCGGAGTTTAACTTCCACCGATGACCTAATGAAGGCTTATGTAAGCCTGGTATTGGTATCTAGAACATCCAGGAGAACCTGGAAGTTGATCTTTCCAATATCTCTCCGTTGAACCTCCAAAACCTTTGTTCCAGTGGAAAACAAGTTCATCAAGAGAACATCTCGTGGTGTTTTGTAACCACCCTTGATCAGTTCCCTTTCTCAAGTTGTTTGTACATGAAGTTCTGTTCATATCACACATTGTGTGAATTTGTCAGTCACTTCAGCCATGGGATCTTAACCATGTGGTAAACGTATTGCTACGTCCAAATCCACCATAGGAAATAGATTCCCTACCCCTTCTGGTGTTTCAATCCTCGTTGGTTAACCAGCTTATGGTATGACCAAGAATTCCTTTTTAACTACGGTGTTCCAACATCCTTTGGTTACTCATCTTATGTCGTGAAGTAACATCCCGATTCATGACAAAGTTTTTGACAAAGTTTTGACGGAGTGAAAGTTCCGTTATCTTTCGTGTCCACTCCGAAGAGTGAACATGATCTTGTATCAAATTCTCTCCGACTCACGATTACAGTGTTTTCTCGTGATTTCCCTCGTCTACGGATATTATGTTGTGGTATCCAAGACCATCCTTCCCATCTTGGTATTCGATTCCAAAGAAACCTCGTCGTCATGAGTTGTTCAACCTTTCTTTTCCAAAAGGATTTAAAGTCTTGTGCAAAGTTCATATTCTAAATCCTTCTAAGAACCATCATCCGTAAACTTGAAACCATCTTTTATTCCCTCCGTTATCTTGATGTGTTTCATGCCTGTTAAGTCAACAGTTCTTTATGAATGTTCTTGTCTTGAGTTAGCCGTGAGATACTCGATCTTCGTGAAGATCAAACCCAAAGAGTTTCCCTCTTACCTAAGGTGTAGCCGTTGGAGATCCTCGCAAGTGGTACGGGTCAACATCTTCGAGAAGAGAACCGTAAGGTTCGAGAAGATCGTTCAAAACCGGTGTTCCCCCTTTCTTCTCCTTCGGGAATCTCGGGACGAGATTCTCGTAAGGGGGGTAGATTTGTAACATCCCTTTTTTGCTAACAAAAGTGTGTGGGGTTGTGTTCATATCATACATGCATCAAACAAAAATTTAAATCATATTTGAACCAATTTAAATTGTGAATTTCAATGGTTTGAAATTCATCCCACAAAAAGCACTTAATTTGGTTTCCAAAATGTTGTACTGAAAAATATTTCAATTTCACCAAAGTGGCATATGGTGAGATTGCATTTTTGATAAGGTTTCCAAAACATATTTTGGTTTATTTTTCTGAGTTCATTTAGACCCTCAAACATTCAAATGTTGTTGCTGTTTTGGGACAGAAAAGGGCTCTTTTGCAATTCCAGGAAGTCTAGGGGGGTTTTCGTAAAATGTTTTATTTCTTTCTCTTCTTCCTCCCGGCCAGAAGGAGCAGCTCGGTGGCCGACCGCGGCCACGTCCTGCTTGCCTTTCTGCGCGTGGATAAGACCTCCGGAGAGGGCGCCGTGCCTCTCACTCCTCTCCCTCCTCGCGCATCTTCGCTACCCCTCCTCTCTCGCTCTCTGTAACTGCCTGCGTGAACCGAAACCCTAAGCTACTGTATCTCCGGCCGTCGTCGAATCGCCGTCGCTGTGGACCACCTGGAGCCACGCCGAGATGCCCTGAAGCTCCACCGTCGTCTCGTAAAGCTCCTGGGCGAACCCCGCTTGCCGGGAGTGCCCGATTCGCCGGAATCGGGGCGTTCTTCTCCGCGGCCGGCGAGCCTCCGCCGCGCCGTCGCCGTCGATTACGGCCTTCCCTCACATCCCCGTCAACGTCCACGTACTCCCCTCTCCACGGTGAGCCTTCCAATGGCCTCGGTCCATCCCCTCCCCCTCTGTATCTTGAGGACGCCGTGCGCCTCCGCCCGCCGTCACAGAACCTCGACGCCGGCGAGTATTCCGGTGGCCATTCGGCCAACCGGCGCCACCTACAGGATCCCCTTGATTCCCTCTCCATTTTGGTATATCTTGTTTCAACCAATTTGCAACCAATTCATCAATTTCGAATGCATCTGTGAAGATCAGAGGAGCTGATGTCACAGTGACGTCCTGCTGATGTCATATTTCTCCAGTTATTTAAATTCCAGAAAATAATTAAATTTAGATAATTAATAACTATTGTTTTTTTAATCAGAAAAATAAAATAAAAATATGGGAGTGATCAGGAAAATGTACTCTTTCCAAAAATGTACTTTTCATAGATGTTTGATAAAGTTCACAAATGACCATTTATTTAATATTATTTAATCATTTAAAATGGAGAAAATAAGTTTTTATTCACCAAAATTAGAAAATTAAACGTTATATACCAAATTGCTCAAAATGACAAATGCCATCTGTTTATGATGTTTTCAAACCCATTTGAGCAACTAAAATGGTACTCGCTTTCAGAATCGCCCGAAACCCCCTCCGGGGTCTATTTCGGCCTAATTCCAGTAAAATTGCAAATCTGCTATACAAACCCTAGCAACCCATCGAGCATGTTTAGGGTTTCATCGAAGTGCATTAACTTGCTCATGCATACATATTGTGCATTGCATCAATGCCATGTTTGACTGTTGTTCTTCTTTTCGGTGTTGTTCCCCCTCGGTAGAACGCGACTCCGAAGTGAAGGCTAGCAACCCCAATGGCGAATACTTGATCTTAACCGACAAGTCAAGCACTTATTCCTGAAGACTTTCTCTGGTTTTCTTGAAACAAGGCAAGCATAACCTCTTATCTGCCCATATATGATTTCGAAAGACTTTTCATTCTCGTACAAATGCATCCGGTTCCAATGTATCTTGAGTCAATAGATAGAGTTATCCTATTTATTTGCATAACCCAGATATCATGATTCAATGCTCCTAGCAGACATAGGATTTGTTTGTGTGTATCGCCAGAGCCTCAAATATGCCATGCTTAGTCATACATGTCTGTTGATCTCTGCTCCATCTGGTTGATGTATCAGAGTTGCGAATGAATCTAGTATGGTAGGATGTTGTGGAATTTAAGAGTATTTGTTTAACATGACTTAAAGGTGTGGATGACGAGACCACAGAGGGTCTGTGGTGGTTGTCTCGGTCATGCCCCTAGGAGCGAGTTCTCGTCTTCGAGCCAAGACTGAGCGTGCATCCACACGGGGGATTGGATTCCCCTCGGTCTCAACTTGCCTAGTTTGTTCCATGAGTTTCCTAGTTCGGGCTTTCCATTTGGATTTGCGGGGATATTAAAACCTTTTCAAAACTAGGACGTGGTGATGTATCGGCGCTCTGCGGGTAGGTAACCGTCGAGCATTGCGCACAACGATAGAGACCCGGCAGGAGATGGCCACTCCCTATTGGCGGTCCATCTCTACTCGGAGCGACTCATGGAATAGGCGAAGCAAGGGAAAGGTCGTGGTCAACCTCCATCTGCCGGCACTTCCCGGAATAGTGCTAATGTACCAGCATTAAGAGTTGGTTGGTACGTGTGGTTAAAGTTGTACACCCCTGCAGGGTTAAATATTTTCGAAAAGCCGTGTCCGCGGTTAAGGACGACTTGGTGACGGATTCTGTGATCATAAACAACTTTAACGGAATGATTAAAATTTGCTGATAACGAATGAAGGATGCCTCCTCGGAGATTCCGAGAGGGGTTACCTTGTAGCATGAGTTACCAGAACAACTTCAGGTGGTGATCTTCGAAGCACGAGGTGCTGATATGATTTGGTGGATTAAAAAGATGATGATATCAGTAGTTGAGTAGCTTCCTCATCTGTTTTCAAAATGTTCTTTGAGACGTGCTATTCCTTCCTCAACTTGCAAAACAAAGATTGCTTTACGCAAATCAGCCTTCATGAAACCCTTTTCGAAATAGCAGATATATAATAGGTTAATTAAGTCTTGTTGAGTACCTCCCGTACTCAGGTTTGCTTAATTTTGGTTCAGGTGAAGATCTCACATCGGTGATGAGTCAACGTGGACATCGACGAGTAGTTCGGGGTTCCCAGGTAGCAGCCTGGAATCTATGGGCTGGGACGTCGCCTTATGTTGCGGCCTCTTAGGCCTTTTTGGTTCTTGTTGATTAGCAACATACTTTGCCTTCCGTTGTCTGATGTAATGTTGGGTCGTGTGACCTCTGGTTCTAAGCTATACTCTAGTAACACCTGTTTAATACAACTTCAATGTCTAGAGTGTTGCTTTGATCGGGTGTTGGTTTCGATCTCATTGTTATACCGTTTTGGCTATGCCTGCATAGTTGTCGCAGTCGAGGGGTTGTGGAGCCGATGATCCATGTCCGAGCCCGCCTGTCGATGTGATCGGCCTGGGGCGAGGTAACCCCAGTAACCCTCGATTGTTGTTGCACTTTCTGGACACATAGCATCTCTGTATAGCTTTGGTCCCGTTTCCTTCAGTTTCATTCGATTCGTGGACGCTTTGATATGCATAGTTGGTTATGACTAGCATGGATACAAGGAGTAGTGGACTGGGGATCCGGACTACGTGCCGATGAATCCAGTCTGCCTGCCGTTGTTTGTTGCGGCCGGGGCTGGTAACCCTGAAGCCCTTGTGAGTCCATGGCTAGGAGCACATAACAGTATGTATATCTCTGGGTCCGGGGTCGTGACAGTCTTCCTCCCCTCGAGGATCATACTTGGATCCAGAGCTTTCCTTCTTTCTCTTTTTAGGGGAGAGTACGGTCGGGCTTGCAAGAGCACGTGCTAGTATACTACCCAGCGGCGGATGGTTTCTTAGGATATTGTTGATCCGTGTTTCGTCAATGGATTTTATAGGTGGTTCTAACATAAATCAAGAGCTCAACGTAAGCTACAAACATCATACTAGCTACAAACGTTTCTTTCATGGAGTGATGTTCTGACATATAGTGTTGGTGTTGATTGTTCTGTACTACTCCCTCCGTTCACTTTTATAAGGCACGCTACTTACCATTTCAATTTTAACAACATACATAGTAAAATGAGTGCATATATGTACAAAATAAGAAAATTTTGACCATAGGAACTCATCAAACATAAAGAAGCACATAACAGGAAATTTTTACGATATCATAAACTAAAACATAAACAAAAATGTGCGGGGAATAAGCATCAAACAGGCTGAAATAATTATCTCGAGATCGCCTCAGGATTTAGGTGCTTTTTCTTACTACTTGCCATGGCTGAAACCATCTCTCCAGGAGTCAAGGTAGCAGGCCTTGACGAGACAGTTGCCTTCAGGTTAGTGACGAGGTGGCAGACCTCGACGAGGAAGTTGCCGCGAGGTTAGTTAGGCGGTGGCAGACCTAGATGTAAGGTGAGATTGGTCACGAGGTGGCCGAACTGCGAGCTGGACAGCGAGGTGGCACATCTTGACGGCGACCTAGAAGGCGAGGTGGCAGATCTGGCGGCAAGGCGACGAGGTGGAAGAGCTGGCGGTGAGGGGGCGAGGTGGCAGAGCTGGGGGCGAGGCAGCGATGTGGCAGATCTGGCGGCGAGGTGTAAGATCTGGATGGAGACCTGAACGACGAGGTGGCAGAACTGGACGGCGAGGTGGAAAAGCGGGGTGGCGACCGGCAAGTTACACGGCGAGGTGGAAGACCCACATGGGGGAATGTTAGACCAGGACGGAGCTACGCGGCGAGGTGGGAGAGCGGGACGGAAAGCTACGCAGTGACGTGTGGAAGCGGGACGCAAAGCTACACGGCGAGGACACGAGGTGGGAGAGCTACGCGGCGAGGTTGGAAGAGAGGAAAGAGGGAAACTTCGTCAATGGAAAAAGGGGGCGGGGGGGATTTCGTTGAGAGGCCGCGGGTGGGTAGAGGAAGGTGCGGAATTTTGCAAATGGCGTCGCGCGCGCTGTGGGGGAGGCGCCAAATTTTGATCCATAATTTGGGGTGGGGGCGGCATGAAAATTCTGCGCGCGCGAGTTCGTGTGGGCGTGGACAGAAACATTGCTGCCGTCGGGTACATGATGGGTGACTTAAACAAATTGACAATCTATGCAATTGGTTATCAAATGACTATGTAATTAAATGACTATGTAATTAAAAGTGGGCAATGTCAGAATCCCGCCTAAGACTAACAAGATGTTACCCTATCATATCTATACAAATATTATGTGAGGTTCCCCCCGTTATAACAAATCCGGGACTTTCGGGCTCTAAGTAGTCCTGGAGCCCGCCAAAGAGAATCTGACGTTGGTGAAGACGTAACAAAGAGAGTGAGGGAATCTTGGGAATGCAATACACATGCCACACTCTAACATACGTGGTATGGAATACCATGGGACTTGGTGGCATTCAGACGCTCTGAAGCCCCTCTCCGGACAAACCCTAGCCCTGTTGGGGAAAAAGGAGAACTGCCCTTGGCCCCTCTACGTGATCCGGAAGGGGTAGCAAAGTGGAACCAATTTCTTGGTTGTGGTAGGTTAGGCCCAAGGAACACCCAAGACAATGGTAGAGCCCACCTCTTGGCGATATTCCCCTCGTTCCGACAGATCCGGGAGTTTCGGGCTCTAAGTAGTCCTGGAACCCGCTAGAGAAAATCTGACGCCGGTGAAAAGCCCTAACACAGAAAGTGAGGGAACATTTGGCATCCAAGACCCATGCCACACTCTAACACACATGGTATGTCCTACTATGTGATGTGGTGGCATTCAGACGCTTTGGTGCCGCTCTTCGGAGAAACCCTATAGCCCCGTTGGGGGGGAAGACGGAACTGCAGTTCTGGCCCCTCTACGTGAGGCGGAATGGTACTAAAGTGGAACCAATTTCTTGGTTGTGTTATGTTGGGCCCAAGTAACACCCAAATAAATGGTAGGGCCCACCCTATTGGAAATATTCAACCCACCCACCCCCCTCCCGTTCCGCCACATCCGAGAGTTTTGGGCTCTAATGTAGTCATGGAACCCACTAGGGAGAGAATCTAACGATGGTGAGCCCTGATACGGAGAGTGAGGGGATCTTGGGAATCCAAGACCCATGCCACACTCTAGCTAACACGAATGGTATGGCTCATACCATGTGTTGAGGTAGCATTCAGACGCTCTCGAGACCCTGTGCGGAGAAACCCTAGCCCCGTTAGGGAAAAGGCGGAGCTGTCGTTCTGGCCCCTCTACGTGAGCCGGAAGGGGGTAGCAAAGTGGAACCAATTGCTTGGTTGTGTTAGGTAAGGCCCAAGGAACACCCAATGCAATGGTAGGTCCCACCTCTTGGCAATATTCCCCAAGTTCCAATAGATCCGGGAGTTTCGGGCTCTAAGTAGTCGTGGAACCCACGAGAGAGAATCTGACGCCGGTGAAGCCCTAACACAAATAGTGATGGAATCTTCGGCATCCAAGACCCATGCCACACTTTAACACATATGTTAAGTCATACCATTTGTTGTGGTGGCATTCAGACGCTCCGGGGCCCCTCTCCGGAGAAACCCTAGCCACACGGTGGGGAAAAAAGACGGAACTGTCGTTCTCTCCTCTCTATGTACATGAGCCGGAAGGGGGTAGCAAAGTGGAACCAATTGCTTGGTTGTGTTAGGTTAGGACCAACTAACACCCAAGACAATGGTAGATCCCACCTATTGGCAATATTCCCCACGTTCTGTCAGATTTGGGAGTTTCGGGCTCTAAGTAGTCTTGGAACCTTCTAGAGAGAATCCGACGCTGGTGAATCTGTAACACAGAGAGTGAGGGCAATGTTTGGCAGCCAAGACCCATGCCACACTCTAACACATATGGTATGGCATACCATGTGCTGTGGTGGCATTCATACGCTCCGGAGACCCTCTCCGGGGAAACCCTAGCCCCGTTGGGGAAAAAGACGGAACCACCGTTCTAGCCAGTCCGCGTACATGAGACGGAAGGGGGTAGCAAAGTGGAACCGATTGCTTGGTTCTGTTAGTTTAAGTCCGAGGAACACCAAATTCAATGTTAGGTCCCACCTCTTGGCAAGATTTCCCCCGTTCCGCCGGATCCGGGAGTTTCGGCTCTAAGTAGTCCTAGAACACGCCAGAGAGAACCCGACGCCCGTGTAGCCCTAACACAGAGAGTGAAGGAATCTTGGTCATCCAAGAAACTTGCCACACTATATATCACACATGGTATGGCAACACACATGGTATGAGCTACCATGTGTTGGCACTCAGACGCTCCGGAGCCCCTCTTCGGAGAAACCATAGCCCCATGTGGAAAAAGACGGAACTGCCATTCTGGCCCCTCTACGTGAGCCGGAAGGGGCAGGAAGGTGGAACCAATTGTTTGGTTGTGTTATAACAGGCCCAAGTAACACCCAAGTCAATGGTTGGGCCAACCTCTTGGCAAGATTTCCCCCGTTCTGTCAGATCCAGGAGTTTCGGGCTCTAAGCAGTTGTGGAACCCGCTAGAGAGAATCTGACGCCGGTGAAGCCCTAATACAGAGAGTGAGGGAATGTTTGTCATCCAAGACCCATGCCACACTCTAACACATATGGTATGGAATACCATGCCCTAATACGGAACCGCCGTTCTGTCCTCTCCGCGCGCGTACATAAGCCGGAAGGGGGTAGCAAAGTGGAACCGATTTCTTGGTTGTGTTAGGTTAGTTCCAAGGAACACGAAAGTCAATGGTAGGGGCCACCTCTGGGCAAGATTTCCCCCGTTCCGCCAGATCCGGGAGTTTTGGCTCTAAGTAGTCCTGGAACCCGCCAGAGAGAACCCGACGCCGATGAAGCCCTAACAAAGAGAATGAGGGAATTTGGTCATCCAAGACACTTTACACACTCCATATGACACATGGTATGGAAACACACATGGTATGGAATACCGTGTGCTGGCATTCAGGCGCTCCGGAGCCCCTCTTCGGAGAAACCATAGCCCCTTGGGAAAAAAGATGGAACTGCCGTTCTGGCCCCTATACGTGAGCCGGAAGGGGGTAGCAAGGTGGAACCAATTTATTGGTTGTGTTTTATTAGGAACAAGTAACACCCAAGTCAATGGTAGGGCCAACCTCTTGGAAAGATTTCCCTCGTTTTGTTAGATCCCGGAGTTTTGGGCTCTAAGTAGTCGTGGAACCCGCTAGAGAGAATGCGACGCCGGTGAAGCCCTAACACAGAGAGTGAGGGATTGTTTGGCATCCAATACCCATGCCACACTCTAACACATATTTAATGGCATACAATGTTCTGTGGTGGCATTCATACGCTCCGGAGTCCCTCTCCGGGGAAGCCCTAGCCCTGTTGGGGAAAAAGACGGAACCGTCGTTCTGGCCTCTCCGCGCGCGTACATGATCCGGAAGGGGGTAGCAAAGTGGAACCGATTTCTTGGTTGTGTTAGGTTATGTCAAAGGAACGCCAAAGTCAATGGTAGGGGCTACCTCTTGGCAAGATTTCGTCTGTTCCGCCAGATCCGGGAGTTTCGGCTCGAAGTAGTCCTGGAACCCGTGGGAGAGGACCCGACGCCGATGAAGCCCTAACAAAGAGAATGAGGGAATCTTGGTCATCCAAGACACTTTCCACACTCCATATCACACATGGTATGGCAACACACATGGTATGGCAACACACATGGTATGGCATACCATGTGCTGGCTTTCAGACGCTCCGGAGCCCCTCTTCGGAGAAACCAGAGCCCCTTGGGGAAAAAGACGGAACTGCCGTTATGGCCCCTCTACGTGAGCCAGCAGGGGGTAGCAAGGAGGAAACAATTGATTGCTTGTGTTGTATTAGGCCCAAGGAACACCCAAGTAAATGTTATGGCCAACCTCTTGGCAAGATTTTCCTCGTTCTGTCAGATCCGAGAGTTTCGGGCTCTAAGTAGTCGTGGAACCCGCTAGAGAGAATCCAACGCCGGTGAAGCCCTAACACGGAGAGTGAGGGAATGTTTGGCATCCAATACCCATGCCACACTGTAACACATATGTTATGGCATACCATGTGTTGTGGTGGCATTCATACGCTCCGGAATCCCTCTCCGGGGAAACCCTAGCACCGTTGGGGAAAAAGACAGAACCGCCGTTTTAGCCTCTCCGCGTACATGAGCCCGAAGGGTGTAGCAAAGTGGAACAGATTGCTTGGTTGTTTTAGGTTAGGTCCAAGGAACACCAAAGTCAATGGTAGGGGCCACCTGTTGGCAAGAGTTCCCCTTTCCGCCAGATCCGGGAGTTTCGGCTCTAAGTAGTCCTGGAACCCGCCAGAGAGAACCTGACGCCGTTGACAACCTAACAAAGAGAATGAGGGAATCTTGGTCATCCAAGACACTTTACACACTCCATATCACACATGGTATGGAAGCACACATGGTATGGCATACCATGTGCTGGCATTCAGACGCTCCGGAGCCCCTCTTCGGAGAAACCATAGCCCCTTGGGGAAAAAGATGGAACTCCCGTTCTGGCCCCTCTACGTGAGCCGGAAGGGGGTGGCAAGGTGGAACCATTAGCTTGGTTGTGTTATATTAGGCCCAAGTAACACCCAAGTCAATGGTAGGGCCAACCTCTTGGCAAGATTTCCGCCGTTCTGTCAGATCCCGGAGTTTCGGGCTCTAAGTAGTCGTGGAACCCGCTAGAGAGAATCCGACGCCTGTGAAGCCCTAACACAGAGAGTGAGGGAATTTTTGGCATCCAAGACCCATGAAACACTCTAACACATATGGAATGGCTTACCATGTGTTGTGGTGGCATTCATACGCTCCGAAGTCCCTCTCCGGGGAAACCCTAGCCCCGTTGGGGGAAAAGACGGAACCGCCGTTCTAGCCTCTCCGCGTACCTGAGCCGGAAGGGGGTAGAAAAGTGGAACCGATTGCTTGGTTGTGTTAGGTTAGGTCCAAGGAACACCAAATACAATGTTAGGGCCCACCTATTGGCAATATTTCCACTGTTCTATCAGATCTGGGAGTTCCGGGCTCTAAGTAGTCGTGGAATCCGCTAGAGAAAATCCGACGCTGGTGAAGCCCTAACATAGAGAGTGAGGGAATATTTGTAATACAAGAACCATGCCACACTCTAACACACATAATATCTCATACCATGTGATGTGGGGGAATTCTGACGCTCCGGAGCCCCTCTTCGGAGAAACCATAGCCCCTTGGGGAAAAGGACGGAACTTCCATTCTGGCCCCTCTACGTGAGCCGGAAGGGGTAGCAAGGTGGAACCAATTGCATTGTTGTGTTTTATTAGTGCCATGGAACACCCAAGTAAATGGTAGGGCCAACCTCTTGTCAAGATATCCCTCGTTTTCTCAGATCCTGGAGTTTCGGGCTCTAAGTAGTCGTGGAACCCGCTAGGGAGAATCTGACGCCGGTGAAGCCCTAACACAGAGAGTGAGGGAATGTTTGGCATCCAATAACCATGCCACACTCTAAAACATATGGTATGGCGTAACATGTGCTGTGGTGTCATTCATACGCTCCGGAGTCCCTCTCCGGGGAAACCCTAGCCACGTTGGGGAAAAAGACGGAACCGTTGTTCTGGCCTCTCCGTGCGCGTACATGATCCGGAAGGGGGTAGCAAAGTGGAAACGATTTCTTGGTTGTGTTAGGTTATGTACAAGGAACACCAAAGTAAATGGTAGGGGCCACCTATTGGCAAGATTTCCCCCGTTCCGCCAGATCCGGGAGTTCCGGCTCTAAGTAGTCCAAGAACCCGCCAGAGAGAACCCGACGCCGATGAAGCCCTAACAAAGAGAATGAGGGAATCTTGGTCATCCAAGACACTTTCCACACTCCATATCACAAATGCTATGGAAACACACATGGTATGTCATCCCATGTGCTGGCATTCAGACGCTTTGCAGCCCCTCTTTGGAGAAACCATAGCCCCTTGGGCAAAAAGACGGAACTGCCGTTTTGGCCCGTCTTCGTGAGCCAGAAGGGGGTAGAAAGGTGGAAACAATTGTTTGGTTGTATTGTATTAGGCCCAAGGAACACCCAAGTCAGATCCGGGAGTCTCGGGCTCTAAGTAGTCGTGGAACCCGCTAGAGAGAATCCGACGGCGGTGAAGCCCTAACATAGAGAGTGATTGGAATCCAATACCCATGCCACACTATAACACATATGGTATGTCATAACATGTGCTGTGGTGGCATTCATACGCTCCGGAGTCCCTCTTCTGGGAAACCCTAGCCCCGTTGGGGAAAAAGACGGAACTGCCGTTGTAGCCTCTCCGCGTACATGAGCCGGAAAGGGGTAGCAAAGTGGAACTGATTGCATGGTTGTTGTCGTGGGATAATCACGGCAGACGTTACCGGGGGTAACTTGTCTTGGGGCAAATCGACTCTGGTGTTTGGGAGAGGGTTTAGCTCAAAGGAAACCATGGTGATATGCGATCTGGTAGCCGGCAATCAAGTCGCCGAGTCTCCGATCTAAATATATTATCTCAACTCTCGTGTTACAATAGATACTCGACACCTCGCAATCCGGCGATTATGTTCTTGCTCTCGCTAAAACTCATCTAACCTAACCCTAGGGACCGGTTTATATAATATCTGGACCCCCTGGCTTACTCTCCAAGGCGTACTCTGAATCCTACCCGGACACTGCTTACAAACCCTAAACTTCCTTACCGTAACCCACAATCCGGGTTACGAGGCCTACGTTCCTGGGCCTTCTAGAAGCTCCTTTATCCTAAGCCGGGTCTTGCGCATCGTCCTTTGGGCCGAGTTACCCCTTGGCGTTAGCCTACCGGGTTATCATCCCTCCATCAGTAGTCCCCAGAATAGCTTGGGCTTCACGGGATCCTCCTTGAAGCGCACGCTATTCCCTGCAGAAATAACAAACATACAAGTTCATAGAGGCCGGGTTAGGTTGCTTTTAATAAACAGCTAGGCCTAACTCTATTGGTGGTCCATATAATAACCCGGCTTTCTCTGAGTCCATTTTTAATTTTCCGGATCAATGTTCCAAGGAAGATGCAGAAGACCCGGCTTACTTCACTCGTTAATTGATCCAAATATCACGGAGAGGATTTACTTCTTATCTTGTCCGGATATCGTGCTCGGGCACTTAGCGTATATCCCGAAAATCTCAGACGGGTATCTTTTATTCCGAAATTTGTGGTTCCCGCTCGCTAGCCTAGGTTTCCCCACCCGTACCTATAAATAGGTGCCTGGGGGGTAACCTAGCCCTAACGGCTCATTTCCCTCATCTCCTTCTTCCTCACCGGCGCCTTCTCGTTCGAGCTCTCTCAACATCACCACGGAGACCTCGAGCTCACTGCCGGAGCAAAGCCACCGCCGGTTGCGTTCCTCCACGGTCCGCCCCGCGCCGCCGCCAAACTCCGCCGCCGCACCCCCGAGCTGCCCGCCGGGAGTCGCACGTGGGCACCACGACTGCGCCATCTGCCGCCGTCGCGTCCTTCTCCGATCCACGCCGGTAAGATCCCTATTCCCCTTGATTCAATCTTGCAATTTCTCCGTTTGACCTAGATTAGATCTAGGTTCGCCCGCGGGCCATTTCTTGCCCCGCGTCGGATTAGGGCGCATAACTCCGTCCTAGTTCATCCAATCGCTTGATTATTGATCACACTTCACTCTCCTATCGCTCATAGTCGCCTATTTCTCCGCGAAATCGATAGCAAAATTTCCAATCTAGATGTAGTTCACCCAGATCTCCGCGGCTGTTCATAGATACCCGGAAAATCCTCCTCTTCCGGTTCTTTTACTCACACTAGGCAGCCACGCAATTAACTTCTTCTTACAACTGCTCGTTGGCATTTAGATATTCCACAATTTCTGTACTGCTCTTCGATACCCGGATAGTTCGTAGTCTTTATACTGCTTTATCGATACTCGGAAAATCCGTAACCTCCGAGTCTCATGCTTCATCTCATGCTTTGCAGACTGAACCAATGGCTCCCAAGCACAAAGGGAAGCAGCCGGCTAAGCCAAGAGTGACCCAATCCATATCCGCCAACTGGGCGCAATCTTCTGTGACCAAGGCCAAGCTGGAGGAGCTGGCCGAGTTAGGCGTCCTCCCCCCTCAGGAGGAGATCCACTGGAGGGTGCCGGGTGACGAGACCCGGCCTACCCCTAATGCAGACGAGGTAATGTGCTTCGTTGAGCATGTGATCCGGGGGTTTCGCCCCCCGGGTCACTCTTTCTTCCGCGAGGTCCTCAACCACTACGGCCTCCGGGTGTTCGACATAGGGCCTAACTCTATGTTGAACATAACCCACTTCATAGTCCTTTGCGAGTCTTATTTGTGCATCCGGCCAAATTTGGCTTTATTCATAGAACTTTTTCAATGCAAACCGTGCCGCGAAAGCGGTGACGGGGCCCTCTTGGCCTGCGGCGGGGTTTCCATCCAGCGCCGCAAAAACTCCCCCATGCTGACTCTTAATTTAAACTCGCATGTTAAGCACTGGCAGTTGTCCTTCTTCGATTGCCGAGACACCTCCCCACCCGGCGAGAGGAAATTGCCGGGTTACTCGGAGGGTGTCTTAGATATCTCCGATACTTTCAATGCATTTCCCCCCGAGTCGGACAGGGAAGCCATCCAGCCCTTCTTAGCAAAAATAGCTGTTCTTTCTGCCCACGGTCTCCTTGGGCTCAATCTGGTTAAGACATGGGTCAACTTCCGGATTCAGCCCAACTCCACTCGCTCCAAGCTAATGTGCGAGTATTCGAGGCACTCTACGGATTCGCTCCGCTATTCTTCGAAGAATTACCCGGCGGGTGATACCAACAAGACCATCAAGAGCTTCTTGACGGAAAAGTTGGACGTTATCCGGAATATAGCCGGACTGGAGCCTTTCACTCGCGAGAATCCGGATCCTGCAGTAATATCCGGCACATATACCTTCATTTTCATGCTTTCACTTGATACAATTATTAACCCTTACCTTTACACCTTTATCTCAGGCTGATAACGTCTTTTTGAATATTGAGACCTCCCCTTCCTCCGGAGACCCGGAAGAAGATGAAGAACCGGTTGATAATGATGAAGGTATTGTCCGGGTCTTCGATCAACTTCACTTACACCATTTTGGTTTCACATATCTCACTTTTTCCGACTATACATCCTCGGCTTTCAGGGTTGGAGGACAAGGACGACAAGGAGGACCCGGAGGCCACCGAGTCCGATAAAAGCGAAACTGAACAAGATGTAACGGTTGGGGCCAAGAGGAAAACCAGAGGGGTGGTATCCAAGGTTCCCTACTCCCTCATGTCCTTCGAACCCTATTCTTTTGCTAACATGTGTAAACTTAACCAACAACTACCCAACTCATCACGCTTGAAGGACCCTCCTCCGGCCAAGCGTAGGGTGACCCGGAGTTCCCCGGGTGACGACCCCCTCAACCCGGGCATCTCCATATCACCAGCTCGCTGTGCCGGTACTCCTCCAACTCACCCTTCCAACTCGCCTCAACGTCACCCCTCCCCCAACCATCCATTAGCCGGACAGTTCCGGGTTCCTCTATCGGGTCCAGTGACAGCCTCATCTGCCTCTAGCAGCGAGCTTCCACCAGACTATGCTGTAAACACCGGGTGAGTTATTGCTATATGATATACCTCTACTCTCGATAACTTCCACTTATGATCGCTAACCATCTTTTTCTCTTTTCCTTAGCGCCCAAGTCACACTCAGTGACCCGGAAAACATGGAGACGGACACCCAGGACACTGAAGGCCCGGTTGATGATGTGAACGCCACGACTGGCGGCCTTGAAGAAGAGGTCAAGGGGCAAGATTCCCCAATAGACCCGGCCAAGCAGGATGCCGGGTCCCCAAAGCATGCTGATGGAACCGGTGATGAGGACGCGGGAGTCTTGGGTACAGGGATGGGTACCCCCACCCCTGACCCCCAGGCCACCCAGGTATCGTCCCCAAAGCCGGATCAAACTCCTACTCCGGGTTGTCAGGCAGCCGGGTCTTCCGGCACCAAGCCCGAAGACATGAGCTTCGCTGAGATTCTCAACGCTCTGCACACCTTGAGAGCTGATGAGGAGGGCATCCTGGAGGCCCTGGTAGCCAAACACGAGGTAACCGTGTTACAACCGCTTGTATACTCGCCTAGTCCCCAAGTTCTGAGTGAACTTATGCATAATTTGCTTGGAACTTTCGTAGATAGCCGACTGATACTTCTTTTTGTTTTCGTAAAGGCATACATAACGCACTGTGAGAAAACGTTGGCTAGAACCAACAAACTTCTTAAGGCGGAAACGAAGCTACGTGAATCGGCTGAAGCTGAAGCTAAGAAAGCCGAGAAGCAGGAAAGGAAGTATAAGAAGAGATGCAATGCTGCAGTGGATAGGGTGAACGAGCTGTCGGGCCAGATCGCCGATACTTATCGTTCTCTGATAGGTAAAATTTCCAACTTACTGATCTTAATTTGGTCTGGATATCCTGAAGAACACTCGGAGTTCCTGACTTTA
Source organism: Alopecurus myosuroides (assembly GCA_028641055.1). NCBI lineage: Eukaryota > Viridiplantae > Streptophyta > Magnoliopsida > Poales > Poaceae > Alopecurus > Alopecurus myosuroides. The sequence continues at coordinate 342,302,500 of CM054059.1, forward strand.
GATGTTTCTGCTTTTCTGCAGGGCCCGAGGAAGAGATTCCGGATGTGGGTGAAGTGGTTCTGCTGAAGAAGGTAAAGAGCACCATCCGGCAGCTCTGTGTCGGGACTAAGTGGGCCCTGAAAGCTGTCAAGTGGCCAGGCACTGGGGATGGTGGTTTGAACACGCTGCTTGATGCGTGTTCTACCATCCCCGAGTGGATTGAACACTGGAAGCGCTCATCCTGCCAGGTTGGGGTGACCCGGGGTCTTGCCTTGGCGAAAGCATACTTTCCCAAGCTTGACCCGGCGAAACTTGTTGGCGGGTTTCCAGAGTTCAACCACGATGGCTCCCCATTTTTACCTACACATTATAAGGCCATTCAGACAGAAGTTCGTCACGCAGCCAACCTGATTGCCGGCAATTTGGATGTCAGCCGGATTGTACCACCGTATGATGCGCAAGATAAGGCAATTAAGTCGGATCCTCCAAAGCCCTTTGACATGCTAGCACGGTGGAAGGCGGAATCTGACCAACTGAGGGAAAAGGCTGCAAAGAAAAAAGCTGAATCCAGTACTACGCCTGCTAGCTCCACGCCAGTTGTCCCTCCTCCTTCGCGTGCCAATGCCACTGCTAATCCGGATGCTGCTACTGCCAAGACTGTTGAAGAACAAATCAAGGATCAAAACCTTGCTGGCAAGGGCAAGGACAAGATGGATGCCTCAACCCAAGATACCAAGTAATCTTTTTTATCCGCTATCATATCAAATGCGTCATTCGGCCAATGGGTCTTTTAAACGATTATTTTTTTATGGTGCGCTTGTGCACCTTTGGTACTACTATCGCGGCATGTAATACGTTTTGAAACTTAAATAGCTTTCGTGGCCCTTCTGGCCTTTGAATGAATTTGATATCTATCTGCTTTTGAGCTTGTTTATTCTTGATATTCCGGCTTTCTTTATGGTTCCTTTTGTGAGACTCGGTTTCCGGGTTTCGTGGGTTTTGACAGGTGGACTTTTCTCTAAGTCCCCAAGACTCGGATTTTTTTGGTTTTTGAGCTTAATAGCTAGATGATTTGTTTCTTGTTTCAAATTCCCCAGTCCCCAAGGCGCGAACTTCCGAGTCTAGGGTGTTAGGTCTTTCAAAGAGAACAAATCGTTTTTGCTAAGCCCAAAACCTAGAGCCGTTTCACATTGGTTTTGAAGTTATGCTTAATAAACTGTGAGTTTCCGGTTATTAACCCTGTACTCTTCATAACTTGTGGTTTAGATGACCCTTTTGGCTCTCTTGTACTATAAGCCGGCTTTCGCGTGGATAATCATGTTGCTACATCTATACGAAGATAGGGTCAGGCAAGTCCCATTGGGCATCATGACTGATTGTGATCATATGCGAGCAAATCATGCCACTTTAGTGCGAGTCACATCGAGCTTAAGTAAGAAAGGTCAAGAAAGTTTGGCTCCTTTGTCCGGTTATAAGCTTGCAGCCGTACTCGTTTGCGAGTAATCGGCCCTTATAACTCATAGGCATCGTGGCCGGGTCTTTGAGTTTGTAACTATGCTATTCAAGCAATCAGCCCCCAAGACCTAAATATATGCAAACTGCTAAAGAAACTAATGTACTAAAAAACAGTAAATAATACTTACCTAGAAGAAGGATAAAAAACATAACAGAAAAAAGTTGATAAAAACACATGAAAAGGAAATAATATATTGTTTAACCATCTCTTTATTGATATGAGAGAAGTTAGGTCAGCAAGCCGCCTCATTAAAAACCCTCCAGTCCCCTTAGGTACCCTGGATAGGAAAAGAGTGCGTCTGAAACCTGCTGCCTGTTACATCGTGTAATTCCGCCTTGTGAATCTAGCCTATACTAAGTATAGTAGGAACGTAGCTGAGCCACGTTCCATGGTCTTTCTTTCTCTTGCATAGATGAAGTGGTATGAGTGGTGTCATTAACCGTAGCCGACACTTCCCTTGCATCTATCAAGTAATATGATCCGTTGTGCAGATTCCGACTTATGATGAACGGTCCTTCCCATGCCGGTGATAACTTGTGTTTTCCTTCCTTTGATTGTACCAGGCGCAGAACCAGGTCTCCTTCCTGGAAGACCCGGGTTTTCACGCGCCGGCTATGATATCTCCGCAGATCCTGCTGATATATGGCTGATCTCTCCAAAGCTTGTTCCCTGTGTTCTTCTAGCATATCCACGGCGTCTTGCCGGGTCTTCTCGTTCTCCACCTCGACGTAAGCCGATACTCGAGGCGAGTCATGAATAATATCACCCGGCAACACTGCTTCTACGCCATAAACCATAAAAAACGGTGTCATCTGCGTAGATCTGTTAGGTGTGGTGTTGATACCCCAAACCACTGAAGGTAACTCCTCAACCCATGCACCAGCAGCTCTGATACACAGGACTCGCAACCGTGGCTTTAATCCACGAAGCAACTCCTGATTTGCTCTCTCCACTTGTCCATTAGCCCGTGGGTGGGCCACTGAGGCTATGTCCAAGCGGATGCCATTGTTTCCACAAAACTTCTCCATCTCGCCAAGGGACATGTTGGTTCCATTGTCGGTAATTACGCTGTGGGGATATCCGAACCGATAGATAATCCTTTTCAGGAACGTGACTGCTGTAGTTGCTTCACAATTAGTAACTGGCATGACCTCAACCCACTTGGTGAACTTATCAACAGCCACTAAGAGATGTGTCTTTTTGCAAGGTGACATGTGGAAGGGGCCAACCATATCCATACCCCAAACCGCAAATGGCCAAGTTAACGGGATAGTCCACAATTCCATAGCCGGCACATGGGTTTGGCGGGCGTACCTTTGACATCCGTCACACCTTGCCACCAAGCGCTCCGCGTCTGCTAGGGCCGTGAGCCAGAAGAAACCATGTCGATAGGCTTTGGCCACGAGGGATCTTGTGGATGCATGATGCCCACAATCAACTTCATGGATCTCCTTGAGGATATGTCGGCCTTCTTCTGGTGCTACACAGCGCAAAAGACTCCTGCTGCACTTCTTTTGTAGAACTCCCCATTGATGATGGAATATCCTTTTGCTCGCCTCAGAATTTGTCTTGCTAATACCTCCTGCTATGGTAACTCGCCCCATGATAGGTAGGCCAGGAACGGCTCTGTCCACTCGGGAACAACGTGTACTGTGGCCACGAGCTCCAAATCCGGGTCTTGATTTGCCAGTTTTTCCTCAGACTCGGTTTTAACTGATGGTCGCCATAGCTCATCCAGGAAAACATTAGGTGGAACCGGCTCTCTGCGCGAGCCGAGTCTAGCGAGTGTGTCTGCTGCCTCGTTTTTTCTTCTGTCTATGTGCTCCACCTCATACCCGGAAAAACATCCGGCAACCCTGTCCACCTCTCTGCGGTATGCTGCCATAGTTGTATCTTTTCTATCCCAAGTTCCTGAGACCTGCTGTACCACAAGGTACGAATCTCCAAAGCATCGTATCCTCTTAATGTTCATCTCTTTGGCTACCTTTTAGCGTGCAATAGGGCCTCATACTCGGCCACGTTATTGGAACAATCAAAGTGAATCTGCAACACGTAACTTAACTTGTCTCCTTTGGGTGATGTTAGCACCACTCCAGCTCCTGATCCCTCGTATTGCTTGGAACCGTCAAAGTGCATTATCCAAGACTCGGAGTTTGGAGCCATAGTGGGCATGCCTGTGTGAGTCCAATCGTTAATGAAATCGACTAGAGCTTGAGATTTGATTGCTGACCTGGGCTCGTAGTTGATGTGATAATCTCCCATCTCGATCGTCCACTTGGCTATTCTACCCGTTGCATCCAAGTTTCTGATGATATCCGACATTGGTATAGAACTGACCACTCTTATGGGGTGTTCCTGAAAATACGGCTTCAGTTTCCGGCTGGCCATGAAGACCCCGAAAACCAGCTTTTGCCAATGTGGGTAGCGCTGTTTTGCCTCTGATAATACCTCGCTGACGTAATAAACCGGCCTCTGGACCGGGTGATCTTTCCCATCCTCCTTATGCTCGACAACAACCACTCCGCTAACCGCCCGGGGCCCGGCTGCAACGTACAATAGCATGGGCTCTTTAGGGCCCGGGGCTGCTAGGACTGGTGCCTCAGATAACTGCTTCTTTAGTGCCTTGAACGCCTCGTCCGCCTCTTGGTCCCATACGAATTTATCAGATTTCTTCAAGAGCCGGTACAAGGGTATTGCCTTCTCTCTCAGTCTGGATACAAACCGACTAAGTGCTGCTACGCACCCTGTGAGCTTCTGAACATGCTTCAAATTTTTCGGCTTTTTCAGACTCTGGATAGCTTTGATTTTATCCGGATTTGCCTCAATTCCTCTCTCGGAAACGATAAAGCCGAGTAATTTCCCGGCTGGGACTCCAAAGACACACTTTGTCGGGTTAAGTTTCATCTGGTACCTTCTCAGGTTTTTGAACGTTTCCTTTAGATCATCAATAAATGTCTCCGCTTTCCTGGTCTTGACCACCACATCATCCACGTATGCGTGAGCATTGCTTCCGATTTGGTCCTCAAAGCACTTCTGAATACACCGTTGATAGGTTGGACCAGCGTTCTTCAATCGAAACGTCATGGTCCTGTAACAAAAGGCCCCAAAAGGGGTTATGAATGATGTTTTCTCCCAATCTTCCTTCTTGAGCTTGATCTGATGATACCCGGAATATGCGTCCAAGAAACATAATAGGTCACTTCCAGCCACTGCGTCTATGATCTGATCTATCCTTGGTAGTGCGAACGGATCCTTTGGGCAATGCTTCTTGAGGCTCATATAATCAATGCATATTCTCCACTCATTGGTCTTTTTCATCACGAGTACCAGGTTTGCTAACCAGTCCGGGTGAAATACTTCCATAATAAAGCCGGCTGTAAGCAGCCGTGCAATTTCTTCTCCTATAGCTTTCCTTCTTTCCTCATTCATCTTTCTCAGTCCCTGCTTTACGGGCCTGGACTTGGGATCAACGTGCAAAATGTGCTCTGCCAGCTTTGTAGGGATACCCGGCATATCGCTGGGCGTCCAGGCAAACACACCCTGATTCGAACGAATGAACTCCACAAGTGCTTTCTCCTGCTCGCTGTCCAAGTTAGATCCTATAGCAAATTGCTTAGAGGGGTCACCCTCGACAAAAGCCACCATTTTGGTGTCCTGCGCTGCCTTGAACTTCGCTCTCTCATCTTCAGTATTCGGCCTTTTTAACGCTGTTCTGTCATCCGGGTCTACTTGAGACCGGTAATACTTGAGTTCCTCTTTTCTGCAAGCTTGTTCAGCCATTGCCGCATCTCCTTCATCGCACTCAACCGCTATATCCCGGCTCCCATGTATGGTAATGGTCTGCTTGGGACCCGGGATTTTTAGCTGTAGATACACATAACACGGCCTGGCCATGAACTTAGCATAAGCCAGCCTTCCGAATAGCGCATGATAAGGGCTGCGCAACTTGACCACCTCGAAGGTGAGCCACTCAACCCGGAAGTTATCCTTCGATTCTCCAAAGGCTACCTCCAATGTGATTTTTCCCTCGGGGCACGCTGAGTGACCCGGTACTATCCCATGAAAACTGTTGGACTCTTCTGCAGCTGGGACTCCTTGAGACCCATACGTAGAAAGGTTTCCCAATATAAGATGTTGATGCTACTACCGCCGTCCATTAAGACCTTTTTCAGCTCATAACCATTAACCTGCGGCGCAACCACCAATGCTAAGACTCCCGGGTGTTCTATCCTTTCCGGGTGATCCCTTCTGCTCCACGTTACATCCTGCTCCGACCATCTCAGGTATCTCGGAACGGCCGAGGCAACTGAGTTTACCGCCTTTTTCAGTATCTTTTTATCCTTGTTGGAAATTCCTGTAGTATGCACGTGGTATTGTCCCAATTGCTTGGGGTTAGCTTGGAAACCTCCAGCTCCCCCCTGGTTATTACCCAGATTTCCGCCTGCTGGGTTACCGGCTGGGGGTGGGCCGTTGCCCGGGTTTCCACCCGGACCCGGTCCTCCTCCCCGACCTGCACCTCGCATAGCCTTGTTTACTTCCTCGTTCTTCCATCTTTGTAGGTCTGCGCATTTCCCTAATGAGTGGTTAGCCGGCCTACCGTTCCTACTGTGCTTTGGGCACGCCATTCTGAAGATATCCCAATTGTTACCCGTCCTTGGCGGTCCTTGATAATTTCCTCCGTTATGGTTTCCTCCATTGAAATTTCCTTCTGCCCTGGGTCTCGAAGACCCGGCTTCTGTACTAGCGAAAAACTCGGAGCTTCCCTCAAACGGGCGCTTGTTCTGGTTGTTCCCATTGTTACCTCCATTGTTACCCGGCATTGATCCATGGCCGGTTCTTCCGTTGTTACTTGTGTTTGCTTTTGCTTTCTTGTCATCGACGTTCTCTTCTGTAGTATCCGTTGCCGCGTGTTTGTTGCATGTGTCCATTAGCTCTCCCATCGTAACCTCTGAAGCATTCCGACTAGATTTCATGCGAGTTAACTTTTGCACTGAAGGTACGTACTTGCACGTCTTTGCCATAGCTTGTAACGCATCCTTGGGCTGAATATCTGTGGATGAGTGAAGTATCTCCATAACTCGGCGCACCCAGCTGCGCGCCGATTCTCCCTTCTTCTGGACGCACCGCTCTAGGTCATCAATAGTAAATAGCTTTCTGCACGTTCCATGAAAGTGCTTGATAAACGCAGTTTTCAACTCCTCCCATGACTTGATAGATCCTTCCGGTAGATTAGTGAACCATAGCTTTCCTGCTCCCTCTGACATCATCAAGTACATGAACTTGGCTTGAAGATTTTCAGACGCGTTTCGGATTGACATAGCCATCTCATAACTGCTCAACCATGTTTCTGGATCTATAGTCGGCTCATAATTCACTACCTTACCCGGTTCCTTGAATTTATCCGGGTAAGGCTCAGCCCTGATGTTATCCGACAGACACTTAGGCCCAGCGAGATTAATCGGAACTGGCCTTACTCGGGAAACGTGCGATCCTGCGGGGGGTACGGCTGGACGCGGCACTGCTGCTGGTCCGTGCACCGCAGACCCGGCCGCGGCTCTCCTAGCTCTGGAACTGTCCACAATAGCTTGCGCTGCTGATGCTGCTGGTACGGCCTGGACGCGGGGAGGAGGCGGCATTTGCTGCTGCTCTGCCCTCCGCCGCGCTGAACTTGTCTGAATATTGCCGGTATTTACTCGTTGCTGGCTGATATATGGTGTCCCATGCATTCCACTTCTGTTATCTGGGTAATTAACTTGCGGCGCCACCGCAGTGCGCAATAGATCTATCGCCCGCCGGGTCTCCTCTGCGTGGGGTGACTCTCTCACGGGGATTTGATTCAATGAGAGTGTTGCTGCGTACACATTATCCATGGGGTTGTTGTAATGACCTGCCGGCGTGCGAAATCGTGATGGTGGTGGTGGTGGTAATGTATTGCCGGTAGTGTTGGGGGAAAGATAACCCGGTACCCCTAAGGACGAAGAAAGTATGACCAGCCAGAAGCGAGACCCGGCCAGGAGGCAAAGCCTGGTCTGGAAGAAGACCCGGCCAGGAGGCAAAGCCTGGTCTGGAAGAAGACCCGGCCAGGAGGCAAAGCCTGGTCTGGAAGAAGACCCAGCCAGGAGGCAAAGCCTGGCCTGGAAGAAGACCCGGCCAGGAGGCAAAGCCTGGTCTGGGGGAGACCCGGCCAGGAGGCAAAGCCTGGTCTGGGGGTAACTCAGCTTTGGAAGATGCTATAGAAGGAAGATTCTGGAAGACCCGAAAACCTTGTACAAGTTGGAGACGCGAGACTTGGAGGTCACGCAGGAGACCTAGATTAGGACTCTTAATATGGTATGACCCAGTTTTTACCTTGTACGACCAGGAGACCAGCCGCCCTGTCGTGGGATAATCACGGCAGACGTTACCGGGGGTAACTTGTCTTGGGTCAAATCGACTCGAGTGTTTGGGCGAGGGTTTAGCTCAAAGGAAACCATGGTGATATGCGATCTGGCAGCCGGCGATCGAGTCGCCGAGTCTCCAATCTGAATATACTATCTCGATACTCGTGTTACAATGGATACTCGATACCTCGCAATCCGGCGATTGTATTCTTGCTTATGCTACAACTTGTCCAACCCTAACCTAGGAACCGGGTTTTATAACATCCGGACCCCCTGGCTTACTCTCCTAGGCGTACTCTGAATCCTACCCGGACACTGCTTACAAACCCTAAACTTCCTTACCGGAACCCACAATCTGGGTCACGAGGCCTACGTTCCTGGGCCTTCTAGAAGCTTCTTTATCTTAAGCCGGGTCTTGGGCAGCGTCCTTTGGGCCGAGTTACTCCTTGGCGTTAGCCTACCGGGTTATCATCCCTCCATCAGTAGTCCCCAGAATAGCTTGGGCTTCACGGGATCCTCCTTGAAGCGCACGCTATTCCCTGCAAAAATAACAAACATACAAGTTCATAGAGGCCGGGTTAGGTTGCTTTAATAAACAGCTAGGCCTAACTCCGTTGGTGGTCCATATAATAACCCGGCTTTCTCTAAGTCCATCTTTAATTTTCCGGGTCAGTGTTCCAAGGAAGATGCAGAAGACCCGGCTCACTTCGCTCATTAATTGATCCGAATATCGCGGGAAGGATTCACTTCCTATCCATTCCGGATATCCCGTCCAGCACTTAACGCGCATCCCAGAAAATCGGGACGGGTATCTCTTATCCCAAAAATTTTGGGTCCCGCCCGTTGGCCTAGGTTTACTCACCCGTACCTATAAATAGGTACACGGGGGGGTGACCTAACCCCAACGGCTCACTCCCTCCTTCTTCTTCCTCCTCACTTGTGCTTCCACACCCGAGCTCTCGGAGCGCCACCACGGAGACCTCGCGCGCATCGCCGGAGCAAAGCCGCCACCATCTGCGCTCATCCACGGCCCGTCCCGCGCCGCCGCCAAACTCCGCCGCCGCGCCTCCAAGCTGCCCGCTGGGAATCGCACGCGGGCACCACGACTGCGCCATCTGCCGCCGTCGCGTCCTTCTCCAATCCGCGCCGGTAAGATCACTATTCCCCTTGATTCAATCCTGCAATCCCTCCGTTTGACCTAGATTAGATCTAGGTCACCCCGCGGGTCATTTCATGCCCCGCGCCGGATTAGGTCGTATAAACCCATGCTAGCTTGTCCAATTGCTTAATAGATGACCACACATTGTTCCCCTACCGTTCGTAATCATTAATTTCTCCACGAAATCGATAGTAAAATTTCCAATCTAGATTCAGTCCGCCCAAATTTTCCGCGGCTGCTATTGATACCCGGAAAACCCACCTCTTCCGGTTCTTTTACTTGCACTAGATACATGGGCAATCAACCTCTTTTCGTAAATACTTGCCGATACATAGATACTCCGTAAGTTCTGTACTGCCTGTCAATACCCGGATAATTCATAATTCTCATACTGTTTGTCAATACTCGGAATATCCATAACTCCCGAGTCTCATGCTTAATATCTTTTGTCTTGTACTTTTGCAAACTGAACCAATGGCTCCCAAGACCAAAGGGAAACAGTCGGCTAAGCCAAGGATGACCCAATCAATATCCGCCAACTGGGCACGATCCACGGTAACCAAGGCCAAGCTGGAGGAGCTGGCCGAGTTAGGCGTCCTCCCCCCTCAGGAGGAGATCCACTGGAGGGTGCCGGGTGACGAGACCCGGCCTTCCCCTAACCCGGACGAGGTAATATGCTTCGTCGAGCACGTGATCCGGGGGTTTCGCCCCCCCGGGTCACTCTTTCTTCCGCGAGGTTCTCCGCCACTATGGCCTCCGGGTGTTCGACATAGGGCCTAACTCTATGTTGAACATAACCCACTTTATAGTCCTTTGCGAGTCTTATTTGTGCATCCCGCCAAATTTGGCTTTGTTTATCGAGTTTTTCCAGTGCAAACCATGCCGTGAAAGCGGCGACGGGGCGCTCTTGGCTTGCGGCGGGGTTTCTATCCAACGCCGCAAGAACTCACCCATGCCGACTCTCACCCTCAATTCACACGTTAAGCATTCGCAACTTTCCTTCTTCTACTGCCGAGACACCTCCCCACCCGGCGAGAGAAAATTGCCGGGTTACTCGGAGGGCCTCTTAGATATCTCCGATACTTTCAACGCTTTTGCCCCTGAGTCGGACAGGGAAGCCATCCAGCCCCACCTAACCAAAATAGCCGTCCTTTTCGCCCACGGTCTCACCGGGCTCAACCTAGTTAATACTTGGGTAGATTTCCGCATCCAGCCCAATTCTATTCGCCCAAAACTGATGTGCGAATATTCGGGGCACGTTACGGACGCGCTCCGTTACTCCTCGAAGAACTATCCGACGGGTGATACCAATAAAACTATCAAGAGCTTCCTGACCGAGAAGCTGGAGGTGATAAAGAACATAGCCGTGTTAGCGCCGTTTACCCGGGATAACCGGCTCCAGCGGTAAAACCTGACACTTATACACTTTCTCATACTTTGACCTGATACAAACGCTAACTCTCATGTTCATGCTTTTATCTCAGGCCGACAACGTCTTTTGGAATATTGAGACCTCCCCTTCCTCCGGAGACCCGGAAGAAGATGAAGAACCGGGTGATAATGACGAAGGTATTGTCCGGGTCTTCGATCAACTTTACTTGCACCATTTTGCTTTCACACATCTCAATTTTTCCGACTATGCATTCTCGGATTTTAGGGTTGGAGGACAAGGACGACAAGGAGGACCCGGAGGCCACCGAGTCCGATAAAAGCGAAGCTGAACAAGACGTAACGGTTGGGGCCAAGAGGAAAGCCAGAGGGGTAGTAACCAAGGTTCCCTACTCCTTCATGTCCTCCGAACCCTACTCTTTTGCTAACATGTGTAAACTTAACCAACAACTATCCAACTCATCACACTTGAAGGACCCTCTTCCGGCCAAGCGCAGGGTGACCCGAAGTTCCCTGGGTAACGATCCCCTTAACCCGGGCGTCTCCACATCACTAGCCCGCCGTGCCAGTACTCCTCCAATTCGTCCTTCCAACTCACCCCGACGTCACCCCTCCCCCAACCATCCATTGGCTGGACAGTTCCGGGTCCCTCTATCGGGTCATGTGACAGCTTCATCCGCTTCCAGCAGCGAGCTCCCACCAGATTATGCCGTGAACACCGGGTGAGCTTTTGCTATGTGATATCCTTGTGTACTTGATAGTTTTCATCCTCTACCGCTGACTATTTCTCTCTCTTTTCCTTAGCGCCCAAGTCACACTTAGTGACCCGGAGAACATGGAGACAGACACCCGGGACACTGAAGGCCCGGTTGATGATGTACATGCCGCGACTGGCGGCCCTGAAGAAGAAGAAGTCAAGGGGCAAGATTCCCCCATAGACCCGGCCAAGCAGGATGCCGGGTCTCCAAAGCATGCTGATGGACCCGGTGATGAGGACGCGGGAGTCTTGGGTACAAGGATGGGTACCCCCACCCCTGACCCCCAGGCCGCCCAGGTAACGTCTCCAAAGCCGGATCAAACTCCTAATCCGGGTTGTCAGGGAGCCGGGTCTTCCGGCACCAAGCCCGAAGACATGAGCTTCGCTGAGATGCTCAATGCTCTGCACACTTTGAGAGCTGATGAGTAGGACATCCTGGAGGCCCTGATTGCCAAACACGAGGTAAACCATGTTACAACCGCTTGTATACTCGTCTAGTCACCAAGTTCTGAGTGAACTTATGCATAATTTGCTTGGAACTTTCATAGATAGCCGACTGATACTTTTGTTTTGTCCGACTGACATTTCTTTGTATTTTCGCATAGGCCTACATAACGCACTCTGAGAAAGAGTTGGCTAAAACCAACAAACTTCTCAAGGCGGAAACGAAGCTACGTGAATCTGTTGAGGCTGAAGCTAAGAAAGCCGGGAAGCAGGCAAAGAAATATAAGAAGAGATGCAATGCTGCAGTGAATAGGGTGAACGATCTGTCGGACCAGATCGCCGACACTTATCGTTCTCTAATATGTAAGATTTCCCGACTGAATGATCTTTTAAATTTGTTCTGATGTTCTGGAGGATACTCGGAGTTCCTAACTTTGGATGTTTCTACTTTTCTGCAGGGTCAGATGAGGAAATTCCGGATGCGGATGAAGTGGTTCTGCTGAAGAAGATAAAGAGCACCATTCGGCAGCTCTGTGCTGGGACTAAGTGGCCCTTGAAGGCTGTGAGGTGTCCAAGCACTGGGGATGGTGGTTTGAACACGCTGCTTGCTACGTGTTCTACCATCCCCGAGTGGATTGAACACTGGAAGCATTCATCCTGCCAGGTTGGGGTGACCCGGGGTCTTGCAATGGCGAAAGCATACTTTCCCAAGGTTGACCCGGCGAAGCTTGTTGGCGGGTTTCCACAGTTCAACCACGATGGCTCCCCGTTTTTAGCTAAGCATTACAAGGCCATTCAGACAGATGTTCGTGACGCAGCCAGCCTGATTGCCGGCAATTTGGATGTCAGCCGGATGGTGCCGCCGTATGATGCACAAGATAGGGCAATGAAGACGGATCTTCCGAAGCCCTTTGATATGCTGGCACGGTGGAAGGCTGAATCTGCCCAACTGAGGGAAGAAGCTGCGAAGAAAAGGGCAGAAGCCGATACTGCGCCTGCTAGCTCCACGCCAGTTGTCCCTCCTCCTTCGCGTGCCAGTGTCGCTGCTAACCCGGATGCTGCTGCTACCAAGAGTGCTGAAGAACAAGTCAAGAAGCAGGACCCGGCTGGCAAGGGCAAGGGCAAGATGGACGCCTCAACCCAAGATGCCGAGTAATCTTTACTGTCTGCTGTCATCAAATGCGTCATTCGGCCAATGGGCCCTTTAAACAATTATTTTTGATGGTGCGCCTGTGCACCTTTGATACTACTATCATGGTTTGTAATACATTTTGAAACCTTAACAGCTTTCGCGGCCCTTCTGGCCCCTGGATGAATTTACTATCTATCTGCCTTTTAGCTTATTTACTCTTGATATTCCGACTTTCTTTATGGTTCCTTTTGTGAGACTCGGTTTCCGGGTTTCGTGGGTTTTGACAGGTGGACTTTTCTCTAAGTCCCCAAGTCCCCAAGACTCGGATTTTTGGGTTTTTGAGCTTAATAGCTAGATGATTTGTTTCTTGTTTCAAATTCCCCAGTCCCCAAGGCCCGAACTTCCGAGTCTAGGGTGTTAGGTCTTTCAAAGAGAACAAATCATTTATGCTAAGCCCAAAACCTAGAGCCGTTTCACATAGGTTTTGAAGTTATGCTTAATAGACTGTGAGTTTCCGGTTATTAACCATGTACTCTGCATAACTTGTGGTTTATATGACCCTTTTGGCTCTCTTGTACTGTAAGCCGGCTTTCGCGTGGATAATCATGTTGCTACATCTATACGAAGACAGGGTCAGGCAAGTCCCATTGGGCATCATGACTGATTGTGATCATATGCGAGCAAATCATGCCACTTTAGTGCGAGTCACATCGAGCTTAAGTAAGAAAAGTAAAGAAAGTTTGGCTCCTTTGTCCGGTTATAAGCTTGCAGCCGTACTCGTTTGCGAGTAATCGGCCCTTATAACTCATAGGCATCATGGCCGGGTCTTTGAGTTTGTAGCTATGCTATTCAAGCAATCAGCCCCCAAGACCTAAATATATGCAAACTGCTAAAGAAGCTAATGTACTAAAAAAACAGTAAACACTAATTACCTGGAAGAAAGATGAAAAACATAACAGGAAAAATTTATAAAAACACATGAAAAGGGAATAATATATTGTTTAACCATCTCTTTATTGATATGAGAAAAGTTAGGTCAGCAGGCCGCCTCATTAAAAACCTTCCAGTCCCCTTAGGTACCCTGGATAGGAAAAGAGTGCGTCTGAAACCTGCTGCATGTTACATCGTGCAATTCCACCTTGTGAATCTAGCTTGTACTAGGTATAGTAGGGACGTAGCTGAGCCACGTTCCATGGTCTTTCTTTCTTTTGCATAGATGAAGTGGTATGAGCGGTGTCATTAACCGTAGCCGACTCTTCCCTTGCATCTATCAAGTAATATGATCCATTGTGCAGATTCCGGCTTATGATGAACGGTCCTTCCGATGGTGGTGATAACTTGTGTTTTCCTTCCTTTGATTGCACCAGGCGCAGGACCAGGTCTCCTTCCTGGAAGACCCGGGTTTTCACGCGCCGGCTATGATATCTCCGCAAATCCTGCTGATATATGGCTGGTCTCTCCAGAGCTTGTTCCCTGTGTTCTTCTAGCATATCCACGGCGTCTTGCCGGGTCTTATCGTTCTCCACCTCGACGTAAGCCGATACTCGAGGTGAGTCATGAATAATATCACTCGGCAACACCGCCTCTGCACCATAAACCATAAAAATCGGTGTCATCTGGGTAGATCTGTTAGGTGTGGTGTTGATACCCCAAACCACTGAAGGTAACTCCTCAACCCATGCACCAGCAGCTCTGATACACGGAACTCGCAACCGTGGCTTTAATCCACGAAGCAATTCCTGATTTTCTCTCTCCACTTGTCCATTAGCCTGTGGGTGGGCCACGGAGGCTATGTCCAAACGGATGCCATTGTGTCCACAGAACTTCTCCATCTCGCCAAGGGACATGTTGGTTCCATTGTCGGTAATTATGCTGTGGGGGTATCCGAACCGATAGATAATCCTTTTCAGGAACTTGACTGCCGTAATTGCTTCACAATTGGTAACTGGCATGACCTCAACCCACTTGGTGAACTTATCAACAGCCACTAAGAGATGTGTCTTTTTGCAAGGTGACATGTGGAAGGGGCCAACCATATCCATACCCCAAACCGCAAACGGCCAAGTTAACGGGATAGTCCGCAATTCCATAGCCGGCACATGGGTTTGGCGAGCGTACCTTTGGCATCCGTCACACCTTGCCACCAAGCGCTATGCGTCTGCTAGGGCCGTGAGCCAGAAGAAACCATGTAGATAAGCTTTGGCCACGAGGGATCTCGTGGATGCATGATGCCCACAATCACCTTCATGGATCTCCTTGAGGATCTGTCGGCCTTCTTCTGGTGCTACGCAGCGCAAAAACACTCTTGCTGCACTTCTTTTGTATAACTCCCCATTGATGATAGAATATCCTTTTGCTCGCCTCAGAATTTGTCTTGCTAACACCTCCTGCTGTGGTAACTCGCCCCGTGATAGGTAGGCCAGGAACGGCTCTGTCCACTCGGGAACAACACGTACTGTGGCCACGAGCTCCAAATCCGGGTCTTGATTTGCCAGTTCTTCCTCAGACTCGGTTTTAACTGATGGTCGCCATAGCTCGTCCAGGAAAACATTAGGTGGAACCAGCTCTCTACGCGAGCCGAGTCTGGCGAGTGCGTCTGCTGCCTCATTTTTTCTTCTGTCTATGTGCTCCACCTCATACCCGGAAAAACATCCGGCAACCCTGTCCACCTCTCTACGGTATGCTGCCATGGTTGCATCTTTTCTGTCCCAAGTTCCTGAGACCTGCTGTACCACAAGGTCCAAATCTCCAAAGCATCGTATCCTCTTAATGTTCATCTCCTTTGCTACCTTTAAGCCGTGCAATAGGGCCTCATACTCGGCCACGTTATTGGAACAATCAAAATGAATCTGCAACACGTAACTTAACTTGTCTCCTTTGGGTGATGTTAGCACCACTCCAGCTCCTGATCCCTCGTATTGCTTGGAACCGTCGAAGTGCATTATCCAAGACTCGGAATTTGGAGCCATGGTGGGCATGCCTGTGTGAGTCCAATCGTTAATGAAATCAACTAGAGCTTGAGATTTGATTGCTGACCTGGGCTCATAGTTGATGTGGTAATCTCCCATCTCGATCGCCCACTTTGCTATTCTACCTGTTGCATCCAAGTTTCTGATGATATCCGACATTGGTATAGAACTAACCACTGTTATGGGATGTTCCTGAAAGTACGGCTTCAGTTTCCGGCTGGCCATGAAGACCCCGAAAACCAACTTCTGCCAATGCGGGTAGCGCTGCTTTGCTTCTGATAACACCTCACTGACGTAATAAACCGGCCTCTGGACCGGGTGATCTTTTCCATCCTCCTTGCGCTCGACGACAACCACTGCGCTAACCGCCCGGGGCCCTGCTGCAACGTATAGTAACATAGGCTCTTTAGGACCCGGAGCTGCTAGGACTGGTGCCTCAGATAGTTGCTTTTTTAGTGCCTCGAACGCCTCGTCCGCCTCTTGGTCCCATACAAATTTATCAGATTTCTTCAGGAGCCGGTACAAGGGTATTGCCTTCTCTCCGAGTCTGGATATAAACCGGCTAACCGCTGCTACGCACCCTGTGAGCTTCTGAACATGCTTCAAATTTTCCAGCTTTTTCAGACTCTGGATAGCTTTGATTTTATCCGGATTTGCCTCAATTCCTCTCTCAGAAACGATAAAGCCGAGTAATTACCCGGCTGGGACTCCAAAGACACACTTTGTCGGGTTAAGTTTCATCTGGTACCTTCTCAGGTTCTTGAACGTTTCCTTTAGATCATCAATAAATGTCTCCGCTTTCCTGGTCTTTATCACCACATCATCCACGTATGCGTGAACATTGCGTCCGATTTGGTCCTCAAAGCACTTCTGAATACACCGTTGATAGGTTGCGCCAGCGTTCTGCAATCCAAATGTCATGGTCTTCTAACAAAAGGCCCCAAAAGGGGTTATGAACGATGTTTTCTCCCAATCTTCCTTCTTGAGCTTGATCTGATGATACCCGGAATACGCGTCCAGGAAACATAATAGGTCACTTCCAGCTACTGCGTCTATGATCTTATCTATCCTTGGTAGTGCAAATGGATCCTTTGGGCAATGCTTGTTGAGACTTGTATAATCGATGCACATTCTCCACTCATTGGTCTTTTTCATCACGAGAACCGGGTTTGCTAGCCACTCTGGGTGAAATACTTCCATGATAAAGCCGGCTGTAAGCAGCCGTGTGATTTCTTCTCCTATAGCCTTCCTTCTTTCTTCGTTCATTTTTCTCAGGCCCTGTTTCACAGGCCTAGACTTGGGATCAACGTGCAAACTGTGCTCTGCCAGTTCTGTAGGGATACCCAGCATATCGCTGGGCGTCCAGGCGAACACATCCTGATTCGAACGAATGAACTCCACAAGTGCTTTCTCCTGCTCGCTGTCCAAGTTAGATCCTATGGCAAATTGCTTAGAGGGATCACCCTCGACAAAAGCCACCATCTTGGTGTCCTGTGCTGCCTTGAACTTCGCTCTCTCATCTTCAGTATTCGGCCTTTTTAACGCTGTTCTGTCATCCGGGTCTACTTGAGACCGGTAATACTTGAGTTCCTCTTTTCTGCAGGCTTGTTCAGCCATTGCCGCATCTCCTTCATCGCACTCAGCCGCTATATCCCGGCTCCAATGTATGGTGATGGTCTGCTTGGGACCCGGGATTTTTAGCTGTAGATACACATAACACGGCCTGGCCATGAACTTAGCGTAAGCCGGCCTTCCGAATAGCGCGTGATAAGGACTGCGCAACTTGACCACCTTGAAAGTGAGCCACTCAACCCGGAAATTGTCCTTCGATTCTCCAAAAGCTACTTCCAATGTGATTTTTCCCTCGGGGCACGCTGAGTGACCCGGTACTATCCCGTGAAAAACTGTTGAACTCTTCTGTAGCTGGGACTCCTTGAGACCCATGCGTAGGAAGGTTTCCCAATATAAGATTTGATGCTACTACCGCCGTCCATTAGGACCTTTTTCAACTCATAACCATTAACTTGCGGCGCAACCACCAATGCTAAGACTCCCGGGTGTTCTATCCTTTCCGGGTGATCCCTTCTGCTCCATGTTACGTCCTGCTCCGACCATCTCAGGTATCTCGGAACGGCCGAGGCAACTGAGTTTACCGCCTTTTTCAGTATCTTCTTATCCTTGTTGGAAATTCCTGTAGTATGCACGTGATATTGTCCTAACTGCTTGGGGTTGGCTTGGAAGCCTCCAGCTCCCCCCTGGTTATTACCCGGATTTCCGCCTGCCGGGTTGCCGGCTGGGGGTGGGCCGTTGCCCGGGTTTCCACCCGGACCCGGTCCTCCTCCCCGACCTGCACCTCGCATAGCCTTGTTTATTTCCTCGTTCTTCCATCTCTGTAGATCCGTACATTGCTCCAATGAGTGGTTAGTCGGCCTACCGTTCCTGCTGTGCTTTGGGCACGCCATTCTGAAGATATCCCAATTGTTACCCGGCCTTGGCGGTCCTTGATAATTTCCTCCGTTCTGGTTTCCTCCATTGAAGTTTCCTTCTGCCCTAGGTCTCGAAGACCCGGCCTCTGTGCTAGCGAAAAACTCGGAGTTTCCCTCAAACGGGCGATGGTTCTGGTTGTTTCCATTATTACCTCCATTGTTACCCGGCGTTGATCCATTGCCGGTTCTTCCATTGTTACTTGTCATCGACGTCTTCTTCTGTGGTATCCGTTGCGGCGTGTTTGTTGCATGCATCCATTAGCTCTCCCATCATAACCTCTGAAGCATTCCGACTGGATTTCATGCGAGTCAACTTTTGCACTAAAGGTATGTACTTGCATGTCTTTGCCATAGCTTGTAACGCATCCTTGGGCTGGATATCTGTAGATGAGTGAAGTATCTCCATAACTCGGCGCACCCAGCTGCGCGCCGATTCTCCCTTCTTCTGGACGCACCGCTCTAAGTCATCAATAGTAAACAGTTTTCTGCACGTCCCATGAAAGTGCTTCATAAACGCAGTTTTCAAATCCTCCCATGACTTGATAGATCCTTCCGGTAGGTTATTGAACCATAGCTTTGCCGCTCCTTCCGACATCATCAAATACATGAACTTGGCTTGAAGATTTTCGGATGCGTTGCGGATTGACATAGCCATCTCATAACTGCTCAACCATGTTTCTAGATCCATAGTCGGCTCATAATTTACTACTTTACCCGGTTCCTTGAATTTATCCGGGTAAGGCTCAACCCTGATGTTATCCGACAGACACTTAGGCCCAGCGAGATTAGTCGGAACCGGCCTCACTCGGGAAACGTGTGACCCTGCGGGGGCTGCGGCTGGGCGCGGCGCTGCTGCTAGTCCGTGCACCGCAGACCCGGCCGCGGCTCTCCTGGCTCTGGAACTGTCCACAATAGCTTGCGCTGCTGATGCCGCTGGTACTGCTTGAACGCGGGGAGGAGACGGCATTTTCTGCTGCTCTGCCCTCCGTCGCGCCGAGCTTGTCTGAATATTGCCGGTATTGGCTCGTTGCTGGCTGATATACGGTGTCCCATGCATTCCACTTCTGTTGTCCGGGTAATTAACTTGTTGTGCCACTGCCGTATGCAATAAATCGATCGCCCGTCGGGTCTGCTCCGCATGGGGTGACTCTCTTATGGGGATCTGATTCAATGCTAACGTTGCAGCATATACATTATCCATGGGGTTGTTGTAATGACCTGCTGGCGTGCGAAACCGTGATGGTGGTGGTGGTGGTAATGTATTGCCGGTAGTAAATCCAGTCTGTAATATGGGTAACCCGGCCTGCGTGTTTACCGGTTGTGCTCCTCCAGTTGCGGGTTGATGTACAGTTCCTTGGTTCGCCGCTGGAATCGGCTGATCCTGAGGTGTGATGAATAGTGTGGCCGGGTTTATGACTCCACCCGTTGCCGGTAATCTGGTCTGGTGCCTTTGACGCGCCCTGGTTGTCTCTTCTTGGAGCCGGTTCTCCAATGCATCTAGATCGCGCTGGCGCGCAGCTACCCCTTGTTTTTCTGCTTCCACTTGCCTTCTCTGTTCTTCCAATGCACGACGGGCTACATCCAGATCCCTAACACGTTCCGCCGCGTTTTCCGGGGTTATGACTGTGGCTAGAACGGTGGGATCCAGGATCAGGTTATTGTTGAACAGGGCCGGGTGTTGCGGATTTGAAGGGCCCGCCCCTGGTGTCCGGTTTGCCAGATATCCGAACATGTTTGCCTGCAACTCGCTATCCGCCGCATGGCTGGTAACTGATGCCGATTCTGCGTCGACCCGGGTTAAGACCAGGTTTCCGTCGACCGGATTTTGCTGCTGGGCCAATGCTTGTGCTGTTCCGATAGCGGCCGCGGTCACGTTCCCCTGATTAAGATTGGTTGCGGGGGCCGTGTAAACCGCGACCTGGCACACAATGCTTGGCGCAGATTCGTATTCTTGTTCGTCATCGCTGTCTTCCTCGTACCGGTCCTCCAGCAGGTGCAGGATAGACTCGGTGTCATCTTCTCTCATAACCCGGCCACGCGGGGTCCATGCCGGCTCCTCCGGCTGTTCCCTCTTCGTGGTGGGCTCTTCTGCCGGATCTATCGTCCCGACCGATTCCTCCCCATCGGACTGAACGCAGGTGGCCTCCCCTGACACAGAATCAAATCCAAAATCATCAGGGACTGAACCGGATGTACGTACCATGCCAATGAAGACGTTGATCCGGCCGATTGTCACGACAGATCCGGATTCGAGCAGATCCGACCCTGGCCCCCAGCCAAAATCGTCCACCATCTTCTCTCCTTCGGGTTTGGTGTAGATCTCGCCGACGACGAGGTTCTTCATGTTCTCCGGAGCTTCTCCCGTGATGTAAACACCCTTGGACGTAGGCCCCACGGTGGGCGCCAACTGTCGTGGGATAATCACGGCAGACGTTACCGGGGGTAACTTGTCTTGGGGCAAATCGACTCGAGTGTTTGGGAGAGGGTTTAGCTCAAAGGAAACCATGGTGATATGCGATCTGGCAGCCGGCGATCGAGTCTCCGAGTCTCCGATCTGAATATACTATCTCGATACTTGTGTTACAATGGATACTCGATACCTCGCAATCCGGCGATTGTATTCTTGCTTATGCTACAACTTGTCCAACCCTAACCTAGGAACCGGCTTATATAACATCCGGACCCCCTGGCTTACTCTCCTAGGCGTACTCTGAATCCTACCCGGACACTGCTTACAAACCCTAAACTTCCTTACCGGAACCCACAATCCGGGTCACGAGGCCTACGTTCCTGGGCCTTCTAGAAGCTTCTTTATCTTAAGCCGGGTCTTGCGCAGCGTCCTTTGGGCCGAGTTACTCCTTGGCGTTAGCCTACTGGGTTATCATCCCTCCATCAGAACCGCCGTTCTAGCCTCTCCGCGTACATGAGCCGGAAGGGGTAGCAAAGTGGAACCGATTGCTTGGTTGTGTTAGGTTAGGTCCAAGGAACACCAAATAAAATTTTAGGGCCCACCTCTTGGCAAGATTTCCCACGTTCTGTCAGATCCTGGAGATTCGGGCTCTAAGTAGTCGTGGAACCCGCTAGAGAGGATCCGACGCTGGTGAAGCCCTAACACATAGAGTGAGGTAATATTTGGAATCCAAGACCCATGGAACACTTTAACACACATGATATTGCATACCATGTGATGTGGTGGCGTTCAGACGCTCCAGAGTCCCTCTCCGGGGAAACCCTAGCCCTGTTGGGGAAAAAGACGGAACCGCTGTTCTAGCTTCTCCGCGTACATGAGACGGAAGGGGTAGCAAAGTGGAACCGATTTCTTGGTTGTGTTAGGTTAGGTCCAAGGAACACCAAAGTAAATGGTAGGGGCCACCTCTTGGCAAGATTTCCCCCGTTCCGCCAGATCCAGGAGTTTCGGCTCTAAGTAGTCTTGGAACCCGCTAGAGAGAACCCGACACCGATGAAGCCCTAACAAAGAGAATGAGGGAATCTTGGTCACCCAAGACACTTGCCACACTCCATATAACTCATGGTATGGCATCCCATGTGCTGGCATTCAGATACTCCGGAGCCCCTCTTCAGAGAAACCATAGCCCCTTGGGGAAAAAGACGGAAATCCCGTTCTGGCCCCTCAACGTGAGCCGGAAGGTGGTAGCAAGGTGGAAACATTTGCTTGGTTGTGTTGTATTAGGCCCAAGGAACACCCAAGTCAATGGTAGGGCTAACCTCTTCGCATGATTTACCTCGTTCTGTCAGATCCGAGAGTTTCGGGCTCTAAGTAGTCGTGGAACCCGCTAGAGAGAATCCGACGCAGGTGAAGCCCTAACACAGAGAGTCAGGGAATGTTTGGCATCCAATAACCATTCCACAATCTAACACATATGGTATGGCATAACATGTGCTGTGGTGGCATTCATACACTTCGGAGTCCCTCTCCGGGGAAACCGTAGCCCCGTTGGGGAAAAAGACGGAACCACCGTTCTGGCCTCTCCGCGCGCGTACATGAGCCGGAAGGGGGTAGCAAAGTGGAACCGATTTATTGTTTGTGTTAGGTTAGTTCCAAGTAACACCAAAGTCAATGGTAGGGGCCACCTCTTGGAAAGATTGCCCCCGTTCCGCCAGATCCGGGAGTTTCGGCTCTAAGTAGTCCTGGAACCCGCCAGAGAGAACCCGACGCCGATGAAGCCCTAACAAAGAGAATAAGGGAATCTTGGTCATCCAAGACACTTGCCACACTACATATCACACATGGTATGGCAAAACACATGGTATGGCATACCATGTGTTGGCATTCAGACACTCCGGAGCCCCTCTTCGGAGAAACCATAGCCCCTTGGGGAAAAAATGGAACTGCCCTTCTGACCTCTCTACGTGAGCCGGAAGGGGGTAGCAAGGTGGAAAAAATTGCTTGGTTGTGTTGTATTAGTCCCAAGGAACACCCAAGTCAATGGTAGGGAACACCCAAGTCAATGGTAAGGCCAACCTCTTGGCAAGATTTCCCTTGTTCTGTCAGATCTGGGAGTTTCGGGCTCTAAGTAGTCGTGGAACCCGCTAGAGAGAATCTGACGGCGGTTAAGCCCTAACATAGAGAGTGAGGGAATGTTTGGCATACAAGACCCATGCCACACTCTAACAGATATGGTATGTCATACCATGTGCTGTCGTGGAATTCATACGCTCTGGAGTCCCTCTCCAGGGAAACCCGAGCCCCGTAGGGGAAAAAGACGGAACCGGCGTTCTAGCCTCTCCGGGTACATGAGCCGGAAGGGGTAGAAAAGTGGAACCAATATCTTGGTTGTGTTAGGTTAGGTCCAAGGAACACCAAATACAATGTTAGGGCCCGCCTGTTGGCAAGATTTCCCACCTTCTGTCAGATCCAGGAGATTCGGGCTCTAAGTAGTCGTGGAACCCGCTAGAGAGAATCTGACGCTGGTGAAACCCTAACACATAGAGTGAGGGAATATTTAGAATCCAAGATCCATGACACACTTTAACACACATGATATTGCATACCATGTGATGTGGTGGCATTCAGACGCTCCAGAGTCCCTCTCCGGGGAAACCCTAGCCCCGTTGGGGAAAAAGACGGAACCGCCGTTCTAGCTTCTCCGCGTACATGAGACGGAAGGGGGTAGCAAAGTGGAACCGATTTCTTGGTTGTGTTAGGTTAGGTCCAAGGAACACCCAAGTAATTGGTAGGGGCCACCTCTTGGCAAGATTTCCCCCGTTCCGCCAGATCCGGGAGTTTTGACTCTAAGTAGTCTTGGAACCCGCTAGAGAGAACTCGACGTCGATGAAGCCCTAACAAAGAGAATGAGGGAATCTTGGTCATCCAAGACACTTGCCACACTCCATATCACACATGGAATGGCAACACACATGGTATGGCATCCCATGTGCTGGCATTCAGACGCTCCGGAGCCCCTCTTCAGAGAAACCATAGCCCCTTGGGGAAAAAGACGGATCTTCCGTTCTGGCCCCTCTACGTGAGCCGGAAAGGGGTAGCAAGGTGGAAACATTTGCTTGGTTGTGTTGTATTAGGCCCAAGGAACACCCAAGTCAATGTTAGGGCCAACCTCTTCGCATGATTTACCTTGTTCTGTCAGATCCGGGAGTTTCGGGCTCTAAGTAGTCGTGGAACCCGCTAGAGAGAATCCGACGCAGGTGAAGCCCTAACACAGAGAGTGAGGGAATGTTTGGCATCCAATACCCATGCCACAATCTAACACATATGGTATGGCATACCATGTGCTGTGGTGGCATTCATACACTCCGGAGTCCCTCTCCGGGGAAACCCTAGCCCCGTTGGGGAAAAAGACGGAACCACCGTTCCTGCCTCTCCGCGCGCGTACATGAGCCGGAAGGGGGTAGCAAAGTGGAACCGATTTATTGGTTGTGTTAGGTTAGGTACAAGTAATACCAAAGTCAATGGTAGGGGACACCTCTTGGAAATATTTCCCCCGTTCCGCCAGATCCGCGAGTTTCGGCTCTAAGTAGTCCTGGAACCCGCCAAAGAGAACCCGACTCCGATGAAGCCCTAACAAAGAGAATGAGGGAATCTTGGTCATACAAGACACTTGCCACACTACATATCACACATGGTATGGCAAAACACATGGTATGGCATACCATGTGCTGGCATTCAGACACTCCGGAGTCCCTCTTCGGAGAAACCATAGCCCCTTGGGGAAAAAATGGAACTGCCGTTCTGGCCCCTCTAGGTGAGCCGGAAGGGGGTAGAAAGGTGGAACCAATTGCTTGGTTGTGTTTTATTAGGCCCAAGGAACACCCAAATCAATGGTAGGGCCAACCTCTTGGCAAGATTTCCCTCGTTCTGTCAGATCCGGGAGTTTCGGGCTCTAAGTAGTCGTGGAACTCGCTAGAGAGAATCCGACGGCGGTTAAGCCCTAACATAGAGAGTGAGGGAATGTTTGGCATCCAAGACCCATGCAACACTATACACATATGGAATGGCATACCATGTGCTGTCGTGGCATTCATACGCTATATAGTCCCTCTTCAGGGAAACCCTAGCCCCGTTGGGGAAAAAGACGGAACCGCCGTTATAGCCTCTCCGCGTACATGAGCCGGCAGGGGTAGCAAAGTGGAACCGATTGCTTGGTTGTGTTAGGTTAAGTCCAAGGAACACCAAATACAATGTTAAGGCCACCTCTTGGCAAGATTTCCCATGTTCTGTCAAATCCAGGAGATTCGGGCTCTAAGTAGTCGTGGAACCCGCTAGAGAGAATCCGACGCTGGTGAAACCCTAACACATAGAGTGAGGGAATATTTGGAATCCAAGACCCATGAAACACTTTAACACACATGATATTGCATACCATGTGATGTGGTGGCATTCAGACGCTCTAGAGTCCCTCTCCGGGGTAATCCTAGCCCCGTTGGGGAAAAAGACGGAACCGCCGTTCTAGCTTCTCCGCGTACAGGAGACGGAAGGGGGTAGCAAAGTGGAACCGATTTCTTGGTTGTGTTAGGTTAGGTCCAAGGAACACCCAAGTAAATGTTAGGGGCCACCTCTTGGCAAGATTTCCCCCATTCCGCTAGATCCGGGAGTTTCGGCTCTAAGTAGTCTTGGAACCCGCTAGAGAGAACCCGACGCCGATGAAGCCCTAACAAAGAGAATGAGGGAATCTTGGTCATCCAAGACACTTTCCACACTCCATATCACACATGGAATGGCAACAAACATGGTATGGCATCCCATGTGCTGGCATTCAGACGCTCCGGAGCCCCTCTTCAGAGAAACCATAGCCCCTTGGGGAAAAAGACGGAATTGCCGTTCTGGCCCCTCTACGTGAGCTGGAAGGGGGTAGCAAGGTGGAAACATTTGCTTGGTTTTGTTGTATTAGACCCAAGTAACACCCAAGTCAATGGTAGGGCCAACCTCTTCGCATGATTTATCTCGTTCTGTCAGATCCGGGAGTTTCGGGCTCTAAGTAGTCGTGGAACCCGCTAGAGAGAATCCGACGCAGGTGAAGCCCTAA
Source organism: Alopecurus myosuroides (assembly GCA_028641055.1). Classification (NCBI taxonomy): domain Eukaryota; kingdom Viridiplantae; phylum Streptophyta; class Magnoliopsida; order Poales; family Poaceae; genus Alopecurus; species Alopecurus myosuroides. The sequence continues at coordinate 342,328,213 of CM054059.1, forward strand.
CACAGAGAGTGAGGGAATGTTTGGCATCCAATACCCATGCCACAATCTAACACATATGGTCTGGCATACCATGTGCTGTGGTGGCATTCATACACTCCGGAGTCCCTCTCCGGGGAAACCCTAGCCCCGTTGGGAAAAGACGGAACCACCGTTCTGGCCTCTCCGCGCGCGTACATGAGCCGGAAGGGGGTAGCAAAGTGGATGATTTATTGGTTGTGTTAGGTAAGGTACAAGTAACACCAAAGTCAATGGTAGGGGCCACCTCTTGGAAAGATTTCCCCCGTTCCGCCAGATCTGGGAGTTTCGGCTCTAAGTAGTCCTGGAACCCGCTAGAGAGAACCCGACGCCGATGAAGCCCTAACAAAGAGAATGAGGGAATCTTGGTCATACAAGACACTTGCCACACTCCATATCACACATGGTATGGCATACCATGTGCTGGCATTCAGACACTCCGGAGCCCCTCTTCGGAGAAACCATAGCCCCTTGGGGAAAAAATGGAACTGCCGTTCTGGCCCCTCTACGTGAGCCATAAGGGGGTAGAAAGGTGGAAACAATTGCTTGGTTGTGTTGTATTAGGCCCAAGGAACACCCAAGTCAATGGTAGGGCCAACCGCTTGGCAAGATTTCCCTCATTCTGTCGGATCCGGGAGTTTCGGGCTCTAAGTAGTCGTGGAACCCGCTAGAGAGAATCCGACGGCGGTGAAGCCCTGACATAGAGAGTGAGGGAATGTTTGTAATACAATACCCATTCCACACTCTAACACATATCTTATGGCATACCATGTGCTGTCGTGGCATTCATACGCTCTGGAGTCCCTCTTCAGGGAAACCCTAGCCCCGATGGGGAAAAAGACGGAACCGCCGTTCTAGCCTCTCCGCGTACATGAGCCGGAAGGGGTAGCAAAGTGGAACCGATTGCTTGGTTGTGTTAGGTTAGGTCCAAGGAACACAAAATACAATGTTAGGGCCCACCTCTTGGCAAGATTTCCCACGTTCTGTCAGATCCAGGGATTCGGGCTCTAAGTAGTCGTCGAACCCCCTAGAGAGAATCCGACGCTGGTGAAACCCTAAAACATAGAGTGAGGGAATATTTGGAATCCAAGACCCATGACACACTTTAACACACATGATATTGCATACCATGTGATGTGGTGGCATTCAGACGCTCCATAGTCCCTCTCCGGGGAAACCCTAGCCCCGTTGGGGGAAAAGACGGAACCGCCGTTCTAGCTTCTCCGCGCACATGAGACGGAAGGGGGTAGCAAAGTGGAACCGATTTCTTGGTTGTGTTAGGTTAGGTCCAAGGAACACCCAAGTAAATGGTAGGGGCCACCTCTTGGCAAGATTTCCCCCGTTCCGCCAGATCCGGGAGTTTCGGCTCTAAGTAGTCTTAGAACCCGCTAGAGAGAACCCGACGCCGATGAAGCCCTAACAAAGAGAATGAGGGAATCTTTATCATCCAAGACACTTGACACACTCCATATCACACACGGAACGGCAACACACATGGTATGGCATCCCATGTGCTGGCATTCAGACGCTCCGGAGCCCCTCTTCAGAGAAACCATAGCCCCTTGGGGAAAAAGACAGAACTGCCGTTCTGGCCCCTCTACGTGAGCCGGAAGGGGGTAGCAAGGTGGAAACATTTGCATTGTTGTGTTGTATTATGCCCAAGGAACACCCAAGTCAATGGTAGGGACAACCTTTTCGCATGATTTACCTTGTTCTGTCAGATCCGGGAGTTTCGGATTCTAAGTAGTCGTCGAACCCGCTAGAGAGAATCCGACGCAGGTGAAGCCCTAACACAGAGAGTGAGGGAATGTTTGGCATCCAATACCCATGCCACAATCTAACACATATGGTATGGCATACCATGTGCTGTGGTGGCATTCATACACTCCGGAGTCCGTCTCCGTGGAAACCCTAGCCCCGTTGGGGATAAAGACGGAACCACCGTTCTGGCATCTCCGCGCGCGTACATGAGCCGGAAGGGGTAGCAAAGTGGAACCGATTTATTGGTTGTGTTAGGTTAGGTACAAGTAACACCAAATTCAATGGTAGGGGCCACCTCTTGGAAATATTTCCCCCGTTCCGCCACATCCGGGAGTTTCGGCTCTAAGTAGTCCTGGAACCCGCCAGAGAGAACCCGACGCCGATGAAGCCCTAACAAAGAGAATGAGGGAATCTTGGTCATTCAAGACACTTGCCACACTCCATATCACACATGGTATGAAAAAACACATGGTATGGCATAACATGTGCTGGCATTCAGACACTGCGGAGCCCCTCTTCGGAGAAACCATAGCCCCTTGGGGGAAAAATGGAACTGCCGTTCTGGCCCCTCTACGTGAGCCGGAAGGGGGTAGCAAGGTGGAACCAATTGCTTGGTTTTGTTGTATTAGTCCCAAGGAACACCCAAGTCAATGGTAGGGCCAACCTCTTGGCAGGATTTCCCTCGTTCTGTCAGATCCGGGAGTTTCGGGCTCTAAGTAGTCGTGGAACCCGCTAGACAGAATCCGACGGTGGTGAAGCCCTAACATAGAGAGTGAGGAAATGTTTGGAATCCAATACCCATGCCACACTCTAACACATATGGTATGGCACACCATGTGCTGTCGTGGCATTCATACGCTCTGGATTCCCTCTTCAGGGAAACCCTAGCCCCGTTGGGGAAAAAGACGGAACCGCCGTTCTAGCCTCTCCGCGTACATGAGCCGGAAGGGGTAGCAAAGTGGAACCGATTGCTTGGTTGTGTTAGGTTAGGTCCAAGGAACACCAAATACAATGTTAGGGCTCACCTCTTGGCAATATTTCCCATGTTCTGTCAGATCCAGGGATTCGGGCTCTAAGTAGTCGTGGAACCCGCTAGAGAGAATCCGACGCTGGTGAAACCCTAACACATAGAGTGAGGGAATATTTGGAATCCAAAACCCATGACACAATTTAACACACATGATATTGCGTAACATGTGATGTGGTGGCATTCAGACGCTCTAGAGTCCCTCTCCGGGGAAACCCTAGCCCCGTTGGGGAAAAAGACGAAACCGCCGTTCTAGCTTCTCCGCGTACATGAGACGGAAGGGGGTAGCAAAGTGGAACCGATTTATTGGTTGTGTTAGGTTAGGTCCAAGGAACACCCAAGTAAATGGTAGGGGCCACCTCTTGGCAAGATTTCCCCTGTTCCGCCAGATCCGGGAGTTTTGGTTCTAAGTAGTCTTGGAACCCGCTAGAGAGAACCCGACGCCGATGAAGCCCTAACAAAGAGAATGAGGGAATCTTGGTCATACAAGACACTTTCCACACTCCATATCACACATGGAATGGAAACACACATGGTATGGCATCCCATGTGCTGGCATTCAGACGCTCCGGAGCCCCTCTTCAGAGAAACCATAACCCCTTGGGGAAAAAGACGGAACTGCCGTTCTGGCCCCTCTACGTGAGCCGGAAGGGGGTAGCAAGGTGGAAACATTTGCTTGGTTGTGTTGTATTAGGCCCAAGGAACACCTAAGTCAAGGGTAGGGCCAACCTTTTCGCATGATTTACCTCGTTCTGTCAGATCCGGGAGTTTCGGGCTCTAAGTAGTCATGGAACCCGCTAGAGAGAATCCGACGCAGGTGAAGCCCTAACACAGAGAGTGAGGAAATGTTTGTCATCCAATACCCATGCCACAATCTAACACATATGGTATGGAATACCATGTGCTGTGGTGGCATTCATACACTCCGGAGTCCCTCTCCGTGGAAACCCTAGCCCTGTTGGGGAAAAAGACGGAACCACCGTTCTGGCCTCTTCGCGCGCGTACATGAGCCGGAAGGGGGTAGCAAAGTGGAACCGATTTATTGGTTGTGTTAGGTTAGGTACAAGTAACACCAAAGTCAATGGTAGGGCCCACCTCTTGGAAAGATTTCCCCCGTTCCGCCAGATCCGGGAGTTTCGGCTCTAAGTACTCCTGGAACCCGCCAGAGAGAACCCGACGCCGATGAAGCCCTAACAAAGAGAATGAGGGAATCTTGGTCATCCAAGACACTTTCCACACTCCATATCACACATGGTATGGAAAAACACATGGTATGGCATACCATGTGCTGGCATTCAGACACTCCGGAGCCCCTCTTCGGAGAAACCATAGCCCCTTGGGGAAAAAATGGAACTGCCGTTCTGGCCCCCCTACATGAGCCGGAAGGGGGTAGCAAGGTGGAACCAATTGCTTGGTTGTGCTGTATTAGGCCCAAGGAACACCCAAGTCAATGGTAGGGCCAACCTCTTAGCAAGATTTCCCTCGTTCTGTTAGATGCGGGAGTTTCGGGCTCTAAGTAGTCGTGGAACCCGCTAGAGAGAATCCGACGGCGGTGAAGCCCTGACATAGAGAGTGAGGGAATGTTTGGAATCCAATACCCATGCCACACTCTAACACATATGGTATGGCATACCATGTGCTGCCGTCGCATTCATACACCCTGGAGTCCCTCTTCAGGGAAACCCTAGCCCCGTTGGGGAAAAAGACGGAACCGCATTCTAGCCTCTCCGCGTACATGAGCCAGAAGGGGTAGCAAAGTGGAACCGATTTCTTGGTTGTGTTAGGTTAGGTCCAAGGAAAACCAAATAGAATGTTAGGGTTCACCTCTTGGCAAGATTTCCCACGTTCTGTCAGATCCAGGGATTCGGGCTCTAAGTAGTCGTGGAACCCGCTAGAGAGAATCCGGCGCTGGTGAAACCGTAACACATAGAGTGAGGGAATATTTGGAATAGAAGACCCATGACACACTTTAACACACATGATATTGCATACCATGTGATGTGGTGGCATTCAGACGCTCCAGAGTCCCTCTCCGGGGAAACCCTAGCCCCGTTGGGGAAAAAGACGGAACCGTCGTTCTAGCTTCTCCGCGTACATGAGACGGAAGGAGGTAGCGAAGTGGAACTGATTTCTTGGTTGTGTTAGGTTAGGTCCAATTAACACCCAATTAAATGGTAGGGGCCACCTCTTGGCAAGATTTCCCCCGTTCCGCCAGATCCGGGAGTTTCGGCTCTAAGTAGTCTTGGAACCCGCTAGAGAGAACCCGACGCCGATGAAGCCCTAACAAAGAGAATGAGGGAATCTTGGTCATCCAAGACACTTGACACACTCCTTATCACACATGGAACGGCAACACACATGGTATGGCATCCCATGTGCTGGCATTCAGACGCTCCGGAGCCCCTCTTCGGAGAAACCATAGCCCCTTGGGGAAAAAGACGGAACTGCCGATCTGGCCCCTCTACGTGAGCCGGAAGGGGGTAGCAAGGTGGAAACATTTGCTTGGTTGTGTTGTATTAGGCCCAAGGAATACCCAATTCAATGGTAGGGCCAACCATTCGCATGATTTACCTCATTCTGTCAGATCCGGGAGTTTCGGGCTCTAAGTAGTCGTGGAACCCGCTAGAGAGAATCCGACGCAGGTGAAGCCCTAACACAGAGAGTGAGGGAACGTTTGGAAACCAATACCCATGCCCCAATCTAACACATATGGTATGTCATACCATGTGATGTGGTGGCATTCATACACTCCGGAGTCCCTCTCCGGGGAAACCTTAGCCCCGTTGGGGAAAAAGATGGAACCACCGTTCTGGCCTCTCCGCGCGCGTACATGAGCCGAAAGGGGGTAGCAAAGTGGAACCGATTTATTGGTTGTGTTAGGTTAGGTCCAAGTAACACCAAAGTCAATGGTAGGGGCCACCTCTTGGAAAGATTTCCCCCGTTCCGCCAGATCCGGGAGTTTCGGCTCTAAGTAGTCTGGAACGCGCCAGACAGAACCCGACGCCGATGAAGCCCTAACAAAGAGAATGAGGGAATCTTAGTCATCCAAGAAACTTTCCACACTCCATATCACACATGGTATGGCAAAGCACATGGTATGGCATACCATGTGCTGGCATTCAGACACTCCAGAGCCCCTCTTTGGAGAAACCATATCCCCATTGATAAGGATATGCCTAAGGATTATGTTATCACAAGCATGAATGGAGAGTTGATAGAAGACCACATGATCATGGTGAAAACAAACATTCAATATGTTGAAAACAATGAAGCAAGATGGTGAAAACAATTCATAACAATTTTTATTTCAATAAAACAATTGTTATTCATCAAGACAAGGGGATAGGTGCCTCCACCAAGTCAAATGCACCATAGAAATCCTATTTTCGAATATGTATGGTTTGTATACCATATGTGGCTGAATCCCTTAATGGTGGATCGATTTGTATCCATACTTGTGTCCTAGTTGGACTCCTAGTCCTAATAGGAGTCCTAGTCCTAGTAGGAGGTGGGTTGCTTGCGCAAGGCACCCTTGTGGCCGCACCCCCACCTATATAATCATGCCACCTGCATGTGGATTAGGCGAGAACAATTTAGACAACAGAAACCCTAGCCTTGAGATTGTATTTCTGCTAAGCATTCATCTTGAAGTATTACCAAGTCAAAGTTTGCGTGATATCTTGCTATTCCATTGGGAATTAGGGGGATACATGACCACTTGTGATCATTGATTGCTTGTGCAAGAGTGTGTAGTTGAGAATATCCAAAGGACTTAATTGTTGTTGCATTGGCAACAAGGGTCATCCAAGTGAGAGGTCTCAGTGTAGCACTAGTTATCCAATATATCAGAAAAATACAAAAAGAGAGAGAGAGAAGCTCATTGAGAAGATTAGGCCACCCCATATCATCTTGGTATCAGATTCTCCAGGTTTACTCGGTGAGCAAATTTATCCCTAGTTTTAGTTGTTTTTATTCCTATCCAGAAAAATCCACACAAAAATAGTTGTTTAGATCATTGCCAGAGCCTAGATCAACACCAATTTGCATCTACTAAGTTGCTGCTTTTTGTTGATTTGTGTTCCTGTTTTTCTATTTTTAGTTTTCATCTTTTAGGGTTCATCTAGTTCCTTTTGTTTTCTATCCGAAAAATCCCACAAAAATAAGTGTGCTTGGCTCTCGGGAATTTTAGACCTACAGCTTGTTTACAAGTTGATCTAGTTCCTTGAGATTATCGTGTTGCTTTGGTGCTGTTTTCAATTCGTGTTGATCTGCAAGTTTTCATATCCGAGCCCTAGTGGTTTTCGGAATCTTGCCGTGCCACAAAAACAGCCCAATTCGCTGCCGTACCTTGTTCCGCTCGGTTTCCCCACCGTATCGCTGCGCCCTTACCAAACCCCCACGGGTAAGGAAATTTCCTTACCGCGCGCGCACTCCACATCCCACCCGAACTCGGACTCCACCCTTCCGCGGCACAGAAACGCGCAAAAGCGCTGCCGCCACCGCCAACTCCTAGCCGCACTCGGATCGCTTGCGCGTGCTTACAAAATCCTTACCGCGCCCATTGCACCGCACCCCCATAGCACCACCGCGCTCTGCCGCGACAGCAAATCGAGCAGTTTCTCTACCATGACCATAATTCCTGCCGTGATCTCGTTTTAACTCCAGTTTTCTTAGTTTTTCTTTTGTTTTTCCTTATTTTATCTCTAGGTTTCTGATCTGATCCTTGATAAGCCTTAGCCACTTCCTTTCTACAGCCACTTTAGGTTCCAAAACCCATAAGACTAGTTGTTTAATTGCTCTGCCGGCTGCTCATTCGATCTAATCTGTCCACTAATTTTTGTTTCCATTTACTTTATTGCTCCTAGTTGATTCAAAGGCCATTGAAAAAATCAAAAAAATTGAGAAAAAGGAAAAAGTATAAAAAAATAGAAAGAAAGAAAAGGCAAAAGAGGCTGTGGTACATTATCACTAGTGGAAGCTATTTCATATTGGAAATTTTGTGGACATATTGAGCAATATTGTGCCTATTTCATTGAGTATTTGCTAGTGTCTTTCTAGTGCTTGCAAAATCTCTACCATATATTTGCTAAGCCACAATTGTCTCCAAGTGTGAGTGTGTTTCCTTTAGTTATTTTTATCACATTGAGCAGTGCATTGGAGTTGTTATTTTGGTGTTGTTAGGAATCCCAACCAAGCCCCACCAAATACCTTGTTTTGCATTGTAACACTTGAGAGCCTGGGTATTCTCTTCTCACACTTGACACAGTTTTCATTGGTACTTGTTGGTAAGTTGATCCTATTCACTTTGGAACAGTAAGTGAACCTTTCTTTGCTGGTTTGAGTGAGTTTGAGAGGCAACACAACCCATTGATTATTTGTTTCACTAACCTATTAATCATGAGTTTTGCTAGTGAAGCTTCTGTGCAGGGTGACAAGGAGGAAGCTGATTTGATGCCCAAAACAAAGACTGCTGATGATACATGTACATGGGCAGATTTTATTATCTTTAGAGGAGGAGTTGCTAATCGGATTGAGCAAAGAGTTGAGAAGAAAATAGAAGAATATGATGATGTCCTAAGAAAGTATTTGACAGTGGCTATTGAGAAACAAAATGAGGCTGCTAATTCAATTCGTGTTCTTCGAGAAGCCATGACTAATCTCACAAGGGAAGTTGCAAATATCTCCACACAATTACAAAGGGCTAATCTAGGTGGTAATCATGAAGAAGGCCGAGCCATTGCATATGGAGGCCGTGGCAATTTTGCACCTAGAAGGGTACCATTGTTTGATGATAATAGAGAAGAGGATGGCCTTGGGAAACCAAAATTCTTTGTGCCTACTCTCACATGTGATAATGATGATGTTGAGGAATTCTTGATGTGGGAATTGAAGATAGAAAAGTTGTGGAGATTGCATAATTACACTGATGAGAGGAAAATCAAGTTAGCATCTTCTAGATTTGATGGTTATGCTCTCTTGTGGTGGGATGGCATCATAAGATTGAGGGAAACACAAAATCAACCAGAAATTACTACTTGGGCTGAGATGAAACAACTTATGACAGCAAGGTTTGTTCCAACAAATTATTTGAGGACTCTCTATGATAAATTACAAAATTTGAAGCAAGGAACAAATTCAGTGGATCAATATTACAAGGAGATGGAATTAGTGCTACAAAGAGCTCGGGTTGTTGAAGCACATGATCAAACAATGCATAGATTTCTTTCAGGATTGAACTTTCAAATTAGATGCATTGTGAGGCATGTTCAATATAGCAATATGACCGAATTGTTGCATCAATGAAGGGAGGCAGAAAAGAGGTTGGCCGAGGAGGTTACTATGGCTCCAAGGAGGATTTTTCCATCAAGATCTTCTTCTTTTTCACCTCCAACACATCCAATTGCACAACCAGCAGCTAGTACACCATCCAAACCCGAGACAAGCATAAATAATTCAAAGAAAACACCACAACCAGCAGCTAGTGGAAGTGGTTCTACTCAATCAACAGCTAGACATAGAGACATGACATGCCATACTTGTGGAGGAAGAGGGCACTTCAAGAGAGAATGTCCTAACAAGAAAATTATGGTGATCAATGCTAATGATGAGTATGAGAGTGGAGATGATGCTAATCCTAATGGAGAGGATACATATGATGATGATGATGATGATGATGATGGTCCAATTAATGCTTATGCTACAAATTATCCAACCATTGTTTGCACCAAGGCTTTGAGTGTTATTCCTAGCAATGATGAGAGCCAAAGATGCAATTTATTTCAAACCAAGGCAATTGTTGGTCCTAACATGGCTTGCAAGGTGATCATTGATGGAGGGAGTTGCAGAAATCTAGCAAGAAAGGAGTTATGTGCCAAGCTAAGGTTGAATTACAATCCACATCCAAATCAATATTATATTCAATGGTTAAGTAACAAGGAAGAAATCAAGGTATGTCATATGGTGAGAGTGGACTTTCAAATTGGACCATACAAAGATACAATTGAGTGTGATGTGGTGCCCATGATAGTTTGTCACCTATTATTTGGAAGACCTTGGCAATTTGACAAGAAGGTTACACACATTGGAAGAGCAAACACATATCACTTGAATTGGAATAATAAGGATATTATTTTGCGGCCTATGACACCACAACAGATTGTGAATGAATCAAGACAGAAAATAGAGGTGAATCTAGAGAAGGAGAGTGAAAAAACCAAATCTATGGAGGAAGACAAGTCTAGGCCGAGTGGAAAGAATAAAGGAGTGAGCCTTTTAACTAATGAAATAATTTTTCTTCCTAGTGTTATTTCTTGTGTACAGGTTGCTATTGAAGAAAGGGAGCACAAAGAAACATCACCACAACCACATATATTGGAGGAAAATGCCACGGGTACTTGTGCTCTTACTTGTGATATGAAGGTTATTTTTGAAGAAAGGGAGCTACAACCTTCAAAATCACAAGATATTGATGATTTCATACCTACCACAAATGAGGAGGATAGTATTGATAAAGGTATTGATTTCGGTTTACAAAAATCGAGTATTGAATTATGTGATAGTTTACAACCATATCATAATATGATGAATTCGTAATTTAACAATGTGGTTTTTATTTCACATAAAGAAGTACTTGCTAAGATACCATCTAGTGATATTGTCTATTATATCATGTTAAAAGAACCAATTGATGCGCAATGTGCTATGAGTAAAATTGATTATGTTAATTCTAGCACATATGATACAAGTTTCAAATTTAATTTGATTGGTGCTTTGTAACACCCGGGGTTTCCCAAATATAAACTCGATTGTTTTTCCTTTTGCGCATTCATGGAATCATGCATTGTAGTGCATCTAAAATTTACAAAATAATCAACTTGCTTAAAGTGTTGTTTTCTAAAATTTTCTAAAATTGGTTTGTGTCCCAAAAACTATTTCTTTTTTTCCTATCAAGCAGTTTTGTAAACAAAAGAAAAAAAACATTTGTTGAGGGAGGCAACCGAACTGGGCCATCTAAGGCCCAGCCGGCCACCCCACCTAAACCGAACCCTAGAAGCCCACACACTCAACGCACGCACACCAAAACACCACGCACGCGAGACGCAGTGGGGATCGAAGCCCCACTCGTCTCCTTCCTCCCGATAGCGCCGCCAGGGGCTCGACCTGCGCCTCCCGTCTCCATCCGCCTCCTCCTGCCTCGACGCAGGCCACCCCACCCAGTTCCCCTCGAGCTCCCGGCGCCCCACACACCCGTCGCCTCCTTCCTCCCGGACAGCACCCCATCCCCGCGCCCGAGCTCTCCTCGAGCTCCGTCCCCTGCCTCTGCCGTGCGGCCGCCGGCCGTGGTTCCTCTCCACCTCTGCTCCCGCCGGACGGCCGAGCCCCTGCTCCTCACCGGCCGCTGCCGCCCGGCCCCAACTCCTGGCCGCAGCTGTTGTCCGTGGCGGAGGACTACTGCGGCCGATTCTTCGCCTTCCATGGCCGCCCGAGCTCTGCGCCCCCTCCCTCGCTAGACCGAGCAGCGCCGTCCCCTTCCTCGCGTCCTCCTCCCCGTCAACCTCTCCGGCCGGCGAGGGACGTTTAACTGGGAAGGTAATATCCAGGGATACTGTTCTGTTCACAGACATGCCAAGGGGATCGGCAATCACACATTGCATTGCTTGGGTCTATGGCATGGTTGCTGCAGATAAGAAGCAAATGAGCATGCACCTTTCGAAAGGCTCACTGTCGGCCAAGACTTGAAAATCGTAGTACCATGTGCACTGCAGTATATCATCTGTGAGGAATGCTTCGCTGGAGATCTGGTATCGAGCTTGAGAACAAAGGATATGCAGAGAATTATGAGCAGGGACAAGAGATGCAGAGAAAATTGGCTTCGGTTGCTTCTGACATGGAGAAGCTTCGTGACAAGGCTGCCCTCCGAGAAGAGGTCACAAGCTGCTTCAAGGTTATGTTGGAAGCTATGTGTGACGCCCCGAGGACCTCGGACCAAACCACAACAACGACTACACCTTCGACAAGATCTCCGCTTCATGTTCGTCCTTGTCCGGGTAGTGTCGGCCGCCTTCGTGCGCGCCTTGTACCACGAGATCAACAAGTTCATCTCCGACCCCGAAGATGAACGACTACTTCCACAACGGTGACCCGAGAACGACTACTTCCTCTACGTCCGAAGATGCTACCTTCGATCCGAAGTGTTTCTCTCCAACGTGCGAACCCAACCCCAACCCTATACCTATATGCCTATTTTCTAAATGTCATCTATATCGTGCATATTAAATCATTCATGTGTTGCATTGCATCTTGTGGGTGCGGGTAATAATAATGTCACTTAATAATTAAATATGGAATGTATCGGGATATTTCTATTTACCTTGTCCCGGTTCCATTTAAATTGTGTAGCTCATCTATATTCTTGTCTCCCCATGTTAAACAACATTTAATCTTGATGGGTAAATAAATAACGTGAACCTCCTAAATTAATTGTTGGGCTTCCGGCTCAATTTAAATTGATGTAATGGCATAAATCATATCTAATTCATTTTAACTCCAAATTTGAAAAGTAAAATATGTTTTCCACTCAAAATGAAACCACCTTGCTGAATATCAACTTTGTTTTATATTTTGAGTAAATTAAATTGCTGAAAACAACTATTTCTTAATTAATGCATTTAAAATTGCTAATTTGATAACTTGCTCATTTTAATTCCAAATCCAATAAATAAAATATATTTTCATACCAGAAAAATGCACTTAATCTGTTCATGCCATCCATGTTCATGTTTTCACCTTGCATGTTGCTTTTGTAGTAGTGTTATGTATGTTCACCTAATAAATAAATATGGAATGTGTTGGGGTATTAAATTCAAATCATGCCCTATTCCATTTAATATTGGATAGATCACCTCTACCTTGTTTAAACCTGTTGATCAACATTTAATATTGATGGTTAGCTAAACAACTTGAACCAATTCCTATTTCTCCGGACTCCGGTTCCGATTAAATTGCTTAAGTTGTTTCCCCTGTTGCATCTTCCCATGCCATGCATATAAAATAGGATCATGCTGGATCTTTTGTCGTAGAAGTAATTGTTGCATCCGGTGTTTGTTCGAGGTTCGTTGCTTCTTCCCGGATAGGACGTTGAGATGATGTGAGCAACGACAAGTTCTTCGGATGTACCTCTACTTGCTGGATCTCAGGCAAGTATACTCACTTGCTGCCAAATGGCTGCCTTTCATCACTTGTTACCGATTCTTTCCGTTGTTCTTATTCTAGCCTGTTGATTCGATGCTTGTGTCTCGATCCTATCATATGTTTACCTTGCAGCCATGATATAGCCTTCCTTCCACTTCCTATTAACTGTTGTTTGTTTACCCTGTTGGCCCTCGTGTCGTAGTTGCATGCTTAGTGTTGGTTGCGCTCAAGTCTTGTTGTCCGTCTTACCACCTGTTTAGTGTGATAGTTGGGTTTCAATTCAATCAACAACATGTTAATGTTTTGGGTAATAATAATTTGCTGATAAGGCACCAGCAGGAGGCCCGGCGTGGTTTTGAAGCCTGCTAGTGTCGACCCTAATTAGGAAAAGGGTCTTGTATACTGATCCATGATGAGCGCACTAACCGCATGTGGGAAGCGAGTATGGGCGCCCCCCTCAATTTGATTTGATTCGCATCTCGTCCAAATCGCCTCATTTAGTTCGGGTTTTCCATTTGCCGCATGCATGATCTTGCGAACCTAGGCCAGGGTGGAACTTTTGTAGTCGGCATTTAGGGAGACACGTTCTTAGAGTGCTATGAGGGTCCCCTTTTCTTCGTGGGGCTTGATTAGCCGTGCGCTCAACTGCACGGGGTTCTTTGGGCTTGATGCGAAAAGGAGTTGGGTTGTGTTGAGTACCTCGCTTGGTGGGTTGATCCACCGTCTGGCGGGTTATTCTTACGTGTACGGCCAAATTGGTGCATCCCTGCAGGGTTAAATCTTCTCGAGAAACCGTGTTTTCCGCGGTTATGGATGACTTGGTGAAAGTACTGGCTAACAAGTACTCAGAACAACTTACACCTAACTAATGATACTTGACTAGTAATAGTCTTATTGACACAATAACTTGATCCATCATTAATCCAACAGTGTGAGTTATCCTTGGGTTGCTTCCTTAGTAGGGGGTAACATTGAATGGGTTTGTTTGGTGAGTAGTTGTAGTTGGTTCTGATACGCTATCTTATCCCCCTCTTTTAGCCGGATGTTGTAGTGAGTCTCTGTAGTTGGTTAGTGCAGCCCGTTGCCGCTTATTTGCAATAATCCTTTCCTTTCCGTTGAACCCAAAGTATTTGTATCTTGTGATGACTGGCTACGCCGGTATCTTGTGAGTATGGTTTATCCACTTGCCAGTACTTAACCGTACTGACCCACGAATCCATTTCGTGGCTGCATATTCCACATTGCAGTCAACAGGTTTGAAGCCTGACGACGTTAGCTTGGGAATCCCTCCGGCTTGGCCTGGGCAGGGATTGGACGCTCTCGGTTATCTTCAGGACTCTTAGTCCAATTTGTATCTTGTCCGTAGTGGACGCTATGTTGATTCTTCCGCTGTTATTTGGATCTTTGTATTGTATCAGTTGTATCCTTGGCTCGTTTGAGTCATCTTGTATATATCTTTTCTGTTGTTGTTGTGGATTATTCGTGAACTGTTGTAATGTTATCACAAGTGGCAACCTGGAATCGGTTATTATGTGGATTTTGGCGGGAATGCTGAAATCTGCATAGCGCCCGATCTCGGGGCGTCACAAAATGGTATCAGAGCCTTGGTTTCCGATTCCCGACATTGTTTCGATACGAATGGTTATTGAAGCAACGGGTCCGCAAAGCCTGTAGGATAACCTCGCTAACGGTCGTTGTTTCTAGAGTGTCAAAAACTATTTGCTGCTAAACTATTTTGAAAAGCTCTCAATAGGATTCTTGTTTTCTCCTTATCTCAATTTATTTCTCCTTCGACCTTATTTGTTTTGGAGTCTCTCTCCCACTCAATCTTTCAAAGTTTTAGGATCCTACATGGGGTGGACGTTCTCTTAGCCTTTTAACCTAATAGGTTCGATCTTCGAAAGAATTCTCAATGGAAGAACATCGTCATCAACGTGAGCAAGAATATCTTGTTAGTGGTGTCGAGAAGCCCTTGTTAGTGGTGTCGAGAAGATCAACAAGATGACCGAAGACTCGATAGTTCCGACTTCTTCCCTCTCCCGTGTTTGTGAGTGGATTGCGAGGGTGCAATCCCTTGTTAGTGGTGTCGTCTGTAACACCCGGGGTTTCCCAAATAGAAACTCGATTGTTTTTCCTTTTGCGCATTCATGGAATCATGCATTGTAGTGCATCTAAAATTTACAAAATAATCAACTTGCTTAAAGTGTTGTTTTCTAAAATTTTCTAAAATTGGTTTGTGTCCCAAAAACTATTTCTTTTTTTCCTATCCAGCAGTTTTGTAAACAAAAGAAAAAAAACATTTGTTGAGGGAGGCAACCGAACTGGGCCATCTAAGGCCCAGCCGGCCACCCCACCTAAACCGAACCCTAGCAGCCCACACACTCAACGCACGCACACCAGAACACCACGCACGCGAGACACAGTGGAGATCGAAGCCCCACTCGTCTCCTTCCTCCCGATAGCGCCGCCAGGGGCTCGACCTGCGCCTCCCCTCTCCATCCGCCTCCTCCTGCCTCGACGCCGGCCACCCCACCCAGTTCCCCTCGAGCTCCCGGCGCCCCACACACCCGTCGCCTCCTTCCTCCCGGACAACACCCCATCCCCGCGCCCGAGCTCTCCTCGAGCTCCGTCCCCTGCCTCTGCCGTGCGGCCGCCGGCCGTGGTTCCTCTCCACCTCTGCTCCCGCCGGACGGCCGAGCCCCTGCTCCTCACCGGCCGCTGCCGCCCGGCCCCAACTCCTGGCCGCAGCTGCTGTCCGTGGCGGAGGACTACTGCGGCCGATTCTTCGCCTTCCATGGCCGCCCGAGCTCTGCGCCCCCTCCCTCGCTAGACCGAGCAGCGCCGTCCCCTTCCTCGCGTCCTCCTCCCCGTCAACCTCTCCGGCCGGCGAGGGACGTTTAACTGGGAAGGTAATATCCAGGGATACTGTTCTGTTCACAGACATGCCAAGGGGATCGGCAATCACACATTGCATTGCTTGGGTCTATGGCATGGTTGCTGCAGATAAGAAGCAAATGAGCATGCACCTTTCGAAAGGCTCACTGTCGGCCAAGACTTGAAAATTGTAGTACCATGTGCACTGCAGTATATCATCTGTGAGGAATGCTTCGCTGGAGATCTGGTATCGAGCTTGAGAACAAAGGATATGCAGAGAATTATGAGCAGGGACAAGAGATGCAGAGAAAATTGGCTTCGGTTGCTTCTGACATGGAGAAGTTTCGTGACAAGGCTGCCCTCCGAGAAGAGGTCACAAGCTGCTTCAAGGTTATGTTGGAAGCTATGTGTGACGCCCCGAGGACCTCGGACCAAACCACAACCACGACTACACCTTCGACAAGATCTCCGCTTCATGTTCGTCGTTGTCCGGGTAGTGTCGGCCGCCTTCATGCGCGCCTTGTACCACGAGATCAACAAGTTCATCTCTGACCCCGAAGATGAACGACTACTTCCACAACGGTGACCCGAGAACGACTACTTCCTCTACGTCCGAAGATGCTACCTTCGATCCGAAGTGTTTCTCTCCAACGTGCGAACCCAACCCCAACCCTATACCTATATGCCTATTTTCTAAATGTCATCTATATCGTGCATATTAAATCATTCATGTGTTGCATTGCATCTTGTGGGTGCGGGTAATAATAATGTCACTTAATAATTAAATATGGAATGTATCGGGATATTTCTATTTACCTTGTCCCGGTTCCATTTAAATTGTGTAGCTCATCTATATTCTTGTCTCCCCATGTTAAACAACATTTAATCTTGATGGGTAAATAAATAACGTGAACCTCCTAAATTAATTGTTGGGCTTCCGGCTCAATTTAAATTGATGTAATGGCATAAATCATAACTAATTCATTTTAACTCCAAATTTGAAAAGTAAAATATGTTTTCCACTCAAAATGAAACCACCTTGCTGAATATCAACTTTGTTTTCTATTTTGAATAAATTAAATTGCTGAAAACAACTATTTCTTAATTAATGCATTTAAAATTGCTAATTTGATAACTTGCTCATTTTAATTCCAAATCCAATAAATAAAATATGTTTTCATACCAGAAAAATGCACTTAATCTGTTCATGCCATCCATGTTCATGTTTGCACCTTGCATGTTGCATTTGTAGTAGTGTTATGTATGTTCACCTAATAAATAAATATGGAATGTGTTGGGGTATTAAATTCAAATCATGCCCTATTCCATTTAATATTGGATAGATCACCTCTACCTTGTTTAAACCTGTTAATCAACATTTAATATTGATGGTTAGCTAAACAACTTGAACCAATTCCTATTTCTCCGGTCTCCGGTTCCGATTAAATTGCTTAAGTTGTTTCCCCTGTTTCATCTTGCCATGCCATGCATATAAAATAGGATCATGCTGGATCTTTTGCCGTAGAAGTAATTGTTGCATCCGGTGTTTGTTCGAGGTTCGTTGCTTCTTCCCGGATAGGACGTTGAGATGATGTGAGCAACGACAAGTTCTTCGGATGTACCTCTACTTGCTGGATCTCAGGCAAGTATACTCACTTTCTGCCAAATGGCTGCCTTTCATCACTTGTTACCGATTCTTTCCGTTGTTCTTATTCTAGCCTATTGATTCGATGCTTGTGTCTCGATCCTATCATATGTTTACCTTGCAGCCATGATATAGCCTTCCTTCCACTTCCTATTAACTGTTGTTTGTTTACCCTGTTGGCCCTCGTGTCGTAGTGTCGCACCCGGACTTCTAGGGGATACTCACAGTCCGTTAAACAGTAGATAAATGGCTTACGGGGCATACCGGCACCCGCATCTCAATATGAGCAGGCCAACACGTAAACGTGTGACAACCATTCTCTTACTATTCATCGTCTGCGCAAACCATCCCATAGAAATCCAGATACTTCCGTTGACGTACTTCAAAACATACACACATGGTACGTCAACGGCATTGGAACAAGTGATATAACAACAGATCTCTACGACACAAAAGATGGAAATAAGGTGCAAATAGCTCTCACTAGAGCAGAGATAGCAAATACAATCATTCAGAGGACACATGTCCCATCATATTATCATTACATCACAGCGGAAGCATTCAACATGTCTGAGTACAGACAAGAACCAAATAGGCCTAAGAGGCCGGAAACGAAAAGACGGAGCCCATCCATGAAGTCTCGGATCCTGTCCGGGTCCGCTATCTACTCGTCAGCAGTCTCGTCATACTCCACGTAGTAGCCACCATGTAGATCCTCGGAAAACGTAGGTCTGCGGAAACAACAGCCCCAAAGGGGTCAGTACATAAACGTACGGGCAAGCAAGACACACAGTTCACCAAAGTGTAGCCCGTCAACACCAAGCACATATGCTTTGGGTTCAACGGAAGGAAGGGGATATAAAAGATGCTGCAACTGGCTGCTCTAACCAACTACAGAGTTACTACCACTTCCGGCTAACAGAAAGGAGATAAGATCGCGTATCGTAACCAACCTATCAACTAACCTCAAACAAACCCATCCTGGACCTCGCCCCTTATCCAAAGAAGAATTCCGAGGATAACTCACACAGTTGGATTAATGATGGTTCAGATTATTGTGTCAATAAGCCTATTACTAGTCACGTTGTTATTCATTGGGTGTAAGGTTGTTAATCATTAGGTTTAAGTTGTCCTGAGTACTTGTTAGCCAGTACTTTCACCAAGTAGTCCATAACCGCGGAAAACACGGCTTCTCGAGAAGATTTATCCCTGCAGGGGTGCACCAATTTGGCCGTACACGTATGAATAACCCGCCAGATGGAAAGGCCCTTCCACCAAGCGGGGCACTCAACACAACTCAACTCTTCTCCGCATCAAGCCCAAAGCACCTTGGGCGCACGGCTAATCGAGCCCCGAAGAAAGGGGACCCTCATAGCACTCTAAGAACGTGTCCCCCTATATGCCGACTACAAAAGTTCCACCCTGGCCTGGGCTCGCAAAAACATGCATGCGGCAAATGGAAAACACAAACTAAATGAGGCGATTTGGACGAGATGCGAATCGAATCAAATTGAGGGGGGCGCCCATACTCGCTTCCCACATGCGGTTAGTGCGCTCATCATGGATCGGTAGACAAGACCCTTTTCCTATTAGGGTCGACACTAGCAGGCCTCAAAACCACAGAGGGCCTCCTGCCGGTGCCTTATCATCAAATTATTATTAGTAACAACATTGGCATGATTGATTGATTAAACATCGAGCCCCCAGAACATAATAGAAATGGTAACAAAAAGTAACGGGTAACAGACTCGAGCAAAACAACCTAAGCATGCTAGTAAGACACGGGCAACAAGCAATGGTTATAGGTATGGAGGTGAGGCAATATCAGGGTTAAAGGATACATGTGATAGGTTCGTAACAGAAGCAACTAATCATAGGGCTAGCAGAATAGACAACGGAAAGTATCGGTAACCAATGTTGAAAGGAACACGATGGTTCATGTGAGTGATAACTTGCCTGCAAACCGAGTAGCCTGGTACTGAGCTAGATCCTTAGAAGGGGTGTCGTAAGTATCGTCGGTCTCAACGTCGTCGTGTATCCGAGAAGAAGCAAACAAACAATGCAGAAAGATAAACAATCAATATCATGGCATAATGCGCAAACATGGGATGATGCATGACCATTTAATTGATGCATCAAAATAAACTAGTTGACATGGTAACACAATTTAAATGGACCCATATGCAATTTGAGTTGCACATGAAAAGCCCATGAATTATGGTTGAATTAATTGTTTTACAACTAATCATCATACGAAAGTTGATTAGCATGATGCATGGATGAGGAAAACAGAAAAAATAACAACAATAGAACCAAATGGAAATAAGGTTTAACAAGTTTGGGAATTTGTTTATTAAGTGTTGGAATTTTGGTTCCTTAAAGGTGTTACACTAGCATTTGTTGTTTTCACCACTTTTAATTATTCAAAATGGATAACAAAGTTTATATTTGGAAAGAACACAAGATTTTAGTTGGAATACATGTTTCACTTGTTGAAAAAGGATTTCAAATAAATTATTTAGGAATTAAACAAGTTTAAGCAAGAATTAAATGAATTTAATTCAAACATGAACTTATTTGAATTTTTATTTGTGAACATAATTAGATGAAGTTCATATTTGAAAAGTTTATACTTTTAGGGTTGGAAAACATATTTTATATGTCCCAAAAGAATTTGATTCGATCAAGTTAGGAATTTAGCAATTTTAAATGAATTAAATAATATTTAAATTATTTAACCAAGTTTAATTATTCAAAACATGAAACAAATTTTATATTTGGAAAGGTGGTTTAATTTTGCATGGAAAACATATTTTATTTGTTGAAATTGGATTTAAAATGAGCAAGTTATTATTTTGGCAATTTTAAATGCAATAAACAAGAAACAGTTGTTTTCAGCAATTTAAATTATTCAAAACAGCAAACAAAATTTATATTTGGAAAGTACATGAAAAGTTGATTGGAAAACATATTTAGTTTGTGGAATTTGGAATTTTTATGCCCAAGTTATGAATTTTGCAAGTTTAAGTGAATTAAGCAAGTTTTTGAATATTTCACCAAGTTAAAATATTCAAAACAGTAAACAAATTTTATATTTGGTTAGGGCATTTAATTTGGTACAGAAAACATACTAAAAATGTTGAATTTGGAGTTGGGATGAATTTCTTATGCATTTTACAAGTTAAGGTGCAAATCTGCCATTTTTTAGCTGCTAGGGACTTGGAAATAATTTTTGCAGGGGCTAGAAATAATTGACAAGGACCTAGCTGTGATTTCTGGAAGTTTCTGTGACCAAAACATTGGAAAATAAAAATTTGGTTTTATTTGGGAGAGGGGGGACTCGAACCCCCCACCTCCTGCTGTGAGCAAGGCGTGCTAACCAGTTGGGCTGTGCGCTGTTTGATGGTAGAAAGGGGGTGCTGTGGGGGTTAAGCTGTGGCTGCGGGCTGTTTTTAACTGAACTGAAACTGCACGACTGTTTCTGTACCTCGACAGAAATCAGGGGCAACCGCCGGCGGCCGCTGATCGACGGAGGGCGCCGTGCGCTGCGGGCTGCTGGGTGCGGGTGCGGCCGTGGGGTGGAGGTAGAGGGGCGAGAGGGAGAGGGATCGAGGGGCCTCACCTCGAGGCAGGCGGAGGAGAGGCAGGATCGGCGGGGCAGTGGCGATGCAGAGGTTGGCCGGCGGCGGAAGTGAAGGGAATATGCCCGAGAGGCAATAATAAAATGGTTATTATCTTATTCCTTGTTTATGATGAATGTTTATTTCTCATGCTAGAATTGTATTAACCGGAAACGTTGATACATGTGTGCTTAATAAACAAACAATGGTTCCTAGTAAAGCCTCTCTTTTAACTAGCTCGTTGATTAATAGATGATCAAGGTTTCCTGATCATGAACATTGGATGTTATTAATAACGGGGTCATGTCATTAGAAGAATGATGTGATGAACATATACCCAAAGATAATATAGCAATGCGATCAAGTCATTTAGTTTACATTGTTATATCAAACATACGAAGTAACTTATTCCTTAGACCATGAGATCATGTCAATCACTGATACCGGAAGAGTGCTTTGATGGCATCAAACATCACACCGTAACAGGGTGACTATAAAGGTGTCGTTAAGTATTCGGAAAGTATTAGTTGAGGATCATGGATCAAGAGTGGGATTTGTCCATCCAAATGACGGAGAGATATACTCTGGGCCCTCTCGGTGATATCACATCGAAACCGCTTGCAAGCACGTGATATGATCACAAAGGATGTTATATCACGGGAACGAGAAAAGAGTACTTGTCGGTAACGAGATTGAACAAGGTATGGTTGATACCAATGATCGAATCTCGGACAAGTAAAATATCGCGAGACAAAGGGAATAGTTCACGGCGTTGTTGGTTCACACGATCACGAGAGTCATCGTTGAATATATAGGAGTCATCACGGATCTCCAGATCCCGCTGTTGATTATTGATCGGAGAGGAGTCTCGATCATGTCTATCTTATTCGCGAACCGTAGGGTGACACACTTAAGGTTCGATGACGCATTTGAGTGGATACGGAATATCGGAGAAAAGTTTGGACAGCACCGAAATTGTTTCGGGGAATATTGAAATAGTCACCGAAATTGTTTCGAGTAATTTTGAAATAGTTCAAGGGGATTCTTATCAAATGGTTGTTAATAGATTTAACAACTAACTCAAGGGGTTATATGTTAATGTTTGTTAATGGAATTAACAAATATTAAAATAAAGAAATAAAATTGTTTTATTTATTTATTAAAGAAAACCCTTGGGATTTTGAGTGGGAATTCATGGAAGAATGAGTGGGTTGAGTGGAGACTCCACTCACATGATGAGGGAGAGGTGGAGGCAGCCAAAAATTTGTGGCTGCCATCCCCTCCTATAAAAGGAGGGGTGAGAGCTCCCTCTCCCACTACACACACTTGTGTCATCTCTTCCTCCCTCCTGCCGCTGCTCCACCACTTGTTCGTGCGCTTGGCGAAGCCCTGAGCAATGTTTTTCTCCACCACACCACGCCGTCGTGCTGCTGGAGTTCCGAGGGATCCTCTACTTCCGCGCCCCGCTGGAACGAGGGAACGGAGGTCGTCATCAACCGTACGTGTGACCGATCACGGATGCACCGCCGGATTGCGGTGCCATCTTCTCGCTATCGGGATCGGTGTGAGTACGACTACGCCAACAACGAGATTTGATCTCGTACCACTTTGAGTCTTCGAGGGTATGTGTTCTCCTTAACCCTCTTGTTTCCCGTTGCACTTCGTCTCCTAGATTAGATCTTGGCCTTTCGGGTATCTCTCGCGTAGGAAATTTTTTGTTTTCTATGCTACGTTCCCCTTCAGTGGTATCAGAGCCGGATCTATGCGTAGATGTTTTGTACGGGTAGAACACATAGGTGTATGTGGGCGTTGATGATCATGTTATTACCTCCTTGACTATTTTATGATCTTAGTGGCATAGTGGGATGAAGCGGCCCGGACTAACCTTACATGTCCACGTACATGAGACTTGTTCCACAACTGACATGCAACTTGTATTGCATAAGTGGCTTGCGGGTGTCTGTTTCTCCTACTATAGTTAAGATCTAATCTATGAAGGGTTGTTAAAAATGTGTTTATCAACGTTGTGGTTGATGTTCGTAGGTATGAACGGTTCTATCCTCGAAAGCCCTAAGCCACGTAAAATATGCAAAAATAAATTAGAAGCGTCTAACTAGTTTTTGCTGGGCATGTGAATTGATATGGTCAATATTACAAATTTGATTATGAGATGATCTATTTTGTAAATTATTGATATACCGGAAGGTATCCATATGGTTGTCTTCTTATTGATGGACAATCAAGTTTGGGGTACCGTGGTACTTGGTACCACGCCGGTGGAATGATTGAGATCATACCATAATGCACATGATGGAGATCAAGTGCAAGAAGGACCATATCATATCACGTTATCCTTTCATGTGATGTTTGTGATGTTAATCCTTTTTATGCATCTTGTGTTGCTTAGATAACGATGTTAGCATTATAAGATGATCCCTCTCACTTAATATCAAGATAATAATGTGTTCTTCCTTAAGTATGCACCGTTAAGAAAGTTCGTCGTTTCGAGACACCACGTGATGATCGGGTGTGATAGACTCAACGTTCGCATACAACGGGTGTTTTCAAGCCTAGCATGTACAGACATGGCCTTGAAACACACGCAATACTACGGTTCTACTTGGCGAGCCTAGCATGTACAGACATGGCCTCGGAACACGTAACCGAAAGGTAAAGCATGAGTCATATGGATGATATGATGAACATGTCAATGTTCGCCTTTGAAGCTACATCATCTCACGTGATGATCGGTTTTGGTGTAGTGAATTTGGTTCGTGTAATCACTAAAGACGACTAAGAGGGATGTTGTTTTTGAGTGGGAGTTCATGGCTTAATTTGAATTAACTTGAACTTATTTATCATGAACAACAAATCAAAGTGAATTTGCACAACTTGTAGTAGTCATTGGCATCCTCATAACTATCTTACACTTAGATTGTTAATTGAGATATAACTGTTATGATCTGGTAAATACCATTTAAGATTGGTACCGTATTAGTGAAATTTAAAATTGAGTCCTATTGTAAATTTTTGGTATTTCCTACCTATCTCCATGTGGTTAATGATTGATTAATCTAGAGAGCAAATAATTCCTACTTAGAATCCAGAGTCATGGTTGCTTCCGTATTACTTTATCTTCAAAAGAATGTTTTGTTGATCAAGGTGATTTAGGGACTGAAAAGAGTTGTTTTCAGAAACAATCAAGTGAAAGATATATTGATATCTAGAAACTTATTTGTGGCAACATGACTGAGTATAATTTAGCGTGACAATGTTTGCTTATATTATCTGAATATATGCAATGATTGAAGACGCTAGGCGTTTGAATATTCCAAGAAATTGGATGCTAAAAATTATCCTCTAAATTCCTTCCTTCGAGCTATAATAGCTTAATCATAAAATTGTTATGATGGGATGGATTAGAAGTATGGGTAAAGTAGTTTACCTTACTTGGAAATTGCTAAGAGTGGAATCTAGAAGAATGCTATTAATATGGTGATATTAGTAGAACAATCAAACTCAAAGTATGACTCAATGGGTGATAGTATATGACTAACACGCCAAAGAAAATGAGCTAGTAAGACTAGCATTGTTTGATGTTGAATGATTCTTCTATAAAGGAAAGGGAATATTGAAAATAGAATTACAAATAGATATATGGCAGAAAAGAAGATAACTGGAAAAGTCCAGCTCAGGAGTATATACTTGATATACAAGATATAGATGTATTACTAGTTAACAAAGTATTTTTGGTATTTTGATACCACATTGGTGGGTATGAGTTGTCATACAAAGCAACGCAATGAAAGAAATACAAGGGCCTAAAAGGAACTTGTAATAGATGTGGAATCGATTATGACAAGAACATAAATAAAGTGTTATTGTGTTCATTGTCGTATCGAACCAACCAGTCAAGATTTATTTGAAGAACTTAATAATTTGTTATTTTGTTCTATTCTTTTGTGAGAACAAATGAGATTGTTCAAACTATGATCATATTCCATAATTGATGGATATGTTAATATAAATCATGTTGGTAAAGTAAACATCTATAAGACTAAATGCTAAACGTTGCAAGACGTTGAAGAGTTTCACTTAAATTGTGACACCACCATTTTAGTTCATATCGGAAAGGAAAACATGAAGGAACTCCATATTGATGGACTTCCGGAGTCATTTTATTGACGCTTGTGAGACCTCTTCCAAAAGATGACTAGAATTCCGTTCTTAGGCCAAAGTAGAATGGACGACTAATTTAGTGGAGATTATACATATTGATGTATATAGTCCATTATGTGTAGTCATGTATGGTGGATTAATTTTTCCTTCATAAAATTCTGTCGATGATTTAAGTAGATATGTGAGTATATCTATTTAAAGGGAACAGAGTTTGACATTTTGAATTGGTTCAAAAGGTTGTTAATATGAAGTTAAAATCAATGTAACAAGATAATCAAGTATTTATGATTGGATCATAAAGGATAAAGTTTGAGTTACAAGTTTAGCAAAACATCTGAGAAGTTGCAAAATTGTTCTACAACTTATACTTCTTGAATACCCCACATTAGATTGGAGTATTCAAAAGACAAAATCAAACCCTGTTTGACATGGTAAGATTAATAAAATTGCCATTATATTTTTGTAGTTTATACATTAAGGACAACCGCTTTTACACTGAAAAGAGCACCATCATGATCCGTTGAAATTGACAACATATAAGATATGGTTTGGGTAATGACCTGAATTGTCATTTTTCTTAAGTTTTGGTATGCATAGCATGTGTAAAATGTTTACAACCAAAATAGGATAAATATATGTTTATAAGGTTATCCCAAATAAAACATTGGGTATTTATCCTATCACCGAACCAAAAGACAAATGTTGTTTGTCAGAAAGGGTTGATTTCTCGAGAAAGTAGTTCTTGCGAAACAAGTGAGTGGGAGCACGGTACAAACTCAACAAGATTACAGAATCTCCGTTATCATGTCAAGAGTAGCGCAGCACTGGAAGTTGGTCCAGGGTTTACTATTTTGACTAAGTAGAAGACACTACAAATGTTGTAGATACTTCAAATGAGTTTGCGAACTGTACCAGAAAAGTCCAAAAACTTTGTACTTTGAACAACTTGTGGTTTAAGTATAAAGTGTTGTTTTGACAACAAAGGACCTGGACCTTATAAAGGAAGCAAATGATGGGCACTGACTTCGTAAAATTGACTATGAGTCATTATATCCGCAATAGTATCCTTGTATGAATATCAAGTATGTGACTTGGTAGTCCTTTCAATAGGCATGATGCCTAAGGATAGCAAAAGGGTCTATATAGCGACAAAGACATGGATACTTATCGGAAAGTTGTTTTCGACGAAGTTCAAAGAGTTCACTACTACAAGATTTTGATCTTCCGTAGTGATGCTTAGTCTTTGCAGATAGTTCTAGCAAAGTTACATATTATGATATGGATGTTGAATAACAAAACCAATTCTTCTCTCGAGGAAGTTTATTCAAGGATGTGTACTTGACACAGTCTGAGAGTTTTGTAAAATTCAAAAGGTTGCTAGAAAGGCATGCGCACTTCAATGGTTGAAGTGAGCATAACGAAGTTGAAATCTTTACCTTAATGAAGTTATCAAAAGAGTTTGATTCCATCATGAATGATAAAGATGCTTGTAGAGTTACAAGAAATTAAGTGGGAGCGTTATGACATATTTCCAATACTTTATGTAGATGACATATGGTTGATTGGAAAATATGTATTTTAAATTAACACGGTTAAGATTTCATATTGATGAAAGGCTTAGAAGATATTGGGCATCGATATCTATAAAAGATGGATTGAAGCGCCTGATATGATTGAAGCCAAATTACATAGATGAAATATTGAAGTAAGTCAATATACAATTGATAAGAAGGAGTTCTTGTCACATGGAAAATAATTGAGCAAGATTCATGTGTTTTGACACATGATGAGCATCATTGAAATTGAGATTTCTAAGTCATGTTTCCATGCTATGTACACAACCAGATGAGTCCTATGCTATAAAATGTTATAGTAGGATAATTCATATGATGATTAGACAACAGTGGGAGAGATCCTTGTGTCATTTTAGAAATGCTAAGGATATGTTTTCCTATATAGTAATGACAAAATAATAGTTGTAATATGTTACACTAATAGTCTTGTCATTTATTCAAGTAATTTTATCTCAATTAAAATATGTGATGAAGGGTAGCACAATAGGATGGAAGAAAGTTCCATGCTGGATTTGAAAGAGTTTCAAAATTAAAATATTATGACAGATACTACAACAAAGGCTAAAGTATATCGTTGTGTTGACAACTAATTATAAGCGTATTTTGTGTCAAGGAGTTCTTTATTGAACTTGGTGAATTTCCAAGAATGTTGAAACTATGAAGCTACATTTTCACAATGTTAGTAACATCAGTTTAAGCTGAGGAATTAAGGTATCACCGGAACTTGGTGAGTTTCCAAGAATGCTAACACTATGAAGCTACATTTTCACAATGTTAGTGACATCAGTTTAAGCTGAGGAATTAAGTTTTCACGAATTGACTATATATATACAAAGCCATCTCATTAGAGAATGAGTGATGCGTGTAGACGCAAAGAACATGCAAATACAATAGGACCTGAACAGTTCAGATCTTTTTGATGATGTTTACCGCATGCGAAGCATGGTAATAACACTGGTACGCCATATGTGTTAAAGTGCTTACAGACTAGATTATTGACTCTAGTGCAAGTGGGAGACTGAAGGGAATATGCCCGAGAGGCAATAATAAAATGGTTATTATCTTATTCCTTGTTTATGATGAATGTTTATTTCTCATGCTAGAATTGTATTAACCGGAAACGTTGATACATGTGTGCTTAATAAACAAACAATGGTTCCTAGTAAAGCCTCTCTTTTAACTAGCTCGTTGATTAATAGATGATCAAGGTTTCCTGATCATGAACATTGGATGTTATTAATAACGGGGTCATGTCATTAGAAGAATGATGTGATGAACATATACCCAAAGATAATATAGCAATGCGATCAAGTCATTTAGTTTACATTGTTATATCAAACATACGAAGTAACTTATTCCTTAGACCATGAGATCATGTCAATCACTGATACCGGAAGAGTGCTTTGATGGCATCAAACATCACACCGTAACAGGGTGACTATAAAGGTGTCGTTAAGTATTCGGAAAGTATTAGTTGAGGATCATGGATCAAGAGTGGGATTTGTCCATCCAAATGACGGAGAGATATACTCTGGGCCCTCTCGGTGATATCACATCGAAACCGCTTGCAAGCACGTGATATGATCACAAAGGATGTTATATCACGGGAACGAGAAAAGAGTACTTGTCGGTAACGAGATTGAACAAGGTATGGTTGATACCAATGATCGAATCTCGGACAAGTAAAATATCGCGAGACAAAGGGAATAGTTCACGGCGTTGTTGGTTCACACGATCACGAGAGTCATCGTTGAATATATAGGAGTCATCACGGATCTCCAGATCCCGCTGTTGATTATTGATCGGAGAGGAGTCTCGATCATGTCTATCTTATTCGCGAACCGTAGGGTGACACACTTAAGGTTCGATGACGCATTTGAGTGGATACGGAATATCGGAGAAAAGTTTGGACAGCACCGAAATTGTTTCGGGGAATATTGAAATAGTCACCGAAATTGTTTCGAGTAATTTTGAAATAGTTCAAGGGGATTCTTATCAAATGGTTGTTAATAGATTTAACAACTAACTCAAGGGGTTATATGTTAATGTTTGTTAATGGAATTAACAAATATTAAAATAAAGAAATAAAATTGTTTTATTTATTTATTAAAGAAAACCCTTGGGATTTTGAGTGGGAATTCATGGAAGAATGAGTGGGTTGAGTGGAGACTCCACTCACATGATGAGGGAGAGGTGGAGGCAGCCAAAAATTCGTGGCTGCCATCCCCTCCTATAAAAGGAGGGGTGAGAGCTCCCTCTCCCACTACACACACTTGTGTCATCTCTTCCTCCCTCCTGCCGCTGCTCCACCACTTGTTCGTGCGCTTGGCGAAGCCCTGAGCAATGTTTTTCTCCACCACACCACGCCGTCGTGCTGCTGGAGTTCCGAGGGATCCTCTACTTCCGCGCCCCGCTGGAACGAGGGAACGGAGGTCGTCATCAACCGTACGTGTGACCGATCACGGATGCACCGCCGGATTGCGGTGCCATCTTCTCGCTATCGGGATCGGTGTGAGTACGACTACGCCAACAACGAGATTTGATCTCGTACCACTTTGAGTCTTCGAGGGTATGTGTTCTCCTTAACCCTCTTGTTTCCCGTTGCACTTCGTCTCCTAGATTAGATCTTGGCCTTTCGGGTATCTCTCGCGTAGGAAATTTTTTGTTTTCTATGCTACGTTCCCCTTCAGGAAGCTCCACGGCGGCGGCGACTCGGGCATCCTCCCGCCTCCGCGCCTTCACCAAACTTGACGAGGAACTCGCCCTGGTTCCATTCCCAACGCCGGCTAAGCCCCGAGGTGACCGTGGTGGTCGGGGCTATGGGGAGGCAAAGCTCTCTGTAACTCTCTCGCAGGTACAGAGAAGGGGAAGGTTGCAGGGAGAGGGGAGGAAGAAGATGGGAGGAGAGGATGGCGGCGCTAGGGCTAGGGTTAGGGGCTAGTAGAGGGGAAGGGCTCGGTTTTAAGGAGGGATTGAGCTCGTACGGCAGCAATCAGAGGATGGGGAAGGAGGATCGTGTGGTGTTGCTGCTGTTCGTACAGGGGGATGATGACATCGAGGAAGAAGACAAGCAGCGAAGGGGTATTGGGCTAGATAGGTGGGCTTGGGTAGTGGGCTGAGAGAAAGAAAAAAATAGGTGGGCTGGCTTCTCTCCTCCTCTGAGAGTTTCCTGTTTTATTTATTTGTTCTGTTATTATTATTTTTTGGCAGAATTAGGAATAGGAAGAAAAGGTGAGTTTTTGGGTTAGCAAAAATATTATAAAAATTTGGGTTAGCTCCTTAATGGATTGGTAACCAAATGCAAGTTTGGCATTTCAAATTAATTGAATTATGGTGCTGTTTTGAATTGGAATGAATTTGATTGAAATTTGTGGTTAAGTGGTTATTGAAAACACTATTTTAATTATGGTGATCAAATGATTTAGTTGGAAACAATTGAGCACAATTGTTTTGGTTATTTCATAATTTCAAAAGTGGGTACTGTTTGCAATTGAATTTGAAATAACATTGGAAGTAAGTTTGGATTAATTAAATTATTAAAAGCCATAATTTTTAATGGTTGAACCTTATGGAAACAAATGATTGATTTGTTTTGCAATTTTCATAACTTTCAACATGGTTGTTGTTTGGAAGAAAAATCATAATTGAATTTGAAAAGGGTTTGATATTAAATGAATTTTTGATAGAAACAAAACAACAGTTTGGAATCACAACTTTAATGCAAACAATTGATTGTTTTGATTTGAAATATCATTTTGGAAATTGTAACATCACAAGGATGAAACAAAAGGTTTGAATTTTGGTTTGAAATTCAAATAGAAAACAAAGGAAAACAAAGGAAAACAGTTGGAAAACAAATGAAAACTGAGGAAAACAAATGGAAAACAAACAAAACAATTGCAATCAACATGATTCCATGATGCAAAACATAAAATAACAGAGAGCAAACATTCTAATGGCTATTTTTTTCATACTTGGGATGTTACAAAACGCCCCCCCTTGAAGGAATCGCGCCCCGAGATTCCTACTGAGAAAAGAAAAGGTCCGGATACTTCTTGCGAAGATCCTCTTGAGCTGTGACACGTGAAACACATCGTGCACCTTGGATAGTTTTTCTGGAAGTACAAGATGACAGGCATTCCTGGCAACTCTTCTGGAAAGATGTCAGGGAATTTGGAAACCACCGGAACATTTTCAAGTAAAAGGAGAGGTTTTGTATCGAGGGTGTATAGCTGGATAGAATTTGATTCATTTGTAGAATAGATTATCTGGCCAGAAGGGTGGAACAGCGTTATTGATTAGACGCCGGTAGAAGAATTGAAGTGGAAAACAACAACAAGATTTCAACGGACGAAAATGATGTTGAGAAGAACAGGATAACGAAGCAACACCGGGAAAAACGAGACCAAAACACTCCTGAGGTACTACGGGAAACCCATCCGGGCTTCTAAAGGATCAATATCTACTGCTTAAGGAATAGAGGATTTGCTTCCAGGGCTTACACGCCTCCGTTCTCAATCGTGAGTAGGCAACATGATAAATCATGTCACAACCACCTCCATTCCTATGGTCTAGTAGATATAACCATCCTAGAGAAACCAGAATTCGTGAAAACCTAACTTGAAAGTTTAGGTGAGAAGGGAAAACAACGTTGCACTTCCTTACCAGAAAAGGGAGGGTGGGTGGGGAAAGAAGAAAAATGACAGAATTCCTACTCTCACGTTTCATTTTTCCTATATAGCTACAAAATAGTTTCTAGACTCAACTGCGACCAGTAAAAAGGGATCCTACAGGCAGACAGGCTCTGATACCATTTGTCGCACCCGGACTTCTAGGGGATACTCACAGTCCGTTAAACAGTAGATAAATGGCTTACGGGGCATACTGGCACCCGCATCTCAATATGAGCAGGCCAACACGTAAACGTGTGACAACCATTCTCTTACTATTCATCGTCTGCGCAAACCATCCCATAGAAATCCAGATACTTCCGTTGACGTACTTCAAAACATACACACATGGTACGTCAACGGCATTGGAACAAGTGATATCACAACAGATCTCTACGACACAAAAGATGGAAATAAGGTGCAAATAGCTCTCACTAGAGCAGAGATAGCAAATACAATCATTCAGAGGACACATGTCCCATCATATTATCATTACATCACAGCGGAAGCATTCAACATGTCTGAGTACAGACAAGAACCAAATAGGCCTAAGAGGCCGGAAACGAAAAGACGGAGCCCATCCACGAAGTCTCGGATCCTGCCCGGGTCCGCTATCTACTCGTCAGCAGTCTCGTCATACTCCACGTAGTAGCCACCATGTAGATCCTCGGAAAACGTAGGTCTGCGGAAACCACAGCCCCAAAGGGGTCAGTACATAAACGTACTGGCAAGCAAGACTCACAGTTCACCAAAGTGTAGCCCGTCAACACCAAGCATAGATGCTTTGGGTTCAACGGAAGGAAGTGGATATAAAAGATGCTGCAACTGGCTGCTCTAACCAACTTTAGAGTTACTACCACTTCCGGCTAACAGAAAGGAGATAAGATCGCGTATCATAACCAACCTATCAACTAACCTCAAACAAACCCATCCTGGACCTCGCCCCTTATCCAAAGAAGCAATCCGAGGATAACTCACACAGTTGGATTAATGATGGTTCAGATTATTGTGTCAATAAGCCTATTACTAGTCACGTTGTTATTCATTGGGTGTAAGGTTGTTAATCATTAGGTTTAAGTTGTCCTGAGTACTTGTTAGCCAGTACTTTCACCAAGTAGTCCATAACCGCAGAAAACACGGCTTCTCGAGAAGATTTATCCCTGCAGGGGTGCACCAATTTGGCCGTACACGTATGAATAACCCGCCAGATGGAAAGGCCCTTCCACCAAGCGGGGCACTCAACACAACTCAACTCTTCTCCGCATCAAGCCCAAAGCACCTTGGGCGCACGGCTAATCGAGCCCCGAAGAAAGGGGACCCTAATAGCACTCTAAGAACGTGTCCCCCTATATGCCGACTACAAAAGTTCCACCCTGGCCTGGGCTCGCAAAAACATGCATGCGGCAAATGGAAAACACGAACTAAATGAGGCGATTTGGACGAGATGCGAATCGAATCAAATTGAGGGGGGCGCCCATACTCGCTTCCCACATGCGGTTAGTGCGCTCATCATGGATCGGTAGACAAGACCCTTTTCCTATTAGGGTCGACACTAGCAGGCCTCAAAACCACACAGGGCCTCCTGCCGGTGCCTTATCATCAAATTATTATTAGTAACAACATTGGCATGATTGATTGATTAAACATCGAGCCCCCAGAACATAATAGAAATGGTAACAGAAAGTAACGGGTAACAGACTCGAGCAAAACAACCTAAGCATGCTAGTAAGACACGGGCAACAAGAAATGGTTATAGGTATGGAGGTGAGGCAATATCAGGGTTAAAGGATACATGTGATAGGTTCGTAACAGAAGAAACTAATCATAGGGCTAGCAGAATAGACAACGGAAAGTATCGGTAACCAATGTTGAAAGGAACACGATGGTTCATGTGAGTGATAACTTTCCTGCAAACCCAGTAGCCTGGTACTGACCTAGATCCTTAGAAGGGGTGTCGTAAGTATCGTCGGTCTCAACGTCGTCGTGTATCCGAGAAGAAGCAAACAAACAATGCATAAAGATAAACAATCAATATCATGGCATAATGCGCAAACATGGGATGATGCATGACCATTTAATTGATGCATCAAAATAAACTAGTTGACATGGTAACACAATTTAAATGGACCCATATGCAATTTGAGTTGCACATGAAAAGCCCATGAATTATGGTTGAATTAATTGTTTTACAACTAATCATCATTTGAAAGTTGATTAGCATGATGCATGGATGAGGAAAACAGAAAAAATAACAACAATAGAACCAAATGGAAATAAGGTTTAACAAGTTTGGGAATTTGTTTATTAAGTGTTGGAATTTTGGTTCCTTAAAGGTGTTACACTAGCATTTGTTGTTTTCACCACTTTTAATTGTTCAAAATGGATAACAAAGTTTATATTTGGAAAGAACACAAGATTTTAGTTGGAATACATGTTTCACTTGTTGAAAAAGGATTTCAAATAAATTATTTAGGAATTTAACAAGTTTAAGCAAGAATTAAATGAATTTAATTCAAACATGAACTTATTTGAATTTTTATTTGTGCACAACAATAGATGAAGTTCATATTTGAAAATTTTATACTTTTAGGGTTGGAAAACATATTTTATATGTCCCAAAAGAATTTGATTCGATCAAGTTAGGAATTTAGCAATTTTAAATGAATTAAATAAGATTTAAATTATTTAACCAAGTTTAATTATTCAAAACATGAAACAAATTTTATATTTGTAAAGGTGGTTTAATTTTGCATGGAAAACATATTTTATTTGTTGAAATTGGATTTAAAATGAGCAAGTTATTATTTTGGCAATTTTAAATGCAATAAACAAGAAACAGTTGTTTTCAGCAATTTAAATTATTCAAAACAGCAAACAAAATTTAAATTTGGAAAGTACATGAAAATTTGATTGGAAAACATATTTAGTTTGTGGAATTTGGAATTTTTATGCCCAAGTTATGAATTTTGCAAGTTTAAGTGAATTAAGCAAGTTTTTGAATATTTCACCAATTTAAAATATTCAAAACAGTAAACAAATTTTATATTTGGTTAGGGCATTTAATTTGGTACAGAAAACATACTAAAAATGTTGAATTTGGAGTTGGGATGAATTTCTTATGCATTTTACAAGTTAAGGTGCAAATCTGCCATTTTTTAGCTGCTAAGGACTTGGAAATAATTTTTGCAGGGGCTAGAAATAATTGACAAGGACCTAGCTGTGATTTCTGGAAGTTTCTGTGACCAAAACATTGGAAAATAAAAATTTGGTTTTATTTGGGAGAGGGGGGACTCGAACCCCCACCTCCTGCTGTGAGCAAGGCGTGCTAACCAGTTGGGCTGTGCGCTGTTTGATGGTAGAAAGGGGGTGCGGTGGGGGTTAAGCTGTGGTTGCGGGCTGTTTTTAACTGAACTGAAACTGCACGACTGTTTCTGTACCTCGACAGAAATCAGGGGCAACCGCCGGCGGCCGCTGATCGACGGAGGGCGCCGTGCGCTGCGGGCTGCTGGGTGCGGGTGCGACCGTGGGGTGGAGGTAGAAGGGCGAGAGGGAGAGGGATCGAGGGGCCTCACCTCGAGGCAGGCGGAGGAGAGGCAGGATCGGCGGGGCAGTGGCGATGCAGAGGTTGGCCGGCGGCGGAAGCTCCACGGCGGCGGCGACTCGGGCATCCTCCCGCCTCCGCGCCTTCACCAAACTTGACGAGGAACTCGCCCTGGTTCCATTCCCAACGCCGGCTAAGCCCCGAGGTGACCGTGGTGGTCGGGGCTATGGGGAGGCAAAGCTCTTTGTAACTCTCTCGCAGGAACAGAGAAGGGGAAGGTTGCAGGGAGAGGGGAGGAAGAAGATGGGAGGAGAGGATGGCGGCGCTAGGGCTAGGGTTAGGGGCTAGCAGAGGGGAAGGGCTCGGTTTTAAGGAGGGATTGAGCTCGTACGGCAGCAATCAGAGGATGGGGAAGGAGGATCGTGTGGTGTTGCTGCTGTTCGTACAGGGGGATGACGACATCGAGGAAGAAGACAAGCAGCGAAGGGGTATTGGGTAGATAGGTGGGCTTGGGTAGTGGGCTGAGAGAATGAAAAAAATAGGTGGGCTGGCTTCTCTCCTCCTCTAAGAGTTTCCTGTTTTATTTATTTGTTCTGTTATTTTTTTTTTTTGCAGAATTAGGAATAGGAAGAAAAGGTGAGTTTTTGGGTTAGCAAAAATATTAGAAAAATTTGGGTTAGCTCCTTAATGGATTGGTAAACAAATGCAAGTTTGGCATTTCAAATTAATTGAATTATGGTGCTGTTTTGAATTGGAATGAATTTGATTGAAATTTGTGGTTAAGTGGTTATTGAAAACACTATTTTAATTATGGTGATCAAATGATTTTAATTGGAAACAATTGAGCACAATTGTTTTGGTTATTTCATAATTTCAAAAGTGGGTACTGTTTTGCAATTGAATTTGAAATAACATTGGAAGTAAGTTTGGATTAATTAAATTATTAAAAGCCATAATTTTTAATGGTTGAACCTTATGGAAACAAATTATTGATTTGTTTTGCAATTTTCATAACTTTCAACATGGTTGTTGTTTGGAAGAAAAATCATAATTGAATTTGAAAAGGGTTTGATATTAAATGAATTTTTGATAGAAACAAAACAACAGTTTGGAATCACAACTTTAATGGAAACAATTTATTGTTTTGATTTGAAATATCATTTTGGAAATTGTAACATCACAAGGATGAAACAAAAGGTTTGAATTTTGGTTTGAAATTCAAATAGAAAACAAAGGAAAACAGTTGGAAAACAAATGAAAACAGAGGAAAACAAATGGAAAACAAACAAAACAATTGCAATCAACATGATGCTATGATGCAAAACATAAAATAACAGAGAGCAAACATTCTAATGGCTATTTTTTTCATACTTGGGATGTTACACGTAGTTGCATGCTTAGTGTTGGTTGCGCTCAAGTCTTGTTGTCCGTCTTACCACCTGTTTAGTGTGATAGTTGGGTTTCAATTAAATGAACAACATGTTAATGTTTTGGGTAATAATAATTTGCTGATAAGGCACCGGCAGGAGGCCCGGCGTGGTTTTGAAGCCTGCTAGTGTCGACCCTAATTAGGAAAAGGGTCTTGTCTACTGATCCATGATGAGCGCACTAACCGCATGTGGGAAGCGAGTATGGGCGCCCCCCTCAATTTGATTCGATTCGCATCTCGTCCAAATCGCCTCATTTAGTTCGGGTTTTCCATTTGCCGCATGCATGATCTTGCGAACCCAGGCCAGGGTGGAACTTTTGTAGTCGGCATTTAGGGAGACACGTTCTTAGAGTGCTATGAGGGTCCCCTTTTCTTCGTGGGGCTTGATTAGCCGTGCGCTCAACTGCACGGGGTTCTTTGGGCTTGATGCGAAGACGAGTTGGGTTGTGTTGAGTACCTCTCTTGGTGGGTTGATCCCCCGTCTGGCGGGTTATTCTTACGTGTACGGCCAAATTGGTGCATCCCTGCAGGGTTAAATCTTCTCGAGAAGCCGTGTTTTCCGCGGTTATGGATGACTTGGTGAAAGTACTGGCTAACAAGTACTCAGAACAACTTACACCTAACTAATGATACTTGACTAGTAATAGTCTTATTGACACAATAACTTGATCCATCATTAATCCAACAGTGTGAGTTATCCTTGGGTTGCTTCCTTAGTAGGGGGTAACATTGGATGGGTTTGTTTGGTGAGTAGTTGTAGTTGGTTCTGATACGCTATCTTATCCCCCTCTTTTAGCCGGATGTTGTAGTGAGTCTCTGTAGTTGTTTAGTGCAGCCCGCTGCCGCTTATTTGCAATAATCCTTTCCTTTCCGTTGAACCCAAAGTATTTGTATCTTGTGATGACTGGCTACGCCAGTATCTTGTGAGTATGGTTTATCCACTTGCCAGTACTTAACCGTACTGACCCACGAATCCATTTCGTGGCTGCATATTCGACATTGCAGTCAACAGGTTTGAAGTCTGACGACGTTAGCTTGGGATACTAGTGCTCTCACTTGTGATATGAAGGTTATTTTTGAAGAAAGGGAGCTACAACCTTCAAAATCACAAGATATTGATGATTTCATACCTACCACAAATGAGGAGGATAGTATTGATAAAGGTATTGATTTCGGTTTACAAAAATCGAGTATTGAATTATGTGATAGTTTACAACCATATCATAATATGATGAATTCGTAATTTAACAATGTGGTTTTTATTTCACATAAAGAAGTACTTGCTAAGATACCATCTAGTGATATTGTCTATTATATCATGTTAAAAGAACCAATTGATGCGCAATGTGCAATGAGTAAAATTGATTATGTTAATTCTAGCACATATGATACAAGTTTCAAATTTAATTTGATTGGTGCTTATAACTTGAGTAAAATTTTCATGGTGGATTACATATGTATAACTCATGATAAAGTGGCCGAATTAAACATAATGTTGCCTTGGGTAGATGAATTACTTATTCCTACATATGAGCATGATCTTACACATATGTTTAGTTTACCACAATATTGGTTGGATACATGTGCTATCAAAACAAGCTTCACTTATATTTGCAATTATGATTGCTATGATATGCAAGGCTATGACTATTATGTGTTGTTTTCATACAAACTTTGTGATCATATGTCATATGCGCAATCTTTTGATTTACTAACCACTAATGAATGCCATTATAGATAGATATATTGTGCATACACTTTGTTCTTTTTGTTTCTTCCACTTTCAGATTATCACAAGCCGTGGACGTCTTGTCTTGAAGAAAGGGAGGATGATAAGGATATGCCGAAGGATTATGTTATCACAAGAATGAATGGAGAGTTGATAGAAGACCACATGATCATGGTGAAAACAAACATTCAAGATGTTGAAAACAATGAAGCAAGATGGTGAAAACAATTCATAACAATTGTTATTTCAATAAAACAATTGTTATTCATCAAGACAAGGGGATAGGTGCCTCCACCAAGTCAAATGCACCATAGAAATCCTATTTTCGAATAGGTATGGTTTGTATACCATATGTGGCCGAATCCCTTAATGGTGGATCGGTTTGTAACCATAGTTGTGTCCTAGTTGGACTCCTAGTCTTAATAGGAGTCCTAGTCCTAGTAGGAGGTGGGTTGCTTGCGCATGGCACCCTTGTGGCCGCACCCCCACCTATATAATCATGCCACCTACGTGTGGATTAGGCGAGAAAAATTTAGACAACAGAAACCCTAGCCTTGAGATTGTATTGCTGCTAAGCATTCATCTTGAAGTATTACCAACGCGAAGTTTGCGTGATATCTTGCTATTCCATTGGGAATTAGGGGATACAGGACCACTTGTGATCATTGATTGCTTCTGCAAGAGGGTGTAGTTGAGAATATCCAAAGGGCTTGATTGTTGTTGCATTGGCAACAAGGGTCATCCAAGTGAGAGGTCTCAGTGTAGCACTAGTTATCCAATATATCAGAAAAATACAAAAAGAGAGAGAGAAGCTCATTGAGAAGATTGGGCCACCCCATATCACCCTTGGGGAAAAAATGGAACTGCCGTTCTGGCCCCTCTACGTGAGCCGGAAGGGGGTAGTAAGGTGGAACCAATTGCTTGGTTGTGTTGTATTAGGCCCAAGGAACACCCAAGTCAATGGTAGGGCCAACCTCTTGGCAATATTTCCCTCGTTCTGTCAGATCCGGGAGTTTCGGGCTCTAAGTAGTCGTGGAACCCGCTAGAGAGAATCCGACGGCGGTGAAGCCCTAACACAGAGAGTGAGGGAATGTTTGGCATCCAAGACCCATTCCACACTCTAACACATATGGTATGGAATACCATGTGCTTTCGTGGCATTCATACGCTCTGGAGTCCCTCTTCAGGGAAACCCTAGCCCCGTTGGGGAATAAGACAGAACCGCCGTTCTAGCCTCTCCACGTACATGAGACGGAAGGGGTAGCAAAGTGGAACCGATTGCTTGGTTTTGTTAGGTTAGGTCCAAGGAACACCAAATACAATGTTAGGGCCCACCTCTTGGCAAGATTTCCCACGTTCTGTCAGATCCGGGAGATTCGGGCTCTAAGTAGTCGTGGAACCCACTAGAGAGAATCCGACGCTGGTGAAACCCTAACACATAGAGTGAGGGAATATTTGGAATCCAAGACCCATGAAAAACTTTAACACACATGATATTGCATACCATGTGATGTGGTGGTATTCAGACGCTCCAGAGTCCCTCTCCGGGGAAACCCTAGCCCCGTTGGGGAAAAAGACGGTACCGCCGTTCTAGCTTCTCCGCGTACATGAGCCGGAAGGGGGTAGCAAAGTGGAACGGATTGCTTGGTTGTGTTATGTGAGGTCCAAGGAACACCAAAGTAAATGGTAGGGGCCACCTATTGGCAAGATTACCCCTGTCCCGCCAGATCCGGGAGTTTCGGCTCTAAGTAGTCTTGGAACACGCTAGAGAGAACCCGACGCCGACGAAGCCCTAACAAAGAGAATGAGGGAATCTTGGTCATCCAAGACACTTGCCACACTCCATATATATCACACATGGTATGGAAACACACATGGTATGGTATATGTGCTGGCATCCAGACGCTCCAGAGCCCCTCTTCGGAGAAACCATAGCCCCTTGGGAAAAAAGATGGAACTGCCGTTCTGGCCCCTCTATGTGAGCCGGAAGGGGGTAGCACGGTGGAACCAATTGCTTGGTTGTGTCATATTAGGCCCAAGGAACACCCAAGTCAATGGTAGGGCCAACCTCTTGGCAAGATTTCCTCCGTTCTGTCAAATCCGGGAGTTTCGGGCTCTAAGTAGTCGTGGAACCTGCTAGAGGGAATCCGACGCCGGTGAAGCCCTAACACAGAGGGTGAGTGAATATTTGGCATCCAAGACCCATGCCAACACACATGATATCTCATACCATGTGCTATGGTGGAGTTCAGACACTCCGAAGCCCCTCTCCGGAAAAACCCTAGTGCCTTGGCATACCATGTGTTGTTCTTTCGAATGTCTTCCATGTATGTACCCCTCGAGTGTGACTACATGACAACACAACTTGAACGCCCAAGATGCCAATACAACGTATAGTACATGCTGAAAAGGTGGGCTAATCCCACGCGTGGGAGGAGTGAATGCAGTTTGTCGTCTCCACTTCCACACTCGTGTCAGCAGTGCAGATGCAACTGAGTTAATATCGCCACTTTCACACGCCTGCATTTTATCTCTTCTTCCCCCTCTCGATCCCCATGCTGAAATCAGTTCCCTTCCTCCTCTGCGTCTAAGAAGAGGAGGACCAAGGACTCCCTAGCAGCCGGGTATTTGTTTCAACGTACTTTTTGATTCCAACTTTTGAATTTTTTCATGCATCTTCTTATAAAAGTTCCTAGAGGGTCGGTTGTTCCACTGAGAAACCTAGTTCAGTCCTAGACCACACTTTCCTTTTGAGGCAGGTTCTAGATGCCAAGGACACCATGGGGCAGATCGAAATCCGGAACCAGGACATAGCCAGGACCACGAAAGAGATCTTCGCGAATTCCAAGCGGGAGATGAAATATTATGCACTCGAGCTGGAGCAGAAGCAGAGATATTTGAGGGATGCTACCAGCATGGCTGAGATTCTGCCGGTACACCATGACTTGGGTAGGAAGACGGAACAACTCTGGAAAAAGATTCAGATGCAAGACCAGGAAGATGATCTCATCCGCGGCGAGATCGAAGAGCTGGCCAAGGAAGCAGGGGAGCCCGGCCATATCTAAATCGATTTGCTCCTGCGTGAGCGTGTTTGGGGCTTGTCCCAGGTAGTATTTGTGTTATGATTTCATTTCAGTTTAATTAAGACTAAGTGTGTACTGCCATCCAATGTTGAAGTTTGTGACCGAACATATATTGAAGTACTCCCCTTTGTTCACATATAGTTTGCGTTCTTGGCAAAAAAAAATTTCAGATTTTATTTTTTGAACGTACAAAAAATTCCAAGGAGAGGCTCCCACGAGTTAAATTAGAAAGAAGTCAACTCTGCATGCAGCTTGCTTGCATGCATTGGTCGTGGATGCATCCCATGAGACGTGGGATCCAGCTGTCAATGACTCAAAGTCAAGTAAAAGTTCGTCCGGAGGTTAGTCAGAGAATCCGCGTCGGTTGTGCACGTACACACAATGACTATGACCTACGTGGCAACGCATGTACGTTGCGTACGTGCCAACGTACCGCTGCGTGCGTGCAGTTCGTGCCAACGTACCGCTGCGTGCGTGGGTTCGTGGGTGGATTCCTCGTCTTCTCCCCCGCCCCTCTTCGTCTCCCCCACCTTTCTCTATTAATTAGGGTTTTCTCCTCCCTCCGCTCGTTTGTGCATTTCTTCCCTAGAAACCAGCAGTTCTACTCCTCGAAGCGAAATCAGTTGTCCCTCCGCCACTCGTTCGTGCCTTTCTACTTGTCGCCACCGATGATGTCGTCTTCTGCTGCAACAAGGTATTTGTTTCTTCTCCTCGAAGTGAAAACAGTTCTTCTCCTTGAAGCGAAAACAGTTCTTCTTCCTTAATTTAGATTCCACCTTTTCAATTCCTTTGGATTTATTTCAACATCTGGTTCCCCTTCGTGCAGCGCCAGTGGTTCCAGTGTCCGCACCGGATCGCCTTCGGTGTTGGGGACGGTTGGCGTCGTCGATTCGCTCAAGACCCATTTGGCAGAACTAGACAAGGAGTTAGGCAATCTGGAAGAGGAGTGTAGGGAGAATGGTTGCAAGGCTAAAGCAGCTATTGCCTGCTATCAGGAGGCAGAAAGGGAGGCGTCGGAAATATGCCGTGAGCTGAATGGGAAGCTGATGCAAAACGTCGACCTACTGAGCACGGTCTCATTCCTCGAAAATAAGATTGAGCTGAAAGACAGGGAAATTGTTCTCCTCCGCAGGGAACTCGAACTGGCCAAGAAAGGGGCGTTCCTCCCAGAGCGGGGCTTCAAATTATGCTCCATTGCTCCTGCGTGAGCGTGTTTGGGGCTTGTCCCAGGTTACCTGCTATCCATTTCTTTCAGTTTAAGACCTGTTGTGTGTGCACTGGCAAGTTTATCGCAGATTTGTGTCGAACTATGTTTAAGTTGTGTTTACTAATTTTATAGTTTATCTCAACAATTTGTTTCTTAAGAATGCTCAGGAATATTGGAGTACGTTTGAAAGTAATCACTACAAAGGAGATAGTTTGCAACAACAATTCTCATGAGATTGTTTGGTAGGACAACAAAAGACAACATTTCTGGTACTACTACAAGGTTATATGAGATAGTTTTGGTAGGACAACAAAAGACAACATTTCTGGTACTACTACATCTATACACGAGGAATATACATCCTAATTAATTAAAGAATTTAACACAAGTTCTGACCACCAAACTAGCTGATAAAACAACAACACAAGTTTGTTATCATTCTATAAAATTACTCAGAAGTTCTCACCAACTACACTGCCAAGTTCACTGCCCCCATCGTCCTCCTGTGATTCGA
Organism: Alopecurus myosuroides; assembly: GCA_028641055.1. Lineage (NCBI taxonomy): Eukaryota > Viridiplantae > Streptophyta > Magnoliopsida > Poales > Poaceae > Alopecurus > Alopecurus myosuroides. The sequence continues at coordinate 342,371,272 of CM054059.1, forward strand.
CCTCGTCGTCCGCATCATCACTGACCACCTCTACGACCAACCTGATATAGTCCTTCGTCACCTTTAACTGTATGATGATGAGATTATCTATATGCAATCGCGATAGAACAGCGAATTCAGACCAGCCCTCAGTGAACTTGAAGTAATGAGGTTCTTCTTCTTCATCAATGTGATATGAACCCAACACTTTGTTGTCCCCACCAGCTTTCATGCATATACGAGATTGGCCGTCTCTTGGAAGTATATAACCATTTATGCATTTCAAAGGGACATCCTGAGCAAAGTACATTTAAGACTGATATCAGAAATACATAGATAGCTAAATGGCATGTTTTTTCAAATTAAGCAGAAAAAGAATGATCGTGTAATTATTCTGCTTGTAAAAAGCCCAGGTTATCGCATTCATTTCAGAACCACTGACCACACATGGGTACTCAAATAGGCTCTTCTGTAGTGTCATCTTGCAAGATGGTACGATAGGACGACACTCTGATCATAAAGAGAAAAACACGTGAATGTGCAATTACATAACCAAGGCCATCTTGGAAAGTTTGAAACATATATATTAACTAGCTAGTAATTAATGTGTAAGGAAAACAAGCCAACGTGCAATTACATACCAGGGTCTAGAACCCAAGCTTAAACCTCATTGTTTTCATTAGTTACTCGAACGTCAAACATACCGAATAGATCATCATAATCAAACCTCACAAGATAGTTCCGTTGAATGTCATAAGCTTGACAAAATGATGTCCAATATGGTCCACATATATAAGTCATTCTAGGCTCACGTTCCACGTAGAAGTGGTATTCATTGACACTGCAGACAATCCATGCCTTATGTGGACCAACAGCAAATTTCTCTATACGCTTATGGAAGGAACAAGGAAGATCCTACATAGTACACATATATACAATTTAATAGAATAAGCACACATATATTCGTTAACAAATCAAAAACTCAGGAAAAACATAATTGTAGTGTCAAGGATACTTACTGCCGCTTGATGACAAATTCTTTAGACACCCTCATCATCACTCTAAAATTCAACAATGGCAGTTCACTGCCAGCGAGACACATGTCAGGTTCATGAAAACAGAACTGACATAGGTTTTGAGCCATTCCTGATTTTTAAACACAAAAAACAAGCGTATTAATTAGAACAGAATCCATGATGCAGCTACACAAATAACAGCACTAATGATCTGCATAAATACTACCTAGGCAAGTGACGACTGGTCAAGATAATCACTCCTAAATTTGGCAATTCATTAGGAAAGACCAACAATGCTTAATAGTACTAAATCAACACAATCTGCAGAAACCCCTGCAAAATACTAGTACTAATTAGTACTCCCCTCCGTTCTGGTAAGCCTTTCTAGCAAGCTAGTTTCTGGAATGGAGGTAGTAGTACTACTTGTACTGTTCATCCGCCATGGCCACTAAAAAAACCCAAGCAGATTAAAACCGATGAAGACCTCAGATGAAGAGGGTGCTTACCGATGGTGAAGAAAGTCGTCGCTGGTGTTTTGCTGACCCTTTGCATCATCGCCGATGATGACCCCAGCGGCGGATTCGGCCACATGTACCGCTGCATGCGTGCACGCAAAAATGTGAGATTCACTCTCCTCGTGCCATGCGCGCGGAGGAAAAAGAAAGGAGAAGGGAAATGGAAGAACCTCGCCGCTTGTGAAGAAGAACGGTGGCGGCGGTTTTCTCCCCGTGGAGAAAAACGGCGTGTTTTCTCTCACTGGAAGGGGACAGAGTGCTCTCTCTCCACGTCTGTTCGGCTATTAACTGAATTGGAGAATAAAGTCCAACAAAAATCAACCTGTGGCAGACATAAGGGGCCAAAGGGAACACGTGGAGAACCCACAAAAATCCCGTTGCCGCCTTGCCAGCATGCGGAGCTAGAGGGGCTGGCATGTGGGACCCATCACTGCTCAGACCAAAATTAGGTTTGGAAACTAGATCCAGTTCTCTCCACCCTTGGCTGTGGCAGTGGCGGCGGCGTACGGTGCTCTCCATGGAGCTCACCCCTTCCTTCCTTTTTTCTGGGGCTGTGCAAGCCGCCAGAGGCTCATCCTGCCGCCCCCACCACCGCCCCCCTCGGCGGCCGCCGTCTCCTCGCCCGCCGTCCACGGCTTACGTCGCCGATGCTCCCCTTCCGGCCGCATTCCCCGCGCACGCCTGTACTGTTCGACTAGTTGGGGCTCCCCTTCCGGCCGCCTCCACAAGCCAAGCTAAAGAACCCTCCCATCCTTGTTCTACTTGCTAAGAAAGTAAGAATACCTAGAACTGTTAATTGTTCTACCAATTGATTAGTTCGCTCATGGTCTGTTATTAGTTTGTTCATGGTTAGTGATTTGATGTTCGTTAAAATCGATTAGTTTGTTCTGCAAATTGAGTAGCGTGTTATAAAAAATGAGTACCCCCTTCAGACAAATCCAATAATAGCTTGTTTATCTCTTTAACAGATGGATAGGCGTTGGATTTCAAGTGGTAGACCATGGACCCCTCCATATGTTGATGGAATCAAAGAGTTCTTAAGCTTAGTCAAGGAGAGAAACAACGATAATTTTCGTGTTCAATGCCCATGCACGAGGTGCCTAAATATGAAGATGCAGCATTTTGGAGTGATGACCCGGCACTTACAGATCCACAAATTTTCCAATACCTACCTTCGGTGGATACATCATGGAGAGCCAAGATATGTCGTGATTATTGAAGATCCTCCACATAATGATGGCAATGGTGGTGACGAGGCTGATAATGCCTGTAACACCCCAAATTTTTGCTACAGCAGGGTGTGTGGTGTTGTTCATTTCATACGTGCATGAAAACAAAAATTTAAATCATGTTTTAACCAATTTAAATTGTGAATTTAAATGGTTTCAGAAAATCTCACAAAAAGTACTTAAAAGGGGTTCCAAAATTTTGTTCTGAAAAGTATTTCAATTTCATCAAAGCAGTACATGGTGAGGTTGGAAATTTGATAAGGTTTCCAAAACCTATTTTTGGCAATTTTTCTGTTCACAAAAAGGTCCCCAAAACTCTGTTTTCTGTTCTGTTTTTAAAGAGAAAAGGGCTTCTTTGTAAAATTCAAAAACTCTAGGGGGTTTTTGCTTTTCTCTTTTTCTTTTAACCTTTCTTCAAGCTCTTGACAGAAGGCAGCACAGCTGCGTGGCCACCATGGCCACCTCATGCCTACGGATGTGCGCCCCCCGCGCATGGATTGCCTCGCCAGGACGTCGTGCCCTCCTTATTCTCTTCCTCCCTATCCCCTCTGCTCCCTTCCTCTATTCATGTCTCCCTGCGGAAACTGAACCCTAGCTTCTGCTTCCGTTGGCCGCCGGCGTACGTCGCCGCTCTTCTCCTCGTCGAGCTCCTGCAGGAAACCAGGGTGCTCCGCCATGACCTCCTCCATCTCCTGGCTAGAGGAATCGATCCGGGACGCCCTACGTCGCCGCCACCGCACCCATCTTCCCCGCGGCTGGCGAGCTTCCTCGCCGCCGATTCGCCGCCGTCCGGCCGCCCCGGCCTTCCCCGACCACTCCACAAGCTTCACGGCGACGTGGTGAGCCTTCCCATGCTCCCCAATCACCCCCTCCCCCTCTGGTTCCATCTCCCGTCGAGCACCACCGCCGGCCACCGTCGGACCTCGTCGCCGGCGAGGAATCCGGCCACCATTCGGCCGCCCGCCACCACCCCTAGGTTCCCCTCCACCTCCTCGAGCTCATGGTGTAGTTTAATTTTTGATTTGCACACGAATTCATTCGAATTTGATACTAGATGTGAAGAACAGAGAGGTTTCATCCCTGTGTGAGGTCACAGTGACATTATGATGATGTCATTTTCCCTTTTTTAGATAATTCAAGAAATTCCAGAAAAAGGTATAAAATTGGATAATTATTATCTTCCAAAGTGTTATTCAGAAAAATAAAAGAAAAGTATGGTTTTGTTCAGAAAAATGTACTCTCTCCAAATATGTCATTTTCAATCATGTTTGAGAAAGTTGAAAAATGACCTTTATTTTAATGTTGTTTAATCATTTAAAAATAGAAAAATAAGTTTTTATTCACTAAAATTAAGTTATATACCAAATTGCTCAAAATGACAAGTACAATCTAGTTATGATGTTTTCAAACCCAATTGAGCACTTTAACTTGTACTCATGTTCATAATCACCAGAAACCCCCTCCGGGGTCTATTTCGGGACTTTTTCACTAAAACTGCATTTCTGACATATGAACCCTAGCAAACCAACGATCATGCTTAGGGCTTTATTTCAGTGCATTAACCTGCTCATGCATACATATTGCGCATTACATCGATGCCATGTGTTGATTGTTATTTCTCTTTCGGTGTTTGTTTCCCCCTCGGTAGAACGTGACTCCGAAGTGAAGGCCAGCAGTCCAATGGTGAATACTTGATCCTAACCGACAAGTCAAGCATTTATTCCTGAAGACTTTATCTGGTTTTCTTATAACCAAGGCAAGCATAACCTCTTATCTTCTCATATATGGTTTCAAAGTGATTTGAATCTTGTACTTTGCATTCGGTTCCAAACTATTTGATGTCAGTAGATAGAGTTCTCCTATATATACTGCATATCCTAGATATCCTGATCCACTGCTCCTAGCAACTATAGGTTTGTTTGTGTGCGCTCCGCTAAACCTTGTGCGTCTTGCTTAGCCATGCCTAGTTGTGATCTGATACATCCGGTTGATGGATCTGGTCATTTGCGTGAATCTACTATGATAGGTTGTTGTGTTTTGGTTTATATTTGATAACCTGACTAAACAACGGCATGGATGTGAGGCCACAATGGTTTGTGGCGTTTTGTCCTGTTCATGCCCCTAGGAGCGAGTTCTCGCCTTCGAAGCCAAGACTGAGCGTGCAACCACACGCGGGGCCTAAAGGACCGCGCTTGACCAACTAACTTGTTTGGCCACGTCCATGAGTCACGTAGTTTGATCTTTCCATCTGCGTGTGAGTCAGAAAACGATTTGGAGAAAACTTAGGGCGTGACCGGGACAAGTGATGGACGTACACGGATCTTGTTCCCGACTCACAGAAAAGGTGCCGTCAGGAGGTGGCCAACTCCCTGTTGACGGGGTGGCCCTGTTTGGGTTGACTCATGGATATGGTCGAGCAAGGTAAAGGTCGTGGCCAGCCACCCTCTGCCGTGCTCCATGGACGAGCGTACATGTGGCGTTAAGAGTCGGATGGTACGTGTGGGTAAAGTGTACCCCCTGCAGGGATACATCTCCTCGAGAAGCCGTGTCCACGGTTACAGACGACTTGGCAACGGATTCTGTGATCATAGATAACTTCAACGGAATGACTAAAACTTGTCAACCATGATTGAAGGGTGCCTCCTCGGAGTTGCCGAGAGGGGTGATCCTTGTAGCATGAGATAGTGTGGGAATGAGAAAGACTTCGTGGAATACAAGAATATGATGATCTCAGTAGTTGAGTAGCTTTCTCATCTGTTTTGAAAATACTCTCCGAGACGTGCTATTCTTCCTCAACTTGCAAAACAAAGATTGCTTTACGCAAATCAGCCTTCATGAAACCCTTTTCGAACTAGCAGATATATAATAGGTTAATTAAGTCTTGTTGAGTGCCTCCCATACTCAGGTTTGCTTAATTTTGGTTCAGGAGAAGAACTCCATCGGTGCTGATTCAACGTGGACATCGACGAGTAGTTTGGGGTTCCCAGGTAGCAGCCTGGAATCTATGGGCTGGGACGTCGCCTTATGTTGCGGCCTCTTAGGCCTTTTTGGTTCTTGTTGTTTAGCAACATAAATTGCCTTTTGTTGTCTGATGTAATGTTGGGTCGTGTGACCTCTGCTTGTAAGCTATACTCTAGTAACACCTTTCTAATAAAGCTTCATGCTTAGAGTACTGCTTTGATCGGTTGTTGGTTTCGAGCTCATTGTTATACAGTTTTGGCTATGCATGCATAGTTGTCGTAGTCGAGGGGTTGTGGAGCCGATGATCCATGTCCGAGCCCGCCTGTCGATGTGATCGGCCTGGGGCGAGGTAACCCTAGTAACCCTCGATTGTTGTTGCACTTTTTGGACACATAGCATCTCTGTATAGCTTTGGTCCCGTTTCCTTCAGTTTCATTCGATTCGTGGACGCTTTGATATGCATAGTTGGTTATGACTAGCATGGATACAAGGAGTAGTAGACTGGGGATCCGGACTACGTGCCGATGAATCCAGTCTGCCTGCCGTTGTTTGTTGCGGCCGGGGCTGGTAACCCTGAAGCCCTTGTGAGTCCATGGCTAGGAGCACATAACAGTATGTATATCTCTGGGTCCGGGGTCCTGACAATGCCGGTCATGGGAATCATAATATGGATATGGATGAGAAAGATGAGGCAGATAGAGAAGCCGATGAAATGGAAGCAATGTTGAAAGACCTCGCGGGAGCAACAGCCCATGAAGGAACAGAAACTGAGGTCGAAGGTGGGTATGATAAAGTATTTGAAGAATTGTTGAAAGAGTCAGAGCGCCCGCTTTACCCAGGAAATAAACACGTCGGTAGGCTGGCATTAATGATAAAGCTACTTCATCACAAATCATATTACCGGGTCAGCAACGCTGCTTTTGATGCTTGGATGCGTATATTTACCAAGGCACTTCCGGACGGCAATACACTGCCCAAATCATATAGAGAAGCAAAAGTTTATATGAAGGAGCTGGGTCTTTCATATGACAGCATACACGTGTGCCCAAACAACTCCATACTTTTCAGAGGGGATTGTGCTGATAAGGACAACTGCCTAGAGTGTCAAGAATCGAGCTGGAGAGAAAGAGATCTGCTGTTAAAGTGTTGCGTTATTTTCCTTTGGCACCGAGGCTGAAGATATTGTTTGCTTCAAGGAAAACATCGGAGAACATGAAGTGGCATGCGTTAAAGAGGAAGCCTGAAAAGGACATATTGACTCATCCGGCTGATGGTGCAGCGTGGAAGGATTTTGACGATGAATTCAAAACATTTGCTGGCGATCCTAGAAACATAAGGATCGGCATTGCCTCTGATGGATTCAATCCCTATGGAACCATGACCACAAGCTACATCATGTGGCCTGTGTTTGTCATGTCGTACAACCATTCACCATAGGAGTTCAGTGATCCATGATACTACATGCTTTGCTTGCTAATACCTGGCAAATCAAGTCATGCAAATGACTTTGGTCTTTTTATTCAGCCGTTGCTTGAAGATTTGCAGGACCTTCGGAAGGGTGTGCGGACTTATGATTCATTTTCTAGGGAAATGTTTGATCTTCGTGCTGCGGTACTCTGGTGCATACACGACTACCCAGCTTGTGGCACTATGTCTGGGCGTACCACTCAAGGCTATGCTGCATGCCTGCATTGTGACAAAGATCCTCTATCAATGCCCATAACCAACAAATTGTGCTACATTGGGCACCATCGTTTCCTCCCCCATGACCACTTGTGGCGGGGAAAGACAGACCTTCAAGGTAAAAATTTCATCAAGAACGAGCGGCCAGAATCATTTACTGATAAAGAGATAGAAGCTGAGCTGGAGAAGGTTAGAAATCTAAAACCATGAATTGGTCCCCAGAGCATCAGCAAGAAGAGGAAGCGTGGAGAACCTACACCGATGTGGAAGCGTAGGCTTGGTTGGTGGGACTTGACTTACTGGCCAAAGTTGAAACTTCGACATAATATCGACGTGATGCACATCGAAAAGAACATCTTAGACACCATCCTTGGCACCATCCTTGAACTGGAAGGGAAGAATAAGGACACCGTCAATGCCAGGAAGGATCTTCATAACCTTGGCATTAGAAAAAAAATGCAGCTGGATCCACCGGTAATGCCCCGGGTCGTGCACCCGAAGAAATATAAAATTTGTAATGACATATGGAAGCTATAACCTAAGCAAAGATGCGAAGACAAAGCTATGACAGTTTCTATTTGACTGTACATATCCAGATGGTTTTTGTTCCAACATGTCCAAGTGTGTCAACGTACAAACACGCAAGATCTCGTGACTTAAAACCCATGACTGCCACATCCTGTTGCAGAGAACATTATCTGCTGGGCTGCGGGGATTATTGAAAGACGATGTCTATTGGGCGATAGGTGACCTAGGCAAATTTTTCAAGGACTTGTGCAGTAAAAGGTTGGAAAGAAGTGTTCTGCTCCATCTGAAAGCTGAAATCCCAGTAATATTGTGCAGGCTTGAAAACATCTTCCCGCCGGCGTTTTTTGATGTTATGGTCCATCTGGCTGTGCATTTACCTGACGACGCTTTGCTCGGAGGCCCTGTGAACTATGGGTGGATGTATTCAATCGAAAGGATGTTGTGTACTTTGAAGAGATATGTGAGGAACATGGCCCATCCAGAAGGTTCAATTGCAGAGGCGTACATTGCCTCCGAGTGCTTAACATTTGCCTCTAGATACTTGAAATAAGATATTGAGACAAGGTACAACCGGTAACAGAGATATGAGGTTCAACAAAAAAGTTGAACGAGAAGAATAAGCTTGTGATGTGTTTGGCCATGGTGCGCGTTTAGTTGGAGCATATAGTGCGATCAATCATGATAGCACTGAGACCCTATCAACATAGCTTCATAGAATGGCCTGGTATGTCCTAAACAATTGCAGCAAGGTTACACGCTATATCCAGTATGTTCCCTACGTCTGAATTTTATGTTACCCTACACATTGTATACCCCATAGTTACCGGAGTTTAATAACTCTTCATGGTTTGCAGAGTGATGAGGACATATCTAGTGTTTCACCTATTATTTCACATGATATTCCTACAAAGAATGATGAAGTAAGGATTGGTCCTATGAAAAGATCAAGGACTAAATTATTACAACAACAGGTGAATTCACTCCTACTTGAGTATAACATTTGTGATTATGAGAGCTTTATACTACCTAAATCCATGCATGTTTGTATTCTTAGGTTTGTTGATAACACAAGCATTAAGGAGGGAGAACAAGGAGAGATGATGCACATGGATGGAGAGGAGCTGAAAACAAATGTTGATCATGGTGAAAACAATTCTACAAGTGTGGAAAACAAGTGCTAGATTGTTATTCCACACTCATGGAGGGACATAACAAGAGGAGGGCGCCCACAAAGACTATCAATGCGCCATATAGAGTCCAATTAGTATTAAATATGGTTTGTATACCATTATGGCCGCACCCCTAGCATGGGTCGGTTTGTATCTATTTGTGGTTGAGTCCAAAGTCCAAAACTAGGTCCAATTGGGTTCCTATTGAGGTTGGTGGGTCTTGCTTGCGCAAGTCACCTTGTGGCCGCACCCCACCCCTCATATATACCCCTTGGGGCGCATAGATTAGGTTAGACTATGTTAAAACAAAAACCCTAGACTTCTAGATTGTATTGCTTGAAGCATTCATCTTGAATCATCATACCTTTGCAAATCTGAGTGTATTCTGTTGTTCCACTGGGAATAAGGAGAAATAGGATCACTTGTAGTCGGTGGCTACGTGTGCAAGAGTGTGGAGTCTCGAATATCCGAAGGGGTTAAGTGATGTTGCAATTGGTAACACGGTTTAGCCAAAGGAGAGAGCGAGGTATCACATTGGTTATCAAAGAGTTCACTGAGAAGATCGGGCTACCCCTTATCACATTGGCCGAGGAGGCTCTTATGGCTCCAAGGAGACCTTTTCCTCATAGGTTTTCATTTTCTTCATCACCATTGCCACAACCTACCCCTAGCCGTGGGGTTTCCACTACAAAAAGTGAAGGTACTACCTCTATGTCTAAGAGGCAAGCACAACCAGCAACTAGTGCAAGTGGATCCACTTCTTCTACAGCTCGAAATAGGGATATGAGCTGCCATACATGTGGAGGTAAAGGCCACTTCAAGAGGGATTGTCCAAATAAAAAGATTATGCTTATTAATGAGGACAATGGTGAGTATGAAACTGGTGATGATGCTGATCCTTCTCAAGAGGATGCTTATGATGATGATGATGGTCCTCTTGATGCATATCCTTCCACATATCCTACTTTTGTTTGCACACCTAGAACATCGAGTATCCTTCCAAGTCTTGAAAGTCAAAGATGCAACTTATTTCAAACAAGAGCAATTGTTGGTCCCCAATTGGCTTGCAAGGTTATTATTGATGGTGGTAGTTGCAGAAATTTGGCAAGCAAAGATTTGTGTGCAAAATTGAAGTTGAGATACATTACACATCCTCATCTTATCATATACAATGGCTTAGTGATAAAGGAGAGATGAAGGTTACCCACATGGTGAGAGTTGAATTCCAAATTGGGCCTTATAAAGACACCATTGAGTGTGATGTGGTGCCCATGTCAGTTTGTCACATGTTCCTTGGGAGGCCTTGGCAATTTGATAGGAGTGTGATACATGATGGGAGAACAAATACCTATCAACTCAAGTGGAAGGAGAAGGATATAGTGTTGAGACCTATGACACCACAACAAATTGTAAATGAATCTAGACAAAAAATTCCTGAGAGTGTTGAAAAGAAAGAGAGTGAAAATTTGAGTGCTGTGAGTGAAAATAGGGCATCCAATTCGAGTGGAAAAAATAAAAGTGAGGGAGTGAGCTTATTATGCATGCTAGCTACTAGAGAGGTCTTGAGAGAATTTAGGGAGGATCCTACTATGCTTCCTATAGTGCTTATGCACAAGGGAGAAATTTTAGTTTCTAATGACATGACCCCTATTCCTCTTGGTGTTTCTCATGTGTTGCAGGATTTTGAGGATGTTTTCCCCAAGGAGGTGCCCTCGGGTTTGCCACCATTGCGGGGTATTTAACACCAAATTGATTTGATTCCTGGATCCTCATTGCCAAACCGAGCTCCCTATAGAACTAATCCCCAAGAAACAAAGGAGATTCAGAAACAAGTGCAAGAGCTTCTTGATAAAGGTTACATTCGGATAAGCCTTTCTCCTTGTGTTGTTCCTGTTATTTTAGTGCCTAAAAAAGATGGTACATGGCGCATGTGTGTAGATTGTAGAGCAATTAACAATATCACTATTCGTTATCGTCATCCTATACCACGTTTGGAAGACATGTTAGATGAATTAAGTGGTAGTGCTATTTTCTCTAGAATTGATTTGCGTAGTGGTTATCATCAAATTAGGACGAAGGAGGGGGATGAGTGGAAAACAGCCTTTAAAACAAAATTTGGTTTATATGAGTGGTTAGTTATGCCTTTTGGATTGACTAATGCACCTAGTACTTTCATGAGATTAATGAATCATGTTTTGAGAAATTTTATTGGTAAATTTGTGGTGGTTTATTTTGATGATATTCTTATTTATAGCCACAATGAACATGAGCATATTGATCATATTAGACAAGTTTTGCAAGTGCTAAGAGAACATAAATTGTATGGTAATTTGGAAAAGTGCACTTTTGGCAAAGATAAGGTCATATTTCTTGGATATGTTGTTTCTGAACATGGGATTGAAGTAGATGAATCAAAAATTGAAGCTATTAAAAATTGGCCTATTCCTACTAATGTGAGTCAAGTAAGAAGTTTTAATGGATTAGCTGGTTTTTATAGAAGATTTGTCAAAGATTTTAGTACACTTTCTGCACCTTTGAATGAACTCACTAAAAAGGGTGTAGAATTTGTGTGGGGAGTTGAACAAGATATTGCTTTTGATGCTATTAAAGAAAAGTTGATTTCGGTCCCTTTGTTAATGCTTCCTAATTTTGACAAACAATTTGAGATTGAATGTGATGCTAGTGGCATAGGTATTGGAGGAGTATTAATGCAAGAAAAGAAACCTATTGCCTATTTTTCTGAAAAATTACATGGTGCACAATTGAATTATTCTGTTTATGATAAAGAAGTATATGCACTTGTGAGAGTTTTAGAGGTGTGGAAACATTACTTATGGCCTAAAGAATTTATTATACATAGTGATCATGAAGCATTAAAATTCTTAAAGTGCCAATCAAATTTGAATAAAAGACATGCTAAATGGGTTGAATTTATTGAATCTTTTCCATACATTATTAAACATAAAAAGGGATTGGACAATGTAGTTGCTGATGCTTTATCCAAAAAGAACATGTTACTCTCTAATTTGGAGATCAAGGTCTCGGGTTTGGAGGGTATTAGAGAGCTATATGCTAATGATAATGAATTTTCTATGCCATTTAATAAATGTTCTAATGTTACGGCATGGGATAAATTTCATATACATGATGGATACTTGTTTAGAGCTAACAAATTATGTATTCCCGAGTGTTCTTTGCGTTTATTCTTATTACAGGAATCTCAAAGTGGAGGTTTAATGGGACACTTTGGAAGAGAGGAAACATTGCTTATGTTGGCTGAGAATTTTTATTGGGCACATATGAGAAGTGATGTGTATAGATTGGTGCAAAGATGCATTACATGCAATAAGGCAAAATCCAAGTTGAAGCCCCACGGTTTGTACACACCATTGCCATCACCAAGTACACCATGGGAGGATATTAGTATCGATTTCGTGTTGGGTTTGCCAAGGACAAAGAGAGGCCATGATTTCATCTTTGTAGTGGTGGACAGATTTTCCAAGATGGCACACTTCATTGCTTGCCATAAGAGTGATGATGCTTCTCACATTGCCAATTTGTTCTTTAGAGAAATTGTGAGATTACATGGTGTGCCAAGAACAATTGTTTCTGATAGAGATGTCAAGTTTATGAGCTACTTTTGGAAGACACTATGGGGGAAGCTTGGAACTAAATTGTTATTCTCCACTACTTGCCACCCCCAAACTGATGGGCAAACTGAAGTGGTAAATAGGACATTGTCTACATTGTTGAGAAGCATGATCAAGAAGAATTTGAGGGAGTGGGAAGATTGCTTGCCACATGTGGAGTTTGCTTATAATAGGGTTGTGCATTCAACCACTAATTTTTGTCCCTTTGAGGTGGTTTATGGATTTTGGCCTACTACACCACTTGATTTGTTACCACTTCCAATTTGTCGTGGTGGTGTCACGGCAGATGCCATGGGATGGCTAAAGATGTGGGGACGAAGGACGCTGGAGGTGCTCGGGGAGGGATCACGCGACGAGTAGCCGCGTGAGGTACGAAGTAAACACTGCAAACAACACGATCTACCCAGGTTCAGGGCCCTCGTGAGGAGGTAAAACCCCTACTCCTGCCTTTCTTTGTGTATTTTGGTATCTCACCGAGTAGCCACAGTACAAAGTTCTTGCTACCGAGTAGCCACTCTCCTCTAGATGATGAACTAGGTCAAGAACTTAGGGTTTCCAGTGTCCCAGTACGCAATGCCTCACGCAGGAGGCGGCGGGGCACCTTATATACATGGTGCCCAGCCAGATACGTCCAAACATGGACAAGTGTCGACATAGTGTGCACATCGTCCTTCTTCCGGGTTCCCGCTGACAGCTTTGGTTCCTAATCTTGGCTGCATCTGGAAAGTCGTTGGGCAAAACAAGGGGACAGACTGGTATCACTGTACCTAAACACAGAGTAGGCCCCCCTTATCCTGCCACGGCCTGCTTCCATGCTGTCACTGTCAGGCAGGCCGGTCCCAGATGAACAGTAGTTCGAATAGTGCCAAGTACGGACCCAGGATACGCGGGATCCTGTGTCAGAACGGCTCCTTTGACTTTCTGGCCCGAGTAGGTTCCCGCCAATTGTTCCCGCCAATTGTACTCGGGCCAACTCCTCTACTCGAAAGGACGGAACTTGATTGATATCTCCTTCTGGTCATCTTGAGGTGAGACCGAGTAGCAGTCGACCGGGTAGCGAGTACCGGGTAGTCGGCTACTCGACCAAACCTCTCTTCTGTAAGACGCCTTTACCACTTGCCTTTACCCTACTCGGGGGTAACCCCCCGACAGCAGTCCCCGAAGCTGGTTGAGTCTTGCGAACTCGTTCACTAGGCTCTGCCAGCTTAAAACCAATCTTTGCAACATAGCCCTTGAACCTCAAGATGCCGAGTAGAACCTCCGAGTAGCTCTCCGAATAGTACCTTAAGTTTCCTCTTCTTCGCGTAGCAGATGACTTCTACTCTGCGACCGAGTAAAAAGACTTGGAGAATTTTCTTGAATTGAGCCTCTGCAGCGCAGAGCACGATCCAGCCCTTCGCACAGCAACTGAACACGTGTCAAGCATCCAGGCCCCCGTCGTCTCGTTGCCCAGGGCACGACGTGCCACGCGCCTGGTTTCCAGGCAGTGGGCCCACTACGCGTCACGTCCCATCAAGAGTAATAATAGGCCACGATCTGGTGGTGGGATCAATTGCGGCCGTTACGCGCGCATCCCGCGCTTGTGTGCGTTTCCAGCCGGCCACAGATCCCACCACACGCCACGATCGATCCCACTTCCCCGATGGTAACGGTAGCCTGAGGCGAGGGTATAAATACCCCCGCCGGTAACTTCCTTTTCTCCTCCCTCGCACTTTTCCTCTTTCATCTCTCTGTTCTTCTCCGCCGCCGAGCTCTCCGCCGCCGCGCAATCTTTTGCGCCGCCGCGAATCCAATCCAGCCAATCAAAACCTTCCGATTCTTTCCACCCCTCCTACTCGCAACCATGTCTCGCGCCGGCTGGGCTGGCTCACACGTCACCGCCGAGGACTGCGCCTGGCTTGTGAACACTAGGAGGGTTCCTCCTGGTGTTCAATGCCGGCCATCCAGGGGCGAGCCCGTGCCTGCCCCGGAGGAGGGCGAGCACGTTGTGTTCTTGGCGCACTTCGAGCGCGGCTTCGGCCTGCCGGCCTCCGACTTCCTCCGCCGCTTCCTCGACCACTTCGGCCTTCAAATGCATCACCTGCCGCCTAATGCCGTCGTCTTCCTCGCCTACCACGCCGTGGTGTGCGAGGCCTTCCTCGGCATCCATCCAACAACGGACACCTCGCTCAGGTACTTCCACCTCCGCCAGCAGACCACCGGGAAGAAGGAAGGCACGGGGGTGCCACGGGCAACCGACACCGGCTGCGCCATGATGGTGCAGCGGTCAGGGACCAATCACCCCCGTATCAAGGGGTTGGAGTCCGTCCGGATGTGGCAGAAGACGTTCCTCTACGTCAAGAACATCCCCGCCACCGAAGGAGGACAAGTAACTGATAGAATCAACCTTCCCGCTTGGAGCCTCCGTGCTCCCACCCAGAAGAATTGGAAGGAGAAGCCCTCCAACGACCTCAACGCGAAGGAGATTGAGGCGCGGCTCGGCGCTCTAATCGACGAGGGCCTCAAGAGCGACGATCCTGTGGCGTGCTGGATCAAGAGACGCGTTCTGCCTCTGCAAGAACGCTGCCACCTGATGTGTTACATGGGAGGCCCCCGTGACTGCACCAGGACGACCACCATCGAGCTCGACAACGCAGACGTTCCCGAGCACGCCAGGGCCATCCTGACAACGAGCCTCGCCGAGCATTGGCAGTATGGGTTCGTCCCATTCAGCCGTACAAAGCCGATTCCGCGGGTACGTTCTTCTCTCCCTGCTTTCTGTATATGGTTTCCGAGTAGAAAACTTCCTCTTCTCGTCGCGACTAGCGATCGTAGTCTGTACCGAGTAGAGTACTTAGTAGAGTTGTATAGGCTTAGTGTGCTTTGTGCCTGCACGCCTTTCCGAGTAGAACATTCGGTAAAAATACTTAGGCTTAGTGTGCTTTGTGTTTGCACGCCTATCCGAGTAGGATGCCATCCTGCTACTCGGCTAACTTGTGACACTTCTCCGCTCTTCAGGTCCTCAATCGCCAGCGTATGGAGAGCTGTGAACGTTTTGAAGGCAACTGGTCTCCTGACCGTGAGGAGGACGACAAGGCTTCTTTTGAGACCGCAGACCAGATCAACCTCCCTCGTTCCCCCACCATGGAGAGGCAGCACGCGGAAACGTCTCTCCGCGACTGGCCTGAGGACGAACTTGAAGGTAACTGCGCACTTGCTTTGCTTGTTCATGAGAAGCACCAATCCACTGTTTGTTGTTTCTGATTTGCTCCTCTTCTTTTCCTGAATCCGCAGATGATGTTGATGAAGAGAACGAGGATGAGGACGAAGACGAGAACGAGAACGAGGGCGATAAAGCCCTTGTCGTCAACCCTCTTTCTCTCGCTGCACCCGCTACTCGCAAGCGGACTGGCAGCGGTGCCGTAGAGCCCCCCGCCAAGAAGAAGAAGCTGACCGAGAAGGCGACCAAGAAGGTCGTGAAGAGACCAAGGCGAAAGCTCGCCTCCACCAGCGCGTAAGTCTCTTCTCTGTCGTCTCCCTTCTCGTACTATGCTATTTTTTCCCAATCCTCTTCTAATTTCTGAATTTCTTTTTCTCTACAGACCTCCCATGGACGCGAACGCTGCTCTCGCGCCCGACCAGGCTAAGAAGCCAGCAGCGCCACTTATCAACCTCGACGATGACGAGGATAACACCGCCAATGCACAGAGTACTGATGCTCAAGGAGCAGATTCGGAAAAGCAGTCCCGTGCGGAGTCAACAGCACAGGACACTGCCGCCCACCAGGAGAGACCCCCTTCTCCTCCGGCCAATACTGCCGAGGAGACTCAAGATGAAGAGATGCAGGATAACACCGCCCTCGAGCGGCCAGAGGCTGAACAAGAGCAGCCAACCACAGATGTTGCATGCCAAGTGAATCCCGCTGCCGAACAGCGGGTGGAAGATGCCACCATGACGGATGCCACCAGGACAGATCACTATCCATTGAGCGACGCGCCAACAGGCGCCGCACCGAGTAGCGCCCAGCCAACTGGCGCACCGGATAGCGCGCCCCTGGCGCCGCCAACTGACCAAGCCAGGCAACAAGCCCTAGATGCTTTGAAGGAGGAGGTCGAGAAGAGGGCAGCCGAGAAAGAAGCTGCCGAGAAGACAGAGGCTGAGAAGAAGGCAGCCGAGGCTCAGAAGTCCGAGAAGCCAACCTCCGGGAAACCGCCTGCCCAGAAAGAGACAGCCAAGAAGAAAGCTGCCGACAAGCCGCCGTCGACATCAGCTGGCCAATCCACGCAGCTTGTTATCCGCAACCCCAGTGCGGTTCCTGCCGCTGCTAACATAGCTGACCAGCCCCTCTACCTGGATTATATGGTGAAGGTCAGCCAACAGCGCCAGATTGGCCTCTCCGTCGAGGACCGGAAGATTGCTCTCACGAAAGGAAGGAAGGCCGTGGCGACGGACTCCAGGCCCCCGGCCCCTGTCTCCATTGCTTCTCGGGGAGCTCAAGATCAGGCGATATCATCCCAGAGCCTCGAGCAGGTACTCGACTTGGTTGGTTTCGTCGATGCCAAGTGGGACAGCAAGCTTCTCGGCACAGAGAAATGGCACGGCCTTGGCCTGGGCGACATCGATCATATGCGGGTCGACTGGAACAAGGTGGACTTGGGCTACAAACCCATGACCGTCTCCTCCAGCACCGCTACTCTTGCTGCCAAGATGTTCGTGCACCGCAAGAACGCAGAAGATCTCGAGCAGTCTTATGCGGTAAGTCTTAACTTGTCCTCTCCGAGTAGCATTTTTCTTCTCTCCTATCCGTCTTCATTTTCCTTTACCCTCACCCAGTCCCCGAGATTCTGGCCGAGTAGGCGGATGCTCTCCCGAGTAGCCGCCTTCTCGGGTTGAATCTTCACTTCTCTGTCTAACTTGTTTTCTTTTCGCTTCTCAGGATAGCGTTCTGAAGCGTACCAGTCTGCATCGCCAGCTTCTCTGGAACCATGCTATCGCTAGGAGGCGAATTGCTGCACTGGAAAGAGAGAAAGCAGCTGCGGAGGCAGCCGGTAAGGATGCGAAGGATAGCACTCTGAAGCTGTCCGAGGTGGAAGGTACGCTTCTAGCCGCGCGGTTCTTGCGTTTTTTGTTTACGCCCGCTTCTGCTTTCTTGCGCTAACCTTTTCTACTCTGCAGGGAAGCTAAAGGCCCTGGCTGACGAGCACGAGTCGCACCTTTGTTGCGAATGCCGAGAACACCATCAAGAAGCTTGAAGGTAAACCTCCGTCTACTCGGTTTGCCCTTGTGCCTGTTTCCTTTGCTTCTCTGCTAACCGTGCTTTGCTCTTTTCAGAAGATCATAAATTGTTTGTTGAAGAACACCAAGACTGCGCCAAACCTGAAGAAGTGCAGCAGCGGCTGTCCGACCAGGCCGTTGAGCTGCTGAAGGACCACACTACAGAGATGGAGCAGCTGCAACTCCAGCTGCAGAAAGCCCTCCAAGATGCTCTCGACCTTGGTGCCGAGAGGGACAGAGTTATCGCCGAGAAGGCCAAGGCTGAGACAACTTTCAATGCCAAGATCAAAGCCCTCGAGCAGGAGTGCGAAACACTGAAAAAATCCAATGCTGGGTACTTCACTCAGTTGGATGGACTTCGCTTGCTCGAGGAGAAGCACATTTCCAATGAGGAGGAGTGGAAAATCCAGTTGCAGCAGCTGCGCCACGAGCTTCACAGTAAGTCTCCTTTTTTCTGCGTCTTTTCTTCTCGGTCTTGCCTCTTCTCGGTTCCCGTGACTGAATTTCTCCCTTGCTTTTGTGCAGAAATTTTCCCTGATCTCGTGTCCGCTTGCGCGCCAGCTTTGGCCAAAGCCCGAGCAGCTCGCCTTGAGAAGGGCGAGGCCTCGGACACCAGAGCCGAGATCGAGGACAGCCTGCTGGTGATGAAAGGGCACTTCGAGCGCCTAGCCGGCGTGGGCACCGACTTGGTGCGCGTCGGCTTCGCGCTCCACAAGCTGTTCTGGCCTGAAGATGCCCCGCCGACAACGATTGATGGCCTTGCTCTGAAGCTGCAGAATGTGAAGGCCGAGCTGAAAAAATGGCGCGCCTCGGGAGCTCGGGCGGGTGCTGACTTGATGCTTCTCTGCATCGCTTCCTGGTACGAGAATCTGAACATGGAGATCATCCGCGGGAAGCGCAACGATTCCAAGTGGGAGACGGACCCCAGCTGCGTGGCCATGCGCAAGCTGATTGCGTACGAAGTCGCGGGGTGCGCTGAGACGGACGTCTTCATCGGCGGCCTCCCCGAGCCCGACACCGAAGTGGAGGAGGACGAGGAAGCGGATGAAGACACAGAGTCCGACTTGAACGGCTTCTTCGACTCGCCTAGAGGCAAGGCCGGGAAGGGGAAGAATGTCGACGTCGCGAGTAGCGATGAAGAGATGGAGGAGATCGACACAGCCGCCCTCGACTTCAGCACTTCATCTGGAGCTGCACTCGACGACACGGTGCGCACCCACGCCCCCGAGACTGGCTCTGCTTCCGCGACGGCGCCCATCTCGGTGGCCACTGCTACCTCTGAGCAGCTTGCCACCGAGCCTGACGCCGAGCAATCGAAGACTGCTGATGCCAGCGCAGAAGCGGACGCCACCAAGGCCACTGAGGAAAGCGAAGCAACCCAGGCGAGCACCGAGAACACCGCCTCTTCGACATGATCTTATCCTGCACGCTTTTTTACTCAAACATTTATCAGATCCCCGGGATGCCGGGAGCAGATGTATCAGACTATTTTATTCCGTTGCTACTCAATTTTATTTCCACTTGTTATCTTCAATTTAATCATTTTGAGCAGCCCTGGCCCAATGCCGGGTTGCGTTTCCATGCGAGTCCCCGAGTTGCGTTTCTTATTCACCCTCTCTTTTCATCTCTGCTCTACCCGCAACTTGTTGCTTTTTTGGTATTCGAGTCACAAGAGTCAAAGAGCAGAGCTGCAAATACTTAGCCACTAGAAACAATCATAGTAACGCAGCCCACCACTTAGCCGAAAAGACGAAACAGAGAACAAAAGTGACAGGGGGATGCTAACCCGGTATGCCAAGCTCTGAGGAAATAACCCGGCCCGAAGGATGGCGTGCAGGATTCGGCTAAGAATAAAGAAGCTTGTGGAGGCCCAAACTTGTGGGCTTAACAGCCCGGGTTATGGGCCATTGTAAAGGAAAGTTATGGTTAGTGCGTCGTGTTCATGTAGGATCCGGAATATGCCTTGCCGAATAAGTTAGGGGGTACGGGTGCTTTATAAACCGACCCTCAGGTATAGTCTTAGAGAGAGAGATCTAAGAACCCTAGCAATATCGTGTGGTATCGAGTATCCAGTGTAAACCCTAATCGAGTTATTGTATCGAGAATAGAGATCCGGCGACTTCGATTGCCGGCTGTTAGATCGAGTTATACCATGTCTTCCCTTGAGCTAAACCCTCTCCCGAACGCCTGTGTCGACTTGCCCCAAGATCAGTTACCCCTGGTAACATCTGCCGTGATCATCCCACGACAGTTGGCGCCCACCGTGGGGCCTGCGTCCAAAGGTGTTTACATCACGGGAGAAGCTCGGAAGGGCATGGAGGATCTTGTCATTGGCGAAATCTACATCGACCACGAAGAAGAAAAGTCGGTGGACGATCCCGGCTGGGGGCCAGAATCAGATCACCCCGAGTCCGGATCTATATTGACGATCGGCCGGATCAATATCTTCGTCGACACGGCACGAACGACTAACTTAAAAGGACAATATCATGTGCATACTACAGGAACTTCTAGCAGGAACAAAGAGACATCAAAGCAAGCGGCAAATTCGGTTTCATCAGCCGCGCCGGGATATCTTAGATGGGCAGAACAAGAGATAACGTGGAGTAGAAGAGATCATCCGGAAAAGGTGGAGCGTCCAGGAGTCTTGGCGTTGGTGGTCGCTCCACAGGTTAATGGTTACGAGCTGAAGAAGGTCCTGATGGACGGTGGAAGTAGCATCAACATCCTTTATTGGGAGACCTTCTTACGGATGAGTCTCAAAGAGTCCCAGCTGCAGAAAAGTTCAACAATCTTTCACGGGATCGTACCGGGTCACTCGGCGAGCCCCGAGGGAAGGATCACCTTGGAAGTTGCTTTTGGGGAATCGACGGATAATTATCGAGTGGAGTGGCTCACGTTCGAGGTGGTCAAGTTGCGCAGTCCTTACCACGCGCTGTTGGGGAGGCCGGCTTACGCCCAATTCATGGCTAGGCCGTGCTACGTGTATTTGCAGCTGAAAATCCCGGGTCCTAAACGGACCATCACTATACATGGGAACCGGGATATAGCGGCCGAGTGCGACGAAGGAGATTCAGTTATGGCCGAGCAGGCATGCAGGAAGGAAGAGATCGAATATTACCGGTCTCAAGTAAACCCGGACGATAGAACAGCCTTGAAAAAGCCGAATACTGAGGATGAGAGAGCAAAATTCAAGGCAGCGCAAGACACCAAGAAGATAGATTTTATCGAAGGGGATTCTACTAAGCAGTTTACCATAGGGTCTAACCTGGGAAAGGAGCAGGAGGGAGCGCTCGTGGAGTTCATTCGCTCGAATGCAGATGTGTTTGCCTGGACACCCAGCGACATGCCGGGTATCCCTACAGAATTGGCTGAGCACAGTTTGCATGTGGATCCCAAGTCCAGGCCCGTGAAACAAGGTTTGAGGAAAATGAATGAGGAAAGAAGGAAAGCTATAGGCGAAGAGATCGCTCGGCTACTGGCAGCCGGCTTTATCATGGAAGTATTTCACCCGGATTGGTTGGCTAACCCGGTTCTGGTGATGAAAAAGACCAACGAGTGGAGGATGTGCATTGACTTCACTAGTCTTAACAAGCATTGCCCAAAGGATCCGTTCGCGCTCCCAAGGATAGATCAGATTATAGACGCAGTAGCTGGAAGCGATCTGTTATGCTTCCTGGATGCATATTCCGGGTATCATCAGATTAAGCTCAAAAGGGAGGATTGGGAGAAAACATCATTCATAACCCCGTTTGGGGCCTTTTGTTATAAAACTATGACATTTGGGTTGAAGAACGCTGGCGCAACTTACCAACGGTGTATTCAAAAGTGCTTTGAGGACCAAATCGGACGTAATGTCCATGCTTATGTGGATGACGTGGTCATCAAGACCAGGAAGGCGGAGACATTTATCGATGATCTAAAGGAGACATTCAAAAACCTGAGGAGGTACCAGATGAAGCTTAATCCAACGAAGTGCGTGTTCGGAGTTCCGGCTGGGAAATTACTCGGCTTCATAGTTTCCGAGAGAGGAATTGAGGCAAATCCAGATAAAATCAAGGCAATCCAGAGTTTGAAAAAGCCGGAGAACTTGAAGCATGTTCAAAAGCTCACGGGCTGTGTAGCAGCCTTGAGTCGGTTCATATCTAGACTCGGAGAAAAAGCAATACCCTTGTATCGGCTCTTGCGAAAATCGGATAAGTTCGTATGGGACGAAGAGGCAGATGAAGCGTTTGAAGCACTAAAGAAGCAATTATCTGAAGCACCAGTACTAGCGGCGCCGGGTCCTAAAGAGCCTATGTTGCTATACGTGGCAGCTGGCCCCCGAGCCGTTAGCGCAGTGGTTGTCGTGGAACGCAAAGAGGACGGGAAAGGTTACCCGGTTCAGAGGCCGGTTTATTACGTCAGTGAGGTGTTATCAGAAGCAAAGCAGCGCTATCCGCATTGGCAAAAGCTGGTGTTCGGGGTCTTTATGGCTAGCCGGAAGTTGAAGCCGTATTTCCAAGAGCATCCGATAACAGTGGTTAGTTCAATACCAATGTCGGATATCATCAGAAACTCGGACGCGACGGGAAGAATAGCCAAATGGGCGATAGAGATGGGGGATTATCATATCAACTACGAACCCAGGTCAGCAATCAAGTCTCAAGCTTTACTTGATTTCGTTAACGATTGGACACATACAGGCATGACTGCAACGGTTCCAAATTCCGAGTCATGGGTCATGCACTTCGACGGATCAAAGCAGTACGAGGGATCAGGAGCTGGGGTGGTGCTAACATCACCCAAAGGGGACAAATTGAGTTACGTGCTACAAATTCACTTCGACTGTTCCAACAACGTTGCCGAGTATGAGGCCCTATTGCATGGCTTAAAGGTAGCCAAGGAGATGAGCATCAAGAGGATACGGTGCTTCGGAGACTCGGACCTTGTGGTACAGCAGGTGTCGGGAACGTGGGACAGAAAGGACGCAACTATGGCGGCATACCGCAGGGAAGTTGATAGGGTAGCAGGATGTTTTTCCGGGTATGAGGTGGAGCATATAGACAGAAGAAAGAACGAGGCAGCCGACGCCCTCGCCAGACTCGGCTCGCGCAGAGAGCCGATTCCACCTAACGTTTTCCTGGACGAATTATGGCGACCATCAGTTAAAATCGAGTCGGAGGAGGAATTGGCGAATCAAGACTCGGATTCAGGGCTCGTAGCCACTGTACGCACTATTCCCGAGTGGACAGAACCGTTTTTGGCCTACCTATCACGAGGTGAGTTACCACAACAGGAGGTATTAGCAAGGCAAATTTTGAGGCGAGCAAAGGGGTACTCTATCATCAATGGGGAATTGTACAAAAGAAGTGCGGCAGGAGTCTTTTTGCGCTGCGTGGCGCCGGAAGAAGGCAGACAGATTCTCAAGGAAATCCATGAAGGCGACTGTGGGCATCATGCGTCCACAAGGTCTCTTGTGGCCAAAGCTTATCGACACGGGTTTTTCTGGCTCACGGCCCTAACGGATGTGGAGCGATTGGTAGCAAGGTGTGACGGATGTCAAAGGTACGCTCGCCAAACCCCGTGCCGGCTATGGAGTTGCGGACTATCCCGTTAACTTGGCCGTTTGCCGTCTGGGGTATGGACATGGTTGGCCCCTTCCATATGTCACCATGCAAGAAAACACATCTTTTGGTGGCTATTGATAAGTTTACCAAGTGGGTTGAGGTTATGCCAGTTACTAATTGCGAAGCAGCTACAGCAGTCAAGTTCCTGAAAAGGATTATCTACCGGTTTGGGTATCCCCACAGCATAATTACCGACAATGGAACCAACATGTCCCTTGGTGAGATGGAGAAATTTTGCGGCAACAATGGAATCCGGCTCGATGTGGCATCGGTGGCTCATCCCCAGGCCAATGGACAAGTGGAGAGGGCAAACCAAGAATTGCTTCGCGGATTAAAACCACGATTGCGAGTTCCCTGTGTCAGGGCCGCTGGTGCATGGGTTGAGGAACTTCCGTCTGTGGTTTGGGGTATCAACACTACACCTAACAGATCCACTCAGATGACACCCTTCTTCATGGTCTATGGTGCGGAAGCAGTGTTACCAAGTGATATTATTCACGATTCGCCCAGAGTATCAGCTTACGTCGAAGTAGAGAACGAAAAAACCCGGCAGGACGCCGTAGATATGTTAGAAGAACAAAGAGAACAAGCCCTGGAAAGATCAGCCATATATCAGCAAGATCTACGGAGGTATCATAGCCGGCGTGTGAAGACCCGGGTATTCCAGGAAGGAGATTTGGTTCTGCGTCTGGTACAGTCAAACGAAGGAAAACACAAATTATCACCACCATGGGAAGGACCATTTATCATAAGCCGGAGCCTACATAACGGATCATATTATTTGATAGATGCAAGGGAAGAGTCGGCTACAGTCAATGACACCGCACACACCACTTCATCTATGCAAGAAAGAGATAGACCATGGAACGTGGCTCAGCTGCGTCCGTATTATACTTAGTAAAGACTATATTGGCAAGTGGAATTGCACGATGTAATAGGCAGCAGGTTTTCTGACGTACTCTTTTCCTATCCAGGGCACCTTTGGGGACTGGACGGGTTTTTAATGAGGCGGCTTGCTGACCTACATTTTTCATATCAAGTAAAGAGATGGTTATCAAGAAAAGAGATGGTTGTTATCAGTTTTTCATATCAAGTAAAGAGATGGTTATCAAGAAAAGAGATGGTTGTTATCAGGTTATGTATTCTCAGTACGATGCGTATATCTAGGTCTTGGGGGCTGATCGCTTAAATAGCACAGTTACAAACTCAAAGACCCGGCCATGATGCCTATGAGTTATAAGGGCCGATTACTCGCAAACGAGTACGGCTACAATCTTATAACCGGACAAAGAAGTCCAAATTTCTTGGCTACTCTTACTTAAGCTCGATGTGACTCGCATTAAAGTGGCATGATTTGTTCGCTTACGACGGCAGTTAGTCATGAAACCCGACGGGAATTGGCTGGCTACGTCTTCGTATTGATGTAACAACATGGTATCCACGCGAAAGCCGGCTTACAGTACAAGACAGTCAAAAGGGTCATCTAAACCACAAGTTATGCAGAGTACAAGGCTGAATAGCTGGAAACTCAATGACTATTAAGCATAACTTCAAAACCGATGTGAAACAACTCATGGATCTTTGTGAAAATAGCAATAAGCATTTTGTTGCCTTTTCAAGATCAAGTGTCCTAGGCTCGGCAATCCGGGCCCGGTAGCTTGAAATCTTGAAAAGAACTGGCTTACTTGTATAGTTGCAAAAATCCAAATATCCGAGTCTTGGGGACTTGGGGACTTCGAAGCAAAATCCGCTTGTCAATACCCATGAGACCCGGAAATTGAGTTTTCACAAAAGGAGCAATAAATAAAACCAGATATCGAGAACAGATGAGCTTAAACTTACAAAGGTCGGAACAGGCATCGAGTATATCAAGGCCTTAGTGTGCATTACAAAATACTGGTGAAAAAATATCAAAGGTGCACAGGTGCACCGCCTAAAATATGACTGTTTCAGAAAGTATGTCGACCGACTAACGCTTAAGAAGAGGCATCGGAAACCATATATCACTCGGCGCCCATCTTGGCCTTACCCTTGCCATCATTGGTGGTAGCAGCAACACCCGGATCGGCGGCGCCAGCCCCTGCAGGGGGCGGAACGACTGATGTTGAGGCAGCAGGAGCAGAGCCGGCTTCAGCTTGTTTCTTGGCAGCCTCCGCCCTTATCGCAGCAGCTTCCTCCTTCCACCGGGCCAGCATGTCATAAGGCTCAGGAAGATCCGACTTAATTGCTTTGTCGGCAGAATCATATGCTGGAACAAGTATGTTAACATCCAGTTCATCAGCAATTACGCTGGCCGGGTAACGGACCTCCTTCTGGACGGCCTGGAAATCCTTTACTGAAAACTTGGATCCGTCAAGCTTGAACTCTGGGAAGCCGCCCATAAGCTTCGCTAACTCGAGCTTGGGGAGATAAGCTTTCGCAAGCGCAAGCCCCCGGGTTACTCCAACCCGGCAAGATGAGCGCTTCCAGTGCCGAATCCACTCGGGAACAGTGGATAGGGCGTCCAACAGCCTCCTCAGGTCAACATGTCCTCTACCCGGACACCGTAACTCGTCAAGGATCCATCTGGTCCCGGCACATAGCTGCCGGATAGCACTCTTTATGGTTTTCAGCTTGGCAATGTCATCTTCGTCCGGCATGGCTTCGTCCGGGCCTGAAGTAAAATGAAGATATAAGTCGGACAACTTTTGCTGTTTGTCAAAAGGATAAAACCGGAGAAGGAAGCATACCAAGCAAAGAACGATAGGTGTCAGATATTTCGACGGAAAGGCTTGTCAGGTCATCTTCGGCTTGGTGAGCCCTTCTTCGGTACTTCTTCATTAATTGCCTGTTCCTCCTGGCTTCAGCCTCTGCTGCTTCACGTAAAGATATCTCCTTTTCAACGAGCTTGGCGGCGTCCGCAAGTTTCTCCTCGTATTGAGTCACGTAAGACTGCATGGATGTTAAGAAAGCATTGGTCAGGTAGAAGAGCACAGTTATCAGTCATTGGTATAATAAAAGTACCGAGCAAGTCATGAATGAACTCCCTCGGAACTTGGGGACTGGACAAAGGTACAAGCAACATTAATCAAACTTACCTCGTGTTTGGTTATCAAAGACCCCAAGATATTTTCCTCGTTAGCCCTTAAGGCGCGCAGGGTCTCTAGCATCTGGGCAAAAGTTAACTCCTCGGAGCGAGTCCCGGAAGAGCCGGCAGCTTGATCATCTGGTAGGGGGGTTCCCCTTGCATTTGGAGTGGAGACCCGGACAGTCTGAGTGTCCGGGTTTGGAGGGCTCATCTTTGTATCTAGAATTTCTATCTCTTCGTCTACTGGTTCCGATAAGGAAGGAGATCCGACGGTTTGGGAAAGTGGATTGTTCAGAGGGCCTTGTTCCCGGTTAGTGGCCGCATCACCACCAGTTGCGGCGTCTGCGTCGTCAGTCGGCTACTCCACCTGGGGGTTATCCGTTTCTGTGTTTTCCGGGTCACTGACGGTGACCTGAGCACTGAAAGAAAGACGAAAAAAGGCAGTTATTAATGATGACGGTGGCTCGGATGAAAGTTCGCTAGAGGCAAAAAGAAATAGTAAGGCAAAAACTTACCCGGCATTTACGGTGTAATCCGATGGGAGCTCGCCACTTGAAGTAGATGAGGTATTCGCAGGAACCACTAATGGAACCCGGAATTGCCCGGCACGTGGGTGGTTAGGAGAAGGGTGGCGCTGAGGAGAGTTGGAAGAGCGAGATGGAGGAGCACTGCCACGAGGGACCGAGGGGGCGGAAATGCCCGGGTTAAGTGGATCTTCACCTGGGGAGCTCCGAGTTACCCTGCGCTTGGCTGGGAGGGAATCCTTCAAGCATGATGAATTTGATAATTGATGGTTAAGTCGTCGCATGACGTCAAAGGAGTAAGGTTCAGAGGATAATGAGGAAAAAGGAACCTTGGACACTGTCCCCCTGCCTTTCCTCTTGGCCCCGACTGTTGCCTCTGGGTCAGACTCGGTTCTCTCCGGGTCGTCTTCATTGTTTCCACCCTCGTCTTCTAGCCCTGCGAACCGGGTGTGCATTCATTGAAAAAAAAGACAGACGAGAGGAAAGTAATGCAAGTAAAAATATGCAGATCCTGAGTGAGTACCTTCACTATCGTCAGTCGCTTCGTCCTCCTCTTCCGGGTCTCTGGAGGGGGGGAGTGGTTCAACTCTCCAGAAAGGGTCATCAGCCTGAGGTAAAAAGATAAGATTAAAGGCTTAGAAGCAGTATCGAGTTGAAATGCGGAAACAAGCTATGAGCGCCGAGTATTACCGCTGGAGCTGGATTTTCCCGGGTAAACGGAGGTAACCCGGCGATGCCCTTTATCGCCTCCAGCTTCTCCGCCAAGAAGCCCTTGATAGTCTTTATAGTATCACCGGTCGCAAAGCTCTTGGTGGAGTAGCGGAGCGCGTCTGTGGTGTGCCCCGAGTACTCGCACATCAATTTGGCGCGAACGGAATTAGGTTGGATTCGGAAATCGACCCAAGTTTTTATTAAATTGAGCCCTAGGAGGCCCTGGGCTGAGAGAATGGCTATCTTGGCTAGCGAAGGAAGGATTGCCTCCCTGTCTGAGTCTGATGCGAAGGCATTGAAAGACTCGGAGAGCTTGAGGGGGGCCTCTGAGTAACCCGGCAGCTTCTTTTCGCTGTCGGGGGAGGTATCGTGGCAGTAAAAGAAGGATAGCTGCCAATGTTTAACGTGGGAGTGCAGGTTGAGGGTTGGCATCAGAGAATTCTTACGGCGTTGGATAGATACCCCGCCGCAAGTGAGAAGCGCTTCGTCGCCGCTTTCGCGGCACGGCTTGCACTGGAATAACTCAATGAAAAGAGTCAGACTCGGTGGCATGCACAAGTACGACTCAGATAGAACAATGAAGTGGGTAATGTTTAACATGGAGTTAGGCCCTATGTCAAACACCCGGAGTCCATAATGATCTAAGACCTCCCTAAAGAAAGGATGACCCGGAGGACGAAATCCCCGGGTCACGTGGTCAACGAAACAGATTACCTCGTTTTCTTCGGGGGTGGGACGAGTCTCATTACCCGGGACCCTCCAGTGGATGTCTTTTTGAGAAGGGAGGGTTCCTAATTCGGCTAGCTCGTCCAATTTGGCTTTGGTGGTTGTGGAACGCCCCCAGTTGGCAGAAATGGTTTGGGTGGTCCTTGTCGGAGCCGGCTGTTTCCCTTGTCGCTTGGGAGCCATGGAGCCAGCCTGCAAAACATAAAGAGAAGAGGCGTGTGAAATAAGACCCGGGAATACTGAGGCATCCGAATATAAAAGTATCAAGAAGGTGCGAAGTCGAGAACTGTCCGGGTATTGAGTACATTTGTGAAATTGTTGGTCACTTACATAGGGAAAGGTATTCGGGGATGATGGATGGTTGCCCATATTTATATCGCAAATAAAATGGCTGGAAAAGGAGGGTTTTTCCGGGTGTTAATGCAATAGGCGGAAAATTGAGGAGGAACGGATCTAGATGGAAATGCTTGCGGATGATTTTTAAGTAAAATTGGTAATCAATGAGGGTTGGAGGATCATTTGTGACTATAGGGCAGATGATTAAAGGAGTTGGCGAGCCTCGAGTTGATCTAGTTTGGTGCAAACGGACAAATGACTTGCGGGTTGACCTAGATCCGATCTTGGGTAAATTGAAAGTTGTGAGGATTGATTGACTGGTTGCGAGGAGCTTACCGGGGAGATTGGAGTCTAATACGATGGCGACGGGCGGCGTGGCTCGAATGAGAGGAACGGAGGATCAACGATGACACTTGACGGTGGCGTAAGGCGATTCAAGGGCGGGCGCGGTCGCTGGTGAGCTTGCGTTGGTGACCTGTGCGAGCTCCTCACGATGGTGTCGCGAGGGTGTTGGCAGCACGGAAGAAGAGGGGAAGTTGTGGCGTGGTGAGAGGCTTAGGGTTGCCCATTAAGTACTATTTATAAGGCAAGGGTGAGCCTATCCTAACGGCCAGTAGCCGGAAACCGCGGGGTAAAGGTTATCAGCGAAGATCTTGCGGGATATGCGTTGAGTATTGAGTGAGGCATTGGGACAGAAGAAGGAAAGGATTAGCCCGGCAATGACGGGACTGATTATCGAGCATGAGATCTTGGCATTTTTGTGGTAGTCTGGACCTGGGAATTTGAACCTAAATATCTGGAGGCCAAATCCGGGTTATCACATGGCCACCATGGAGTGAGGCCTAGCCGAATATCAAAACATCTTAACCCGGTCTTCATACGCCCGTGTGATCTATATCTTTGCAGGGAATAGCAAGCGCTTCAAGGAGATCCATGAAGCCCAGGCTATTCTGGGGACTACTGACAGGGGGATGCTAACCCGGTATGCCAAGCTCTGAGGAAATAACCCGGCCTGAAGGATGGCGTGCAGGATTCGGCTAAGAATAAAGAAGCTTGTGGAGGCCCAAACTTGTGGGCTTAACAGCCCGGGTTATGGGCCATTGTAAAGGAAAGTTATGGTTAGTGCGCCGTGTTCATGTAGGATCCGGAATATGCCTTGCCGAATAAGTTAGGGGGTACGGGTGCTTTATAAACCGACCCTCAGGTATAGTCTTAGAGAGAGAGATCTAAGAACCCTAGCAATATCGTGTGGTATCGAGTATCCAGTGTAAACCCTAATCGAGTTATTGTATCGAGAATAGAGATCCGGCGACTTCGATTGCCGGCTGTTAGATCGAGTTATACCATGTCTTCCCTTGAGCTAAACCCTCTCCCGAACGCCTGTGTCGACTTGCCCCAAGATCAGTTACCCCTGGTAACATCTGCCGTGATTATCCCACGACAAAAAGTAACAAACATTCTACTCGGTTCCTGCACTTTTTCTTCCTTAGCGATTTTCGTGTGCTCATTGACCTTTTGCTTGTTCTCTTGCTTGCCATGAAGCCGGGTTTCGGACAGCAGCAGAGTCGAAGAGTTGGCATATAGTTTTAGGCACAGTACTCAATACGCTTATGAGTTCTGAAGTGAAGCAACCGAATAGACAGAAGGTAAAGCCGAGTAAAAACACTTGGAGCAATTTTGGACGAGGGCAGTCCCCGAGAACAATTTCAGATTGCAGAGTAGAATTTCAACTCGGATAAGAGGGTACATACACATCTTTGCTTACGAATGAAAACGACGGAGTAGAGCTACATTCCAAGGGCGCTTGGTTTCCTCTCCAGATTTATCAGCCCTGTTCGCCTGTGGTGGGCGCACATCTACAAGATAGTAAGCATCGTTGTGCAGCGCTTTGCTCACAATGAAAGGCCCTTCCCATGGAGGAGACAACTTGTGCATCCCGGCTGTGCGCTGCACAAGCCTAAGGACCATGTCTCCTTCTCGGAAAACCCTTGGGTTCACCTTTCGGCTATGATAACGCCGCAGGTTTTGCTGGTAGATAGCCGAACGTGACAGAGTCAGCTCTCTTGCTTCTTCAAGCAGGTCAACGTCGTTTTCTCGAGCTTCTCTCGCCTCCACCTCAGTGTAGAGGGCTACTCGGGGGGAGTCATGCTCTAAGTCTATTGGCAACACGGCCTCAGCCCCGTATACCAAGAAGAATGGCGTGTAGCCGGTTGACCGGTTAGGGGTAGTCCTTAGACTCCACAACACCGCTGGCAACTCGTCTAACCAACACCCAGGTGTTTTCAGCAGTGGCTCCATCAGCCTTGGCTTGATGCCTGCCAATACCATACCATTTGCTCTTTCAACTTGTCCATTGGAAGAAGGGTGCGCGACTGACGCAACGTCTAGTCGGATATGCTTATCTCTGCAAAACCGCACCATTGCTCCCTCAGCAAAGTTTGTGCCGTTGTCGGTGATGATACTGTGCGGGTAGCCATATCTCAGGATTATATCCTTCACGAATTTCACAGCTGTGGCCCCATCGCACCTCCGAATAGGTTTCACTTCAATCCACTTGGTGAACTTGTCCACCATGACCAAGATGTGAGTCATGTTGCCTCTAGCCGGCTGGAAGGGCCCAACCATGTCCAAACACCAAACAGCAAATGGCCAGGTGATAGGAATTGTTTTCAACTCGGAAGCAGGCATGTGAATCTTACTTGCGAACATCTGGCAGCCTGTGCACTTCCTCACGATATCCTCAGCTTGCTGCAGTGCTGTGAGCCAATAGAATCCATGCCGGAAAGCTTTCTGGACCAGTGCCCGAGAAGAGGCATGGTGCCCGCATTCTCCTTGGTGTATCTCTATCAGGATTTCTTCTCCTTCTGCTGGATCCACACAACGTTGCAGCACGCCAGTGGCACTTCTCTTGTGCAGCACATCTCGGACAATAGTGTAGCCCTTGGATCTTCTTTGATTCTGCCTTGCAGTCACCTCATCTTCAGGTAAAGTGCCGTCCCTTAGAAAGGATAATATGGGCATAGCCCAACTCGGTGTCTCCCGTGTGGGAAACACTGGTTCTTCCAGTTCCATTGGGACAGGCTCCTGTGGTTGCTCAGGAGGGGTAGGAGCGCTTCTCTGAAGCCCAGATCGATTAGCAAGGACCTCCTCAATGAATGCGACAGTCCCCGGGTTAAGGACAGCAGTCCCCGGGTAAGGAGTGGCAGTCCCCGAGTAGGGAGTGGCAGTCCCCGAGTAGGGAGCGGCAGTCACCGAGTAGGGAATGGCAGTCCCCGGGTAGGGAATGGCAGTCCCCGAGTAGAGGACGGCAGTCCCCGGGTTTCCTGCAGCACTCTCCCAATCAATCTCCATTGGGTCAGATTCCTCACTTGGCAGAGAAGGAACAAATATGGACTCCGAGTTGGGAGAAGGCTTGATGGATGGCTTCCTCAAATGCTCCAAGGCGATTCCCGCCGGGATGGATTGCCGAGAAGATCCCAACTTGGATAACTCATCTGCTGCTTCGTTCTCTGCTCTGTGAATGTGCTGGAACTCACAGCCTTCGAAGAACCCAGTCATAGACTGCACCAGGAAGCGATACGATGCCATGTTGGCATCCAAAGCATCCCAAGTGCCCGAGACTTGCTGCACCACCAGATATGAATCTCCATAGCATATGATGCGCTGCACGCCAACCTCCTTTGCTACTCGCAAACCATGCACCACTGCCTCGTACTCTGCTACATTGTTGGATGCCTTGAAGTGAATCTGCAGCACATACTTGAGTTGATCTCGCTTGGGTGATGTAAGCACAACACCAGCACCAAGGCCTTCCTTCACCTTCGAGCCATCAAAGTGCATCTTCCAGTAATTGGAAACTGGAGCAGGAGGTTCATACTGCACCTCGGCCCAGTCCACAAGAAATTCCGCCAGGACCTGAGACTTGATGGCTTCTCTTCTCGTATACGCGGGAGCATACGCAGCTAGCTCGATCGCCCACTTGGCTACTCTGCCACTCGCCTCCTTGTTGCCCATGATATCCGAGATGGGAGCGGAGCTCACAACAGTGATGGGGTGCTCCTGGAAATAATGTTTCAGCTTCCTAGCGCCCAGGTACACACCATATGTCATCTTCTGGTAATGCGGGTAGTTTTGCTTTGAACTGGACAGCACTTCACTGAGATAATATACTGGCCGCTGCACACTCTTGCCTTCTTCTTCTCGCTCCACCACAATCACCACACTGACTACTCGGTTAGTCGCAGCAATGTACAGCAGCATTGGCTCCTTGGGTAGCGGACTAGCCAAGATGGGAGCACTAGCCAGCATTGCTTTCAGCTCATTGAATGCCACATCCGCTTGCGGAGTCCAGACAAACTTGTCACTTTTCTTCATCAGTTGGTACAGAGGCAGGGCCTTCTCGCCCATTCGACCCAGAAAACGGCTCAGAGATGCCAAACAACCTATGAACTTCTGCACATCTTTCAGTGATCTCGGTAAAGACATGCTCTCAATAGCTTTTATCTTTGAAGGATTGGCTTCAATGCCCCGACTAGAAACCAGAAAACCGAGTAGCTTTCCAGCCGGTACACCAAAGGTGCACTTACTCGGATTCAGTTTCATTTTGTACTTGCGTAGGTTAGCAAAGGTTTCCTCCAGGTCGGCAAGCAGAGTATGTGTTTTATTCGTTTTGATGACAATGTCATCTACGTACACCTGCACATTCTTGCCGAGCTGGTCGTGCAAGCATTTCTGCATGCATCTCTGATAGGTTGCACCCGCATTCCTCAAGCCGAAACACATGACACGATAGCAATAAGCCCCGTACGGGGTAATGAAAGCAGTCTTTATTTGATCAGCAGGGTTGAGTGCAATCTGGTGAAAGCCAGAGTAGGCATCTATGAAAGACAACAGTTCACAACCAGCAGTGGAATCGATCACCTGATCGATGCGAGGTAGCGGGAAAGGATCCTTGGGGCATGCCTTGTTCAAGTCGGTGTAGTCGACGCACATGCGCCATGCAGT
Source organism: Alopecurus myosuroides (assembly GCA_028641055.1). Lineage (NCBI taxonomy): Eukaryota > Viridiplantae > Streptophyta > Magnoliopsida > Poales > Poaceae > Alopecurus > Alopecurus myosuroides. Next base: position 342,405,232 of record CM054059.1, read on the forward strand.
GGCAGCCTTGGGATCCTCCTTCTTCTTCTCGACCATGACCGGGTTGGCTAGCCAATCCGGATGCAGCACCTCCATGATGATCTGGTCACCAATGGCCTTCCTTCTCTCATCTCCGAAACGGCGCATAGCCTGCTTCACTGGTTTGGCGTCAGGACGCACATGTAAAGAGTGCTCAACCAACTCCCTCGGGACTCCTGGTAGATCTTCATTGGACCAGGCGAATACATCCCGATTCTCACGGAGGAAGTGGATGAGCTCGCTTTCCTATTTCTCCGCCAACCCGGAGCCAATGATGGCTACGCGGTCGGGGAACTCGGGGTCGACCTGGACCTTCTTTGTCTCCTTGGCAGCTTGGAAAGCGGTACCATGCTGGGTACTCGGCACACCTTGTGCACCGGCTTGTGCAGACTGAGCCATGGCCACCACCTCGTACATCTTCTTCTTCTCGGCAGCAATCACCATCGACTCCGCCAACTGGGAGCTAGCAGAGGCACACTCCATGGACTTCTTGTAATCTCCAGAGATGGTGATGATGCCATTGGGACCAGGGATTTTCATCTTCAGATATGCCACATGTGTAGAGGCCATGAACTTGCTCAGAGCAGGCCTGCCGAGTAGAGCATGATAGGGGCTCTGATGATCAACCACTTCAAACTGCAGGCGCTCTGTGCGGCAGTTCTCCCGGGTACCGAATAGCACATCGATCCACACTCGGCCAATCGGGTTGCACGAGATCCCGGGCACAATGCCATGGAAGGTGGTCTTGCTAGGCAGCATCATGTTCTCGGCCAGGCCAAGCTTCTCGAGTGTGTCCTTGTACACAATGTTGATGCTGCTGCCGTTGTCGATTAGCACCTTGCTGAACCTCACATTCTTCTCGGGGCCCAGGAAGGTAGGATCCAGCACCAAGGCATAGCTACCCGGATTGGGCATCACCTTGGGGTGATCTGCTCGGGTCCACCTGATCTCCTGGTCACACCAATACATGTAGTGAGGGACAGCAGGAATCACTGTGTTGACCTCCATGGCCCGCCTGTGCTGTGATTGCTTGTCGACTGGCTCAGAAGTGAAGATCATGTAGCTCTCATGGTGCTCTTGGTACTGATTGGAGCCATTGCCCCCATTGTTGCCGTTGTTGTTGTTGCCCTAGTAGTTGTTGTTGTTGCCTCTGTTGTTGTTGTTGCGGTTGTAGTTGTTGTTGTTGTTGCGGTATCTCTCATTGTTGAAGTTCTGGTTGGCTCCTAAAGCCACCTGGTTCACATTCTCTCTTCTCGGGTACACTGGCGGCCGAGCTGCGGGTGCGCGGGTAGGCTGTACATTGGTATTGGCTGCTGGCAGGGGAGGAGGAGGAGGCAAGCCATCACTCTTGATCGCCTCCCACCACTCGCACTGCCGAGTAGTGTGGTTAGCAGGCCTCGAGGGGTGGTGAGTGTGGAAACTGCATGGGCCATCCTTCATGTCATCAAAGACAAACTTCTTCGGCTGCTCGGAGTTCCCGCTACCCGACTGAGAGGTGCGAAAAGGCTTCTTGTTGCCTTGGCCCTGGTTCTGGTTCTGCCCGTAGGCTCCAGCAGGTTTCTGCCTCTTGCTGCCACCAGCTCCAACAGTCACTGCATTCACCTCTTCGGGATCATACCGATTGTCTACTCGGCGCTTGTTGCGGAACTCGTTGCGCTTGCTGTTGCTGAAGTTTCTTCTCGGCTCAGAGGAGTCCATAAGTGGCTGAGTAGGATCACCGAGTGCGTACTGATCCGCAATCTTGATGGTCTCCGCCAGAGTGTTCGGCATCTCCCTCTGCAATCTCTGCCACAACATACTGCCATGCCTGCATCCCTGCGCAAACCAAGTGATGGCCTGTGCTTCATTCACACCCTCACAGGTGTTCCTCAATGTGCTCCACCGAGTAAGATACTCGCGGTCTGTCTCGTCTTCTCGCTGCCTGCAAGCTGACAGCTGCTGTGGCCTATTCGGCCTCTTGTATGTGCTCGTGAAGTTGCTGATGAAGGCATCCGAGAAGTCCAGCCAGCAGTTAATGCTGTTCTTGGGCAAGTTGTTGAGCCAAGTACGGGCTGGACCCTCTAGCATCTGTGGAACATAGCGCACAGCCCATCTTCTGTTGCCATTCGCGATATGGACCGCGGTGACATAGTCATTGAGCCAATCTTCAGGCTTGGTGCTGCCGTTGTAGCTCTTGGTTCCTCTTGCAAGCTGGAAGTTCTTCACGGACGGCTCGTTCATGATGCGCGGGCCAAAGCACTCGGGGCCAGGAGGACCCGTGCTCTCCAGCCGCGCCGACAAGCTGATCCGGTCCAACTGATGCCTCGCATCTCCAGGCGCCAGCACGCGCTCACCAACACGGTCATGAATATCATAGCCAGCCATCTCCATAGCCGAGCAGCCATCATCATACCTGTCCACCTGCACAGCTGCAGGCTGCTCCACCGGGTTGGCGACTGGCGCCACTGGGCGCGGCTGCTGCCTCTGCCGAGTAGGCTGAGCTGCGGGTTGCCGAGAAGGACCTGGACGGGCAGCTTCTCGGGCACGACTTTGAGCTTGATGGGCTTGAGAGCCTGCTCTTGCAGCGTTGTGTTCCTGCCCAGGCTGCTGCGGCACAGCGAGCTGTTTCGCGGCAGCAGCCGGGTCACACACCTGCATTTGCCTATCTCTGCCCGAACGACCGCTGCGGCTCTTCTCGCGGCTGGGATGCGGAGACGAGGCCTGATCGTTAGATCTAGCCGCGTGCGGGTGAACCACCTGCGAAGCCCCAGCACCCGGGTTGGCCTTCCGGAACTCCTCGTTCTGCCTAGCAGCCTCCAACACCAACTCGTTGAGCCTTTCCTGCTGCCTAAGACGCGCATCACCATCCAGGCGAGGCAACTCAGCAGCTACAGCCTCTGCAGCTCTAAGTGTCTTGGCGGGTGTGCTGTACCTTGGCCTTGTGAAGGTGTTCGCGGTGGCGGACTGAGCGGGAACCTCCGCGACCGTTGCCATCTCGACACCCAAGTTGCGCCGCGTAGCGCCTACTCTGCTAGGCCTCCTGGCGACTGGCGTGAAGCCGTGAGCCTTGTTGTACTCGAGCTGGTCTAGACTCAGCTCGAGCCTGATCTTGTCCAACTCCGCCTGCTCGGCAAGCAGCTCCTGGCGCTGCCGCTCGAGCTGCTCCCTCACGGCTAGGAGCTCGATGTCGGTGGGAGTGGGCATGCCAGGTCGCGTAGCTGACGCGGGAATGACCGTAGACGTGGAAGGCGGCAAGTTGCTCTCCTTCTCGTAGGGCCGGTGAACCCTGCCACCAGCCGGTGCATCAGTATCCTCGACGACGGCCGCAGCGCCAGTAGCGGCTGCGCCAGTGTTTGCCGCCAAGCCCGTCACCATCACCTCAGCGCAGTTCGCAGAGCGGCACGCGGGCTTTCCGCGTGCAGCGATCACCGCGGGAGGATCTTCCGCGTCATGCACCAGCTCGGGGTACACGTGGTTGGCGATGGTGGCGACGTAGACAAGGTGAGAGCCGAAGGAGATCACCGAGCCGCCCTCCGGCATGGCCCTGCCGCCGAAATCGCCGGCGTTGTCGGTGACGAAGTCGAAGGAGCCGAATCTGTGGACAAGGCCACAGACCACACGCTCCGCTGAAGAAGATCCCGTCCGAACAAAAACTCCAGCCAGCGCCGCTGGTTGCCCCACGGTGGGCGCCAACTGCCGTGGTGGTGTCACGGCAGATGCCATGGGATGGCTAAAGATGTGGGGACGAAGGACACTGGAGGTGCTCAGGGAGGGATCACGCGACGAGTAGCCGCGTGAGGTACGAAGTAAACACTGCAAACAACACGATCTACCCAGGTTCAGGGCCCTCATGAGGAGGTAAAACCCCTACTCCTGCCTTTCTTTGTGTATTTTGGTATCTCACCGAGTAGCCACAGTACAAAGTTCTTGCTACCGAGTAGCCACTCTCCTCTAGATGATGAACTAGGTCAAGAACTTAGGGTTTCCAGTGTCCCAGTACGCAATGCCTCACGCAGGAGGCGGCGGGACACCTTATATACATGGTGCCCAGCCGGATACGTCCAAACATGGACAAGTGTCGACATAGTGTGCACATCGTCCTTCTTACGGGTTCCCGCTGACAGCTTTGGTTCCTAATCTTGGCTGCATCTGGAAAGTCGTTGGGCAAAACAAGGGGACAGACTGGTATCACTGTACCTAAACACAGAGTAGGCCCCCCTTATCCTGCCACGGCCTGCTTCCATGCTGTCACTGTCAGGCAGGCCGGTCCCAGATGAACAGTAGTTCGAATAGTGCCAAGTACGGACCCAGGATACGCGGGATCCTGTGTCAGAACGACTCCTTTGACTTTCTGGCCCGAGTAGGTTCCCGCCAATTGTTCCCGCCAATTGTACTCGGGCCAACTCCTCTACTCGAAAGGACAGAACTTGATTGATATCTCCTTCTGGTCATCTTGAGGTGAGACCGAGTAGCAGTCGACCGGGTAGCGAGTACCGGGTAGTCGGCTACTCGACCAAACCTCTCTTCTGTAAGACGCCTTTACCACTTGCCTTTACCCTACTCGGGGGTAACCCCCCGACACAATTCAAGAGAGAATTAATATGGATGCATCTAAAAGGGCTGATTTTGTGAAGAAGATACGTAAGAAGACAATGGATGCTATTGAGAAGAAAGGGAAGTATGTGGCTCAAAAGAGAAATCAAAAGAGGAAGGAAGTTCTTTTTCAAGAGGGAGATTTAGTATGGGTGCACTTTCGGAAGGATAGGTTCCCTAAGCTAAGGAAATCAAAATTATTGCCAAGAGGTGCTGGTCCTTACAAAGTGATTGCAAAAATAAATGATAATGCTTACAAGATAGATCTTCCAATTGATGAGTTTGGAGTGAGTAATTCCTTCAATGTTGCTGATTTGACACCATATCATGGAGATGACCTTGATGAGGACATCAAGGCTTTTCAAGGGGGGGGGAGGATGATTAGGACATCCCTAGTGTTTCACCTATTATTTCACATGATATTCCTACAAAGAATGATGAAGTAAGGATTGGTCCTATGAAAAGATCAAGGACTAAATTATTACAACAACAAGTGAATTCACTCCTACTTGAGTATAACGTTTGTGATTATGAGAGCTTTATACTACCTAAATCCATGCATGTTTGTATTCTTAGGTTTGTTGATAACACAAGCATTAAGAAGGGAGAACACGGAGAGATGATGCACATGGATGGAGAGGAGCTGAAAACAAATGTTGATCATGGTGAAAACAATTCTACAAGTATGGAAAACAAGTGCTAGATTGTTATTCCACATTCATGGAGGGACATAACAAGAGGAGGGCGCCCACAAAGACTATCAATGCGCCATATAGACTCCAATTAGTATTAAATATGGTTTGTATACCATTATGGCCGCACCCCTAGCATGGGTCGGTTTGTATCTATTTGTGGTTGAGTCCAAAGTCCAAAACTAGGTCCAATTGGGTTCCTATTCAGGTTGGTGGGTCTTGCTTGCGCAAGTCACCTTGTGGCCGCACCCCACCCCTCATATATACCCCTTGGGGAGCATAGATTAGGTTAGACTACGTTAAAACAAAAACCCTAGACTTCTAGATTGTATTGCTTGAAGCATTCATCTTTAATCATCATACCTTTGCAAATCTGAGTGTATTCTGCTGTTCCACTGGGAATAAGGAGAAACAGGACCACTTGTAGTCGGTGGCTACGTGTGCAAGAGTGTGGAGTCTCGAATATCCGAAGGGGTTAAGTGTTGTTGCAATTGGTAACAGGGTTTAGCCAAAGGAGAGAGCGAGGTATCACATTGGTTATCAAAGAGTTCACTGAGAAGATCGGGCTACCCCTTATCACAGAAAGTTCAGGACAGAGCTGGAGGAGGAAGGGACACCTGATGTCGAAGTTAGGGTTGACCAGGATTTTCCAAGATGGTTCAAAGAGCATGCAAGTTTCCTTTTGCATTTCTCTTTGACCTTTTGCATTTCATTGCATTATTTTGACCATATTGTTTTTCTTTTTTTCTGTGGTACACAGATGATGAACAAGGCACGGGAAAGACCAAAAGTTCATGAAGATGAGTTGTTCGCATTGGCACTTGGCCCACACAGCAAAGTTAAAACATATTCAGTTTGTCATGTGAACTCAGTTCGGTTTGTCACCGCTGAACAGTGGAGTCATGGCTGCTGGAAATCATAGCGGGGACGCAAGAGATTTTTATGGTGTCCTCAAGGAAATCAAAGAGCTGACTTATATCTCTACCGAGAAAGATAAACTGACAGTTGTTCTGTTTGGCTGTGACTGGTATCGTCTTGAAGAATGCGCGGGCATGTGCAGGTTTAAACTGGAAAAGTATGATAAACTGTTCAGGAGCATCAACATTTCCAATTTGTGGTACGAGGATGATAAGTATATCCTGTCAACCCAGGCACAGAAAGTGTTTTATATGCCAGACAATGTAGGGGGAGAACACTGGCGAAGAGTCCAAAAATTTGAGCATAGGCGGACCTTTGATGTGTCAGAACATGAGAAGGACAAAGATGAAGAGGACAATGATGAGGAGGAGAGGCCTAGTATTCTAGCACATCAAGATGTCGAAGTATCTGACAATGAGGATGTTCCTGCTGACCCGATATCCCATCCTCCGCCTCCGGCTACTCTGGGACACACTGACATGGCTCCCCGCATCCTCTCAGCAGATGAGATTTGGGCTTATATCAAAGATCGGAAAAAAGTGTCTGTGGAGCATAAGGAAGGTGAAGTACAAGATGGTGATGCTGAATTACAAGTCATTGAGGATGAAGTAGACGACACATATGCGGAGTATGACAGTGATCCGGGTGCACTGCCCGCAGATGATAGCGATGCAGACTAGTGTTGCATGCCTGTGGGCAAGCTTGTGTCGAACTGATTTTGCATGCTTTGTGTGCATGCTTTTGTTGAACTGATGCGCATGCCTGTTTACATGCTGTGTGTTTAACTGTTCTACATGCCTGTTTGCATGCTTGTGTTGAACTGATGTGCATGCGTGTGTGTATGCTTGTGTTGAACTGAAGTGCATTCTTGCATTTTCTTTGAATTTTGTTTGTTTATGTGTGTGTGCGTGATATTTAGCTATTTTTCTCGTATATGTCAAAACCATAGCATTAAACATAGAGTACATACAAGTGCGAACATGATATTACTCAAGTGCTACCATTACCCAATTATCTTCCTTACATTGCTAATATGCCATTACTCAACTGCCAGACATCATCATGCCAAGACACGTTGCAAATAAAACTGAAAAAACCCAAATCATCAATAGATTGTGGCCAGAATCTTGAATCTTGCCTTCATGAGCAGGTTTTCCAGCAGCTTCATCAGCACCTTCTTTGTGTACCCCTTGTCGTAGCACCTAATCTAGCTTCTGCCTCAGTGCACTTATCTCTTCCTGCAATATGCTATTCTCGTCCTTCTCTCTAAACACTGCATTACGCGGTTGAAGAACCACCTGTTCCTGGAATTCTGTCCATTCCAGGTCATGCCATGAGAACTTTCCACAACCATAAGGAATGCCATACTTCTGCAACCAAAATAAGATAAAATTTAACCAAAAGCAAAATCTTGCAACCAAACTGAAACTAAAGCATGAATCTTTACCACGTGTCTTTGGCGTTTCAGGAATCTCCGGCCTGGATTATGGTCGGTCCAAGAAATCCACATGGCCATCTTCAAACCGCACAGACATTTTGTTTCATTGGAGTGGTCCAAGGCCACCGGAGTGTATGGGATAGGTTTGCGGCGGCGAGGAGGAAACCCCCCTTCGTGCGACGAGCACGAACTCTCGCTGCTAGCGTCCATGCTTTCCCTACACGCCATGTGAGGCAGGGGAGACAGGGAAGAACCTGAGAATCGCCAAGGGAGAAAGAGGAGAGGGAAATTTAGCTGCGCGCCCTCGTCAGCGGCAGCAGTGTGATAACAGCGCATGATTTACGGCAGCGGCAGCGGAGGATTGACGGCAGTGGCTTTGCTGTTGTGTGGTCGAGTTATTTAATTGGTATGTTCAGCTGTGTCAACGGATAAATTGGGTCCCACAGTACCAACGACTACAAACGGTGCACACGGCCTAAAGGTGGGGCCACGCACCAAAGGCGTGGTCGTAACCAGTCAAACAGGGCAGGATATGTGGCCGCGCTAAAAAATTCGCGACGTTCTATGTGACCAGGCAAGTTTCATCGAAGGCAACTGGGCTCTTAGTGGGCTACTAGGACGGAGACGAAAATCCGCGACATAAAACTAGCAAAAAGTCGAGCAAAATCAGTCCGCGACGGACCAATCCAATACGTCGAGAGCAAACTCCACTTTTCAGCCATTCGCGACGGAAACTCTCGACGTTATCAAAACGTTCCGGATCGCACGGAATTTGGTAGTGATTGATTGACCAATGCATCATTTGGCATATGTGCCCAGGAGCCCAGTTATGCCAACAATACCAACATCTTCGTGGTTCTCAAGGCCTGTCATTAGCTCCTCTGCCTTGTGGATTCTTTTGATGTTGAGGGTAAGCTCTCAATGGACATCTGGCAGAGGATACCCATGAATTCTCATATTTCCTCTTATAAAATTAGGCTGAAAGGAGTGTTGTGGTTTATGACATTGAACTATCTGTTGAATGTTGTCCTTCATTCTCCAAATGGACCTGTCTACAAAGAATTCTTGGGGAAGATAATCTCGTCCTCTTTTGATCACCTGCATCCACTTTAATAGTTGTTGATATTTGAGTTATTTGAGTTATTTGAGATATTTGAGTTGATTCATTGGGTCTGTAGCCAAGGTATCCAGAAAGCGCTCGAGCAATACTTGGCATGACATAGACCAGCTAATTTTTACAGCTCCAGACATGCTCCATTGAGCCATGTTTTTGCTTGTCCTCGTACACGTGCTAACCCCTAACGGGCTCTTTGTTTATGAGAAATTCCCACAAATGCAAATATGTCTTTTCTTTTAAGTATCCACGCACGAGGTTTGTCCCCGTGAAATAGCGGTAGTTCCACGTGTGGTGTTCACAAGTGTAGTTCATACCGACGCATAGAATTTTTGTGTTCATGTTGTGAGTGGTTCCTATGGCCTACCGGGTTTGATTATTGGTGATCTTCGGTGATGGTTAGGTGTGTTGGTGTGGGAGGGAAATAGGGCATAATGTTGGATTTGAAACTGATGCTGACAATAAGAAGTGTAAGCAGGTTGAGTGTGAATTCATTGGGTTGTCGGAGATGGGTAGGGTATATAGATTTGTTGCGTATGATTTTGTGTTGTATAGATGTGTGGACATGACCCTGTGTTGGTTGTCTAGGTGTAGCACATTCGTTGGAAGTTTATTGGTGTGGATGGGAGAATCGGAAGCTATCAGAGAAGCGTTGTGTCCTGGAAAGGATACCTCTGGAGGTTCGAACACTGGGGGTTAACCAATTTTTATCGCACCTCGAGATACCTCAGGAGGGGAGCTCGCGAAGGTCGATAATGGACACACAGAGAGTTTTACCCAGGTTCAGTCCACCTTGATGGTGTAAAACCCTACTCCTGCTCGTCTGATGGATTGCACTTTGGTGACTACAGTACAAATGCGAGCTTGTGCTCGAGTCAGACTACTCGGACTTTGTGGCTACCTATCTCTGGTCGGTCCCTCCGGGATCCCTTCTATGAGGGAAAGGGAGCCCCTCTTATACCGGTGGGAAAGCATTCCCACGAGATGCCAAAGTGTGGAGCAACTCGTACTCTGCGCCCCATGCACGGTCTTGGTCGTCAAGGACAGCTTCACCATCCATGGCAGAGAAGTGGGGGCTCCGATGACGTTCCCTCCGTCCTGTAGCGGTAGAACGGTCTCCTTCACGCTTTATACACGAGAACGGCAATTGTGGCCAAAGTCGCTTTGTTGCCCTGCGGCACCTCCGTCACTCACGCTGAGGCTCGGACGTCATCCCCACATGGGTTGTCTCCCAACGGGCGTGGGTCCTTCCGAGGAGGATCGTGGGAGAAGCAGGGCTCCTCTCCAACGATGAGCGGTGGTACCGGCGAGGAAGGCTCCTCGCCATAGGATGTTCCTTAGTGAGAATGAGCCTAGCACACCCATCTCCCGTGCTGAGCCAGTACATACTCCTTCCGTACTACAAGGGCTGGGCCAGCGGCGAACGGCCTCAGATACCCTGGTATCCATAGGTCCGACAGTAGCCTCCGGGCCCATGACGTGTGTGCATCATGAGGAGGCAAAGCGGCTTCGGCCCTTAAGCTGCGGGGCCAGCCGCGACACGTGGCTTGACTGTTCGTGGGAATCCCACGATTTCCCACACATGGTGGAAATGTCCTGTCGTAATGACTGATCTGGTGGGGCGCCGCAGAGCAGTAATTATCTTGGCGTATGGTCACGTCCCCCTCGGGCGTGCCCTCTTTTTGCTTAGATGTACTAGCCAACGAGAAGACGGAATGGGGGGTGCCGTCCCTCAGCCCGTGTATAAATGGGGGGAACCGCCCTCCTCTCTCCCATGTCTTATGTGTTCCTTTCTGCTCCCAGTTATTCACATGTAGAGAGAGAGAAAACAGAGGTGTCGCATGGCCCACGGTGGGCGAGGTGGTCGAGGCGCACTGCTGGACTCCGGCGCCACCCCACGGTACGGTGCGCGACGCGCCCTGGTGGCCGCAAATGAGCCAGAGGGATCTTCGGCTTGAGCAGGGGCGAGCGCTCGTGGCCAACGGGGTCGCTTTGGCCGAGCTTCGTGTGGTCGCAGCGTTATGGGGAATCCTCTTGCCCACTTGGCGGAGGACGCCGTGTGCTTGCGCACGAGTTCCTGGTGTACCTCTGTGGCCGCCTCCTCCGTCACCTGAGGCTCCCAGACTCCTTCGCGAGGTCCATCGGCCGCAACCCGCCCTGTGGATTATGGCTCCAGGTGGTGGGTTGCATCAATGGACCCTGGTGGGCTGCCGCGGAGTTTTGTTCCGCAGGCCACCTGTCGTGTGGAGGGGGTGGAAAACTTTCGCTCACACCTAGAAGCTGGGGCAAGCGCGAAGAGTGTCGAGGCAAGAGCGAAGAGTGCTTTGTTGAGAGTGGGAGCAGCGACGAGAGCGGCGACGATGATGAAGATGATTTCACTGAGGAGGAGGACGAAGAAGATTCGTCGGCTGTCAAGGTGGAGGGCGGTGAGTCGGACTCGGCGGAGGTCCGAGGGCTTTTGGGTGGCTTCGCCCAGAGGGAAGGTCTGATGATCATGATCACTTAGCCTCCGTCCAGTCTCCTCTTCTTCCTCCTTCCCCTTAGTGCCTCCTTCCTAAGCCGACCATATCTCGTAGCTATGGCGAGACAGGTCCGGTCACGGTTTTTCCTTCTTTGATGGATGTGGAAGGGGAATAGCTCCTTCTTGGTTTCTTGCCCCTTTTTGTCTTCATAGCAGGTCTAAAGCACACTTATGTATCTGAATGTATCTCATGCATGAAATATGAAGGAAATGTGCTCTTTTTGCCTACTATTTTTGCAAGTGAATCCTCTGGAAAGCTAGTGAGGGAGAGTTAGAATTAGCTCTGGAGGTTCGATGTCCTTCATATGGCGAGTTGTGCCTGTGAGCGTCCTTGTAGTCGTCCCTTGTCGAGGTGCCCCTTTCTTCCTTGTGGGAGTTCCTGCATGGTTGCTTCACGAGGCAGCGGTTGTCTCTGTAGTGAGCGAAAGTGCGTGTCTGGTACTCTTCTCATGGATACCTCGGGAGGACGTCATTACCAAGGACTTGGATGAGGTGTCGTGTATAGTAGAGACCTGTTTAGACATAGATGTCCCACTTGGGTTTATTCGGATTGGGTCTCACCCATGCACGGGTACTGATCCCAGCCCCCGCTCGTGAGGTGTCCTCGAGAAGAAGTAACAGATGCGGTCTCCCGAAGAAAGAAGAGGGGCTTGTCGAGGCGACAAGTGTAGTTAGCAAAAAGGAACCTTTACTCCCAGGGTGAGGCTCTCTATTACAACTCTTGGGGATGTCATGACCCTGTGGTCTCCCAAGAAGCACTTGACGTCACCGTGCAGACACACGACTCCCATCGTCATGGGGCTGATACTAGCGCAAGTTCAGGTGCAAAGGTTTGTCTTGCGGCTTCCCACTTGTGTGGGTAGAGTCTCTCATGGCCAGGCGGCATACTAGGTTAGAGCTCCCTGAGAAACTCACGAAGAGAGGTCCTGGCTGTCGCACCCGGACTTCTAGAGGATACTCACAGCCCGCTAAACAGTAGATAAATGGCTTACGGGGCATACCGGCACCCGCATCTCAATATGAGCAGGCCAACACGTAAACGTGTGACAACCATTCTCTACTATCCATCGTCTGCGTAAACCATCCCATAGAAATCCTACTACTTCCATTGACGTACTTCATAACATACACACATGGTACGTCAACGGCATTTGAACAAGTGATATCACAACAAATCTCTAAGACACAAAGAAATACAAATAAGTTGCAAATAGCTCTCACTAGAGCAGAGATAGCAAATACAATCATCCAGAGGACACATGTCCCAACAAGTCATCATTACATCACAGCGGAAGAATCCAAAGTGTCTGAGTACAGACAAGATCAAATAGGCCTAAGAGGCCAGAAACGAAAAGACGGAGCCCATCCACGATGTCTCGGATCCTGCCCGGGTCCGCTATCTACTCGTCAGCAGCCTCGTCATACTCCACGTAGTAGCCACCATGGGGATCCTCGGAAACGTAGTCTGCGGAAACCACAGCCCCAAAGGGGTCAGTACAGACAAGTACTGGCAAGCAAGACTCACAAGATACCAAAGTGTACCCGGCAACACCAAGTACAGATGCTTTGGGTTCAACGGAAGATAGGTGATACAAAAGTGCGGCAGCGGGCTGCCTAACCAACTACAGGGACACGCTACCACATCCGGCTAAAAGAAGGGGATAAGATAGCGTATCGGAACCAACTGCTACTAACCTCAAACAAACCCATCCTGGATCTCGCCCCTTACGAAAGAAGCAATCCGAGGATAACTCACACAGTTGGATTAATGAAGGTTCAAATTGTTGTGTCAATAAGACTATTACTAGTCAAGTTACCATTAGTTAGGTGTAAGTTGTCTAATCCTTGTTAGCCAGCCCTATCACCAAGTCATCCATAACCGCGGACAACACGGCTTCTCGAGAAGATTTAACCCTGCAGGGATGCACCAATTTGGCCGAACACGTAAGAATACCCCGCCAGATGGAAATGCACTTCCACCAAGCGAGGCACTCAACACAACCCAACTCTTCTTCGCATCAAGCCCAAAGAACCCCGTGCAGTCGAGCGCACGGCTAACCAAGCCCCACGAAGAAAAGGGGACCCTCATAGCACTCTAAGAACGTGTCTCCCTAAATGCCGACTACAAAAGTTCCACCCTGGCCTCGGGTTCGCACCTGCATATGCATGCGGCAAATGGAAAACCCGAACTAAATTAAGCGATTTGGACGAGATGCGAATCGAATCAGATTGAGGGAGGCGCCCATACACGCTTCCCACATGCGGTTAGCGCGCTCATCATGGATCTAGAGGACAAGAACTTTTCCTGAGTTTGACATTAGCAGGCCTCAAAACCATACCTGGCCTCCTGTCGGTGCCTTATCATCAAATTAGCATTACCTCAAACATTAACAGGTTGTTGTTTAACATCGAGCCCCAGAACAAAATAAGTAAGATAACAGAAATAACGGACAACAAACTCGAGCATAAACAACCCTAAGCATGCTAGTAAGACACAGGCAACAAGCAACATGGGTATAGGTGTGGAGGATAGGATATATCAGGGTTACAGGATCGGAACACAAGCAACGAATCTTAAGGCTAGCAGAATAGACAACAGAAAGTATCGATGACCGGTGTGGAAAGGACACAATGGTTCATGTGAGTGAATACTTGCCTGCAAACTCAGTAGCCTGGTACTGGGCTAACTCCTCAGAAGTAGTGTCGTAAACCTCGTCTGTCTCAACGTCGTCGTCTATTCGAGAAGAAGCAAACAAACAACGCAGAGAGACAAACAATCAATAACATGGCATAATGCACAAGCATGGGATGATGCATGACAATTTAATTGATGCATCAAGATAAGCTAGTTGACATGGCAACATAATTAAATGGACCTATATGCCATTTGGGTATGGAAAAGCCCATGAATTAAGGTTGGATTAAATGATCTACAACTAACCATCATGTGAAAGTTGATCAGGATGATGCATGGAGGAGGAAAACAATGTGAAAACAACAATAGCTTCAATTTGTAATGAAGTTTACCAAGTTTGGAATTTTATTTATTAAGTTATGAAATTAGGCTTCTTAAATGAGTTACACAAGCCTTTGTTGTTTTCACCAATTTTAATTGTTCAAAATAGATAGCAAAATTCATATTTGGAAAGAACACAAAATTTTAGGTGGAATACATGTTTCATTTGTTGAAAAAGGAATTAAAATGAATTAATTATGAATTAAACAAGTTTGAACAAGATTTAAATGAATTTAATTCAAGTATGAAATTATTTGAATTTTTATTGGTTCAAAACATTAAATAACATCCATATTTAAAAAGATTATATTCTTCTGGTTTGAAAACATGTTTTATATGTTCAAAAAGAATTTAATTTGACCAAGTTATGAATTTAGCAATTTTAAATGATTTAAACAAGGTTTAACTTATTTAACCAATTGTAATTATTCAAAACAGGAAACAAAGTTTATATTTGGAAAGGTGGTTTAATTTTGCATGGAAAACATATTTTATATGTGCCATTTGAATTAAATTTGAATTAGTTATGAATTTGACCAAATTTGAAATGAGTTGTTTGAATTTGAATTTTGAAAACATTTGAAATGTTCAAAACAGTAAACAAATGGTTTCAACAGGTAGAGAATTAAATTTGGTACAGAAAACATATTTTATTTATTTTATTTGGATTTGAAATACAAAAGTTATTTGAATTTGAATTGCAGGGGCTATTTTGTGAATTAAACAGTTACAGCAAAGTTCCAGGGGCTTAGGTGCGAAACAGGAATTACAGAAAGACCCCTGGGAACCCTTTTCTACTCAGCAGAACAACCCCCTGGGCCACTGGCCTGTGGGCCAGCGCCCAGCTGGCGCTGCGGCTGGGATCTGGCGTGGCACCCACTGCCTATGGCAGGTGGGCCCTGCCTGCCCGCGTGGCAAATGAGCAAAATGGGGTTTTATTCTGCGCGCGGGGGGGATCGAACCCGCGCCGCGGGCGTGCGCGCCGTTGGATCAAACCAGTACGATGCGGATGCGTTTGGTGACAGAGAGGAGATGCGCGCGGTTTTGACGTTCAGCTGCTGCTGTTAACTGAAACTGTCGAAAGGTTCAGGCTTTCTGAACCTGACGGTGATGCGGTGGTCGCCAGCGGCGCCGCTGTGCTGCTGCTGCTTGCGGGCCAGCACAGGGAGATGCAAGGGGTGCGTGCTGGTGTCGAGGATGCAGAGAGGGGAAAGAAGGAGGGAGAGGTGCTCACCGGGGAAGAGGGATGGAGGAGGTGCTCGGTGCGGGGAGGTGGCCGGCGACAGAGAGGTGGACGACGGCGGCGATCCGGGAGCTCCCCGTCCTCGCTACGACGTCGAGGAGGAAGAGGAAGCAGTGGGGAACTCGTTCCCGTGCCTATCCTGCGCGGAGGTACAACATGGCGAATACGATCGCCGGGACTGGTGGCGGTGGCGTTCGGTGGAGGTGGTGCAGAGACAGAGAGAGGAACAGAGGGAGGAGTAGGAAGGGAAAAAGGCGACGGCGCGAGGAGAAGGAAGGAGGGAGAAGAACTAGGGCAGGAGGAGGAGCTCGGGCTAGGTTTTAAGGAGGAGGAGGAGGCGCTGTGGCCGTTCTCTCCTCTGCCTGCCGACGTGGGCAGCTCCGATGCGCGGCCGTACAGAGGTAAGGGATGAAGGGGTAGGTGGGCTGGGCCTGGGGGAAAAGGTGTGGTGGGCTCAGCCCACTGGCCTGCCCTCTCCCCTCTCTGTTTTTTATTTTTGTTTTTCTGTTTCTGTTTTTCCTTTTTTTTTGCAGAAAAAGAAAAGGAAAGAAAGGAGAGAATTAGAAGGGCTCTTGGGGTTTTTAAAATTTTGGAAAAAAATTTATAGGTTGATTATTTCAAAAGCCCAGCTGTGCAAGTGTTTGTTTTCAAAAATTTGAATTTTGGTTGCTGTTTGTAAATTCAAATGGATTTGATTGAATTTTGGTATTAATTGAATAATTGAAAGAAGCAACTTAAAAGTTTTTAATTTCAAGTTTATTAGGAACAAATGATTGGTTTGATTTGTAATTTTCATTTGAAACATTGTAACAGAACAAGTATGAAACCAAATTTTGAAATTTGGTTTGAAATCAAATAGAAAAACAAGGGAAAACAAATGCAATGTTTATGATGAGATGATGCAAAACATAAAATAACAAAGAGCAAACATTCTAATGGTTGTTTTTCATACTTGGGATGTTACACTGGCATCATTTTTACCGTGGCGTCACGGGGTCCCCTTGAGGGTGCATCACAAGAGCCTAGGAGAGGCACGTGGAGCGAGCAAGAGATAAGGGTAGAACTTCTGTAGGTTTTGGATGTTCCACGGGTTTGGCATAGGCGTGTCGTCTTCTATCTCCAGGCGAGCCGCCCCGGGACGCGCGATGTGCGTTACCCGGTACGATCCCTCCCACGCGGGAGAGAGCTTGTGCAAGTCTTCTATGGAGAAAATCCTTCTCAGGACCAGGTCGCCCACCTCCAGTGTGCGTGGCCTAATGTTGTTGCTGTGCTAGCGCCGGAGGCCTTGCTGGTACCGAGCCATGCGGACGGCAGTTCGTGTTCTTGCCTCCTCGAGGAGCAACAGGTCTTTGGCGTGGAGTTCCCCGTGCTTATCCTCATTGAAGGCCAATGCTCGGGGAGAGCCATGCTTGAGATCAGCAGGGAGAATGGCCTCGCCCCATAAACTAGGGAGAAAGGCATTGCCCCCGTGCGCTTGGTTGTGGTGGTGCAGATGGACCACAGGACCTACAGGAGTTCGTCGATCCACTTCTTCCCGTGGGCCTTGAGCTTTTTGAAACTCCTTATCTTGAGGCCCTTGAGGAACTCTCCGTTGGCGCTCTCTGCTTGTCTGTTGCTACGCGGGTGCACGATGAAGGCGTAGCATATCTTGATGCCCAAGTTGGCGCAGTAGGACTTGAAGAGGCCGCTCGTGAATTGCGAGTCTTTGTCAGTGATGATACCATTGGGTACGCCGAAGCGGCAGACCAATCCTTTGATGAACTTCACCGCCGTCCTTGCCAGGATTTCTCGGACTGGTTCCACCTCCTCCCACATGGTGAATTTTTCGATGGCGACGTAGAGGTAGCGGTAGCCCCCGAGCGCTCGTGGGAATGGTTCCAGGATGTCCAGCCCCCACACCGCGAACAGCCACTAGAGGGGGATTGTCTGCAATCATTACGCGGGCTGGTGTGTCTGCTTGGCATGGAACTGGCATGCCTCGCTGGTCTTGACTGGCTCGGTGGCGTCTTTAAGGGATATAGGCCAGTAGAAGACATAGCTGAATGCCTTGCCGACGATCGTGCGCAACCAAGAGTGGTGGCCGCAGTTGCCTTGGTGGATGTCCTTGAGGAGCTCCATGCCGTCGTCTGGGGGGACGCACAACAGTGCCACGCCATTGGGGCGCCTTTGATATAGCTTGCAGTCGATGACACAATACATCTTTGCTCGGAGAGCGACGCGCTCTTCTTCTTCTTCGTCCTCGGGAAGATCCCCTTCTGGATGTAGTCGATGATGCTCTTGTTCCAGCATGCTTCCTCGTGAGTGATGGCAAGCACCAGGCGGTATCCGGAGGGAATCTCGTACTCCGGTGCACCTTGGGAGGGAGCGGGTGGGAGCTCCTCCTCGAGGTGCTTGTGGCCTTGGGGCTCCTCGTCGTCGACTGGGGGTATGATGGATGGATTGTCGAGCCTCTCTTCAAAGTCTCCTGGTGCCTGTGCCCAGATCCTTGATGCTTGCTTGGCGATGTCGTCACCCTCTTTGTTGTCCCCTCGGGGAACATGCTGAAGCTCCATCCCGAGGAAACACTTCTCGAACTTGCAGACCTCCTCGAGCTACATGGCCATATGCTTGTCCTTTGCCGTGTAGCTCTTGTTGGATAAGTTCACCAAGAGTTGGGAGTCTCCTTTGATGACGAGGCTCTTGACGCCTAGGGCTATGGCGGCCCTGATACCAGCGAGGAGGCCCTCTTATTTGGCGATGTTGTTGGAGACTTTCGCCTTGTGGCCAAAGTGGAGCTCTTGTTGACGGTTGGTGACGTTAGCACGACGCCAACCCCCAAGCCCTTGGAGGAGAATGCGCCGTCGAAGTGCATGGTCCATTCCGCGGGAGAAAGATTGCCGGGAATGGTTGTCTCCTCTTCGTGGTCTTCTTCTAGCGTTGGGTTAGTCCATTCTGCGTTGAACTCCACCAGAGCCCCTCCTTTCATTGTCTTGGTCGTGTGGAGCTGGAGCTCGATAGCCCACTCAGCGACACGCCACGTGGCATTGGAATTGTGCAGAATTTGCTCGAGAGGGAACGAGGATACTACTGTGATGGGGTGTCCCTCGAAGTAGTGGCGAAGCTTCCTCGAAGCCACAAGGAGAGCGTACAGGAGCTTCTGTTGCACGGGGTACCTCTCGTGGGCATCTCGAAGCACGATGTTAACAAAGTAGACAGGGTGTTCGACGAGATCGAATGGAGAGGTCCCGGCAGTGAGTTGTCCTTACGCATTGGGGCTCTCTTGAGGCTGCATGAGGGTGTCCTTCTTGTGGAGGTCTTGCCGTGCAGCGTGGTCCTCTCACGGAGAAGCGGGCGTGGGCTTCAGGTCGGGCAGGGCTACTCTTTTCTTTCCAGCTGGCCTTTCCACAGCGAGAGTGGTGCTGACTGTCTGAGGAACGGCCACGAGGTATAGGCGCAGCGGCTCCCGCGGTTGCGATGCGACCAATATAGGAGGGCTTGCTAGATAGCTCTTGAGCTCCTCAAATTATGCATCCGCCTCTGTAGTCCATTTGAATGGAGTGGATCGCTTCAGGAGTTAAAGAATGGCAGAGCCTTGACGCCGAACCTAGAGATGAAGCGTCCCCACGCTGCCACGCATCCTGCGAGGCGCTGCATATCCTTCAGCCGCCATGGAGGCTGCATTTCTTCAATATCTCGAATCTTGTCGGGGTTGGCCTTTATGCCCCAGTGGGAGACCCGGAAGCGCAGCAACTTCCCTGCTGCAACCCCGAACATGCATTTGTCGGGGTTGAGCATGATGTTGACCCAGCGGAGGTTTTGGAAGGTCTCCGCAAGGTCGTCGATGAGCGTGCAATCTTCGCGAGTCTTGACGATGATGTCATCGACGTAGGCCTCCGCGTTCTTCCCTATCTGTGTTCCTAGAGCAATACCCATGAGCCACTAGAAGGTATCCCCAGCGTTCTTCAAGCCGAAGGGCATGTAGACGTAGCAGAACACCCCACAAGGAGTCATGAAGGCGGTCTTCTCTTCGTTCTCCTTGGCCATCTTGATCTGGTGGTAGCCCGAGAAGGCTTCGAGAAAGCAGATGAGGTCGCACCCGGCAGTGGAGTCCACTATCGTATCAATTGTCAGCAGAGGATATGGATCCTTGGGGCAAGCCTTGTTGAG
The DNA here is from genome assembly GCA_028641055.1 of Alopecurus myosuroides. Taxonomy (NCBI): domain Eukaryota; kingdom Viridiplantae; phylum Streptophyta; class Magnoliopsida; order Poales; family Poaceae; genus Alopecurus; species Alopecurus myosuroides. The sequence continues at coordinate 342,424,910 of CM054059.1, forward strand.
GTCGGTGAAGTCCACGCAGAGCCATCCTCCGCCCGTGTTCTTGGAGACCACGACGGGGTTGGAGATCCACTCATCATGAATGATCTTGCGGATGATCTTGGCATCCAGAAGCTTCTCCCCTTCGCGGATGATGAATTCATGCTTCTCAGGGACCTAGCGATGGGCCTTCTGCTTGAGCGGGCGTGCACCTGGGCATACAGCTAGATGGTGCTCGATCACCTCCCTTGGTAAACTGGGCATGTCGGACCCTGTTCACGCGAACATGTCCGCGTTTGCCCGAACAAAGGCGACGAGCGTGCTTTCCTATTTGGGAGGCAACACAGCTCCAATGGTGAGGGTAGGCCCCGTGCCGTCGGGGTTCACAGAGACCTTCTTCGTGGCGGCCCTCTCCTGAGAGAACAACTACTTCTTCTTTAGAGGCTCGACAACATCCTCGAGGTTGCCCTCGTCGATGGGGTGCGACGCTGCCGCCTCCTTGTAGGTGTCTTCCGTGGAGCACACGTCGTCGTTCACGTCCGTGTGAACAGCAAAGGGTGCGCTGCTCCCGGGCATCTTGACCATGTTGTACGCGTGGTGGGTCATGGCCATGAACTTGTCCAAGGTGAGATAGCTGAGGATGGCGTCGTAGGGGAGCCCGATGTGGGCAACGTCGAAGTCGATTTCTTTAGTGCGGTAGTTCTGGCGTGTGCCGAATGTGACCGCTAGGCGCACCAGCCGCAAGGGGACTATGGTGCAGCTGGTGGCGCCGGTGAATTGCCTGACTGCTTTCAGGTGGTCGCGAGGGATGTGCAACTTCTGTAAGGTCTCGAGAGAGATTACGTTGAGGCCCGTGCCGCCATCCACGAGCGTCTTGGAGACAGCGACTGTCACGACCCCGGACCCAGAGATATACATACTGTTATGTGCTCCTAGCCATGGACTCACAAGGGCTTCAGGGTTACCAGCCCCGGCCGCAACAAACAACGGCAGGCAGACTGGATTCATCGGCACGTAGTCCGGATCCCCAGTCTACTACTCCTTGTGTCCACGCTAGTCATAACCAACTATGCATATCAAAGCGTCCACGAATCGAATGAAACTGAAGGAAACGGGACCAAAGCTATACAGAGATGCTATGTGTCCAGAAAGTGCAACAACAATCGAGGGTTACTGGGGTTACCTCGCCCCAGGCCGATCACATCGACAGGCGGGCTCGGACATGGATCATCGGCTCCACAACCCCTCGACTACGACAACTATGCAGGCATAGCCAAAACCGTATAACAATGAGCTCGAAACCAACAACCGATCAAAGCAGTACTCTAAACATGAAGTTGTATTCAACAGGTATTACTAGAGTATAGCTTACAAGCAGAGGTCACATGACCCAACATTACATCAGACAACGGAAGGCAAATTATGTTGCTAATCAACAAGAACCAAAAAGGCCTAAGAGGCCGCAACATAAGGCGACGTCCCAGCCCATAGATTCCAGGCTGCTACCTGGGAACCCCAAACTACTCGTCGATGTCCACGTTGAATCATCACCGATGTGAGGAACTCCACCTGAACCAAAATTAAGCAAACCTGAGTACGGAAGGTACTCAACAAGACTTAGTTAACCTATTATATATCTGCTATCTTCAGAAAGGGTTTTATGAAGGCTGTTTTGCGTAAAGCAATCTTTGTTTTTCAAATCGAGGAAGAATAGCACGTCTCATAGAATGTTTTTCAAAACAGATGAGAATGCTACTCAACTACTGAGATCATCATCTTCTTTTATTCCACCAAGTCCTTCTCATTCCCACACTATCTCATGCTACAAGGATCACCCCTCTCGGCATCTCCGAGGAGGCACCCTTCAATCATTATCAACATCTTTTACGTCACGTTCAAGTTATCTATGGCCACGTGACATTCACCAAGTCGTTCTTAACCGTGGACACGGCTTTCCGAAAGATTTATCCCTGCAGGGTGGTACACTTTACCCACACGTACCCTCCGACTCTTAGTGCCACATGTACGCTCTTCCATGGAGCGCGGTAGAGGGTGGATGGCTCCGACCTTTACCTTGCTCGACCCTATCCATGAGTCAACCCAAACAGGGCCACCCCGTCAACAGGGAGTTGGCCACCTCCTGACGGCACCTGTTCTGTGAGTCGGGATCAAGATCCGTGTACGTCCATCACTTGTCCCGGTCACGCCCTAGGTTTTCTCCAAATCGTTTTCCGACTCACATGCAGATGGAAATAGCAAACTACGTGACTCATGGATGTGGCCAAACAAGTTAGTTAGTCGAGCGAGGTTCATTGCCTCGCGCGTGTGGTTGCACGCTCAGTCTTGGTTTCCGTGGCGAGACCTTAATCCTAGGGTTGGCAAGTACAGGACAAAGAACCACTTCCCAAGTGGCCTCCCGTCCTCGCCTTAGTCAGGTTAACCACACAATGCTCATCTCACCACGTCATCATATCATACTAGATTATCGCAGCTCTAATTCATCGACCGGATGGAGCAGAGGTAAACAAACATGTATGACTAAGAGAAGCAGATATGAGGCTCTGGTGATGCACACAAGCAATTCTATGGCGGCTAGGAGCAATGGATCAGGATATTGAGGCAATGCAGCATATAGGTGAACTATGTCTACTAGCATCAAATACTTTGGAATCGAACGCAAAGTACGGGATCAAATGTTGTTGGAAAACGTATATGAGCAGATAAGAGGTTATGCTTGCCTTGGTTATAAGAAAACCAATTGAAATGTCTTCTGGAATAAGTGCTTGACTTGTCGGTTAAGATCAAGTATTCATCATTGGATTGCTGGCCTTCTCTTCGGAGTCACGTTCTACCGAGGGGAAGACAACACCGAAAGAGAAATAACAATCAACACATGGCATCGATGCAATGCGCAATATGTATGCATGAGCATGTTAATGCACTAAAATAAAGCCCTAGGCATGATCGTTGGGTTGCTAGGGTTCATATGTCGGTTATGCAGTTTTACTGAAAAGGTCCCGAAATAGACCCCGGAGGGGGCAATTATGAAAGTAAGTACAAGATAAAGTGCTCAAATGGGTTTGAAAACATCATAACTAGATTGCATTTGTCATTTTGAGCAATTTGGTATATAACTTTTAATTTTCTAATTTTAGTGATTAAAAACTTATTTTCTCCATTTTAAATGATTAAACAACATTAAATAATGTCCAAAAATGAAATGTGTCAAACATGTATGAAAGTGACATTTTTGGGTTCCAAATAATTTTCTGAGATATTTAACAAAAGTTATTAATTAAACAATATTATGCATTTTTCTGGAATTATTAGAAAGAGGATTATGACATCAGCATGACGCAGAGGAGACGTCAGCTCCTCTGATCTTCACAGATGCATTTGAAATTGATTCAATTCGCGCGCCAGACGCAAATTAAACTGCACCACGACGTAGAGGAACTCGAGGCGAAGCTAGGGGTGGCGGAGCAACGACCATTTGGTCGCCGGAGTTTCACCGGCGAGCTTCCGCGCGGCGGCGGGCGGCGGAGCTCGTCGGGCGGACGAACCAGAGAAGGAGGGAGGGGAAGGAGGGGTCTGGGAGGCTCACCACGATGCGGTGAAAAGGATGGCGGGGTCGGGAGGGCGAGGGGGCGCCGGATGGTGGCGAAACGACAGCGGGAAGGTTCGCCGGCCGCGGAAAAGAAGAGGACGGCGCGGTCGACTCCGGTCGTCCCTACTCATGGCGCCTAGCTTAGAAGCACGAGGAGGTCCAGGCGGAGCCATTGGTGGTGTCTGCTCGTCGCGGCGTCGCCGTAGACGGCGGGAAAGAAAGCGGCGGCCGGAGAGGCAGTAGCTAGGGTTTGGTCCGCGCAGGCAAAATACAGAGAGAGGAGGGGCAACACGAACGCAACAGAGGGAGAGTGAGGAAGCACGCCTCTCCTGTGTGGCCTTATCCTCACGGGGGGGAATGGCGGCAGCAGGACGTGGCAAAGCACTCCGGCGAGCTGCCTGCTTGTCTCCGGACGGGAGGAAGAAGACAACAAAAAAAACAAATTACGAAACCCCCCTGAGGATTCAGAGTTTTACAGACTGGTCCTTTTCTAATAAAAACAGAACAGCAAACAACGTTTTGGGGGCCTTTTTGTGAACAAAACATTTGGCAAAAATAACTTTTGGAAAGCTTATGAAATTTCCAACAAAACCATGTTTTTGTTTGGTGTATTTGAAATATTTTCCAACACAAAATTTTGGAAACCAAATTAAGTACTTTTTGTGACATTTTCTGAAACCATTTAATTCACAATTTAATTTGGTTAAAACATGATTAAATTTTTGTTTTCATGCATGTATGAGATGAACACAACCCCACACACTTCTGTTAGCAAAATTGGGATGTTACAAATCTACCCCCCTTACAAGAATCTCGTCCCGAGATTCCCGAAGGAGAAGAAAGAAGGAACACCGGTTTTGAACGATCTTCTCGAACCTTACAGTTCGCTTCTCGAAAAGGTTGACCCGTAGCATCTTGAAGTATTGAACGGATACACCTTAGGTAAGAGGGAAACTCTTAGGAAATGATCTTCACGAAGATCGAGTATCCCATGGGTAACTCATGACAGGATGTTCATAAAGAACCTTTGAGTTTAACACGCATGAAACACATCAAGATAACAGAGGGAATAAAAGATGGTTTCAAGTTTATGGATGATGGTTCTTGAAAGGATTTAGAATATGAGCTTTGCACAAGACTTTAAATCCTTTTGGAAAAAGAAGGTTGGACAACTGATGACATCAAGGTTTCTTCAAAATATATTACCAAGATGGAAAGGATTGTCTTGGGTACCAAAACATAATATAAACATACGAGGGAGAACACGAGAAAACACTGTAATTCGTGAGTCGAAGAGAATTTGATACAGGATCATGTTCACTCTTCAGAGTGGACACAGAAGATAACGGAACTTCCATTCCGTCAAATTTGTCGAAACCTTGTCAAAGATCGGAATGTTACTTCACGACAGAGGATGAGTAACCAAAGGATGTTGTAACACCGTAAAAAAGGAGGAATTCTTGATCACACCGTAAGGATGAATAACCAACGGGGATTAGAATATCGGAAGGGATAAGGAATCTCTTTCCAATCGTGGTTTGGACGTAACCATACATCCACCACATGGTTGAGATCCCATGGCTGAAGTAACTGACAAATTCACACAATGTGTGAGAAAAACAGAACTTCAAGTACAAACAACCTGAAAAAGGAAATTGTTCGATGGCGGTCACAAAACACCAGGAGATGATCCTCATGAGAAACTTGTTTCCACTAGAACAAAGATTTTGGAGGTTCAGCAGGGGGTATTGGAAAGATCAACTTCCAAGTTTTCCTTGATATTTTAGATACCGACAGCAGGCTCTTAGCAAGCCTTCAAAAGGTCATCAAGTGAAAGGGAAACTTTGGTTTGGAAGGACGGTGAGAGAAAACTTGTTAGAATGAACCACACCAGAATTCTCATGGGGAGTGGCTGTTCTTTACGGATTCAAAGAGATATGACATTAGGCCTTCCGGCTATTTGTGTCAACCACAACATCAACCATGCCGGATTTTGAAAAGACATGATTCAATACTCTTGAGGGAACACCAACCATCGTTGCTGCTTGAGATTCAGCTCTGGTTAGTGGATTTATAGCTCAAACACGGTATGTTTGAGCGAAGAGATTGCACCGGGTACCAACAAGACACATTTACTAGATTCTCAAGATATGGACTATGATGTCACACTCAAGAAGATGAGCGAGATTGCAGAACTCATGTATTAGCAACTTGCGAAAGACGGTTGCACCTACATGGACTACTTGCAAAAGAACACATCAGAGTCATTGTCGGGAGGATGATTACAAAGATAACGAAGTTCTTAGACTTCTTCTCGTTTACGAACAATTAGTCAGTGGCTTGGTGTGGATACAAAACCGGTTCAAGAAAGGGAGGTAACAACCTTCAAACTCAAGAATACTCCACACACGCATGACCGACTGGGATTATTCCCGAAGGAACAAGAAAACTTTTCTCGAATCCACGGCGTCAACTTTCACCATAAGCACATGGAACGGAGTAAGCCACTTCAAACATCGAGAGCACAACTTCGTGATGACACAAAGATGGTTCTCAAAAGTTTCCAACATTAAGAGGGGTTCATATGATACATGAACGAGGCAAGGTATTGGTCAGACCAAAGGACATGAAGGTGTACTCGGGCAAAACACCATAAAGATAGCCATTCGATCTTTTCTCAATTTGACGATAGCCCAAAACAAATCAAGGTAGAATGACAGCATTTCCGCAAAGGAGATACTATCCTGCTTCAACACGAGGAAAACTAGATATCCCTTAACAAAGGAACAAGTTAGGATGAGCTTTTGTCTTTCAACTCTCCAAGTTATTGTTTAAGCTCAACCGACTAGTCCAGGATATCCAGCGAAGTTTCTTGGAGAAAGGAGTAGTTCAAATTACCCCTTATTTAGACATTACGGTCAGGTGATAAACCTGGTGATACTTCTTGGAAGACAACCAGAATATCACGAACCACCGTTATGCCTTGGAAGTCAAAAGGAGGCATGCTTTTCCAAAGCAACCGATATGAACATGAGAGCTTCGGCATGAACCTAACTCTCTGACCAAGATTGTGCACCGGAATGGACGGATTTGGTAACACGGTCAACTTTAGTAGAGACCGGGTGACCGATAGTGCTAAGAAGGATACAGATGTTTCTTAGATTTTTCGAAGCAATAAGAATTGCTGGGAGCAGCAGATACACATGTCGATGAACAGACCCATCATTCTCATGCATTCAAGCTTGGAGGAAGGGGAGTGAAGATGTGTAAGAGCATCACTTCATCATTGAGTCCATGAAACTTAACACAACCTCTTGATATAAAAGGGTGTGACACTCGAAGTTAGAACAGAATAGAAGCTAATGAAACTTCTTTAATCTGTGGATTACAAAACTTTGACCTGGTCCTTAAGATGAACGAGGTACTGGAGTTTGTTTCTCCTGACATTCCAAAGTGGAACGTTCTGACGGAAAATAGGAGCAATTGCATTGGAAGAATCCAACACTCATATGTAACTTGGTTTCAAAACAACGGATGGATATTTGAGTGCAACTGGAAGGTAGGAACATGCTCCGGAGAATCTAGAGATCATGTGGAATGCACAGGGTGATACTCATTTGTAAAACCCATGCAAAAGAGTTGGTATAACTGAAATAAGAACGAAGATGTGGAATTCAGGATGATCACTCTTGTTGTGATCCCTTTTGGTTCCAAAAGAAAACCTATGGCTACGAGAGTTGGAATTTCCTAGCCACCCTGAGGTAAAGCAGATTCCTCAGGATCCAAAGTAACAAAACTTGGGTTAAAGGTCAGCATCATGTACTGATGGCATGAGCATCACATGGTTATGAAACCACATGATTCAACTCACTGCAATTCAGCACATTCTGGGACCTTCGGTTCAAGTCGAAGGTTAGAAACCAAGAGAAAGGAGTAACTACTCTCTTAGTGTCTTAAAGGACACTATGAATAGCAATCACGAGATATCTTTCCAAAAGACAACGATAGCTCCGGAAGAACTTGAGCAGAGGATAACGGATACATTCGAGATGGAAACCAGATCTCGAGGTTCAGGCTTTTGAGACTTTGGGACATATAAGAATGTGGAATCCACACAACTTCGAGAGATTATGAATGGAAGGAAATCTCCCATTTGAAACGAGAGATAACGGAACATGGAACACACACGACTCTAGAAACTGAACAATAGGTCAACTTGGTTAAAAGACGTCCTTGCCAGAGGAGGCACCTAGGTTTTGAATGACTAGAAGAGATAGCAAAACCTTTTCAAACCAAAACAGGTAAGATGACACAGAGTTTAGAGCGATACCAGATACGGAGTAAAAAGAGTCCTAAGAAGATTTTCACATCTCATTTGAGGTTTCAAAGTAGTTTTCACAAACACTAGACTCGACATCGACCAAGCAGTAAGGTTTTCCTACAGGCAGTCCTGCTCTGATACCATGACTTGTCACGACCCTGGACCCATAGATATACATACTGTTATGTGCTCCTAGCCATGGACTCACAAGGGCTTCAGGGTTACCAGCCCCGGCCGCAACAAACAACGGCAGGCAGACTGGATTCATCGGCACGTAGTCCGGATCCCCAGTCTACTACTCCTTGTGTCCACGCTAGTCATAACCAACTATGCATATCAAAGCGTCCACGAATCGAATGAAACTGAAGGAAATGGGACCAAAGCTATACAGAGATGTTATGTGTCCAGAAAGTAAAACAACAATCGAGGGTTACTGGGGTTACCTCGCCCCAGGACGATCACATCAACAGGCGGGCTCGGACATGGATCATCGGCTCCACAACCCCTCGACTGCGACAACTATGCAGGCATAGCCAAAACTGTATAACAATGAGCTCGAAACCAACAACCGATCAAAGCAGTACTCTAAACATGAAGTTGTATTCAACATGTATTACTAGATTATAGCTTACAAGCAGAGGTCACATGACCCAACATTACATCAGACAACGGAAGGCAAATTATGTTGCTAATCAACAAGAACCAAAAAGGCCTAAGAGGCCGCAACATAAGGCGACGTCCCAGCCCATAGATTCCAGGCTGCTACCTGGGAACCCCAAACTACTCGTCGATGTCCACGTTGAATCATCACCGATGTGAGGAACTCCACCTGAACCAAAATTAAGCAAACCTGAGTACGGAAGGTACTCAACAAGACTTAGTTAACATATTATATATCTGCTATCTTCAGAAAGGGTTTTATGAAGGCTGTTTTGCGTAAAGTAATCTTTGTTTTTCAAATCGAGGAAGAATAGCACGACTCATAGAATGTTTTTCAAAACAGATGAGAAAGCTACTCAACTACTGAGATCATCATCTTCTTTTATTCCACCAAGTCCTTCTCATTCCCACACTATCTCATGCTACAAGGATCACCCCTCTCGGCATCTCCGAGGAGGCACCCTTCAATCATTGTCAACATCTTTTACGTCACGTTCAAGTTATCTATGGCCACGTGACATTCACCAAGTCGTCCTTAACCGTGGACACGGCTTTCCGAAAGATTTATCCCTGCAGGGTGGTACACTTTACCCACACGTACCCTCCGACTCTTAGCGCCACATGTACGCTCTTCCATGGAGCGCGGCAGAGGGTGGATGGCTCCGACCTTTACCTTGCTCAACCCTATCCATGAGTCAACCCAAACAGGGCCACCCCGTCAACAGGGAGTTGGCCACCTCCTGACGGCAGCTGTTATGTGAGTCGGGATCAAGATCCGTGTACGTCCATCACTTGTCTCGGTCACGCCCTAGGTTTTCTCCAAATCGTTTTCCGACTCACACACAGATGGAAATAGCAAACTACGTGACTCATGGATGTAGCCAAACAAGTTAGTTAGTCGAGCGAGGTTCATTGGCTCGCGCGTGTTGTTGCACGCTCAGTCTTGGTTTCCGCGGCGAGACCTTAATCCTAGGTTGGCAAGTACAGGACAAAGAACCACTTCCCAAGTGGCCTCCCATCCTCGCCTTAGTCAGGTTAACCACACAATGCTCATCTCACCACGTCATCATATCATACTAGATTATCGTAGCTCTGATTCATCAACCGGATGGAGCAGAGGTAAACAAACATGTATGACTAAGCGAAGCAGATATGAGGCTCTTGCGATGCGCACAAGCAATTCTATGGCGGCTAGGAGCAGTGGATCAGGATATTGAGGCAATGCAGCATATAGGTGAACTATGTCTACTAGCATCAAATACTTTGGAATCGAATGCAAAGTACGAGATCAAATGTTGTTGGAAAACGTATATGAGCAGATAAGAGGTTATGCTTGCCTTGGTTATAAGAAAACCAATTGAAATGTCTTCTGGAATAAGTGCTTGACTCGTCGGTTAAGATCAAGTATTCATCATTGGATTGCTGGCCTTCTCTTCGGAGTCACGTTCTACCGAGGGGAAAACAACACCGAAAGAGAAATAACAATCAACACATGGCATCGATGCAATGCGCAATATGTATGCATGAGCATGTTAATGCACTAAAATAAAGCCCTAGGCATGATCGTTGGGTTGCTAGGGTTCATATGTCGGTTATGCAGTTTTACTGAAAAGGTCCCGAAATAGACCCCGGAGGGGGCAATTCGGGCAATTATGAAAGTAAGTACAAGATAAAGTGCTCAAATGCGTTTGAAAACATCATAACTAGATTGCATTTGTCATTTTGAGAAATTTGGTATATAACTTTTAATTTTCTAAATTTAGTGATTAAAAACTTATTTTCTCCATTTTAAATGATTAAACAACATTAAATAATGTCCAAAAATGAAATGTGTCAAACATGTATAAAAGTGACGGGTTCCAAATAATTTTCTGAACATTTCCATACTTTCATTTTATTTTTCTGAGATATATAACAAAAGTTATTAATTAAACAATATTATGCATTTTTCTGGAATTATTAGAAAGAGGATTATGACATCAGCATGACGCAGAGGTGATGTCAGCTCCTCTGATCTTCACAGATGCATTTGAAATTGATTCAATTCGCGCACCAGACGCAAATTAAACTGCACCACGACGTAGAGGAACTCGAGGCGAAGCTAGGGGTGGCGGAGCAACGACCATTTGGTCGCCGGAGTTTCACCGGCGAGCTTCCGCGCGGCGGCGGGCGGCGGAGCTCGTCGGGCGGACGAACCAGAGAAGGAGGGAGGGTAAGGAGGGGTCCGGGAGGCTCACCACGATGCGGTGAAAAGGATGGCGGGGTCGGGAGGGCGAGGGGGTGCCGGATGGCGGCGAAACGACGGCGGGAAGGTTCGCCGGCCGCGGAAAAGAAGAGGACGGCGCGGTCGACTCCGGTCGTCCCTGCTCATGGCGCCTAGCTTAGAAGCACGAGGAGGTCCAGGCGGAGCCATTGGTGGTGTCCGCTCGTCGCGGCGTGGCCGGAGATGGCATGAAAGAGGCGGCGGCCGGAGAGGCAGTAGCTAGGGTTTGGTCCGCGCAGGCAAAATACAGAGAGAGGAGGGGCAACACGAACGCAACAGAGGGAGAGTGAGGAAGCACGCCTCTCCTGTGTGGCCTTATCCTCGCGGGGGGGGGAATGGCGGCAGCAGGACATGGCAAAGCACTCCGGCGAGCTGCCTGCTTGTCTCCGGATGGGAGGAAGAAGACAACGAAAAAAATCAAATTACAAAACCCCCCTGAGGATTCAGAGTTTTACAGACTGGTCCTTTTCTAATAAAAACAGAACAGCAAACAACGTTTTGTGGGCATTTTTGTGAACAAAAAATTTGGCAAAAATAACTTTTGGAAAGCTTATGAAATTTCCAACAAAACCATGTTTTTGTTTGGTGTATTTGAAATATTTTCCAACACAAAATTTTGGAAACCAAATTAAGTACTTTTTGTGAGATTTTCTGAAACCATTTAAATTCACAATTTAATTTGGTTAAAACATGATTATATTTTTGTTTTCATGCATGTATGAGATGAACATAACCCCACACACTTCTGTTAGCAAAATTGGGATGTTACAGCGACGCTGTTGATAGTGGGGGTGCAGACCAGGGAAACGACTCCCACGGAGCCGATGGCTTTGGGAAGGTCGGCGATGTCGAAGGAGATCTCCTGCTACGACCATTTGAGGGGTCGCGGAGGCGGTCCATCCTCCTAACGATCCGCATTGATGTCCCGCAAGGCTCCCTTGAGGTGGCGGCCGTAGAGCAGGGCGAGTGACCTGGCGAGGATGCACCCCGCGTGGCGGGCTAACGCAGCCATGTGGCGCGCTTCCGCAGGGATGGGACCACCACGTCCCACAGCGAAGCGCCAAAGAGTCATGTGACCTTTGGGGTCACCATGGGGAAGACGGTAGCCACGACGGAAGCGATGGAGGAACTGCGCGCGCAGGTCCTCCCACGTGCTCATGGAGCTGTCACGAAGGTTGATTAGCCAAGCGATAGGTGGGCCGCGATGCGCCAGGGGAAAGTACCTCATGAGGCACCTGTCGCATCCCCCGGTGGCCCTGATTCACTACCAAATTCCGCGCGATGAGGGACGTTTCAATACCATTGCGGATGGGCTCCAAACCGTCGCTAATGGCAATCCGCGACGGTTTGCTCGGCGGAATGAAAACGTATCAGATCGACTGTCACAGACGATTCCGCAACATTTATATGAACACTAAACCGTTAAGGCTATCCACAACGTACAGCAAATCGTCTCCACCAGTTGGGCCGTCCGGACTAGGCCCAATAAGCATTAACGTTTTTATTTCGTCGCTATTAGGAGACACGTGGAAAACGAGTTTCTAACGGCCGTTATCGTAATCAACTGACGTGGCTAAACGTTTTGTCACCATAAGCAAAACGTGGGAACGTTTTTTTACATCACCAGTCTTGACCAATGAGGCGAAACCATGTGGACCAGTCGAAATACGCCACATGGAAACAATATGGTGCCATGTTGCCTTCTTCTGGGACGAAATCTGTTCGTCCTGGGCTACCCAGCGACGTTTTTTCCGTCGTGAGTCTCGACCAATCAGGTGAAAGCATGTGGACCAATCAAAATATGCCATATGGAAACAAAATAGCGCCACGTCGCCTTCTTCTGGAACGAAATCTGCTCGTCGCGGGCTACCCAGCGACTTTTTTTCGTCGCTAAACTTGTGGCATGTGCAACAACCAAATGGTGCCACACAACGTATTTTCAATGACGGTTTTTTTCCGTCTCGGATTTGGGTGATGTCATCACCGTGCCAAGGACGTTATTTTTCCGTCGTCTAATGGCCCACTAATAGTAGGCCACGTGGGCTGGGCATACATCGCCACGTGTCGGTATTTGCCTTGACGGATTTTTACGTTATGTTACTATGTTGTCGGTTTTGGTTCTATTTGGGTGGTTACATCATCGTTATAATTGCCAATTGCACACAGGCATAAAAAAAACCACATAACGGGCATCAAATACTTAGTTTTTGCTACAGAATATCAAACCAACATACAGAACCACGGTTTCAAGGACCACGCATGTGCTCAGCCAGCATCTCAAGTAGGGCAACTCCTTCTAGTTGAGATTTATTTAGCGCAGCTTGTTGCTTCCGAATGTCTTCCATATCAACTACAAACTTCAGCCTCAGTTGCTCAGATTCTCCTTTCGCCGTCCTCATATCAGCAGTTGTTCTGCATACATTCACATCAAGCTGTGGTTCAGGCTCACACTGTGAAACACATGATTCCACACGGATCTTCTTTGAGAAAGTATGCTTTCCACTCTTCGGCATGACAACTTCACTATCATCCTCGTCCTCAACCTCTGAAGCAGATCGAGACATCACCCTTTCTTGCTTGCCTATCAAGCATGCAAAGAAAAAACATGAAAATAACAGATGACAAGAATGTACAGAACATAGATGAAACTAGCAGATGACAAGCATGTACAAAAAATTGATGAAAACAAGCCGATTATAGTCAAACAATGGTGTGTCATGAACTAGCTGATGAGAAGCATAGATGAAACAGCAGGTGTCAAGCATGTGAGGAACATAGATGAAAATAGCAGATGACAAGCATGTACAAAAATTGATGAAAACTAGCAGATTATAGTCAAACAACGGTGTGTGTCATGAACTAGCTGATGAGAAGCATAGATGAAACAGCAGGTGTCAAGCATGTGAGGAAGATAGATGAAAATAGCAGATGACAAGCATATACAAAAAATTGATGAAAACCAGCATATTATAATCAACCAACTGTGTGTGTAATGAACTAGCAGATGAGAAGCATAGATGGAATAGCAGGTGTCAAGCATATGAGGAAGATATATGGAAACCATGTTGAAATGACAACGACAGCCTTAATTGCTATAAGTGGGTTTCACGGCCTTAATTAGCTTGCCAAAACTTCTTATAGTATGGAATAGAGGAAGTAGCACAAAATATATGGCGCCACATTGATCAAACAGTTCAACACAAGATAAGAAAGTTGCACCCTTGTTGTTGTGATATCATGAAAGAATGTTGAGCTACCGGGTTAGGGAATAACCTACAGCTCATTGTCCATGCTGGATTGTGATTGATATGACACGACTCCTTCAGTGGCATCTGAGTCCTCTTCAACATCATACACAAGCATGTACTGAGATCCAGAGTCTTGCTTCTTGGTCTTTGGGGGGGGGGGGTACAGTAGGACATGAAAGAAAACTTGCTGGCTTTACGCCCAGTTCATGCATCTTTGCATTGTTTACCATGATATGTCTGGCACGCTCTTCTTCAATGGGGTGTAGTGGTGATCCTAACATGAATAAAGAACTAAAAGTAAAGTACAAATATAACGCTTCATAATAACGTAATACAGCATAAATAATTAAGGCACTCATCTTGTAAGAACAGTCCAGTGCAAGTAATATAAATTATGATCCTAACTAAGACTGATAGGATCACAAGCAAAGTGAAATTAAACCTAATATGTAGTATACAAGCTAGATTGCTGCAAATGAGCAAAGTTTTACCAAGCAAGAAGGCCCCCCTTCCTATTTCCGTTACAAGAAACCGTTTAGAGAGATTAATTGCATCAAACATTAGCAGTATAATTAGGATAATAATGAAGCATCGAACATACGATTAAACAGACAATCAATTTAGCAAGATTAACTGCATCGAACATAAGCAGGATAATAAGGAAGCATCAAACAAACAATTAAATAGACAAAAGCAATTTAGAGAGAATAGTTGCCTGCATCTTTAGGGTCTTCTGTCTTGCTGCGTTTCTCGCCTTCAATCTTCACTCGTTTCATCGTGCTTGCAGACATTGACGGTGATGTTGCGGCGAGGTTGGAGACGAGGTGGCAGATCTGGATGTACGGCGAGGTGGGTGCGAGGTGGCTGACCGGCGAACACGGTGTCGAGGTGGCTGACCGGCGAGCACGGCGCGAGGTGGAAGATAACGTACGACGAGGTTGGAGACGATATGGCAGACATGCGAGCACAACGGCGAGGTGGCGGATCTGGACGGCGAAAAGGCCGGTGATGTGGCAGATCTGGAGGGTGATCTCGATGGCGACGAGGGAGTTCTGGCAAGCGAGTTATACGGCGAGGTGTGAGACCGGGGGAATAGAGGATCTGTTTTGGGAGGACAAGGGGGAGTGGATATTTTGAAATGGTGGCTTTCTCTTTCGGCGAGAGGGCCGATCAAGCGGATAAGGCAGGGTTTCGGAACGACTACAGAAATGCCATCCAGGCTAAAGGGTGCCAGTTGTGTGCGGGAGGGCTGAGAAGTAAATTATCCTTGCACGAAAAAATTTGGGCGGGCTGTCCTAGCGCGAATTTTTCGGAGCGACGCGAAGCTTTGCTAGCCGTCCGATGCTGATGGGTGGCTTACAAAAATTGAGCATTTATGCAATTAATTAGTACTAAAGATTGTGAAAAAATCCCGAAAGTATTTTACCTAAAATTCGGGAAAGGGTAAATTATGTGGAATACTACTACATGTTGATTGGTGGCTTGAACTTTGCTAGCTGTTGGATGTTAGTCAACTTTTTTGTCTACACCTATCACCGGTGTCTGAAGGGGGTATACCAATGTTCTTTTTTGCTTGGTTCTGTTATGTTAGGCCATAGTTACATGGATAATCCAAATCTAGATCTACTTGTAATAAGATTCCCTCTAGTTCACCTAAACAAACCATAGCTACTATGATGGGGGAAAAGACGGAACTGTCGTTCTAGACCCTCTACATGAGTCGGAAGGGGGTTGAAACATGGAACCAATTTCTTGGTTTTGTCAGGTTAGGCACAAGGAACACCCAAGACAATGGTAGCGCCCACCTCTTGGCAAGATTTCCCCAGTTCCGTCAGATCCGGGACTTTTGGGCTCTAAGTAGTACTCGCACATGCTGAGAGAATCTGACGCCGGTGAAGTGCGCCCTAACACAAAGAGCGAGGGAATCTTGCGCATCCAAGACCCATGACACACACTAACACACATGGTATGGCATATGCTGGGATTTGGTGGCATTCGGATGATCCGGAGCCCCCTCTCCGGAGAAACCATAGCCCCGCTGTGAAAAAAGACGAAATTGTCGTTCTGGCCCCTCTACGTGAGCCGGAAGGGGATAGCAAAGTGGAACCAATTTCTTGGTGGTGTTACGTTAGGCCCAATGAACACCCAAGACAATTGTAGGTCCTACCTCTTGGCAAGATTCCCCCAATTCCGTCAGATCTCGGAGTTTTGGGCTCTAAGTAGTCCTCGAATTCGCTAGAGAGAATCCGACGCCGGTGAATCCCTAACACTGGGAGCAAGGGAATCTTGGGTAACCAAGACCCATGCCACACTATAACACACGTGGTATTACATACCATGGGATTTCGTGGCATTCAAACGATCTTGAGCCCACTCTCCGGAGAAACCATAGCCCCGATGAGGAAAAAGACGAAACTGTTGTTCTGGCCCCTCTACGTGAGCCGGAAGGGGGTAGCAAAGTGGAACCAATTACTTGGTTGTGTTGGGTTAGGACCAAGGAACACCCAAGAAAATGGTTGGGACAACCGTTTGGCAAGATTCCCCCAGTTCCGTCAGTTCCGGGAGTTTCGGGCTAATCCTGGAACCGACAGAGAGAATATGACGCCTGTGAGCCCTAACACAGAGAGCGAGGGAATGTTGGCCATCCAAGACCTATGACACACTCTAACACACATGGTATGGCATAACATGGGATTTGGTGTCATTCAGACGATCCGGAGCCCCCTCTCCGGAGAAACCATAGACCCGATGTGGAAAAAGATGGAACTGTCGTTCTGGCCACTCTACATGACCCGGAAAGGGGTAGAAAAGTGGAACCAATTGCCTGTTTGTGTTAGGTTAGTCCCAAGGAACACGCAAGACAATGATGGGCCCACCTGTTGGCAAGATTCCCCGAGTTCCGTCGCTTTCGGGAGTTTCGGGCTCTAAGTAGTCCTTGAGCACGCCAGATAGAATCCGACACCGGTGAAGCCCTAACAGAGAGAGGGAAGGAATCTTGGGAATCCAAGACCCATGACACACTATAACACACATGGTATGGCGTACCTTGGGATTTGGTGGCATTCAGACGATCTAGAGGCCCCTCTCCGGAGAAACCATGGCCCCGCGGGGAAAAAATACGGAACTGTTGTTCTGCCCCCTCTACGTTAGGAGGAAGGGGTGGAAAAGTGGAACCAACTTCTTGGTTGTATTAGGTTAGGCCCAAGGAACTCCAAATAAAATTGTAGGTCCCACCTCCTGGCAAGATTCCCGCCATTCCGTGAGATCTGGGAGTTTCAGGCTCTAAGTAGTCCTGGAACCCGTGAAAGAGAATGCGACGCCGGTGAAGCAATAACACAAAGAGTGAGGTAATATTTGGCATAAAAGACCCATGCCACAATCGAACACATATGTTTTGGCATACCCTATTATTGGGTGGGAATTAAGAAGCTCCGGAGCCCCTCCCCGGAGAAACCCTAGGTCTGCTGGAGAAAAAGAAGAAAATGTCGGTCTGGCCCCTCTTCGTGAGCCGGAAAGGGGTAGCAAAGTGGAACTAATTGCTTGGTTGTGTTATTTTAGGCCCAAGTAACACCAAATAAAATAGTACGACCCACCTCTTCCCAAGATTCCTCCTGTTTCGTCAGATTCGGCAGTTTTGGACTCTAAATAGTTTTGGAACCCGCTAGAGAGAATCCGACGCCGGCGAAGGCCTAACACACAAAGAGAGGGAATCTTGGGCATACAAGACCCATGACACACTATAACACACATGGTATGGCATACCATGGGATTTTGTGGTATTCAGACGATCTAGAGCCCCTCTCCGGAGAAACCCTAGCCCCGCTGGGAAAACAGACGGAATTGCCGTTCTGACCCCTCTACGTGAGCCGGAAGGGGGTAGCAAAGTGGAACCAACTACTTGGTTGTGTTAGTTTAGGCCCAATGAACACCCAAGACAATGTAAGGGCCCACCTATTGGCAGGATTCCCCTGTTTCTTCACATCCGTGAGTTTCGGGCTCTGAGTAGTCCTTGAACCTGCGAGAGCGAATCCGACGCCGGTGAAGCCATAACACACCGAGTGAGGAAATGTTGGGCATCCAAGACCCATGAAACACTCTAACACACATGTTATGTCATACCATGGGATTTGGTAACATTCAGACGATCCGGAGGCCCCTCTCCGGAGAAACCATAGCCCCGCTGGGCAAAAAGACGGAACTGCCGTTCTGGCCCCTCTACGTGAGCCGGAACGGGTAGAAAAGTGGAACCAACTGCTTGGTTGTTTTAATTTAGTCCCAATGAACACCCAAGACAATGGTAGGGCCCACCTCTTGGTAAGATTCTCCGAGTTCCGTCAGTTCTGGGAGTTTCATGCTCTAAGTAGTCATGGAACCCGTAGAGAGAATCCGACGCCGGTGAATCCCTAACACAGAGAGAGAGGGATTCGTGGGCATCCAAGACCCAGGACACACTATAACACACATGGTATGGAATACCATGGGATTTGGTGGCATTCAGACGATCTGGAGGCCCCTCTCCGGAGAAACCATGCATAGCCCCACTGGGAAAAAAGATGGAACTGCCGTTCTGGCCCCTCTAAGTTAGGCGGAAGGGGGTAGAAAAATGGAACCAAATGCTTGGTTGTATTAGGTTGGGCCCAAGGAACACCCAAAAAATGTTAGGGCCCACCTCTTGGAAAAAATCCCGCAGTTCCGTCAGATCCGGAGTTTCGGGCTCTAAGTAATCCTGGAACCCGCGAGAGAGAATCTGACGCCGGTGAAGCCCTAACACACAGAGAGAGAGCGAATCTTGGGAATACAAGACCCATTCCAAACTCTAACACACATGGTATACCATACCGTCGGATTTGGTGATATTCAGACGATCCGGAGCCCCCTCTCCAGAGAAACCATAGCCCCGCTGGGAAAAAGACGGAACATCCGTTTTGGCCCCTCTACTTGATCCGGAAAGGGGTAAAAAAGTGGAACCAATTGCTTGTTTCTGTTAGGTTAGGCCCAAGGAACACCCAAGAAAATGTTTGGGCCCACCTGTTGGCAAGATTCCCCGAGTTCCATCAGTTTAGGGAGTTTCGGGCTCTAAGTAGTCCTAGAACCCGCCAGAGAGAATCTGCGCGCCGGTGAAGCCATAACAGAGAGAGAGGGAATCTTGGGCATCCAAGACCCATGACACACTATAAACACACATGGTATGTCATACCATGGTTTATTTGGTGGCATTCAGACGATCTGGAGGCCCCTCTCCAGAGAAACCATAGCCCCGCTGGGAAAAAGACGGAACTGCCGATTTTGCCCCTCTACGTGAGACGGAAAGGGGTAGCAAAGTGGAACCAATTACTTGGTTGTTTTAGGTTATGCCCAAGTAGCACCCAATAAAATGGTAGGTCCAACCTCTTGGAAAGATTCCACCCGTTCCGTGAGATCCGGGAGTTTCGGGCTCTACGTAGAACCCGCGAAAGAGAATCTGACGCCGGTGAAGCCATAACACAGGGAGTAAGGGAATCTTGGGAATCCAATACCAATGCCACACTCTAACAAACAAGTTATGGGTAACCGTAGGATTTGGTGGCATTTAGACGGTCCGGAGGCCCCTCTCCAGAGAAACCATAGCCT
This sequence comes from Alopecurus myosuroides, assembly GCA_028641055.1. Classification (NCBI taxonomy): domain Eukaryota; kingdom Viridiplantae; phylum Streptophyta; class Magnoliopsida; order Poales; family Poaceae; genus Alopecurus; species Alopecurus myosuroides. The sequence goes on from CM054059.1 coordinate 342,444,595, forward strand.
CGGTGGGAAAAAGACGGAACTGCCGTTCTGGCCCGTCCATGTGAGCCGGAATGGGGTAACAAGCGGAACCAATTTCTTGTTTGTGTTAGGTTAGGCCCAAGTAACACCCAAGGCAACGGTAGGTCCCCCCTCTTGGCAATATTCCCACCTCTCCCCATTCCGTGAGATCTGGGAGTTTCGGGCTCTGAGTAGTCCTGGAAACCTTGAAAGAGAATGCGGCGCCGGTGAAGCCATAACACAAAGAGTGTAGCATCCCAACTTTTAATAAAGATGGAATACCTGTGTTATTTGTTCTAGTCCCTGGATCAATTGCTAGCACCACAGTACAAAATGAAATATCATGCAAATGCATCAAATTCTATTACATCGCATGATCCAGTCTTTACAAAATAGAATTACAACTTGCATAGTCTTAGAAGACTAGCAGAAAACAAAGAAATACAGCGGAAAAACATAGTACAACATTGAGCCCATCTTCTTCATGTGCCACAGGCAAAACATGTTGGCGATAGTCTCGAGATCCTAAACGAAATCCTCACTCGTCTTCAGAAATATCTGCAATATGGAATATGCAGCCACAAGGGAGTCAATACAATTTAATGTATTGGCAAGTAACACTATGGTGGATATAAATGGCAAAACTAATACTACATGCTTATTTGGCTGAGTGGAGTTTAGGCTAAGTTTGCATAAAGCCAGTTTTGTCCTATCTCTTTTGTAAAACAAACTTTTCTTTTCAAAGGGGTGGCAACATTGGATTTAGATCCAAGCACCACAATACTCTTCACTTGGTCAAAATTTTACTTATTGAAATTGGTGATGAGATTCTTCCGTCAATCCTTGTCCAGCTGCTCATAGTTGTCCATAACTGGGGACACGGCTAAGATCTTAGTTTGTTGACTCTGCAGAGTTTGTGCACTTTCACCTTCAGACTCAAATCAGCCCAAACATCCTATACACCCTGAGTGCATTAAGGAAAGGAGAAGATTGAGACGAGATCTTTCAGAAGAAATTCCACCACCGTTTGGCTTACCCGTTCCACCTATAATTATGCTACATCTGCTTGTAAGCCTAGTGAGTTCATTCAACTTAGTTGATCAAGACAGAGCCCATATGACTAAAGGCTGCACGGGAAGCTACTAAACTTAGAAGGACATAGTAATCTCTTTGTTCCTGGGTGGCCATCCGCAAGTGACAACCTCAAGTGGAATAACCCTTAGATAAGGGCCCTGAGGAAAGACTCAACATAACCCAGTCTTACCACTTCCACCCAGGTGGTTCATTCATTAGTTATACTTAGGATTTTTCCTCAACATCTAGTAAAACAATTTGTAACATTGCATAGCACCTAGTAAATTCTAAGGCTATCAAAATAACAAGGTAAAAGGGATGGCTACACACTATTAGGATAATAGCATAGCATAGTATAACTTAGTAAAATTTCCTATCATGCATACTACTCAAAATCAACTAATGCATATAGAAAATAATGGGTAGTTTATGATGTGTTACTTGCCTTGTTGAAGTTGGTGAAGATATTCACACTCTCTTCACAAAAGATCGTTTCTCTCCGTACAATCTATTCATTGAAAACACAATAACAAAATAAACAAACATGCTAGCAAGCAAACATACAAGTGTAGAAAACATACATAGCAACTAACATATTAAAAGGGGCTTAACCAAATTGGTTAGGACAAAGTCTAGGTTTGAGTTGAAATATTCATTCTCTAAAGGGTCTCATACTTTGTTAAGGAAATTCCAATGGTTTACTTGGGAAGGACTAGGTGGAGTTTGTAGTGATCAAACTTTATTATAACCATACTTGTCGAGGAAGTTCCAAGAGTTCACTAAGAATAAACATATTACTTCTTCAACTAAAGTAATACATGCAAACACTTGGTCATATTCACCTTCAAAAATATTTGAGTGATTATGTTAGTATTTTCCATTGTGGTTAGGGTAGGTCTACTAACTTCATCATCAAAGGAAAAATATTACTAAGTCTTGGGTTTTCCATTTGGGTCAATGGTTGGACAAAAACAACTTGTTATTCTTCAACTTGTGTGAATTGCTTCTAGACCTCATGTGATTGCCTTCTTGAAGATCATCTTCATGCTTCTATTGTAGTCTTGTTCCTTGTATGGATTCTTCTCTTGGTCTTGATAAATTTTTCAGCGCTTTCACTTCACTAATTGGTTTGGGTATGGGATGGGCACAAATACCACTAAGTCAAATTGGAAAGAAAATAAGAAGAAGGATAGGAAGAGAGGGGGAGATGTTTTCTTCTAAATTTCTTCACACTTGTACTTCTTGAGTTTTCTTCTAGGTGTGGAGTACAAGTCTTTTCTTCAAAACTTCTTCATTGATCTTCCTTGTAGCTCTTCATGTTGCCACCAAGTTGAAAGTGAAGAGCCTTCTATTGCTTGAGTCTTGTTTTTCATTTGCTAACTTGATGGATTCTTGAAGCAAGAATAGGGGGATGGAGGAGTAGATAGAAACCTATGGTACTAGTGGTTGAGGTTCACTACTTGGTCTCTTAGATGGTTTGCATACAAGGGACTTGGTCTTGGATTCAAAATGGCCACAACAAACAATGGTAGAAAGAAATCGAAACAAAATCTAAGACATAATAACTAGATGGACTACTATGATGGATTTTTGGCTAAAATACATGGTCATGGTCCAAGGGTGTCCAAAATGGTTGGGAAAGGTTTTTTGGTCCAAGGTTGTCAAATGGAACAATTTTGCAAAAGGAACTATATTGCAATTATTTACAGAATTAAATCTATGACAAATTTACTCAAATACTCCAATTAATTCTAAATTCAATTTTAATTTGATCAACAATTATTTTGGGACAGGGGATATGAAATTACACATCCTAAGGTTTCCAAATATATTTTATTTACAATTTTTGGATTTGTAGAATTTGAATTATGCCAAAATTCATCAAACAAGCATATTTGAATTTGAACAAATTTAAGTTTGTCAAATTTTAATTTGGCCAGTGCTAAAAGTTTCTATATGTCAAGGGCTTTTCAAAAAGTCCAAGATTGCTAAATTTGGCTAAGTGGTTAAAAAGATATGATGGTTCAAAGTTCTAGGGGCTTTTCTGCAAAAACTACTTTTTATTTCTATTCGGAATTAATTCCAGAGAAGGGATGGGCCGAGAAGTTGCTTATCTGCCGCGCGGGGCGACTGATAGGAGGCGGGCCTGGGGCCGGCTGTGCGCTGCGCTGAGCAATCGATAAGATCATAACGCGCGGGCTTACTTGGCGAGCTCTGATTGGCTGATACCTCTTCGCGAGGTGGATCTAATCCTGTCCATCTAGTTTAGATCCAAAGGCGCAGGGGCTAGGGCTTACCGTGGCAGCACTCCGGTGGCCGGAGATGGTGGAGACGGTGGTTCTCCGGCGACCCGAGAGGAAGAAAACGACGATGAAGGCACTCCGGTGATCGCCTGACTCCGGGAAGACGATGAGAAGATGCAGCGCAGCACGGCGAACTTGCGAGTGGCCACGCCGCGGTCGCTCGCTTCCTGGAACGACGAGGTGGAGCGGAGGGAGACGGCGCAGCTCCGGCAACCACGAAAACGCACGGCGCGGGGATCCTGTTGCACAGAAACAGAGCCAGAGGGCTTAGATACGTGCACGCATCCACGGAGAGTTGAAAAGATGAAGTCACGGTCTCGAGGATAAGCTCACCTTGCCGGGATCGAGCTTGAACGGTGGCGGCGGAGGAGAACTCCGGCGAGGGATTGGGGTGGAATAGGGGCACGATTGATTCGGGAGTGAGAGGGGAAATGGAGAGGAGAGCACGGGATTTAAATGGGTGTGCTCGGGCAAGAAATAAAGGCATTAATTTGCCCGCAATCAACGAGATTTCTCTGGTTAAAACGAGTGCGAAAATTTCGGCTGGAGGAAGGAGATGATGACGTCATGGATGACGTCATCAAATTTTTTTCTTTTAATTTCTGTTTATTTGATTTAATCATATCTCTGATTTAATTATCCAAATGATATGAAATAAATTTCTAAATTCTTAAAATTTCAAATGCTTTCCATCAATATCATTTTTGAAAACAATTCAACATATTTTATTTTTGAAATTTTGGAAATTTGAAAAATTCTTTAATAGTCACTTAATGTGATTTTTAATTCAAAAATTTATGAAACATTGTTATTGGTCAATTTAAATTTTAGTGACATTATAAATGTTGAAAACATAATTTTGAAAGTTATTTCATCTTGTTTTCAGAATTTATATTTTGAAAAATAAATAAAACACTAAATAATGCTTTAAGGCCATTTTAAAATTTAGAAAGATAATAAATTGATGTTATTGTCTAAATAAAATTTCAAGGGCATTTTACATGTCATATATTATTTTTGGAGAGTCATTTTTAAACCATTCTCACATTTTATAATTTTAGGATATGAAGGATTTACTAATAGTAACTTAATGTTATTTAATTAGTTCATATCAAATAGTTAATATTGTTGATCAATAAAATTTAGAATAAAACTACAAGTCATGATATTGTTTTCCAAAACCCTCTTTTATGTTATTATCAAGCAATGCATTTTATTTTCACACCTTTATGTTTAAAACTTGGAATAACAACTAAAAGTTATTATTAATAATTTTATTCTCATCAAATAATTTTGAGGCTTAGGACTTTATTAAGGGTTATAAATCTTTTATTGTTGTTGCCATAAAATAATTTCAAGGTAATATTTGAATTGAAAACCTTTTATGTAATAAAGTTTGCTAAAGGTAAAATGGTTTTCTTTATGTGAGAAAAATCATTTGAGAGGGTTTTTAGGGTTTATGGAATAGAGGTATAATAGGATTAGTAATTTCAATTTCATTGAAATATGCATTGTTTTCTTTTGTTTCTTGCTTCTCATTTGGTTCTTGGTGACTTACATAACATGAAAACAAAAAGTTTCAATTTTTTGTGATTTTTGCATTTTCCAAAAATCAGGGATGTTACAAAGAGTCAGGGAATATTTGGCATCCAAGACCCATGCCACAATCTAAGACACATGGTTTGGCATACCTTAGGATTGGGTGGGAATTCAGACGCTCCGGAGCCCCTCCCCGGAGAAACCCTAGGTCTGTTGGAGAAAAAGAAGAAACTGCCGGTCTGGCCCCTCGACATGAGCCGTAAAGGGGTAGAAAAGTGGAACTAATTGCTTGGTTGTGTTATTTTAGGACCAAGTAAAACCAAATAAAATGGTAGGACCCACCCCTTGGCAAGATTCCCCCTGTTCCGTCGGATCCGGGTGTTTCGGGCTCTAAATAGTTTTGGAACCCGCTAGAGAGAATCCGACGCCGGCGAAGGCCTAACACACAAAGAGAGGTAATCTTGGGCATCCAATACCCATGACACACTATAAAAAACATTTTATGGCATACCATCGTATTTGGTAGTATCCAGAAGATCCAGAGCCTCTCTCCGGAGAAACCCTAGCCCCGCTGGGAAAACAGACGGAACTGCCATTCTGGCCCCTCTACGTGAGCCGGAAGGGGGTAGCAAAGTGGAACCAACTGCTTGACTGTGTTAGTTTAGGCCCAATGAACACCCAATACAATGGTAGGGCCCACCTCTTGGCAGGATTCTCCCTGTTTCGTCACATCCGGGAGTTTCGGGCTCTGAGTAGTCCTTAAACCCGCCAGAGAGAATCCGATGCCGGTGAAGCCATAACACACCGAGTGAGGGAATGTTGGGAATCCAAGACCCATGAAACACTCTAACACACATGGTATGTCGTACCATGGGATTTGGTGGCATTCAAACAATTCCGAGCCCCCTCTCCGGAGAAAACCATAGCCCGCTAGGGAAAAAGACGGAAATGTCGTTCTGGCCCTTCTACGTGAGCCGGAAGGGGGTAGCAAAGTGGAACAACTGCCTGATTGTGTTAGCTTAGGCCCAAAGAACACCCAAGACAATGGTAGGGACCACCTCTTGGCAAGATTCCCCGAGTTCCGTCAGTTCCGGGAGTTTCGGGCTCTAAGTAGTCGTGGAACCCGTAGAGAGAATCCGACGCCGGTGAAGCCCTAACACAGAGAGAGAGGAATTCGTGGGCATCCAAGACCCACGACACACTATAACACACATGGTATGGAATACCATGGGATTTGGTGGCATTCAGACGATCTGGAGGCCCTTCTCCGGAGAAACCATGCATAGCCCCGCTAGGAAAAAAGACGGAACTACCGTTCTGGCCCCTCTACATTAGGCGGAAGGGGGTAGCAAAGTGGAACCAAATTCTTGTTTGTATTAGGTTTAGGCCCAAGTAACACCCAACAAAATGGTAGGGACCACCTTTTGGCAAGATTCCCACAGTTCCGTCATATCCATGACTTTCAGGCTCTAAGTAATCCTGGAACCCGCCACAGAGAATCTGACGCCGGTGAAGCCCTAACACAGGGAGAGCGAGTGAATCTTGGGAATGCAAGACCCATTGCACACTCTAAAGCACATGGTATGTCATACCATGGGATTTGGTGGCATTCAGACGATCCGGAGCCCCCTCTCCAGAGAAACCATAGCCCCGCTGGGAAAAAGACGGAAATGTCGTTTTGGCCCTCTACTTGAGCCAGAAAGGGGTAGCAAAGTGGAATCAATTGCTTTTTTGTGTTAGTTTAGGACCAAGGAACACCCAAGAAAATGTTTGGGCCCACCCGTTGGCAAGATTCCTCGAGTTCTATCAGTTTAGAGAGTTTCGGGCTCTAAGTAGTCTTGGAACCCGCCAAAGAGAATCTGACGCGCCGGTCAAGCACTAAGAGAGAGAGAGAGAGAGACAGAGAGAGAGAGAGAGAGAGAGAGAGGAATCTTGGGAATACAAGACCCATGACACACTATACACACACATGGTATGGCATACCATGGTGTATTTGGTGGCATTCAGACGATCTAGAGGCCCCTCTCCAGAGAAACCATAGCCCCGCTGGGGAAAAGACGGAACTGCCGTTTTGGCCTCTCGACATGAGCCGGAAAGGGGTAGCATAGTGGAACCAATTACTTGGTTGTGTTAGGTTAGGCCCAAGTAACACCCAATAAAATGTTAGGTCCCACCTCTTGGCAAGGTTCCCCCCGTTCCGTGAGATCCGGGAGTTTCGGGCTCTAAGTAGAGCCCGCAAAAGAGAATCTGACGCCGGTGAAGCCATAACATAGGGAGTAAGGGAATCTTGGGCATCCAATACCCATGCCACACTCTAACACACATAATTTATGGCATACCGTGGGATTTGGTGGCATTCAAACGATCCGGAGGCCCCTCTCCAGAGAAACCATAGCCCCGCTGGGAAAAAGACGGAACTGCCGTTCTGGCCCCTCTACGTGATCCGGAATGGGGTAGAAAATAGGAACCAATTGCTTGGTTGTGTTATGTTAGGCCCAAGTAACACCCAAGACAATGGTAGGTCCCACCTCTTGGCAATATTCCCCCCATTCCGTGAGATCTAGGAGTTTCGGGCTCTGAGTAGTCCTGGAACCCGCGAAAGAGAATGCGGCGCCGGTAAAGCCATATCACAAAGAGTGAGGGAATCTTGGGCATCCAAGACCCATGCCACAATCTAAAACACATGTTTTTTCATACCCTAGGATTGGGTGGGAATTCAGACGGTCCGTAGCCCCTCATCGGAGAAACCCTAGGTGTGCGGGAGAAAAAGAAGAAACTGCCGGTCTGGCCCCTCTACATGAGCCGGAAAGGGTTAGAAAAGTGGAACTAATTGATTGGTTGTGTTAGTTTAGGCCCAAGTAACACCAAATAAAATGGTAGGACCCACCTATTGGCAAGATTCCCCCTGTTCTGTCAGATCCGGGAGTTTCGGGCTCTAAATAGTTTTGGAACCCGCTAGAGAGAATCTGACGCCGGCGAAGGCCTAACACACAAAGAGAGGGAATCTTGGGCATCCAAGACCCATGAAACACTATAAAACACATGGTATGGCACATACCATGGGATTTGGTGGTATTCAGACGATTCAGAGCCCCTCTCCGGAGAAACCCTTGCCCCGCTGGAAAAAAAAACAGAACTGCTGTTCTGGCCCGTCTACGTAGCCGGAAGGGCTAGTAAAGTGGAAGTAATTTCTTGGTTGTGTTATGTTAGGCCCAAGTAACACCCAATAAAATGGTATGGCCCACCTCTTGGCAGGATTCCCCCTGTTTCGTCACATCCGGGAGTTTCGGGCTCTGAGTAGTCCTTGAACCCGCCAGAGAGAATCCGACGCCGGTGAAGCCATAACACACCGAGAGAGGGAATGTTGGGAATCCAAGAACCATGGAACACTATAACACACATGGTATGTCATACCATGGGATTTGGTGGCATTCATACGATCCGGAGCCCTTTCTCCGGAGAAACCATATCCCCGCTAGGTAAGAAGACGGAACTGCAGTTCTAGCCCCTCTACGTGAGCCGGAAGGGTGTAGCAAAGTGGAAACAAATGCTTGGTTGTGTTAGGTTAGGCCCAATGAACACCCAAGACAATGGTAGGGCCCACCTCTTGGCAAGATTCCCTCGCTTCGCCGGAACATTGATCTGTTGACGAGAAGTTAACCTTTTGGTCTACCCCTATGACCAGCGTCCGAAGGGGGTAGACCTCTATACTATTTTGCTTGGTTGTGTTAGGTTAGACCTAAGCTACATTAGTAACCAAAATCTAGCTATACTTTTAACAATAGTCCCTCCAGTTTGCCCGCTTGGGGGAGCATCGACGGTTCGAGACCTATAAGTGTAGTGCATAACCTTCCTATGTGATGCCGGTGAAACCAGTCACACCTATGGGTAGTATATTGGCCCCTCCGCACCTCGATCCCAGCACAGGTTTATAAGTATTCTTAGTGCCCCACCATGGTTTACGTACAATTTAGAGCCCAACGCTTCACTAGAACATTGATCTGTTGACCATAATTCAACCTTTTGGTCTACCCCTATGACCGCGTCGGAAGGGGGTAGAACACAATACTATTTTGCTTGGTTGTGTTAGGTTAGGCCATAACTACATTAATAACCAACAATCTAGCTATACTTTTAACAGTATTCCCTCCGTTTTCGGGGGGGGGGGGCATCGACGATTTATAACTAAACTGGAATAGTACATATATATCTATACTTCTTATAAAGCAAAACCCCAATAACATGTATTAATGATTTTTCTATCTTAACATGCAAACTATCCACATCATCTATTCTCCTATCCAATCAATTGTCCATGTCATCTCCACCAGTATTTATTAATTATTACATGCAAGCTAGCACATTATCCATTTCTTAAACCATCCAATTATTCAAATGAATTCATATTAATAATTTAAAAAATATATAGTATGATCAAATATAATTTTTATATTCGATTCGAATACATAATGTATCACACCTCTTATAAATTTTAATTTACAATATTGTAGTTTCTAAATCGATCCCCACAGCAACGCGTGGGGTATCCTTCTAGTTAGTAAGTATAGATCATTACATTATAATTAAAAATACGGCGGAAAATATAAATTAGGCCTAAACTATCCTAGACGCCAGTCCGGCCGTCCTCCTCGTCGTTGCTCGCTGCCAAGCTAGCCTGGTCATCGTTCGGCGCCATGGACGGGCCAACCTCATCGTCGTTCGCTGCCGGATCGGGGTGCGCCACCCTTGCGAGACAGCGCCGCTGTGACGCCCCGAGATCGGGCACTATGCAGATTTCAACATTTCCGCCAAAATCCACATAATAACCGATTCCAGGTTGCCACTTGTGATAACATTACAACAGTTCACGAATAATCCACAACAACAACAGAGGAGGTATATACAAGACGACTCAAACGAGTCAAGGATACAACTGATACAATACAAAGATCCAAATAACAGCGGAAGAAACAACATAGTGTCCGACTACGGACAAGATACAAATTGGACTAAGAGTCCTGAAGATAACCGATGGCGTCCAATCCCTGCCCAGGCCAAGCCGGAGGGATTCCCAAGCTAACGTCATCAGAACTTCAAACCTGTTGACTGCAATGTGAAATATGCAGCCACGAAATGGATTCGTGGGTCAGCACGGTTAAGTACTGGCAAGTGGATAAACCATACTCACAAGATACCAGCGTAACCAATCATCACAAGATACAAATACTTTGGGTACAACGGAAAGGAAGGGATTATTGCAAAGAAGCGGCAGCGGGCTGCACTAACTAACTATAGAGACTCGCTACAACATCCGGCTAAAATAAAGGGATAAGATAGCGTATCAGAACCAACTACAACTACTCACCAAACAATACCCATCCAATGTTACCCCCTACTAAGGAAGCAACCCAAGGAAACTCACATGGTTGATTAAGGTGACATTCATTTTTATGGTGGAGGTAATCTATATTACTAGTCAAGTTATCATCGTTAAGTGTAAGTTGTCTGAGTACTTGTTAGCCAGCACTTTCACCAAGTCATCCATAACCGCGGACAACACGGCTTCTCGAGAAGATTAAGCCTGCAGGGATGCACCAATTTGGCCGTACACGTAAGAATGACCCGCCAGATGGAAATGCCCTTCCACCAAGCGAGGCACTCAACACAACCCAACTCTTCTTCGCATCAAGCCCAAAGAACCCCGTGCAATCGAGCGCACGGCTAATCAAGCCCCACGAAGAAAAGGGGACCCTCATAGCACTCTAAGAACGTGTCTCCCTAAATGCCGACTACAAAAGTTCCACCCTGGCACCAAGGGTTCGCACCTGCATATGCATGCGGCAAATGGAAAACCCGAACTAAATGAGGCGATTTGGACGAGATGCGAATCGAATCAAAGTTGCGGGGGGCGCCCATACTCGCTTCCCACATGCGGTTAGTGCGCTCATCATGGATCGGAGGACAAGACCCTTCTCCTAATTAAGATCGACACTAGCAGGCCTCAAAACCACGCCGGGCCTCCTGCCGGTGCCTTATCATCAAATTAATATTACCCAAAACATTAACATGTTGTTGATTGAATTGAAACCCAACTATCGACTAAACAGGTGATAAGATAAATGACGACAAGACTCGAGCACAAACAAACCTAAGCATGCAACAACGACACGAGGGCCAACGGGGTAAACAGACAACAGGTAATAGGAAGTGGAAGGAAGGCTATATCATGGCTGCAAGGTAAACATATGATAGGATCGAGACACAAGCATCGAATCATAAGGCTAACATAAGGAAAACGGAAAGAATCGGTAACAAGTGATGAAAGGCAGCCATAGGCAGCAAGTGAGTATACTTGCCTGAGATTCAGCAAGTAGAGGTACATCCGCAGAACTTATCGTTGCTCACATCATCTCAACGTCCTATCCGCGAAGAAGCAACGAACTAGAACAAACACCGGATACAACAATTACTACTACGGCAAAAGATCCAGCATGATCAAGATATGGATGCATGACAAGTTTAAGGATGCATCAAAGATAAACTAGTTGACATGGTAAACATATTTAAATGGGCCCATATGCAATTTGGATTGCATATGGAAAAGCCCATGAATTACTGTTGAATTAAATGATCTACAAATAACCATCATGTGAAAGTTGATTAGAATGATGCATGGATGATGAAAACAATAAGAAAACAACAATAACTTCAGTTTGATATGTTGTTTACCAAGTTTGGAATTTTATTTGTTAAGTTATGAACTTTGGCATTTTAAATGATTTAAACAAACATTAGTTGTTTTCACCAATTTTAAATGTTCAAAACAGATAACAAAATTTATATTTGGAAAGAACACAAAATTTTAGATGGGATACATATTTCATTTGTTGAATTTGGATTTTAGATGAGCAAGTTATTAAATTGACAATTTTAAATGCATTAATTAAGAAATAGTTGTTTTCAGCAATTTAAATTGTTCAAAACAGAAAACAAAGTTGATATTTGCAAAGTTCATGAAAAATGGGATGGAAAACATATTTTACATGTTGGAATTGGATTTGAATTGCCCAAGTTATCAATTTTGCAATTTAAAAGGTTTAATTAAAGCATTGAATTATTACTCCAATTTTAATTAGGAAAAACAGTAAACAAAATGTATTGAAAAGGTTGAAAACATGTATAAAATGTTTCACTGAACATTTTGAGCTATTAAACATAATTTTTGGACCATTATTGAATTTATTATGCATTTTTCCATAAGCATTTTTATTCTGCCCCTTTTAGTAAACAGAAGGAAACATGTTCAAATTTAATTCAATTGTGACCAAATAAAATACCAATGTGTAGAGTTTGTTAAGACAAATTTTTAGAGCCCATGTTTGCTCAAATTGGGTGAACAGAACTCAAGTTATGAATTCCCAAAGTTTCAAATTTTAATAGCCATTTCTGTATTTAATTATTTAGTGCAAAAATTGTTGCAGAAACATGTTGCAACTTTATTACTAACAGAAAGAGCACAAGATTCTGAATCCATAGCAATTTGAATCATTGAAATTGGAGCATTTTTCAATTTGTTATGGATTTTACAAATAAAGATTCAGTTCTGTTTTTGTGGAATTCGAGAAATAAAAGAAAATGGCCGAAATAAAAAGGGGTGGCTTTTGCTTCCAGGGGGACTCGAACTCGGGGCTCCAGGGAGTGCGGACAGGGTACCAAGCCACGGGCTGCTGCTGCGTTGGTTGTACAGGGACAGAGCTGGGGGCTTAAGTGATAACAATTGCGACGTGTAATCTGACGAAACTGCACGAACGCATCTGCACGTTACAGCGACGACGGACAGCAAACGACGGCGGCCAAACCATGCAGCGCTGCTCGACGGCAGCCCACAGAGCAAGGGGGAAGGACGGGGAAGAGGGGCCCGAGGGCGGAGGCCTCACCGAGGGGGGCTTGGGGCGACGCGGGCTTGGCGAGGGATGTAGACGTGCGCCTCGAGCAGACGCAGAGGGCGACGGGGACGGCGAACTTGTCGACCATGGCGAGGGCGACCTGGGCAACTCCAACCCGGGATCTCCTGCGAGGATGAAGAGGGATGCGCCGTGGTTCCATTCCCGGTGATGAGGAGACTCGATGATGCTCGTGGTGGTGGCGCCAAGCAACGCAAGGTGCGGCCATGGTGGCTGTTATTTCTTGGTTCAGAGAAAGGCATCGGGGAAGGATGGGACAGAGGAAGAAGAGTGGTGAGGGAGCGGCGGCGCAGGAGGAAGGAGAGGGAGTTGTTGGGGCTAGGGTTTGGAGGAGGGGAGGGGCTGCTTTAAGGTGGGGGGAGCAGGTGAGGAGGGGTCCTTTTTCCCCCATGGCTGGCGTCAGCAACCGTACGGAAGGAAGGAGAAAGACAGAAGGTGGGCTCGAGGGGGGAGATGGGCTGGGCTGAACCAAGAGGTGAGATGGGCTGCTCCTTGTTTTTCTTTCTTTTCCCCCTTTTTTTTGTAAGAGAAAGGTGAGAAGAAGAATGGAATTTTGGGAGAGTTTTATTTTTCCAAAATTTATGAAATAATTTTATTTGTATTTAGGAATGGTAATGCCCAATTGCATGAAAAATGGATTTCCAAAATTCAAAAGTTCTTTTTATCACTGTTTAAATTTGAAGTTGAAATTCAAATTGGGGTTTTAGTAAGAGGTGTGTTATTTAACCCAACAAATATTATGTTTACACTTCAAGTGTATTGAAAACAATTTGATTTGAAAACAGATGTGCATTGTTTGAATTTTTGAAAGTGTTTTCGAAAATTTTAATTGGTTTTGAAACCAAGTGCAATGTCATGATGCAATGCCATGCAAAAGGAGAGCAAACAATTCTACTTTGGGGAAAAAATCCCCCGGGTATTACAGCCGCCTAGCCCTGACTTCCACCCCCATCCGGTGCAACTCCTCTGACTACGAGCGGGCGCGCCGCGGCTATTGTTGCGTGCGCGCGAGCAGGTAAACAGCCGCTGCAGCGCCTCCGCGTCGTCGACCCAGGCACGGTATGCCTGAAGCGCCTCTCTTCGTGCCCGTGCGGCGTTGAACTTCTCGTGCGGCGGACTCTGGGCGGCCATGAACGAGGCGGACTCGTCCTCGCCGGATGCCGCATTGGCGTTGACCTGCTCGTAAGCCTGCCGCTCGGCGTCCATGAGGGCGCGGGCATGCTCCTCCCTCCGAGCGGTCTCGATGGAAGCCTGAATGGCGGCGGCCACCGCTGCTGTCCCCGCCTCCTCGAACCCCGATCGGACCCGGCGAAACGCTTCCTCGTTGCGCCATGTGGCGAATGAGTTGTACGCCACCACCTGGTCAAGCCACAACGGAGGGCGCTGCTCCGGTTCCTGCGTTGCCTCCTGCTGCGGCAGCTTCGGCTCCTCCTCCCCATCCGCCTCCTCGTTGTACCCCCAATCGAAGGGGTCGTCGCCACTCCCGTTGTCGTCTGACGGCGGGTCTAGCCCACGGCGCGCCGCCTACTGGGTGAACGTCACCCACGAAGTATGGAGGCGGCGCGGCATGGTATCGTCGATAGAGGGGAAGCCGCGTGGCGATGGGTGAGATACTTCAAACTCTGTGTAGTCGATGCGAAATTATGTAGTCAAATACACCTTTCTAAACATTTTGTTGCATGACCTATGCTCTGTACCATTGAGAAAAGCTGTGTAGTCGATGCACGCGTCGAAGCACGCGTCGCGTCGGAGTAAATGGCGACGACCTGCAAACCTCAATGACCCTGGAGCCGCTTGGGGAGCCTGAAAGGCTGCATACCACGTTAATGCTAGGCATGCGGTAGAGGCGAAGCACCATCCCGCCGCCTGGTGCAGGTCGCGTCCCGTCGTCGCCATTACGCACGGCAGGCTAACCACCACCTGCACGACGCCGTGTGCATGTCCAAGGCGTGTGAATGCGAGGTGTGTTGGCACGTAACCATATGTTCGTCACCTAGGCTGCATACACATGGTAGTTGTGTTGGCACGTACCATTATTTGTAGTGAACTTGGCAAAGATTGGTAGCACGTTTCGCAAGCAAACATGTGCCATATCGTTTTGTACGCGTACACGTATAAAACGGTATCCTATTTTCTACACGTACGATAGAGCCTTTGATAGTCGCTGACTTGGTGGGGTGAGCTTTGTGGTGAATTTGGGTCACTGATTGGTGGCCCCGCGGCGTCCCGGGCCCCACTTGCCAGTGACTAAATGTCATATCATTCTATGTTGACTAAGTCAGCCGGCGTGTTCCCACCATGCATGCATGCGCACACGACATGGCGACCAGTTGTAACGGGGCGGCCTCGAAACGGCACTCTGTATATAAAGCTCCTGCCGCATCGCCTCTCTCCCTCATCCATTCTCCCCCAATTTCAAGCAAAAAAAACCCATTCCGCATCGTCCCGCAGCCCTCCTTCTCTCCCAACTGTCGAGCGCACAACCGCGAGGCGGTTCCCCAGAATGGAAGGTTCGCAGCAGGAGAACGACGGCGTCGTCCGTTCTGTTGTCGTCACAGGAGCCGCCCATGGCGGTTCCAGTTTGTCGCAGCCGCCGGATGTCGTTGCCGCCGCACGTTCGTCGTCCGGCCATGGCGCGTTGAGTGCACCGCCTGCTCCTGCCGCAGTGGAGGCGCCTGCTGCTTTCCCTCTCCTGGCAGATTTGGGTGATTCCTACGGGGATTACTGTAACACCCCTGTTTTTAAGCCCTTGTTTAATATTAAATTAGAAAGCCTCTTAAGACTTTTGTAAGACAATTAAGTGGACAACATGCTTGTGTAGTCATGTGTATCTATGCAATATAAGTGGTGTGTTTCTTTTCACTCATTTGAGGATTTTTCCTGATGATTGATTATTGGCTGCCTGATGTTTTTCAACTGGAAACCCTAAGAAATTTCTTCTCAAAGCTTGGGGAATGCTTGATTCACTCATGATAGCATTATTTAGTCATGCCTTGACCAAGAAAACACTTTGGTGGGGATTTAAATAGCTTTGGGAATTTATTTCCTATTTAAACTTTTAGCAGAAAAACAACATGACTAGCTGTTTTCCACACTTGTTTTCAAGAATCAAACATATTTGATTTGTTGTTTTCTTGTGGTATTATGGTTGAACATGTTATGTAGTACAACTATATGCCACTGGTTTAAATTTATCACTTGGAAAACAATCTAATCCATGATTGTTTTCCTAGTATAAAAATATTGAAAAAACCATTTCTATTTGGAAAACAGAAACATAGCCTTTTGGGCAGATGTGTTCAGAAGGTTAACCAACTCTTTTTCTTGTGAACTTGTTGTTTTCTCAAACTAGAAAGTACATATAACAATTGGCAACTTGAATTTCTAAAATCCAAGTTCAATTGCCCAATCAAACAGAAGCAAACTTTTGCTTCAAACCCCTGTTTTTTTTTCAACACTTAGTGAAATTTTCACTAAGCCTTTTTCTGAATTTTCTGAAAACTGTTTTTGAACAGAACTTTGGAGATGATTTTCTTGAGCTACACCTGATCTTTTTGTGTGGTATTTGGTTCTAATTACTCACCTAGGATCCCTCTGTATTTTCCTTGTGATCACATGCCCGAGAGGTGCCTTAGACAAGAAGGAAGGAGGAGGGAAAGTAGGCTCGGGTAGGAGGGGGGTGGGCAGATGGCATGGCCTAAACTCCCATGTCTCTCCACCCTAGCCCCACTGTGGTGACTAGTGATGTTAGGCACCGCCCCTGGCTCGAGAGGGAACGAGAAAACGGCCCCCCCATCCCTCAGCTTGCCACACGCGCACGCACACTTGTGCACCGAGAGCACCCACGAGGGCCCCGTGCCTACAAAGCCCCAACGGCCGTGCCGTTTCGCCACAGTCATCCGCCACCATCCACTCCTCCACCCACGAGAAATCAACCCGTGCCTCGCCGTGTGCGAGGAGCACGGGCATATTTTTCGCCGCCGGCCACCGCACGATCCACCGAAGGAATTCGAACAACCCCGTGCGTAAGAGCTCGGCATTCTTGCACGCACGAGTTCACCGTAGCCCTTGCCACCTCCCTGACATCATCCGCGGTGCATTTGATTGCAGGGGAACCCGAGCCATCGCCGCCGTGTCCGCCGTGCCGCCACGGTGAGGAGCTCGCAGTCGGGGAAACGAACGCCGCCACCACCTCGCCACCGGCCTCCCACGACCCCACCGCCACCACGCGCCGCTCCACAGCTGCCCTTGGTGAGCACCCTGCCCGCCCCATGTATGCCCGTAGGGTGTTCGACGCCGGTAGAGTCGCGGTAGGCCAGAGGAAGAAGACATAACGCGGACCGTTGATCGCAAGATCAACGGCCACGCTTGAACGGCCGGTTCCCGCGTCCCCCGCCCCCGCGCGCGCGCAGCCTGGGCTGGCCTAGGTCCTAGCTGGGCCACGCGCAGCGAATCGGGCCCATCTGGGCTAGCCCCGGTTAATTTAAATCAAATTTTTTTGGCAGATTCATACCTGTTAGTTTTTGGCCTAGGAAAAATAGCAAACGATTTTATTTGGCCTTGCCAATTTTTGTACATGTAGTCAAACAAAATCACAACCACCTCCCTTTGGCAGAATAGTGTTTTGACTTTTATTTATTTTTCTATAGCCATTTTGCCAGACAGTACCATTAAAATGGAAATGAATAGAACTTCAGAAATACAAAACATTTTTGAGCAAACTCAACTGTTTTGGAAAGCCCTTATCAATACCTACCATTAGAATTTTAGTTTGCATCCAGGAGAGTTACCATTTGGAAATGCCATCCATTTTGGTAAAACATCAGTGAGCTATTCCAAGAATTTTAGGGGGAGTTTGAGACATTATTTTTGAGTGGGACCAATTGGAGAGGCTTTGTATTGTTAAGTACTATCACATCCTAGAAGGATTTAATTTTTGGAGCCATAGAAAAAAATTAGGGAGACAGAACAAGTTTTAGCACTTTTCTGCCTAATTTTTTAATTCCTAGATCTTGTTTTGTATGATCATTTTGTGATGTGCACCTATTGTGTTCTTGCTTGTAATGTTGTTATCTAGTGTAGTATTGATGTTTACAAGTTGTATGAACTTGTTAGAATAAATGGCTTGAGTGGTAGGATTTTTAGAATTATGTTCCATGCATAGATCTTGCTCATAGCTTATTTTCTACCTAGATTTTTGAGTAGATTTTTAGATATGTATTATGCCTTTTTGCTAGATTAATTTTCATGGAACCAGTACCATTTTGGTACTGTTATTTTAGTTACAACACCTCTGGCTACTTGGTGTTTGAGTTTAGAATAGATTTAAAATAGCATGGCTTAAGGTCTAGATTTCCTACTAGATTATACATGCATGCCTTTTGTTTTGTTTTCCACTATGGAAAAATATGATTCTTTGTGGTTGAAAACAGAGGATGAAATGTCCTTGTGGCATGGTTATCCTTGTGTTTTCACCTCTGTTAATTTTCCCTCAAGTATTAGAAATTGCTTGAGTATCATTTGGGTGCCTAGATTTAATTCCCTCACATGTGTGGCAATTTTAGTCTAGTTTTTCCTTGTTTCATAGCTAAACTTTTTATTTTATTTTGTGGGATCCAGTAGCATTTTGGTACTGATTATAGGAGTATTTTACCTCTGTTAGTTTGCACACTTGTGCCTAAAATTAACAAGTGAAGTATAAACTAGTCTAGTATTTTTCCAAGTTTCTACTAGTATGAGTAGGAGTTTGTGGGACTAGTTTGTTTGCTTTGAGCATTTTTAGAAATGTGACCAGAGGCTTAATAACCTCTTTATGATCATTATGCTAGTGGAATACCCACTGGTATTTTTGTTTCATGGTGGAAAAGGAGTTGACTTATTGTCATAAGCATTTTGCACCACTTGCTTATCTTAGATTATTATTTGTACTTGCCATAGAGGATATTGGGGAAGTTTTTAGACATCAAGTTGTGTTTTATGTGACACCCTACTGTCTAGTAACATGTGTTTTACCCCACTGGTCCATGATGCTCTTGACTTAAAATCATTAAGTTTTGACCACACCTAAACACTAGGAAAAAGAAGATTTTTCCCACTGTGTTTTTCATGTCAATTTTCTTAAGGGATAATTGAATGTCTTGAGTGTTACTTTTTAACTGCTTGCTGTATGTATCATTTGTAGCATTGTTTGTCTTGGTTGGCTCTGAAAGTGTGCCTTTATTTCTTTTTACGACGTTAGAAAACGAGGAAGAAGGGTTTGCTGAAGAGGGGTATTGCAACTCCTGTTACTTTCAGGACCAGGACCATCACTTGTACCAAGGCAAGCCATCCTAATGCTTGCTGTATAAATACTTATCATTATCTATCATGCATGCTTTTCACTTCTGAAGTTTTCACAAAACTATACTCTCAAAACTATTTTTGTTGTGAGTACTACTATTATTAATATTATTAGAAGAAGGAATCATAATAATAGTCCACTTGGTATTTTGCCAAGCCCTTAGCCACTAAATGGTATATACATACCATCCACCAAATTAAAACCTGGGTTCTTAAATGAACTACATAAAATGTGCTTTTGTAAACAAATACCTTATGAAGGAAAAACCCCGGATGAAGGGTGAGACCCTGTCTACCGGAAGAATGCCATGAAGGGAAATTTTTGAGAAAGGTTTACAAAAGACAGTCTTCTCTGTTGCTCCAAAGCACGGCGGGCTACATCCAGGTCCCTAACACGTTCCGCCGCATTTTCTGGAGTGATAACGGTGGCAAGAACTGTGGGATCTAGGATCAGATTGTTGTCGAACAGGGCCGGGTGTTGTGGATTGGAAGGACCCGCTCCTGGTGTCCGGTTTGCTAGGAATCCAAATGTGTTCGCGTGTCGCTCGTTTTCCGCCGATTGACTGGTAACCGATGCCGACTCTCCGTCAACCCGGGCCGAAACCGGGTTCCCGTTAGCCGGACCTTGCTGCTGGGCCAATGCTTGTGCTGCTCCGACCGCGGCCGCGGTCACGTTCTCCTGGTTGAGATTGGTCGCGGGAGCCGTGTAAACCGCAACCCGACGCACAATGCTTGGCGCGAATTCATGTTGTTCCTCTTCACTGCTATTTTCCTCATACCGATTCTCTAGCAGATGCATGATAGACTCGGTATCATCTTCTTTCTCGACCCAGCCACGCGGGGTCCATGCCGGCTCCTCCGGCTGTTCCCTCTTCGTGGTGGGTTCTTCTGTTGGATCTGTCGTCCCAACTGATTCTTCTCCATCTGATTGAATGTAGGTGGCCTCCCCTGACACAGAATCAAATCCAAAGTCGTCAGGGATCGAATCGGAAGTACGTACCGTACCGATGAAGACGTTGATCCGGCCGATTGTCACGATAGATCCGGATTCGAGGTGATCCGACTCAGCCCCCCAGCCGGAATCATCCACCATCTTCTCTCCTTCGCGGTTGGTGTAGATCTCGCCGATGACAAGATTCTCCATGTTCTTCCGAGCTTCTCCCGTGATGTAAACACCTTTGGACGCAGGCCCCACGGTGGGCGCCAACTGTCGTGGGATAATCACGGCAGACGTTACCGGGGGTAACTTATCTTGGGGCAAGACGACACTGGTATTTGGGAGAGGGTTTAGCTCAGAGGAAAACATGATGATGTACGATCTGGTAGCCGGCAAGCAAGTCGCCGAGTCTCCGATCTCGATATATTAATCTCATCTCTCGGGTTACACTGGATACTCGATACCTAGCGATATTGCTCGAACTCTTGGGTCTCTCTCAACTAGACCTAGGGACCGGCTTATAAAGCATCCGGACCCCCTGGCTTGCCCTCCAAGGCGCACCCTGAATCCTACCCGGACACCACGTACAAAACCCTAACCCTCCTTACCGTAACCCACAATCCGGGTTACCAGGCCTACAAAATTGGGCCTTCTAGAAGTTCCTTTATCCTTAGCCGGGTCTTGCGCAGCGTCCTTTGGGCCGAGTTACACCTTGGCGTTGGTCTACCGGGTTATCATCCCTCCATCAACCCAACTCTTCACAAGATTCCCTCCCATTTCTCAGTTCCGGGAGTCTCGGGCCAGTAGTGCATGTAAACTCGAGAGAGAAAGGGAGAGAGAAGTCAATCCCCGTGAAGCCTCAAACTGAAAGAGTGGGGGAATCTTTGGTATCTACAACCCTTATAACACTTTTGCCCACACCGTATGGCCTCCCCTGCCTTTTGGTGATGTTTCGAAGCTCCGGAGCCCCTCTACGGAGAAACCCTAGCCCCGTTGGAGCAGAGCCAAACTTATCGCCCACATAGTTGACCAGAGCCCCGAAGAGAGTAGCCATGTGCAACTCTTTGCTTGGATGTGTTAGGGTGTACACTAGGAATGCTCAATACAATTGTATGACCCAACTCTTCACAAGATTCCCTCCCGTTTCTCTGTTCCGAGAGTCTCGGGCCAGTAGTGCATCCTTGGTCCCCCATAAGGCTCCACGCAAAAATATTAATTGTGGGCTGGTACAAGCTAGGACATGTCCTTGATGCTCCCAATTCCCTCTCTTTGAACTTCTACTTTCTACTTCATACTTCTGCCTCCATGATCATCATGCTCCATATGTTCCTCCATGACTCCATGCTGCTCTCCTCCCATAATTGTTGTGTTATCAATAACCTTGATCATACATAAATGCATGGATTTAGGTACTATAAAATTCTGAGAATAACAAACATCATAATTAATAGGAGTGAGTTCACCTGCTGTTCTAGTATCTTAGTTCTGGATCATGTCATAGGTCCAATCCTCACTTCATTAAGTTTGTCTTGAACAGTAACATCTTCAATAGGAGAAGGTGTAGAAGAAGTAGGGATGTCCTCATCAGTTTCTCTGTTCCTGGAGTCTCGGGCAAGTAGTGCATGTAAATTCGAGACAAAGAGAGAGAGAGAAGTCGATGCCCGTGAAGCCCCGAACAGATGGAGTGAGGGAATCTTTGTCATCTACAACCCTTAACACACTTGTGCCCACATGGTATGGCCTCCCCTTCCTTTTGGTGTTGTTCCGACGCACCGGAGCCCCTCTATGGCAAAACCCTAGCCCCGCTGGAGCAGAGCCAAGCTTATTGCCAACATCGTTGACCGGAGCCCCGAAGAGGGTAGAAATGTGCAACTCCTTTCTTGGATGTGTTAGGGTGGACACTAGGAAGTCCCAAGACAATGGTATGATCTTCACAAGATTTCCTCCCATTGCTCCGTTCCAGGAGTCTCGGGCCAGTAGTGCATGTAAACTCGAGAGAGAAAGAGAGAGAGAAGTCGATCCCCGTGAAGCCTTGAACTAAAAGAGCGGGGGAATATTTGGCATCTACAACCCTTATCACACTTTTGCACACATCGTATGGCCTCCCCTGCCTTTTGGTGTCGTTTCGACGCTCCAGATCCCCTCTATGGCAAAACCCAAGCCCCGTTGGAGCAGAGCCAAACTTATCGCCCACATCGTTGACCGGAGCCCCGAAGAGAGTAGCCATGTGCAACTCTTTGCTTGGATGTGTTAGGGTGTAAACTAGGAATGCTCAAGACAATTGTATGACCCAACTCTTCACAAGATTCCCTCCCGTTTCTCCGTTCCGAGAGTCTCGGGCCAGTAGTACATCCTTGGTGCCCCCATAAGGCTCCACGCAACAATATTAATTATGGGCTGGTACAAGCAAGGACATGTCCTTGATGCTCCCAATTCCCTCTCTTTGAAATTCTGCTTTCTACTTCATACTTCTGCCTCCATGATCATCATGATCCATACGTTCCTCCATGACTCCATGCTTCTCTCCTCCCATAATGGTTGTGTTATCAAGAACCCTGATCATACATAAATGCATGGATTTAGGTAGTATACATTTCTCAGAATACAAACATCATAATATAATAGAAGTGAGTTCACTTGTTGTTCTAGATTAGTTCTTGATCTTTTCATTGGTCCAATCGTCACTTCATTAAGTTTGTCTTGAACAACCTCATCAGTTTCTCCATTCCGGTAGTCTTGGGCCAGTAGTGCATGTAAATTCGAGAGAGAAAGAGACAGAGAGAGATAAGTCAATGCTCATGAAGCCCCGAACAGAACGAGTGGGGGATCTTTCGAATCTACAACCACCAACACACCTGTGCCCACATGGTATGACCTCGCCTGCCTTTTAATGTTGTTCCGATGCTCCAGAGCCCCTCTACAGCAAAACCCTAGCCCCGCTGGAACAGAGCCAAACTTATTGCCCGCATCGTTGACCGGAGCCCCGAAGAGGGTAGAAATGTGCAAATCTTTGCCTGGATGTGTTAGGGTGGACACTAGGAAGTCCCAAAACAGTGGTATGACCCAACTCTCCACAATATTCCCTCATGTTTCTTCGTTCCGGGAGTCTCGGGCCAGTAGTTCCTGTAAACTCAAGAGAGAGAAGTCAATGCCCGTGAAGCCCCAAACATAAAGAGTAGGAGAATCTTTGGCATCTACAACCCTTATCACACCTGTGCACACATGGTATAGCCTCCCCTGTCTTTTGGTGTCGTTTCGACACTCCGGAGCCCCTCTACAGCGAAACCCTAGCCCCGTTGGAGCAGAGGCAAACTTATTGTCCACATCGTTGATCGGAGCCCCGAAGAGGGTAGCAATGTGCCACTCTTTGCTTGGATGTGTTAGGGTGGACACTAGGAAGGCGCAAGACAATTGTATGACCCAACTCTTCACAAGATTCCCTCCCATTTCTTCGTTCCGGGAGTCTTGGGCCAGTAGTGCATGTAAACTCGAGAGAGAGAGAGAATTCAATGCCCGTGAAACCCCAATCAGAAAGAGTGGGGAAATCTTTGGCATCTACAACCCTTATCACAGATGTGAACACATGGTATGGCCTCCCGTGACTTTTGGTGCCGTTCTGATGCTCCGGAGCCCCTTTACGGCGAAACCCAAGCCCCGCTGGAGCAGAGCCAAACTTATCGCCCACATCGTTGACCGGAGCCCCGAAGAGGGTAGAAATGTTCAACTCTTTGCTTGGATATGTTAGGGTGGACACTAGGAAGTCCCAATAAATGTGTATGACCCAACTCTTCACAAGATTCCCTCATGTTTCTCATTTACGGGAGTCTCAGGCCAGTAGTGCATGTAAACTCGAGAGAGAAAGATAGAGAGAGAGAGAGAGAAAGATAGAGAGAGAGAGAAGTCGATGCCCGTGAAGCCCCGAACAAAAGGAGTGAGGGAATCTTTGGCATCTACAACCCTTATCACACCTATGCAAACATGGTATGGCCTCCCCTACCTTTTGGTTCCTTTCCGACGCTTCGGAGCCCCTCTACGGCGAAACCCTAGCCCCGCTGGGGCAGATCTAAACTTATCGCCCACATCATTTACTGGAGCCCCGAAGAGGGTAGCACTGTGCAAATCTTTGCTTGGATGTGTTAGGGTGGACACTAGGAAGTCCCAAGACAATGGTATGACCAACTCTTCACAAGATTCCCACCAGTTTCTACGTTCCGAGAGTGGTCAGTTAGTTGTCTTGCATATAAACTCCTGATAGAGAAGTCGATGTCCGTGAACCTGTGAACAGATAGAGTGAGGAATGGGGGAGCAGTGTGCAATTTATTTATTAAGAGTTTATGTCAGTAATTTATAGATTTATTTCCATTATTCTTAAATAATATTTCATTAATGCTCATCGTTTTAACCATCCATCATGTAGCCAACGTCCACCAATGTTCTCCAGCCCACGTACTGAAATCGCCCGCGCAGAAAATTTCGCACCGCCCACCCAAATTATTGACCAAAAACTTTGCTACCTATGCCGCACAAAATTTCAAACCTCTCCCTTGTTATCTGCCCCCTCGCCAAAATTTCCCCTCCTCTCGTCCCAAATCCTCCTTTCCTCCTAAACCCCATCTAGTTCGCCCCGACCTTCCACCTCGTCGTGTAGCTCTCCTTCCCGGGCTTCCACCTCGCCGTCCCCGGTCTTCTACCCTGTCGTGCAGCTTGCCTTCCCGGGCTTCCAGGCCACTTAGGTAGCCTTCCCTGGATTCCACCTTGCCGTCTAGAACGCCATCCAGATCTGCTACCTTGCCGTCCAGATCGCCATCCAGATTTGATACCTCGCCGTCCACGTCGCCGTCAAGATCTGCCACCTCGCTGGCCAGGTAGACGTCAAGTCTCTTTGGTTAGCGTTTTCTTATTTTCGAGCTTCTATAAAGCATAAGATCACTTCTCCAACAATCCTATCATACTTAGTTCCACAAATTAGATTACTGATATGGTAAAACAGCGAATTACATCACTAAGATTTTCTAACTCTATGTTGTCACATCCCAATGAAAGACAAGGCTATTTGTGAAGAACATGTATAAGCTATTTATTTCAATTTATCCGCAGATATCATCAATTCTAGAATTATAGTGTAAGCTATTTATTTCTATTTATACCATGTCCACCCTCTAGATAAGGCATGCCTTGCATGATAGCTCAGTAGTAAAGGTACTTATGTTGTGTGGAACTGCTGGCTTAATTATTGTTCTGCCATGTATTTTGTGCTACTATCCTAGTTGATTTAGTACATATGAACCATGCAGCTTAGGAACATTAAAGTCAATAGTTTATATGGTAGGACAAAGATGGCTCCTGGTGGATGTGGATGTAGTCGCAAGCGCGTCAAGGCACGTGTAGACTAACATCACCAGAGACTCCGGCTGTACTAAAAAAGATTAAGGCAGCTGACTTGACCAAGAACCCATCTGCCCAAGCCAAGAAGGAAGATGCAAAACTCAAGCGGCCTCGGGTCCAAGCAGAGGAGGTAGGTCCCCAATGCCAGAAGGAAGATGCCCTACACAACGAGGCAACTAACCAGACCAACAAGTCAGCTACCTGATCCAAGGATGTAGATGATGAACTCAAGAGACCGGTGGTCCAGGACAGGGAGGCAGCTCCCCAAGGCCAACAGGAAGCTGACCATCACGAGAAGGCAGTTGCCCATGTCCATCTGGAAGCTGCCCTACACAACGAGGCAGCTGACCAAACCAAAAACTCATCTACCCGAGCCAAGGATGCAGATGACGAACTCAAGAGACCAGTGGTCTAAGACGAGGAGGCAGCTCCCCAAGGCTAGCAGGAAGCTACCCAAGGCGAGAAGGCACTTGCCCATGGCCAGCTGGAAGCTGCCCAACAGAAGGAGGAGGCTGACCACCGTAAGGAGGTAGCCTCCCAATGCGAGTAGGAACCTCCCTATGGTGAGCTGCCAGGTTTGCAAGGCGAGCTGCCACCATTCCTAGGCGAGGGGCAAGGTTCCTAAGTGAAGGATCAAGGTGCCTGCTACAAGGAGCAAGATGACATATTACATAGATTGCATGCTCTACGAGGGGCCATGTATGGAGGGAAATCCAAAATGCAGAACACTAATTCTAGCAATGCCACAATTTCTATAGATTACCCATGTGAAGACATTGTTTCGAGTGGTGCGGCTGGGAAGGGAACAAACATGTCCAAAGGAAATAGGATCAACATTTTTATTCCTCCTGGAAATACAAGGCCAGTGGACCCAAAGGTTGCTTCCATGTATGTTACTGCGTGTTCAATAGCTGTGAAGCACACAGTCCCTATCTTCCCCCATTAGAAAGAGTAGAAGGGAAGGGAAGACATATTTTCGTCCTACTACGGCGATGTGTCTGTAAGTTTTGTAACCCAACTTTCTAGTTCATTCCATTGTTGTTCATATAACTGAAAAATGATCTTTCTTTTGTTTTAGTCAAAGTTTCATCTAAACCTCAGAGGCCCTGTTATTCGTCAATCTCTTCGGATGCATCTCAAGAACTGTACAAGACAAAGACGCCATTTTATGAAGCAATAATTTTTAACAGAGTTGAAGGAAATAGTAGAGTTTTGTGAATGCCTCCTGATGCAGTTGGACACATGAGCGAAGCAGAATGGTGCAGTTTAATCGATAACTGGTCCTCGGTCAGGGAACATGTACTGTCTTTGTTCACTCTACCTTTCCACTGTTTCGATTCCATAATCTGGACTGTGTCTAATGAGTTCATACTTTTTTATGTAGATGGCTTGTCTGAAAGCCAATCAAAGCAGAAAGGTCGTCTAGTTCCATAGCGCCATAGGTTTTCGTAGCTACGAGGTTTGCTGCGACATGGAGGAAGATGACTTTGAATTATTCAAAGCTATGCACAACAACAAGACACATGTATTCTCTTCGCCTGTGAAAAGATGAATTGTAAGTCCCTCAGAATTCTGTTTATCTCTGGGATCAACAATTACCTCAATAGATTCTTCTATATACATACTGATGCTTTCCTTTGTGAATTCTCATAATTCATGTATATGCTTGTTGCTTGCTTGTCATCTGCTAGTTAATCTATGCTTGTGAGCTACTATTTTCATATATGTTCTGTACATGCTTGTCGTCTGCTATTTTTAGCCATGTTACTTACATGCATGTCATGTGATGTTTTTCATTTATGTTCCTTACAAGCTTGTCATGCGTGCTTAATTGCTTGTCATCTGCTATTTGCATCTTTGTTATGTACAAGCTTGTTGCCTGGTATTTTTCATACATGTTCCTTACATGCTTGTAATGATATCAATGTTCCTTACAATCTAGTTCAGATTCTATTTCATCTTAAGATTTTACATACTTTATAGGAATAAATGCAAGTGAAGATGCTAGAACCTACTTCAGTGGATGGCGTTATCAAGGAACCTTCTCCCGCCGAAACTGTCGCTGCTGTGCTGACCTAGGGCCATCGAAATGCTTTGTTCATGAATACCATAGGTGGCGTCACAACCCGTGCAAGAGAAACAAAGTGTTAGCTTCACCTTCAACTTGATTATGAGAGAAAAGAGAGGAAGGACCTGCAGTCTGTAGTTCAAGAGTTGAAGCAGGGGAAGGAACAAGTTGATGTAGATAGGATGAAGCATCGATAAGAATTGCTGCGTACGACGGAGGAACACAAAGGTATGAAGAAGATTCAACAAATGTATAAAACCCTTATTTGTGGCATGTTGTCTGTAACGCCCGGGGAATTTAGTCCCCAATTAGTTTGGTTGGTTTTTCTTTTCATCATGCATTGCATCATATGCATTGTTCCTTATTTGCCAACTAACTTAAAAAAAAAATTCAAATCCATTTCAAACTCAACTCTGTTCCAATGTGTTCAAAATAGTTCACAAACATTAACAAACCAATTGCCTTCCATAAACTTGAATTTTCAAATAAACAACTTGGTCAATTTTTAAATAAACCATTTAAAGTGAATTTGAGGCAAATACAATTTAAATTCCAACAATGTGTAATAATTTGAAATTTTGAAAAAACAAAAATTGTGCAACTGGGCATTTTCAATTTTGAATCCATAGAAACTAACCTCATAATTTTTGGAGTTCAAAAACTCCCTCAAACTTCTGTTTTGTTCGTCTTTTATAAAAAAAATAAAAAAAAACAAACAAAAGAAAACGCAGCTGGGGGAGGCAAGCCGAAGGCCCACCTACAACCCCAGCAGCACAGCCCATCTCCGGCCCAGCCCAGTCGGCTGCTAGCCCCCACCGAAAACCCTAAATATTTTTCTTCCCTCGCGAACACCCCCCCGCCGTCTTCTAAAATTACTCCTAGGTCCCTCCACCTCTCTCTCACGAACGCACGCACGCAACGCAACGCTCACGGGACAGCAGCGACGCGTTCGTCCCCTTCCTCCCGTCGCTCGCCCCCGCTCCCGCCGATTCCCCCTCGGATGGCCCCGCCGCCGGCCGCCGCCCAATCCCCTCGTCACCTCCTCGCGTCCTCCTCCCATCGAGCCCAGCCTCCCGTCGCCTCCATCCTCCACATCCCACACCTGCGCCTCCCTCTCGCCGGAGACCGCCGCTCGAGGCCGTCGCCTCCCCTCTCCCCGCCATGGCCGCGACCCCGAGCTCCTCGGCCGCACCAGCGACAAGCCGGCCGCCATGGATCCCGGCGACCGCCGCCCCCCTCGCTGCCCGTCCATGCTGAGGCGCGCCCGATCTCCTCCTCGAGCAGGCCCTCGAGCACTCCCCGCCGCCTTGTGCTCCTCACAGATGGAGGCCCTCCCTCGCTGCAGACGAGTAGAGGAAGATCCTTCTGCTCGGCAACCACCACCTCGACCGGAAGGAACCAGGCCGCCGTCAGCTCCTCCACCCCCTCATCCATGCTCCCGCACCCGAGCGCCATGGCCGCCGCGCTGCCCCGTCGCCGTCCTCGTGGAGCTTCGGCCCATGCTCACTCCGTCTTGACGCGCTGCAGGTGTTCGACAAAAATCCCGCAAGGGAATTGGTGCGTCGCGGGCACCCATCTGTGCAGGCGTTTCTTTCGTTGTGGCCGGGGCCTTCGTGCCCTGTGCGTTCAGCGTCCATGTGACCCCGACAAAAAAAATTCCTGGCGACAAGTTCGACACCGACCTGTACCGCGTCGACAAGATCCGCCACGACGCCATGACCGACAACGACCACGGGGATGTGTGGGGTCGAATACCGACCACCGACACGATCTCTCGTCGCTCGCTGTGTTCGTTTTGCGTTGGCCGCCTTCGTGCGTGTCCGGGAGATGATGTCGTGAACCCCGAAGTCCGGAGAATCGCCCAGTTCGCCATCGACCACAAAGATCGGAACCACCAAGATCTTCTATACGGACGCGGCGAGTACCTCGACCACGACTACGTCTACTTCCTCTACGATACGATGATCTCGGCTTCGACTAGTTCCCCCGTCGGAACGATAACGACTACTTCCACTACGTGGTTACCAACTACTTCCTCGACGTCGACTACTTCCTCTACGGACGCCTACTTCCTCCACGTCCCGAAGTTTCCGGCGTTGACCCCGGCGATCCTCTTTCCAACGTGCGAACCCAAACCCCAACCCTATACCCTATATGCCTGTTTTCTAAATGCCATCTATTTTATAAATGTCAAATCATTTTATGTGTTGCATTGCATTTTGTGGGTGCGGGTATAATAATATCATCTAATAATTTAATATGGAATGAGTTGGGATAATTAAATATTGTTCCGGTTCCATTTAAAATTGCATAGCTCATCTTTATATTATCTCGCCATGTTAAACAACATTTAATCTTGATGGGTAAATAAATAACGTGAACCTCCTAAATTAAATATTGGGCTTCCGGCTCAATTTAAATTGATTTAATTGCATAAATCATAACTAATTCATTTTAACTCCAAATTTGAAAAGTAAAATATGTTTTCCAATCAAAATTCTCTAAACTTTGCAAATATCAACTTTGTTTTCTGTTTTAAATAAATTAAATTGCTGAAAACAACTATTTCTGAATTAATGCATTTAAAATTGTCAAATTAATAACTTGCTCATCTAAAATCCAAATTCAACAAATGAAATATGTATTCCATCTAAAATTTTGTGTTCTTTCCAAATATAAATTTTGTTATCTGTTTTGAACATTTAAAATTGGTGAAAACAACAAATGTTTGTTTAAATCATTTAAAATGCCAAAGTTCATAACTTAATAAATAAAATTCCAAACTTGGTAAACAACATTTCAAATTGAAGCTATTGTTGTTTTCCTATTGTTTTCATCATCAATGCATCATTCTAATCAACTTTCACATGATGGTTATTCGTAGATCATTTAATTCAACATTAATTCATGGGCTTTTCCATATGCAATCCAAATTGCATATGGGCCCATTTAAATATGTTTACCATGTCAACTTGTTTACTTTGATGCATCAATTAATTGTCATGCATATAAAATAGGATCATGCTGGATCTTTTGCCGTAGTAGTAATTGTTGCATCCGGTGTTTGTTTTAGTTCGTTGCTTCTTCGCGGATAGGACGTTGAGATGATGTGAGCAACGACAAGTTCTGCGGATGTACCTCTACTTGCTGGATTCCAGGCAAGTATACTCACTTGCTGCCTATGGCTGCCTTTCATCACTTGTACCGATCCTTCCCGTTGCCTTTATTCTAGCCTTATGATTCGATGCTTGTGTCTCGATCCTATAATATGTTTACCTTGCAGCCATGAATATAGCCTTCCTTCCACTTCCTATTAACTGTTGTTTGTTTACCCTGTTGGCCCTTGTGTCGTAGTTGCATGCTTAGTGTTGTTTGCGCTCAAGTCTTGTTGTCCGTCTTACCACCGGTGTAGTTTGATAGTTGGGTTTCAATTCAATCAACAACATGTTAATGTTTGGGTAATAATAATTTGATGATAAGGCACCGGCAGGAGGCCCGGCGTGGTTTTGAGGCCTGCTAGTGTCGACCCTAATTAGGAAAAGGGTCTTGTCTACTGATCCATGATGAGCGCACTAACCGCATGTGGGAAGCGTGTATGGGCGCCCCCTCAATTTGATTCGATTCGCATCTCGTCCAAATCGCCACACTTAGTTCGGGCTTTCCATTTGATGCATGCATGTGCTGGTGCGAACCCTTGGCGCCAGGGTGGAACTTTTGTAGTCGGCATTTAGGGCGG
This sequence comes from Alopecurus myosuroides, assembly GCA_028641055.1. NCBI lineage: Eukaryota > Viridiplantae > Streptophyta > Magnoliopsida > Poales > Poaceae > Alopecurus > Alopecurus myosuroides. Next base: position 342,475,937 of record CM054059.1, read on the forward strand.
CGTGGTCTTAGAGTGCTATGAGGGTCCCCCTTTTCTTCGTGGGGGCTCGATTAGCCGCGCACGCACGGCATGTGGTTCTTTGGGCTTGATGCGAAGAAGAGTTGAGTTGTGTTGAGTGCCTCGCTTGGTGGAAGTGCATTTCCAACCTGGCGGGGTATTCTTACGTGTACGGCCTAATCGGTGCACCCCTGCAGGGTTAAATCTTCTCGAGAAGCCGTGTTTTCCGCGGTTATGGTTGACTTGGTGAAAGTACTGGCTAACAAGTACTCAGAACAACTTACACCTAACTAATGCTAATTTTTGACTAGTAACAGGATTATTGACACAACAATTTGAACATCGCTAATCCAACTGTGTGAGTTATCCTTGGGTTGCTTCCTTAGTAGGGGGTAACATTGGATGGGTTTGTTTGAAGTTAGTTGCAGTTGGTTACGATACGCTATCTTATCCCCTTCTTTTAGCCGGATGTTGTAGCGAGTCTCTGTAGTTAGTTAGTGCAGCCCGCTGCCGCTTCTTTGCAATAATCCCTTCCTTTCCGTTGTACCCAAAGTATTTGTATCTTGTGATGATCGGATTACGCTGGTATCTTGTGAGTATGGTTTTATCCACTTGCCAGTACTTAATAGTACTGACCCACGAATCCATTTCGTGGCTGCATATTCCACATTGCAGTCAACAGGTTTGAAGTCTGATGACGTTAGCAAGGGAATCCCTCCGGCTTGGCCTGGGCAGGGATTGGACGCCATCGGTTATCTCCAGGACTCTTAGTCCAATTTGTATCTTGTCCATAGTCGGACGCTATGTTGTTTCTTCCGCTGTTATTTGGATCTTTGTATTGTATCAGTTGTATCCTTGACTCGTTTGAGTCGTCTTGTATATACCTCCTCTGTTGTTGTTGTGGATTATTCGTGAACTGTTGTAATGTTATCACAAGTGGCAACCTGGAATCGGTTATTATGTGGATTTTGGCGGAAATGCTGAAATCTGCATAGTGCCCGATCCTCGGGGCGTCACAAATGGTATCAGAGCCAGGTTTCCGATTCCCAATGTTGTTTCGATACGAATGGTTACCGAAGCAACGGGTCCGCAAAGCCTGTAGGATAACCTCGCTAACGATCGTGTTTCTAGAGTGTCATAAACTATTTCTGCTAAACTATTTTGGAAACATCTCAATAGGATTCTTGTTTTTCTCCTTATCTCTATTCTATTTCCCCTCCTATCTTATTTGTTTTGGAGTCTCCCCCCTTGTCTATCTTTCAAAGTGGTAGGATCCTACGTGGGTGGACGTTTTCTGAGCCTTTAACCTAATAGGTTCGATCATCGGAAGATTCCTGGTGGAAGAACATCGTCGTCACTCCGAGCAAGAATCTCTTGTTAGTGGTGTCGAGAAACCCTTGTTAGTGGTGTCGAGTAGATCAACTGGAAGCATGAAGAATCGATAGTTGAACTTCTTTCCCCTCCCGGGTTAGTAGGTGGATTGCGAGGGCGCAAACCCTTGTTAGTGGTGTCGTCTGTAACGCCCGGGGAATTTAGTCCCCAATTAGTTTGGTTGGTTTTTCTTTTCATCATGCATTGCATCATATGCATTGTTCCTTATTTTCCAACTAACTTAAAAAAAAATTCAAATCCATTTCAAACTCAACTCTGTTCCAATGTGTTCAAAATAGTTCACAAACATTAACAAACCAATTGCCTTCCATAAACTTGAATTTTCAAATAAACAACTTGGTCAATTTTTAAATAAACCATTTAAAGTGAATTTGAGGCAAATACAATTTAAATTCCAACAATGTGTAATAATTTGAAATTTTGAAGAAAAAAAATTGTGCAACTGGGCATTTTCAATTTTGAATCCATAGAAACTAACCTCATAATTTTTGGAGTTCAAAAACTCCCTCAAACTTCTGTTTTGTTCGTCTTTTATAAAAAAAAATAAAAAAAAATAAACAAAAGAAAACGCAGCTGGGGGAGGCAGGCCGAAGGCCCACCTACAACCCCAGCAGCACAGCCCATCTCCGGCCCAGCCCAGTCGGCTGCTAGCCCCCCACCGAAAACCCTAAATATTTTTCTTCCCTCGCGAACACCCCCCGCCGTCTTCTAAAATTACTCCTAGGTCCCTCCACCTCTCTCTCACGAACGCACGCACGCAACGCAACGCAACGCTCACGCACGCTCACGGGACAGCAGCGACGCGTTCGTCCCCTTCCTCCCGTCGCTCGCCCCCCGCTCCCGCCAATTCCCCCTCGGATGGCCCCGCCGCCGGCCGCCGCCCAATCCCCTCGTCCCCTCCTCGCGTCCTCCTCCCATCGAGCCCAGCCTCCCGTCGCCTCCACCCTCCACCTCCCACACCTGCGCCTCCCTCTCGCCGGAGACCGCCGCTCGAGGCCGTCGCCTCCCCTCTCCCCGCCATGGCCGCGACCCCGAGCTCCCCGGCCGCACCGGCGACCGCCGCCCCCCTCGCTGCCCGTCCATGCTGAGGCGCGCCCGATCTCCTCCTCGAGCAGGCCCTCGAGCACTCCCCGACGCCTTGTGCTCGTCACAGATGGAGGCCCTCCCTCGCTGCAGACGAGTAGAGGGAGATCCTTCTGCTCGGCAACCACCACCTCGACCGGAAGGAACCAGGCCACCGTCAGCTCCTCCACCCCCTCATCCATGCTCCCGCACCCGAGCGCCACGGCCGCCGCGCTGCCCCGTCGCCGTCCTCGTGGAGCTTCGGCCCATGCTCACTTCGTCTTGACGCGCTGCAGGTGGTCGACAAAAATCCCGCAAGGGAATTGGTGCGTCACGGGCACCCATCTGTGCAGGTGTTTCTTTCGTTGTGGCCGGGGCCTTCGTGCCCTGTGCGTTCAGCGTCCATGTGACCCCGACAAAAAAAATTCCCGGCGACAAGTTCGACACCGACCTGTATCGCGTCGACAAGATCCGCCACGACGCCATGACCGACAACGACCACGGGGATGTGTGGGATCGAATACCGACCACCGACACGATCTCTCGTCGCAAGCTGTGTTCGTTTTGCGTTGGCCGCCTTCGTGCGTGTCCGGGAGATGATGTCGTGAACCCCGAAGTCCGGAGAATCGCCCAGTTCGCCATCGACCACAAAGATCGGAACCACCAAGATCTTCTATACGGACGCGGCGAGTACCTCGACCACGACTACGTCTACTTCCTCTACGATACGATGATCTCGGCTTCGACTAGTTCCCCCGTCGGAACGAGAACGACTACTTCCACTACGTGGTTACCAACTACTTCCTCGACGTCGACTACTTCCTCTACGGACGCCTACTTCCTCCATGTCCCGAAGTTTCCGGCGTTGACCCCGGCGATCCTCTTTCCAACGTGCGAACCCAAACCCCAACCCTATACCCTATATGCCTATTTTCTAAATGCCATCTATTTTATAAATGTCAAATCATTTCATGTGTTGCATTGCATTTTGTGGGTGCAGGTATAATAATATCATCTAATAATTAAATATGGAATGAGTTATGATAATTAAATATTGTTCCGGTTCCATTTAAAATTGCATAGCTCATCTTTATATTATCTCGCCATGTTAAACAACATTTAATCTTGATGGGTAAATAAATAACGTGAACCTCCTAAATTAAAATATTGGGCTTCCGGCTCAATTTAAATTGATTTAATTGCATAAATCATAACTAATTCATTTTAACTCCAAATTTGAAAAGTAAAATATGTTTTCCAATCAAAATTCTCTATACTTTGCAAATATCAACTTTGTTTTCTGTTTTAAATAAATTAAATTGCTGAAAACAACTATTTCTGAATTAATGCATTTAAAATTGTCAAATTAATAACTTGCTCATCTAAAATCCAAATTCAACAAATGAAATATGTATTCCATCTAAAATTTTGTGTTCTTTCCAAATATAAATTTTGTTATCTGTTTTGAACATTTAAAATTGGTGAAAACAACAAATGTTTGTTTAAATCATTTAAAATGCCAAAGTTCATAACTTAATAACTAAAATTCCAAACTTGGTAAACAACATTTCAAATTGAAGCTACTGTTGTTTTCCTATTGTTTTCATCATCCATGCATCATTCTAATCAACTTTCACATGATGGTTATTCGTAGATCATTTAATTCAACATTAATTCATGGGCTTTTCCATATGCAATCCAAATTGCATATGGGCCCATTTAAATATGTTTACCATGTCAACTGGTTTACTTTGATGCATCAATTAATTGTCATGCATATAAAATAGGATCATGCTGGATCTTTTGCCGTAGTAGTAATTGTTGCATCCGGTGTTTGTTTTAGTTCGTTGCTTCTTCGCGGATAGGACGTTGAGATGATGTGAGCAACGACAAGTTCTGCGGATGTACCTCTACTTGCTGGATTCCAGGCAAGTATACTCACTTGCTGCCTATGGCTGCCTTTCATCACTTGTACCGATCCTTCCCGTTGCCTTTATTCTAGCCTTATGATTCGATGCTTGTGTCTCGATCCTATAATATGTTTACCTTGAAGCCATGAATATAGCCTTCCTTCCACTTCCTATTAACTGTTGTTTGTTTACTCTGTTGGCCCTTGTGTCGTACTTGCATGCTTAGTGTTGTTTGCGCTCAAGTCTTGTTGTCCGTCTTACCACTGGTGTAGTTTGATAGTTGGGTTTCAATTCAATCAACAACATGTTAATGTTTGGGTAATAATAATTTTATGATAAGGCACCGGCAGGAGGCCCGGCGTGGTTTTGAGGCCTGCTAGTGTCGACCCTAATTAGGAAAAGGGTCTTGTCTACTGATCCATGATGAGCGCACTAACCGCATGTGGGAAGCGTGTATGGGCGCCCCCCTCAATTTGATTCGATTCGCATCTCGTCCAAATCGCCACACTTAGTTCGGGCTTTCCATTTGATGCATGCATCTGCAGGTGCGAACCCTTGGCGCCAGGGTGGAACTTTTGTAGTCGGCATTTAGGGCGGCGTGGTCTTAGAGTGCTATGAGGGTCCCCCTTTTCTTCGTGGGGGCTCGATTAGCCGCGCACGCACGGCATGTGGTTCTTTGGGCTTGATGCGAAGAAGAGTTGAGTTGTGTTGAGTGCCTCGCTTGGTGGAAGTGCATTTCCAACCTGGCGGGGTATTCTTACGTGTACGGCCAAATTGGTGCACCCCTGCAGGGTTAAATCTTCTCGAGAAGCCGTGTTTTACGCGGTTATGGTTGACTTGGTGAAAGTACTGGCTAACAAGTACTCAGAACAACTTACACCTAACTAATGCTAATTTTTGACTAGTAACAGGATTATTGACACAACAATTTGAACATCACTAATCCAACTGTGTGAGTTATCCTTGGGTTGCTTCCTTAGTAGGGGGTAACATTGGATGGGTTTGTTTGAAGTTAGTTGCAGTTGGTTACGATACGCTATCTTATCCCCTTCTTTTAGCCGGATGTTGTAGCGAGTCTCTGTAGTTAGTTAGTGCAGCCCGCTGCCGCTTCTTTGCAATAATCCCTTCCTTTCCGTTGTACCCAAAGTATTTGTATCTTGTGATGATCGGATTACGCTGGTATCTTGTGAGTATGGGTTTATCCACTTGCCATTACTTAATAGTACTGACCCACGAATCCATTTCGTGGCTGCATATTCCACATTGCAGTCAACAGGTTTGAAGTCTGACGATGTTAGCTTGGGAATCCCTCCGGCTTGGCCTGGGCAGGGATTGGACGCCATCGATTATCTTCAGGACTCTTAGTCCAATTTCTATCTTGTCCATAGTTGGACGCTATGTTGTTTCTTCCGCTATTATTTGGATCTTTGTATTGTATCAGTTGTGTCCTTGACTCGTTTGAGTCGTCTTGTATATACCTCCTCTGTTGTTGTTGTGGATTATTCGTGAACTGTTGTAATGTTATCACAAGTGGCAACCTGGAATCGGTTATTATGTGGATTTTGGCGGAAATGCTGAAATATGCATAGTGCCCGATCCTCGGGGCGTCACATTGTCTCAAGTTCATCCGAGATATGGAACTGAGTAGCCCTTTGTGAAAGCGCTTGTTGTCTGTTGAACTGTAATATATGGCCTTTGCTGGTGAGCTAGGTTGTGACCTTATTTGGAATTTATGTATTTCTTCTGTTTGCTTTGCTATGAAAACTAGTATAGAATTTTTCATGCTTCTAGACCACTCAATTTGCCATCCCAACCACGTCGGAAAGAAAATGTCGTGATAGAGGGACGTCACAAAACTATAACAGGACGAAAACATTTCGTCGCTGGTAGTACGCACGTGGACGTATATGAGTGGTCCACGTGGCATCGTCCGAGTGCATGTAACCGCGACGAAAAAATTAAAATCGTCATATGTAATCATCCACGTGGGGCTACATTGGTGGCCCAGTTGTCGTGTATTGATTTACTCCAATGCGCGACGGAACGCTATAAACGTCACTGCAAAAAATGACGTCATCATATGTCTTCTGTGACGACCAAATTGCGTTGCTGATATTAAACCATACGGCGACGTGTGGTTAGTAAATGTGTCGCCCTCTTGTTACTTGGCGATGACATCACAAATAGAGCAAGTGACATCATCAAATGGCGGTAACGGCAACGGTAACTGCCACGAGGCGTAGGTCGCGACGAAAAATAACATTATGCAGTGTTGGGCCTTTACCGGGCTGGGCCGGTCACTCGCGAGGAATGCTTTTACGTGGTGGATTCCCCATGACGTTTTAGTGGCAACTTAATCGCCACAGACTCGTGTGTGGCAGTCGATCAGACATGCTCTCATCCTGTCGCGTAAACCTTCGCAGATTGCCCTCAGCGATATTTTGGAGCTCATCCGCAACGTTATTGAAATGTCCCAGATCGTGCGGAATTTGGTAGTGGCACTTCGAATCAAGGTGAACTTTCTCCTATCATTACATGACATCGCACATTCGGTGAATGGTTCTCTACCTCATGTTCTTGTCCATTGTTTACCCAGGTATGAACCCCCGAGGGATCCCTAAGACACAGCCAATGCTGATCGAGAAGGTGGACAAGAAGAGAAGGCCGACGTCAAGGATGATGGTGAAAAGCGTGAGCATCGGTTCTAACACCCCTGCAACAGGCCCAGACCAACACCAGACCCGGTCAGACCGTTCTACCAACCAGACCTAAACCATCTCTGGTCGGTTAGTGCCCGACACAGCAGAAGGGGTTTCCGGCTTGTGGTACGGTTCCAGTCTGGTCTAACCGGATTTCCAACCGGCGCCCAACCGGCAGCATCCATAAGCCCGCCGACACAACATAAGGGTTTTCTAGTCCTAGGGCCGGTTCAAACCTGGCACGGTCAGTCCCAGCTCCGGTCAGCCGACCTATAAACCGGGCGTCGCGAATTTACCACCTTTTCCGTGCGTGTCTTTTCGGGATCGACCCTTGTACCCCTCTACCAACCCCCTTTTCCTATATATAGACCCCCTCCTGCTTCTCCTAGGGTAGGATAGAGATGAATTAACACTTGGGCTTGTTGCTCCCAATAACCCCTCCTGGAATCTACCAAGGCTACCGCATATATGTACCTATTGGACAGTATCAGGGCCTCTCCTTACGTCAAGTCTCTCGATTGGGTGATTCTACCTCACGGTCTCTCCCCCTCTCGATTCTACCTAGCATACACCAATCTCTCAAAAGGAGATTCTGCTTAGACGTCTCTCCCCTTCCGATTCTATTGGTCCGGTTGGTCCACCAATGAGACAAAGGATCCATCAATGGGTTGGTAGGTTTTTGGTTACGGTCCAAGGCTATCTCCCGAGTTATCATGTGTGTTTGCGTGTGTTCATTGATTTCTTCCTCTATTCTTTCTCTCCACTTCGTGTTCGTGTTGGATCCGTGAAAATCAGGCCATCTCCCGTCGGTTCCTATCAAGTGGCCACATTTTATTGGTATACCAGATATCAAGTTTCCACGGATGTTACCTTATTTTCCACTATTTTATCCCACAAATTTTTCATGTTTTTCCTAATTTCAAAAAAGATCCACCAAAAAGAGAGCCTCATGAGGATTTGGACCGGTTTGTCGATTTGGTGCGTTTTGGTAGTTTTGCGATATGTCCAAAAGTTATCTACTTTCGCGAACAATTTCTTTATTGTTTTACCACTAGTTTGTATGATTTGGATGGAACTAACACAGACTAACGTTTTTTCAGCAGAATTGCCCTGGTGTCTTATTTTTGTGCAAAAAAGTCAACTTTCGGGGAAATCATCGAAAACTGTCGCAAACTTCCTATTTTTTCAGAATACCCACAGAGCCAGAAGGGGAGTCAGAGGTGGCACACCAGGTCACCACGCCACATCCCAACGCGGCAGGGGTGGGATCGCGCCCTCCTGTGGCGTGGTCGCCTCGGTGGCCCCCAAACGCCGCCCTTTTGACTATTTAATCCTTATGGCCTAAAACGTCGGGGGATTTCGTCATATTCCACAGAAACACCCCCGAGCACCGTCGCCTCCTCGAAACTCAATTCGGGGATCAGAAGTTCCTTTTGTGGCACCCTGCCGGGACGGGGATTGGGAGGAGATCATCGCCATCGTCATCGCCACCAGCTGTCCATCAACTGTCCATGATTCCCCAATCCATGTGTGAGTAATCCCCGCCGTAGGCTGAGAGGGATGGTAGGGATTGGATGAAATCGTTCGTCCAATAATTGCCAGATTGTTAGGGTATGGTGCCTAGTATCCATTGTTAGTTCTATCTATCGTTGTTGTAACTTGTTGTGCTTAATGCTTGTCACTAGGGCCCGATTTCCATGATCACAGATTTGAACATGCTATTGTATCATGAAGATAATTGTGTTTAAGATAATACCTGCATGTTTATCCACATGTCACTATCCGGAAGCCGAGGCCCCAAAGTGACAACAATTGGGATAACCGGAAGGGGAACGCTGTGATGTGAGGATTACGTGTGTTCATGAAGTGTTAATGCTTTGCTTCGATACTTTATTAAAAGGAGCACCTTAATTGCCAGTAGTTTCCTTGAGGCCCGACTGCAACGGGCTGGCAGGACAAAAGATGTTATGCAATTTTCTCATTGGGATCACGTACGACTATATACGAAACACATGCCTACGTTTCTTTTAGTACGTGGATGCTTTATTAGTTTTTATCTGCAAGTGTCCTATGTTATGATTATTATGTGAATTACCTCATCCATGCAACGGCCTCATATGTCTCAAATGTATCCATAATTTCTGATGTTCCATGTTGTTTTCATGCCATATGCTACATGTTTTGTATACACTTTATGTAAATTTTATGGATTTTCTGGGAGTAACCTATTGACAAGATGCTACAGAGCCAGTTCATGTTTTCTGCTGTTTTTGGTTTCAGAAAAGTTGTTCTGGAAATATTCTCGGAATCGGATGAAACAAAATCCTAGAGTCTTAGAAATTCGTCATGTATGTGAAGTACGGAGGACACCCGGAGGGGGGCCTCAGGGGCCCACACATTAGGGCGGCGTCCCCCTCTAGCTGCTCCTGGGGTGGTGTGGGCCCCCTGGCCGTCCACCGATGTTACCCTCTCGCCTATTTATACTTCTCCATGGTTTAAGCCTAAATACCCGAGCCTTCTCCACCAAAAAGATCTGTAGTCGCCGTCATCGTCAACCCTAGTTCGAGAGGGTTCTGGAGCTCTCCCCGGCACCCTATCGGGAGGGGGAATCATCACCGGAGGGATCTTCATCACCATGCCTGCCTCCGGAATGATGCCTGAGTAGTTCATCCCCGGACAAATGGGTCCATAGCAGTAACAAGATGGTTGTTATCTCCTCTTTATGCCTCATGTTTAGATCTTGTGAGCTGCCTAACATGATCAAGATCATCTTGTTGTAATGCTACATATTTTGTTTGCTGGGATCTGATGAATATAGAATGCTATGTCTAGTGATTATCAGTCTATCATGTTCTTTCATGTGTATATTTTTTATTATCTTGGATGCTCTCCATTACTAGTAGATGCGCTGGCCAAGTTGATGCTTGTAACTCCAAGAGGAAGTATTTACGCTCGATAGTGGGTTCATGCCTCCCTTTCACTCGCGCTCGAGTGACAGAAACGTAACGGCTGGGGGACATGTTGTTGCCATTAGGGAGAAAACAACAATGCTTTATTTAACGATTATTTTATTCTTTACATTACATACTTTGCTTAATGCAATTATCTGTTGCTTGCAACTTAATATCCAAGGTTTGCTCGGATGACACTCTGAGGGTGGATATTAGTCATAGATGCAGTTGGATAACGGTCTATGTATCTTGTTGTAATTCCCACATGAATAACATAGTAATCATCATGTCATGCATATGCACTACGGTGCAACCTTTATATCTGTCAATTGACCAGCTGTAATTTGTTTACCCAGCATGTTCTGTATCTGGTTTTGAGGGACACCTCTAGTGAACTGTGGACCCCGTTCCATTTCTTTAGACTGATATACAACCACTACAACTGTTGTTTTACTACTACAATGATTGTTTTCTTTCATCTACTATAACAAATACTATTTTTCGCACTATACATCTAATCCTTTGTTTCAGCAAAACAGGTGAGATTGACAACCTCACTGCTTCATTGGGGCGAAGTAATTTGATTGTGTTGTGTAGATTCCACGTTGCTGCTAAACCGGTAGTGCGCCCTGCCAACATCAGCTGTATCAACCTTCTGAGGGAAATCTTGCTGGTGCACTGTTCATAAATTTCTCTTGGGGTTTTCGAACGAGTGTCAACCACACACCAACAAGTTTTTTGTTGCCGTTGCCGGGGAGGAAGAGGATTTCTGCAAGGGGAGTCTCTCACCTCCAATCTCTTTACTTTGTTTTTGTTTTTCTTAGTTTATTTTATTTTGTCTTGTTTGCTTCTCTTTATCAAAAACACATAAAAAATTAGTTCTTATTTTTATCCTGCTTTTAATCTTGTTAAAATGAGTACTCCTGAGAACACTAAGTTGTGTGACTTCACTAGCACAAACAACAATGATTTTATTAGCACACATATTGCTCCACCAGCTCCTACTGCTGATTTTTATGAGATAAATCCTGCCCTATTAAATCTTGTTATGAGAGAGCAATTTTTTGGTGTTAGTACTAATGAGGTTGCTGCCCATCTTAATAATTTTGTTGAACTCTGTGAGATGCAAAAATGTAAGGATGTAGATGGAGATATTATTAAACAAAAATTGTTTCCTTTCTCTTTGAGAGGAAGAGCTAAAAAGTGGTTGCTATCTTTGCCTAAAAATTGTATTGATTCATTGACTAAATGTAAAGATGCTTTCATTGAAAAATATTCTCCTCCTGCTAAGATTATGTCCATAAGAACATTATGAATTTTAAGAAACTTGGTGATGATCATGTAACCTTGGGAACGAATGAAATCTTTGGTAAATAATTGTCCCACTCATGGACTGACTACTTGGATGATCATCCAAACCTTTTATGCAGGTCTGTATTTTTCTTCAAGAAACCTTCTGGATTCAGCTGCTGGAGGAACCTTTATGTCCATCACTTTGGGTGCTGCAACAAAGCTTCTTGATGATTTTATAATAAATTATTCTGAATGGCACACTCAGAGAGCTCTACCAGGTAAGAAGCTAAATCCTGTTGAAGAAACCTCTTCTTCGAGTGATAGGCTTGACGCTATTAAGTATATGCTTGTTAATGGCCATGCTCCTGTTGATCCAAATAATGTTCCTTTAGCCTCTTTGGTTGCTGAAGAAGAGCATGTTGATGTGAACTTCATTAAAAACAATAATTTCAACAACAATGCTCATAGGAATAATTTTGGTAGCAACAATTATAGGCCATATCCTGCTAATAGTGGTAATAATTATTCTTATTATAGATCTGGATTGTCTAATGAAAGAATTTCAGAAGTTGAAAGGGACACTAAAGACTTTATGCAAAAGCAATATGAGCAAAATAAAATATTTACTAAGACCGTGGAGGAACAATCTATTATGTTGAAAAATATTAGTCATCAACTTGAGAATTTAAATAAGGAAATTTCTGGTTTGCAAGTTAAATTTGCTCGTGCTGAAACTTGTATTTCATCCATGTCTGAAGCACAATATTCTTTAATCAATATAATGACTGCTAAAACTGAAACTATAGATGAAAATCCTTTTGCTGCAACTAATGCCATTCAAGTTAGAATTGATGACAATGTTAGGATGTTAGCTGAATTGTGTGCTAGATAGGAAAGAGAAGATGAAATAGCAAGAAAGAATAATATACCTCATGTTTGCACCATTACCACCACTAGAAAACTGAAGCTTCTCATGCTAGTAAACCTTATACTATTAATGGTAAAATAATTGGTGTTGCCAATACCTCTACTTCTGATGTTAAACATTTAAAATTGCTTGAAACCACTGAAACTATTCCTGATAAAAGTGCCGAAATTTTTCGAAATATGGGAGACAATGGTCCCATTACCTTTGATAAAAATGATCTTGATTTTTATGATTGCAATATATTTGAAGTAATTTTGTTCCTACAAAAGCTTGCTAGTTATCCTAATGCTAGTGCTATGAATATGGCCTTCACAAAACATATTACAAATGCTCTCATGCAAATTAGAGAAGAAGAATTAGTATGTGAAGCCTCTATCCCTAGGAAGTTAGATCATGGTTGGGAACCCATCATTAAAATGAAGGTGAATGATTTTGATAGTAATGTTTTATGTGATCTTGGTGCTATTATCTCTGTTATACCTAAGAAACTTTATGATATGCTTGATTTGCCACCTTTGGAACATTGTTATATGGATGTTCGTCTTGTTGATAATGTTAGAAAGAACCCTTTGGGGCGAGTTGATGATGTTCTTATTATGGTTAACAATAACCTTGTCCCCGTTGATTTCATTGTTATGAATATTGAATGCAGTGATTCTTGTTCTATTGTTTTGGGAAGACCTTTTCTTAGAACTATTGGTGTTGTTATTGATATGAAAGAGGGGAATATTAAATATCAATTCCCACTCAAGAAAGGTATGGAACACTTTCCTAGGAAGATAATGAAGTTTACTTTTATTCTATTATAAGAACAAGTTACAATTTAGATGCTTCTTCACTTAAAAATACTTGATTCTAGTTTTCTGGACCTAGCTAAAAGGCGTTAAAGAAAAGCACTTCTTGGGAGATAACCCATGGTTTCATTTTTGCTTTATTTTTCTCTGTTTTCTTTGAGTCAAGGTGTTGTTTACTTATGTAGAAACTCATTTGTATCTTTATTTTCTCGCATTTTTTGTGCCAAGTAAAGTCTCTAGCAAAAGTTGAGGTTAGATTTGGATTTCTGCGCAGGAAACAGATTTCTCCTGTCCACCGTTAAATTCGGGAAAATTCATAGAAAGATCAAAATGACCTGCAAATTTGTGTGCTAATTCCGAAACTTTGTCACTACCAAATTCCGTGCGATCTGGAACGTTTTGAGCGGCACGTTTTGATAATGTCGTGTTGCTTCTGTCGCGGATGGCTGAAAAGTGGAATTTGCTCTCGAAGGACGCGGTCCATCTCGATGTTTCTTATATGTTCCGTCGCGGATATTTGTTCCCGGCCCAATATGCCCAGTTGGAGGCGAGTTTCATTCCACAAGAAAGTCCCAGATTAGTTGAATATATCCCTTTTCATTTCTGTCATTTATTTGTCCATATTGTGAAATCGAATTATATGTTTTTTTGCATCGAAGTTAGTCTAATGTAACCCTTTTAACTTCTGTCACTTAGATCCATCGAAACTTCTGTCATCTATTTCTCCATATTGTGAACTTGAATTATATCTATCTTAAGAAAATAAACATAGTAGTTGAACATAAACATAGACTACGTACATATTAATAGAAACCACACGATACAAACGAGATTGACGATCTAAACAGGACATCAGAAGGAAGAGGGCAGCAGTAGGGGGCTAAATAAAGAGCATCAGTATGGGGCCGACAGCTACTCGGATGGCACTGGATCCTCCGTCGGGACTGGATCCTCCGATGGCACTGGATCCACCCTTGCCTGGGGAGTCACAGCTGCAAGGAGAGTGATCAGGGTTTTCTCCTCTGCCAGGGCTAAACCGATCTTCAGTTCCCCAACCTGCTTGGTCAGTTCGAGGTTGCTGGCCCTCAACTTGGACGTATCATCCATCAACTTCCGAAACGCTATGAGGGAAGCTTCGCCCTGAGCCACCTGCTCAGACCTGGCATCGCGAGCCTTGTTGAGATTGTCGTAGGCGAGCTTCAAGGCCTTCTCAAGCTCAGCTTCTAGGATGTCAACCCTCTTCGCCAAAGCACTGAAGATGACCGTCTGCTCGGTTTCATGTGCCCTGTCGATAGTTGCATGATAGGAAGTTGATGTTAATCTAAAAGGAAAAATGGATCTAAGAAAAATGAAATCACGAGGAAATCAGAAACGGATCTAAGAAAGATGAAAGCACCAGGAATTCTGAAAAGGATCAAAGAAAGACGTAATCACGAGGAATCCAGAAACGGATCAGCAGTACATGAACGGAAATGGAACCTACAAGAGGGCAGCAGACCGCTTCGCCGGTGGAGCCATGGCCGCCTGGAGGAACGATCGCCGGTGGAACCTACTACGTCAAAGGGTTTTCGCTTGAGGGGAGGCGGTGAGGCGGATAGAGGATGAACTGAAGAGTGCGTCTATTTATACACCGGGAGGGGGAGTGGAACGGAGGAGCCGTATGCACGACGGAGCAATAACTGGCAGCTGGAACTAAAGAGACACGTTTCACGTTCAAAATATAGTGACGAACGCGTGGCGTGCTGCATGCCAGGGTTACTGCGGTGAGTGGAGGAGCGGTTGTTTTCAAGACTTGGGCCATGATGGCACTTTCTTGGGCCCTCTCCTGTCAGGCCCTTTTTATTGGGCCTTATAGCACTCTGTAGCCCATAATTATCCTACTACAGTTGCAGCCCAAAATAAGAAGGAACAAATGTTGAAACTTCAACGAACACATAAAACGTCGAAATTTTGATTATTTTGACACATTTCAACATCTTCCACACTGTAAAACACTACACATCATCCTAGAATGCGTCGTCAAGTTCGTCGTCATCGGAGTCCTGCATAAGGCTCTCCCAGAATGCGTCGTCCATCTCCTCATCCGACGATGAGACGATGATGGTGGAGGGGCCAGCATCCCCCCGGGATGTACGAGCTCGCATCTTCGCGTCCCTCTGAGCGTCGAGCCGCAACTGCGCCTGTACCAGATCTGGGCGATCATGACGGAACCTCTCCATCGTGGCCTCGTCGTCCCGGCGGAGGCGCAGCTGCATGAACGCGCGGCGGTTCTCCTGCTCCTCCTTGCGGGTCACAATCCTCAGATCTGGGGCGAGGAACTCGGCAACTTCCCTGCTCTCGACGTCCTGGAAGTTGAGCTCGGCGCGCGGGCGGCCGAACCGCCACACCGCCACGTCGAACGCGTGGGCGGCAAGCTCGGGCGTGTCGAAGGTGCCCATCCACCACCGCACGCCGTTGTATGTGATCTCCGCGGAACAGCGCCCGGACGGCTGCAGCTGCACACCTCGGAAGCCGGTGCTGCTTCTCACGCGTGGCGCTATCGGGTGGATCAGTGACGAGAGTGAGGGGGAGGTCGGGGGCTGTGGCGGCGTGCAGTAATCAGCGCTGAGAGATCGGGGGGAGGCCGGGGGGGCTATGGCGGCGGCGTAGAAGGTAGGTTACGTGGTCCGTGCTCGGTCGTATTTATGCGATAGCGACGACGTCGAGAAGTTCATTGACCGTTGGCTTGCCAGGCTTTTGTTGAGTTCTGCAGTGATGAGTTGCACGATCTACCAGCACGAGGGATTTGATATAAACTCGAGGTTTTAGCAGCTATTAGCGATTTGATCTTTACTCGGGTTTTAGCACGAGGGATCTACCAGCGATAATATACCTTAGAAGTTTACGAAACAAACTAAACCTTAACAAGTCCAGGAAACAAACGAAATTACAATCCAGCCAGACAAAATAAGAAGTTCATAGGCCTAGCTCAGCAGCAGCCTTGTCTCTTCACCAACAATGCATATCCTTTGCTTCGGTTCTATATCACCCCATCTCAATGACCGCCTCCAACCTAGGGTCATCGGTCTCGCTCACGATGATCAAAACAGGTTGCTGATTATGAAAATTATTGCCTTGGACGAAAACCATCCACACCAGCTTGTCGAGGATAATGCGGCCGTCGGTTTTCTTGTTGTAAGAAATGGTGGTGACATCCTCTTCTGCTCTAAGTCGTAGGCCAACCCTGCCATGATTCCTCAGGCCAGCGTGTTCCCCTATCAACTTTGGTAGTTTCTAAGCATGAAAGATAACATACCCTAATTAGCAAACTTTCTCATGGTTCTTGGAAATTTACTTGCAAAAAGAGGAGGGCGTCTTATAGATACATACCATAGTATAGTGCTGCAAGTTTGTGACGGTGAAACGAGTCACAAAAGGAAGCCCAACATAAGGTCCAAGGGGTAGAAGCCGGGCCAGGCGGTTCTTCTTGTGATTGTCGAGATTGGCTCTTTGGGCATATACGATGTTGGCATCATCATGCCTCTCATCAGCAGAATTGTCAAAATCCTCAGCATGGACCTCATCATCAGAATTGCTAGAATCCTCATCATGCATCTCATCATCAGAATTGCTAGAATCCTCATCATGCATCTCATCATCAGAACTGCCACATACGCTGCAAACTGAGTCATCTTCGCTTGAAACTGAGTCATCTTCGACTGGAATGCAAAGTGACTCATCTTGGGTGTCACCAATAATAGCAACGTAGATAGTGGGCCTTGGTATCATGGAAAACACTAGTATGTCTCCCACGGAGATGTTCTTTTCCTCGATGAACCAGTCCCATTGTATCACGTGCAAACGGGTCTTGCTCTGTTCTTTTGACACACGAAAGGTGTACTTCCTGCCATGGGAACTAAACATCACACGCTCGCCTACTAACTTGTTGAATGCTATCCGAGCAGTGCACGGTATAATCTGTGCGTCAGAAATAAAAAGAAACGTGGAAATTAGATATTGTAATAAAAACACAATACATAATACAAGTGTAAGAAGAAGAATTGTTTTCTTACCACTGACTTGAGGTGACACTCTTGTACAGCAACACCGAACTTGGATGCAGAAGGATCAACATTTGGGCAATTATTCTTGCATACAGGTCATGGAAACGCTGTTAATCAAGCAAAAAAGAAGCAGAAGTTACAAAGAGCAACCATGTTTATCCAAGAAGTAATTCTACACTACCAAGAGCAATGCACAATGAATGTGTTTGTACATTGCACAAGATAGTATGGAACCCTCATTGCAATGATATGGTGACACATTTTAATCACCGACTTAAAGAGATCATGCACATTCAAAAAAACATCTATAGTCACAGCTCTGTACTCATTGGCCTCAGGGAACATAGAGACAAAGCAAGCATACACAACTTTGCTACGCCAGGTGGGCCAGCAAAAGCAAAGACATGGCACATCTATTTGTGTATGCTTCTTACTTTTGCTGGCCATCTCGTGGAGACAGTGAGGCATCAGCCAAATATACATGTGTCAAAGTCATCATAATTGACCAAATCAGCTCATAAATTGTGCATAGTGATAACAAGCCTCATAAACACATAGGTGATCATGCACTAAAGGGCATCCCTAGAATTCATTGTAACATGCAGTCAGAATAAACACATATGGAACAATGCAAAAAAAAATGTAAAACAAGCCTCATAAACACATCGCCAACACTTGCTATAAGAATGAGCCCAATACCAGGAAGTAATACAAGACGTGGCCTTGTATCACTGCCACGTATTGGATCTGATCACCTAGCATTTATCATGGCATGCAAACCAAGGGAAAAAATAGTACTATAGACACTCTTTTTGCCTTTACCATGGCCTAGTTTAAATCATCGGCATATAACGAGGACATTCAAGGCAAAGAAAAGTGGAACAATGGAAACAAATGTAATACGAGCCTCATATATCATTGCCATGCAAACCAAGGGTAAAAGAAGTGCGTATAATAGCATGTACGAATACAGATACTCAAATTGTATACACTATAAGGTATTATAGACACTCCCTTTCCCCTTACCGTGGCCTAGTTTAAATCATCGGCATATAACAAGGAGGACATTCAAGGCAAAGAAAAGTGGAACAATGGAAACAAATGTAATACGAGCCTCATATATCATTGCCATGCAAACCAAGGGATAAAAGAGTGCGTAATATAGCATGTGCGAATACAAATACTCAAATTGTATACACTACAAGGTATTATAGACACTCTCTTTCCCTTTACCATGGCCTAGTTTAAATCATCGGCATATAGCAAGGAGGACATTCAAGGCAAAGAAAAGTGGAACAATGGAAACTAATGTAAAACAATCCTCATATATCATTGCCATGCAAACCAAGGCAAAAAGAAGTAATTACAATAGCATGTACGAATACAAATACTCAAATTGTATATACTACAAGGTATTGTAAACACTCTCTTTTCCTTTACCATGGCCTAGTTTAAATCATCGGCATATAACAAGGAGGAAATTCAAGGCAAAGAAAAGTGGAACAATAGAAACAAATGTAATACGAGCCTCATATATCATTGCCATCCAAACCAAGGGAAAAAGAAGTGGCTATAATAGCATGTACGAATACAGATACTCAAATTGTATACACTACAAGGTATTATAGACAATCTCTGTCCCTTTACCATGGCCAAGTTTAATCATCGGCATATAACAAGGAGGACATTCAAGGCAAAGTAAAGTTGAACAATGGAAACAAATGTAATACGGGGCTCATATATTATTGCCATGCAAACCAAAGGCCAGGCGAGTTCCTATAATAGCATATACGAATACAAATACTCAAATTGTATAAACTAAAAGGTATTATAGAAACTCTCTTTTCCTTTACCATGGCCTAGTTTAAATCATCGGCATATAACGAGGACATTCAATGCAAAGAAAAAGTGGAACAATGGAAAAAAATGTAATACGAGCCTCATATATCATTGCCATGCAAACCAAAGGCCGAGAAAGTGCCTAAAATAGCATATACGAATACAAATACTCAAATTGTATACACTACAAGGTATTTTAGACACTCTCTCTGCCTTTACCATGGCCTAGTTTAATCATCGGCATATAACAAGGAGGAAATTCAAGGCAAAGAAAAGTGGAAAAATGGAAACAAGTGTAATACGAGCCTCATATATCATTGCCATGCCAACCAAGGGAAAAAGGAGTGGTTATAATAGCATGTACGAATACAGATACTCAAATTGTATACACTACAAGGCATTATAGACACTCTCTTTCTCTTTATCATGGCCTAGTTTAAATCATCGGCATATAAAAAGGAGGACATTCAAGTCAAAGAAATGTGGAACAATAGAAACAAATGTAATACGAGCCTCAGATATCATTGCCATGCAAACCAAGGCCAAGGAGGAGCCTATAATAGCATATACGAATACAAATGCTCAAATTGTATACACTACAAGGTATTATAGATACTCTCTCGGCCTTTACCATGGCCTAGTTTAATCATCGGCATATAACTAGGAGGACATTCATCATGTTTATAAATTAGGATACACAAAAGAAAAACAGGTGGAACAATCGAAAATGCACAGAAAAAATGAATCTGACCTCAGAATTTGTAAGTACAACAAGTATAGTCACTACTAGCACCTGGCCTCGGTAAATCATTAGCCAATGTGTTAATAATTTGGTCAAAATTGAAATAATCTTGCAAAAAATACCAAATCTAAGTCGTGAACCCAAAAAAAAACCCTAAATCTAACTGAAGCACCCAAATCTGGTACGTAATTAAACCATAACCTATCGAAATCATGGTGGAAATAGATGAACTAAGCATGCCGGATATCCCAAACTTAAGCCATAAAACAAAACCACGTCTACGGGAGAAAATACGAAACAAAGACGCAGAATGAACGGTAAAAACATGTAGATCTACCATGCATGTCGTGCTACGCAGAAAAATCGAGCTCAGTCTACCTCATACAATGGTAGGGTCCACCTCTTGGAAAGATTCCCCCAGCTCCGTCAGATCCGGGAGTTTCGGGCTCTGGGTAGTCCTAGAACACGCCAGAGACAATCCGACGCCGGTGAAGCCCTTACACAGACAGCGAGGGACTCATGGGCATCCAAGACCCATGACCTACTCTAACACACATGGTATGGTATACCATGGGATTTGGTGGCATTCAGACGATCCGAAGCCGCCTCTCCGGATAAACCATAGACCCGCTGGGAAAAAGATGGAATTGTCGTTCTGCCCCATCTACATGAGCCGGAAGGGGGTAGAAAAGTGGAACCAATTTCTTGGTTGTGTTAGGTTAGGCCGAAGGAACACCCAATACAATGGTAGGTCCCACCTCTTGGTAAGATTCCCCAAGTTCCGTCAGATCCGGGAGTTTCGGGCTCTAGGTAGTCCTGGAACACGCTAGAGAGAACACACAGAGAGAGGTAATCTCGGGTATACAATACCATGACACACTCTAACACACATGGTATGTCATACCATGGGATTTAGTGGCATTCATAAAATCTGGAGCCCCCCTCCGGAGAAACCATAGCCCCCAGTGGGGAAAAAGGCGTAACTGCCGTTCTGGCCCCTCTACGTGAGCCGGAAGGGGTAGCAAAGTGGAACCAGCTGTTTGTTTGTGTTAGGTTAGGTACAAGGAACACCAAAGAAAATTTTAGGGTCCACCTCTTGGCAAGATTCCCCTAGTTCCGTTAAATCCGGGAGTTTTGGGCTCTATGTAGTCATGGAACCCGCTAGAGAGAATCTGACGCCGGTGAAGCCCTAACACAGAGAGCGAGGGACTCTTGGGCATCCCAGACCCATGAAACACTGTAAGACACATGGTATGGTATACGTACCATGGGATTTGGTGGCATTCAGACGATCCGGAGCCCCCTCTGGAGAAACCATAGCCCCGCTGGGGAAAAAGAGGGAATTGTCGTTCTGCCCCATCTACGAGAGTTGGAAGGGGGTAGCAAAGTGGAACTAACTACTTGGTTGTGTTAGGTTAGGCCCAAGGAACACCCAAGAGAACTGTAGGGCCCACCTCTTGGCAAGATTCCCCCAGTTCCGTCACACCCGGGAGTTTCGGGCTCTCATTAATTAGTCCTGGAACCCGCGAGAGAGAATCCGACACCAGTGAAACCCTAACACAGAGTGTAAGGTAATCTCGGGTATCCAAGACAATGACACTCTAACACACATGGTATGTCATACCATGGGATTTGGTGGCATTCATACGATCCGGAGCCCCCCTCCGGAGAAACCATAGCCCCCGCTGGGGAAAAAGGCGGAACTGCCGTTCTAGCCCCTCTACGTGAGTCCGAAGAGGGTAGCAAAGGGGAACCAACTATTTGGTTGTGTTATGTTAGTCACAAGGAACACCAAATAAAATGTTAGGGTCCACCTCTTGGCAAGATTCCCCCTAGTTCCGTCAAATCCAGGAGTTTCGGGCTCTAAGTAGTCCTGGTACCCGCTAGAGAGAATCTGACGCCGGTGAAGCCCTAACACAGAGAGCGAGGTACTCTTGGGAATCCCAGACCCATGACACACTCTAACACACATGGTATGGTATACGTACCATGGGATTTGGTGGCATTCAGACGATCCGGAGCCCCCTCCGGAGAAACCATAGCCCCGCTGGGGAAAAAGACGGAACTATCGATCTGCCCCATCTACGAGAGTCGGAAGGGGTAGCAAAGTGGAACCAACTGCTTGGTTGTGTTATGTTAGTCCCAACGAAGACCCAAGAAAACTGTAGGGCGCACCTCTTGGGAAGATTCCCCCAGTTCCGTCACACCCGGGTGTTTCGGGCTATCATCAATTAGTCCTGGAACCTGCGAGAGAGAATCCGACACTGGTGAAGCCCTTACAAAGTGAGCGAGGGACTCTTGGTCATCCAAAACCCATGACACACTCTAACACACATGGTATGGTATACCATGGGATTTGGTGGCATTCAGACGATCCGGAGCCGCCTCTCCGGATAAACCATAACCCCGCTGGGAAAAAGACGGAATTATCGTTCTGCCCCATCTACGTGAGCCGGAAGGGGGTAGCAAAGTGGAACCAATTTCTTGGTTGTGTTAGGTTAGGCTGAAGGAACACCCAATACAATGGTAGGTTCCACCTCTTGGAAAGATTCCCCAAGTTCTGTCAGATCCGGAAGTTTCGGGCTCTAGGTAGTCCTTTAACACGCTAGAGAGAATTCGACGCCGGGAAGCCCTAACACAGAGAGAGAGAGTTAATATCGGGTATACAAGACTATGACACACTCTAACACACATCGTATGTCATACCATGGGATTTAGTGGCATTCATATGATCCGGAGCCCCCCTCCGGAGAAACCATAGCCCCCCGCTGGGGAAAAAGGCGGAACTGTCGTTCTGGCCCATCTATGTGAGCCGGAAGGGGGTAGCAAAGTGGAACCAACTGTTTGGTTGTGTTAGGTTATGCACAAGGAACACCAAAGAAAATTTTAGGGTCCACCTCTTGGCAAGATTCCCCTAGTTCCGTCAAATCCGGGAGTTTCGGGCTCTAAGTAGTCCTGGAAACCGCTAGAGAGAATCTGACGCCGGTGAAGCCCTAACACAGAGAGCGAGGGATTCTTGGGCATCCCAGACCCATGAAACACTCTAACACACATGGTATGGTATACGTACCATGGGATTTGGTGGCATTCAGACGATCCGGAGCCCCCTCTGGAGAAACCATAGCCCCGCTGGGGAAAAAGACGGAACTGTCGTTCTGCCCCATCTACGAGAGTCGGAAGGGGGTAGCAAAGTGGAACTAACTGCTTGGTTGTGTTAGGTTAGGCCCAAGGAATACCCAAGAGAACTATAGGGCCCACCTCTTGGCAAGATTCCCCAGTTCCATCACACCCGGGAGTTTCGGGCTCTCATTAATTAGGCCTTAAACCCGCGAGAGAGAATCCGACACCGGTGAAACCCTAACACAGAGAGTGAGTAATCTTGGGTATCCAAGACCATGACACTCTAACACACATGGTATTTCATACCACGGTATTTGGTGGCATTCATACGATCCGGAGCCCCCCTCAGGAGAAACCATAGCCCCCAGCTGGGGAAAAAGGCGGAACTACCGTTTTGGCCCCTCTACGTGAGTCGGAAGGGGGTAGAAAAGTGGAGCCAACTGTTTGGTTGTGTTAGGTTAGGAACAAGGAACACCAAAGAAAATTTTAGGGTCCACCTCTTGTCAAGATTCCCCTAGTTCTGTCCAATCCGGGAGTTGCGGGCTCTAAGTAGTGCTGGAACCCGCTAGAGAGAGTCTGACGCCGGTGAAGCCCTTACACAGAGAGCGAGGGACACTTGGGCATCCAAGACCCATGACACACTCTAACACACATGGTATGGTATACCATGGGATTTGCTGGCATTCAGACGATCTGGAGCCACCTCTCCGTAGAAACCATAGCCCCGATGGGAAAAAGTTGGAACTATCGTTCTGCCCATCTACGTGAGCCAAAAGGGGGTAGCGAAGTGGAAATAACTGTTTGATTGTGTTATTTAGGCCCAAGGAACACCCAAGAGAATTGTAGGGCACACCTCTTGGCAAGATTCCCCCAGTTCCGTCACACCCAGGAGTTTCGGGCTCTCATTAATTAGTCCTAGAACCCGCGAGAGAGAATCCGACACCGGTGAAACCCTAACACAGAGAGCGAGGTAATCTCGGGTATCCAAGAGCATGACACACTCTAAAACACGTGGTGTGGCATGTAATGGGATTTGGTGGCATTCAGACGATCCGGAGCCCCCTCTCCGGATAAACCATAGCCCCGCTGGAAAAAAGACGAAATTGTCGTTCTGCCCCATCTACATGAGCCGGAAGGGGGTAGAAAAGTGGAATTAACTGCTTGGTTGTGTTAGGTTAGTCCTAAGGAACACCGAAGAGAATGGTAGGGCCCACCTGGATGACACTCTAAGGGTGGATTATTAGTCATAGATGCAGTTGGATAACGGTCTATGTATCTTATTGTAATGCCCGCATAAATTATATATTAATCATCATGTCATGGATATGCACTACGGTGCAGCCTTTATATATGTCAATTGCCCAGCTGTAATTTGTTTACCCAACATGTGATTTATCTATTTTGGAGAGACACCTCTAGTGAACAGTGGACCCCGGTCCATTTCTTTACGCTGATATACAACCACTTCAGCCGTTGTTTTACTACTGCAATCGTTGTTCTCTTTCATCTACCGCAAACAAATACTATTTTCCACACTATACGTCTAATCCTTTGTTTCAGCAGAACCGGTGAAATTGACAACCTCACTACTTCGTTGGGGCAAAGTAATTTGATTGTGTTGTGTAGATTCCATGTTGCTGTTGAACCGGTAGTGTGCCCTGCCAACATCAGCTGCATCAACCTTCGTAAGTGATTTCTTTCTCCTACTGGTCGATTCAACCTTGGTTTCTTTCTGAGGGAAAACTTGCCGCTGCACTCTTCATAACCTTTCTCTCAGGGTTTTCCAACGAGTGTCAACCACACACCACGCGCGTACACCTGTTCTTCTGCCTAAACTATTTTAATCATGTTGTTTACTAAGATCATTACCATTGTCTATGTTACATTGTTGCTATTATTACTTCACTACTTGTGTTGTTACATCACTGTTTCTACTGATAAATTGTGCAAAGTAAGTTTACTTTCAGGTGCAGCTGAACTAACAATTCATTTGTTAGGTCTTATATTTATTCTATGGCTCCCCTTGTGTCAAATCAATAAATTTGGGTTTTATTTCCCTCAAAGACTGTTGCGATGCCCTATACTTGTGGGTCATCAGGACTATTTCATGGTGCCGTTGTTGGGGAGCATAGATTTATTTATAAGATCATCTGAAGGTAATATTATTCCCTTCAATTTATTTATCATGGGGAAGGCTCATGATAAGAAGGTGGCTATCTTGCCATCCACTACAAGAAAAGGTACAACTCTGAGTACATCTGCTACTCTTGATTCACCGTCTGTTATTAATCGACTTGTTACAACTCCACATGTGCCTACTTCATGTATGACTATTGTTGAATCTGAGAATACTCCTAATGAATTGATGATGCTTCTACTGTGTTTAATGAGAGTGGTTCGTTAGGTCCTTTTCTAGATGCTAAAATTGCTAGGTCTAGACAATCTGAATATGCTGAAATACCTAATGAAAAGTCTAGAGAGCGTCCTAGTAATGATCTTCATGATGAGAATGAATATGTTGAAATTGATGATGAATTTGTTGAACATTGCATGATACATGATTCTTTAAAAAATGCTGATGAGATAAGGGACTACATTGAAAAACATGTTGTTAGTTATAAGCTTTCTCCTGATCCTAAGTTTGCTACATCACCTATAAACATAAGGGATAAAGATTATGATTTTTCTGTTGATTTGTCTCTTATATCTGTTGTGGAGAACGAACCTTTTAGAGGTGCTAAAAATGAAAGTGATGTGGAAAATATGAACAAGATTTCTATTCTAAGCAGTTACTTTGTTACCAAAAATATTTCCATTCTCATTGAACGATGATGCTAAAACTTGGTTTAATAATTTATCTCATTTTTCTATTAGAAGTCCTCAACGCTTGATTGAAGTTTTCTTCTAAAAATATTATCCTGCTAGTGCTCAACATGCTGCTTTGAAAAGAATTTTTTACTTTGAGCAATTAAAGGAAGAAAACATACCTGAATCTTGGACAAGGTTTTGCAATTTAATTAGGATTCATCCTGGACATCAACTAGCTAAAAATGAACTTCTTGATATATTTTATAATGGACTAACTTTTGAATCTAGGACCTACCTAGATAGTTGTGCTGGTTATGTTTTCAGGAAACGAACTCTGGATGAAGCTGAGGTATTAATAGCCAAAATAAGTCAAAACTATGAAGATTGGACTATGCAGAACCTACTCCAGTTCCCACACCGAGGAAAAGAGGTGTTATTGAACTAAATTATGAAGGAATGGGAGAAGCTAAAAGGTCTCTTAAAGAGAGAGGTATAAATCTGAAGATGTGAAGAATCTACCTCCAATAGAATAATTTTGCAAACCAATTCCTCAATCTTCTGCAATTGAGGTAAACTCTCTCCAATATTTCAATGCTAGTGATATTATTTATGGTAAGCCTCCTTATCAATGCTTAGATGAACTTGATAATTTTACTTCTAAGCAAGAGAAATTTAATATGAGAGTGCAAAATCAACTACTAGAAAATTCTCATAGTGTTGCATGATGTTTTAGAAATAACCGTGAATGATATCAAGGTACTTGTTAAACATTTTAATATGGTTCAAACCCAAATGGAGCAAATTACTAAGGTACAAAAAGATCTCCTAGCTAAATTTTCTAAAAATGATGATAAAACATGCTTTTGGTATAGAAACTAGAGGTGGTGCTTCTACTCAAGACTCCTTATATCCTGAAGGACATCCTAAACTAATTGAACAAGACTCTAAGTTAACTAAAAAACGTGGTATTAATTTTAAGAAAAACAAGGAGAAACATAAAAATGATGTAGTCTTCTGAAATTGATAAGGATAAACGACCTTTTAATGATCCTAATAGTATTTTTTGTGTCAGATGCTGAATATGAAGATGTTAATGAACATGTTAATAACAATGATAATAACATTACCAATGATAAGGAAGTAATTGAAGAAGATTCTAATGATGATATTAAAAGCAAGAAATACACTAAAGAGTATTTTATTGCCAAGAAACATGGTAAAGAAAGAGAACCTTGGGTGAAAAAACCCATGCCTTTTCCTAATAAGAAACATAAATCCAAGGAAGAAGAACACTACAATAAATTTTGTGAGTGGATGAAACCTTTGTTCTTGCAAATTCCTTTGACTGATGCTATTAAATTTCCTCCTTATTTGAAATATATGAAAGGTATTGTCTCTAAGAAAAGGAAGATTCCTAATGAGGAAATTTATACTATGCTTGCTAATTATTCTTTCAATGGTAAGGTTCCAAAGAAACACGGAGATCTAGGTATACCAACTATTCCTTGTTCCATGAAAAGCAATTATGTTAGAACTGCACTTTGTTATCTTGGAGCAGGAGTAAGTGTGATGCCTCTCTCTCTTTATAGAAGATTTTACTTGGAAAAGTTGATACCAACTGATATATCTTTGCAAATGGCTGATAAATCTACTTCTGTTCATATTGGTATATGTGAGAATGTTCATGTTCAAGTTGCTACTAATTGCTTGATTTTAACGGGTTTTGTTGTGTTGGATATGCCTGAAGATCATAATATGTCTATTATTCTCGGAATACTTTTTCTTAATACTGCATGGGTTGTTATTGATTGCAACAAAGGTAAGGTTACTTTTAATGTCAATGATAAATTGTACACTATGTATTTTCCCACGAAGTTGATTAAATTATGTGGTGTTCATACAATTCAAAATTTTAGAACTCTTAGAGTGGGGAGTATTTATCCGCTATATATGATCATCATGAAGAATATCAATATATTATGGTGGGATCTATATCTATTCCATACAAGGTAAAATGATGGTTACATGTAGTTTAATTCTTTTATGTCAAATAAATATATTTAGTGACAAGACTTGATCAACCTTGTTAACAAGTACATTTTATATGCATAATTTTTTTTAAACAAGGTCTTCTCTTTCTCACTTATCCTACCTACTGTTTTTCTTCGGTAATTATGAAATAATAGTGTTGTTTAGCTCATTAATAAATCGTTGTTGTTGTTTTCAATTTTTTTAAACACCAAGAAAATGCTCAAAAGTAAAAGTTTTAAAAAAAAATATGAAAATATTATGTAAATTCCTATTTTTACGTGAGGGACCTCGGAGCACTTGCGGATGACCAGGGGGACCCACAAGGCCACCAGGCCATGGCCCAGCGCGGCAGGGCAGGTCGCGCCCTCCTGTGACGTGGGTCCCACCTGGTCCTCCTCAAGGGCATCTTCCTCCCCATCATTTCTCTCAGCTGACAAAACACTCCATCATTGTGCAAACTCTTGTTCTTTTTGTTCTTGGCCGAAATTTTTGATCTCTTTGCTCAGCCCATCTTTGCTGCTAATATTTGGATCATTTTCTCTCCGGTAAATGACACCTCCGTCTATCCAAGTAGAATTTTGTTTGGTTGAGTAATATCTCTAGTATTTTGCTCTTGTAGTGTACATGTTAAGTGAGCTTGCATGCTTGTTCTATGATAGTTTAATCAATTTTGATGCATGTTTAAGCCCTGTTGCAAGTTTCTATGGTAGTTCCCTTCATTTAGTTGTTCCAAAATCACTTTTTATGAGAGTTGTTAAAAATTTCAGAAAAGGAATTTGGACAAGCTCTCTTTTGGGGATGTGTTTGCAAGGCAAACACCACCCTCAAGAAACACCATGATCTCAAGGTCCGGAGCGCCTAGGTGGTCCTACAATGAGGATCTCATTACACCGACTACTGATGATTCGGAGGACTAGGGAGTACCTCATCCGTATGTTTTTTCACGTACTAAATTTTTGCAGGATGCAGTGATTCATGACGACTTCGAGCATGATTAACAAAGTGGGTTTGAATGAATTTCTGGAGGATAGAAGTCCTCAATATGCCAGGCTTACTAAGATTTTTGTTTAGAGTTTCAAATTTAACAACAAAGCATTTGGGCCAACTGTTGATTTTAAGATATATGATCATGCATTCAACATGGGTTTGGCAAGTTTTTGCGGAATCATAGGTATTGCTCCATCTGGGACAGCAAAGAAATTTAGTTCATCACCAAGTGAATTAACTGCACTTTACCATAAACTATTCCATGATGACCACCGCTCAGCCCATCGTGGTAAGATAAGGAACATTCAATTTCCAGCCACAAGGTATTTCTTATACTATCTTTCTAGAAGCATCCTTCCTATGGAGAATACTAGTAATGTATCCAACTATCATCTAGGTTTTCTCTCTAATGCTTTGAAGGATGATAGGACTTATAATCTTGGAGCCTTAATTGCTCGTCTCCTTGATACTAAGGTCCCCACATATGGAGGCATTATTGCTTCGCTAATTTTATCTAGTTTTAATATCACTATTGATCCTTTTGATGAGGTTTTAACTCCTGGATTCCTTAATCTTGCTGCCATGAAATTGCATCATTTTGTTATAGCTGAATCTACCTCTGAAAACTTGTTTTACAGATTTTTATTTGCTAACGCACCTGAGTAGGAAATTCTTATGCCACAACCTCGTTTGTTTCGTATTCACATGGAACAATTATCATTTTCAATGGAGGAGTTGGATGCGCAACTAGTGGTGCCTCAATACCATGTGCAGTACTACCCCGAGGAGCCGTAGGAATTTCCCGAGGCTCCACCTCAGGATCATCATCTTCACTACTATGGTACCTCCTCCTCGTACTCATACCAGGAGGGGCGGCTCTTCTTCGTCTTACACAGATGATACGCCCACATGGCAGACGTGGGTATGAGTCCCAATTAGGCCAAAATCCTAAGCTTGATGGGAGGTACGTGTACACCGACAGTTCACTCATCTTTTGATTTCATATCATGTCATTTCTCTATATATCCATCTTTCACTTTCTTTTAGTTGTTCTTTCTCGTGCTTGTTTTATTTTTCAAAACCTCTAAATACCAAAAAAAAATCTCTTGTTTCTCTTTTGTTTGTTTTATTAGTTTGGTTTGTAGTTTATTTTTTCTTTTTCATTTTCGTTTTGCTATTAAAAAATCAAAAATATTTCCTTTGTTCATTTTCTTCTTTCCTATTTTGCTTTAAAATCGAAAACCCAAAAATATGTGTTGCTCTTTTTCGGTTTGTATAGTTTTTGCAGAGTTCAACAGTCTTCCGTGACTCCACTTGGGGCTTGGTTTTCATTTCCTATTATTCAAGTCATGCAAGTGAAAGGCAATAATGACGATATTCGACAAACTGGATGTGGTGAGAGGCTGGTATGAACTGTATTTTTTTCATTTTTGTACATATACTTATCCTTCTGAACATGCTTAATCGGTCCTGGTACTGGGCATGTTATTTAATGTTTACTTGTTAAGTTCATGTCTTCTCATGATCCATTCCAATTTTCTGATTGTAGATAACATGTCATATAGATATTTTCTTGCACTTTTTCGTAAAATGATATGGTATCGTGGTATCCTTCTCTGAATGATTTACTTGAATTGACTTGGCACATGCTCACACATGTTTATGACTGAAAACATAGTCAATTAAAGCCTCGATGATTTATTTTGACTCAGAGTTTAGTATTGCTTTTATGCCACTTTTAATTTTATTTTGTCGCAAGTATGATTATGACATATATGGTTTCTTGTTGTCTCTTACCAGTATATTGCTAGCCTGCACTTGTACTGAGCGGAAATGCTGCTCGTGCATCCAACTCCGTAAAACCAAGTTATTCAAAGAGTCCACTATAAATTCCTATACATGGTATTTCAAACCGTTCCAAGTAAATTTTCATGTGTTACCTTTAAATCTCATTTTGTGACACTGTTTTTAGCTCATGAGGACGTGGTAGTTGAGATTATTATATTCCATGCTAAATTTAGTTCCTCGGATTAGCAGCTTACATCTGCTTATCCACTTTTATTTTTCACAAGAGCTGGTTAGACCACTATATTAAAAATCAATTAAAATATACACTCCTCCATGGTATGTGATTGTTGGCAGACACCCGAGGATTTGGTTAGCCATGGTTTGTGAAAGAAAAGGTTGGGAGGAGTGTCAAACTATATAAATTGCATGCTATAAATGCCTAACATCTCGGAACCACTCTAAAACTTGTTTAGAATGGGAGATGATAAGATCTCTATTACTATTCGTTGACAGGAATAACCACCTCCCAAAAATAATTTTACCTCTGTTTTAAAAATAAAAAGCTCTGGCACATGTTAAATCCCCGCTTCCCTCCGCGAAGGGCCAATCTTTATTTTTATGTTGAGTAACCATCCTTTCTTTCAGCACTTCTTTGAGAGCATAATTTTCATTCTTAGTGTAATGTGCTTGTCCCAGAATATGGTTAACTGTGGTATAACTTCGATGCTTTTATCTCTGCTATCTTTATATCTAGCCTTCATTTAAACTACAGAGGCGCTCAGGCATTTATGTTTTTCTATCCAAATACAGGCAAGCGAGATACCACTTTACCATGTTTGATTATGAACATTGCAATCCTGCACATAGATATATTTCAGGTTATTTACTCATAGTATGTTGGAATCTTTTCATTATTACATGATTAGCAAGTTTTCTTATCGTGTGCAGTCTGTCAACTGAATTGCTTGAAGACAAGCAATAAGCTAAGCTTGGTGGGAGTTGATACGTCCAAAACATATCTAATTTCCCGAACACTTTTGCTATTGTTTTACCTCTAATTTGTATGATTTGGATGGAACTAACATGGACTAACGTTGTTTTCAACAGAAATTCCCTGGTGTCTTATTTTTGTGTAGAAAGTCAACTTTCGGGAAAATCACCGAAAATTGTCGCAAACTTCCTATTTTTTCCAGAAGACACATGGAGCCAGAAGGGGAGTCGGAGGTGGCGCACCAGGTCACCATGCCACACCCCGGCGCGGCAGGGGGTGGGACCATGCCCTCCTGTGGCATGGTCGCCTCAGTGGCCCTCCGACGCCGCCCTTTCAACTAGTTAAGCCTTCTGACCTAAAAACGTCGGGGGGGGGGGGGGGGGGTCGTCATATTCCACAGAAACACACCCGAGCGCCGCCACCTCCTCGAAACTCAATTTGGGGATCAGAACTTCCTGTTCTGGCACCCTATTGGGAAGGGGATTTAGAGGAGATCATCACCATCGGCATCTCCACCAGCTCTCCATCAACCGTCCATGATTCCCCCATCCATGTGTGAGTAATCCCCACGGTAGACTGAGAGGGATGATAGGGATTGGATGAGATCGTTCATGTAATAGTTGCCATATTGTTAGGGCATGGTGTCTAGTATCCGTTGTTAGTTCGATCTATCGTTGTTGTAACTTGGTGTGCTTAATGCTTGTCACTAGGGCCCGAGTGCCATGATCTTAGATTTTGTAACATCCCAAGTCTGAAAAATATCCTTTAGAATGTTTTGCTCTCTGTTATTTTATGTTTTGCATCATGGCATCATGTTGATTGCAATTGTTTTGTTTGTTTTCCATTTGTTTTCCTCTGTTTTCATTTGTTTTCCAACTGTTTTCCTTTTGATTTTCCTTTGTTTTCTATTTGAATCTCAAACCAAAATTCAAACCTTTTGTTTCATCCTTGTGATGTTACAATTTCCAAATGAATGTTTCAAATCAAATCAATCAATTGTTTCCATTAAAGTGAGATTTCAAAACTGTTCTTTTGTTTCTATAAAATGCATCCAATAATCAAACCCTTTTCAAATTCAATTATGATTAATTTCCAAAACAACAACCCTTTTGAAAGTTATGAAAATTGCAAAACCATTCAATCAATTGTTTCCATTAAATCCCTAAGGTTCAACTATTTAAAATTGGGGTTTTAATAAGTTCACTTAATCCAAATTTATTCAAATTCAATTGCCTTTTTCCATATAGCAACCATTTGAAAGTAATGAAACAAAACAACTCCAACCAGTTTGTTTCAAAATAACTTGAGGTTCCAAAAACTAATTAAATGTTATTTTTACTAAATCACTTAATCAACAATTCATTCAAATTCCTTTCCAAATTCAAATAAAAACCCAAACATCAAACCATTTTTTTTTAATTGAGAAACTTACAAAACCAACATCCATTTGGTAGCAAATAAACATGAATTTTTAAAACAATGCTTTTGAATTGCTTCAATTCAATTAATCCCTTAATTCAAATATAAAAGTGAATTCATTTTCTTTTCCCAAACATTAACATGAATCAAATATTTTGAAAACAAAAGCTGATACAAAGTTGTTGATGACCTAATTAATTCACATAAGTTTCACTTAACTTTTCTACCCCACAATCCATCTCCCTTTCTTACTTTTTTCTAATCAGCAAAAAAAAATACTAACAAATCAATTAATAAAAAAAAAACTAACAGACCAAAGGGAGAGGGAGGCCCAGCCCACCTCTCTCCCTATTTCGGCATGCGCACCCCCCTCCCCTGTCGCTTTCTTCCTCCTTGGTACGGAGAGACAGGGAGAGGGGGGATCCCCCACATGGCAGGGAGCTCACCTGCTCCCCCCCTATAACTAGCCTAGGGTTCCCCTCGAGGCCTACCCTAGCTCCTCCTCCCTCATCCTCGAGCGCCGCCATCTTCCCTCGCATCACCGGCCACCCTCTCTGTATCCCGTCACCCGAGCTCACCCACTGTACCTCCCCGGCGATCACCGCCACCGGTGGCCCTTGCAGCGAGCTAACGCCGGGAACGGATTCGCCACGTCGCCCTCTTCCTCACCGGCCTCACCACGCGGACGGGGAAGGACTGGATCACCGCCGCCGTCCGCTCCATCGCCGGCCAACCACCATCGGCACCGACTCGGCCTCGCCTCCGATTTCCCTCACAGTGAGCACGTCTCCCTCGCCCTTCTCCCTCTCTCTGCATCCGCGCATGCACAGCACCCCACAGCACCGCACCCCCACGTCCACGTCGAGGCGCAGCATCTGGTCGCTGTCCACCGGCGGCTGCCCTCGCGCTCGACCTGAATACGTGCAGTTCTGTTCTGTTCGCAGTTCAGTTAAAACGCGCCCAACTGAAAGTATTACCCCCCTCACCTGTTACTCTCTATCGACAACCGATCAGGTACCCTGCTGGTTACTGCACCGTTGCACGCAGCAGCAGGTGCTGGGGTCGAATCCCCATCTCCCCACCTTTTTCTGCTATTTCGTTCCAAATTGTTCAGTGCAGGTTCTGAAATCGATAACTCCCCTACGCCCCCCTTATCTGACAACTGAGTAGCAGCAGCCCATCTGGTTCTTCTCTTGGGAGCAGGAAGCAGAGGGCAGGGGATCGAATCCCACCCCCTGCATATTAACCCATCTTTTTTATTTTCGATTCTCCAGATCCATAAAGTTCCCGGTAATCACCATTAGGCCCGTGCAAGTTATTCTAGCCCCTGTAATAATTATTTCTAAGTCCCTAATGGATTAAAAATGGCAGAATTACACTAGATTTTGTAAAATGCATAAGAAATTCATCCCAACTCCAATTTTAACTTTTTAAATATGTTTTCTGTCCCAAATTAAATGTTCTATCCAAATATAAAATTTGTTTACTGTTTTGAATATTTTAAATTGGTGCAATATTTGAAAACTTGTCAAATTCACTTAAAATTGCAAAATTCATAACTTGGGCATAAAAATTCCAAATTCCACAAAATAAATATGTTTTCCAATCAACTTTTCATGTACTTTCCAAATATAAATTTTGTTTGCTGTTTTGAATAATTTAAATTGCTGAAAACAACTATTTCTTATTTATTGCATTTAAAATTGCCAAAATAATAACTTGCTCATGTTAAATCCAATTTCCACATATGAAATATGTTTTCCATGCAAAATTAAACCACCTTTTCAAATATAAAATTTGTTTCATGTTTTGAATAATTAAAATTGGTTAAATGATTTAAACCTTGTTTAAATCATTTAATATTGTTAAATTTATAACTTGATCAAATCAAATTCTTTTGGGACATATAAAATATGTTTTCAAACCATCAAAGCATAACCTTTTCAAATATGAACTTCACTTAATGTTTTGCACAAATAAAAACTCAAATAAGTTCATGTTTGAATTAAATTCATTTAATTCTTGTTTAACCTTGTTTAATTCATAAATAATTTATTTGAAATCCTTTTTCAACAAGTGAAACATGTAATCCACCTAAAATTTGGTGTTATTTTCAAATATAAACTTTGTTATCTATTTTGAACAATTAAAAGTGGTGAAAACAACAAATGCTTGTGTGACACCTTTAAGGAACCAAAAATTTCCTAACTTAATGAATGAATTTCTAAACTTGTTAAACCTTATTTCAATTGGTTCTATTGTTGTTATTTTGTTGTTTTCCTCATCCATGCATCATGCTAATCAACTTTCATATGATGATTAGTTGTAAAACAATTAATTCAACCATAATTCATGGGCTTTTCATATGCAATCCAATTGCATGTGGGTCCATTTAATCATGTTGTTATCTTGTCAACTAGTTATTTTGATGCATCAATTAAATGGTCATGCATAATCCCATGTTTGTGCACTATGCCATGATATTGATTGTTTATCTTTCTGCATTGTTTGTTTGCTTCTTCTCGGATAAACGACGACGTTGAGACCGACGATACTTACGACACCCCTTCTAAGGATTTCTAGCTCAGTACCAGGCTACTGGGTTTTGCAGGCAAGTTATCACTCACATGAACCATCGTGTTCCTTTCAACATTGATTACCGATACTTTCTGTTGTTCTTTTCTGCTAGCCTTAGTAGTAGTTGTTTCTGTTACGAACCCATCACATGAATCCCTTAACCTTGATATTGCCTCACCTCCACTCCTATCACCCCTTTGATTGAGCCAGTGTCTTACTAGCATGCTTAGGGTGTTTTGCTCGAGTCTGTTACCCGTTACTTTCTGTTACTATTTCTATTACGTTCTGGGGGCTCGATGTTTAATCAATCAATCATGCTAATGTTATTGTTAAATAATAATTTGATGATAAGGCACCGGCAGGAGGCCCAGGGTGGTTTTGAGGCCTGCTAGTGTCGGCCCTAATAGGAAAAGGGTCTTGTCTACTGATCCATGATGAGCGCACTAACCGCATGTGGGAAGCGAGTATGGGCGCCCCCCTCAACTTGACCCGATTCGCATCTCGTCCAAATCGCCGTACTAGTTCGGGCTTTCCATTTTCTAAATGCATGATCTTGCGAGCCCTTGGCGCCCGGGTGGAACTTTCGTAGTCGGCATTTAGGGCGGCGTGGTCTTCCAGTGCTATGAGGGTCCTCCTTTTCTTCGGGGGGCTCGATTAGCCGCACACGCACAGCACGCGGTGCTTTGGGCTTGATGCGAAGGAGGGTTGGTTGTGTTGAGTACCTCGCTTGGTGGGGTGATTTCCCATCTGGCGGGTTATTCATGCGTGTACGGCTAAATTGGTGCAACCCTGCAGGGATAATCTTCTCGAGAAGCCGTGTTTTCCGCGGTTATGGATTACTTGGTGAAAGTACTGGCTAACAAGTACTCAGGACAACTTAAACCTAACGATTAACAACCTTACACCCAATGATTAACAACTTGACTAGTAATAGGCTTATTGACACAATAATCTGAACCATCATTAACTCAACCGTGTGAGTTATCCTCGGATTGCTTCTTTGGATAAAGGGGCGAGATCCAGGATGGGTTTGTTTGAAGTTATCTTTCAGTTGGTTACAATCCTCGATCTTATCTCCTTTCTGTTAGCCGGAAGTGGTAGAATCTCTGTAGTTGGTTAGGGCAGCCAGTTGCAGCATCTTTTATATTCCCCTTCCTTCCGTTGAACCCAAAGCATCTGTGCTTGGTGTTGACGGGTTACACTTTGGTGAATTGTGAGTCTTGCTTGCCAGTACGTTTATGTACTGACCCCTTTGGGGCTGTGGTTTCCGCAGACCTACGTTTCCGAAGATCTACATGGTGGCTACTACGTGGAGTTTGACGAGACTGCTGACGAGTAGATAGCGGACCCGGGCAGGATCCGAGACTTCGTGGATGGGCTCCGTCTGTTCGTTTCCGGCCTCTTAGGCCTATTTGGTTCTTGTCTGTACTCAGACATGTTGAATGCTTCCGCTGTATTGTAATGATGTATTGTTGGGACAGGTGTCCTCTGAATGATTGTATTTTGCTATCTCTGCTCTAATGAGAGCCATTTGCAACTTATTTCGATCGTTTGTGTCGTAGAGATCTGTTGTGATATCAGTTGTTCAACGCCGTTGACGTACCATGTGTGTATGGTTTGAAGTACGTCAATGGAAGTGTCCTGATTTCTATGGGATAGTTTACATCGACGGTGAACAGTAACGGTTGGTTGTCGCACATAAGTGCTGGCCTACTCGTAAGAGGACGCGGGTGCCGGTAAGCCCCGTAATCCAACCAAAATACTGTTCAGTTCGTACGGTGAGTATCCTTTAGAAGTCCGGGTGCGACAAATGGTATCAGAGCCTATCTGCCTGTAGGATCCCTTTTTACTGGTCGCAGTTGAGTCTAGAAACTATTTTGTAGCTATATAGGAAAAATGAAACGTGAGAGTAGGAATTCTGTTCCTTTTCTTCTTTCCCCACCCACCCTCCCTTTTCTGGTAAGGAAGTGCAACGTTGTTTTCTGTTCTCATCTAAACTTTCAAGTTAGGATTTCACGTGTTTTGGGTTCTCCGTAGTACCTCAGGAGTTTTGTTCTCGTTTTCCCCGGTGTTGCTTCGTTATCCTGTTCTTCTAAAGAACATTTTGTCCGTTGAAATCTTGTTGTTGATTTCCACTTCAATTCTTCTACCGGCGTCTAATCAAAGTTTTCCCCGTTCATCTGCTAAACTCTATTCCAGCTAAAGTGTTATTTGATACCGGAGCATCACATTCTTTTGTGTCAAAGATCTTTTCCACAACAAACTACCAAATTGTGGTTCCACTAAGCAATAAAATCAATATTCACTCCTCGGGATCTCAAATGTTGACTTCCAAGTTCAGTCACAGAAATCAAATTCTAATGGGAGGCCACATATTCCTCGCTTCTCTCATGTTGCTGATTCTGACATTGATGTCATTCTTGGTGTTGCATTGATGTCAATAACTCTGTTCCACCCTTATTACAGATAGTCTATTCTCCAAATGAATCAAATTCTATCCAGCTTTACAGCCTCCATACAAAATCTCTCCCTTTACTTGAAAATGTTCCGGTGGTTTGCTAATTCCCTGACGTCTATCAAACGTGCACGATGTGTTTCACGTGTCACAGCTCAAGAGGATCTTCCCAAGAAGTTTCCGGACCTTTTCTTTTCTCGGTAGGAATCTCGGGGCGCGATTCCTTCAAGGGGGGGCGTTTTGTAACATCCCAAGTCTGAAAAATAGCCTTTAGAATGTTTTGCTCTCTGTTATTTTATGTTTTGCATCATGGCATCATGTTGATTGCAATTGTTTTGTTTGTTTTCCATTTGTTTTCCTCTGTTTTCATTTGTTTTCCAACTGTTTTCCTTTTGATTTTCCTTTGTTTTCTATTTGAATCTCAAACCAAAATTCAAACCTTTTGTTTCATCCTTGTGATGTTACAATTTCCAAATGAATGTTTCAAATCAAATCAATCAATTGTTTCCATTAAAGTGAGATTTCAAAACTGTTGTTTTGTTTCTATAAAATGCATCCAATAATCAAACCCTTTTCAAATTCAATTATGATTAATTTCCAAAACAACAACCCTTTTGAAAGTTATGAAAATTGCAAAACCATTCAATCAATTGTTTCCATTAAATCCCTAAGGTTCAACTATTTAAAATTGGGGTTTTAATAAGTTCACTTAATCCAAATTTATTCAAATTCAATTGGCTTTTTCCATATAGCAACCATTTGAAAGTAATGAAACAAAACAACTCCAACCAGTTTGTTTCAAAATAACTTGAGGTTCCAAAAACTAATTAAATGTTATTTTTACTAAATCACTTAATCAACAATTCATTCAAATTCCTTTCCAAATTCAAATAAAAACCCAAACATCAAACCATTTTTTTTTAATTGAGAAACTTACAAAACCAACATCCATTTGGTAGCAAATAAACATGAATTTTAAAACAATGCTTTTGAATTGCTTCAATTCAATTAATCCCTTAATTCAAATATAAAAGTGAATTCATTTTCTTTTCCCAAACATTAACATGAATCAAATATTTTGAAAACAAAAGCTGATACAAAGTTGTTGATGACCTAATTAATTCACATAAGTTTCACTTAACTTTTCTACCCCAAAATCCATCTCCCTTTCTTCCTTTTTTCTAATCAGCAAAAAAAAATACTAATAAATCAATTAATAAAAAAAAACTAACAGACCAAAGGGAGAGGGAGGCCCAGCCCACCTCTCTCCCTATTTCGGCCTGCGCACCCCCCTCCCCTGTCGCTTTCTTCCTCCTTGGTACGGAGAGACAGGGAGAGGGGGGATCCCCCACATGGCAGGGAGCTCACCTGCTCCCCCCTATAACTAGCCTAGGGTTCCCCCCGAGGCCTACCCTAGCTCCTCCTCCCTCATCCTCGAGCGCCGCCATCTTCCCTCGCATCACCGGCCACCCTCTCTGTATCCCGTCACCCGAGCTCACCCACTGTACCTCCCGGCGATCACCGCCACCGGTGGCCCTCGCAGCGAGCTAACGCCGGGAACGGATTCGCCACGTCGCCCTCTTCCTCACCGGCCTCACCACGCGGACGGGGAAGGACTGGATCGCCGCCGCCGTCCGCTCCATCGCCGGCCAACCACCATCGGCACCGACTCCGCCTCGGCTCCGATTTCCCTCACAGTGAGCACGTCTCCCTCGCCCTTCTCCCTCTCTCTGCATCCGCGCATGCACAGCACCCCACAGCACCGCACCCCCACGTCCACGTCGAGGCGCAGCATCTGGTCGCTGTCCACCGGCGGCTGCCCTCGCGCTCGACCTGAATACGTGCAGTTCTGTTCTGTTCGCAGTTCAGTTAAAACGCGCCCAACTGAAAGTATTACCCCCCTCACCTGTTACTCTCTATCGACAACCGATCAGGTACCCTGCTGGTTACTGCACCGTTGCATGCAGCAGCAGGTGCTGGGGTCGAATCCCCATCTCCCCACCTTTTTCTGCTATTTCGTTCCAAATTGTTCAGTGCAGGTTCTGAAATCGATAACTCCCCTACGCCCCCCTTATCTGACAACTGAGTAGCAGCAGCCCATCTGGTTCTTCTCTTGGGAGCAGGAAGCAGAGGGCAGGGGATCGAATCCCACCCCCTGCATATTAACCCATCTTTTTTATTTTCGATTCTCCAGATCCATAAAGTTCCCGGTAATCACCATTAGGCCCTTGCAAGTTATTCTAGCCCCTGTAATAATTATTTCTAAGTCCCTAATGGATTAAAAATGGCAGAATTACACTAGATTTTGTAAAATGCATAAGAAATTCATCCCAACTCCAATTTTAACTTTTTAAATATGTTTTCTGTCCCAAATTAAATGTTCTATCCAAATATAAAATTTGTTTACTGTTTTGAATATTTTAAATTGGTGCAATATTTGAAAACTTGTCAAATTCACTTAAAATTGCAAAATTCATAACTTGGGCATAAAAATTCCAAATTCCACAAACTAAATATGTTTTCCAATAAACTTTTCATGTACTTTCCAAATATAAATTTTGTTTGCTGTTTTGAATAATTTAAATTGCTGAAAACAACTATTTCTTATTTATTGCATTTAAAATTGCCAAAATAATAACTTGCTCATGTTAAATCCAATTTCCACAAATGAAATATGTTTTCCATGCAAAATTAAACCACCTTTTCAAATATAAAATTTGTTTCATGTTTTGAATAATTAAAATTGGTTAAATGATTTAAACCTTGTTTAAATCATTTAATATTGTTAAATTTATAACTTGATCAAATCAAATTCTTTTGGGACATATAAAATATGTTTTCAAACCATCAAAGCATAACCTTTTCAAATATGAACTTCACTTAATGTTTTGCACAAATAAAAACTCAAATAAGTTCATGTTTGAATTAAATTCATTTAATTCTTGTTTAACCTTGTTTAATTCATAAATAATTTATTTGAAATCCTTTTTCAACAAGTGAAACATGTAATCCACCTAAAATTTGGTGTTCTTTTCAAATATAAACTTTGTTATCTATTTTGAACAATTAAAAGTGGTGAAAACAACAAATGCTTGTGTGACACCTTTAAGGAACCAAAAATTTCCTAACTTAATGAATGAATTTCTAAACTTGTTAAACCTTATTTCAATTGGTTCTATTGTTGTTATTTTGTTGTTTTCCTCATCCATGCATCATGCTAATCAACTTTCATATGATGATTAGTTGTAAAACAATTAATTCAACCATAATTCATGGGCTTTTCATATGCAATCCAATTGCATGTGGGTCCATTTAATCATGTTGTTATCTTGTCAACTAGTTATTTTGATGCATCAATTAAATGGTCATGCATCATCCCATGTTTGTGCACTATGCCATGATATTGATTGTTTATCTTTCTGCATTGTTTGTTTGCTTCTTCTCGGATAAACGACGACGTTGAGACCGACGATACTTACGACACCCCTTCTAAGGATTTCTAGCTCAGTACCAGGCTACTGGGTTTTGCAGGCAAGTTATCACTCACATGAACCATCGTGTTCCTTTCAACATTGATT
The DNA here is from genome assembly GCA_028641055.1 of Alopecurus myosuroides. Taxonomy (NCBI): domain Eukaryota; kingdom Viridiplantae; phylum Streptophyta; class Magnoliopsida; order Poales; family Poaceae; genus Alopecurus; species Alopecurus myosuroides. The sequence goes on from CM054059.1 coordinate 342,517,341, forward strand.
ACCGATACTTTCTGTTGTTCTTTTCTGCTAGCCTTAGTAGTAGTTGTTTCTGTTACGAACCCATCACATGAATCCCTTAACCTTGATATTGCCTCACCTCCACTCCTATCACCCCTTTGATTGAGCCAGTGTCTTACTAGCATGCTTAGGGTGTTTTGCTCGAGTCTGTTACCCGTTACTTTCTGTTACTATTTCTATTACGTTCTGGGGGCTCGATGTTTAATCAATCAATCATGCTAATGTTATTGTTAAATAATAATTTGATGATAAGGCACCGGCAGGAGGCCCAGGGTGGTTTTGAGGCCTGCTAGTGTCGACCCTAATAGGAAAAGGGTCTTGTCTACTGATCCATGATGAGCGCACTAACCGCATGTGGGAAGCGAGTATGGGCGCCCCCCTCAACTTGACCCGATTCGCATCTCGTCCAAATCGCCGTACTAGTTCGGGCTTTCCATTTGCTGCATGCATGATCTTGCGAGCCCTTGGCGCCCGGGTGGAACTTTCGTAGTCGGAATTTAGGGCGGCGTGGTCTTCCACTGCTATGAGGGTCCTCCTTTTCTTCGGGGGGCTCGATTAGCCGTGCACGCACAGCACGCGGTGCTTTGGGCTTGATGCGAAGGAGGGTTGGTTGTGTTGAGTACCTCGCTTGGTGGGGTGATTTCCCATCTGGCGGGTTATTCATGCGTGTACGGCTAAATTGGTGCAACCCTGCAGGGATAATCTTCTCGAGAAGCCGTGTTTTCCGCGGTTATGGATTACTTGGTGAAAGTACTGGCTAACAAGTACTCAGGACAACTTAAACCTAACGATTAACAACCTTACACCCAATGATTAACAACTTGACTAGTAATAGGCTTATTGACACAATAATCTGAACCATCATTAACTCAACTTTGTGAGTTATCCTCGGATTGCTTCTTTGGATAAAGGGGCGAGATCCAGGATGGGTTTGTTTGAAGTTATCTTTCAGTTGGTTACAATCCTCGATCTTATCTCCTTTCTGTTAGCCGGAAGTGGTAGAATCTCTGTAGTTGGTTAGGGCAGCCAGTTGCAGCATCTTTTATATTCCCCTTCCTTCCGTTGAACCCAAAGCATCTGTGCTTGGTGTTGACGGGTTACACTTTGGTGAATTGTGAGTCTTGCTTGCCAGTACGTTTATGTACTGACCCCTTTGGGGCTGTGGTTTCCGCAGACCTACGTTTCCGAAGATCTACATGGTGGCTACTACGTGGAGTTTGACGAGACTGCTGACGAGTAGATAGCGGACCCGGGCAGGATCCGAGACTTCGTGGATGGGCTCCGTCTGTTCGTTTCCGGCCTCTTAGGCCTATTTGGTTCTTGTCTGTACTCAGACATGTTGAATGCTTCCGATGTATTGTAATGATGTATTGTTGGGACAGGTGTCCTCTGAATGATTGTATTTTGCTATCTCTGCTCTAATGAGAGCCATTTGCAACTTATTTCGATCGTTTATGTCGTAGAGATCTGTTGTGATATCAGTTGTTCAACGCCGTTGACGTACCATGTGTGTATGGTTTGAAGTACGTCAATGGAAGTGTCCTGATTTCTATGGGATAGTTTACATCGACGGTGAACAGTAACGGTTGGTTGTCGCACATAAGTGCTGGCCTACTCGTAAGAGGACGCGGGTGCCGGTAAGCCCCGTAATCCAACCAAAATACTGTTCAGTTCGTACGGTGAGTATCCTTTAGAAGTCCGGGTGCGACAGATTTAAACATGTTATTTATCATGAAGATATTTGTGTTTGATATCGTACCTTCAAGTTGTATACGCATGTCCTTGTCTGGAACCCGAGGACCCAAAGTGACAACAATTGGGATAACTGGAGGGGAAGACTATGATGTGAGGATTACATGTGTTCATGAAGTGTTAATTCTTTGCTCTATTACTTTATTAAAAGCGTACTTAATTGCCAGTAGTTTTCCTTGAGGCCCCGTTGCAACGAGCTAGAAGGACAAAACATGTTGTGCAAGTTTCTCATTGCGAGCACGTACGACTATATACGGAACACATGCCTATGTTTATTTTAGTACTTGGATATTTTATTATTGTTTATCTGTAAGTGCACTGTATATGAAAAATCTCATCCATGCAACTCCCTTACACCTATTCTTCTGCGTACATTATGTTAATCCTGCTATTTACTGAGATCATTACTGTTGTCTATCTTACACTGTTGCTAATGTTACTTCACTACTGCTGTTGTTATATCATTGTTTCTACTGATAAATTTTTCCAAGTAAGTTCACTTTCAGGTGCAGCTGAATTGACAATTCATCTGTTAAAGCTTATATTTATTTTTTGGCTCCCCTTCTGCCGAATCAATAAATTTTGGTTATACTTCCCTCGAAGACTGTTGCGATCCCCTATACTTGTGGGTCATCATTTTTCTCCATGGGTCTATTGCATAAGACCCATATCACCTTCCATTTGGGCCCCCATAACCTAATTTGGCTAATTTCCCACGAATTTGAGGATTGTAGAGACAATTTCCGCTCATGGTCGGAACATGTTGAAAACCACGTTCAAACAGGAATGTTCCAGCTATAGAGCATGTCTAGCCGAATTTCTAACCAAGAGACATAGAACATGCCGAATTTTGAAATTTTACCCCCATTTTTGTTTTGACATTTTCCATTGTTGTTTGAGTGTTCGTTTAAGGTGCTCCTCGTAAACAAAAATCTTCCGCAACTCTACATCGACAACAACAAAGAGACCAGGGACTCCAAGTATTGAGCCCTACCTATATCCGGCATGAGCCCTTCTTCCATTGTGTGTACCTTATCTTATCGGACTGACTCACTTACTGTAAGAATTGCACTTGTGTGAATCAAGTGAGTCACTTGTAATCGATGAGTTGTGTATCAAGTCGTGGCCCTGGAATGCGCACAAGAATGAAGAATTCATCATCATCCAATAAAAAGAAACAAAATATAGCGGTGCCAAGCAATCTGTTGTAGGTTCTTCAAACTCCAACGCCGCAAGAAAGGGTGAGGGTTTTGCACAACTGCAAAGCGAGTGCTCTTACGCCAGACAATACATTTAGTGTGCTTCTTGAGTTAGTGTGACACCGAGCCCATAGTCTTGATTAGGACCATTTCGGCTTAGCTCGTTCTTTGGTCACACTACCCCCCCTTACATCATTTGTGTGTGTATGTTGTTTGTTTTCCCTAATTTTGTGATTTTTTTGTTATTGCTTTGATTTATTCTCTACCTTTATTTTCTTTGATGGTTCCATTTGCTTTTTCCACATTCCCAACATATCCACCATAAGTCTGTGTGTTTTGGATGTGTTAGTCCATGGTTCATACATATTAAACTACTTTCTCTTTGGCGTCCCTTGTCTTTAACTAAGGTCCACAAGGCTCAATACTATCACAAGAAGATAAAAGGAGATTGACTAACCCTTTCCTAACGCTAAACACTTGTGAGACCCCTCTTGTTTCATCATGTCTAGGAAAAATGACAATGAGGAGAGAGCCGCATACAATCCGAATGCCTATGTTCCAAGATCCTCACACTTTGCATTGGAAACAGAGGTGTGCCATGAATTTGGTAGAGTGCATGAAACACTTGTGTCGCACCCGGACTTCTAAAGGATACTCTCCGTTCCGTTGAACAGTAGTAGATTGGATTACGGGGCTTACCGGCACCCGCGTCCTCTTACGAGTAGGCCAACACACGTATGTGTGACAACCAACCCCTATCTGTTCAGTGTCGACGTAAACTATCCCATAGAAATCACGACACTACCATTGACGTACTTCATACCATACACACATGGTACGTCAACGGTTTGTAACAGAATGATAGCACAACATATCTCTAAGACACAAAAGATCGAAATAAGTTGCAACTGGCCCTCACTAGGGCAGAGCTAGCAAATACAATCATCCAGAGGACACATGTCCCAACATAACATGATTACATCTCAGCGGAAGCATTCAAAGGGTCTGAGTACAGACAAATCCAAATAGGCTTAAGAAGCCGGAAACTGAAATAAAGACGGAGCCCATCCACGATGTCTCGGATCCTGCCCGGGTCCGCTAACTACTCGTCAGCAGCCTCGTCAAACTCCACGTAGTAGCCGTCACCTGGATCCTCGTAAGCGTAGTCTGCGGAAACCACAGCCCCAAAGGGGTCAGTACATAGACGTACTGGCAAGCAAGACTCACAGTTCACCAAAATGTAACCCGTCAACACCAAGTACAGATGCCTTGGGTTCAACGGAAGGAAGGGGATATAAAAGATGCTGCAACTGGCTGCGCTAACCAACTACAGAGATTCTACCACTTCTAGCTAACAGAAAGGAGATAAGATCGAGTATTGTAACCAACTGAAATATAACTTCAAACAAACCCACCCTAGATCTCGCCCCTTATCCAAAGAAGCAATCCGAGGATAACTCACGCAGTTGGATTAAAGATGAAACAAGTTATTGTGTCAATAATCCTATTACTAGTCACGTTGTTAATCATTGGGTGTGAGATTGTGAATCATTAGGTTTAAGTTGTCCTGAGTACTTGTTAGCCATTACTTTCACCAAGTTAACCATAACCGCAGAAAACACGGCTTCTCGAGAAGATTATCCCTGCAGGGTGCACCAATTTGGCCGTACACGTATGAATAACCCGCCAGATGGGATGCCTCCCACCAAGCGGGGCACTCAACACAACTCAACTCTTCTTCGCATCAAGCCCAAAGCACCTTGGGCGCACGGCTAATCGAGCCCAGAAGAAAATGGACCCTCATAGCACTCTAAGAACGTGTCCCCCTATATGCCGACTACGAAAGTTCCACCCTGCGCTGGGCTCGCAAAAACATGCATGCGGCAAATGGAAAACACGAACTAAATGAGATTATTTGGACGAGATGTGAATCGAATCAAATTGTGGGGGGCGCCCATACTCGCTTCCCACATGCGGGTAGTGCGCTCATCATGGATCAGTAGACAAGACCCTTTTCCTATTAGGGTCGACACTAGCAGGCCTCAAAACCACACAGGGCCTCCTGCTGGTGCCTTATCATCAAATTATTATTTAACAATAACATTAGCATGATTGATTAATTAAACATCGAGCCCCCCAGAACATAATGGAATGGTAACAGAAAGTAACGGGTAACAGACTCAAGCAAAACAACCTAAGCATGCTAGTAAGACACTGGCTCAATCAATAGGGTTGTAGGAGTGGTGGTGAGGCAATATCAGGGTTAAAGGATTCATGTGATAGGTTCGTAACAGAAATAACTACGACTAAGGCTAGCAGAAATAGACAACGGAAAGTATCGGTAACCAGGGTATAAAGGAACACAATGGTTCATGTGAGTGATAACTTGCCTGCAAACTCAGCAGCCGGGTACTGAGCTAGATTGTAGCATCCCAACTTTTAATAAAGATGGAATACCTGTGTTATTGTGCTAGTCCCTGGATCAATTGCTAGCACCACAGTACAAAATGAAATATCATGCAAATGCATCAAATTCTATTACATCGCATGATCCAGTCTTTACAAAATAGTATTACAACTTGCATAGTCTTAGAAGACTAGCAGAAAACAAAGTATACAGCGGAAAACATGAATAACATTGAGCCCATCTTCTTCATGTGCCACAGGCAAAACATGTTGGCGATAGTCTCGAGATCCTAAACGAAATCCTCACTCGTCTTCAGAAAAATCTGCAATATGGAATATGCAGCCACAAGGGAGTCAATACAATTTAATGTATTGGCAAGTAACACTATGGTGGCTATAAATGGCAAGACTAATACTACATGCTTATTTGGCGGAGTGGAGTTTTGGCTAAGTTTGCATAAAGCCAGTTTTCTCCTATCACTTTTGTAAAACAAACTTTTCTTTTCAAAAGGGTGGCAACATTGGATTAAGATCCAAGCACCACAATACTGTTCACTTGGTCAAAATTTTACTTATTGAAATTGATGATGAGATTCTTCCGTCAATCCTTGTCCAGCTGCTCATAGTTGTCCATAACCGGGGACACGGCTAAGATCTTAGTTTGTTGACTCTGCAGAGGTTGTGCACTTTCACCCTTTGTCTTCAATTAGCCCAAACATCCTATACACCCGGAGTGCATCATGGAAAGGAGAGAATTGAGACGAGATCTTTCAGAAGAAGAAGTCCAAACCCACCGGCAAGACCCGTTCCACCTATAATTATGCTACATCTGCTTGTCAAGCCTGGGATGAACCCTCACAACTTAATTGATCAAGACAGAGCCCATATTGTCAAAAGGCTGCACGGGAAGCTACTAAACTTAGAAGGACATAGCAATCTCTTTGTTCCTGGGTGGCCATCCGCAAGTGACAACCTCAAGTGGAATAACCCTTAGATAAGGGCCCTGAGGAAACACTCAACATAATCCAGTCTTACCACTTCCACCCAGGTGGTTCATTTATTAGTTATACTTAGAATTTTTCCTCAGCATCTAGTAAAACAATTTGTAATATTGCATAGCATCTACTAAGTTCTAAGGCTATCAAAATAACAAGGGTAAAAGAGATGGCTACACACTACTAGGATAATAGCATAGCATAGTATAACTTAGTAAAATTTCCTATCATGCATGCTACTCAAAATCAACTAATGCATATAGAAAATAATGGGTAGTTGATGATGTGTTACTTGCCTTGTTGAAGTTGGTGAAGATATCACACTCTCTTCACAAAAGATCGTTGCTCTCCATACAATCTATTCATTGACAACACAATAACAAAGTAAACAATCATTCTATCAAGCAAACATACCAGTGAAGAGATCATACAAAGCAATAACATAGCCAAAGGAGTTTAACCTAGTGGGCTAGGACAAGGTCTAGTTTTGAGTTGAAAGATTCATTCCCTAATGGTCTCTAACTTGTTAAGGAAATTCCAATGGTTTACTTGGGAAGGACTGGGTTGAGCTTGATGTGATCTAACTTTATTATAACCATACTTGTCGAGGAAGTTCCAAGAGTTCACTACTTGGTCTTTTATATGGTTAGCATATACTAGGGGATTGGTTTTGGATTCCAAATGGCCACAACATCAAAGAAAAACAAATATAAATAAATTCTAGGGCATGGTAATATGGGTGGATTACTATGTTAGGTTTTTGGTCAAAAACACATGGTCATGGTCCAAGGGTGTCCAAAAATGGTTGGGCAAGGTTTTTCTGGTCCAAGGTTGTCAAATGGAACAATTTTGCAAAAGGAACTATATTGAAAATATTTATAGAAATTAATCTATGTCAAAAATACTCAAATAGACAACTTAATTCTAAATTCAATTTTGATTTGTTCAAATATTATTTTGGGACAGAGGATATGAAAGTACACATTCTAAGGTTTCCAAATATATTTTATTTACAATTTTTGGATTTGTAGAATTTGAATTATGCCAAATTTCATCAAACAAGCATATTTGAATTTGAACAAATTTAAGTTTGTCAAATTTGAATTTGGCCAGTGTCAAAAGTTTCTAGATGTCAAGGGCTTTTCAAAAAGTCCAAGATTGCTAAATTTGGCCAAGTGGTTAAAAAGTTATGATGGTTGCAAGATACAGGGACTATTTTGCAAATCTGCCAATTAAATTCTATTCGAAAAAAATAAACAGAAACCCTGTGGATAAGGTTGGCCACGTGGGGCTCTGTGATTGGATGGGTGTGCTGACTGGGACGATGACGTGGATAAGTGAATGGATCTGGATCGTTAGATCCAGATCTAACGACTGCATACCCCTTCGCCTAGGATCTAATCCTACGCGTTGATTCCAGATCTAACGGCCAGAGCAGAGAGGAGGCTCACCTCGCCGAAGGGGACTGGCCGGAGTTGCTCCGGCGAGCTCGAAACGCGGCGGCGTTGCTCTCGGGCGTCGACGGCGGCTGCGATTCCGGGGGTCTCCGGCTTAACGGAGATGACGACGACGACGGGCGCGACCTGGAGAAGAGGATGGTGGCGGAGGCGTCGATCTCCGTGTCTCCGAGCGGCGGCGCGATGCGAACGGCGGTGTGCACAACTCCGGTGGCGCGGAAATGGATGGTGCGGGTGTTCCCTGCGCGAAAGAATTCGAACTCAAGGTTTTGGGGATGCGCACGGTCACGATGAAACGAAAGGAGGGCTGGTGGCCTCTGATTCCTGCTCACCTGGCCGGAAGGGGTGGAGGACGGCGGCGGCCGAGATATTCTCCGGCGAGCAATATAGCGCGGCCTCGAGGTGATCTCGTGCTAGGGTTTGGGGCAAACGGCAGAGGGGTCCTCGGGCTTTAAATAGGAGGCGATAGGGAGGGCAGGCGGTGGCCGGGGGCGGTGATTACGGCGGCGAAAATCTCGGCCATTTTGGCCGTGGCCTTCCTTCTGTGAGGAAGAAGAAGGTGACGTCAGCTGACGTCATCCTTTCCTTTTTATCTTTTTCTTTTTATTTCTGTTTAATTAAAACCTTAATAACTTTTGTTTTAAATACCCAATTGACATGAAACAAATTTCTAAATTCTTAAATTTTCAAATGCTTTCCAACAATATCATTTTTGAAAACAATTCAGCATATTTTATATTTTGAAATTTTGGAAATTTGAATAATTCCTTAATAGTTACTTACTGTAATTTTTAATTTATAAAATTATAAAATACAATTATTAGTCAAATATAATTTCAGTGGCTTTATAAGGTTCAAATACTATTTTCAAAAACCATTTCAAAGAGTTTTCATCTCTTTTATGTTTTGAAAATATAATTAATTCACTAATAGTACTTAATACTATTTTAAAATAGAAAATAGTAAAATGGGGTTTTTGATTAAATAAAATTTTAGAGGCATTAAACATTTCAAATAATATCTTCGGAAGTCATTTTCAAGCCATTTTCATAATTATAATTTTAGGATATGAAGGATTTATTAATAGTAACTTAATGTTATTTTATTAGTTTATATCAATTAATTATTATTGTTGATCAATAAAATTTTAGAATAAAACCACAAGTCATAATATTGTTTTCAAAACCTTTTGTTATGTTATTTTCAAAGCAATGCATTTCATTTTCACCCCTTCATGTTTAAAACTTGGAATAACAACTAAAAGTTATTATTAATAATTTTATTCTTATCAAAATATTTTTGGGGATTAGAACTTTATTAAGGTTTATAAATCTTCGATTTTTGATGCCATAAAATAAATTCAGATTAATATTGGAGTTGTAAACATTTTAGGTAAAGGTTTGTTAATAAAAGATATTCCCTTTATATAAAGAAACTTATTTTTTTGAATAAGGTTTTAGGGTTTAAGGAACAAGGCATAATTGGATTGGTGAACTCAATTTCATTGAAATATGTATTGTTTTCTTTTGTTTCTTGCTTCTCATTTGGTTTTTTTGTGACTTGCACAATATGAAAACAAAAAGTTTCAAAATTTTGTGATTTTTGCATTTTCCAAAAAATCAGGGATGTTACAGACTACCACCCTTAAAAGAAATCTCGTCCCGAGATTTGGGAAGGTTAGAAAGAAAGATTTGGGTAATTGGATTCCAAAACAACTGGGTGGGCTACCACCCTTAAAAGAAACTTTTGTGGGTAGTCTATTTTCATTAGATTGGAGTGTAGATTGATTCTAAATTAGCTTGAGTAGATCTTTCCTCTGTGGTAGAGGTGTAGACCAACATAGGTCTGTTGAACTACCTTTGACACTGAGGGGTCACTCTTTGGGTCAATCAAAAGAGCAAGTTGAGAGGATTTCACAACATCATCTCATTATAATGGGAACACCTTTCTCAGACATTCATTGTGGTTTAATACACTGGAAGAACTCCTAGGGAAAATAAATTTATTTTCAACATGATAATTTGCCTAAGATTCCTTCTTTCAGAAAGTCATGTTTCCTTCCTTCTCCCTTTGAGGGCATCCATTTTCATAGTGTCCTTTATCTCTGCATTTGAAGCAAGTCACTTGGCTGATGTCTCTATAGACAGGATTGGGGTTCTTCTGAAGTTTCTTCTTCTTCCTTGGTGGAGTTAAATTGGCCATCATATCTTCATACTGCTGCCCAGTATATTCAACTATGTTGGTTGAAGGTCTGGGTTTCTTGTTGGGACAATTTCTAGACAAATGTCCAACTTCTTCACAAGAATAGCAATTCTTGGTGGAGTGTTTGGATGAATATGGATGTGGTGTAGTCTTGGCTCCAGTATCTATCTTGACATGGTCCATCTGAAAAGTATCCAGCTTGTGTTTTCCCTTCACTTCTGGTTTTCCTAAGTTCTCTTGGATTGCACTAAGCATTTCCATTTTGGCTTGTTGTCCAACTTGTTGTACCATGGGGTAAAGTGGACATTGTGTTGGAACATGTGTTGTCCCTTCACACAGAAAACAAGTAACTTGAGTGAAGTATCCTTCAATTGAGTTGTTTACATCACCATGGGTCCACTCATCTGGACAATCTTTGGAATAGTGTCCTATCTCTCCACAAGATTTGCAAGCTTTGGGTGTTGAAAACATTTCTTCTTCTATCTCCTGGTTATCTCTAGTTATCAAAGGCTGATTTTCTTTACTATTGGCCAAGTTTTGGGACATCATCTTCACTATCTGTGATTGAGTATCCAACACTTGTTGCATTCCTGGGGTTAACTCCATATTGGGGTGGTTTGCTTGGTTCTGGATCATCAGTTGTATCAGCTGAGTTTGAGCTTCTAGTAACATCTGCATTGCTATTGAGTTCTCCGGGTTGTTGGAATTCTGGCTAGACATCTGTTTTGAGGTTTTAGGGAAGATGAGTAGAGGTTAGAAAGGATCTAAGAAGGTTCCTATCCAAACACAGCAGATCAAGGAAACTCATCTTACACATAACAAACATATAGCAACACATTCATCACACCAAACAACATAGTTTTAGGAAAACATCTAGTATTGTCATACCACACTCATTAGTATGATCAATACTCTAATCGTGTTTCGTGTCTCACAACTTTGTTACATCTCATGGTGGTCTACTATTCAAGGCATGGTAACAATCTTTCTTGATTTATTCCTCATGATAGGTCTTCAATACTCAGTCTTCACAATGATCTCCGCGTTCTTGTACATTGTAATCTCTTTTTCAAGAGTGTTGATCTCTTCTTCGGCTTCCTTGAGAATCTTCTTAGTGTTGTGAAGTCTCCACTTGAGTCTCTCAGTAAATTCTTCAATAGCTCTCCATGCAGCACTTCTTGCTGAATCAAAGAATGTCAAATGCACCTCCTTGTTGGTAAGCATGCAATCACCTCCCATCTTGTGGTCGTACTCCTTGTTCATGTACAGATGAATCTGCACCCACCAATATTCAAGATCATCTTCCTCATCAATGTAGGGAAAACCCCAATAGACTGCTGGTCCTTCAAATCCCATGATTGACATGAGATCCTTCAATGCTCTTGGAAAATCAGTGTCACATTCCAGGGTATTGGTCCTTTCTTGAGTGATTCAATGATGTTGGTCATCTACAGATAAGAGTATACATTACAAATGTACCATGGAAAGGAGTACGAGGAGAAATGAAGATATAAAAGATTCCTTTGTGGAGTAGTTAATAGATAGTATATTTTTATTCCTATGGCTTTTCCTATTCTAATCCAAACTTAGGGTCTCGAATCCTACAGGCAACACAATGCTCTGATACCATTTTGTAGCATCCCAACTTTTAATAAAGATGGAATACCTGTGTTATTGTGCTAGTCCCAGGATCATGCGATGTAATAGAATTTGATGCATTTGCATGATATTTCATTTTGTACTGTGGTGCTAGCAATTGATCCAGGGACTAGCACAATAACACAGGTATTCCATCTTTATTAAAAGTTGGGATGCTACAAAATTTTGTACTGTGGTGCTAGCAATTGATCCAGGGACTAGCACAATAACACAGGTATTCCATCTTTATTAAAAGTTGGGATGCTACAAAATTTGTAGCATCCCAACTTTTAATAAAGATGGAATACCTGTGTTATTGTGCTAGTCCCTGGATCAATTGCTAGCACCACAGTACAAAATGAAATATCATGCAAATGCATCAAATTCTATTACATCGCATGATCCAGTCTTTACAAAATAGTATTACAACTTGCATAGTCTTAGAAGACTAGCAGAAAACAAAGTATACAGCGGAAAACATGAATAACATTGAGCCCATCTTCTTCATGTGCCACAGGCAAAACATGTTGGCGATAGTCTCGAGATCCTAAACGAAATCCTCACTCGTCTTCAGAAAAATCTGCAATATGGAATATGCAGCCACAAGGGAGTCAATACAATTTAATGTATTGGCAAGTAACACTATGGTGGCTATAAATGGCAAGACTAATACTACATGCTTATTTGGCGGAGTGGAGTTTTGGCTAAGTTTGCATAAAGCCAGTTTTCTCCTATCACTTTTGTAAAACAAACTTTTCTTTTCAAAAGGGTGGCAACATTGGATTAAGATCCAAGCACCACAATACTGTTCACTTGGTCAAAATTTTACTTATTGAAATTGATGATGAGATTCTTCCGTCAATCCTTGTCCAGCTGCTCATAGTTGTCCATAACCGGGGACACGGCTAAGATCTTAGTTTGTTGACTCTGCAGAGGTTGTGCACTTTCACCCTTTGTCTTCAATTAGCCCAAACATCCTATACACCCGGAGTGCATCATGGAAAGGAGAGAATTGAGACGAGATCTTTCAGAAGAAGAAGTCCAAACCCACCGGCAAGACCCGTTCCACCTATAATTATGCTACATCTGCTTGTCAAGCCTGGGATGAACCCTCACAACTTAATTGATCAAGACAGAGCCCATATTGTCAAAAGGCTGCACGGGAAGCTACTAAACTTAGAAGGACATAGCAATCTCTTTGTTCCTGGGTGGCCATCCGCAAGTGACAACCTCAAGTGGAATAACCCTTAGATAAGGGCCCTGAGGAAACACTCAACATAATCCAGTCTTACCACTTCCACCCAGGTGGTTCATTTATTAGTTATACTTAGAATTTTTCCTCAGCATCTAGTAAAACAATTTGTAATATTGCATAGCATCTACTAAGTTCTAAGGCTATCAAAATAACAAGGGTAAAAGAGATGGCTACACACTACTAGGATAATAGCATAGCATAGTATAACTTAGTAAAATTTCCTATCATGCATGCTACTCAAAATCAACTAATGCATATAGAAAATAATGGGTAGTTGATGATGTGTTACTTGCCTTGTTGAAGTTGGTGAAGATATCACACTCTCTTCACAAAAGATCGTTGCTCTCCATACAATCTATTCATTGACAACACAATAACAAAGTAAACAATCATTCTATCAAGCAAACATACCAGTGAAGAGATCATACAAAGCAATAACATAGCCAAAGGAGTTTAACCTAGTGGGCTAGGACAAGGTCTAGTTTTGAGTTGAAAGATTCATTCCCTAATGGTCTCTAACTTGTTAAGGAAATTCCAATGGTTTACTTGGGAAGGACTGGGTTGAGCTTGATGTGATCTAACTTTATTATAACCATACTTGTCGAGGAAGTTCCAAGAGTTCACTACTTGGTCTTTTATATGGTTAGCATATACTAGGGGATTGGTTTTGGATTCCAAATGGCCACAACATCAAAGAAAAACAAATATAAATAAATTCTAGGGCATGGTAATATGGGTGGATTACTATGTTAGGTTTTTGGTCAAAAACACATGGTCATGGTCCAAGGGTGTCCAAAAATGGTTGGGCAAGGTTTTTCTGGTCCAAGGTTGTCAAATGGAACAATTTTGCAAAAGGAACTATATTGAAAATATTTATAGAAATTAATCTATGTCAAAAATACTCAAATAGACAACTTAATTCTAAATTCAATTTTGATTTGTTCAAATATTATTTTGGGACAGAGGATATGAAAGTACACATTCTAAGGTTTCCAAATATATTTTATTTACAATTTTTGGATTTGTAGAATTTGAATTATGCCAAATTTCATCAAACAAGCATATTTGAATTTGAACAAATTTAAGTTTGTCAAATTTGAATTTGGCCAGTGTCAAAAGTTTCTAGATGTCAAGGGCTTTTCAAAAAGTCCAAGATTGCTAAATTTGGCCAAGTGGTTAAAAAGTTATGATGGTTGCAAGATACAGGGACTATTTTGCAAATCTGCCAATTAAATTCTATTCGAAAAAAATAAACAGAAACCCTGTGGATAAGGTTGGCCACGTGGGGCTCTGTGATTGGATGGGTGTGCTGACTGGGACGATGACGTGGATAAGTGAATGGATCTGGATCGTTAGATCCAGATCTAACGACTGCATACCCCTTCGCCTAGGATCTAATCCTACGCGTTGATTCCAGATCTAACGGCCAGAGCAGAGAGGAGGCTCACCTCGCCGAAGGGGACTGGCCGGAGTTGCTCCGGCGAGCTCGAAACGCGGCGGCGTTGCTCTCGGGCGTCGACGGCGGCTGCGATTCCGGGGGTCTCCGGCTTAACGGAGATGACGACGACGACGGGCGCGACCTGGAGAAGAGGATGGTGGCGGAGGCGTCGATCTCCGTGTCTCCGAGCGGCGGCGCGATGCGAACGGCGGTGTGCACAACTCCGGTGGCGCGGAAATGGATGGTGCGGGTGTTCCCTGCGCGAAAGAATTCGAACTCAAGGTTTTGGGGATGCGCACGGTCACGATGAAACGAAAGGAGGGCTTGTGGCCTCTGATTCCTGCTCACCTGGCCGGAAGGGGTGGAGGACGGCGGCGGCCGAGATATTCTCCGGCGAGCAATATAGCGCGGCCTCGAGGTGATCTCGTGCTAGGGTTTGGGGCAAACGGCAGAGGGGTCCTCGGGCTTTAAATAGGAGGCGATAGGGAGGGCAGGCGGTGGCCGGGGGCGGTGATTACGGCGGCGAAAATCTCGGCCATTTTGGCCGTGGCCTTCCTTCTGTGAGGAAGAAGAAGGTGACGTCAGCTGACGTCATCCTTTCCTTTTTATCTTTTTCTTTTTATTTCTGTTTAATTAAAACCTTAATAACTTTTGTTTTAAATACCCAATTGACATGAAACAAATTTCTAAATTCTTAAATTTTCAAATGCTTTCCAACAATATCATTTTTGAAAACAATTCAGCATATTTTATATTTTGAAATTTTGGAAATTTGAATAATTCCTTAATAGTTACTTACTGTAATTTTTAATTTAGAAAATTATAAAATACAATTATTAGTCAAATATAATTTCAGTGGCTTTATAAGGTTCAAATACTATTTTCAAAAACCATTTCAAAGAGTTTTCATCTCTTTTATGTTTTGAAAATATAATTAATTCACTAATAGTACTTAATACTATTTTAAAATAGAAAATAGTAAAATGGGGTTTTTGATTAAATAAAATTTTAGAGGCATTAAACATTCCAAATAATATCTTCGGAAGTCATTTTCAAGCCATTTTCATAATTATAATTTTAGGATATGAAGGATTTATTAATAGTAACTTAATGTTATTTTATTAGTTTATATCAATTAATTATTATTGTTGATCAATAAAATTTTAGAATAAAACCACAAGTCATAATATTGTTTTCAAAACCTTTTGTTATGTTATTTTCAAAGCAATGCATTTCATTTTCACCCCTTCATGTTTAAAACTTGGAATAACAACTAAAAGTTATTATTAATAATTTTATTCTTATCAAAATATTTTTGGGGATTAGAACTTTATTAAGGTTTATAAATCTTCGATTTTTGATGCCATAAAATAAATTCAGATTAATATTGGAGTTGTAAACATTTTAGGTAAAGGTTTGTTAATAAAAGATATTCCCTTTATATAAAGAAACTTATTTTTTTGAATAAGGTTTTAGGGTTTAAGGAACAAGGCATAATTGGATTGGTGAACTCAATTTCATTGAAATATGTATTGTTTTCTTTTGTTTCTTGCTTCTCATTTGGTTTTTTTGTGACTTGCACAATATGAAAACAAAAAGTTTCAAAATTTTGTGATTTTTGCATTTTCCAAAAAATCAGGGATGTTACATAGATCCTCAGAAGGGGTGCTGTAAAGATCGTCTGTCTCAACGTCGTCGTCTATTCGAGAAGAAGCAAACAAACAAGACAGAAATATAAACAATCATTATCATGGCATAGTGCACAATCATGGGATGTTGCATGTCAATTTAATAGATGCATCAAAATAAACTAAGTGACATGGTAACACAATTTAAATGGACCCCTATGCAATTTTGAGTGGCATATGGAAAAGGGTCCATGAATTAAGTGGAAACAAATGATTTACAATTAATTATTAGGTGAAAGTTGTTAGCATGATGCATGCATGATGATAACAACAAAATAACAACAAAAGATGCAAGTGGTAAAGGGATTTAACAAGTTTGGAAAATATTTATTAAGTTTAGAAATTTTGGGTTACTTAAACATGTCACACAAACAATTGTTGTTTTCATCAAGGTAAAGTGTGCAAAACAATTAACAAAATTTATATTTGAAAAGAATACCAAATTTTAGTTGGATTACATGTTTCAAATTTTGAAATAGGAATTAGGATGAATTTATTATGACTTAAACAATATTAAACAAGTTTTAATTGAATTTAAAACAAGTTTGAATATTATTTGAATTTTATTTATTCAAAACATAAATTCAAGTTCACATTTGAAAAGTTCATAGTTTTCTAGTTTGAAAACATATTTTGCATGTTCAAAAATAATTTATTTGGAGCAAGTTATGATTTTATCAAATTTAAATGAATTAAATAAGGATTAAATTATTTAGGCAATTTAAATTATTCAAACCATAAAACAAAATTTATATTTGAAAAGGTTATTTGAAATAGCATGGAAAACATATTTTATTTGTATTATTTGGAATTAGTATGAATTAGTTATGAATTTTAGCAAATTGCAATTGAATTATTTGAATTCAAATTTGAATTGCATTTTGAAATTTCAAAACAGAAAACAAATGGTACCAATGGGTAGACAATTAAATTTAGAGTAGTGTGCATATTTTATTTTCATTATTTGAGTTTATAAAATAAAAGTTATAAGGTTTTTAAATCCAGGGACCAATCTGTGATTTTTAAGGACTGGTTTTAAAAACAGAAACTGTTAAAAACTTTTGTTACCGTGTAGAAGCACACCCTAGCCACTGCCAGGGGGGGCCCTGGCCTGCGAGTGCTCACGTGGCTACTGTGTGGCTGACAGGGGGCCCTCCCTGTCAGCGTGGCGCGGAAAAAAGTGGGATATTTCCCGTGCGAGGAGCAGGAATCGATCCCTGCACCTCTCGCTCGCGCTGCTGTGATCTGAACCAGTGCGCTGCTCGCGTTTCTTGTCAGTTAACAGAGATGCATACAGGTTAAGGTTACAACGTGGATCTGAAATTTCTGACGAACAAGCACTTGTCTGAATCTTTGACAGTGAACGGAGCGGCGCCGTCGACGATCACCGTGTGCTCGCGCTCGCTGCTGCGGTGACCTGGTGTGTGTTGACGCGTGTGCAGTGCGTGCACGGAGGCGTGAGCAAGCAGAGGGAGAGAGGGGATGGGCACGGTGGCCTCACCGTCGTTGTCGCGGAAGCAGGGGCTCGGGGTGGCGCGGCCGGCGGCGATGTCGTTGATGGCGGCGGTGTTTCCGGGGTTCACCGAGCTCGTGCGAGTGTCCAACAGAGAGAGGAGGTGACGGTGGGTTGGTTTTCGAAGCTAGGAGGTGTGGTAGTGGGCCATGGCGGCTGCGGTGGCCGGAGTTTCGGAGAGCTTCTCGCCGGTGGGATGCAGAGAAGAAAGGATCTGCGGCGTGGAGGAGAAATTGGAGGCGGCTCGAGGAGGGACAGGTAACCTAGGGCCTAGGGCTAGCGCGGAGCCCTAGGGTTGCTCTTATAGGGTGCCCGAGCAGCTGCTGGCCCTCGGAGGCGGCCGTATGGCGACGTGGCGCGGCGGATTCGCCGCCGTACTGGAGAAAGAACGGGGGGCGCGCTGCGAAGCGTTTTTTTGGGCCGCGCGGGCTGGCTGCGCGCTAGGTAGAGGCTTAGGTGGGCTGGGCCAGTTAGTTAGGTGCTGCGCGCGCGTCCGTTTGCTTCTTTTTTTTTTCTTTTCTGTTTTTTTTTTGTAGCAATAGAAAAGAGAATAGATTGGAGGGTTTTAGGGTTAGGAAAAATCCTAGAAAATTAGGGTGAGCTCAAAATGTTAATTACAACCAATTACCAAGTTTGGATTTCAAAATTATTTAAATTTTTGTGCTGTTTGGAAATAAACCAAAATTGAATGAATTTCTTTATTAGATGAACATTAATAAAAACACACTTTTAAATAGGGTGACCCCTATGTTAATTATAAACAAAATGAGTTAATTTGTGTTGAAACATTCATAATTTCAAAGTGGTTTTGTTTGATGCATTTGGTTTGAATTTTAAATGTGGTTTGGATTTTAATTGTTTGATTAAGACCATCATTTAAATAAGTGATCATTATGGAATAAAATGAAACAAATTGGTTGTTTTTATTTGTGATTTTTATTTAAAATGTTGTAACAGAGCAAGTATGAAATAAAGTTTGGAAATAGGTTGAATTTCAAATGTGAAAACAATTAAGAACAGATGCAAAACAAATAGTAAACAAATGCAAACAAGTAGATAAACATGATGACATGATGCAATACTTTAATTAAACAGGAAATCAAACATTCTAAGGGATATTTTCATACTTGGGATGTTACAAAACGCCCCCCCCCCCTTGAAGGAATCGCGCCCCGAGATTCCTTACTGAGAAACAAAAAGGTCCGGATACTTCTTGCGAAGATCCTCTTCGGTCTCCCATGTTGCCTCTTTATCGGAATGATGAGACCACTGCACTTCTAAGAACTTGGTGCTCTTGTTGCGAGTCTTACGCTCGGCCTCATCGAGAATATGAACAGGGTGCTCCTCATAAGATAGATCATCTTGCAGTTCAATGGAATCATGATCAACTGCACGATCTGGATCTTTGAAACACTTCTTGAGTTGTGACACGTGGAACACATCGTGCACCTTGGATAGTTTTTCTGGAAGTTCAAGACGATAAGCATTTTCTGCCCGCCTTGAGAGAATGTTGAAAGGACCAATGTATCTTGGTGCAAGCTTTCCTTCACACCAAAACGATGAGTGCCTCTGAGGGGAGTTACACGGAGATATGCCTTGTCACCAGGTGCATATACCATATCCCTGTGCTTGCTGTCATAGTAACTCTTCTGACGAGACTGAGCAATCTTGAGATTGTCACGAATGATATGAACTTTCTCCTCGGCTTCCTTAACAATGTCAGGGCCTAAGAGTGAACGTTCACCAGCTCCAGACCAATTGATTGGACTCCTGCATCTGCGACCATACAGTGCCTCAAATGGTGCCATGCCTAGGCTTGCCTGGTAGCTGCTGTTGTAGGAGAATTCAGCATATGGAAGGCAATCTTCCCATTTCATGCCAAAGGAGAGACCACATGCTCTGAGCATATCCTCGAGAATCTGATTGACTCTTTTGACTTGCCCCTGAGACTGAGGGTGATAAGCTGTGCTGAACAGAAGTTTAGTGCCCAATGCCTCTTGGAAACTCTTCCAGAAATGAGAAGTGAATATGGTTCCACGGTCTGAGCTTATTTCCAATGGAACACCATGAAGAGGAACAATCCTTGCTGTGTAGAGCTCTGCTAACTGGCTAGCTGAGATAGTTTCCTTGACAGCAAAGAAGTGAGATACCTTAGTGAGACGATCAATAACAACGAAGATTGCATCGTTGCCCTTTTTGGACTTTGGAAACCCAGTAACGAAGTCCATTTCAATCATGTCCCACTTCCACTCAGGAATTTTCAGAGGTTGGAGTAGACCGGCTGTTTTCTGATGGACTGCCTTAACACGTTGACAAACGTCGCATTCAGAAACGTATTGAGCAATTTCACGTTTCATGCCAGGCCACCAATACAGAGTCTTGAGATCCTGGTACATCTTTGAGACTTTCAATCTGAGGAACTGCAATGCGTCCTTCGAAGAACACAGTTCCCTTGTCATCAATTGAGAAGGACTTGAATTTATCATTGCCTTCCTTGATGTGCTCTACAATCTTCTTGATTTCAGCATCACGAAGTTGTTCAGAACGAATCTTGTCCTCGAGAGTTGGACTGGCTGTCAAGCTAGCAAGGTAACCTTCAGGGATAAGACCAAGGTTCAGCTTCTGGAATTCTTCATGAAGTGGAGGTTGGCTTTCCATGATCATGAGATTATTGCAATAGGACTTGCGACTGAGAGCATCGGCCATAACATTAGCCTTGCCTTGAGTGTAAGAAATGGTGAGATCAAAGTCTTTAATCTTTTCAATCCATCTCCTTTGCCTGAGGTTTAGATCTGGTTGAGTGAAGATGTATTTCACACTCTTATGATCGGAAAAGATTTCAGTTTTGTTACCCAACAAGTATTGTCTCCATTTCTTGAGGGCAAACACAACTGCTGCAAGTTCAAGATCATGTGTGGGATAGTTTTGCTCATGTGGGTTCAACTGACGTGAAGCATAAGCCACAACTTGACGTTCTTGCATAAGAACTGCACCTAGACCTTGGAGAGATGCATCGCAGAATATCTGGAAAGGTTTGGTAGTATCTGGGCCAACCAGAACTGGGGTGGAAGTGAGTTTAGTCTTCAGGAGATTGAAAATTTCATCACATTGTGGAGTCCAAACGAACTTCTTGTCCTTCTTTGTGAGATCAGTGAGAGGTTTGGCAATCTTGGAAAAGTTTTGGACGAAACGACGGCAATAGCTAGCCAAGCCGAGAAAACTTCTGACTTGCTTTACCGTCTTAGGAGGTTTCCAATCAACAATTGCCTTAACCTTTTCCGGGTCAATGGCTATGCCTTTGGCAGAGATGATATGACCAAGGTAAGCAACTTCTGGAATCCAGAACTCACATTTGGAGAACTTGGCATATAGACGATGCTCGCGAAGTTTCATGAGAGTGAGACGAAGGTGTTCTCCATGTTCTTCCTCGGATTTGGAGTAGACGAGAATGTCATCGAGATATACCACAACGAACTTGTCGAGGTATTCATGGAAGACAGAATTCATGAGTCTTGAGAACGTCGCCGGTGCATTGGTGAGACCAAAGGACATGACGGTGTATTCATATAGACCGTACCGAGTGGTGAAAGCTGTTTTTGGAATATCTTCCTTTCTGATCTTTATCTGATGGTAACCCATCCTCAAGTCCAACTTTGAGAATATTGAGGCTCCAGCAAGCTGATCAAAAAGATCATCGATACGAGGAATTGGATACTTGTTTTTGATGGTTTTCTCGTTGAGAGGATGTTAGTCAACCACGAGTCTTTTTGTTTGATCCTTCTTGGCAACAAACAGAGTTGGGCAACCCCAAGCGGAGGAACTAGGCTGAATGTAACCTTTCTCCATGTACATATCGATTTGCTCCTTCAACAATTTCAGTTCAGGAGGAGCTATCTTGTATGGATGCTTAGAGATTGAGCAGTACCTGGTTCAAGCTCGATCACGAACTCAACTGCTCTGTCCGGAGGCATCCCTGGCAACTCTTCTGGAAAGACGTCAGGGAATTCAGAAACCACCGGAACATTTTCAATTGCAGGAAGAGGTTTTGCATTGAGGTTGAACAGCTGAACAGAACTTGATCCATATGAAGAATAGACTATCTGGCCTGAAGGGTGAGAGAGAGTTATTGACTTTTGAGCACAGTCAATTTTTGCTTTGTGGGTCTTCAACCAATCCATACCCAGAATGACATCAGTGTCAGAATTTCCCAGCAACATGAATGAAGCAAGGAATATGCGGCCTCCAATTAGGATCTGATTGTCCTTACTTATCTTGGAAGTCAACATTTGCGGTCCCGGAGAGTGAACAGTCATTTGATTGCTTAGCGGAACCAGAACTAGGTTGTATGCTTTTGCAAAAATCTTTGACACAAAAGAATGCGATGCTCCGGTATCAAACAACACTTTAGCTGGAATAGAGTTTACGGGTAATATACCGAGAACGACGTCAGCAGCTTCCTCAGCTTTGTCGGCCTTGATATGATTCACCCTCGCGGTCCTCCCGACAGGCCTGTTGTTGGAGTTGAAGGCTTTAGCCGGGGGAGCACGAACCATTGCCTGGTTGGTGTTGGGGCGAGGAGGTGGAGGTAGCTGCCTCTGAGTGCACTTATCAGCGTAGTGTCCAGTCTCCTTGCATTTGTAGCAAGTGACGACACGAGGAGGACCTGGCCTTGGCTGCCCCATTGGAACCCTCTGACTCTGCATCTGAGCTGGGTTGGGTGGGCGGGGAGCAAAGCCTGGAGAAGCTTGGGCATATGGAGCCCGAGTGACAGCAGCATTTGGCACCCAGATGCGGCGCTTCTGCGGAGGGGTGGTCATGTTGGAGGAGGAACCACCCTCACGTGAGTGCTTTCGGGACTCCTCGAACGCCTTGCGCCCATTTTCCTCATTGAGCGCGGTGTTCACGAGCTCCTCGAAGTCCTTGCACTTGATGTTGGTGAGAGCGTACTTCAGTTCCGGGTTAAAACCTCGGCGGAACCTTGCCATCTTCTTGGCTTCAGTGGACACCTCATCACCAGCGTATCGAGCAAGACGATTGAACTCGTTCTGGTAGCCAATGACGTCCAGCTTGCCCTGCTTGAGAGAGCAAAATTCCTCCCGCATCCTTTCCATGAGACCATCTGGGATGTGGTGCTTCAGGAAGGCATCCTTGAAACAACCCCAGGTGATAGGATAGCCAGCTCTCATGGTCTGGTAGTTCTCCCACCAGGTAGCTGCCTGACCCTTCAGTAGGTAGGTGGCATACTTGACTTTATCTTCCTCAGCAACGTGAGCAATGTACAGAGCCCTGGCCATCTCCCTGATCCAGTCATCAGCATCCAGAGGCTCACGTGTTGCCACGAAAGCTCTCGGTCCCATACTGAGGAACTCCTTGATGCTGACCCGCGGAGCATTCTGGTTGTTGTGCTGGTTAGCCTGGATCTGGGCCATCTGAGCCACGACCTGAGTCATCTGAGTCAACAGCTCCGTGAGCGCAGGTGGTTCAGGCGGGTTGCTCCTTGTTGGCGGCATCCTGAATAGACATGCATTTAGCACAACAACAGAAAAGGATAGACTTGGTAATCGAAAGATAGATTATTCCAACGCATGAATAGATAACCAACAGGTACATCATCACATGTTCAAATACATCAGAATATCCAACACACCATTACATGGTTCGAAAGACAAAGGATAACTAAACATAGCTAGGAACGGATACATCGGTACTCCCATGCTCATCACGCAGGACGGCGGTGAGTAGTACGACGAGAGATACGGTGAGGAGGAATCCCACGGAAGTAGGTAGAACGACGATCCACGTAGATCGGGACTGCTCTGAGAGCAACTCTCGGTGTGGTGAAGTAGAAAGCGTCGTCTCCCTGTGCTCCAAAGCGTGGAATCCCAGTGTAACCAGCTCCGAGGTTGAGGAGTGGTCCTCTGATCGGCTCGTAACCTCCAGCATCTGGCAAACTACGTCCAACTGTCTGATGGAAACGTGCAAAGCGCTCATCTCCAACAAAGTCTGTGGTGTACGTAGCCAGACGAGTCAAAGCAAGGTAGAGCTGCTCCCTGACTGAGGCCAACTCCTGAGAAAGTGTGGTGGCAACAGTGTCACTGTGCCTCACAAACTGAGCGGTGGTGTGCAGCCTGGTGTTATCATGCTCGTAGACATCCAGGTTGTCGTAGAGGGTGAAATGAGCTCCCGCTGAAGTGATGTAACCACGGGGGATGTGGCGATAGATAGAATCGTCAAATCCCCAGTAGTCAGCACGAAGGATGGTGAGACTCACATAAGCTGCCTGCTGCACGGCCATATCCACTGTGGAACCTACTGCCTCGTAGCGGTGGACAACGCTCATGCCATCATCTGACAGAATGTAGACGATAGCCTGGTAGTAGGTCTGGTCAAACTCTCGCTGCTGCTCGTAGACCTGGTACTCTGGTGCCCAATGGAACCCCAGATAAGTGACCATGTCTCTCAGTATCTCCAGATAACCGGCGGTGCTCTCACAACGAGTCATCCGAACCACCTGCGGGTAAAACCTGAGATCCATCTGCAGATGATCGGGGAAGTTTTGATTAGACGCCGGTAGAGAACTGATGTGGAAAGCAACAACAAGGTTCAACGGACGATAAGGATGTTGAAAAGAACAGGATATTGAAGCAACATCGGGAAACACGAGACCAAAAACTCCTGAGGTACTACAGAGAACCCAAAACACGTGAAATCCTAACTTGAAAGTTTAGGTGAGAAGAGAAAACAACGTTGCACTTCCTTACCAGAAAAGGGTGGGTGGGTGGGGAAAGAAGAAAAATGGCAGAATTCCTAGTCTCACGTTTCATTTTTCCTATATAGCTACAAAATAGTTTCTAGACTCAACTGCGACCAGTAAAAAGGGATCCTACAGGCAGACAGGCTCTGATACCATTTGTCGCACCGGGACTTCTAAAGGATACTCGCTGTTCCGTTGAACAGTAGTAGATTGGATTACGGGGCTTACCGGCACCCGCGTCCTCTTACGAGTAGGCCAACACACGTATGTGTGACAACCAACCCCTATCTGTTCAGCGTCGACGTAAACTATCCCATAGAAATCAGGACACTACCATTGACGTACTTCATACCATACACACATGGTACGTCAACGGTTTGTAACAGAATGATAGCACAACATATCTCTAAGACACAAAAGATCGAAATAAGTTGCAACTGGCCCTCACTAGGGCAGAGATAGCAAATACAATCATCCAGAGGACACATGTCCCAACATAACATCATTACATCTCAGCGGAAGCATTCAAAGGGTCTGAGTACAGACAAATCCAAATAGGCTTAAGAAGCCGGAAACTGAAATAAAGACGGAGCCCATCCACGATGTCTCGGATCCTGCCCGGGTCCGCTAACTACTCGTCAGCAGCCTCGTCAAACTCCACGTAGTAGCCGTCACCTGGATCCTCGTAAGCGTAGTCTGCGGAAACCACAACCCCAAAGGGGTCAGTACATAGACGTACTGGCAAGCAAGACTCACAGTTCACCAAAATGTAACCCATCAACACCAAGTACAGATGCCTTGGGTTCAACGGAAGGAAGGGGATATAAAAGATGCTGCAACTGGCTGCGCTAACCAACTACAGAGATTCTACCACTTCCAGCTAACAGAAAGGAGATAAGATCGAGTATTGTAACCAACTGAAAGATAACTTCAAACAAACCCACCCTGGATCTCGCTGCTTATCCAAAGAAGCAATCCGAGGATAACTCACACAGTTGGATTAAAGATGAAACAAGTTATTGTGTCAATAATCCTATTACTAGTCAAGTTGTTAATCATTGGGTGTGAGATTGTGAATCATTAGGTTTAAGTTGTCCTGAGTACTTGTTAGCCAGTACTTTCACCAAGTTAACCATAACCGCGGAAAACACGGCTTCTCGAGAAGATTATCCCTGCAGGGTTGCACCAATTTGGCCGTACACGTATGAATAACCCGCCAGATGGGATGCCTCCCACCAAGCGGGGCACTCAACACAACTCAACTCTTCTTTGCATCAAGCCCAAAGCACCTTGGGCGCACGGCTAATCGAGCCCAGAAGAAAATGGACCCTCATAGCACTCTAAGAACGTGTCCCCCTATATGCCGACTACGAAAGTTCCACCCTGCGCTGGGGTCTCAAAAACATGCATGCGGCAAATGGAAAACACGAACTAAATGAGATGATTTGGACGAGATGCGAATCGAATCAAATTGAGGGGGCGCCCATACTCGCTTCCCACATGCGGGTAGTGCGCTCATCATGGATCAGTAGACAAGACCCTTTTCCTATTAGGGTCGACACTAGCAGGCCTCAAAACCACACAGGGCCTCCTGCCGGTGCCTTATCATCAAATTATTATTTAACAATAACATTAGCATGATTGATTGATTAAACATCGAGCCCCCCAAAACATAATGGAATGGTAATAGAAAGTAACGGGTAACAGACTCGAGCAAAACAACCTAAGCATGCTAGTAAGACACTGGCTCAATCAATAGGGTTGTAGGAGTGGTGGTGAGGCAATATCAGGGTTAAAGGATTCATGTGATAGGTTCGTAACAGAAATAACTACGACTAAGGCTAGCAGAAATAGACAACGGAAAGTATCGGTAACCAGGGTATAAAGGAACACAATGGTTCATGTGAGTGATAACTTGCCTGCAAACTCAGCAGCCGGGTACTGAGCTAGATCCTCAGAAGGGGTGCTGTAAAGATCGTCTGTCTCAACGTCGTCGTCTATTCGAGAAGAAGCAAACAAACAAGACAGAAATATAAACAATCATTATCATGGCATAGTGCACAATCATGGGATGTTGCATGTCAATTTAATAGATGCATCAAAATAAACTAAGTGACATGGTAACACAATTTAAATGGACCCCTATGCAATTTTGAGTGGCATATGGAAAAGGGTCCATGAATTAAGTGGAAACAAATGATTTACAATTAATTATTAGGTGAAATTTGTTAGCATGATGCATGCATGATGATAACAACAAAATAACAACAAAAGATGCAAGTGGTAAAGGGATTTAACAAGTTTGGAAAATATTTATTAAGTTTAGAAATTTTGGGTTACTTAAACATGTCACACAAACAATTGTTGTTTTCATCAAGGTAAAGTGTGCAAAACAATTAACAAAATTTATATTTGAAAAGAATACCAAATTTTAGTTGGATTACATGTTTCAAATTTTGAAATAGGAATTAGGATGAATTTATTATGACTTAAACAATATTAAACAAGTTTTAATTGAATTTAAAACAAGTTTGAATATTATTTGAATTTTATTTATTCAAAACATAAATTCAAGTTCACATTTGAAAATTTCATAGTTTTCTAGTTTGAAAACATATTTTGCATGTTCAAAAATAATTTATTTGGAGCAAGTTATGATTTTATCAAATTTAAATGAATTAAATAAGGATTAAATTATTTAGGCAATTTAAATTATTCAAACCATTAAACAAAATTTATATTTGAAAAGGTTATTTGAAATAGCATGGAAAACATATTTTATTTGTATTATTTGGAATTAGTATGGATTAGTTATGAATTTTAGCAAATTGCAATTGAATTATTTGAATTCAAATTTGAATTGCATTTTGAAATTTCAAAACAGAAAACAAATGGTACCAATGGGTAGACAATTAAATTTAGAGTAGTGTGCATATTTTATTTTCATTATTTGAGTTTATAAAATAAAAGTTATAAGGTTTTTAAATCCAGGGACCAATCTGTGATTTTTAAGGACTGGTTTTAAAAACAGAAACTGTTAAAAACTTTTGTTACCGTGTAGAAGCACACCCTAGCCACTGCCAGGGGGGGCCCTGGCCTGCGAGTGCTCACGTGGCTACTGTGTGGCTGACAGGGGGCCCTCCCTGTCAGTGTGGCGCGGAAAAAAGTGGGATATTTCCCGTGCGAGGAGCAGGAATCGATCCCTGCACCTCTCGCTCGCGCTGCTGTGATCTGAACCAGTGCGCTGCTCGCGTTTCTTGTCAGTTAACAGAGATGCATACAGGTTAAGGTTACAACGTGGATCTGAAATTTCTGACGAACAAGCACTTGTCTGAATCTTTGACAGTGAACGGAGCGGCGCCGTCGACGATCACCGTGTGCTCGCGCTCGCTGCTGCGGTGACCTGGTGTGTGTTGACGCGTGTGCAGTGCGTGCACGGAGGCGTGAGCAAGCAGAGGGAGAGAGGGGATGGGCACGGTGGCCTCACCGTCGTTGTCGCGGAAGCAGGGGCTCGGGGTGGCGCGGCCGGCGGCTATGTCGTTGATGGCGGCGGTGTTTCCGGGGTTCACCGAGCTCGTGCGAGTGTCCAACAGAGAGAGGAGGTGACGGTGGGTTGGTTTTCGAAGCTAGGAGGCGTGGTAGTGGGCCATGGCGGCTGCGGTGGCCGGAGTTTCAGAGAGCTTCTCGCCGGTGGGATGCAGAGAAGAAAGGATCTGCGGCGTGGAGGAGAAATTGGAGGCGGCTCGAGGAGGGACAGGTAACCTAGGGCTGGCGCGGAGCCCTAGGGTTGCTCTTATAGGGTGCCCGAGCAGCTGCTGGCCGTCGGAGGCGGCCGTACGGCGACGTGGCGCGGCGGATTCGCCGCCGTACTGGAGAAAGAACGGGGGGCGCGCTGCGAAGCGTTTTTTTGGGCCGCGCGGGCTGGCTGCGCGCTAGGTAGAGGCTTAGGTGGGCTGGGCAAGTTAGTTAGGTGCTGCGCGCGCGTCCGTTTGCTTCTTTTATTTTTATTTTTGCTTTTCTGTTTTTTTTTTGTAGCAATAGAAAAGAGAATAGATTGGAGGGTTTTAGGGTTAGGAAAAATCCTAGAAAATTAGGGTGAGCTCAAAATGTTAATTACAACCAATTACCAAGTTTGGATTTCAAAAATATTTAAATTTTTGTGTTGTTTGGAAATAAACCAAAATTGAATGAATTTCTTTATTAGATGAACATTAATAAAAACACACTTTTAAATAGGGTGACCCCTATGTTAATTATAAACAAAATGAGTTAATTTGTGTTGAAACATTCATAATTTCAAAGTGGTTCTGTTTGATGCATTTGGTTTGAATTTTAAATGTGGTTTGGATTTTAATTGTTTGATTAAGACCATCATTTAAATAAGTGACCATTATGGAATAAAATGAAACAAATTGGTTGTTTTTATTTGTGATTTTTATTTAAAATGTTGTAACAGAGCAAGTATGAAATAAAGTTTGGAAATAGGTTGAATTTCAAATGTGAAAACAATTAAGAACAGATGCAAAACAAATAGTAAACAAATACAAACAAGTAGATAAACATGATGACATGATGCAATACTTTAATTAAACAGGAAATCAAACATTCTAAGGGATATTTTCATACTTGGGATGTTACAACTTGCCACACTCCAAGAATCGATTTCTCTACTTGGCCGACATTGTCATCGATAATTCTCCTCCTCAAGCACAAGTACCTTTGAATCATGTTCAAGGTCAAGTTCACGTCAAAAAGACCCCCGCCAGCATAATGGGGACGATGAACCGAGGAATGAACACCGATCTCATCGTCTTCGACACCGTCGTGCAAGAAACAATGAGGAAAACACCAATCCTCTCCATAACAGTCATGATCGTCATGCTCGACGGGAGGAACATGAGCCCCATCAGCACCAAGGTCGTGACCCTCGCCACGCCAAAACAATGGCCATGATGAAGGCCACCCAAGGCGTGAATAGTGATCCCCTTACTTGCAAAGAGAACACAACAACCACAACCGTCCTCGACACAACCAAAATGGCTAACAAGCTTCCAACAATGTCAATGGGCATCTAGATGAAGATGAAGTGGAGCTAGAATGCTAAAGAACACATGTTGATGAATCTGAATGTGAATGCCAGCATCACAAGCATGATGAATCTAGAGAAGTGAGAGCCGAGAAGCTCACATCAATCAAAACCGACCTCACTGTGCAAGAAGTCAAGATAGTGTGCATCAACGCCACCAATGGCACAATGAATAAGAAAAGTTTGGCAAGATAAATTCTTCATGCCTAAGTTTGCAGGAACCAATGACTTCGAGGCATATCTCTCATGGGCTCTCAAGGTTGATAAGATATTCCACTTGCATAACTACCCCAATGAGAAGATGGTAGCAATGGCCTCCCTTGAGTTTAAAGACTATGGCACTACTACGATACCCACAATCTCAGCCGGTTCCCGTGCATAGGTCTGCCGGTCTTAACAACCATTTGAGAGCGTAAGGTGGTAATAATAACGCCTTATTGGAGCCAGGTACCCGGGACGGCTGGGAAACGAAGCCCTCAGACAGTTTCTAAAAAAGAACCAACCCTGATATATTTTTCATAGGTACCAGCCGAACGTAATGGTCGACACATCCGCATGTGGTGGCCCATTCTAACAGCCGACTCTAGCGAATTCAGGATGTCTGCGATCTAGTAGGGTTCCAAATATTTTGTAAACGAGAGTCGGTTTAAAAAAAGCAACATTAGACTAAAAAGCAGCGGCTATGATTTACAACCGGCTGATGACTTATTGGAGATTATAAATATGTCTGGGCGGGGTACATAATTTTGGTAATTCCGTACTATTATAAGATGGGTTGGAATTCGCCAGATATTGGTGCAAAGGAGAACATATATTTATAATTGAGCAATGCAATTGCAGTACATGATGACCAAATAGAGGAGTACTACTTACTCCGTAGACTTATCACAGGCCTTGATCTAAATCCTACTAGAGCTAGGTCATATGTTTGAACTACCCTATTTTATAGAATACTAGCTGTCTCATTACTTGATGAAGACACATATGGATAGAACCATTTATCATTTCAGCGCAGACAGCGACGAACGATCCGATTTTAATCACAGTGTCGCTAGCAAATTCATCCCACCATATCTTCTCCAGCGTAAATTTTCCCCTTTCATCTACAAACGACGGTACATTGGCTTTGTGGCTTGATTGTTTCATCGACAAGGATAGTATACCTGATGAGGAGATGTTGAATTGTTAATGAAATCCATTTCTAATTTTCTGCATATTGAATCAGACATATCAATGATGTTGCATGTAGAATTCAAATATGTGAAAGGCCATTTGAGATTGACTAATTAGTTTGTTACTTACTAGTGTAGCACCCCCAATGTTTATGTCTATAACCTTATGGACAATAAGAAATTCCATGCTTGATAGTGATTCTAGCAAAATCAACAATTCTTTGTAGATGTTTAGAACGCAGTGACGACAATGACTCATTGTATTTGAAACAATCAAGTACTTCAGTGTATTATACAAAATAAGAAAGAAACCACAACATTTTAAATTAATAGCTATGGAGTACGAGGTTCTAATTCTGAAGAAACTAATAACAAAAAACATGGATTACGCATCAGCTATTGATTGTTAATTTTGTTTCCTTGCATAGCTAATGAATACTGAAACACATTGAATTGTTCATGTGCATATTGTACGTTACAATTAATGTTAGTAGAATATATATCTGCATACATGTCTATAGATCAATACTTGACTTTGTAGATAAAGGATATATATATATATATCAAAGTAGTATAATCTGTAGTGTTTGACAAGGTCGTCCCAGTCTGCACCATTTATCACTATGGTGTCCTCTTCTTTCTCGAGAACAAATTTGTACATAAATCCATATGGAGTCACAATTTTTATTCATTGTCTCATTTATCTGTTTCCTCACACATCAATGAACAAACTACAAAAAACAGCCGTCAACTATCATGTTTACAAAAGCTAAATTACATGACACCTAATCCATGTGTGTTGAACTGCTATTCGGATGGTAGTTAAGCAAGCAATGATATGCAAGCACCTGGTGAACCAATTTGTACCATGTAATTTTTGTCCGCGGGAATAGGTATCATGAAACTGGACCTTTTTTCCTTGGTTTGTCAAGTCGCACGGGCCTTTAGGGTTGTGGCAGAATCGGCAGTGATCATCCTAAAAAGTATAGGTATGAAATGAATCATAGATCAAATTAGATCCACCCTATTGTATTTCATAGATCCGAAGAAATCACATAAAATTAACATGGAAGAGAGGATGCTAGGTCCCATGAGACGGGGGAGAGGAGGAGAGAGGGGTGTGGCCAGGGTGGAGTTGGAGATGGCGCTGCTCCATTTGAAGGGAAGGGATGGCGCAGTGAGAGGGGAAAGGTAGGCCGTCGGGGCGGTGTGGAGGGGAAGGGATGAAAAATTGAAATGTTCCTGGCGGAAATCGAGTCCCAAATTCGAGTTTTTTAACCTAATACTGTGGGGGAAACCCACACAGCCCCTTTTATTACCATGAACCAAAAGGTTGTACAATAATTGCAAATATACAAGAAAGAATAAGAAAAAAATAATTAAGGTAAGCTATCTATCCATGATAAAAAACATGGAATCAGCTCCTTCTTCACTATGTACTTAAGCAGAGTGATCTCCTCAATAAAACTACTCTTCCAACCCCTAAAAGAGGGTTTACTCTTTTTGAATATCCAACCATTTCTCTGTATCCAGATAGTCCAGCAAGTTAGAATGACAATTTTTGAGAAACAGGGACCAATAAAGTACTTCTTGGCCAGAACCATGGCCTCGACATGATTTCCAGGGCTCCATGGAATTTGTAAATAATTCCAAATTCTGGTGCTCAATTGACAATTGAAGAATAGATGTCTCCAATGTTCATAGACTCCAAAATGGCATAGCAGACAATGATAATTATCAATGACTTGCCACTTTCTTCTAAAGAGCATATCCTTTGTATTTAATCTGTGATGCAATAGGAGCCAAGCAAAGAACTTGTGTTTGGATTGGCATTTGCTCTTCCAAATCCAGCCAGAGAGAGCATCATTAGGAATATTGGCGAATTTGTACCTATAAATAATACTGGATGCAAAACTTCCCTTACAAATGCAGCTAGTCCACACATCCTTTTCATGAGGATCAACAGTAAAGGAATGTAACAATTCCTGCATTTCTTGGAATTCAGCATGGGCCTGTATTGAAAGTGGTAGAGAAAAAGATTGTATCCACTGTTCACTGGAAATAAATTCAAAAACTGACTGGAGCTTATCCACAACAAAGGAGAAAAACCTTGGGAATTTGGATTTCAGCTTGGAATGCATCCATATATCTTCCCAAAAGAGTGCAGTATTTCCATAGCCAACAGAACAAGAGTGGATTTTCCTGTAGTTTTCACTCAAATTAAAAATCCCTTTCCACCAAAGGGGTCCACAGGAAACAACAACATCTGGGACCACTTGATGATAATACGCATCAGTAACTAACTGGACCCAAGGAGTATTATCTTGATTAAGATAATTAAGCAGAAGAGCTTCATTCTGCACTTTTAGATCAATAATGCCAATGCCACCTTTATTTTTTCTCTTGCAAACTATAGACCAGGCAGCTAAAGAATTGGCTTTCTCCTTTGCTTTTCTACTCCATAAACTGTAAGGTCCCCCAGCACCACTGTTCAAGGACACCTCCGATATGCATACATTCACGATCCCAGATCACACCAGTTGTGAACAGCATATCAAGTTGGTACACAGATACAATATCCATTACATGGTTACACAAAACACTTACAGAAGGGACATGGTCAGATGACCAAGTCCACACAACTGCCACGCAGGGAAAACACACAACACACACAGCGGAAGACAAAACACCACCAACATAGTGGAACCCAAGTCATGCCTTAACCTAAAGGCTACTGACTGGGAGACGATCCTAGTTCGCAAGTCCATCAGCGTAGTACTCCTCCTTGTTGATCTCCTCCTTAGATTCCTTCTCGATGTCTGGCAAGTAAATACTAGGGACGAAACCAATATGAGTACATTTGAATGTATTCAGCAAGACATCCATCATGTAGCTTACCAAAATGCAAGTATGCTTATATAGTGGAATAGGTAGGCTATACATAGGGTTTACTTCAATGATATATGTAAGACATATCAGAGTTGATTTTGAAAATCTCTGTATCTTCATTGAAGAAGATACTTCAAAAGAAAATAATATAGTTTTCTTTCTCTTGTAGATATAACATGTACAAGAGGTTTTCTAAAACTTTGTTAAAAGAAAGTTTTATCTTTGCAAAACTTCTTGGAATCAACTTCCAGATTTTTGTTTAGAAAAAAAAGATTTTCTTTGCAAAAAAAATTGTAAAACAACTTCTGGCTTTTCGTCAACGGTACCTCCACGGTACAAAATTTCCTCCTTTCAGTGCTTTATAAGTCCAACACCTTTTTGAAAAATCCTTTTTGATAGGGGGTTGCCCGATCTTCTCGATGAACACTCACGATAACTTGATGGATAACTTGTGTCTTGCTGAAACCTCTCCGGCTGATCCCTGATGCCAATGCAACAACTCTCAATCCCTTTGGATATTCTCAATTCCACACACTTGCACCACGTAATCAAAGACTACGAGTGGTCCTGTATCAACTAATTCCCAATGGAACAACAGATAGCACGCAGAATTTGCAAGGGGTAACTCCACCAAACTGGTGGGGATAAATTCAGATGAACATAGTTCAATTATGGAATCTAGGGTTTATCTTAAACTGGTTCTAACCTCTAAATTTGTGGCTAAGAGGTATATATGATGGAGGGGGTGCGGCCAAGAGGGAGGTGCGCCCCCTAACCTGTTCCTACACGGTTTGGTGCACCCAAACCTTTACAAACCGAGCCCAACATTGACCCAGCCATATGGACTCGCACGTCCCCTAATAAAAACGTTTGGGGCATCCTAGGACATTTCCTTGCTGCTCCCATATCATCCACCAATGCATGGATGGCTCCTTTAACTCCTTCTGCTCTTGTGGGAAACAATCTCCATGACTTCCTCCATGTGTGGACACTTGTTTTCCACCATTGTATGTTTGTTTTCCAGCTCTTCTTGATGCTCTCCTCCATCCATGTTTGTGTTATTAATAAACCTATCACACAGAAATACATATTCTTAGGTAGTATAACATTCTTATAAACACAAACAACACAATCCATTAAGAAGGAATTTACCTTATAGTAATCATAAATTAACTTCAATGTTTCCTTCCAACTCAAGAATGAACAATCATCATGTACCCCTATAATATCCATATCACTTTTTGAAAACATTGACACAATGCTAGCTACAAGGCCATTCAACTGTCCATATCCGAGGACACGGCTATTCAGAATAGTTTGACTCTGCAGAGGTGTACACAATCCACCAGATCCAGTACATCTGCCGTGAACAACCATGGAATGTAACAACAGTATGTAAACATCAGATAACTGATCCTAACCATCAACTATGTTCAAGCTAGAATATGTCTATCTCTTCAGTTGAGTGTAATCTCCCCAGCACCAGGTCCCACCCCGCCACGGCAGGAGACTCAACTGTCGCACCCGGGGTAACTTAATCCCTCACTTGGTATGTCCCGTATATACCACCTAGCAATTTGAGATAGAACACACACTAACAAGAACAAACTTCAAGTTAAGCCCCGTGCCCATGTTGGGGTAAAGTGGCAGTACAGTAAAGGTTGTCCGGCGAAGACTAGGTTATGTTTCATTTTGGTAAAAACACCTTTTTCTCAAAAATGACCACTCCAACAATCCTCCGGTGAATGAGGCTCGACCTTTTCTCCAGTTTTTCCATAAAATGTCTTTGTTTTGCAAAAACAATTTTTTTGGGTGTCCACTTAGGGACTAATACTTGTGATGGTAATAAATACCATATGGTGGCTATGGGCTTGGT
Source organism: Alopecurus myosuroides (assembly GCA_028641055.1). Lineage (NCBI taxonomy): Eukaryota > Viridiplantae > Streptophyta > Magnoliopsida > Poales > Poaceae > Alopecurus > Alopecurus myosuroides. The sequence continues at coordinate 342,552,679 of CM054059.1, forward strand.
AACACCAAGTATCAACTACTGGCATAGTATATATAATAGTAGTAGTAGTCACTCAAAAATAGTTTTTGGTAATCAAAGTTTTTTTGTAAAACTTTCAGAAGTAAAACATGCATGATAGATAATGATAAGTGTAGTAACAGCAAGCATCAGGATGGCTTGCTGTAAATCTCTTTGTGTCCCTGGCCTTGAAGTAGCTTGATCTTGACACACAGCTCTACAACTCCTTCTTCTTCTTCGTTTTTCTAACGCCGTAAAAGAATAAAAGACACACAGTCAGAACCAGAGGGACAATCAAGTAATCAAAACAACACATACGGCAAGCAAACTTATACTAGTGTAATCACTCAAGTAGTTATCGAGAGAGATACCTCACAAACTCTCAGGGTACAAACTATCGTCAGTAAAACATATGGTTGAAAAACCATATTCCACATCCCAATATCATAGGTTGAGTGGGTGTACCACTATCATACAAAGATATTAAACAAGCTAAAAAAATAGCTTGTAATCACAAGGGTGAGGCTACTAAGGTGCTCATAAACAATCAATGTAATACCAATTATCAAAACAACACCCATGGCAGTGGTATTAACAACAACACAAGCAATCAATCCAAACAAGTTTACCACTAACCTTAAGCATAGATAACAAGGTACTACTAAACATAATAATAACACTAGTACCCAACTAATGCTAAGGTAAACACTCAGACAATTTCCAAACAGCAAAGCAAACAAAACACATATGAATCAGCTAGTTACTGACTATGCTTATGTCCACACCAAAGATAAGGAGTCACTCAATCATGAAAGTAACCAAACAAACCAGTGGCTCAATAAATTGTAACAAGTCAATAAAACACACTTAAAACATAATAACATCAAGAGACATAACATCTAGCAAAATAACATAATAACAGGAGTCAACTATTAGCCTACTAGTATGGAAATTCTACACAAGCATGCCCTAAGACATAATTGCATTCTACAACCCATCAACACACAATAACTACAATATCTATGCCATAATAATAGAAGTGAAAACATCCTAAACATGCTAGGACAATCATACACTCACAAAACTTGAAGGACAACAATAATGGAGGCACTCAAAATCTAGTGGGACACTAATGCAACACTAGAGAAGCAATCAATACTATAAGGGTGCATTTTTCCTAAACCATAAATACATGAATAAAAACACCTACTAACACTAAATATACCTTACACATGCTAGTAAGAAAATATACTAAAATAATTCTATGAAAACAACTACTCATACTAGTGAAAACCAGATAGTTAAATAAAACAATCAATGTTACACATGCTCTCTTATAAACTAATGTGCAAGATCACAGAGGTGATACCATCACCACATAAGTACCAAAATGGTACTGGACTCAACATAAACATCACAAAAACCTAGGTACTAAACATAACAAGACTAGCTCACAATATCTATTCCACAAAAAATTTAGAAAACAATAAGAGACTATTCCTATTTCTGTTTGTTTTCCAATCAAGCACAAACTTCCGAACATATTAGTAATCAAAGAAAACAACCTAATAACAGTGACCAACAAATCTACTCATGCTTGGAAACAAGTTTCGAACAAATAATCATTTATTCACAAACAAACACACAAGATTTAAAATAAACAGAAAAGGTGTTGTTTCTAGAAATGCACACAAAAAATAATCCAGAGATCTAAAAATTATGCCAAGCTAGTATTACATAGATCTAATCACACACAATATCATACAATTGGATCCACCTCAAAAATCATTTTTAAACTCTCTCTAAAAAATCCTAGAAATGCCTACTAGTATTTTACAAAAATGGATGGCATTTCCAAATGGTAGCTCCCCTTGATGCAATGTCAAGTCTCACTGATAGATCTATTCAAGGTATACTCAAAACATTTTGGTTTGCAAGATTTGGCCACTTAAAAAAAGTTATGACTAAAATGGTGAAACAGAGTACTTCTGCCATATTTCTTAGTTCTCCCAAAATATAGCACAAAATACATTTCTTTAAGTTGGAGGTGGTTAAGAAATAGTAGATCCATCTCTGTGATTTTTGGTGAGGAAAGTTTTACTTGTTTACATTTTCATTTCGATTTAAAGTAACGAGCCAGAAATAGATCTGCAAAAAAAAGAAGTAAGCACATCAACCTGCAGGGAAAAGGGTCAATGGGCTAGATCTGCTGCAGGTGCTGCGCCGAGGCCGGGTTCGCCGAGTTGGGCCGGCCCACGGGAGAGCGCGCGCATGGACGAAAATAAAACACGGACGGTGGGCCGTGGCGTGGCCCGCGAGACGATGCCCACGACCGCCCGATGGAGATCCGACGGCCAGGGATCTCCCGTACCGTTTCGCACCGGCGGCGACCCAAGAACTCGACGGAGTCCGCCCTGACCGCCGCAGATGGCCGGAGATCTCGCCGCCGGGGTATACCGTGGTCCCCTGGATACGCAGAAAACGCCGGGGCACCCAGGGAGACGAGGCGGAGCCGGTGCTCCCACTGGTTCACAACGAAAAGGGGCGGAGCGGGGTGGTCGTCGGGAACCCGCGGCGGTAGAACATGGCCGTAGTTGGCGGCGCACCTGCGAGGGACAGAAGAGGCGTTTAGAGTGGGCATGCGTGTGAGAGGCGAGAGGGGAGGTTAGGAGAGAAACCGTAGAGGGCGGAGGGCCACCAGACATCCCGCGCAACGGTGAGGGGGCCGGCGGGTTGCCGACTCGATTCCGGTGGTGGGTGGAGAAACGGAGTGGGATTTTGATGCCATACTGCAATTAGGATGGAGAGTGAGCGGTGTGACAAGGAAGATAGCAAGGGGAGGGCTTGGTGAGGTCTGGCCGTAGAGCATGGCCCCTTGGCATCCATGGCGGTCACCGCAGCATGGGCGAGTAGGCCAGAGAGGAACCCTTCGGGCAAGACCTTGCCAGGGAGGTTTTTGGTGGGGAGGAGGTGCGAGTTCCACAAGGGTTGAGGGAGAGGAGGTCCAGGGAGGTGGGGGATGTGGGCGTTCTCCCTCTGTACCCGAAGGTGTTTGAAAAAAATAGAGAAGGTAGGGAAGGAACCAGGGAGGGATGGATGGCTCTTTGAGATCGTGGGGGGTCAATAGTTCTAGAAGGTAAGGACTGGGGGCAACCAGGTATGGGGGAGGGGGTGTGGCATGTCATCCCATGCCATGCTTGGTGTCCAAGCTATGCGGGTGATGTGGAAAAGTATGGGGGGAGTCCAAGCTTGAACAATGAAGTCAAGGTGGTGGGGGCCAGGTGACTAGGCAGCCAAGGAATCCAAGATGGGTGAAAAGGAGGGAAAAACATCAACCTAAGGATCTCTTTAAAATTTGAGCATAAGGTGTTTTTGGTTGTTTTCTCCAAAATCTTGAACACAACACTTGCAATAAAATATGTCTAGGAGGAAGGGAATGAAAATTGGAGTAAGGTAGTGGTGGTCTCCCACTTTTAATAAATTGTTTTCTTTGAAAACTTTCAAATTTCCAAAAACTGTTGTTTCTGTTTTTGAATGTTTTCTCCAAAATTGAATAGAAGGTATGTTTGAAAACATGTTTAATGGATAGATAATCAAAAATTGAGTCTAGGGGTGGTGGTCCCCAAATTTTCTGAAAATATTTGTTTCACAAAATTTTGAAAATTCAAAAAGTGTTGAAACTGTTTTTTGATGTTTTCTTCAAAAATTTAAAAAATGAGCAGCAAATGTTTTTTGATAACTAGGTCACACATGACCCTAGGAATGTTGGGGAGCTTCCCCAAAAAATTTAGAAATACTTTTATTAACAAAAGTATTAAAAGTCCATTTCTGGCCTTTTGGAAAATAACATTTAATAAATAGGAAAAAGTTTATAAATCAAGAATTTTTGAGTTGGGGTGGGAGGGTATATAATATAGGTCACGAAGGTGATTTTTAATAAGCAACTTCTTTGGAAAAAATTTGAGGTGCCAAGTGTAAAAGGGTGATAAAAGGAGTTTATTTAATAGGCCAAAACCCTGAGAGAAAAATAATCACATGGTCATGGGAAGATAAATGGACCACATGGATATGATGTACAAGTCATGAAGATGACAAGGGAAGGTTGATGGAGCTCAAAAAATATATAGGAGTGATTTTTAGGAAGACTAACAAAAGGCATCATGATAACAAGAACATGATCCTATTTGTTGGGATGACCTCAAGAGGGCTTTGGAAGAAAATGTGAATGGGTTTATATTCAATCCAAACATTAGGATAGGACTCATAGATATGTACCATTATATCCATGATGGTACATTGTTCAAAGATCAAGATCTCTCCATTATGGCAGAAGGCCAAATGGAGAAGTTAAAGAGATCAAGATGAGATGGAACTAGGATATACATGCTATTGTCTGGGATTGTTATTTTGTAGATCTCATTCATTTGAGAAAACTCACAATCATCCTCAACAGTTATGAATACTTTGAGGAAAAGAAAAGATAAGGTCACCTCATAAGAAGATAATAACAAGACTTAACAAGTGCACTCAAGCAAGAGAGTTCTGGGATTTAAATTCTTGGAGGTTTCCCTCAAGTGTTAAAGAAAGTTAGTGGTCACGCCAAACCATTTCAGGAGGATTTTGTAAAAGAGGTTCAGCTCAAACCTTGTTATTTATGTAACCATTTTATTTTGTTTTTGTTCAAACACAAACACTCAAGGTCAAACAAGGAAAAGAGAGGTGAAACAAGATTAATAGTTAAGCATTTCAAAAAGTTCTTGTTGGCCCTAATTTTTGACTCTCCAACAACTGCATTTTGTTGGTTTTCAAAAAGTGGGATGTGACATAAACAGTGTCTTCTTTCTTTATCAATAAATTCGATCACTCCAACAGGGATTACACCAGATAGCATGTAATATGTTGGAAGAGATGACAACATAGAATTGATGAGAACCAACCTATCTCCATATGACACAAAAGATGTAGTAGCAGATAATCTTCTCTCTACTCTGTCAAGTCATGGAGAGAATTAAATCTTTTATGGCTGGTCTCATTGTTCCCATTGGAAGACCAAGATAAGTAAAAGGCATCATCCACAATTGGCATTCAAAAAATTAAGATAAATCCACAGCTTCATGATGGGGGACATTGATTGGCACCAGGGAAGATTTGTGAAAAATTATTTTAAGCCAGTGAATGAAGCATAAAAATGCAAGATTTCCTTCAAAACACCCAGGTCTTTCTTACAAGCAGGCATAATTATTAGGGTTTCATCCGCATACTAGACAATTGGAAAATCTACTCTCACAGGAATTGGGTCAGAACTTATACCATCCTTATCAGCTTTATTGACCAAGCTCTAGAGTAAATCAGCCCCCTCAACAAATAGAAGTGGGGACAAAGGATCTCCCTGTCTGACACCTCTCCTACAAGAAAAATTCTTTCCTGTCACACCATTCAAGAGCACGGCAGAAGTACCAGAAATTAAGATTTCCTTGGTCCAAGTGAGCAATAACTTTGGGAAACCTTTTGCCCTCAATTTTTTTAAATAGCATCATGATCCAGTGTGTCAAAAGACTTTTCAAAGTCAATCCTGAGCACCACCACTTTCTTTTTCTGCTGTTGGCATTGAAAAAATAAAATCAAAAGACCAGGCTAAACAATCCTGAATGGTTCTACCTTTTTATAAAGCCATATTGGTTTGTATGAATTGTCTTACAAATGACTTGCTGAAGCCTATTTGCAATAATCTTTGTGAGAAACTTGAGGCAAGTGTTTGTTAAGGAAATAGGTCTAAAATCATTGACAGTCTCAGGAGAATTATTCTTTGAAATTAATGTGATGAATAAGCCATTAATACTCTATAGAGATATGAGACCAGAGTGAAACTCATGGCATAATTGAATAAAATCCTCCTTGATAATAGAACAACATTTCTTCACAAACAAGCCATTGAAACCATCTGGACCCGGGAGCTCTATCAGACTTCAAATGCTTAACAACATCTTCAATCTCCTTAGAGGAGAACGGGGCCACTAATACTTCCAAGTTATCCACAGAAGAAACAATATTAAATAAAGAGATCTCTGTAGTAGGCATAGTAACACCAATTCTATTTCTGAAACAATCCCAAAACGCAGCTGCCTTGTGCTGATGGTTAATCATAGACACCCCATCTTCATTTTTTTATTTCAGCAATAGTATTATGTCTAAATCTCTCTGTGGATTTGGCATGGAAGAATTTGGTGTTTTCACCCACACAATTGGACCCACCTAATGGTGCACCAATTTTTCCAGTAATTAGATTGAGAGAGGCGTAGCCCGTTCAAATGACCTTTAACAATGTTTCTTAAGGTAAATTCAGGAATGCTAAGAAGCCTCTCATCTTCTAATTGATCTAGTATAAAAATCACGTAATTACATTTTTCAATAAGCACTTTCAAGTGAGAGAGATTCATTCCTCATCTCTAAAACTCATGCCTCAGATTTTTTGAATTTTTCCGTTTATTTGGATGCAATATTACCAGATTTAAAAGGCCATTTCTAAACTTTTTATACAAGAACCATGAATCCCTCTTGATGTATCCGGTGGTTCTCAAATTTGAAGATTTTTTGCGTTTGAAATTGTGTGGAATATTAACAACACAGGGCACATGATCAGAGGTGGATTTTGAAAGAGGGAGAACCAGGTAATTAGGGAAATTAAGTGTCCAAGAAGGACTAGTGAAGAATCAGTCAAGCTGCTCGAATAATGGTTGATCCTGCATATTTGACCAGGTAAATGCTCTCCCATTTAAAGGCAGTTCAATAAGTCAAAGGAAACTAATAATTTCATTGAAGATAAATATATCATTCATATCTGCTCCTAGTTTATTCCTGTTCTCTACGGATCTTATAAAATTAACATCCCCAACAAGCATCCAGTTTCATGATTAGGGATGTCAAGATCATGTAGCCATTGCACAAAAGTGTCCCTCTGTGGACCACTACATGGGCCATAAACAGTAACTAGATGTAGGAATACGGGGTAGGCTACACTAGCGCAAATCAAAATTTCTACCGCGTCAACCAAGATCTGCTCCAAGATATAGATCATGAGATTACCACTAGACGTGTTGTGCCGATCTCGGTGAAGCGGGTCGGGGCAGGGTAGTCATACGAATCCTCCGGATCCCGTCGCTCCCACGAATAGCTCCTCTTGGCGACTCGTCCAAGTGCTACAGATGCAGCACCTCTATCGATATCCACACGTGCGACGTGGAAGCACCGCTCGCCGGACTGCTAGGTCCGCGCGGGCGGAATGGGCGTGGAGAGACGGTTGCTGCGGTGGAATGTGGTGCAGAATTAGCAACCCTAAAATACACAACCTCCTCTTCTTTATATAGACGTCCCCATAATGGGCTGCCACTAAAACAGCCCACTCTAGAGTCCATTTCCAGCCCATTTCGGATCCAATCCGAATTCTGCTTCTTCTTCCTTAAGTATGCGACCCTATAGGGTCACGCACGTTTAGGCATGACACGAGTACACCTACTCGGCCAATAGTTGGTAGCAGATTCTAGCAAAACGTGCCAACTCCCAAACGTGCACAAAGATCACATCGAACGAACCTTCACATGTTTATGCTATTCCTTTTGCCTCATGATAGTTGATCATGCTCCTAGCTGATCAATCTTTCTTGATCTTGTGAATCGGAATCCCTTTCCAGGTTAACTATTAACCTTATTTAGCATGGCCATGCATTTATGGATCCGATCACTCGAGGGGCCCAGAGAAATATCTCTCTCTAGTGAAGAGAGGGGCAAATCCTATCTTGACTGACCATGCCTTGCAGCATGCTTTATGAAAACCCTGAAAGCTACCTTTATAACTACCCTGTCATGGTGTAGCGTTTGATAGCCCCAAAGTAGGTCGATTCACATCTCAAGAACATGCGAAAATCTCAGGTCTAAGGACAAAACAATCACAACATGTAGAGAGAGAACTATTAACGTAGTAATGTCTCAAGCTGGGTCAGTCCAACACCATGTTCATAACATGAGTTCACATTATTAGTTTGACATCACCATGTCTATGACTTGCGAAACATAGCCATCAACCAATACATGTGTTAGTCTAATGTTCATGTGTCCTCACATGAACTCCGACTAGGGACATATTTAGAAGAACCATGTATGTAAAGAGTTTCACAAACAAGTCATGTACTTGCCTATAAATACAAAGATATTATTCAAGGCACATCATTACAAATCATGGATACATAGATATATCATCATCTCTATGATTGCCTCTCGGGCATATCTCCAACAGTCTCCCACTTGCACTAGAGTCAATCTAGAAGATACCTAATACCCATAGCTCTTCTGTGCACCTCATGCTTAGGCTTTGGGAGAGTTTTTGTCAAAGGATCAGCAACATTCAAATACGTATGTATTTTGCATAAGCTTACTTCTCCTTGTTCGATGAACTATCGAATGAGATGATAACGCCGCATAAAGTGTTTGGTTTTCTGGTGACTCCTTGGCTCCTTTGCTATCGCAATGGTCCCACTATTGTCACAGTAGAGATCAAATGGATTGGATGCACTGGGGACAACACCTAGATCAGTAATGAACTGCTTCATCCAAACACTTTCCATGCCATCTTCAGCTGCCGCGATGTACTCGGCCTCCATTGTAGAATGAGAAACCGTGTCTTGCTTGGAACTCTTCCAGCTAACCGCTCCACCGTTCAACGTGAACACATAGCCCGAGTGCGATTCGGAATCATCCATATCGGTTTGGAAACTAGCATCGGTGTAACCATTTACAACGAGCTCCTCCTCACATCTTTAAACTAGGAACATATCCTTAGTTCTTCTCAAGTACTTAAGAATATTATTTACCGTTGTCTAGTGACTCTCACCGGGCAGCTTGGTACCTTCTCGTAACACTTAGAGCATATGAGACATCTGGGCGAGTACATATAATTACATACATGATAGACCCAATTGCCGAAGCATATGGAATCCTACTCATGCACTCTCACTCATCAGTTGTCGAAGGACACTGAGTCTTGCTAAGATTTATGCCGTGTGACATGGGTAAGAGCCCTTTCTTTGCTTCTTCCATACTAAATCGTTTCAGCACTTTGTCAATGTAAGTAGTCTGGCTTAATACTATTAGCCTCGTTGATCTATCTCTATAGATCTTAATACCCAGAATGTATGCCGCTTCCCCTAAGTCCTTCGTGGAAAAACTAATTTTCAATGAGGCCTTAACAGACTCGAGCATAGGAATGTCATTTCCAATCAGTAGTATGTCATCCACATATAAGATTAGAAATACGAGTGAGCACCCACTTTCTTTCTTGTAAACACAAGACTCTGATTCGTTTTTGATAAAGCCAAAACCTTTGACTACCTCATCAAATCGAATGTTCCAACTCCGAGATGCTTGCTTCAACCCATAAATGGATTTCCGAAGCTTGCATACCTTTCCAGCATTTTTAGGATCGACAAAACCCTCGGGCTGCATCATATACACGTCCTCGGTTAGGTTTCCATTTAGGAAAGCCGTCTTGACGTCCATTTGCCATATCTCATAGTCAAAATATGCAGAAATAGCTAGAATTATCCGAATAGATTTAAGCATTACTACGGGAGAGAAGGTCTTATCGTAGTCAACTCCTTGAACTTGCTGAAAACCTTTTGCGACAAGTCGAGCTTTATGGACATGAACATTTCTGTCCATATCAATCTTTCTCTTATAGATCCATTTGCACTCTATGGTCTTATGACCATCAAGCATATCAACCAAGTTCCAAACTTGATTGTCACACATGGAATCTATTTAGGATCTCATGGCACTTTGCCATTTCTCGGAGTCTGAGCCCATCATTGCTTCCGTATAGGTCGTAGTCTCATCATTGTCTAACAATAATATTTCCCGCGTATCATTGTCTAACAATAATATCTCTCACGAGTTACGGAGCCTTTCCGACCTTCGTGGTGGTGGTGCTTCTCTCGCCACGGGTTCTTCAACTTGTTCCGCGATTATAGCATCACTCATTGATTCCTCCCCGGTAGGATCATCTTGAACTTCATCAAGCTGCACCGTTCATCCACTTGTCTCCTTTGCGAGAAACTCTTTCTCTAAGAAAACACCATTCCGAGTGACAAACACTTTGCCTCTTCTCGGTTGTAGAAGTAATACCCAAATGTTACCTTTGGATATCCCACGAAAATGCATTTATCCGACTTGCGTGTGAGCTTGTCCGACTGAAGTCGCTTGACAAACACGTCACAACCCCAAATATTTAGAAAAGACAAGTTGGGACTCTTCCCATTCCATATCTCATATGGCGTCTTAACTACGGATTTAGACGGTACCCTATTTAGTGTGAGTGCTGCTGTTTCGAGAGCAAAACCCCAAAATGACAATGGAAGATCTGGCTGGCTCATCATTGACCGAACCATGTCCAAAAAGGTTCAATTAAGACGTTCAGAGACCCCGTTCCTTTGAGGCGTTCCAGGCGGCGTAAGTTGAGGAACAATTCCACAACTCTTAAGATGATCGCTAAATTCATGACTCAAATATTCTCCTCCACGATCGGATCGTAGAGCTTTAATTTTCTTGCCACGTTGATTCTCTACTTTATTCTGGAAATCTTTGAACTTTTCAAAAGTTTTAGACTTATGCTTCATTAGGTAGACATAACCGTATCTACTAAAATCATCAATGAAAGTTATGAAGTAGTGAAAACCACCTCTTGTTGTTGTGCTCATTGGTCCGCATACATCAGTATGTACAAGTTCCAAAAAGTCCGTCGCCCTCTCAGGATAATCGTTGAAAGGTGACTTGGTCATCTTTCCAAGTAAACAAGCGTTGCATGTCTCGTATGATTCAAAATCAAACGAAGTTAGAAGACCATCATTATGGAGTTTCTTCATACGCTTTTCACTTATATGACCCAACCGACAATGCCAAAAATAGGTGGGATTCAAATCATTAGGCCGTAGCCTTTTAGCACTTACGTTATAAACATGCGCATCATCATGAGCATTAGCAGGATTTATAATAAAAAGCCCATTCACAATGGAAGCAAAAGCCACAAACATATCATTCTTGGAGATTAAACAACCATTATCTTTACCCGCAAATGAATAACCATCTCTCATCAAACATGAAGGAGAAATAATGTTTCGGTTAAAACTAGGAACGTAATAACAATTATTCAATTCCATAATAAATCTTGAAGGGAGGTGCAGTTGGTAGACGCCAACGGACAACGTAGCAACCCTTGCATTATTTCCGTCGCGAAGATCAACTTCTCCTTGTCTCACGCTTCTACTCCTTACTAGCCCCTGCATCGATTTGCAAATGTCAGATCCGGTATCAAATAGCCAAGAGTCAATAATAGAGTCAGCGAGAAAAATGTCTATAACATTAATTACAAGAGTACCTGAGCTAGAAGTCTTACTTCCACTCTTTTTCACTCAAGCAAGGTACTTTCTGCAACTTCTCTTCAAGTGTCTAGTATCATGACAGTAGAATCACTCTGTGTCAGGTTTAGGTCCGTCCAGGCTTTGGCTTTGTCTTGGAGATCAAATCTTTAGCCTTCCCTTTCCCCTTAGACTTACCCTGCTTCTTGAAGCTAGGCCTGTTCTGCACAACCAACACTTGGCCATGCCCTGCACTCTTCTCAATGTCATTTTCTGCTGTCTTGAGCATCCCACAAAGTTCATTAAGGTCCTTCTCGGCCCCATGCATATGGTAGTTTGAAATGAAGTTCCCATAGCTAGATGGAAGCGAAGCCAAAATCAAATATGTGGCCAACTTAGGGTCCAATGGAAAACCAAGTTTGTCCAAAGTCTGCACATAACCAAGCATCTTGATCACGTGCGGCCCTACTTCTCCGCCCTCAGCTAGCTTGCATTCACCAAAAGCCTTAGCGACATTGAAACTTTCAGTCCTGGCTTGAGTCTAGAACATATCCTTCAGCGCAATGACCATATCATACGCTTCCTGACCATCAAATTGCGTTTGAAGGTCAGGTTCCATGAATGCAAGCATAAGGTAGCTAACCTCAAGAGACTCATCACATGCTCTCTTAAAGGCAGTTCTAACGGCAGCAGTGTCCGTATCAAGAGGCGCATCTGGGATTGGGGTATCCAGAACACTTTCCTTTCTCTCAGCCCTGAGAACAATTCTCAGGTTTCGGATCCAATCCGAATAGTTTGTTCCATTTAACTTTTCCTTTTCAAGAACGGATCGCAACGCAAAAGGGGTGGGTTGGTTGTTACGTGCCATTGATCTACAAAATAAAAAACATGAAAAATACTAAGACAAAATCCATGATAGAGTAAAAGACATTAAACAATTTAACGTGGTATACTCCCACTAAAACCAACATCCCTGTATCGGTACTTAGTGATTCAAGATCCGCAATGAAAAAGTCGACTAGTGACGTTTGCATCACTTCTAGAAGACAAGGTAGATCGGTAAGCAAGACTTGCTAATCATATCACATATGACTCTTGTTGTTAGGTGACATCTCCATGTCAAAAACGTCAACCTTTATGCCCCAAGGTGCTTAACCGTTAATATTACCTTGATAAGTTAACCAACCCTTTATGCGCTTAAGCATCAGCAGATGGCACCCTGCTGCAACAGTCGTACCACCTAACCGATACATACCCACCTAGTCAACAAAAAATGATGGCGCCCTGCTGCAACAGACCCACCTGTCACCCCGGACCCAGAGATATACACACTGTTATGTGCTCCTAGCCATGGACTCACAAGGGCTTCAGGGTTACCAGCCCCGGCCGCAACAAACAACGGCAGGCAGACCGGATTCATCGGCACATAGTCCGGATCCCCGGTGTACTACTCCTTGTATCCATGCTAGTCATAACCAAATATGCATACCCAAGCGTCCACGAGTGGGATGAAACTGAAGGAACGGGACCAAAGTTATACAGAGCTGCTATGTGTCCAGAAAGTGCAACAACAATCGAGGGTTACTGGGGTTACCTCGCCCCAGGCCGATCACATCGACAGGCGGGCTCGGACATGGATCATCGGCTCCACAACCCCTCGACTGCGCAACTATGCAGGCATAGCCAAAACTGTATAACAACGGGCTCGAAACCAACAACCGATCAAAGCAGCACTCTAGACATGAAAGTTGTATTAAACAAGTGTTACTAGAGTATAGCTTACAAGCAGAGGTCACACGACCCAACATTACATCAGACAACGGAAGGCAAGTTATGTTGCTAATCAACAAGAACCAAAAAGGCCTAAGAGGCCGCAACATAAGGCGACGTCCCAGCCCATAGATTCCAGGCTGCTACCTGGGAACCCCGAACTACTCGTCGATGTCCACGTCGAAACGCCACCGAACTGAGGAACTCCACCTGAACCAAGTTGAAGCAAACATGAGTACGGGAGGTACTCAACAAGACTTAGTTAACCTATTATATATCTGCTTCTTTTAGAAAGAGTGATGAAGGTTATTTTGCGTAAGGCCATCTTTGTTTTCCAAGTTGAGGGAGGATTAGCACGTCTCATGGAGCATTTTGAAAACAGATGAGAAAGCTACTCAACTACTGAAATCATCATCTTTTTAATCCACCAAACATATCAGCACCTCGTGCTTCAAAGATCACCACCTCAAGTTGTTCCGGTAACTCATGCTACAAGGTAACCCCTCTCGGCATCTCCGAGGAGGCATCCTTCATTCGTTATCAGAAAGTTTTAATCATTCCGTTCAAGTTATCTATGATCACAGAATCCGTCACCAAGTCTTCCTTAACCGCGGACACGGCTTTTCGAAAAGATTTAACCCTGCAGGGGTGTACAACTTTAACCACACGTACGAACCAACTCTTAATGCCACTAGATTAGCACTATTCCGGGCAGTGCCGGCAGATGGAGGTTGACCACGACCTTTCCCTTGCTTCGCCTATTCCATGAGTCGCTCCGAGTAGAGATGGTCCGCCAATAGGGAGTGGCCATCTCCTGCCGGGTCTCTATCGTTGTGAGCGGTGCTTCAACTACTGTCTCGCCACAGGCTGTTGCACCGCCACGTCCTAGTTTTGAAAACGTTTTGATCTCCCCGCAAATCGAAATGGAAAGCCCGAACTAGGCAACTCATGGAACAAACTAGGCAAGTTGAGACCGAGGGGAATCCAATCCCTCGTGTGGATGCACGCCCAGTCTTGGCTCGAAGATGAGAACTCGCTCCTAGGGGCATGAACGAGACAACCACCACAGACCCTCTGTGATCTCGTCATTCACACCTTTAAATCAGGTTAATCAAACATCTCTTTAACTTACCACTACTTCCTGCCATACTAGATTATTTCGTAACTCTGATTCATCAACCAGATGGAGCAGAGATAATAGGCATGTATGACTAAGCATGGCATACTTGAGGCTTTGGCGATGAACACAATCAAACCTATGGATGCTAGGAGTAGTGGATCAGGTATAAGTAGGCTATGCATCATATAGGACAACTCTAACTACTGACACAAAATACATTGGAATCGAATGCATTGTACGAGAATGAAAAGTCTTTCAAAATCATATATGGGCAGATAAGAGGTTATGCTTGCCTTGCTTCAAGAAAACCAGAGAAAGTCTTCAGGAATAAGTGCTTGACTTGTCGGTTAGGATCAAGTATTCGCCATTGGAGTTGTTTGCCTTCTCTTCGGAGTCGGATTCTATCGAGGGGGAAATAACACCGAAAAGAGAAAGAACAACAATCAAACATGGCATCGATGCAATGCACAATATGTATGCATGAGCAAGTTAATGCGCTTAAATAAAGCCCTTGACAGGATCAATGGGTTGCTAGGGTTCGTATGTTAGTTAAACATTTTTACTGAAATTATCCCAAAATAGACCCCGGAGGGGGGTTTCGGGCTATTATGAAAGTGAGTGCAATTTTAAAAGCCCGAATGGGTTTGAAAACATCATAAATAGGTTCCAAATGTAATTTTGAGCAAAATGGTATATAACTTTTAATTTTCTATTTTTATTGAATAAAAACTTATTTTTCTATTTTTAAATGAATTAAACAAATTCAAATAATGATGAAAAATCAACTTTCTCAAACCTGGTTGAAAATGGTATATTCAGATAGAGTACATTTTTCTGATCATTTCTATACCTTACTTTTATTTTTCTGAATTATAAAACAACAGTTATTGAATTAATAAAATTAATTAATTTTCTGTAATTATTACACATTTTCTGGAATTAAGAAAACAGGATTTGTGACATCACAGTGACATCACCATGACGTCACATGGAGGTAAAACTTCTCTGTGAGCAAGAAATTGATCAATCTGTCGCAAATTCGTGGAATCGAAGAGGCTCACAAGGTGGAGGAGACCGCGAGGAACCGGATGGTGGCGGCGGACAGACCATATGGTCACCGGAGAGACGCCGGCGAGCCATGGCGCGGCGGCGGTCGGGGTTGCACGGCGGCAGAAGGCTACAGAGAGATAGGGGGCGATAGGGAACCACAGGGAGACTCACCACGGCTAGGTGAAGCTCGTGGGGTGGTTGGGGTGGCGAGGGAGCGCCGGAAACGACGGCGCCGAGCTCGGGGAGCCGCCGGCCGGAGAGGAGGAGGAGGCCCCGATTCGCCTCCTCCCGAGCATCCCTCCATCCGAGGCTGGACAAGGAGGAAGAGGAGGACCAGGCGCTCCTCCTGGTCACCTCCAATCGGCCGGAGGTGGTCGGTAACGGCGGAAAACGCCGGCGGCCGGTGACAGTAGGTTAGGGTTCCGTTTTCGTAAGGAGATGCAGAGAGGAAGGGAGTGAGGCGGTTGAGCAAGGAGAGAGAGGGGCGTCGGGGCTTCACTTTGCCCTTATCCCCGCAAGGAGGCGGTCACAGAGGAGGTCACGTCGATGGCGGCGATGAGGACACGCAGGAGCTCCTTCTGGCGGGAGGAAGAAGACAAAAGCACAATAGCGAAAACCCCCAGAAGTTTCTGGTTTTTGCGAAGAGGTCCCTCTGAAGTTTAAAACTGCACAGAAAACATTATTTTGAGGACCTTTTTGCAAACAGAAAATTTGGCAAAAATAGTTTTTGGAAACCTCATAAAATTTCCAACAAAACCATGTTTTGTTTTTTCCAAATTGAATTTGTTGTTAAAACAAATTTTGGGGACCCACTTTAAGGGATTTTTGGTCAAATCATTTTGTTATTTCGAATGCAAAATTTTAACCCATGTTTTCATGCATGTATGAGATGCGAACAACACATCAACACCCTAATGTAGCAAAACAGGGATGTTACAAATCTACCCCCCTTACAAGAATCTCGTCCCGAGATTCCCGGAGGAGAAGAAAGAAGAACACCGGTTTTGAACGATCTTCTCGAACCTTACGGTTCCCTTCTTGAAGAGGTTGATCCGTAGCACTTGCGAAGATTCTTCAGCGGCTACACCTTAGGTGAGAGGGAAAACTCTTAAAATTTGATCTTCACGAAGATCGAGTATCTCATGGCTAACTCAGGACAAGAATGTTCGTAAGGAACTGTTGAGTTAGCAGGCATGAAACACATCAAGGTAACGGAGGGAATAAAAGATGGTTTCAAGTTTATGGATGATGGTTCTTGAAAGGATTTAGAATATGAGCTTTGCACAAGACTTTAAATCCTTTTGGGAGAAGAAGGTTGGACAACTGATGACATCAAGGTTTCTTCAAAATAGATTACCAGGATGGAAAGGATTGTCTTGGATACCAAAACATAATATCCACAGACGAGGGAAAGCACGAGAAAACACTGTAATCGTGCGTCAGAGAAGATTTGATACAGGATCATGTTCACTCTTCGGAGTGGACACGCAAGATAACGGAACTTTCGTTCCGTCAAATTTTGTCGAAAACTTTGTCAGAGGTCATGAGGTTATTTCACAGCAAAACATGGGTAACGAAAAGATGTTGGAACACCGTAGTTAAGAAGGGATTCTTGGTCACACCATAAACATGGGTAACCAATGGAGATTGGAGCACCGGAAGGAATGAGGAATCTCTTTCCTATCGTGGCTTGGACATAAACATACATCCACCGCATAGTTGAGATCCCACGGCTGAAGTGACTGACAAATTCACACAATGTGTGAGATCAACAGAACTTTAAGGATAAACAACTTGAAAAAGGGAACTGATCATTGGTGGTTACGAAACACCAAGAGATGGTTCTCATCATGAACTTGTTTTCACTAGAACAAAGGTTTGGAGGGTGGATAGAGAGACATTGGACAAATCAACTTCCAAGTTCTCCTTGATGTTTTAGATACCGACAGCAGGCTCACGACAAGCCTTCTATAGGTCATCAAGTGAAAGTAAAACTACGGTTTGGAAAAACGGTGTGAAAAACTTGTTAGAATAAGCTACACAAGAATTCTCACGGTGAGTGGTTGTTCTTACGGACTCAAAGAGACATGACATTAGTCCTTCCGGTTAATTGTGTCAAGCACAACATCAACCATGCCAGATTTTAGACTGGACCTAATTCAATACCCTTGAGAGAACACTAACCATCATTGTTGCTTGAGATTCAGCTCTGGTTAGTGGATTTATAACTTAGACTCGGTATGTTTAATCGAAGAGGTTGCACCGGTTTCCAACGAGATACATTCACTAGATTCGCAAGATATGGACTACGATGCCACGCTCAAAAAGATGAGCGAGATGGCAGAACTCATGTATTAGCAAATTGCGAAAGACGGTTACACCTACATGAATTACTTGCAAAAGAACACATCAGAGTCCTTGTTGGGAAGATGATAACAAAGATAACGAAGTTATTAAACTTCTTCTCTTTCACGAACGATCAGTCGGTGACTTGGTGTGGATGCAAACTTCTTCAAATAAAAGGAGGTAACAACCTACCATCTCAAGAATAATCCACACATGCATGACCGACTTGGAATTATTCCCGAAGGAACAAGGAAACTATACTCGGATCCATGGCGACAACTTTCACCATAAGCACATGGAATGGAGTAAGCCACTTCGAACATCCAGAACACAACTTCGTGATAACACAAGGTTGGTTCTCGAAAGTTGCCAACATTAGTGCCAAGTGTTCAACATGAACCTCTTGCAACTTGGAGGAATAGGAATGTCATCGATGGGCTCGATAACACGCTTATCAAATTACTCCAAGAAGGGGGACTCATATGGCATACGAACGAGGCAAGGTATTTGTCAGACCAAAGGACATGAAGGTGTACTCGGCAAAATACCATGAGTAAAAACACAACCAAGATAATCCTTGAATCTGGCCTTGATTTGACGATAGCCCAAATCAAACCAAGGTTAGAAAGATAGCATGTCCATTCAGGAGATACTATCCTGCTTCAACACAAAGGAAACTAGGCATCCCTTAATAAAGGACCCAGTTAGGAGGAGCTCTTGTCTTTCAACTTTCCAAGTTGTTGTTTAAGCTCAACCTACTAGTCCAGGGTGTCCAGCGGAGTTTCTTGGAGAAAAGAGTAGTTCAAACTACCCCTCGTATAGACATCACGGTCAGGTAACAACCTGGTGATACTTCTAGAAAGACAACCAGAATATCACAACCCACCGGTATGTCTTGGAGTTCGAAAGGAATCTTGCTTTTCAAGGCAACTGATATGAACATGAGAGCTTTTGTATGAACCCAACTCTTTGACCAAGAATGTGCACCGGAATGAACGGATTTGATAACACGGTCAACATCCAGTAGAGACCGGGTGACCAATAGTGCTAAGAAGGATACAGATGTTTCTTAGATTTTCAAAGCAATAAGAATTGCTAGGAATAGCTGATACACATGTCGATGAACAGACCCATCCATCTCAAGCATTCAAGCTTGGAGGAAGGCGGGGTGAAGATGTGTGAGAGCATCACTTCATCATTAAGGCCATGAAACTTAACACAGCCTCGTGATATAAAAGAGTGTGATTCTCGAAGGTAGAACAGATTAGAAGCTAATGAAACTTCTTTAATCTGAGAATTACAAAACTTTGACCTGGTTCGTAAAATGAACGAGGTACTGGAGTTTGTTTCTCCTGACATTCCAAGGTGAAATGTTCTGAAGGAAAACAAGAGCTATGCATGGGTATATCCGACACGCATATGCAACTTGATGTCCAAACCAACGGATGGGGATTTGAGAGCAACTAAAGGGGGAATCATGCTCGGAGGAGATCCTAAGATCAAGATGATGCACAGGGTCATACTCATTTGTAAAACCCATGCAAAAGAATTGATATAGCAGAGTCAAGAACAAGGATATGAGAATCACCAAGAACACTCTTGTTGTGATCATTTTGATTCCTAGAGAGAGCCTATGGCTAGGAGGGTTGAAATCACCTAGCCATCCCGAGGTAAAACAGATTCCTCAGGATCCAAAGAAATGGAACTTGGTTTAAAGGTCAGCATCCTGTACTGATGGTGTGAGCATCACATGGTTATGACCACATGATTCAACCCACCACAACTCAGCACATTCCGGGACCTTCGGTTCAAGTCCAAAGGTTAGAAATCGAAACAAATGAGCAACTACTATCTGAGTGCCTTGAAGGGCACTATGAGTAGCAATCACGGAGTATCTTTCCAAGAAGACATACGTAGCTCCGGAAGAAATTTGAGCAGAGGATAACGGATACATTCGAGATGAGAAGGAAATCTCGAGGTTCAGGATTTAGAACTTTGAAACATGGAGGAATGTGGAATCCGGACAACTCTGAGAGATTAGGATGGAAAGGAAATCCCCCAGTTTAAGAGAAACAACGGAGTAAGAAACACACACGACTCTAGAAACTTTAACACTAGGTCAACTTGGGTGAAAAAGTCATTGCCAAAGAAGGCACCTGAGTTTTGAATGACTAGAAGGATAGCAAAACCTTTTCAAATCAAAACAGGTAAGATGACCCAGAGTGATAAGGACATGCCTAAGGTTTATGTTCTCACAAGCTTGGATGGAGAGTTGATAGAAGACCACATGATCATGGTGAAAACAATCATTCAAGATGGTGAAAATAATAAAGCAAGATGGTGAAAACAATAAATAACAATTGTTATTCCATGAAAACAATTGTTATTCATCAAGACAAGGGGATAGGTGCCTCCACCAAGTCAAATGCGCCTCTTAAAATCCTATTCCATATAGGTTTGGTTTGTATACCAATTGGGCCGAATTCCTTTGTGTGTGGAATCGGTTTGTATCCCTAGTTGTGTCCTAGTTGGACTCCTAGTCCTAATAGGAGTCCTAGTCCTAGTAGGAGGTGGGTTGATTGCGCAAGGAAGCCCTTGTGGCCGCACCCCCCACCTATATATTCATGCCACCTGCGTGTTGATTAGGGGAGAACAATTTAGACAACAGAAACCCTAGCCTTGAGATTGTATTGCTGCTAAGCATTCATCTTGAAGTATACCAAGTCAAAGTTTGCATGATATCTTGCTATTCCATTGGGAATTAGGGGGATACAGGACCACTTGTGATCATTGATTGCTTGTGCAAGAGTGTGTAGTTGAGAATATCCAAAGGGCTTGATTGTTGTTGCATTGGCAACAAGGGTCATCCAAGTGAGAGGTCTCAGTGTAGCACTAGTTATCCACATATATTCAGAAAATACAAAAAGAGAGAGAGAAGCTCATTGAGAATATTGGGCCACCCCATATCATCTTGGTATCAGATTCTCCAGGTTTACTCGGTGAGCAAAATTATCCCTAGTTTAGTTGTTTTTATTCCTATCCAGAAAAAGCCACACAAAAATAGTTGTTTCGATCATTGCCAGAGCCTAGATCAACACCAATTTGCATCTACCTAGTTGCTGCTTTTTGTTGATTTGCGTTCCTGTTTTTCTGTTTTTAGGTTTTCATCTTTTAGGGTTCATCTAGTTCCTTTTGTTTCTATACCGAAAATTCCTACCAAAAATAGTTGTGCTTGGATCTTGTTGCTCTCGGGAAAGTCTAGACCTACATCTTGTTCTAAAGGTGATCTAGTTTTTCGAGTTGCTTTTGTGCGGAAAAAGTTGGGTTCTATTTGTGCTTAGGGTTCTATCCATAATCGGTTTCATATCCGAGTTCTACGGTGTGCACCAATCCAGAAAAACCGCTGCCGCCAACACCCACCCTACCGCACCACTCCATCCCTTACCAAACCCACCCACGGTGTCGATTTTCCCTTACCAGTGCCCGCAAAACCTAGCCGCAGTCGGTCTCCTAGTCACGCTCGGATTCGTCTGCCGCGAGCGCAAAAACGAGCCAAATCGCTGCCGCCGCTGCCGCCACTAGCGCGCACCCCTCCTATTCGGTATCGGATTCCGCTTACCAGTGCCCATAAAACCCTTACCGCGAGCGCTATCCGCAATCCCACCGCAGCACACCACCGCGCCTCTGCCGTGAGCTCTGCCGTGAGCCAAATTCGCTCTGTTTTGCTGCCGTACGGCACAAAACCAGCAGTTTTCCTGCCGTGATCCTATATTGCTGCCGTGAGCTCGATTAACATCTGTTTTTCTTAGTTTTTCTTTTGTTTTACCCCTGTTATCTCTAGGTTTCTTGTCTGATCCTTGATAAGCCTTAGCCACAGCCATTCTACAGCTATATTTAGGTTCCCAAAACCCAAAGACTAGCTATTTTATTGCTCTGCAGGCTGCTCATTTGATCTAGTCTGTCCACTAATTTTTGTTTTCCATCTACATATTGCTCCTAGTTGATTCAAAGGCCATTGAAAAATCAAAAAAAAAATAGAAAAAGGAAAAAGTATAAAAAAAATAGAAAGAAAGAAAAAGCAAAAGAGGCCGAGCTACATATCACTAGTGGAAGCTATTTCATATTGGAATTTTTGTGGACATATTGAGCAATCTTGTGCCTGCTTCATTGAGTATTTGCTAGTGTCTTTCTAGTGCTTGCAAAATCTCTACCATATATTTGCTAAGCCACAATTGTCTCCAAGTGTGAGTGTGTTTCCTTAAGTTATTTTTATCACATTGAGCAGTGCATTGGAGTTGTTATTTTGGTGTTGTTAGGAATCCCAACCAAGCCCCACCAAATACCTTGTTTTGCATTGTAACACTTGAGAGCCTGGGTATTCTCTTCTCACACTTGACACAGTTTTCATTGGTACTTGTTGGTAAGTTGATCCTTATTCACTTTGGAACAGTAAGTGAACCTTTCTTTGCTGGTTTGAGTGAGTTTGAGAGGCACCACAACCCATTGATTATTTGTTTTCACTAACCCATTAATCATGAGTTTTGCTAGTGAATCTTCTATGCAGGGTGAAAAGGAGAAAGCTGATTTGATGCCCAAAACAAAGACTGCTGCTGATACATGTACATGGGCAGATTTTAATCTCTTTAGAGAAGGAGTTGCTAATCGGATTGAGCAAAGAGTTGAGAAGAAAATTGAGGAATATGTTGATATCCTAAGGAAGGATTTGACAGTGGTTATTGAGAAACAAACTGAGGCTACAAATTCAATTCGTGTTCTTCAAGAGGCCATGAATAATCTCACAAGGGAAGTTGCAAATATCTCCACACAATTACAAAGAGCTAATTTTGGTGGTAATCATGAAGAAGGCCGAGCCATTGCTTATGGAGGCCGTGGCAATTTTCCACCTAGAAGAATTCCATTGGATGATAATAGAGAAGAGGATGGCCTTGGGAAACCAAAATTCTTTGTGCCTACTCTCACATGTGATAATGATGATGCTGAGGAGTTCTTGATGTGGGAATTGAAGATAGAAAAGCTATGGAGAATGCATAATTACACTGATGAGAGGAAAATCAAGCTAGCATCTTCTGGATTTGATGGTTATGCTCTCTTGTGGTGGGATGGCATCATAAGATTGAGGGAAACACAAAATCAACCAGAAATTACTACATGGGCTGAGATGAAACAACTTATGACTGAGAGGTTTGTTCCAACAAATTATTTGAGGACTCTCTATGACAAGTTGCAAAATTTGAAACAAGGAACAAATTTAGTAGATCAATATTACAAGGAGATGGAATTAGTGCTACAAAGAGCTCGAGTTGTTGAAGCAAAAGAGCAAACAATGCAAAGATTTCTGTCAGGATTATCTTTTCAAATTAGATGCATTGTGAGGCATGTGCAATATAACAATATGACAGAATTGTTGCATCAATCAAGGGAGGCAGAAAAGAGGTTGGCCGAGGAGGTTACTTTGGCTCCAAGGAAGATTTGTCCCTCGCAATCCTCTTCCTTTTCACCACCTACACCTACAATTACTCCAACTCGAGATAGTACACCATCCAAACCCGAGCCAAGCATCTCCAATTCAAGGAAAACACCACAACCCGCAGCTAGTGGAAGTGGTTCTACTCAATCAACAGCTAGACATAGAGACATGACATGCCATACTTGTGGAGGAAGAGGGCATTTTAAGAGAGATTGTCCTAATAAGAAAGTCATGGTGATCAATGCTAATGAGGAGTATGAGAGTGGAGATGATGCTGATCCTAATGGAGAGGATACATGTGATGATGATGATGATGGTCCCCTTAATGCTTTTGCTACCAATTATCCAACCATTGTTTGCACCAAGGCTTTGAGTGTTATTCCTAGCAATGATGAGAGCCAAAGATGCAATTTATTTCAAACCAAGGCAATTGTTGGACCCAATATGGCTTGCAAAGTGATCATTGATGGAGGGAGTTGTAGAAATCTAGCAAGCAAGGAGCTATGTGCAAAGCTAAGGTTGCATTACAATCCACACCCACAACCATATTATATTCAATGGTTAAATAACAAGGAAGAAATTAAGGTATGCCATATGGTGAGAGTGGATTTTCAAATTGGACCATACAAAGATACAATTGAGTGTGATGTGGTTCCCATGACAGTTTGTCACTTGTTATTTGGAAGACCTTGGCAATTTGATAAAAAGGTTACACATATGGGAAGAGCTAACACATATCACTTGAATTGGAACAATAAGGATATTATTTTGAGGCCTATGAAACCACAACAGATTGTGAATGAATCAAGACACAAAATTGAGATGCTTCAAGAGAAGGAGAGTGGAAACACCAACTCTATGGAGGAAGACAAGTCTAGGCCGAGTGGAAAGAGCCTTTTAACTAATGACATAATTTTTCCTAGTGTTGTTTCTTGTGTACAGGTTGCTATTGAAGAAAGGGAGCACAAAGAAACATCACAATCATTACAAATATTGGAGGATTATGCCACGGATACAAGAGCTCTTACTTGTGATATGAAGGTTATTTTTGAAGAAAGGGAGCTACAACCTTCAAATTCACAAGAGATTGATGATTTCATACCTACTACACATGAGGAGGTTAGTATTGATAAAGGTATTGATTTCGGGTTGGTAACAACAAGTAGTGAATTATGTGATAATTTACAACCATATAATATTATAATAAATTCAAAATTTCACAATGTGGTTCTTATTACACATAAAGAAGTACTTGCTAAGATACCATCTAGAGATAGTATATTTTATGACATGTTAAAAGAACCAATTGATGTGCAATGTGCTATGAATAAATTTGGTTATGATGATTCTAGCACATATGATAATAGTTT
Source organism: Alopecurus myosuroides (assembly GCA_028641055.1). Taxonomy (NCBI): domain Eukaryota; kingdom Viridiplantae; phylum Streptophyta; class Magnoliopsida; order Poales; family Poaceae; genus Alopecurus; species Alopecurus myosuroides. Next base: position 342,577,221 of record CM054059.1, read on the forward strand.
CAAATTTTATTTAATTGGTGATTATAACTTGGATAAAATTTTCATGGTACATTACATATGTATAACCAATGATAATGTGGCCGAATTATATGATATGTTACCTCGGGATGAATTACAAATTTTTACATATGGGCATAATATTACAAATATGTTTGGTTTACCACAAGTTTCATTAGATACATATGCTATTCAAATAAACTTCACTTATATATGCAATTATGATTGCTATGGATTGAAAAGCTATGACTTTTGTGTTTTGTTTTTATACAAATGTCGTGATCACAATTCATATGCACTATATTATGTTTTACTAACAACTAATGAGTGCCCTTATAGATACATATATTGTGCATACACTTTGTTCTTTTTGTTTTTGCCAATTTCAGGATATAACAAGCCGGGGACGTCTTGTCTTGAAGAAAGGGAGGATGATAAGGACATGCCTAAGGTTTATGTTCTCACAAGCTTGGATGGAGAGTTGATAGAAGACCACATGATCATGGTGAAAACAATCATTCAAGATGGTGAAAATAATAAAGCAAGATGGTGAAAACAATAAATAACAATTGTTATTCCATGAAAACAATTGTTATTCATCAAGACAAGGGGATAGGTGCCTCCACCAAGTCAAATGCGCCTCTTAAAATCCTATTCCATATTGGTTTGGTTTGTATACCAATTGGGCCGAATTCCTTTGTGTGTGGAATCGGTTTGTATCCCTAGTTGTGTCCTAGTTGGACTCCTAGTCCTAATAGGAGTCCTAGTCCTAGTAGGAGGTGGGTTGCTTGCGCAAGGAAGCCCTTGTGGCCGCACCCCCCACCTATATATTCATGCCACCTGCGTGTGGATTAGGGGAGAACAATTTAGACAACAGAAACCCTAGCCTTGAGATTGTATTGCTGCTAAGCATTCATCTTGAAGTATACCAAGTCAAAGTTTGCGTGATATCTTGCTATTCCATTGGGAATTAGGGGGATACAGGACCACTTGTGATCATTGATTGCTTGTGCAAGAGTGTGTAGTTGAGAATATCCAAAGGGCTTGATTGTTGTTGCATTGGCAACAAGGGTCATCCAAGTGAGAGGTCTCAGTGTAGCACTAGTTATCCACATATATTCAGAAAATACAAAAAGAGAGAGAGAAGCTCATTGAGAAGATTGGGCCACCCCATATCACAGAGTCAGAGCGATACCAGGTAAGGAGTAAAAAGAATCCTAAGAAGGTTTTTCACAATCCATTTGGAATTCGAAAGTAGTTTTTCACAAACACTAAACTCGACATCGACCAAGCAGTAAGGTTTTCTTACAGGCAGTCCTGCTCTGATACCATGACTTGTCAGACCCCGGACCCAGAGATATACACACTGTTATGTGCTCCTAGCCATGGACTCACAAGGGCTTCAGGGTTACCAGCCCCGGCCGCAACAAACAACGGCAGGCAGACCGGATTCATCGGCACGTAGTCCGGATCCCCGGTCTACTACTCCTTGTATCCATGCTAGTCATAACCAAATATGCATACCCAAGCGTCCACGAGTCGGATGAAACTGAAGGAACGGGACCAAAGTTATACAGAGCTGCTATGTGTCCAGAAAGTGCAACAACAATCGAGGGTTACTGGGGTTACCTCGCCCCAGGCCGATCACATCGACAGGCGGGCTCGGACATGGATCATCGGCTCCACAACCCCTCGACTGCGCAACTATGCAGGCATAGCCAAATCTGTATAACAACGGGCTCGAAACCAACAACCGATCAAAGCAGCACTCTAGACATGAAAGTTGTATTAAACAAGTGTTACTAGAGTATAGCTTACAAGCAGAGGTCACACGACCCAACATTACATCAGACAACGGAAGGCAAGTTATGTTGCTAATCAACAAGAACCAAAAAGGCCTAAGAGGCCGCAACATAAGGCGACGTCCCAGCCCATAGATTCCAGGCTGCTACCTGGGAACCCCGATACTCGTCGATGTCCACGTCGAAACGCCACCGAACTGAGGAACTCCACCTGAACCAAGTTGAAGCAAACATGAGTACGGGAGGTACTCAACAAGACTTAGTTAACCTATTATATATCTGCTTGTTTTAGAAAGAGTGATGAAGGTTATTTTGCGTAAGGCCATCTTTGTTTTCCAAGTTGAGGGAGGATTAGCACGTCTCATGGAGCATTTTGAAAACAGATGAGAAAGCTACTCAACTACTGAAATCATCATCTTTTTAATCCACCAAACATATCAGCACCTCGTGCTTCAAAGATCACAACCTCAAGTTGTTCCAGTAACTCATGCTACAAGGTAACCCCTCTCGGCATCTCCGAGGAGGCATCCTTCATTCGTTATCAGCAAGTTTTAATCATTCCGTTCAAGTTATCTATGATCATAGAATCCGTCACCAAGTCGTCCTTAACCGCGGACACGGCTTTTCGAAAAGATTTAACCCTGCAGGGGTGTACAACTTTAACCACACGTACCAACCAACTCTTAATGCCACTAGATTAGCACTATTCCGGGAAGTGCCGGCAGATGGAGGTTGACCACGACCTTTCCCTTGCTTCGCCTATTCCATGAGTCGCTCCGAGTAGAGATGGTCCGCCAATAGGGAGTGGCCATCTCCTGCCGGGTCTCTATCGTTGTGAGCGGTGCTTCAACTACTTTCTCGCCATAGGCTGTTGCACCGCCACGTCCTAGTTTTGAAAACGTTTTGATCTCCCCGCAAATCGAAATGGAAAGCCCGAACTAGGCAACTCATGGAACAAACTAGGCAAGTTGAGACCGAGGGGAATCCAATCCCTCGTGTGGATGCACGCTCAGTCTTGGCTCGAAGACGAGAACTCGCTCCTAGGGGCATGAACGAGACAACCACCACAGACCCTCTGTGATCTCGTCATTCACACCTTTAAATCAGGTTAATCAAACATCTCTTTAACTTACCACTACTTCCTGCCATACTAGATTATTTCGTAACTCTAATTCATCAACCAGATGGAGCAGAGATAATAGGCATGTATGACTAAGCATGGCATACTTGAGGCTTTGGCGATGAACACAATCAAACCTATGGATGCTAGGAGTAGTGGATCAGGTATAAGTAGGCTATGCATCATATAGGACAACTCTAACTACTGACACAAAATACATTGGAATCGAATGCATTGTACGAGAATGAAAAGTCTTTCAAAATCATATATGGGCAGATAAGAGGTTATGCTTGCCTTGCTTCAAGAAAACCAGAGAAAGTCTTCAGGAATAAGTGCTTGACTTGTCGGTTAGGATCAAGTATTCGCCATTGGAGTTGTTTGCCTTCTCTTCGGAGTCGGATTCTATCGAGGGGGAAATAACACCGAAAAGAGAAAGAACAACAATCAAACATGGCATCGATGCAATGCACAATATGTATGCATGAGAAAGTTAATGCGCTTAAATAAATCCCTAGACAGGATCAATGGGTTGCTAGGGTTCATATGTTAGTTAAACATTTTTACTGAAATTATCCCGAAATAGACCCCGGAGGGGGTTTCGGGCGATTATGAAAGTGAGTGCAATTTTAAAAGCCCGAATGGGTTTGAAAACATCATAAATAGGTTCCAAATGTAATTTTGAGCAAAATGGTATATAACTTTTAATTTTCTATTTTTATTGAATAAAAACTTATTTTTCTATTTTTAAATGAATTAAACAAATTCAAATAATGATGAAAAATCAACTTTCTCAAACCTGGTTGAAAATGGTATATTCAGATAGAGTACATTTTTCTGATCATTTCTATACCTTACTTTTATTTTTCTGAATTATAAAACAACAGTTATTGAATTAATAAAATTAATTAATTTTCTGTAATTATTACACATTTTCTGGAATTAAGAAAACAGGATTTGTGACATCACATTGACATCACCATGACGTCACATGGAGGTAAAACTTCTCTGTGAGCAAGAAATTGATCAATCTGTCGCAAATTCGTGGAATCGAAGAGGCTCACAAGGTGGAGGAGACCGCGAGGAACCGGATGGTGGCGGCGGATAGACCATATGGTCACCGGAGCGACGCCGGCGAGCCATGGCGCGGCGGCGGTCGGGATTGCACGGCGGCAGAAGGCTACAGAGAGATAGGGGGCGATAGGGAACCACAGGGAGACTCACCACGGCTAGGTGAAGCTCGTGGGGTGGTTGGGGTGGCGAGGGAGCGCCGGACACGACGGCGCCGAGCTCGGGGAGCCGCCGGCCGGAGAGGAGGAGGAGGCCCCGATTCGCCTCCTCCCGAGCATCCCTCCATCCGAGGCTGGACAAGGAGGAAGAGGAGGACCAGGCGCTCCTCCTGGTCACCTCCAATCGGCCGGAGGTGGTCGGTAACGGCGGAAAACGCCGGCGGCCGGTGACAGTAGGTTAGGGTTCCGTTTTCGTAAGGAGATGCAGAGAGGAAGGGAGTGAGGCGGTTGAGCAGGGAGAGAGAGGGGCGTCGGGGCTTCACTTTGCCCTTATCCCCGCAAGGAGGCGGTCATAGAGGAGGTCACGTCGACGGCGGCGATAAGGACACGCAGGAGCTCCTTCTGGCGGGAGGAAGAAGACAAAAGCACAATAGCGAAAACCCCCAGAAGTTTCTGGTTTTTGCGAAGAGGTCCCTCTTAAGTTTAAAACTGCACAGAAAACATTATTTTGAGGACCTTTTTGCAAACAGAAAATTTGGCAAAAATAGTTTTTGGAAACCTCATAAAATTTCCAACAAAACCATGTTTTGTTTTTCCCAAATTGAATTTGTTGTTAAAACAAATTTTGGGGACCCACTTTAAGGGATTTTTGGTCAAATCATTTTGTTATTTCGAATGCAAAATTTTAACCCATGTTTTCATGCATGTATGAGATGCGAACAACACATCAACACCCTAATGTAGCAAAACAGGGATGTTACACCACCATAAATCGTAGAAGACATGGGATGGTGCAAGTTTTAGTTGGGGGACATGGGAACTTAACATTTGCGAGGGATCTTCTACTTCTACGAATCTAACAATCATAGGAGTAAAACAACAGGAATAACAATCACATAGTCGTGACATAGTATGGCCCGTTTCACATGGTGATCTCCATCTCCATGGAACCTGTCGACCATGATGATCTCCATCTCCATGGTCCATATGCGCCATCCCTCCGGGTGATGAGTCCTCCAAGAAAGTTCTACAAGCTATTACTACTAACAACTAGAAAAGAAAATTGCATGGAAAGAAGGAAACATAACAAGTCGGCACGCAGGCCATTAATACAATAAGTGACAATACAATATGGCTCCAACCGTGTTGACATACTCACGACACGCAGGTCATGAAAATATTACACACATGCATCACATACACATAGGTCCATACCGGTCATAAAATCTGCAAAAACAAGTTAGACGTTCTAACACCGAAACTTGCAGAGGCTAAAAGTCTATTTTAGAAGGCGAATGAGCCAAAACGCTCCAACTAGTCCACTTGTTTGAGCCAAAAAGGTGAATTTTTGATACGCAACTTTTTCCAGTTGAAACTTTTTCGATCCAGGGTCGTATGCAAAAGTTACAGCCGTTTTGAATGGGACTGTCCATTTCAGCGAATTCCCCGAAACCGGCGGCAGATCCAATCTGTCACCCCGTTCATCTCATGCACATCGCATATGATCCATACTCCCATTCGACCAATCATATTCATCTTCGCGTGCTGCAATTGTATTTACATGTCACAGTCTACCCCTATGGCGGAAACCGACCGGTAGGGGTATGTCGTTCCACGACCTCTTGCATCACGATCACGGAATCCAAATCACATATCGAAACATCTACTCCATATAATCGATCATACCCCATCTACATATCACATATGCAAACGATCCGAATCTATAACTACGCAGCGGCGGCTCTGATACCACTGTAGGAAAACGGGGCAGGCTGCACTAGCGCAAATCAAAATTTCTACCGCGTCAACCAAGATCTGCTGCAAGATATAGATCACGAGATTACCACTAGACGCGTTGTGCCGATCTCGGTGAAGCGGGTCGGGGCAGGGTAGTCATACGAATCCTTCGGATCCCGTCGCTCCCACGAACAACTCCTCTTGGCAGCTCGTCCAAGTGCTACAGATGCAACACCTCTATCGGTTTCCACACGTGCGGTGTGGAAGCACCGCTCGCCGGATTGCTAGGTCCGCGCGGGCGGCAGGGGCGTGGAGAGACGGTGGCTGCGGCTGAATGTGGTGCGGAATTAGCAACCCTAAAACACACAACCTCTTCTCCTTTATATAGACGTCCCCATAATGGGCTGCCACTAAAACAGCCCACTCTGGAGTCCATTTCCAGCCTATTTCGGATCCAATCCAAATTCTGCTTCTTCTGCCTTAAGTGTGTGGCCTTATAGGTTCACGCACGTTTAGACATGAAACGAGTACACTTACTCGTCCAGTAGTTGGTAGCGGCTTCTAACAAAATGTGCCAACTCCCAAACATGCACAAAGATCACATCGGACGAACCATCACATGTTTATGCTATTCCTTTTGCCTCACGATATTTGATCATCCTCCTAGCTGATCACTCTTTCTCGATCTTGCGAATCGGAATCCGTTTTCAGGTTAACTATTAACTTTTTTCAGCATGGCCATGCATTTCAGGATCCGATCACTCGAGGGGCCCAGAGAAATATCTCTCTCTAGTGAAGAGAGGGGCAAATCCCATCTTGACTGACCATGCCTTGCAGCATGCTTCATGACAAACCCGAAAGCTACCTTTATAACTACCCTGTCACGGTGTAGCGTTTGATAGCCCCAAAGTAGGTCGATTCACATCTCAAAAATATGCGACAATCTTAGGTCTAAGGACAAAACAATCACAACATGTAGAGAGAGAACTATTAACATTGTAGTAATATCTCAAGCTGGGTTAGTCCAACACCATCTTATATTTACTAATTGGAGGCATCATTAAAGCCTCCACGTTAATCCACATCATCAGAAATAATTAAGTCTGTTAAATATTAGATTTACGGTTAGGATGAATTGTCCAAAAAAGTTGCTTACGGCATTACAAAAATATCTGGCACGATGGTTTGTACGTGAGATGCCATCATGAAACAAAGCAACCAAACGGATTACGATATGTTCTCTCGAAATCAAATATTATTAATAAGTAGTTTAGACTGTTAGACATTGGATTTATCAATAGGGTTAGCCGTGGGAGACAAAAAAAAATCTGGACGGGCGTAACAAACAAGTTCTGAGTTTAGACGCTATACGTTCGACCTTTCGATAAAAATAATCATAGCTAGCCTCCGCACGCGTGCCTTTTTTTGTTTGACGGTTTGGATAGCTTATGATTTCATCACAAAAGAAAAACAAAAAGGGAAAACTTCGCATCGATCCGGAAAGCTGCAGCCATCGCGCATTCGTGCTTCACCATGGAAAGGTAGACGAGGCGCATGTTCATCCCCGTCGTGTGAATCACGGGCAGCAGAGGCGGCGGCAGCAGCCATCCAAGTTTGTATCCGATGCGATGAACATGCGTGGTCAATCAATCACGGCGGGCATATATCGTATCGTGCATACAATTTGATTGTCAGAATTTATATCATGGAAGGAGGCAAGCAGTGATGCCGTGATGGAATCTGATCGGAAAGAGCAGAGGCGGAACAACAACATCGCTCTTGCTCCAGCTGGTCGCGTGGTAGCTTAGAAAAAAATATTTAATCGCATGCCCAAAAAGGCACGTCTAAAGCATGTAATTTTCCGATTTAGGTGATGATTAGCAGAAACGTGTTGCTGCATGTACGAATTGTAAGGGGAGGAACGATTCTGTTCTCTGCTTTGAATATTACGGATCCAGCTGTCCGTTGCATCAAGATTAATGAGCAGATGGCTTAGTGAGATCATCCAAGGAGGAGCGTTCAGTCTGCACTTGATCAAGAGAGTAGCAGCGGTTCATTAGGGCCGACTGGAATCTGGGAAAAACATATTTGACTTGCAAGTAGGAAGGCAAGGCAGAGTACTTCTCATCTTTAGTTAGTCAAATATTTCTTTACCGTACAAGTTTAATAGATCTTGCAACTTAACTTTATCTCTGGATGAGTAAAAACATAAAATGCTTCTGTTTCGCTCAAGTATCCATTTGTTCGACTTCTACTCTCAACTGGATTAACAATCTTCCAGATGTTATTTAGAACAAGGTCAGTGCTATATTTGACAGTAATCAAAGTATATGTGTTCGAGAGCTTACTTGGATTACTGCATCAGGAATTAATTCTTCGAACGCTGCAAGTTAATGAGGTATTTCATGTTCATAGCCTCTTTTCAAATATGTTTATGTTGTTACCTATTTCTACTGCAACTTTAGCGACTGAACCGAACCAAATATTAATATTTTATTCTAACCCAGCAAGTGCTAACTGACCTTTTCCTATTGTCAATATCATGTAACTACCGTTGAATTAATTATTTGCAAAATGTCCATTATTTGTCAACCCGCCATGCTTTATAACGAAAAAGGTAATGGCAACCAGTGAGATACAACATATTTCAATAATCGTAGTAAATTTTAAATCAGATGGAGGTGCATATTGGTACATTTTCTATGTCTACTTATAACTGATATTTCTTGGTGCCACAAATGGTAAGTCAGGTTTAGTTCGCCTACAGATGTCGTTGAAAACAAAACTCACTCTTAAGTTGACAGTATTTTATTTTGTAAAGAAAGTGAAATGCTCGAGCTGTCAAATTGGTACTCCCAGTATATTCAATTCCACCAAGAACACATTTAATCTATATAAGCATTTGAGTGGACTTCACCATTGTTTTAAACTATTTACCAGTTTAGCGGATTTCTTTATAATACTAGCAGTGTAATAATAATAATTTAAAGTCAATTTACTTGGGTAGGAAATTCACAGACTCAGCTCATGTTTGTAATCTTCACATCTTCAGTGCGTACTAACTTATAGACATTCTACCAGGATAATGCAGAATGTGTATGGATGAATAAACACTGTATTTGTCAACGTGACAACATGTCGGTAACTCGCGCTCATGTCTTTAGAGTTGTTTGGTCTTACGATACTACTAGACGAACATGCGAGCTTCGCCTCGCCGCCTACAAGGCATTGTCCCACTGTGCGGCAGGCGTGGTGGATTTGCATATTATAAAGCGCGGAAGCTTTCTAGTGTCAACATCACATTTTGAGTGGTAGGAAGTTAACCTTCTGAAAATCGCAAAGCATGATCTTATTTTTATTTTGAAGCTCATAAACAACATAAGAGCTAGTGATTCTTAAAATAAATAGTACACCAAGCAAAAATTTTAAAAAAATGTACATCGAGCAACAGACCGAGTTTAATTCCACAAGCAACTGCCATGTTACTTAATATAAACGTAGAAAATAATGATGTCAAACCAGCTAAGTTACAAAGACCACACAGTAGTCTAGTTTGGCTACTACAAATTGGATGGTTGCAAAGTTTGATCAGAGCCTCAAGGTAAGTTCCATGCATTTTCTCTCAGTCTAAGCCATTACATGCAGAGGCAAAAAGAAGATAAACAAAATATTATAAAAACAAATAGTCTGATATAACAGTGAAAAGGCTGCGGATTTTTCTATTCTGCACAACATCAATCATAAACTTGTACTCCTAAGTATTAATAACATCTACAAAGAGGGAGGGAAAACAACATTACTATGCGGATACTTTTACATTAACAAAACAATTTCAATCATGCGGTCCAAACAATCCTGGACTTAGAACACCTTTGAAAAAAAAACCTGATTTGCCTTTGTATTATATGCCAAAAAGTAAAATGGATGCAATTTAAATTTACAATATGAACTAAATTCGGTGATCTTGTTAACTTGGTACTTATAGTAGCGTAAAAAATTGTTACACTGCCTTAAATCAAGACTGGCATTACATGTCTACATAGCTAAATTCCAATGAGATTCCTGGACTTCGCATTAAAGTATATCGCAAGAGTAACACCGATAAATATCAAGGATGGCTATTTAACTAACCGGTAAAGAATATTGCTCTCCCAACTCAGAAACAAAAAATAGATGCACCTGCATGTAATCTCAAGGGAACTTTTCAAAAAGCATGTGTACGCAGAAAGATTGGAAAAATAAACGTGATTATTCCATCAACGCAGCTGCTTACATGTAAATGCAAGCATCTAGCGCAGTCACTTCTAGAGCTCTGAACGCATTGGTTCTTGTCTTGTGCTCTGCATGAGTGATGCTCTCGCCTATGAAAACCTCTTGAGACCGACAGCCAGTGGCGGATCCAAGTGTTCGCTTGGGGGTGCACAAGGACACCGGGTAAAAAATGTTTTCATTGTACAATTGTTTTTTTTTTCACCATGTGTGACACCCCTAAAAACATATTTTTTGCAGTTTGGGTACCACCGTACACCTCTTTATTTAGTTGTCTAGCTCCACCACTACTGACAGCTACATAAAGACGTTGATATGTTTTTTTCCCTGCCACGATTTGTTCAGATTTCAAAGATAAGAATATTAACATATCAAGTAATATTCATAGACGTTCATATGCTTTTTTCGTTGACCGGGGTTTGTTGAGAAGTTCAAAGATAAAAAAATATTAGCATATCAAGTAATATTCACAAGTTCATGATCTATGTGGATGTGTCAATGTTGTCAAATATGTTAGGAAACCATTAACCAAACCAAATAATTTACAAATAGACTGCTGGACACAAATATCAATTTAGGTTTTTTAATTATTCCCATTTTCCTTTTTAGCGATCATAGATGACTGCATGTAAAAACACATAAAAGAATGGCCCACGTGCCTTTCTTCTCTACTGGATTTTGTAGAAAATGATTCAAACCAACAAAGCTCACCTACAAAGCCACATAGAGCTTTCTGTACATGTAATTTTCATTGAATGACTAATCAGGAAAACACCAAGAAATCATAACAATAATATGTCAATATGAGCATTGATGGAGAGTAGAAGTGGAATACCTTTGGAATTGGTAATGATGTTGAGGGCACATGAAGTGGCACCACCACGCATGCGGCCATCGCCCAGAGCACCCCTGGTCAACCAGAAAAACCGTACAACCAACATCACTCCACATAAACCACATGCAAAGTGAAAATATAATATACCTAGGTAAGTGATTTCTTATAATTCGAGCTACTCGCTATTGGATAGTATAGAGATTTGCGGATCTGTGTTTCACATTTTGATATACATCCGGATAAATAGTACTTTGTATCCGGTTGGACATATTCAGGTTTATCTCAAATGATGATAACACATGCTAGAGAAAACATTCATTCCATCCAGATGAAAAGAATACAAAACAGTGCTGAGTTTGTTTGCTTTCAGTTTGAGGTATGCAGAGCATGATTCTGCTAGAATAAATGGGGCATGCTTTTTAGTCACACTGAAATTAGTAAATTGGTTTGCTTAGAAAGAATTGAAAAACCATAGGGAAACCCATGACAAAAGGCTTATTTTGATCTGTAGTTTACTTGTCAAGTTCAGTCATCTTAACTAATATGTGAAGCTCCTAAAAAAGAGATGATATTGGGTTAATTCTTTACCTATAGGACGGCGCGATGGTGTTGTGTTGATACTTCTGTCGTGCCCCGACGTCGCCTGTTGGTACATGAGGTTCTTGTGAAATAGTTAGTGGAAGTTTACATCCACATATAAGTGTCCACAAACAAAAAAAGCAACTCATCACCATATAGTAAAAATTACTATAATTAAAAAATATAGAGGACTATCAAAGAACAAATACCCTGAAATCGCAGCTTAGTGATTTAGAACTGAACTCTTGCTTTCTGATGGTGCCTTCATCCCTAGGGGCGGCTCCACTGTTGGGATACTCCAGTACAACAATGTCGATGTAATACTTTTCTTCTCAATGAGTATTGTGAGCTCCTCTACTATCTATCCAAAAGCCAACACTTGATCTAACAACTACGAAAATAAAAAATAAAGTACATATTCTGGAATACATTCATAATTCAATATGCAAAAAATATGTATCTCAGGAGTCAAGTAATATTTATCTTTGGTAAATGAATGGCCATATGCCTAAGCAAGAGAATCATGGGCATGACAGCATTCCATGCATTTGGAACAATATCTTTAAGCATTCCCTATATCCCCTAAATCTTGGCCGAGCATTGTTCTAAATAAAATTCAAATATGAAAATTTTGATAGTAAGATTTAACACACAAGAATATAAGGGATATCAATGTACCTCCTAGGCTCGTCCAAGCGTAGGACAAAAATATAAACGCCGTTTTGAACACGCAAATTAACAGTCATCTCAGCACGTTCCGTCGATGGCCATGTTCGAACTGTTCGACCGAACAGGGGCCCCCAAATTCCTATTATAACCAGTTTGTTATTTTCTATTTAAGCTAAAAAAAATGTTATTTTCTAGTGACCCAGTTAGTGAAGGCATCCATGCAGCATATGTTGCGAAAGAGCCTCAAATTAATTTAGGAAATCAAAATCCAATTGCTAATATTGATGTTGCAGTGGTAATGTAATAATGTAAAAGTATTTTTAGTTGCTATGTACCGAAAATGTTCAAATTCCAGGGCCCCAAATTCTGGAGACGGCCAGACTCTATGAACACAAGTCCGAGAGTACGAAACCTAATCGTGTACGGTTCCAAATCGAACTTTTCCGAGTCAAATACTCAGTACGGATTCTGTATATGTAAGTATGAGCGGCACCTCCAGCCCTCCGTCCATCGATATAGTTTGCAATCATACATCAATCCAAGCCAGTCGATCTGGCCGTGCAAACGATGGTGACCTCGCCGGCAAATTCCAAGATCAGGCCATGCCACTCGCCGGTGCAGGCGAGCTGCTGCTCGACGAAATCCTCACACACTTGTCGATCGAAGCCGCCGTGCGCTTCCGGGTCGTCTGCCGGGAGTGGCACACGACCCTCACATCCGACCCCTGTCTCCGCACGCAGCCAGAACCGCCGCCGCGCGCCACCCGGACGTCCTTCTACGCGTGCTCCTTCCGGTGGACGGGGGTGCACCGGTAACCGCCGCGCGCGAGCTGCTCTCTATGGGCGACCTCACCGGGGAGCGCCTCGTGTTGTCCGGCATGTGGGCCTCACGCTCCTCTTTGACGTCCGGTTGTCCGAGTACTACGTCTTCAACCTCCCAACCGGCTAGCACGTCGTCCTGCCGCCGTGCGAGCCGGCGGAGGAGATAGAGCACATACTTCCACGGATCCAACGGTGGTTTCCTCTCGAGCACCAGCATCGGCTTTGACCTAGCAATCGGCCAGCACAAGGTGATCAGGTTCTTTAGGAACACCTTCGGGAGGCAGAAGTGCGAGGTGTGAGACTATGGCGGTGGCGGCCTTGCGTCGGCGGGGACACGCAACCGGGTTTCGCGTGCTATATCAACGGCATGCCTCTGAAGGCGATCGGCGGGTGCCTCTACTGGCTGCTGCAGACACGGTTTCACCGATGATAGAGCAGGGGACCCGCCGCATGACCAGTCCATCATGTCGCTCTCCATTGGCCCCGAGCAGTTCGGGTGGGTGAGCAAGCCGCCGTGTCCACCTCACAAACCTCGACGGCTCCCTCCGCGCCATCGTCCACGACCGCCTCCTCGGTGACGTGCACCTGCTCCTCACGTGGAGTCGGAACTTTCCATCGTGATCGGTGCGCTACCGCGGCAAAGTGGGCAGCCTGTCGCGGCCCATTCGCGACGACCTCAGTGGGGAGCGGGAGATCGTCCCGCACTGCAGCGTCACCGGCGCTGAGGGGAAGAAGAAGGTCATGCTCGCCACGAGCTGGCACAAAGTGTATGCATATGACACGGAGAGCGGTGACGTGGAGGAGTTGTTCTCCATGCCCGACTATGTAGACGTCTCGCGCCGCAACAGCGAGGCCCGGCTGTTCCTTAATATTGACCTCCACGAGGAACGCATCGCCGACGTCGGGCGGACGTTGGTCGGTGGCACGACGCTGCAGGTGAAGCGTGGCGGAGACATGGTGGACGGCAAGCGCGAGGTGCCGTCGGAGGTGTACCAGGTACATCAGAAGAAGGACGCGGTTGATCGCGACATAGGACACACCGCAGGCCAGCCGCCCCAGCCAGCTGCAGCGCACACACGAGCAAAGCAGGCCTGAAGCAGCCGCAGACAATCTCACAAAGAAAGAAAGAAAACAGCCGCAGACGGCCCACAGTCAGTGTCAGCAAAAAAACAGAAGACCCACAAACAGAGGCACATGGGGAGGCAGATGCCCTGAGAGACCTCGCTTTCTACCGAGATTATGGCTATAGATAATTCTCTCTGGCTTTCACTAATCACTAATAATGCACCATTTCTTAAGGACACCACTACAAAATTCTGTTTTCCATATCTGAATATCATTTGTTCCCACCATTGCATATTTTCATTTTGGAAACATTAATCAGTGTATGATTTTTTTTTCTCGAAAATTATTCATATATTGTATACTTATTGGGCAGTGAACAAGTGCAAGATATATGCATAGATCAAATGACCAATGTAATTTTCGGAAGGAGGTTACTATCCTATATGTTATATAAAGTGTTGGGGGATCTCTGATTAGTACTTCAATGTATCAATGATCATGTTTTCTCACGCTGCTGGACTTTTGGATTGCATACACAAGTATATTATTAAATCATTACATGTGGTATTATGTTCCATTTTTTCTCACTTTCCATATACCTATTGGATGAGATAAATAGGGAAAAATAGGTTTGTAGCTTCTTTCCGGACATTCATAATTTAGTGTGGCATCGAATAATCGAATCGAATCTTGGTGACTCGAGGAAAGATATAGAATCTGCGAGTGCATGTGGCGACGAGGAAAAGACGGTGCAAGGAGTGCCACTTGCTAGGTTGCTCCGGTTAGTAGAGGAAGAGATAAACGGATTTCTATTGTTTTATGGATGTAAAATCATCCAAGTTCATGCCATGCTAAGAAGGTTGTAATTTACCTACAATAAAAATTTAACATTAGTTTTTAGTAGGTTCTTCTGAACATGCTACGAATTACATTTGAAAAGAGGTACAATTCATATCTATTGTATATGTTAATTTCAATGGAAGACTCTAATCTTGGTACAAAGTGCCACATGCGAAGGCCTAATTGGAAATACCAAAAGAAATATTTACATAGTCAATCAAACATTTTTTATATAGAATTAACCTTTGAGAAAAAAATATTTATAATGTTCGCTCAAATGATAGCCCGTGCCTGTGCACGGGTTGATGACTAGTGTTCATAACATGAGTTCGCATTATTAGTTTGACATCACCATGTCTATGACTTGCGAAACATAGCCATCAACCAATAGATGTGCTAGTCTAATGTTCAGGTGTGTCCTCACATGAACTCCGACTAAGGACATATTTAGAATAACCATGTAAGTAAAGAGTTTCACAAACAAGTCACATACTTGCCAATCAATACAAAGATATTATTCAAGGCACATTATTACAAATCATGGATACATAGATATATCATCATCTCCAACACTAGAGTCCAAGCGATTTTTTTTGTGTCTAGAAGTGAAAGAAATTATAATTGCAGATCTGTGAATTTCAAGGAGATTACCATAAAAATAGAGCTATTCCATAGTACAATAATCCCACCAGAAGCACCCACAGAGGAGGGGAACACAAATCTATCAAACCTCTTGGAAAAAAGCTCTTTATAAAAGAGTGATCAAAATTTTCACATTTAGTTTCCTATAGGCAAACAATTGCACATTGACTTTCCTCAATTTAATTAAAAACCAGTAATGTTTAATTGGAATCATTAAGGCCCCTCACACTCCAATCCAGAACTTTACAATCCATTAGCCATAATGTTGTATTATCCATTGGAACCTAAAAAGATATCAGCTAGATAATAAAGCAAGATTAACTTGCTAAATATATAAGGGAGAGCCATAGTAACAATATTTGAGGAGTGTCAGAAAATTATTACAAATCAATAAATAGCTTCCTGACCAAATAAAGGTTTAGAAAATATTACAGTCATAATAAGAACAGGACTGAAGATAACCAAATATTCCCAGCAAATAAAATATAGAAAGGTCAGCTCCATCATTAAGGAGACTTGTTGTCATCAGGATTAGTATTCAGCTTATCCATAGCTATCTCATCTTCTGGAATTTCGAGCTATCTTCCAATCTTTTGCAGAACTGCGATTGGAGTATGTGGAGTTGCAGGAGTCTTGTCTTCAAAGGCCTTGAAGACATGGGCTTCTTCTTGGGCTATAGGTTGTCCTTCATGGGCTCCAGTTTATTGCCATTGGCCTTGGCATCCTGCCTGGTCCTTCTCCTTACAAAAATTGCAACAAATGGAGTTGTCACTTTGGGCCTACTTCTCTTCCTAGTGGGAGTGACAAGATCAAGCCTAGCAATTGGACCCACAGATTCAAAAGTTTCCAATGTTCCCTTCTGTGAGCTCTCAGTACTATTAGAAAAGGAGACCTCAGAGCACTTCTTAAAGCATGATTTTCTGACTGTTTTCCTAGGCTGAAACTTCTTCCTTTTAGCCACAAACTGAAAGCACACAACAGCTTTCTTATGAAAATATTCATAGAGGCAAAAGGTCAAGGTGGCAACATGAAAGGTGGAAGGCAATTGAGAGCTTTCATAGGGACCAATTTCTTCAGCATTTTCTCAATTTGTATAGAAGGTGGCAGAGGAGGTTAATATAACTGAGGGTTTTGGACAATCCAAGGCCACTCAATGTAGCTGATGTGTTGTGATTCACTATAACGGGTTCATTGATGAGTTCTTGTCGGTAGTTGAGACCGGTGTCTTAGGGACCCAAAATTAGGAATCTTTCTTTTTCCTCGCAAAACATTTACGTCGTATATGACCATAATGAAAACACTCTCGGCAACATATCTGATTCGTACAATGGATAGTATCATGCTTGAGAGAAAGACATCGCTTCTCCTTAGATAAACAGGAGGAAGCAAAAGTACCAAACGTAATAGCCGGAGTTATCAAGGCAGAATAAGAACCCAAGGAAGGATCGAGATATCCCTTGCACGCTTCATAGATGATGGAATCAGAAAAAAACCAATTTCTTTGGGGTAATATTACTTGATTCCAGACAAGACTTTGGGATAGGTATCTTGAGTGCTTGCAAACCAAGAGAAACCCTCTTCTTTCTTGGCCTAACTAGAGTCCATTCTTGTTTGCATTCATCCCGCCACAACTTGAATTCATTTTTTCAATGAGGACCTCCACGTTCCCATAAATTAAAGGCACATTTAAATTGCTTACAAAAATAAGTCCGGAGCTTGTATATATGAAAACCAACAGACTTGTTAGAGACATTGAAAGATTATGTTCGATCATTTAGAATTGAAGCCTTCAGACTGCCACAATACCCTCCAATAATAGCCTCAAGAGCAATGGAAACGAGTCTTCATCGAGACGAAAATTGGCTCGTGCAAATGAGACAACCATTACAAAATGCCCACCGGAGTAACGCGTAGGATGCACTGTGGAGGAGTATAAATCCTTGATTTCTTTTTAAAACTATGACCCATGAGAGAAATCCAAGCCTAATACCAAGGAAGTACGAACCGCCGAAATAAAGCCCTCCTTGGAATAAAAATCCAAATTAATAATCTTCTCCTCATCAGATTTATGATTGAGATCAATGTTTGGAGATTTAATTTTCTCCAAACCCGAGAGGGAATTAACTAGCACTAGAGAAATGTCGGACGTAGCTAGAGGTGATTTAATACACGTGCCAACTAGGGCAAAGTATGTAGAGAATACAACCTCGAGATCGGAGTCAATCCGTTTGCCCAAAGAGGTGGATCTGCCAGTGATCGCCGTACCTTTGGCATTTTTTAGAGCGATCCAATCTCCTTTTTCAGTGTTGATCCATAGATGGATGGATCCATCATATGACTTGGTTGGCCCACGATCGAGATCTTGGCAAGTTCAATATGTCACCTTCCTGATCCATGCAGGAGGCAACGTAGGGGCCATAGAGGTTTAGGAGTGGTGGGAAGATTTTGGTCGGAATGAATCGTGAAGTTAATAGCCGGAGAAGGGGATCACCGGCGACTAGGTCATGGGGGTGGGAGGGGGACTATCATCTTTCCAAATCTCCTCCCCAAATTCGAGTTAGACTGAGGGGAAAGCTGCTGGGACAAAAAAATCGACGCCAAAACGAAAATTTTGTGCCGTCCGAATATATATTTGTGAGTTCCGGATTTTTTTCTGTTGACTCTGGCGGTCGCATTGACTAGGATATTATAAGTGTGTTGACTGAAAACCATTTGTAGACCTGAAAGCCTTCCTCTACACCGTGGGATCGTTCCCCTCCACCGCGTAGTCTCGAACCCCGGTGTTGCAATGCCAAGTAGTGCGGCGGCGCATTGGCCTCATTTATTTATTGATAAATTGGGTGCAAATTGCAATACACAGATTATTTATTACACGAAACAACCTTCGATCAAAATGCTGCTCCGCCCACTCTTCCTCTAAAGGTGTGTCCGACATCGCGCGAGCAATGACGCGTATTGTCGGTGATGATCGCCCCATCGTCGGTAACGTCGACTATATGGATGAAGATCGGGTGGGTGTACGAGCTCATTCTCTCTAGCGAGGATGGAGGTGACGCATATATAGGGTCATCGGTGATCATGTGCGGGATTTCTACGTGGTACACCTTTGGGACAGTGCACGGGTCCTTCATCCACGCCTTGACCTTGATGACCACATGTCCGAGGCCGGAAGCAGCTACACCACGTCACCGCCGAGGTTGTTGACGAATAGGTTTATCACCTCCGGCTCCCTGGAGTGGAAAGGGATGTCGTCGAAGCTTAGTGTGCATAGAGAGCCAAGATCTGATAGCATGCCGCCATAGGCCTCACGCCAACGAGAGAAACTCATGGTCGCGTCGCCGCACCTGAAAATTGTTGACATGCGGTAGACGTGTTCATAGTCGTCGGATGACTGGAACCGCAGGAAGAAATCATTGGGTGGCGCGCACACCTCCGCGAGAACTTGGCTCCGCAGAATGGAGCATTGTGTGCCAAGCTCGGCCATGACGACACCGGCGAGACTAGAGGCCGTGACCCTACCACTCGACCGAAGAGAGCGCGCCCACGGAATTGTAGCTCCATGGACGCTATTGCATGGTTGCTAGACATGACGCACCACCCATATGTCGGTGGCATAGCCGGGTCACCTCGCGTCCACAGCTCCTTCGGGAAGGTGTTTGAATCCAGACATGTTGGCGATGAGGACCAGATAGTCTCTGGTATGGTGAAAATTCTAGATTTGTGTCGAATGGAAACCGGACATGAACGGGGTGGGGAAGAAATAGACAAATGGCAGTGCAACGGTTAGCCCAACGGATATTTCGGGCCATTGCTCCGGATAGTTCGAAATTTCATGTGGACTGTCTACCTTTCAACTGATGCGGTTGAAAGGTTCATATGTAGAACAAACATAGAATGTTCGGAAACACACTTCACTGAATTTGCAGGGCATAAACCGAGACGGTTTCTTTAGAGGTTACACATAACAACATAATGTTATTGCAACAGCTAACCAGAAGAGGCACAGTTTTTGAGTACTAGCAGAAGGAACTTACGAAAGACCCAAAATACATGACCTGGTAAAAGAACAACTTTCATTTCTATCATGGTGGTGTCACGGCAGATGTCGTAGGATGGCTTGAGTTATGGGCCAATGGACGCTGTAGTTGTCCGGGGAGGAATTGCATGCTAAGAAGCATGCTCACAAAATTGCTAACACCACGGTATACCCAGGTTCCGGAACCTCGTGAGTAGGTAAAATCCCTACTCCTGCTTGTCTGTCTCAATATATATGGATAACCGAGTTACAATGGGGTTCCTCAAGCTCGCAGAGCTAGAGGAAGAAGAAACTACCTCTCTCTCTCTCTCTCTCTCTCTCTCTCTCTGTCTCTCTCTCTCTCTCTTTTCTTTCTCTCTAGATGTGTTTGCTTGTCTAGCTTGTGACATCCCTCGCGCAGGAGGGGTGTTTCCACCTTATATACCGGTGGCCACTTACAAGCGGTACAAAGTTAGACCAATGCCACGCTCGTGTATCGCACTCCGACGGACACGGTGCCGAATGTCTCCTCTGCGGCTTGACTGTGTGCTCTGCCCCCTCTGTCAGAGACAGGACGTGGGCTCGCCCATACCTCTACACTGTACCCATGTACGCTCTACATCATTCGTGTGGTGTTCGCGTGTACGTGCTAGTACTCCTCCCACCACTCCGCGTGGTGCGGTTACTGTGTTACAGGCGCAGTTGATCCCCCGGTTTCCGGGCCTCACTACCGGGTGTGGCGTGCGCACAACGCGTGCTCTGTGGGACACGGGAACCGAGGAGGTGCATGTAGTGTTTCTTCGCCATGTGGTGAAACCACAACACGGAGGAAACGGGGCGGCCTCGCCTCGCCATAAGGAGCTCGGATGAATAAGAGAAATGGCTAAGTGTTGGGAACTCGGTAAAACCGTGACCAGGCACAAATTATGTCGGGATTCAGTGGAATCCTTGGCAGTGATTGCGGATTAAATCTGAGATTAAGTTTGGAACTGACATAAACGGTATGTCGGAAGAGCATTGGGAAGCTTGATAATTTAAGCTGCTACGGCCCATCATCCAGGTCTGCTGGACCATACCATCTTTGGGGACTAATGTCGGGGGCTACCCCCGTGTAGGGTAAAGCTTGGTGTGAAATGGTGCCCAAGGAGTAGACACCGAGTTAATGTTGAACGTATTAAGTACTCCAACCGAGTTAATGTTGACCGAGATAAGCTATCTCGGTAGGAGGTATTTTGTGTGTCATCTTGCAGGTGGATATTCTCCCGGGTTATCCGAGTTACACTTGGGGAAACTGAGTTATATGAAGAACTTGTTATCCTGGACCAAGGTCAATGGGGTAGGTGAATCCCGAAGATCACGGAGGAGTACATGCGTGTGGTTCAACTTACTAGGCGACTGATGTAGAGCTTACATGGGTGCAGTGCAGAGGTATGAGCGAGCCCACATCCTGTCTCTCACAGAGGGGGAAAAGCACACAGTACAAGCCGCAGAGGAGACTTTTGGCACTATCTCCGTCGGCGTGCGATACGCCACAGTGGCTTTGTCCTAACTTTGTACCGCCTGTCAGTGGCCACCGGTATATAAGGTGGCCACACCCCTCCTGCGTGAGGGACGACACACGCTAGACGACACATCTAGAAAGAAAGAAGAGAGAGACAGAGAGAGAGAGAGAGAGGTAGTTTCTTCTTCATCTAGCTCTTTGAGCTTGAGGAACCCCGTTGTAACGTGGTTACCCATATATATGGAGACAGACAAGCAGGAGTAGGGGTTTTACCTCCTCACGAGGGCCCACAACCTGGGTATACCGTGGAGTTAGCAGTTTCCTGAGCGCGCTTCTTAGCGTGCAATCCCTCCCCGGATACCTATAGTCTCCATCGGCCCCTAACTCAAGAAATCTTATGGCATCTGCCATGACACCACCACGACAAGTTCACACCCCAAACACACACACACAAAAAAAACCTGGAATTTAAACTAGACCCACATAGATATCTGGAAATGACGCGGCTCTGCTAGCGCGCCATCTGCAGCTCCTCGTTCGCCAGCCCGTATGCCAGCTCCACGCGCCTCCCGCCGCCTCCCCACGCCTACGCCTGCCATGCCGCTGACGTCGACGCCCCGTGCTGCGCCACACGGGGCATCGGCCCATGGTACAGGGCATGGATGAACCGGCCCCTCTGGAAGGAGTCATCGTAGTTGGTGAAGAGGATGGCGCGAGTGAAGACGATCATTTCGCTGCCGCGGTGGAACCCGCGGTTGTATAGAATATGGGCGTTGAGCGGGTTAGCGAACCACACAACCATTGCTGCGCCGCTCGGGTACACCTCTAGCTCAAACTGAGGGGTGATCGGGGTGTGGTGGTAGTTGAAGCCGGCACGGAAGAACGAGTCTGCCGAGTAGTATCGAGGCCTGTGGCGGGAGAAGTCCCCGACCCGGAAGTGGTCATCTTTGTCCACTCCGGGGGGTAGGGAAACTCCCCGACAATGGGTGGGAAGACGAACATGGGTATTAAGATGGGGATAACCGCTGCTGCTAGTGTGCTTTCATGCTTGGATGAAGAGATGGTGCTTCTACTTGGATGAGAAACCGGTCCATTTGGGGGGAGATAAATAGGCTAGGGGATGGATTTAGGAGATGCGGAGAATCAATTTCGATCTTTACTATGATGGGACGACGGACCGACGCTCTAAGGCGAGGCATGATAATGGCGCAGCCATAATTTTCCACCACTCTACGGAAGTAGGAACTACGAGGATTTTATGGTGTTGCCACAATTTCCCATACTGTTTCCGCTTCCGCCATGTGGGCTTCGTCAAGAGAGTCCTAGAAGATTACAGGGAGACAAGGTTTTACCCGGTAAGAAATGGCAGGGCGCCGGAGCGGATTTCGGGATGTGTCATCGACATGACTCGGCTGAGTCAACTGGTTTGGCCTTGATCGGTTTTATGTACTTCAGAACGTCCACTAATACTTGGCATTCCAGGATATTTTTGTAACAAATTGAAAAAAATTAATAAAATGTAAAACATATTAAAATTCAATTTCCTTTGGAATTATGTCGTAATATTGGTATATAATCTGAAATAAATATGTAGAAGACAATACGGTAATTTGAAATACCATGTGGTCCATCTGGCTTGAAGTCTCCAAACTTAGGGTCAAAACCTTACACTCTAGAATAGCGAAACCCAGATTCGTAATTTTTCTATATATATTTTTAGATCGTACCGTGCACATACATTTGCTTATCGTAAAGATTGACTAGTTTGAATTAAAACCAAGGTTCACCCTTATTTTTTTAACTCCTACAATTTTCTATTGATGATTAATACATAGAATTGAAAGAAAAATGTCGAACTTGTCATAATTTAATTTCCTTTGGAATGGTGTCATAATATGAGTGTACAAGCTAAAATTAAATTTTCAACTCAATAAGGTAATTAAAATTTGTTGATCATTCATAAAGTGGAGTCATTTTTCCGTAAAGTCTCCGGACATAGGGTCGTACGTACCATTATTCTTAACAAAATTAAACATTTTTATAATCTCGTGTGCATATCTTTGTTTATAATTAAGATTGAATTATGTGAATTTAAGCCATTTAGTTCCCTCATTTTTTAATTCCTACAAACTTTTACCGCTCATAGATATATATAAAAAGAAGTAAGACTTATTAGAATTCAATACCTTTAAGATGGTGTCATAATATGAGTATATAATCTGAAATTAAATTGTACAAACCAATACAATATTTCGAAATGGAAGTTCTCACAAGATGTTTTCACCAAGTTTTTCTTGGCGTTCCGGATTATTGGGAGGGATCCGGCCGAGACTGTCGAAGTAAAAAAACTAAATCTCAATAAATTAAATAAATTGAAACAATGAATTTCCCGATGATGTATATACTGAAATTACATTTTCAGAGTTCAGTCGAGTAGTTTAGTTCAACATAAAATTCGGTACAATCCCCATTATGCCTTTTTTACTCTATTCCAGTCTTCTCCTTTGCAATCCATGTCTCCAAACTCATAATGCAGATGTTATGGTCGGTATTACATATGCGCGCAAGAGGCCCACTAGTGGCTAGTTATGGGCTTAGTCCAATAGTATCTAGCGTTTAGAGGAGGTGTCCTCATATATAAACACATGTACACCTTCGTGATAATTAAGTAATAAAGATATATCTTATTGCCGACTCCAGTCGGCACTTAACCCTAGACGTCGCCTTTGCCCTAGCCACCGCCCTCCTCCCTAGCCGCTGCGACGGCGCCCCGCCGCCGACGACAGCAGCCCGAGCTCCTCCTCCCTCACTTCCACCCCTACAACCTACGTTCGAGGACTGGTAGAACCCTAGCGCCTACTAATTTGGTATCAGATTGTTTGGTTCGATGTCGTCCACCGACCTCCCCATCACCTCCGACGTCGCCCACACCACCGCCGCCACTTCCGCCGTCACCTCCCAGCAGATGCCGCATGGGCTACAACCGCCGGCGTCAGATGCGCCGCCCGCCCTCTCAATGACCGAGGTGGCGCAGGCCATCCGCGACATCAATCAGCAGCTCGCAGAGCTGCGGGCGGCCCAGCATCTTCCGCCCCCGCCGTCGACGGTCGTGTCACACACACTACCGCCGCCGGTCCCCGTCGTACCCACGGACGCCCGCTCAACCAGGTCAAGTGGCCATCATCGTCGTCCCCTCTTCCGTCGTGGGTCGACACGCCCGTCTACATGATGGCGCCTCTCCAGCCAACGGTGTCACGGCAGCACGTCCCCTCCTTCGGCGGATTAGGTGGGATCATTACGCCATATGCTGGGGGCTCTTCCCTCGCCCCAGATTGCCAGGAGGGCGCCTACGCGGCCGCTCCGCATGTGCAGCAGCCGCCCCGCGTCACCAAGATGGAGTTCGCCACCTACGACGGCACCATCGACCTCATGAACTGGCTCAACCAGTGCGACCAGTTTTTCAGGGGGCAGCGGACGCTCGCGTCTGACCGCACGTGGATCACCTCCTACCACCTCCGTGGCGCCGCACAGACGTGGTACTATGCCCTCGAGCAGGACGAAGGCGGGATGCCTCGATGGGAGCGTTTCCTCGATGTGTGCATCCAGCATTTCGGCCCCACCCTCCGCGGGAGCCGCCTCGCCGAGCTGGGTCGCCTCCCCTTCACTACCAAGCTGCAGGACTTCGCCGACCGCTTCCAGGCACTGGCTTGCCACATCCGCATCGACGTCGAGATGTGGGAACCCCAAGACCTGCAGACAGCCATGTACTACGCGTGCGCGTACGAGCGGCGCCTCCTTGCCATGCAGCATGCGTTCTCGAGCCGTGGCGCACGGACCCTGCCCCGCCCCGCCCCGGCGCCGAACCCATAGCCGCGACCCACCCTGCCGGCCACATCCGCGGCCACACCCGCGCCGACACGTCCCGTCAAGCACCTGACGTCGGCAGAGCAGCTCGAGCGGCGTCGCAAGGGCATGTGCTTCAACTGTGACGAGCAGTATGCGCCGGGTCACACGTGTGCTCGCCTCTTCTACTTAGAGACCGTCGACAACACTGAGGTGGAGGCCCTCACTGCGGAACTCGCGGACGCCACCATCGGCGCGGCTGGCGTCACGACCTACGGGCCGGTCGACGCGTCCTCCTTCGTCGTCTCCCTTCATGCCATGGCGGGCATCAAGACGGCGAAGACGATGCTCCTTCCGGTGACGATCAATGGGGCGCAGCTTACGGCACTCGTGGACATGGGCTTGACGCACAACTTCTTGTCCAACACCGCCATGCGCCGCCTCGCACTCCAGCCGGCGGGCGCAGAACGGTACAGCGTCACCGTCGCTAACGGGGACCGTCTTACGTGCTAGGGAATGGCGCAACAGGTTCCCGTGTTCATCGGCGACGAGCCTTTTCCATCGACTGCGTCGGCATCGACCTGGGCTGCTACGACTTCATCCTCGGCGTCGATTTTCTGCGCACACTAGGCCCCATCCTTTGGGACCCCGATGTAAGGACCCCAGACCGGCAGTCTGAAACCCTACGTATGCATACATTCACGATCCCAGAAAGATCAGTCGTGAACAACATACACAGTTGGCATATAGAAATACATCATCCATTACACGAATACATAAAGGTATTACACAAATGATCACATGATCAAGTTTAAAGCAACTGCCAAAAGGGCAGGCAACATAACAAACACAGCGGAAGACAAATAAAACACAACGTAGTTGAGCCCAAGTCACGCCTTAACCTACAGGCTGCTGACCCGGAGACGATCCTAGTTCACAAAGCCCGTCAACTCCGTACTTCTCTTCATAGATCTCCTTTGGAGGCTCCTTCTCCAAATCTGATAAGTAGATACCAGGGGCGAAACCATAATGAGTACATTTGAATGTACTCAGCAAGACATCCATCATGTCACTTACCAACATGCAACTATGCTTATATGGTGGAATAGGTAGGCTATAAATAGGGTTCACTACCAATGGTGTTCATATATGATGACACCACAGTTGCAGTCAGGTTAATCTGTATCTTCGTTGAAGAAGATACTTCAGAAGAAAATAATATAGTTTTATTTCTCTTGTAGATCTCACATGTACAAGAGATTTTGTAAAACTTTGTTAAAGAATATTTTCTCTTTTAAAAACTTCTTGGAATCAGTTTCCAGAATTCTTGCTTAGAGTAGAAAAGGTTTTCTTTGCAAAACATTTTTGTTTTTGTATAACAGCATCTGGCTTTTCATCATCGACGATACCTCCACGGTATAAGTTTCCATTTCCTTTCCGAACTTCACAAGTTCAACACTTCCTTTCCAAAAATCCCCTTTCAAAAACTTCCTTTTTGAAAACATTGACACAATGCTAGCTACATGGCCATTCAACTGTCCATATCCGAGGACGCGGCTTCTTCGAAAAAGTTGTACTCTGCAGAGGTGCACACATCCACCAGATCCAGTACACCTCCCGTGAACAATCACGGACTGTAACAACAGTATGTAAACATCAGGTGTCTGATCATAACCATCCACTATGTTCAAGCTAGTATATGTCTATCTCTCGATTGAGTTTTGTTCTCCCCGGCACCAAGTCCCACCCTGCCTAGCCTGGAGCCTCAATGAATGCATCCGGAGGGAAAATTAATCCCACACTTTATATGCCTCAACATTGGGAGTTTTGACGACATTCGGTTCGAGGGTACGACGCCCCTTATAGCAAGTGAGATAGCACACACTAATAAGAACAAACTTCAAGTTAAGCCCCGTGCCCATGTTGGGGTAGGGTGGCAGTACGGTAAAGGTTGTCCGGCGAAGACTAGGTTATGTGTCATTTTTGAAAACACCACTTTCTCAAAAATGACCACTTCCACATTCCTCCGGAGAACAAGGATCCACCTTTTCTCCGGGTTTTTCCGTAAAGCCTTTGTTTTGTAGAATCACAATTTTAGGTTGTCCACTTAGGGACTAGTATATTTGATGGTAATGAATACCATAGGGTGGCTTATGGGCTTGGTATTACCAAGTTTTAACTACTGGCATAATAGTAACCTATATACTAGTATAGTAGTAATAGCCACATCAAAAATAGTTTTGATAATAAAGTTTTGGTAAAACTTCAGAGGTAAAACATGCATGATAGATAATGATAAGTATTGTATCAGCAAGCATCAGGATGGCTTGCCTCAAGTCTCTTAATGTCCCTGGCCTTGAAGCAACAACTTGACGCACAGCTCCACAACTGCTTCTTCTTCTTCTTCTTCTTCGCGTTCTAGCGTCGTAAAGGAAATAAAAGACACACACTCAGGTCTAAAGGACAAACAACTAAGCTAAGAAACACATACAGCAACAAATGTTCACCCTCGAGTTCTCTCGAAACGATAACGCGAAAACTATCTCACATAACTCTCACGGTCCAAAACTATCGTCATGCACTATGTATGGTTTAGAAAACCATATCCCACATCATACCTACCATATATGGAGTGGTGTACCACTCTCATAATAAGATATACAAGAAGCTAAAGATATAGCTTGTGGGTGCAAAAGATTAGGTTGCTAAGGTAAAACAGCAAGCAGAACAATACCCATGGCAGTGGGTATTACTCATCACAAGCAACTATCACTTGATGTGTTCATGATTGTAGTTGGATGTTTTAGTTTCACAAGATACTCTTAAACACAAGCATAACACAAGTATAAACTCATGCTAAGGTAAAACATTCCAACAAAATCCAAACAACACGCAAACACACCACAATTGAATAGACTATTTATTCACTATGTTCTTGTTTACTAGAGGTTTTGGAATCCATCAATTATGAAAAATTAGCAAACAACCAGTACCTAAAAACAAGGATAACAAGTCATAAAAATAATCTAAAACACAATCATCACTCAAGGTAATATCCCTATCAAAAGCATAGAAACATGACTGCACTGATAACACACTAGTGTGGAAAACCTACACAAGCATGTTATAAGAAAAACTTATATTCTACAACTATAGCACCAGAAAATAAAGGATTCATGGCATCATAACATAAGTAATAACTTCATAAATATGCTATACTAAACTCATACACTTATGAGATAAAAGATTAAAATACTATAGCAACAATCACCATTTTCTAGTGGTGACACTAGTTCATCACTAGAGAAGCAAACAATGTTACTATGATGCTTAATTCTAAACAAGCAAGTCATGATCATAAAATGTACCTAATAATAGTACACAAAACTTACACATGCTAGTAAGCACAAACATCAAAACAATCCCATGAAACAACTATCAAACATGCATAAATTAATTCTAGCAATTTATGTTTTTCTTAAACAATCACTAGCAAGCAAGCAAGGTATAACTTACACAACCAGTAGCTATGCAATATAAGAAAAGTTATCTAAACCTTTTCAAAAATCCAAACACTCAATTTACAATCATTCAGAAACAATCTATCAATAAAAAGGAATTTAGTTTATTTGCAAACAATTTAATTTAGCACTCAATAGTGAATCATCTCTTAACAAGATACTCCTAAGGAATATTATGCTAACAAATGGATCACACCTAACATACTAGTAGATCCTTATAAGAAATAAACTTCTCACTTGCATAAGTGAAAACAAACAATTATATTTTCCATGGTGGAAAATATCCTATCAACCACATAATTAAAACATGTTAATTTCTCACATGTGCATAGTTGGGAATGTTCATCCCCAACCAAGATGCAATGGGACCTGTGGGTTATGGGTCTACTAATACCAAGGCAAAAGAGGTACTAAGCCTCTGGTTACTCATGACAAATATTAGAATAACAAAATAAATAAAACAAGGCTATTTATTCTAGTGCATACAAGATTAGTGCATAAGAATAACAAAACCTACACAGGCTTCACCTTAAAAATACATGCAAGCTATCAGAGACAAAAGCATCAAAATAATAGTACCAAAATGGTACTGGATCTATAGCAAACATAGCACAAAATTTTTCAAGGTATTCACACAAAGATCTAGCTCTCACAATAATTCCAACGAATAAACACTAGAAAGATAACAAATGCTACTCATGCCTTGCTATAAGATCACAAGCAAGTTAATGAAGATAAAAGCATATAAATCACAGTACCAAAATGGTACTGGACTCACCACAATCATAGCACAAAATTAGTTCACAAGCATACAAGGAGTTGGTTTACACAAAACATCAAATAAATAAACTAGGGAACAACATATGCCACTTCTATAGCCAAAAGATATTGCAAACATGCACACACTTTGTGTGGTAGATGCAATGCAAGAAAAAAAACCTAATAACAAGATCCAACACATCTCTACATCCTAGGAACAAAGATTAAGCCAACCAAGCATTTCATTTCAACAAAAACAAACAAAGAAATCAAAACAGAAAAGCTTCTGTTTCTAGATCTGTCCACCAAAAATAATCTAGAGCTCAAAAAACTAATCTAATCTAGGATAAGATAGATCTACTCAATACCAAACTCATCCAATTGGGTTTGCTCCAAAAATCATTTTTAAACTCCTTATAAAAGTCAAAGAAAAGGCTACTGGCCTTTTAGTAGTCTGGATGGCATTTCCATTCTGTAACTCACCTTGATGTGAGGTTTGGTTCACTGGATAGATATTTTCAATACCTATCCAGATCAGTTGAGTTTGTTCCATTTGATTACATATTTTAAAAGTTATGGTCAAATAATTATCAGAGATAGTCTGTGGCAAAACCGTCATTGTGCCCAAAATATTGGTTCAAAACCAGATCTGCAAATTTTTCATGGCTTAGATTTCATGTCTTCATATCCATGAATTTTCTCAGATTTTATTGTGCAGCTTTTATATTTTTCACAAGCCCAAAGTAAATGCCTCAGATTCTGTCAAGAATAAAGGAATAAAAGGAAACACGGGGGTGGGCCGGAACTGCGCGGGCGCGGCCCAGTTAGCGGCAGCGCAGCCCACCGTGCTTGCGCGCGCGCGCACGCGGCGCGGGAAGAAGGCCTTTTGAAGGGGGCCGTCGATCTCAGATCGAACGGCTCCTCACCTTCTTCTTCCTCTCCCCACTCTCTCTCTCTGTCCCGATCGGAGAAAAACAAGACGCGGCCGTGGCTCACCGTGGGGAGCTCGGGGAGTGGCTGCGTGGGCTCGGGGGCGTCCCTGGTTGTCGAGGGTGTCGAGGGGCAGTGATGGCGGTGACTAGCACGGCTCCGAGCGGCGGCGCGACGCAGACGCCCGTGGCGGCGCTCCCGGACGGCGGCGGCTATCCTGCGCACGAGGGACCACGGGAAAGTGTCAGGGAGGATCCAGGGGACTAGGGGGGTTCATCCAGGGCAGTGGGAGGGGAAGAGAGAGCTCGGGCCGAGCTGCACCGTGTCGTGCCCGTGGTGGTGACCGCCGGCGTGGGCACGGCTCGGGAGCGCTCCAGGGGCTCGGGCTTGGGTCTCTTTTGCTTTGGGGAGGTAGAGGGAGGTATGAGGAGGTGCAGGGCGTGAGGGTTTGCCCTCTGGACACTTATAGCTGTGGTGAAGAGCAAAAGGGCAAGAATGGCATTCGGGTGGATGCCAATCTGTGGCATGAGCAAGCCTTTGGGCATTTGGTCATTTCCTCTTGAGTGAACAATGTGTCCTATGCAAGATCAAAGGTGATGCAAGCAAGTGGGACCCATTGTGTGCAAGTGGCAAGAGGAAAAGATCAAAATATCTAAGAGGTATGGGAGCCCATCCCTATCCTAGTCACCAATCTCTCTCCTCTCTTATTCTCATCTCTAAGGTCTTCTAGAAGGTATCCAATTCATTTTGGTCGAGTTCAATAGTTGGTCAACAAGTTAGGTTAGGCCATGCTTCCAAAAATGCAAAGAAACATCAATAAAATAAGTGTGCAAAAGTGTATCCCTTACTGTTCATTTGCAAAATTCAGAAAATTCAGTCTTATGACTTAGAAATTTTCAAAGTGTTGAAAACAGATAGAAGATGCAAAAAGTTGAGTTTGTTTTCAGGGTTCAAATGCTTTCCAAAATTGGTTTTCAAAACATGGACTTGTTAACAATGTTATATACTTTCAGAAACAACTTTTGAAAACAATTTTGAAATAGTTTAAGGCCATGAAAACAATGTGGAAAAAGGTATACTTTCTGTTTTTATCTGTTTCGAAAAACTGCCTTTTTCTGCCTTAATTTTATACCACAAAAACAACAAGCAAAAGATAGTTTTTATTTCTCCCAAAATAAAAGTGAGCTGATGGATTTGTAGTACATATATCAAGGATTAATTAGAAGTCAAGAAATCATAAAATAACAATCTCTAGCTTGGTGAAAACAATGGTAGAAAACAGGTACTTGGCTTTATTTTCAGGAATTGTTTTCTATAGGAAAGTTAAAAGGAAACTTTCATAGATCATTTTGGAAACTTGTTTTCTTGGATCCAACAAGGTTAAAAGTTTGTTTTAATATGCAAACAAGAGTGATCCAAGTCTTGGAATAAAAA
Organism: Alopecurus myosuroides; assembly: GCA_028641055.1. Classification (NCBI taxonomy): domain Eukaryota; kingdom Viridiplantae; phylum Streptophyta; class Magnoliopsida; order Poales; family Poaceae; genus Alopecurus; species Alopecurus myosuroides. The sequence goes on from CM054059.1 coordinate 342,608,826, forward strand.
TCCACTCAAGTAATAATAAGAAAACATTAGGAAAAATATCAGGAATATTTTTTAGAAACATATGGTGTTGGTTTTATAATGAAACAAAACTTATGTTGCAAATATGATTAAAATCATAACACAAGTTAGTTCAAACAATCATGTTGTTGTAAAAATTAGTTTGTTGGCCCTAACAGTTGTCTTCTTGAACACAGTCCAAGAGTCCAAAAGCTGGGATGTGACAGACCTTCCCCCCTTACAAGAATCTCGTCCCGAGATTCGCAGGCAAGCGAAAAGAGGGTATGGTCAAAACAACAATGTTAGATGATTTTATTACAAAACATTGTTGGTGATTTGTAACATTATTTACAGAGGCTTCCCCCCTTTGATTTATCTTACCAGAATTCACCCGTAAATTTGTTTTCTTTTCAAGGGTTTGGGTGCCATGGTCTAAACCTCGAACATATTGCTCCTTAAATTGATATCCATCAACATTTATTTAGTATGAGCTTTCTATTGCTCACTATCCAAAATCCAGGCAAATCCACTATCTTCCTCTTACTAATATATTTAAATCTCAAAACATTTGTTTTCCTCAATGGTAGTTTATCAAGATCATAAAGCTATAGCAACTATGAGTACTATCAACTCTAAAAGGTTCCTATCAAAAACTCCAAGCTCAATATTGATATTTCCTAAAATCTACCATCATCAATTTATATCCACCAACCTTTCTAAACCTCAACCATACTTTAAAACTACAAAGCTTAGTTACTGATAACATCCAAATATTTGGGTCATCAACTGGTTATCCCCGGATAATTTCATAACTTCACTTCACTTTAAAAATCAAAAGATCCTCAATCTTTCCCTCCTACGCTAAACCTCAAATGAGTTCCACTATTTCATACTGTAGAATCTGGTTCCTCCAACACATATATACGGGAGATATTGTCGCCTAGTAATGATCATAGCTTACCCATCTAATATTTTTTTTCCAACCTTTCACTTTCTTCAAAATAGCTATAGAATCATTCTAAGGCACCTTTCTCTTTGTTTTTGGAAAAAGTTGATTACACGTTTTCTTTTTAAACGGGTCATAACAAACTCTGTAACATATCAACTCTATAAGTTACTTTGTAAGGTATTTGGTCTTAGACAGCAGCATAAAAAGAAAATTGGTGAGCCAACTCTGTAGGGTTTTATGCTCAATAGATGAGGTTATATTACCTAGTTTGTAAGGTCTCCAACTAGAATTAGATGAAACCATTTTACTAACTCTGTAGGGTGGCACCAATTTTATGTGGCAAAAATTTAATTTACTCTGTAGGGTGTTATACTAACATTAGATGAGATTTTTGTTAGTATCGTTAACTATTTAAGATTTTATTTAGCCCGACGTGACACTTCTAGTGTTCCATTTACGTCGGGTTTTTCAGGGTGCGATCACAAACAAAACAAGGGGGTTCACAGGTGTGGTTTGAAACGTACCATTGGCTATGGCATGAGTCGCAGATGCTCCTGCAATATCATCTCGGTCTCGAGGTCCACTCATCAGATTCTTGCGTTTCTTCTAGGCTGGACCTTGGGTTTCTTGGGGTTCTTCAGGATGAGCTAGAATACGGTTCTTCTTGGGACACTCGCGAACAAAGTGTCCTTCCTGTCTACAGGCAAAGCAACCCATGGTTTTAGGCTTGACTTTCACCCGTCTCCTCGAAGATTGTGGCATTGCAGGCAAAACGCTGCGAGTCACCCATAGACTAGTTTCTCCTGGCGTCACCATCTTCCGTTTGCGGCTCTCTCCAGCAAGCAGTTGCTGGTATCCTCTCATAAGGAACATAGTATTCTCAGCGTTGGTGATGGCAAGTTGAGTTAACTGTTCCAGGATAGCATGGGTGGCGATGTGCTCAGCACGAGCGGCTTTACTTTTTTCCCTCAACAGAGCAAACAGTTGAGCAACTGTCGGCTCAGGTGACGGAGGTAGATCGCTGGTCATGCTGAAGAAAAAGAACGGTGTAAGACGATAGAAACTAAAGGTGGTTTTGGTTTTAAAGGCTCGTGACATGTATCGGCTCATAGCGGATATGAGAACGGTAGATAACACGACAACAAGCAAACATCAATGAAACTAAAGCCAACTCAAACCAAGATTAACACGCATGTGAAAAACGAGTCTTAACAAGCATAACTTAACTTAAAGGTTCACATGGCTACAACATAAGGCTTACAACACAACTGGCACACACAACGCTCTAACAGAGGAGCTCACACGACACGAACACAAACACAAACAAGCGTCTGGGGTGGAAAAACAACATAGGTCCTAACAACTCCATATAAGTTAGGAAGCAAGATTGAATAAAACGCAAATTTATTTCAATCAGGAGCACACAAAGAAACAAAAGCAGGAAAACTGCTGTTTCTTAGATCTATCACAACCATTCCATCGTTCACTTAATTTCTAAACCCCGAATTTCATGGTACCTACCACGTCTATTAAGGTTTGGTTACCAAAGTAGACACACCTGATATCCTATTGACTAGTAAACGAATAGGTCATCATCTTATTTTCTCGTGACTTCTCCTCTTTACCAACTAGATTAAAAGGTGTCCTAAGTCACTTAATTCCTTGGTTTAGAAAGAGTTGTCAGTATTTCACATGCTTTGGTTAGGTGTCAACCTAAGATTAGGCAAAACATGTTAGTATTGTTAGCTTTCTATTTAATCATGTTTGTCCGACAAGATACGACTAGCGTCATCGTACGTCGAATATTGAATTGTGCTCTTTTGATTGACTTTTGAGGGGGTTGCGCATAATGGCATGTGAAGACTTCTCTTGCACCTTTCTCCAGAGGAGGGAGGTATATAACTTTTAAAAGGGGGTTTCTCTAGTTTGGTCTTTTAAAAGGGAACATAAAAAGGTGCGACATTTAGCCAACAGGGTAAAAAGAGTCTTTTACAAACAGGCAAAACTAGAGGTTTTGGTCGGTAGTGGTTGATTTCTTCACGCCTTTTCTTCTTTGAGGGTTGTCGTTGTTGGAGCTTTATCTGTTGGAGTAAATCACTGGTAGCAACGCTATCAGCTCGTGTGGCTTGATGGTCCTCCATTATTAGGCACAACGGTGCTTTCATTAATTGTGGGGGAGATGGCGGTGGTTCACGACGGGTCGCATTATGAAGCGAAAACAAGTATAAGTCTAAGCAACAAATTCTTGTTTTTGAATGCTATACCAACATTTTTTCTTGCAAAAATCTAACAGGAGGCGATTCAAAAACAAGAGCGGGGCAAGCACAAATCTGCAAATTTTGAGCACCCCACAAACATATAGAAGCCTAGATGAACCAAATTCTACACCACACAATAGCACAAAGTCCTACGGACACACATAAGCAAGCCAAAACACACAAACAAGGCTCCATTGGAGCTACGTAGGGGGAGGCGACTCATGGGTAATCGCTAAATTACTCCAAACTAGACTGATCCAAAAGTCCTAGAAGTGGCTGAAGAACTATATCTACTTCTGACCATCACCACTGTAGAGCTAGGCAATTATTTTGGTCTTCTCGGGACATCGTCAAGTATATAAGTTTTTGGATGGAAACAAGATAATAGAAGCAAGGTTTTGATAAAACTTTTAACTGAGAGAGGTAAGAATATGCAACAATTTGTTTTTGAAACCCCAACTATTTTCTGAACAGAAAATTTCAAAGACGAGAGATTTTTCAAAAACAGAGCGGAGAAGTTGCAAACAAGTAAGAAATAAACTCTTAACCGAGAGAGTTATGCCTTTTGAATCTTTTGAAAAGATCAGAAGGAGGGAAAATATACTAAAATTCCCTTAGATAAAAATAATTTAGATAGTAAATAGGTTTTTACTCAAAAATATTTTTCTTTCCTATCTGACGTCCATGCTAACTAAGGTCTCCTAAGGTCAGGATAGCTCTGATACCAACTCTGTAAGGACCCCAGACCGGCAGTCTGAAACCCTACGTATGCATACATTCACGATCCCAGAAAGATCAGTCGTGAACAACATACACAGTTGGCATACAGAAATACATCATCCATTACACGAATACATAAAGGTATTACACAAATGATCACATGATCAAGTTTAAAGCAACTGCCAAAAGGGCAGGCAACATAACAAACACAGCGGAAGACAAATAAAACACAACGTAGTTGAGCCCAAGTCACGCCTTAACCTACAGGCTGCTGACCCGGAGACGATCCTAGTTCGCAAAGCCCGTCAACTCCGTACTTCTCTTCATAGATCTCCTTTGGAGGCTCCTTCTCCAAATCTGATAAGTAGATACCAGGGGCGAAACCATAATGAGTACATTTGAATGTACTCAGCAAGACATCCATCATGTCACTTACCAACATGCAACTATGCTTATATGGTGGAATAGGGAGGCTATAAATAGGGTTCACTACCAATGGTGTTCATATATGATGACACCATAGTTGCAGTCAGGTTAATCTGTATCTTCGTTGAAGAAGATACTTCAGAAGAAAATAATATAGTTTTATTTCTCTTGTAGATCTCACATGTACAAGAGTTTTTGTAAAACTTTGTTAAAGAATATTTTCTCTTTGAAAAACTTCTTGGAATCAGTTTCCAGAATTCTTGCTTAGAGTAGAAAAGGTTTTCTTTGCAAAACATTTTTGTTTTTGTATAACAGCATCTGGCTTTTCATCATCGACGATACCTCCACGGTATAAGTTTCCATTTCCTTTCCGAACTTCACAAGTTCAACACTTCCTTTCCAAAAATCCCCTTTAAAAAACTTCCTTTTTGAAAACATTGACACAATGCTAGCTACATGGCCATTCAACTGTCCATATCCGAGGACGCGGCTTCTTCGAAAAAGTTGTACTCTGCAGAGGTGCACACATCCACTAGATCCAGTACACCTCCCGTGAACAATCACGGACTGTAACAATAGTATGTAAACATCAGGTGTCTGATCATAACCATCCACTATGTTCAAGCTAGTATATGTCTATCTCTCGATTGAGTTTTGTTCTCCCCGGCACCAAGTCCCACCCTGCCTAGCCGGGAGCCTCAATGAATGCATCCGGAGGGAAAATTAATCCCACACTTTATATGCCTCAACATTGGGAGTTTTGACGACATTCGGTTCGAGGGTACGACGCCCCTTATAGCAAGTGAGATAGCACACACTAATAAGAACAAACTTCAAGTTAAGCCCCGTGCCCATGTTGGGGTAGGGTGGCAGTACGGTAAAGGTTGTCCGGCGAAGACTAGGTTATGTGTCATTTTTGAAAACACCACTTTCTCAAAAATGACCACTTCCACATTCCTCCGGAGAACAAGGATCCGCCTTTTCTCGGGGTTTTTCCGTAAAGCCTTTGTTTTGTAGAATCACAATTTTAGGGTGTCCACTTAGGGACTAGTATATTTGATGGTAATGAATACCATAGGGTGGCTTATGGGCTTGGTATTACCAAGTTTTAACTACTGGCATAATAGTAACCTATATACTAGTATAGTAGTAATAGCCACATCAAAAATAGTTTTGATAATAAAGTTTTGGTAAAACTTCAGAGGTAAAACATGCATGATAGATAATGATAAGTATTGTATCAGCAAGCATCAGGATGGCTTGCCTCAAGTCTCTTAATGTCCCTGGCCTTGAAGCAACTTGAACTTGACGCACAGCTCCACAACTGCTTCTTCTTCTTCTTCTTCGCGTTCTAGCGTCGTAAAGGAAATAAAAGACACACACTCAGGTCTAAAGGACAAACAACTAAGCTAAGAAACACATACAGCAACAAATGTTCACCCTCGAGTTCTCTCGAAACGATAACGCGAAAACTATCTCACATAACTCTCACGGTCCAAAACTATCGCCATGCACTATGTATGGTTTAGAAAACCATATCCCACATCATACCTACCATATATGGAGTGGTGTACCACTCTCATAATAAGATATACAAGAAGCTAAAGATATAGCTTGTGGGTGCAAAAGAATAGGTTGCTAAGGTAAAACAGCAAGCAGAACAATACCCATGGCAGTGGGTATTACTCATCACAAGCAACTATCACTTGATGTGTTCATGATTGTAGTTGGATGTTTTAGTTTCACAAGATACTCTTAAACACAAGCATAACACAAGTATAAACTCATGCTAAGGTAAAACATTCCAACAAAATCCAAACAACACGCAAACACACCACAATTGAATAGACTATTTATTCACTATGTTCTTGTTTACTAGAGGTTTTGGAATCCATCAATTATGAAAAATTAGCAAACAACCAGTACCTAAAAACAAGGATAAAAAGTCATAAAAATAATCTAAAACACAATCATCACTCAAGGTAATATCCCTATCAAAAGCATAGAAACATGACTGCACTGATAACACACTAGTGTGGAAAACCTACACAAGCATGTTATAAGAAAAACTTATATTCTACAACTATAGCACCAGAAACTAAAGGATGCATGGCATCATAACAGAAGTAATAACTTCATAAATATGCTATACTAAACTCATACACTTATGAGATAAAAGATGAAAATACTATAGCAACAATCACCATTTTCTAGTGGTGACACTAGTTCATCACTAGAGAAGCAAACAATGTTACTATGATGCTTAATTCTAAACAAGCAAGTCATGATCATAAAATGTACCTAATAATAGTACACAAAACATACACATGCTAGTAAGAACAAACATCAAAACAATCCCATGAAACAACTATCAAACATGCATAAATTAATTCTAGCATTTATGTTTTTCTTAAACAATCACTAGCAAGCAAGCAAGGTATAACTTACACAACCAGTAGCTATGCAATATAAGAAAAGTTATCTAAACCTTTTCAAAAAATCCAAACACTCAATTTACAATCATTCACAAACAGTCTATCAATAAAAAGGAATTTAGTTTATTTGCAAACAATTTAATTTAGCACTCAATAGTGAATCATCTCTTAACAAGATACTCCTAAGTAATATTATGCTAACAAATGGATCACACCTAACATACTAGTAGATCCTTATAAGAAATAAAATTCTCACTTGCATAAGTGAAAACAAACAATTATATTTTCCATGGTGGAAAATATCCTATCAACCACATAATTAAAACATGTTAATTTCTCACATGTGCATAGTTGGGAATGTTCATCCCCAACCAAGATGCAATGGGACCAGTGGGTTATGGGCCCACTAATACCAAGGCAAAAGAGTTACTAAGCCTCTGGTTACTCATGACAAACATTAGAATAACAAAATAAATAAAACAAGGCTATTTATTCTAGTGCATACAAGACTAGTGCATAAGAATAACAAAACCTACACAGGCTTCACCTTAAAAATACATGCAATCTATCAGAGAAAAAAGCATCAAAATGATAGTACAAAAATGGTACTGGATCTATAGCAAACATAGCACAAAAATTTTCAAGGTATTCACACAAATATCTAGCTCTCACAATAATTCCAAAGAATAAACACTAGAAAGATAACAAATGCTACTCATGCCTTGCTATAAGATCACAAGCAAGTTAATGAAGATAAAAGCATATAAATCACAGTACCAAAATGGTACTGGACTCACCACAATCATAGCACAAAATTAGTTCACAAGCATACAAGGAGTTGGTTTACACAAAACATCAAATAAATAAACTAGGGAACAACATATGCCACTTCTATAGCCAAAAGATATTGCAAACATGCAAACACTTTGTGTGGTAGATGAAATGCAAGAAAAAAAACTAATAACAAGATCCAACACATCTCTACATCCTAGGAACAAAGATTAAGCCAACCAAGCATTTCATTTCAACAAAAACAAACAAAGAAATCAAAACAGAAAAGCTTCTGTTTCTAGATCTGTCCACCAAAAATAATCTAGAGCTCAAACAAATAATCTAAGCTAGGATAAGATAGATCTACTCAATACCAAACTCATCCAATTGGGTTTGCTCCAAAAATCATTTTTAAACACCTTATAAAAGTCAAAGAAAAGGCTACTGGCCTTTTAGTAGTCTGGATGGCATTTCCATTCTGTAACTCACCTTGATGTGAGGTTTGGTTCATTGGATAGATATTTTCAATACCTATCCAGATCAGTTGAGTTTGTTCCATTTGATTACATATTTTAAAAGTTATGGTCAAATCATTATCAGAGATCGTCTGTGGCAAAACAGTCATTGTGCCCAAAATATTGGTTCAAAACCAGATCTGCAAATTTTTCATGGCTTAGATTTCATGTCTTCATGTCCATGAATTTTCTCAGATTTTATTGTGCAGCTTTTATATTTTTCACAAGCCCAAAGTAAATGCCTCAGATTCTGTCAAGAATAAAGGAATAAAAGGAAACACGGGGGTGGGCCGGAATTGCGCGGGCGCGGCCCAGTTAGCGGAAGCGCAGCCCACCGTGCTTGCGCGCAAGCGCACGCGGCGCGGGAAGAAGGCCTTTTGAAGGGGGCCGTCGATCTCAGATCGAATGGCTCCTCACCTTCTTCTTCCTCTCCCCACTCTCTCTCTCTGTCCCGATCGGAGAAAAACAAGACGCGGCCGTGGCTCACCGTGGGGAGCTCGGGGAGTGGCTGCGTGGGCTCGGGGGCGTCCCTGGTTATCGAGGGTGTCGAGGGGCGGTGATGGCGGTGACTGGCACGGCTCCGAGCGGCGGCGCGACGCAGACGCCCGTGGCGGCGCTCCCGGACGGCGGCGGCTATCCTGCGCACGAGGGACCACGGGAAAGTGTCAGGGAGGATCCAGGGGACTAGGGGGTATCATCCAGGGCAGTGGGAGGGGAAGAGAGAGCTCGGGCCGAGCTGCACCGTGTTGTGCCCGTGGTGGTGACCGCCGGCGTGGGCACGGCTCGGGAGCGCTCCAGGGGCTCGGGCTTTGGTCTCTTTTGCTTTGGGGAGGTAGAGGGAGGTATGAGGAGGTGCAGGGCGTGAGGGTTTGCCCTCTGGACACTTATAGCTGTGGTGAAGAGCAAAAGGGCAAGAATGGCATTCGGGTGGATGCCAATCTGTGGCATGAGCAAGCCTTTGGGCATTTGGTCATTTCCTCTTGAGTGAACAATGTGTCCTATGCAAGATCAAAGGTGATGCAAGCAAGTGGGACCCATTGTGTGCAAGTGGCAAGAGGAAAAGATCAAAATATCTAAGAGGTATGGGAGCCCATCCCTATCCTAGTCACCAATCTCTCTCCTCTCTTATTCTCATCTCTAAGGTCTTCTAGAAGGTATCCAATGCATTTTGGTTGAGTTCAATAGTTGGTCAACAAGTTAGGTTAGGCCATGCTTCCAAAAATGCAAAGAAACATCAATAAAATAAGTGTGCAAAAGTGTATCCCTTACTGTTCATTTGCAAAATTCAGAAAATTCAGTCTTATGACTTAGAAATTTTCTAAGTGTTGAAAACAGATAGAAGATGCAAAAAGTTGAGTTTGTTTCCAGGGTTCAAATGCTTTCCAAAATTGGTTTTCAAAACATGTACTTGTTAACCATGTTATATACTTTCAGAAACAACTTTTGAAAACAATTTTGAAATAGTTTAAGGCCATGAAAACAATGTGGAAAAAGGTATACTTTCTGTTTTTATCTGTTTCTAAAAACTGCCTTTTTCTGCCTTAATTTTATACCACAAAAACAACAAGCAAAAGATAGTTTTTATTTCTCCCAAAATAAAAGTGAGCTTATGGATTTGTATTACATATATCAAGGATTAATTAGAAGTCAAGAAATCATAAAATAACAATCTCTAGCTTGGTGAAAACAATGGTAGAAAACAGGTACTTGGCTTTATTTTCACGAATTGTTTTCTATAGGAAAGTTAAAAGGAAACTTTCATAGATCATTTTGGAAACTTGTTTTCTTGGATCCAACAAGGTTAAAAGTTTGTTTTAAGATGCAAACAAGAGTGATCCAAGTCTTGGAATAAAAATCCACTCAAGTAATAATAAGAAAACATTAGGAAAAATATCAAGAATATTTTTCAGAAACATATGGTGTTGGTTTTATAATGAAACAAAACTTATGTTGCAAATATGATTAAAATCATAACACAAGTTAGTTAAAACAATCATGTTGTTGTAAAAATTACTATGTTGGCCCTAATAGTTGTGTTCTTGAACACAGTCCAAGAGTCCAAAAACTGGGATGTGACACCCGACATGCGGTCCCTCATCTTCTGGTGCGAGGGCGGCCGTCGCGTTCACTGGACGGGCATTGGCCCTACTTACGCCGCCTTGTGCTCCACCTGATGGTTGCCGCCCTTGACGAGGCGCACCCCCTCTTGGCCGACCTCCTGCAGCAGCACAGCGACCTCTTCGATGAGCCACAGGGCCTCTCTCCGGCGCGGGCCTGTGACCACCGCATTTACCTGCTGCCGGACACGGCGCCTATCGCAGTGCGCCCGTAACGATACCCCCAGCTGCAGAAGGACGAGCTTGAGCGCCAGGTGGCTGTCATGCTCGCGCAGGGCATCATCCGGATTTTAACGTCGCCGTTCTACGCCCCGGTGCTCCTAGTACGCAAGGCCGATGGTACGTGGCATTTCTGCATTGACTACCGCGCCCGCAACACCATGATGTCCAAGGACAAGTTCCCCATCCCCGTCGTGGATGAGCTCCTGGACGAGCTACATGGAGCGCGCTTCTTCACCAAGCTCGACTTGCGCTCGGGCTATCATCAGGTGCGCATGCACCCGGACGACATCGAGAAGACGGCGTTCCGCACTCACCATGGCCACTTCGAGTTCTTTGTGATGCCGTTCGGCCTCTCAACGCGCCGGCAGCATTTCAGGCCCTGATGAACGACGTGCTTAGCCCCTACTTACGCCACTTTGTGCTTGTTTTTTTTTATGACATTCTTATCTATAGTTCATCCTGGGCGGAGCACCTACAGCACGTGGCCATCATCTTCAACGAGCTTCGAGCACATTGTCTTCACCTGAAGCGCTCGAAGTGCTCGTTCGGCACGACATTTGTCGCCTACTTGGGCCACATCATCTCGGCGGACGGTGCCGCGATGGACGCGGACAAGGTGGCCGCTGTCGCTGCGTGGCCGACCCTGCAGTCACCGCGGGCTCTCTGCGGCTTCTTGGGCCTCGCGGGCTACTACCGGAAGTACATCCAGGACTTCGGCCCCATTGACGCACCTTTGACGCGCCTCCTTCGTCGTGACGCCTTCTCCTGGGACGAGGAGGCGGCCGCGGCGTTCGCCGCCCTCCAGCGGGCGCACACGATAGGACCCGTCCTCCATATGCCGTACTTCGACGTGTCGTTCATGGTGCACTGCGACGCCTCCGGCATCGGCTTCGGCGCCGTCCTCCACCAGGGCGAGGGACCGCTGGACTTCTTCAGTCCCCCTTCGCCGTGCATCATCACAAGCTCGCGGCCTATGAGCGCGAGCTGATCGGGCTGGTCTAGGCGGTGCACCACTGGCGGCCTTATCTTTGGGGCCGGACGTTTCGTGTGCGTACGAACCACTACAGCCTGAAGTTCTTGCTGGATCAGCGCCTCGCCACCGTGCCTTAGCATCAGTGGATCAGCAAGCTCTTCGGCTTCGACTTCACCGTTGAGTACCGCCCCGGCCATCTCAATACGGTCACCGACGCCCTGTCCCGCCGCGACACTGAGGACGTGTCCAACATCGCACGACCGGCGCGGTCTCGTGCATCCGCTCCGGCCCGTCCTTGTAGTAGTACAGCCCATCACGAGCTATACTTTTGTGTGTAGTACTGGCCCCTGGACCGTTCACCAGCACACACAGCATAGATAGTATTCAAAGTAAACAAATGTATTGAAAACTATCGAAATTATCCAGAGTAAAGTAATTTATTACAAACTGCATAGCGAAGTGCTAGATCAAATAAATATTAATCAAACAGCAAAGCAGCGGTAGACCTCCATCTTCTTGTTTGTAAGCCACAGGCGAACAAAGGTTGATGTGAAGCCTCGAAATCCTACGAAAAGCTATTCCGAATCCGAATAACCTGCACGTTGGAATATGCAGCCCCCAAAAGGAGGTCAGATCATTCTGAGCAATGATGGCAAGTGACACTATGGTGGTATATAAATGGCAAGTGCTATTCTACATGCATATTTGGCTGGTGGAGTTTCTAGGCTATTTTGCATAAAGGCATTTGACCTATCATTTATTAGAATTTAGATTTTTCACATAATTGGACACTTTGGTTGATAGCAAAGTGCTCCTACCCTTTGGATTAGCACGCTGAAAAACCATCAGGCACTTCTCCAAATAACCCATAGTCAAATTATTAATAATTAACAAAACAAGGATGAACGAGATATGTCATGTTTCCCATCTAGTTTTTGAATTGTCCCTAACCAATGGAACACGGCTAAGATCTTAGTTTTAACCCTCGCGAGGTTTGTGCCCTTTACCCATGTTGCCTAATCAACCCCAAACACCATGATACACCACTAGTACCACGGAAGGAAAGAAGATCAAGCCATAAACCATAAGAAGTAGATCACCAAACCCACCACGAGCCGGACCAACCTACCACTATTCTACATCTCTGGACACGTTGGGTTCGAGTCACCACAACCTACAATTTATGTCTAGCCCATACTAATATGAAACATGGTTGCACGGAAATAACAACTACATAAAGAAAGTAAACATGATCTCAATATACTGGGCGGCGGTCCCCACCAAACTTTGTACTCTGATGACTCTCTAGCAATCCGCCCAGTGGTTAATTAATTATCATGTTGTTTTCATAAGCAATTAAAATAACAATTTTCAATCTTAACATGATAATAAACCCAACCACGAATAGCTAGAGCATGGCTAAGCAATCTACCTCTACGATGTTGTCTATCACATGGATGTTACAATCTAGGATAACATGCGATTACTCCACTTGGGTGTTAGCGAAGTAATCCCTAATAATAACTAGCATACCGATACACACAACTCCTACACATGCATAACTACTATAAAAATCTAATGCATATAGTAAAATAGTGGGATTCATGTGTGTCACTTGCCTTGGCAACACGAGCAGCTGTTCGTACACTCCTCACAACCACAGTCATTGTAATCGTTGTAATCTACACGTTGTAATCGACATACATAAGCAACAAGACAACAATATGCAACACATGCATGCATGAAATCTTAATGATGCAAAAATAGATCTATATTGTTCTCTGGTTATTAATGACATGCATGATGCAATGAAAGTGTTTTTGTTGCAATGAAAATAATTAAAGCAATTATAATGAATTAATAGGGCTAGATTAAGAACATGCAAGATCTAATTTGAATTAAGCATCTAGACAAGTAATGATATTTTTACTGAATAGATCTAATCAAAACAAGATCATACAAAGAAGATTCGATGAATTTCGAGCTACGGTTGATTTTATATGATTTAAATAGCCCATAAAGCATAATTGAAAACAGAAAATAATTATAGCTCAAAATATAAATTTGATTGCGTAGATGGATAGATCTCATTTTTCTCTTTCGTTTGGTATATTAAATGCGCAAAACGGAGTTATAGATCTAAAGATATTGATTTTAGAAGTTTGGGCAATTTTCTGTAATTTCTGCTCGAATTTTAAATAAAAGGTTGACCGGTTGACCGGATTTGACTGCTGACTAGGCGGTTGACTGCTGACTAGGCTTGACTGCTGACTAATGTGACGTGGCGCGATCTGATTGGCTGTACCTGTTTACTTAAGTGAACAGATCTGAACCGCTAGATCGCGATCGGACGGTCGGGAACAGATCTGGGAAACTCACCGGAAAATCTCGCCGGAGAACTCGCCGGAGTGACGGTGGTGATGAACGGACGTGGATGGCGTGGTGGCTACGGTGCTTCTCCGGGCGTGGCGACGGTGGCAAACGACGGAGCTCCTTCCCGCGAACCTTCTCGTGCCCTCGGACCTCCTCCTCCTTGCTCCTAGCTCCGGCGGCGTGAGCTCCAAGCTTGCAACAATGGTGGTGGCGGCGGTGGGAATTTCGAGCTCGAAACGAGATCGATTTGGGCGAGGGTTTCGCGAAATTTTTGAGGGCTTTGGAGGCCACGGGTGTGGGGTATTTATACCCGGAATTTCGTGGCCAAGGGGCAAGAAACGGGACCGGAATCGGAGATTTTTTGGGGATAAACGAGTTCAAAACAGCTTCCCGTGCGTGTCCAGGATTCTATCCGAGCTAGGAGACGACCTGTGGGTCCCACGCGTCAGAGAGTAAAAAGAAATACAAAATTAACAGAACGTGGGAGAGAGGAGAGAGAAAAGCGGTTGACGTGCGCGTCCAATCTGCCGATGCATCCTCTCCTTTCCTTTTTTTGTTTTTTTTCTCTTTGGCACTATGTGCATGCATCGATTGGATGCTTCTTTCGTTTTTTTTTCTTCTAATCAAACGTAGCAGCTAGGTTGACCTGGTACGATCGTACCAGGTGCCAGGTGAGAGGTCACGTTACTCCTATTTTTTTTTCCTTATTTCTTTACTAACTATTGAAATACTACTCAGATTTGAGTGAGACAAATTTCTAAAAACTCGAAATTTGAAACTCTACCACAATAGGTTATTTTTGGAGCGAAATTTTAGGCAAAATAAAATATCAAAATAACTTTGGCTAATAATGCCTTATAGAAGAATTTGGTTTCTTTTTAAAACATGATTTGATTTGGGGGTTCAAATGCAACAAGCAAATGCAATTTTTGAAACATGCCATGCTATGCATATGCTCTAAATGCAAAACATTCCAAATTTAAGATTTGGGATGTTACAGACTAACCCCCTTAAGATTAAGGCTGCCCTCGAGCTTCGGAGTGGCTAGCAAACAGGTGTGGGTGGTCTTCTCGAAGATCCTCCTCTCGTTCCCACGTAGCCTCCTCTTCAGTGTGATGACTCCACTGAACCTTGCAGAATTTGATCGTTTTAGTCTGTGTCATTCTCTCCGCTGTATCCAAAATCCTTATAGGCTTCTCCTCATACGTGAGATCACTCTCCAACTGGACCTCCTCTAGCGGAATGGTATCCCTCAATGGTGTATCTGCCATTTCTGGGTGACACTTCTTCAATTGAGACACATGGAACACGTCATGGACGTTAGACAATCCTTCTGGCAATTCCAACTGATAGGCTACTTTTCCCTTTCATGACAGAACCTTATACGGTCCAATGAAACGCGGTGCTAGCTTTCCCTTAATTCCAAAGCGCTTAACTCCGCGCAGTGGCGATACTCTTAGATATGACCTATCACCAATCTCGTAGGTCACTTCCCTACGCTTTGAATCAGCATAACTCTTCTGCCTTGACTGGGCTACCTTCAACCTATCGCGAATCAGTCTAACCTTCTCCTCGGCGTCCTTGATAAGGTCGGGACCAAAGAAACTACGTTCTCCTACTCCATCCCATAACAAAGGAGTCCTGCACTTCTTGCCATATAGTGCTTCGAATGGAGCCATCTCTATGCTAGACTGATAACTATTGTTGTAGGAAAACTCTGCGTAAGGCAAACTCTCATCCCAGCTAGAGCCATAATCTAGAGCGCAAGCTCTCAACATATCCTCTAGAATCTGATTCACTCTCTCTGTCTGACCATCCGTCTGAGGGTGAAACGTTGTGCTGAACTCTAGCCTTGTTCCCAATGTCTCGTGCAACTGACGCCAGAAATGAGATGTGAACTGTGTTCCTCTATCAGACACAATTCCTTTTGGTACCCCATGTGCACAGACTATCCTACTCATGTATAGCTTAGCCAATTTGGCGCTAGTGTGGGTGGTCTTCACTGGTATGAAATGAGCCACCTTAGTCAAGTGATCGACCACTACCCAAATAGAATCATAGCCAGACCTTGTTCTAGGCAATCCGGTGATAAAATCCATTCCAATTTTATCCCATTTCCAATCTGGTATGGGTAATGGCTGCAATAACCCTGCCGGTTTCTGATGCTCAGATTTTACTCTACTGCACACATCACACAATGCAATGTATTCCGCGATGTCTTTCTTCAAGTTATTCCACCAAAATCTTTCCTTCAGATCCATGTACATCTTGGTATTCCCTGGGTGAATGGAATACGGTGAGTCATGAGCTTCTTGGAATATCAGCTTTCTAATATCAGGATCCTGCGGTACACAAATACGCTTCCCGAACCATAATGTACCATCGGCATCTTCATGAAACTCCTTCATCTTTCCTTCACTCATTTTCTCTTTTATTTCCTTTATTCCTTCATCATCCTTCTAGGCTCCCTTGATCCTGTCCATCAGTGTTGGCGTTACCTCCATGGCTGCCAAATACCCTTCATTCAATAATTCCAAACGGAGAGACTTGAATTGTTCACACAATTCATCTGGTAACTTGTGACGCCCCGAGATCGGGCACTATGCAGATTCCAGCATTCCCGCCAAAATCCACATAATAACCGATTCCAAGTGGCCACTTGTGATAACATTACAATAGTTCACGAATATTCCACAATTACAACAGAAACAGATAGATACAAGATGACTCAAACGAGCCAGGGATACAACTGATACATTACAAAGATCCAAAATAACAGCGGAAGAAAACAACATATCGTCCGTCTACGGACAAGATCCAAATTGGACTAAGAGTCCTGAAGATAACCGAGAGCGTCCAATCCCTGCCCAGGCCAAGCCGGAGGGATTCCCAAGCTAACGTCGTCAGACTTCAAACCTGTTGACTGCAATGTTGAATATGCAGCCACGAAAGAGATTCGTGGGTTAGTACGGTTAAGTACTGGCAAGTGGATAAACCATACTCACAAGATACCGGCGTAGCCAGTCATCACAAGATACAAATACTTTGGGATCAACGGTAGAGGAAGGGGTTATTGCAATAAAGCGACAGCAGTCTGCACTAACCAACTACAGAGAGATACTACAACTTCTGGCTAACAGAAAGAAGATAAGATCGAGTATCGTAACCAACTGAAAGATAACTTCAAACAAACCCATCCTGGATCTCGCCCCTTATCCAAAGAAGCAATCCGAGGATAACTCACACAGTTGGATTAATGATGGTTCAGATTATTGTGTCAATAAGCCTATTACTAGTCAAGTTGTTAATCATTGGGTGTAAGATTGTTATCATTAGGTTTAAGTTGTCCTGAGTACTTGTTAGCCAGTACTTTCACCAAGTAATCCATAACCGCGGAAAACACGGCTTCTCGAGAAGATTATCCCTGCAGGGTTGCACCAATTTAGCCGTACACGCAAGAATAACCCGCCAGATGGGGAGCTAACCCACCAAGCGAGGTACTCTACACAACTCAACTCTTCTTCGCATCAAGCCCAAAGAACCTTGGGCGCACGGCTAATCGAGCCCAGAAGAAAATGGACCCTCATAGCACTCTAAGAACGTGTCCCCCTATATGCCGACTACGAAAGTTCCACCCGGGATCCAAGGGCTTGCAAGATCATGCATGCAGCAAATGGAAAACCCGAACTAAATGAGGAGATTTGGACGAGATGCGAATCGAGTCAAATTGAGGGGGCGCCCATACTCGCTTCCCACATGCGGGTAGTGCGCTCATCATGGATCAGTAGACAAGACCCTTTTCCTATTAGGGTCGACACTAGCAGGCCTCAAAACCACAAAGGGCCTCCTGCCGGTGCCTTATCATCAAATTATTATTTAACAGCAACAGTGGCATGATTGATTGATTGATTGATTAAACATCGAGCCCCCAGAACATAATAGAAATGGTAACAGAAAGTAACGGGTAGCAGACTCGAGCAAAACAACCTAAACATGCTAGTAAGACACTGGCTCAAACAATGGGTTGTAGGAAGGGAGATGAGGCATTATCAGGTTTAAAGGATTCATGTGATAGGTTCGTAGCAGAAACAACTACTACTAAGGCTAGCAGAAAAGAACAACGGAAAGTATCGGTAACAAGTGATGAAAGGCAGCCATTTGGCAGCAAGTGAGTATACTTGCCTGAGATCCCGCAAGGTAGCAGAACTTGTCGTTGCTCACATCATCTCAACGTCCTATCCGGGAAGAAGCAACGAACCTCGAACAAACACCGGATGCAACAATTACTACTACGGCAAAAGATCCAGCATGATCAAGATATGGATGCATGACAGGTTAAAGATGCATCAGAATAAACTAGTTGACAAGATAAACAGATTTAAATGAACCCATATGCAATTTGAGTTGCATATGAAAAGCCCATGAATTATGGTTGAAACAATTGTTTTCCAACTAATCATCAGGTGAAAGTGGTTTAGTATGATGCATGGATGAGGAAAACAACAAAATAACAACAATAGAATCAATTGGAAATATGGTTTACCAAGTTTAGAAATTTACTTATTAAGTTAGAAAATTTTGGTTCCTTAAGGGTGTCACACAAACAATTGTTGTTTTCATCAAGTTAAGGTGTTCAAAACAAATAGCAAAGTTTATATTTGAAAAGAACATCAAATTTTAGTTGGATTACATGTTTCAAATATTGAAATCGGAATTAGGATAATTTAATTATGAATTAAACAATATTAAACAAGTTTTAAATGAATTTAAAACAAGTTTAAATTTAATTGAATTTTTATTTGTTCAAAACATAAATTCAAACTCACATTTGAAAAGTTCACACTTTGATGGTTTGAAAACATATTTTGCATGTTCAAAATTATTTTATTTTGAGCAAGTTATGATTTTATCAAATTTAAATGAATTAAACAAGTATTAAATTATTTAGGCAATTTAAATTATTCAAATCATGAAACAAAATTTATATTTGAATTGGTGGTTCAAAATGGTATGGAAAACATATTTTATTTGCCTTATTTGGAAATAGTATGAATTATTTATGAATTGTTGCAAATTACAATTGAATTATTTGAATTCAAATTTAAATTGCATTTTGAAAATTCAAAACAGAAAACAAATGGCATAGTTGGATAGACAATTTAATTTGGAGCAGAAAACATATTTTGTTTGTATTAATTGGAGTTGGAATTAAAAAGTTATGTTTGATTTGAAAACAGGGACTTATTTGTGATTTACAGGGACCTTTGTGTGGAAGAAAAAGTTTTTCGGATTGGTCCTGGATTTTTTTCTACTCGCTGCGGGTACACACCATCACGCTGACCGTGGGGTCCCAGCGCCAACGTGGCGGGTGCGCGTTGAGGTGGCACGCATGGCCACCGACTGG
Source organism: Alopecurus myosuroides (assembly GCA_028641055.1). NCBI lineage: Eukaryota > Viridiplantae > Streptophyta > Magnoliopsida > Poales > Poaceae > Alopecurus > Alopecurus myosuroides. The sequence goes on from CM054059.1 coordinate 342,627,986, forward strand.
TGGGCCTCTGCCCCTGCGCGGACAAAGGAAAAATAAAGGGGCCAAAACTGCGGCCGAGGGGGATCGATCCCTCGACCGGCAGCTCGCGCGCGACGGAACGAGACCAGCTGCCCTACGCTGAATTGGTGATACAACAGATGGTTGACTGAAGAAATATCTGCTCCGTGCCTGTTAACTGAACTCGACCGCGATGCACGTTCTGAACCTGACGGAAAAAGGAGATAGCGCGCGGCGGACAGAGACCACCACGGTCGCTCGACCGGCGGCGATTGCGGGCGAACGGGGGCAGTGGACAAGCGACGTACGTACGGCAGCAGTGAGCAGAGGGAGGGAGAGGGAAAAGGAGCAGAGGCTCACCTTGGTTCTGTTTGTCGAGGAGGTGCTGCCGATGCGCAGCCACAGCCGGGACTTGCCGGCGACGGCGCGGCTTCCACGGGCGCTCCCGGCAAGCGGTGAGGGCACGAGGAGCCTCCGGGGACCGCCCCGGTTCCATTCCCGAAGGTGGATCCTCCTCGAGGTGGCCGGGTCGTGGCCGCGATGAGGAGGCCGAGGTGGGCGTGCGGTGGTTCAGACGGTGGTGTGGTGATCGGGTTCAGAAGCAGAGGGAGATGGGAGATAGGGAGGACGGCGGCGATGGGAAGGAGTGAACTAGCTAGGGTTAGGCTAGCAGCATAGGGGGGGAGGTGGAGCTATATGGGGAGCTGATGCCTGTACGGCAGCGCATCCAGGGGGAGGAGATGATCGACTGGTTCTGAATGTGTTCGTACAGGGAGAAAGCGACAGGAGGGAGAAGATAACGTGGGGGGTGGGCTTGAGGGAAAGCAACTTGGGCTGGAAAGAAAAAAAGAAAGGGAAGGGCCTGTCTCCTTTTGGGGTTTTTGCTTTTTCTTTTCCTTCTTTTTTTTTTCTTCCAATCCTTTTTTTGTGAATGATGAAAGGAAGAGAGAGCTAGAAAAAGGGATAAGAATTGAGTTTATTTTCAGGAATAATTTTTAGTACTTTGCAAAACAGTAATTAAAATCAATTTACCATTAACTTCAAATTTGGAATATTGGTTTGATTTCTTTTTTTTTAAATTGGTTAGTTGAATTCCAAACAAGGTTTGATTTGAGAATTTTTTGGGAAATAACCAATTTTATTTAGTAAGCAACAAGCAATTATACAAACAGTATTGAATTTAATTTGTTTGCCAAATTTTAATATTTAAACCCATATTGAAAAATAAGATTGATTTGATTTGGATTTTTGAATTAGCCATTAGGCTTTTAATAACAGGAAAAATTTGTATTACCAAGCAATTTGATTAGAACAAATTCAACCAGTGAAAAACAATTGAGGGGTTTTGGTTGCAAGTTTGAAATTGGAAGTTTTGAGCAAGGGGTGGAAGTTTAAATTGTTTTGAATGTTGATTTGTTTTGAAAAAACAGAATGCAATGCTCATGGGATGCAGATGATGCAAGCAAAAAGAAAACAAACAGGTAACACCCCAGGTGTTACAGACGACACCACTAACAAGGGATTGCGCCCTCGCAATCCACCTGCTAACCCGGGAGGGGAAAGAAGTTCGACTATCGATTCTTCGTGCTTCCAGTTGATTTCCTCGACACCACTAACAAGGGATTCTTGCTCGGAGTGACGACGATGTTCTTCCACCAGGAATCTTCCGATGATCGAACCTATTAGGTTAAAGGCTCAGAAAACGTCCACCCACGTAGGATCCTAACACTTTGAAAGATAGACAAGGGGGAAGACTCCAAAACAAATAAGATGGGAGGGGAAATAGAATAGAGATAAGGAGAAAACAAGAATCCTACTGAGATGTTTTGCTAAAATAGTTTAGCAGAAATAGTTTTTGACACTCTAGAAACAACGACCGTTAGCTAGGTTAACCTACAGGCTTTGCGGACCCGTTGCTTCGATAACCATTCGTATCGAAACAATCTCGGGAATCGGAACCAAGGCTCTGATACCATTTGTGACGCCCCGAGATCGGGCACTATGCAGATTCCTGCATTCCCACCAAAATCCACATAATAACCGATTCCAAGTGGCCACTTGTGATAACATTACAATAGTTCACGAATATTCCACAATTACAACAGAAACAGATAGATACAAGATGACTCAAACGAGCCAGGGATACAACTGATACATTACAAAGATCCAAAATAACAGCGGAAGAAAACAACATATCGTCCGTCTACGGACAAGATCCAAATTGGACTAAGAGTCCTGAAGATAACCGAGAGCGTCCAATCCCTGCCCAGGCCAAGCCGGAGGGATTCCCAAGCTAACGTCGTCAGAATTCAAACCTGTTGACTGCAATGTTGAATATGCAGCCACGAAAGAGATTCGTGGGTCAGTACGGTTAAGTACTGGCAAGTGGATAAACCATACTCACAAGATACCGGCGTAGCCAGTCATCACAAGATACAAATACTTTGGGATCAACGGTAGAGGAAGGGGTTATTGCAATTAAGCGACAGCGGTCTGCACTAACCAACTACAGAGAGATACTACAACTTCCGGCTAACAGAAAGAAGATAAGATCGAGTATCGTAACCAACTGAAAGATAACTTCAAACAAACCCATCATGGATCTCGCCCCTTATCCAAAGAAGCAATCCGAGGATAACTCACACAGTTGGATTAATGATGGTTCAGATTATTGTGTCAATAAGCCTATTACTAGTCAAGTTGTTAATCATTGGGTGTAAGATTGTTATCATTAGGTTTAAGTTGTCCTGAGTACTTGTTAGCCAGTACTTTCACCAAGTAATCCATAACCGCGGAAAACACGGCTTCTCGAGAAGATTATCCCTGCAGGGTTGCACCAATTTAGCCGTACACGCAAGAATAACCCGCCAGATGGGGAGCTAACCCACCAAGCGAGGTACTCTACACAACTCAATTCTTCTTCGCATCAAGCCCAAAGAACCTTGGGCGCACGGCTAATCGAGCCCAGAAGAAAATGGACCCTCATAGCACTCTAAGAACGTGTCCCCCTATATGCCGACTACGAAAGTTCCACCCGGGATCCAAGGGCTCGCAAGATCATGCATGCAGCAAATGGAAAACCCGAACTAAATGAGGCGATTTGGACGAGATGCGAATCGAGTCAAATTGAGGGGGGCGCCCATACTCGCTTCCCACATGCGGGTAGTGCGCTCATCATGGATCAGTAGACAAGACCCTTTTCCTATTAGGGTCGACACTAGCAGGCCTCAAAACCACAAAGGGCCTCCTGCCGGTGCCTTATCATCAAATTATTATTTAACAGCAACAGTGGCATGATTGATTGATTGATTAAACATCGAGCCCCCAGAACATAATAGAAATGGTAACAGAAAGTAACGGGTAGCAGACTCGAGCAAAACAACCTAAACATGCTAGTAAGACACTGGCTCAAACAATGGGTTGTAGGAAGGGAGATGAGGCATTATCAGGTTTAAAGGATTCATGTGATAGGTTCGTAGCAGAAACAACTACTACTAAGGCTAGCAGAAAAGAACAACGGAAAGTATCGGTAACAAGTGATGAAAGGCAGCCATTTGGCAGCAAGTGAGTATACTTGCCTGAGATCCCGCAAGGTAGCAGAACTTGTCGTTGCTCACATCATCTCAACGTCCTATCCGGGAAGAAGCAACGAACCTCGAACAAACACCGGATGCAACAATTACTACTACGGCAAAAGATCCAGCATGATCAAGATATGGATGCATGACAGGTTAAAGATGCATCAGAATAAACTAGTTGACAAGATAAACAGATTTAAATGAACCCATATGCAATTTGAGTTGCATATGAAAAGCCCATGAATTATGGTTGAAACAATTGTTTTCCAACTAATCATCAGGTGAAAGTGGTTTAGTATGATGCATGGATGAGGAAAACAACAAAATAACAACAATAGAATCAATTGGAAATATGGTTTACCAAGTTTAGAAATTTACTTATTAAGTTAGAAAATTTTGGTTCCTTAAGGGTGTCACACAAACAATTGTTGTTTTCATCAAGTTAAGGTGTTCAAAACAAATAGCAAAGTTTATATTTGAAAAGAACATCAAATTTTAGTTGGATTACATGTTTCAAATATTGAAATTGGAATTAGGATAATTTAATTATGAATTAAACAATATTAAACAAGTTTTAAATGAATTTAAAACAAGTTTAAATTTAATTGAATTTTTATTTGTTCAAAACATAAATTCAAACTCACATTTGAAAAGTTCACACTTTGATGGTTTGAAAACATATTTTGCATGTTCAAAATTATTTTATTTTGAGCAAGTTATGATTTTATCAAATTTAAATGAATTAAACAAGTATTAAATTATTTAGGCAATTTAAATTATTCAAATCATGAAACAAAATTTATATTTGAATTGGTGGTTCAAAATGGTATGGAAAACATATTTTATTTGCCTTATTTGGAAATAGTATGAATTATTTATGAATTGTTGCAAATTACAATTGAATTATTTGAATTCAAATTTAAATTGCATTTTGAAATTCAAAACAGAAAACAAATGGCATAGTTGGATAGACAATTTAATTTGGAGCAGAAAACATATTTTGTTTGTATTAATTGGAGTTGGAATTAAAAAGTTATGTTTGATTTGAAAACAGGGACTTATTTGTGATTTACAGGGACCTTTGTGTGGAAGAAAAAGTTTTTCGGATTGGTCCTGGATTTTTTTCTACTCGCTGCGGGTACACACCATCACGCTGACCGTGGGGTCCCAGCGCCAACGTGGCGGGTGCGCGTTGAGGTGGCACGCAGGGCCACCGACTGGTGGGCCTCTGCCCCTGCGCGGACAAAGGAAAAATAAAGGGGCCAAAACTGCGGCCGAGGGGGATCGATCCCTCGACCGGCAGCTCGCGCGCGACGGAACGAGACCAGCTGCGCTACGCTGAATTGGTGATACAACAGATGGTTGACTGAAGAAATATCTGCTCCGTGCCTGTTAACTGAACTCGACCGCGATGCACGTTCTGAACCTGACGGAAAAAGGAGACAGCGCGCGGCGGACAGAGACCACCACGGTCGCTCGACCGGCGGCGATTGCGGGCGAACGGGGGCAGTGGACAAGCGACGTACGTACGGCAGCAGTGAGCAGAGGGAGGGAGAGGGAAAAGGAGCAGAGGCTCACCTTGGTTCTGTTTGTCGAGGAGGTGCTGCCGATGCGCAGCCACGGCCGGGACTTGCCGGCGACGGCGCGGCTTCCACGGGCGCTCCCGGCAAGCGGCGAGGGCACGAGGAGCCTCCGGGGACCGCCCCGGTTCCATTCCCGGCGGCGGATCCTCCTCGAGGTGGCCGGGTCGTGGCCGCGATGAGGAGGCCGAGGTGGGCGTGCAGTGGTTCAGACGGTGGTGTGGTGATCGGGTTCAGAAGCAGAGGGAGATGGGAGATAGGGAGGACGGCGGCGATGGGAAGGAGTGAACTAGCTAGGGTTAGGCTAGCAGCAGAGGGGGGAGGTGGAGCTATATGGGGAGCTGATGCCTGTACGGCAGCGCATCCAGGGGGAGGAGATGATCGACTGGTTCTGAATGTGTTCGTACAGGGAGAAAGCGACAGGAGGGAGAAGATAACGTGGGGGGTGGGCTTGAGGGAAAGCAACTTGGGCTGGAAAGAAAAAAAGAAAGGGAAGGGCCTGTCTCCTTTTGGGGTTTTTGCTTTTTCTTTTCCTTCTTTTTTTTTTCTTCCAATCCTTTTTTTTGTGAATGATGAAAGGAAGAGAGAGCTAGAAAAAGGGATAAGAATTGAGTTTATTTTCAGGAATAATTTTTAGTACTTTGCAAAACAGTAATTAAAATCAATTTACCATTAACTTCAAATTTGGAATATTGGTTTGATTTCTTTTTTTTAAAATTGGTTAGTTGAATTCCAAACAAGGTTTGATTTGAGAATTTTTTGGGAAATAACCAATTTTATTTAGTAAGCAACAAGCAATTATACAAACAGTATTGAATTTAATTTGTTTGCCAAATTTTAATATTTAAACCCATACTGAAAAATAAGATTGATTTGATTTGGATTTTTGAATTAGCCATTAGGGTTTTAATAACAGAAAAAATTTGTATTACCAAGCAATTTGATTAGAACAAATTCAACCAGTGAAAAACAATTGAGGGGTTTTGGTTGCAAGTTTGAAATTGGAAGTTTTGAGCAAGGGGTGGAAGTTTAAATTGTTTTGAATGTTGATTTGTTTTGAAAAAACAGAATGCAATGCTCATGGGATGCAGATGATGCAAGCAAAAAGAAAACAAACAGGTAACACCCCAGGTGTTACATAACTCCCCTGCAGTGAGTCCATTCACGTATCCCTTGCGGCTCAATGCATCTGCCACAACATTAGCCTTCCCTGGGTGATATTGGAGATTCAGATTATAGTCCTTTATCAACTCCAACCATCTCCTCTGCCTCATATTCAGCTCCTTTTGAGTGAAGATGTACTTCAAACTCTTGTGATCCGTAAAGATGTCACATTTCTTGCCCATGAGATAATGTCTCCATGTCCTAAGGGCATGTACAACTGAAGCTAGCTCTAAATCATGAGTCGGATAATTCTTCTCGTGATTTTTGAGCTGTCGTGATGCGTAAGCAACTACTCTCCCATCTTGCATCAATACACTACCCAGTCCTCGACGTGAAGCATCACAGTACACTTGGAAATCCTTCTGGAGATCCGGCAAGCATAGAACTGGTGTTGTTACTAATCGTTGCTTCACATCTTGGAAACTAGCCTCACAGTCCTCACTCCATAAGAACTTCTTTTCCTTCTTCAGCAATTCTGTCATAGGTTTAGCAATCTTGCAGAAATTCTCAATGAACCTACGGTAATATCCCGCAAGTCCTAAGAAACTCCGGATATCCTTCGCATTCTTTGGTGATTCCCACTCAGTTACAGCTGATACCTTGGCTTGGTCTACTGCAATACCATCTCCTGACACCACGTGTCCTAGGAATCCTACTGTATTCAACTAAAACTCACATTTTCCAAACTTAGCATATAACTTATGTTCCCTTAGCTTTCCAAGAATCAAACGTAAGTGTCCTCCATGCTCCTCCTCATTCTTGGAGTATACTAGAATATCATCTATGAATACCACCACAAACTTATCCAAGAACTCCATGAATACATTGTTCATCATGCTCATAAAGTATGTCGGGGCATTGGTCAATCCAAAAGACATGACGGTGTATTCATATAGACCATACCTTGTGGTAAAGGCGGTCTTTGGAATATCCTCCTTCCTAATCTTCAGCTGGTGATATCCAGATCGCAAATCGATCTTAGAGAACACACTAGCTCCCTTCAGCTGATCAAACAAGTCATTGATGTTGGGGAGTGGGTATTTGTTCTTTATCGTCACCTCATTCAGTGAACGATAGTCCATAACTAGACGCTGTGTCTTATCCTTCTTCTCCACAAACAAAACTGGTGCTTCCCATGACGAAGAACTCCGCTGAATGAACCCTTTATCCAACTGCTCTCTAAGTTGTTTCTTGAGTTCCTTCAGTTCATCCACATCCATCTTATATGGCCTCTTAGCTATAGGTCCTGTTCCCGGTATCAAGTCTATGACAAACTCGATGTCCCTATCAGGTGGCATTCCTGTTAATTCCTCCGGAAACACGTCGGGGTATTCCTTCACTATAGGTACATCCTCTAGGCTAACCCCCTTAAGAGAATTCAGCTTGATATCCTTAAGATCGTGGGTGGACCTATATCTGATTCTTCTTCCTTCAGGTGTCGTGAGTGTGATTGTTCTCTTGGCACAGTCTATCTGACCCTCATACTTCGCCATCCAATCCATTCCAATAATCACATCTAAACCTTGTGAATCCAACACTATGAGGTCTGTGGGGAAAGTGTGTGTTCCTATAGATAAGGCTAGTAGGCGACACCCCTGGGTTGATAGCATTTCTCCACCTGGAGAGCTAATCCTAATGGACCTCTTAAGAATCTCAGTAGCTAGCTTATTTCTATCCACAAATGCCCTTGATATGAATGAATGCGATGCTCCAGTATCAAATAGTACGAGTGCAAGGTAAGTATTAACCAAGAACTTACCGAGCACGAGGTCCGGTTCTGCCTGCACCTCCTCCATGTTCACGTGGTTAATGGTTGCCTTCTGGGACGTGTTGGCCTTGGTTCCTTCTACGGCCTTCTCCTCCGTACACCTGTCGGCGAAGTGTCCCGTCTTCTTGCATTTGAAGCATTGCACCTGACTGAGGTCCTTCTTGTAGGGGTGGTTGTGGTTGTAGTTGCGGTTCTGTCCGTTGCCTCCCTGGTACTGGCTGTTGCTTCTATAGCCTCCATTGTTGTGACCATTTCCTCCATTGTGCTGATGACCTCCACGATGGTTGTGCCCATTTCCTCCAGTCCTGTGCTGCCCAGAATTTCCACCGTTGTCATGGTGGGTGCGTATCCTCTGGTGTGCGCCTGAGCTGTGGTTTCCTCCCATGTGTTTCCTCTTGCGCTTCTCAGCCTGCTTGTGTTTGCCCTCCAGTATGATGGCCTTGTCAATGAGTGACTGGAAGTTAGTGATATGAACCACTGACAGTTGAATGGCCAGCTCATCATTGAGTCCATCGAGGAACTTCTCGCGCCTCTTAGCATCATTGTCCACATCCTCTGGTGCATAGCGAGCTAAGTTGCTAAACTCATCTATGTACTCAGTAACTGAGCGATGGTATTGGCGCAGGTTGCGGAATTCCCTCCTCTTGAGACTCATCACTCCAGACGAGACATGGGCATTGCGGAATCCCTCTTGAAACATATCCCAGGTGACCTCCTCAATGGGGTGGGTAATCTGAAAGTTATCCCACCAGTAAGCAGCTTGTCCCTCCAGTAGGTGAGCGGCAAACCTCACTTTCTCCTCTTCACTGCATCCAACAGTCACTAGGTCCTTGCTCACGGAACGCAGCCAATCAAGGGCAAGCATGGGCTCAGATGCACTGGAGAACTTCTCTGGCCTTAACCTCAGGAAACGAGTGAGCATGTCCACCTGTGGTGGTGGTGGTGGTGGATTGTTGTTGTTGTGGGTGATGTACTGGGCCATCAGTTGGGCTAGCTGGGTCACTGCATTCTCCATGTTGTTGTTGTTGTTGTTGTTGTTCTCCTCTTCCTCGTTGTTGCGGCTAGTGTCGCGACAGTGAGCCATCTAAAGGTTAGCATAGACGAGTTTAGATAGATAGGACTAAGGAGAATATCTACCCATACTATATATGAACCAAACAACACTTTGCAGCCATCAATCAAACCAATCAAACACTTTATATAGGTTTTAGAAAATAGGCCTAAAATTCCTGCGAAAATTTGAAGCACTTAATGTTTACAAAACTTATTGAAAATATTCGAACTAATATTGCCATACCACAACCTTTGGTATGGTCAAACCTATCACGATTTATTCCTAACGAAGACTAATGGTGGAATATCTATCTACTTCCGGGAGCGCTTGCCACTTGGGGACTTTCCTCCCTTCTTCCTCTTACGATCCTCATTCACGTCATAGTCCTCATCATCCGTGTCATCCTCATCCTTCTCATACTCCACCTCCTCTGGGTCCTCTTCCTCTTCTTCAGGGTCTTCCTCTTTGATCTCCTCATCACAGCTCTTCTTACTATCTATGTGACTAGGTGGTAGTGGTAGTGGAGGTGGGCGAAGGAGCTCCTCAGGTATGTCCATGCTAATCCCATGCCTTGTGAGTAGTTGATCCTTCTCCACTAGCTCCATGGTGAGTCTAGTGTCACTAGATTTGAGCTTCTCAACTTGGATCTTGAGGGCGTCCATCTGGGCGTTGAGAGCATCCATCTGGGCTTTGAGTGTGGTGATCTCCTTTGCTTGGTGGTAGATGGTGGCCCTTGCCTCCTCACTCTCTGTCAAGTTCTTGCGAGCACGATCCTCCATTCCAGCACTATAAGACTCCATATCCTCTATGTGCTTCTGCATTCTGGTCTTGTCCGGATCGTGGCTCACCATGGTAGCATTACCGGTTGCTTCACTGTGTGGCCCAGGGATAAACCCATCTGTGCCATTTTGTTGAGCTATATGAGCATCATAGTATTCTTCGTAGACCGGCTGGTTAAGGTCTAACCCACTAACCATTCTATCTGCAATAAATTGCGGCAATAAAAGATATCGAGGTTTAGTTTTAGTATAAATGCTATAATTTGCATCATAAATTAAGTAGGTAGTAAAAAAGTAGAAACAACAAAATAACTGTTGTCAACTGCTACAGTTTACTGCAATTTGCAACTTCAACAATTGTACAATTTCAACTGCTACAATTTGAAGTCAATCTGCAATAAACAACAAAATAATTACAACCGCTACAATTTGCTACAATTGCCGTCAACTGCTACAATTGTTGTCAACAACATAAATTCAGTAGTTTCTTTACAATTGGTTTAAACTGCTACAATTGGTACCAATTTATTCTCCACACAACCTAATTGCTACTATTTCTTAATAGAAACAGCAAAATAACGCCTCGAATCATGTTGCAAAGCCCAATTAACCAACTAAGTAGCATTTTTTATACAACTATGTTCATACAAATCAATAGTAATTTTTTTGGCTGATTTATGTTTCTCCACACTGACATGTAGCATTTTATCGACTACGCAAACATGTTTCTCAATTACAGAGTAAGTACAGTCATAGTAATTCATCAAGGATGTGCTATCAGATCAGCAATGTAGAAATAGCTCACAAAATTCAGTTGGCAAGCTAGCTAACCACTTTCCTTAACATAGCGCTCCATCATAACCATATGTAGCTAACATTAGGTGCTGAGATAGGGGCAGATTGAAGAGTTGCAGGAGCTAACCGATGCATGGCCATCAGGATTCTGGTCGAAAATCACAGGGGATTCGAGTACTGGGTGAAGAAACCTTGAAGGAAAGTAGCAGATGCACCGCCAGATCCGATGGAACATCTCCGTGGTGGCGCAGGATTAGAGTTTGAGCTTGAAGCTATCATGGCAGGAGGACGAAGTTGGTGAGGCTGGCCGGGGGCGCGTACAGGATGCTGCTCCACAGATGCGCCATGTCGTGGAGCAGCAACAAATTGCTACTCGGTGCGTTCCGCCCGCGCGGTCGCCTCCGCGGTATCCGGGATCGTGTTCATTTCTGTCGTGTTGATTTTTGCTGCGATTCGGTTTAGTTGCTACATGCGGAGCAGAAGAGGATGGTGACTGGCAACGCGCGCAATCGAACGGCCCTCGTTGAGTTAATCCAACGGCCGTCAACCCGGAGAATCGCACGCGCGTCCTCCGGAGGACGCCCAGGGCGTGCCAAAAGAAATCTAATCCCTCACAAAGAAAAACTAGAGAAAACCCTATTGGCTGCTCCACAGCCGCACCCAAGTCAAACAAACCAATATGGAGCCCGCCTGTAGCATGATTTTTTACATAAATAACCTTTTGGCGCAGGAAATTCACACTCTAACCCTCGAATCAGAAAATTCGAGAAATAACTCTTTCTCTTAACGTCCGCCACGAGAGCGTTATGCTCTATGCCTCAACGCCCTAGAAGCGACGCGTTATTGACCGTGCCACCGTGGATATGGCGGACTCCTACGTGGCAGCCCGCTTAACGCCCCTAGCGAAAGCGTTATGCGCCTTAACGCACTGGACGGGGGCGTTAAGCTTTAACGCCCCGGCCGGGAGGGGGGTATGCTAGTGAATAAGTCAAACTCACTTCCAAACGGTTTCCACATGGACTCCAATGGGAATCAAATACATAGCCAAACTTTTCCGATCTACTCGATTTGGGGTGGATTGGAGAGGGAATAGGGAGAAGAGAAGAGAAGAGGGGGGAAGAGTAGTGGGGACTGGAAACCATTTGGAAGTGGGAGAGGCACAGAACGGGTGGTTTGACTTCTTCACTCGCATAACGCCTCTGACCGGGGCGTTAAGAAGCTTAATACCCCCGTCCAATGCGTTAAGACGCATAACGCCTTCACTGGGGGCGTTAAGCGGGCTGCCACGTAGGAGTCCATGTTCACGGTGGCACGGTCAATAACGTCTCGCTTCTGGGGAGTTGAGGCATAGAGCATAACGCCCTCGTGGAAAACGTTAAGAAAAAAATGTTATTTCTCAATTTTCTCATTCGGAAGGTTAGAGCGTGAATTTCCCGCGCCAAAAGATTATCTCTACTATGTAATAACGCTTAGCGACCGTACGTACATCAATTAAACCGGAGCGAGCGATCGTAATAAAAACCATAGGTAGCGATTTATCGTAATAAAAACCAGAGGTTGCGATTTCAACATAAATCGGACCGGATTTCTAGGAAGGCTTCTCCCGTACATTGCCCGGCCGGCTGGAATTCCGCCAACGCTCCCGCGACAGCCCCATCCCCGAGCTCTCCGTTGATGCGATCCGTCAGACTTCTCTCCCCGAGCATTGGACTCGCCGCCGTTCTCTTTATTCCATCGCCATGAGTCGACCAGGGTGTCCTCCATGGGCTGTAGCACTGGCCGCCGCCGGGAGCCGATGACTTCACCGCGCCGACCCAATCCTCCTCCGCGGTAGGGACTCGGGAGCCCAAAGCCCTCTCTGTGCCGTCCCCATCCGCATGCGCAACATCGAACATGGCTTGGAGGTACTCTTCCAAGGAAAAGGGGCGCTGCAGCCTGAGATTCACCAGGCACGGGAAAACCATGCCCGGGATCGGCGTCGTCCTTGATGGTGGTTCGACGTTGCAGTGTGTGAGTTCTAGCACCCTGGCGGCGCACGGCGGGGAGCCCACCGGTGGTATGGAGGCGCACGGCGGGCAGCCCAGCGGCGATGCTCTCCTGTGTGGCTATGCTTGTAGCCATGCTGAGATTTTCATGTCGGGCACGGCGATCCTTCTGCAGTCTTCTTTGTATTCGGCCTTGGGTACTAGATATTGTTGCGGTAGTAGGTGCCTTACACCAAGAAGAGTGTTGGCCTCTTGAGGCATGTCTGCTGGCATGGAGTTGCGTACCTGACGGTGCTCGTTCGGTGCGACCAACGAGAGAGGATGACGGGCAGCGGCCTCACGCCGATCGCGAAGGACATCATGCCAAGAAGCTAGCCGGCTGTTAAGAAAATCTCAGGCGGTGCATACAATATGTGGCTTTGTCATCAACACGTATCTTTCTCCGGTTTGTCAGGTCATACCTAGAATATTTGTTTCGCTGCCATTGCGGGAAGTGCAGTAATGATTTTATGTCTATATATATACATGTGCACTCACCCTTTTACATGATTCTAATGCACCTTTTAGTCTTTATTCTTTCTGAGATGTTATTTATCATGTAATCTTCTTACGTGTGCACAATAAAACGGGGATGCAGACCAAGGGCTTAAAAGTTTGGAAAATAAAGTTTAATGATTGAATGCCAATTGCAAAAGTACATTTTGATGTAGGTTTCCGCAACAACAATGTTATTTTTCTATCATAGAAATCATGTGGTATCTGTGGCTTATCCCCACTCTGTTTATCCCCCACTCTGATTGTTTTGTTGTGTATTTTTCCATGGCTTCTCCAGGCATGCATGCTGCTAAAAATTTATTCAAGCTCTAGGAGAGGCTTGTAGTAGTTTAGACTAGCACGTGACCCTCCTCTCGAGTTATTATTTGGGATGCCAGGGTCTTGTTGCTTGTACCTTGTGGTATACAGTTTGTCAGATTCTAAAAAGTTTCTATTTAGTATTATTTGTATCCGACAAACCATTGCAAAAAATAAAAACCTTCGTTCACTAATTTCAGGAAATATTGCATTCAGAGAATCAGCATGAAGCATAGTTTATATCTCCATCTACTCCGCGGCAACTCTCCCAGCTGATACGTGTCGAGTGCTAGACTCCATCTAGAAGTACTAGCTAGCGGAAGAAGAGGTGACTGGTAGCAGCGGCGGTTAGGACTGTGGACAAGGGGACAGTGAGAAGACGGCGGCCATCGCTTGTTATGTAACTATAAAAACGGCATGGGTGATCATAAATAGATTGTTATGTACGTCTTACCCCGTGGCAACCCATGAGCACTTTGCTATAATTATTAACTTTAGCTGTAAATTCGGTAGATTGTGAACATTTTCAGGGCACCTGTGTCGCGGCGTGTCTCTGATTGTGGGCCTTTGCTGCTCCGTGTCGCTGTTTGTGGACCAGTCATTCGCTTTCCTCGTGTAGTCGTGTGCGACACCAACCCAGCCCGCATGCGGCTGGTCCCGTACGGCCACACCCTCTCTCGGTCTCTCCTCCTTTTGCTAGCCCTCCCGTCTAGGGTTTTCGGCCGCTGCTATCATCTGTTCCCCGGCCACACCTAGGTCGTCGGCCACATAAAAAATTTCCCATCTTCCATTAGCTCCGCTGCTCCAACGCCCGTATCTTCTTCGTCGCAGCCTGGATAGTGGCCGGCGACATCGGGAGAAGCGCAGCGGAGGCCGCCTCCACCGGTGACGGTAGATCGAGGAGCGTGGCGGGATTTTAGAGATCTCCGCGCGGCTGTGCGTGCTGCCTCGATGGCAGAAGACGCCATCGGGTGGAGATTGAGGACCGGGGCAGAGATTGAGGAGATCTCCGGCGGCTGTGTGTGTCGCCTCGATGATGGACAGCCACATCAGGTGGACAGCGACGGAGGTCGCCTCCGCTTGTGGCGGCGAGGCGAGATTGAGCTACATGCGGCGCTTCTAGGGGACGGCGGTTGGAACTGGGCAGCCCGAGGCGACCACCACCAGCGGCCGTCCCATCTGCCCGTTCTAGAAAAATGACCCAGAGAGAGGTTTGAGTGCAGTACTACGTTTTCTTTGAGTTTGTGTCAAGCTTCAATCGTTAACTTCACTTCTATATCTCGGATCAATCTTTAGCTTCAGTTCATGCAGACATGTAACAACTGCTATTTTGAGTTTGGTTTATGTCCAAGCTTCAGACCTTTAAGCCTTAGTTACTCTTAGCAGGCATACATGTAACCTCTCCTTCACTTCATACCTTAAATGTATTTGCCCAACAATTCAATAAACTGAGCATTTAATTATTCATTGGGTAAATTTCCTCTGACTCTTACCGTTTCAAACTATCAACATACATAAGTAAACTAGGGGCGGCTGTGGTAAAGGAGCTTGATTTAACCCAGTAAAATATACCATAATATACTACCCTTGGCTCATGGACCGCGGGGGACCATGCCGGCGGTCAGTGGAGAAATCCTGCATCGCTGTATCATGCCGTGGGGCTCCCAGGACTAGCGTTTGGTTGTACGTGGCCACCCTCTGCTTGGTCGGCAGTGCCCAGGGATGACTACAGAGGCGACGACGGCGTCCATTGGCTCCTCCACGTCGGGTTTGCTTAAGGTTTCTCTCCCCTCAGCGTCTGAGTCGTCAAGGTGTGTGTGAGGTTCCTGTTCTTTTCTGTCCATTCTGTTTCTCTCTTTCCCTTCTATTAATCTGTTGTTCTATGTGTACAGTCTTTGTACAGTTCATGGGTTGTGTCGGTCCTGGTGGCTGCATTGTGTCATCGATTGGTGCCTGCTTTGTATCGTCGTCCTGATGGTACGTTCAATCATGCCTTTACCGCAGTTCTGTTTGGATGACGAATAAAAACTTCCCTAAGCTATGCCTCAAACCATGTTACATTTCTGAAATTTTATGTTTCTGTTGATGCCCAGTGATAACTAATTTTATTGGCCTCATGTAAAAAAAAACTAATTTTATTAGCCTAACAGATAATTTGCGAACCTTCGTCAATTTAGTTACATCCATATTTGATGTTTCGTAAGAACTAAATTTCTTGCAAATGTGAAAGAAAGCAGTACTACATTTAGGGTATCATTCGTATCAACTAAAAATAGCGGTAAAGAAGTGTAGAGTATGTATCAGCTAAAAACAGTAGTAAATTTGAAAGGAGTTGTATATCTTATGGAAAGGAGGGGTTTCCCTCAAAGTATGCATTGGCTTCCGATGAAATTGGATTTCTGAAATCTTAGTATAATTGGTTATTTACTGAGGTGAAACTTAATTAAGTGATGTTGTCAAATTTCTGAAATCTTAGTATGATTGGTCATTTAATCATGGGAAACATAAGTTCATGATGGAGTTCTTATAACCCCAATAACTTCATGGAACACCCATGTTTAGTGTTTCATTTGTGCTATCTCTGACCTATCCTACATGGGCTGAGCAAGCATATGGATACATAACTCATTCAGCCATAGAAGGCTTCAAGTAACCAAATAAAATAAGCATGTGCACATGAGTACTCTGTTCAAATCAGACAAAACGAAACAATATTTTGCCATAAAATTTCACTAATAATATATTTTTAATGAGTTTCATGATAAGCTATTGCTAAAACATGCTAATTTATTTTCCTTTTGTTACTCTCATATATATAGCTATTCTGATTTGTGAGTTTTCTCTATCATATGTATGGTAGTACAGGTGTTTGATACTGACAAAGCTACCGGTTTTCATATTAAAAAATGGTCCCATCGACCAATCTCTATTGTTGATGCAAATATGCCGGGTCATAATATTTACGTCGTCTGTCTACTACTGGTGTTCTACGAGATAAAGTCTGAGAACCATTCATCATGTCTTTCTGATTTCACGCTCTTTTTGCGAATGTTGTATGAGTTCTATCTGCAAATATGACAGAGGTTGAGGAGTTTTTTTGCAACTGCTCAGGTGTGTTGACCTATTTTCCTGTGCTAAATCAAACATTATTAGTCAAATGATCGCTTCAAGAGGGGTGCCATTGATGCTATCAGGCCCAGACAGAAAGATTGACACAAAGCACACAAGACTTGCACAAACATGACTGCATAGGTGTGCGCCATAATCGAGAAAGAGGGCACCGATATTTGGTTTTCTAGCACACTTTTTTACCATTTCAAACTCAGTTACGGGAGTTGTCTGGTTGTGTAGGAACATGTTACTTTAAAATAGGTATATTTCTTGATGTATCATTCTTAAGTCTGGTAGCTTTATAGGCTTGTAAGTGGGCACAGGCTGGCCACGACGTCTACCAAGAACCGTGGGGCGCAGCCGGTGTCCGGCAAGGTCTATGGGGAGGCGCAGGCATCCTATGAGATCTGTGGGAAGGAACAGGGCGGCCACGAGGTCTGCCAGAAGAAGAGCCAGAAAAGGGTATTACACCGTCTCCCTCTTTTGCATAAATTCAATATTGTCTCTTTCAATAGTAGATTTAGCATCCTTGAGCTCGTGGTTTGGATATATAGAAAAGCAACAGAGAGAAACTTCTCATTGAGTTCTTTTCAATTTGTTATGTGGTTCAGTTGATTTTGTGCGTGCTCCTCCATATTTTTTCTTCTTAATATATGCTTAGGTCAACCAACTAGCTTCAGTTTCTACGGGAGGAGAATACACATATGGTGTGCAATTTTATTTGAAAACTAGACACTTAAATTAGCAGATATCTTTGTTATTGAGCAAATTTTTAGCACCTAGAACCAGACCCATTTTTTCATCAAAACATACATATGAAAATGCCTAGCATGAAGTCGCAGGTTAGAATAATATTTGTGATTTCTTAGGAGTTTGATTGACTTGGAGTTTAGGCTAGCTAGAATATGCCCTAAACCAATGTTGGTATTGCTGTGAACCTGCCCTTTGAATTTTTCCTATACTAGGATAAGATAGTTAGCTATATTACACTGGCATGGTCAATGTAATCCAAAAGTGGTAGAAGACTGTGGCACCAATATGGTCCTTATCTCGAAATAATATAGTTTAAACCGCGGTTGTATCACGGTAAAGTTATACCAACTTCAACTATTGGCCTGTTGCCAAGGTTGTTTCTGTATGGATGGGTCTGCACCCTCCAATCTTCAAAAATATGAGTTCCTCTAATAGTTTGTCCATAACTGATTTGTTAAGTTTGTAAAGGTAATATGTTGCAAAAGCAGCAAAGACCTATCAAAACCTTTTATCGACCTAGCAGCCTAAGCCTACTTGAATTTTGCCTTTTTTCGTTTTCTACGACAACTGTTTTTTATTTTTGTGTTCGGTATATCATTGAAATTGCTGTTGCATGAATGTATTCTTATTTCAAAAATGTTGCAGTGTTATCTACAGATTTTGCAATCAGAACTATCGTGTGTGTTTTATCATCTCAGTAATGATACTCGGGAATGTGATGCGACGGTAAATGAATTTTGTTCAGTTGGGCCCCACATGTAAGTTTTGACTACCGATGACACAATGGGGTGTTTATAGATAATTAATTACAAGTATTGTTTTGACAACCGCTGGTTAGAGAACTACAGAGTTTGTAGAATTACACATATTGGCTTATCTCTTTTGTTCAACTACTACTCACTTTGACAATGTCAGCTATTACTCATGGTGTCTCATGCTGCCTGCATGTGTGATGCCTGGAACCTGCAAAGCCAAATCTTAAATGGTCGGATGAGATGTCATTCTTCTTAATTTTGAGATATTACTCCTCTACACGTGTCGAGATATTCAATTCCTTTTTTACCTGTAGATGGAAACAACAGTTGAGAAATCTCATGCCACCTTGTGGAATCTGATGAACAATCGAGAAATAGAATATTTTTATCATTATTCTGATATTTGTAATATCCTTTGAATTTCTCTTTCTCGATCTGTAAGTGGGCTGCAAGTACACATGCCTCTACATGGCAAGTTTTAACTTAAATCCAGTCTACATGTGCATGTAGATGGCACGTAATCTATCAAGTCATTATATGCTATGTTTATTGTGCCGGCTGCTCTTTTTGGGTATTAGTGTGGATTATGCAGACATGTGGATGGTCACATAACATGATCTTATTAGACAGACAAAAGAAGGCGTCCGGTTCAATTAAACGGGCACAACCAGTCACTTGGTGGTCAACCGTGAGCGAGCCCCAGCTTGTAGCTGATACTTCTTGCCGAAATAGGCTTTCACACTACTTTATAAATAAAGCAACGACCAACACACAAGCAACGCATACAAACGCAACACCACGAGAAGAACAAAGAAAAGAAAAACAAAAGCCACTGCCAGCAACGAGGCACGACGAAGGATAGAGAGAGAGGACTCGCAATCGCTGCGCCCATTGAAGAACTTCCACCACGCTTACAGCTCACGGAAGCGGCTCATACCAAGCAGCATCTCCAAGAAGGGGACGACGCCGACGCCGCTACTGCCCGGACAGCTCCAACCGGAGAGTGTCCTAGGGTTTCCCGTGGTACGCTGGAAGGGGTGAAAAGGAGGTACTCCGACCCCCTTCAAGAAGGAAGGAGACACCCGGAGGCGTCACCGCGTCAGTGTCTCAACGACAGGGATTCCTCCCGACCTCCAAACCACCACACTCCCCCGTTCCGTCAGCCCCACCAATCTTGCTGCCCCTAGCACGCAACCACGAACTTGCAGTCCTCTCCGTCGTCTCACCGTGGCCCAAGACGCGAGGTCGAAAGATCTGAGTAGAGGAGTCCAACCGAGGATCAACGGTGTGGTAGCACGCGGGAGGGATCTACCTCCACCACCTTTCGGCGGTAGCCGACCGGATGCAGCCACAGAGCAGACCAGGCCCTCCTGCCCCGGCCGAGCCCCAAGAGGCACGTAAAGCTCCGTAGCCGCACTGCAGCACGAGCGCCACCAAAGCCGCCAACCCTAGCTCGGGACTCCGATCCACCGGGAAGAAGCCTCACATCTCGGCGGTCCTCGCACCAGCACTGGAAGAACCCGTCCATGAAGCCTAGATCGGGGCCCGCCTGGCCCAGATCAGCCCCATGCACGATGCAAGCACGCTTCCGTCCGGAACCACAGCCGTGACGAACGAGCCGCGCCGAACGCAGCACCCCGCACGGCCCGTCCCCGGCCCAGATCGGGCCCGGGAAAACCCGCCGCGTACGCAGGGACGTCCCGCAACGCAGAGACAGCAGCTCCGCCCGGCCCGCGCGTCGCATCTCCAGCGCGCCGCGACCACCAGCATCCACCGCGCCCGGAAGAGGAGGACGACAGGAAGAAAACCAGAAAAATTGAGCCCCGCCGCCACCTTCGCCGGGAGCGCGCGGCCTCTCCCTCCGGCGACGGCGGTGCGGGGGAAGAGGGAGGAGGCCCTACGGCGGCCGGCGGTTAGGGTTCCCCGTGTCTCATAGCACAAAAGGGGCAGTGTCTCATAGCACATATCTAAGTTTGTGTAAATGATACACTCGATGAAAGCTATCAATTACGGGCACATGCTCGCAACTGTCAGAATGCTAGCCTCCTAAACCATGTCCAACGCTATACAGCCGGCGCGGCGAAGCGCGCTGTTTGTCTAGTTCTATATATGCCATATCATACGTAAAACTTTAGGCATTACCAAATTGTGGAATTTGGTAATGGAGAAAACAGTATTTTTTTTATTGGCATATTAAACATGATAGAGAATTTTTTTTGATCTCGCTCTTCCTATATAACAAATACTGGAGAAAAAGTTATTTGATCTACATAGCCCGTAGCAACGCACGGACATTTCAACTAGTTTACTTAAAAATTCACCCTGCCGCCTGTCATCCGCACGTCTACCTCCCATTAATCCCACTTCACCGTAGAACAAAACGCGTACCCGACCTGGTTCTCTCTCCTAGGGTTAGGCGAACGCCATGGCGATTGCATCTCTCTAGGGCTAGAATCCAACTCTGAGACGCATCTGAGGGTGCGATTTGCTCCTGGTTGCCTCCCCTGCACCTCGCACTGTGACCTAGTTTTTCTCCCTTCCGTCTATTGGCTTGTTCGGGGCGATCACGGGGCTTTCCTGGACTGCCGCCCGCCCTTGGCTGGTCGATCGATTGCGGGGAGGCTGACGATGACAGGAACAGCGGTTGTGGGTGATAGAGGCAAGACAGCGATGGTGTCCCCGGCGACGGGGGCTGGTGGCTCGGCGAAGGATGATCTCGAGACTCCTTCGGTGGTGGCGGCTGCGGCTGGATCCGACGACAATGTCTCGGAGATGATGGGGCGGCTCCGTCTGACGGCGGCTGAGGCTGAAGTGGTGGTGCTAGATGGCGGAGTGGAGGGCCCGTCCGTGCACTCCAGATGGGCGATCGTCGGCAAAGTGATGGCCCCTTCGGTTTTGCACATTAGCACAATCTCATCGGCGCTGCGGCCTGCGTGGGGAAACCCACGTGGACTAATTGTGAACTCAGCAGGTGAAAACCTCTTTGTGGCGGAATTTGGCTCAAAGGTTGACATGGATCGCGTGGTGGATGGACCTCCCTGGGTTGTTGGTAAACACGCGGTTCTTTTCCAGGAGTTCAACGTCGATCGGAGGCCAAGTGACATGGTCTTCAATAAGCTGAAACTGTGGACTAGGATTCTCAATCTCCCCTTCGGCTGCATGAACAAGAAGGTGGGAGAAGCAATTGCCAAACCCCTGGGCATGGATGGATGTGTCCCGTTGGTGGACTGTGATGCTACTGGAAGATGCTGGGGCAGCTACATGCGTGCCCGTGTTGAGGTTAACATTGATAAACCGCTCAGGCGGGGAGTCACGGTTTTCTCTCAAAGAAGGAATGCAACTGAATGGTATGAGGTGCAATATGAGAACTTGCCGCACTATTGCTTCTCTTGTGGACTCATTGGCCACTCCTCGATTGAATGCAAAACCCCAGGAGAGAGGGATGAGGCCGGCAAGCTCCCCTATTCGGCTGAGTGGTTGTGTGCCCCGGATGATCGCAAGAAAAAATATCAGGGGGCACGATCGTCTAGTGATTCTGTGTCGACGGGTCTTGGGAGATCTCCTACTCCAACTAGAGAGCAACCAATTCAGTCTTCTAACCGGACTGTACCTCCGGTTAATCCTAGCAAGACTGATGCCTTTGCGGAGGTATCCTCACCTGTTAAGGAGAAGAAGACCAGGACTCGCAAAGTGCCTACCAACAACAAGACTGGAGGAAAGGAGAAGGGGCCAACTAAGGAGGGGGCTGTGGTTATCGGACAGAAACGCAAGCAACAATCTTACAGGGCCAAGTCCCCGCCCTTGCTTCTGCCTGGCACGGAAGATAAGCTTGCGCTGGTGGTTCACGCGAGCAACACTAGTCAGGTCATCAGTAATCGGGTGAACAAGGAAGTTAGTGATGATTCGAACAAGAAACTAAGAAAGGAGGGGGACTCCGGATCGGCGGATCAGGCGGGCGCTGTTGAGCAGCCCCGCCAGACGCAATGAGACTACTATGTTGGAACTGTCGCAGACTTGGGACAGACGCGACAGTGGGCGAGCTCAGGTGGTTGGTTCGAGCTCATCGTCCTACCCTCCTCTTCCTTTCCGAGACGAAGATGAGGGATGCTAGAGTCCGTAATTTCATGTGGTCTCTAGGTTACTCGGGCTGTTATGCAGTAAGCTGTGAGGGGTTGAGCGGTGGCTTAGCCCTGTTTTGGTTGTCCTCCGTTTCCGTCTCAGTCAAGGCCTGAAACTCTCGATGCATTGATGTGTATGTTACACCGGAGATTGGTGAACGATGGAGAACAACCTTTATCTATGGGGAACCCCGACGTGAACTTCGTCATGAGTTTTGGGAATTCCTCAGGTTTATGAAGGCTCAATGGGACGGACCGTGGCTGGTCTGTGGTGATTTTAATGAGGTGCTTGGGCAGGATGAACATGTAGGCCCAAGGGATCGCACAGAATCACAGATTGAGGCCTTCCGTGAGTGCTTGCAGGATTGCGAGCTGCGAGATCTTGGCTTCGAGGGGCCAAAATTCACTTGGAGCAACAGGCAGGACGCAGACCACAATGTCAAAGTGCGCCTGGACCGAGCTGTTGCCAATGGAGAGTTCTCTCGCATATTTTGTGGATGTGCGGTGGAGAACCTGATCACAACCTCATCGGATCATTACGCTATGCTGATTTCATTAGAGGGCGATGACACAGTGACCCGAGTACAACCAGTACAGCATAGCTTCCGTTTCGAAGCGATGTGGCTGCGAGCACCGGATTACAGAGAGGTGCTGGAGAAGGCCTGGACGGATGCAGGTACTATTGATCGATCTTTACAGTCCACGTGGCAGACCATCAATAAAGTGGCCGGGTCGCTCAAGGATTGGAGCAGGGAAGCCTTTGGTTCTGTTCGTAAGAAGATTCGGAAACTTGAAGGCCGCCTACGTTATATCCGTGGCCTCGTCCTCTCGGACTCTTCGTTGGAAGAGGAACGTGCTGTTGAGCGCGAATTATGTGAGCTCTTTGAGCGGGAGGAAATCATGGCACGTCAGAGATCACGGGTCGAGTGGTTGCGGGAGGGTGACCGCAACACTGCCTTCTTCCATGCTAGAGCATCGGCACGACGAAGAACAAATAAGATTGCTTGTCTGCAGCGGGAAGATGGCTCAAAATGTGAAACAGCAGGAGAAATTAAAGGTATGATTCATGGTTTTTATGAGAACCTTTTTTCCTCTGAGATGTGCAATTCAGTGGATGCAGTTCTAGATGCAATCCCTCCAAAGGTCACGGATGACATGAACTCTGATCTTTGCAAACCGTACACGGACGAGGAGATTGGGGTTGCACTGTTTCAAATGGGACCCACAAAAGCGCCAGGGCCTGACGGTTTCCCTGCGCTTTTTTACCAGACCCATTGGGGTTTTTTCAAGGAGGAAATTTGTGGCGCAGTTCGGTCTTTCATTGATGGAGTAGAGGTCCCGGAGGGTTTCTGTGACTCCATTATTGTTCTTATTCCGAAAGTGGCAAAAGCGAGGCAATTGAAGAATTTTCGCCCCATTAGCCTATGCAATGTGATTTATAAAATTGCCTCCAAAGCATTGGCAAACAGGTTGAAGGTGATTTTACCGCTCATTATTTCTGAGCAGCAGAGTGCCTTCGTCCCTGGCAGACTTATCACGGATAATGCTCTCATTGCCTTTGAGTGCCTGCATACTATCAGGCACCAAGAGAATAAACGTCCCTACGTCGCTCTCAAGATCGATATGATGAAAGCTTATGACCGGGTTGAGTGGGACTATCTTCACGGCTGCCTTAGTAAGTTGGGCTTTGCACCATCATGGATTCAATCTATCATGAGGTGTGTTACTTGTGTGAGATACACGGTACGAGTGAATGGTGAACTGACGGAACCGGTTATTCCGTCAAGAGGCATTCAACAGGGAGATCCCATCTCGCCCTACCTATTTCTTCTATGCACAGAAGGGTTGTCAAGTTTACTGCAACGAAGTGAGAACCGAGATGAGCTCTATGGTATCAAGAATGGTAGACTCGGTCCTCCTATATCCCATTTACTGTTTGCGGATGATAGCATTTTCTTTGCTCGAAGTGATCATAGGAGTGTGGAATCTCTGAAGGCTACTTTGCAGACCTATTGTGACGGTTCTGGACAGAAGATTAATCTGGACAAATCATCGGTCTTCTTTGGCAGCCATTGTTGTGATCAGATTAAGGAAAGAGTGAAACAAAGCCTGGGTGTACAAAGTGAAATCCTCAATGATTTTTATTTGGGGATGCCAACGTCGGTGGGACGATCATCTACGGCTACCTTCATTTTCCTTTATGATATGATCTGGAAACGGCTAAATGGGGTGGTGGACAGACCTATGTCAAGAGCAGGAAAGGAAACATTCTTGAAGTCTGTGGTCCAGGCCATCCCTACGTATGTGATGAGTTGTTTCCAACTACCCATCCAAAACTGCAACAAAATCCGAGCAGCTATAGCTAACCATTGGTGGGGAGTGGAGGATGGACAGAAAAAACTTCATTGGAGATCCTGGGAGTGGCTTTCATCCCCAAAGGCACTCGGTGGTATGGGTTTCCGTGATGTCTCTCTGTTCAACCAGGCGATGCTCGGAAGACAAGGTTGGCGTCTCCTTACAGAGCCAACGTCGCTTTGTGCGAGGGTCCTCAAAGGGAGGTATTTTCCGTACTCTGACTTCTGGCATGCTCCAAAGCCGAGGTCAGCGTCTTACACCTGGAGAAGTATTTTGTTTGGTCGAGATCTTCTCCTCCGAGGTATCCAGTGGGGTATTGGGGACGGCAAAACAGTGAAAATTAACTCGGATCATTGGATTCCGGGGCGACCCCCTTATATGCTGAAACCATTGACACCGATACCGGATGTGGCTACCGTGAGTTGCTTCATTGATGAGAAGACTAAGGACTGGATCCCGGAAACGATTCATGCGTTTTTCGATGAGGATACAGCCGCTTTGATCTTGCAGATACCAATTGACAGCGACGGTGGCGAGGATTACGTCAGATGACCGTATACAACAAATGGCCTATACTCTGTCAGATCGGCATATCATTTTGCTCGAACTGACTCTTTCTTTGTTCAGCAAAGCAAACACCGGGGTACTCACTCAGGATCAGTGGATGAGGGGAAACAGTGGAGGGCTATTTGGAAGATCAAAGCTCCCGGGAAAATGAAAATTCACCTGTGGAGATTCGCGCACGACTGTCTCCCGAGCGGCGTTCAGCTGCAAAGGCGCCAAATTCCTGCTAATGATGCCTGCTGCTTCTGTGGGAGGGTGGAGGACATCTTCCATTCTTTACTCACCTGCCAGTTTGCAAGATCAGTTTGGAAAGAGATCAAACAGAAGTTTAATATCAACCTGCCACGCCCTGCTGCTGTATCCACTAAACATTGGTTGTTTGAGTTCATTGATCAAGCCACTGATGTGGAGGCGACAGTGCTCGCAGTGGGGTGTTGGCATATATGGGAAGCCCGGAATGATGTGAGAAATAACTGGGTACAGATTAACCCTGGACGCACCTCCACACGTATTCTCGCATACGTTGAGATGATAATTCAACACTGCTACTCTTCAACTCCGGCTAACAGGCGTGAAACCAAGTCTACGGTCAGATGGTCTCCGCCGCCACCGGATGAAGTACTGGTAAACTGCGATGCAGCGCTGTTCCCCGAGCAGCGAAGGATGGCCATGGGTGCTCTTGCTCGGGATCATACTGGGAAGTGCTTGATGTCTGCTGGCTTTCCTCTTCGGGGTTTTTCATCTCCAGAGATCGCGGAGGCACAGGCGCTACGCCAGGCGATGTCCATAGCATTTGATAAGGGATTCAGTAAGGTAATCTTTACCACGGACTGTCTCTCTCTGATTCAGAGGATTTTATCCTCGTCAGCGGATCGATCACAAGTAGGAATGGTGGTACTGGATATCAAGCGTACTGCTAAGAAGTTCATCTCTGCTTCCTTTCGGCATGTTGGTCGAAATTTGAATAAGGCGGCTCACATTTTAGCAAGATCAGTCTCTTCTATTTCTGAAGGTTTTGTTTTAGACTCTGCCCCGGATATCATCCGGGAAGCACTGTGTATTGATGTGGTTTAATTAATAAAGAGCTGTGTTTAATCTAAACTACTTATAAAAGAGCAAACTTCGTAGATACATTAAATCCCAGCCCTCAAACTAGGAGGATCAAACGGTCCAGATCACTCCAATGTTGAGTTCAAAAGTTGGAAAAAATTACCTTGCTCTGCCACCGCAAAGTGAATATACCGGTTCAGATCTCCAAAAGAACAAAAAAAAAAGAAATCGCTCCTTGCACGTCAGAGAGAAAATAAAAAAAATAATCGGTCCTCGCATCGCACATCGCAGACCTTCTCTCGCATCCCAACCTCCTCCAGCGAGCGACGCCGCCTCCGTCAACCAGAAGGTGGAACAGAATGCCAATTGACTGAAACCCTGTGAGGGGCGCGCGAGGAGGCAGTCCGGCGTGACGAGCTCAGGGAGCTGTGCGAAGATTGAGTCCGGCGAGATCCAGAGAACCGGAGCTCTTGGGCGGCGCGAGATGTGTAGAATCAAGGAGGAGGCTGTCTGCGAGCGCCCTACCCATTCCTTGCATCCTCCCGTGGGTCCGGCGGCGCCATGTTTGTCACCTGCATCCCCGCGCAGCTCCGGCGGGTCACGCGCGTGCTGGAGTGCTACAGGGAGCCGCAGCGCGTGCACTATGGCAGTGTCCGGCGTGTATTCCGATCGCTTGATGATCAGTTGCTCTTGATTTTGTATCGAGCAGCAGTATTTACTGATTGTTTCATATGGTGGGGAATACTGATCTAGAGATTGTTCTGTTTTTTGCAGTTTTCTTGATGACGTCCGGGCTGTAATTGCTATGGAAAAGGGACATCGCAAATGTAAGGATCCAACCTGCACGACAGCCTCAGCTACGAAAACTTGCACGACAGCCGCAGCCTGCTCCATGATGGGCCCGTCACCACCATGCAACCTTTTTCGTTCAGTCTCTTGACTGTATTTGTACTTCAAAGAAAAGCCATAGGTTATCAAGTATGGTTGATGAGACATGGAGAGAGTGAGAAACATTGAGGAGCTTCAGCTATACATCGATGTACTGGAAGATCTGGGCCAAAAGCTTTATTTGTTGGTCTTATAAAGTCGGAGGTTGAGAAATCCATTCTAGAAGTGAGCAACAGGAACTCTAAAATTGTTGAAGTCTTCGACAGAAAAAACACTTCAACAGTCCTTTGCATGTACCATAGTTTAGCAAAACGAGGGTTAACATTGGGTTGAACCGAGAGGAGTTGTGCTCCACTTTCTGAAGAAAGTTGCAAAGGGAAAGGCAGTACCTGGACCTGGAGAGAAGACATTTAATTTATGTTATAAAAGCACAAGACAAGTTGATGTTTGGTACTACAATTATCTATTCACATGTGATAGTTCTTTCAGATTGAAGCAATAAAGCAGTTTGTTATATCAAAATGCATAGACCGTATAGAGTTCAGTAGTTTTTATTATTTGCATAACCATCGATACAAAGTTAATCTGATATATCATTTTTGTTATGATTGTGTTTGAAGGTTTAATAGTGTTGGCTCATTGCTATCAGTCTCTGTAATTTGATAGTGCAAAATTCAGGAATAGCTGGTGGTGCAGAACAATGTTTTTGATTAACGTACTAAATCAGTCATGTCCGTTGACAAAATATACTAAATGTAGACACATATGTATTTCCTCACTTTAATTTTAAGAATCATTTTTTCTACTTATACATGATTCAAACTTTTGCTACTTCAAAATTCTTGGCTATTATTTTCTCCAATGTGTACGGTAACTAAAACTGCAACTTATTAGCTTTGGTTATCATGAATAGAAAGCAGACGTAGCTACTTATACATTTCCTCAAGTATTTTGGAAATAACGATCAGACATCAGAGTATATATATTTTTTGTAACCTGATGTTTTACTTCTCCATTTGAATCTCCTTTAAAGTTGTGAGGCCATTCACCTTGCAGGTTGAAGTTCATACTAGCAACTGATCTTCTACCTGTCTCCTTTTTAGATGATTATTATTAAGTTAAGGCTATAATACATAGCTTCAGTAAGTTTCTTCCAGAAACTGACTTAGTGGTTCCATGTTTCATACTTGTAATTAACTAATTCTGGTCCGCAAGTGTTCATCGCATTACTAATGAATGGCGAACTAGATTCTTAATGGTGCCATAGTTTTCCTTTGTTAGTAATTTTCAATTAATAGTAACGATTGTTTCATTTGTATGCCCATATACATCTTATAACTATCCCATGGTGTACCGCCGGCCCTCGCACCGTCCGTCAGCTCACCCATGCGAAATGATTTTTTAGATAAACACAAGTGCTAATTAAACATGGTTAGGATTATGATGTCCTACTAAGCATCACGTGCAATTGTATGCCTCGATGATAAATTTAGCTTCCTTCACTATTTTTCAGGCATAAAGGATTTGTTGCTTTGTGATTTCAACGCCGGCAAGCTAGCTACCGTGGTCTTCTCAGTTCGGAACTTCCACCTTGCACCAATGAACCAAAATGGCGAGACATGCACCGAGCAGCCTGATGCTCCTTCTGTCGGTTTACTACATCAACATCAGTGCTACGTACCATGCCCGGCTTCCTCTTAAATTTGTTCACAGCGTAATGCATTAGTATGCGGAGCAAATAGAGCTAGGAAGGTTAGGTTGATCGGGAGAAACATTCGTGTAAGACTTAGATGCTTCACCGCTGGAGATTGCACTTTATCATGAAGGCAACATAATGGTAGTGCCTGAAAGTTAAAGTTCCTTAATGTTGAAGTGATCATGGTTCAGTAACCTGCAGTATCGGCAGAATTATCTCTCTATTTCTTTCTACTTCTTTCTGGCTGTCTAACCGGCCTTGTTTAACTGACTTGAGAGGTGTTTGTGATCTATGTTTTTTTGGATTGTTCGTTTTAATATGAAGTTGGTAAATGATTTAATACACGGTAAATAAATTTAGCGGTGAATGGTAGTTAATTGAGATATACCACAAAGGGATTCTTCATACTTCCAGACGAGCTACTTTTTCATATGACATATTGTTATATCCAACTTTTTATACACATGTTTGCATGACCTACTTGAAAAGAGATATGAAAGATAAAAGTGATGTTGGAATTCATGAGATAAAAAAGATGAACAAAGAAATCATATGCAGCACGATTTATCATATGGAATTATGGACGCAATGTCGGCGCGCACGCGCAGGTCGAGCATGCGGCGAGATTAGCCGCAGCGGAGGTTGATGGGGAGGCTCGGGCTTCGATCTGTACAGGTGCAAAGCAGCATGGGCTACTCTGGCTTCGATATGGACAGGTACAAGGCGAGCGGCCTGCTTCGATCTAGACGTGAATAAGACGGCGCGTGCAACCGTAGGTTTAGTACGCGCACCTGCAGTTCAGAGACTAAATCGATTAGGTCAGTAGCAAGATGAGGAGGAGAGTAGCTTTGTAATTACTCTTCTTGATCCGTTTCTGTCAGATTGGCAAGCAGAGAAGATGTGCAAGCTACAACACAAACATACATTTTAAATTAACACTTCTATAAATTTTAAATATATTGATCAATAGTGCGAAACGTGCGTTGCACGTGCAATGCCCACTAGTGTCAAAAAAAACGCGTACCCGACCTGCCAGAGTTGCCAAGTCCTCCTCCCACGCGAGTCGAGATCCCCTGAAGCCCAGCTCAGCCGCTACAAAAGCCAAAACCTGAAACATTGCCCACACCGTGCACGCTTCCTCCTCGCATTGCGCCGCCGCCGCCACCAACCCCACATACTCCTCCGGTCGCTCTACATCCAGCCCAAATCGAACCCACCCGCCCCGGAGAAAGCCACCCAATCTCCGTGCTGCAGGCAAGCGCTTCTCCTCCCCGTGCTCCGATTTTCCCCTCTGAATTGTTGGGATTTGCTTTTGTGTTTGCTCATTTCAATCTGACCTTATATGCGTGTGCGTTCCGTTGGCAGCTGTGGTGCGGTGGGAGAGCATGAGCATGGCCTTCTCTTGCGCGAGTGTTCGCCTGCACGGTCGCGTCGGTGCTGTCAAATGCCGCGCCCCTCTGGCTAGGCCGAGCGGCTGTTCGTACCGCAGTGCACGGAGGTTGAGTGCTAGAGGAACCCGCTGCCAGCTGCTGCCGCGGGCCAGTGCGGATGGCAGTCCCGACACCACCTCCGGCTCAGCAGTCGTCCCGCCCGAGGCGGGCGAGGTCGCTGGTTCCGCCGGGGAGGTCGCCGCCGTTACGCAACCGACTGTGCTTCAAGAGAAGGTCGGGGAGGCTGCTGATGTTAGCGGGTCCGGCGGTAACGGGAAGTTCCCGCCAGGCGGCGGCGGTGGAGATGGGGATAATAGCGCTGGTGGCAGTGGTGCTGATGGCGACGATGAAGGGGATTCTGAGTTTGGGCCGATCCTTAGCTTCGAACAGGTGGTCCAGGAGGTGGAGAAGCAAGGGCTTAGCTTTCCCAGCTTACCCACGGATATGATCGAGGCGGCAAAGAATGTTGGGATTCAGAAGCTGCTACTGCTGAGATACTTGGACATGCAGGTTGTTGGAAAGGGCTCTCGTTCTTGTGGGTCTTTTTGGATTGCAATGTCGCTGACTTGGAATTATTTTGTTGTTTGGATGTTCTAGGCCTTAGCTTGGCCCCTGGGTCCTGCCGTTAGATCCTGCGGGCTTCTCCGGAACAGGATGCTGGTTGATCCTGCGTTCCTCTTCAAAATTGGGACAGAGGTAGGTTCGCTTCTTTATCTTAGGTAGTATTGCACAATAGTAAGTGTTTATTTGTAGGATTGTTGACTGGTTGTTTTGGTGGAGCATTTTGCAGATAGTTATTGACACATGTTGCGCGACTTTTGCGGAAGTTCAGAAGAGAGGCGATGAGTTTTGGTCAGAATTTGAGTTGTATGCAGCGGATATGTTGGTAGGTGTAGTTGTTAATGTAGCTTTAGTCGGCATGTTGGCACCATATGCCCGATTCCGTGGGGGGTCTGCATCAGCAGGTCTTCTTGGTCGTGTTAGGCATGCTTACGACGCTCTCCCGAGCAGGTAACTTACGAACTACACGTGGAACAAAAATGTGGATAGCAGTATTTTTTGTTATAACTCAGTTGCACGTGATTCTCATTATGTCTCTACATGAATGCCATTTAATATCTCTATGTACATTTTATTTGTACATAAACTTGTAAGTTGTGCAAAACCAAATGTATAACTGCCATCCTGTCCTGTAAATCCTTGTCTTTTAACATTTTTGCAATCTAGATTATTTGTATTTGGCGATGCAATCTCCATGATAAACAAAACACAAAGTAAGGCCAAGCACACCCCTAAAAAAGCAAGGTTCGCCAATCTTTAAATCATACCCGTGTGAGAGACTGCTGCTTAGGCTGGTACAAATAACCTCTAGCTGTAAACTGTAACAGTAGTCCTAGTTTCTGATGAGATTGAAACATAATATTGCTGAGTGCCTACTTCTCTCTCTAGAAGTTTTACACCCACCAGATAATTTATTCAGTTTAATTCTAGTTTCTTGGCGTTTCAGCCTTCTCTTCCATTTCCCTTGCTTGTCGCATGTTGATCTGATTTCTCTTTGTGCCACTACAATTTGCTGGCATTGTTCTTCATTAGTTCTTTTACTTGTGCATTCACATGCTCATCCTGATGAAATTTGAATTCATGTAGTGTTTTTGAAGCTAAAAAGCCAGGATATAGTTTTTCCATTCAACAGCGGATAGGATCATACTTTTTCAAGGTAACTTTTGTGTTCACTGAAGTGTTTGTTTTAACCCGGAAGTGTTAAAAGCGGATTACCTCTTCTAATATTTGTAATACCCTATGTTGAGAACAGGGGTTTTTATATGGTGCAGTTGGATTTTCTTGTGGTCTTGTGGGACAAGGAATTGCAAACTTGATAATGACTGCAAAACGGTATTGTACTTCTCTTTTTGTTGAAGTCAATGTTGTCACCAATATGCGGATATTTTATTGGCATATTGAACCGTTTTTCTATCTATGTATAGTTCTATTCTAATGGCCCTCTAGCAATAACTACTATTAGCACGATAATTTTATTCTCATTATGCAGTTTGTTAGAGCTCATAAACATTTGAAATCCATTTTGGTTCCCATTACATGACCATTTGCGGCCCGGGAGCTAAATATGATGGGACCATGCAAAACTGCAAGAGGCAGAATTGAGCATCTACTCTTTGCAGTAGATAAGTATATACCAGGTAGGTGGAGGCTAAACCCATCAAAAAACTTGACGGTGTGACAGCCAGAATTTTTTTCATAGACATAGTCATGAGATATGACGTACCACACATCATAATTACGGACAACATGACAAACTATGCAATGGGAGAGCTGGCAAAATATTGCAAGCAAACAGTAATGTGCCTCGATCTAGCATCAATGAACATCCACAATCCAATGATCAGGTTGAACACATGAATAGTTCGATCTTGCAAGGAATACACCCAAGACTCCAATCGCCTCTTCATAGAGCAGCGGGAGCATGGGTAGAAGTTACATTCCGTGCTTTGGAGAATACGCACAACGTCGAATAGATCAACAGGGCAGACGCCTTTTTTCCTGATTTATGGTGCAGAAGCATTACTTCCAACGGATATGATCCATGATAGCTCTAGAGTGCAGACATACGTTGAGGCGGATGCCGAAATTTCACGATAGTATGCCGTCGATCTTCTGGAAGAAAAGCGAGAACTTGTGTTATAAAGATCCGTCATTTATCAGCATGGTTTAAGGCCATATCATAGTCGGAAAATCAAGCATCGTTCTTTCAAAGAAGACGCCTTCGTGCTAAGAAGAGTGCACAAAAGAAAACACAAGTTAGCCCCAGTATGGGAGGGAACTGGACCTTTCGCCATTAGCAAAAACAATGAAAAATATGTCATACTACCTTGTAGATATTCGGGATGATGAAGAAGACCCGAAAAATCAGAATCACAATAGGAAAAGACACATCGATGTAGAGCTCGGAGAGACAAAACGGACTTGGAGCATCCAACAGTTACGTCCTTTCTATACCTAGTCCAATTCTATGTAAGCATTATTGAGATCATGAAATAAAGTTTGTCGGAAATCCATCCAATTTTTTTTCTGTCTTTTACCATTTAAGCATGTTTTGTCTTTTCTACTTCCCAATGATCTTTCAATTTGCTTCAATCTTAACCCGAATTTTGCCTGCGTGCTCGAAGTTAAGAAAATTGAATGCTTTTAGCCTAAAAAGGTTACAGAACACCAAATTTTGCATGCGTGCCTGGTGTTCATGCTTTTTAGACTCATCTACATAAGTATTATCTGATAGTTTGCGTGCTAGGTCACTGGATTAGTAAGTTAAAGCGCCAAAGCGTATGACTCATGATTTCGAGTTTAGACTGATTGGTTTTTTTTAACCCGGTTGCTTGGCTTGAAGATTTCATATTTTCGGATCGCTCAAACACTAAGAAAAGTTAAAGCATACAAACCAAAGAACTTAATAATAATGGGAGACAATTTTTTTTGCTAACATACTCGCATATTGAAAAGCGGCAACGCATTCTTCTGCCTTTCGGCATCCACATGACATGGATCTAATTGGCGTCCACGAACTCATCATCATCTTCATTGTGAGTCGGATCCTCTGGAGTGGAAGGAATTTCCTCTTCCTGGTAGAAGGTGGTGGTGGAGACCATCCAAGCGATCTTGGAGGCAAACCCCTTGACAGACTCGAAGATTTTCGTCCTTTGAGCATCGGTGTAGCCCTAGGGAATGCTGGTGGCGATGCGCCAAACTTTGGCCGCGGGATAGTGCATTTGCATAAGCCCAAGCGTCATGCGCACTCCACCGCGGGCGACAGATTTCATCCATGTTTCCCGCTGGCGATGACTTCATCAACGCAGCCGAGAGTTGCCCGATGTCGAAATACTGATCCTTTTTATCAGGAAGAAGCTTGCTTACAAGCTTTCTCCCGGATTTTTTCATGCTTTCGACGAATCCGCCGAAAACCCGGATGCGCTCTAGCCTAGAAGCAGAGTCGCCATCGGCTGTGAGGAAGGAAAGAGCAGGTAACTCAGGAAAAAAAACATCTAGTTCAAATTTGAAAGAGTAACCGGAAAGGCTGAAAAGCATACCAAGGATGTGTTTGTCGATTTTCACGATCTCCTCTAGGCGGTTGCGAAGAGCGGACTCCAAATCACGGATTGTGGAGGCATCCTTCTCGCTCTGAGCCTTGAGTTGAGCCTCGGATTTCTCCAAGGCTTTCTGGCTCTTGGCCAGCTCTTTTTGGACCTTCACATTCTCCTTGTGAAGTTCCAAATTTGCGTTGCGAAGCTGTTGAGCGTTGCCGGCATCCGCAGCGATTTGCCTTGCTTCAGCAAGTATGGCTGAAAAGATGGAGAAAATGTTAGCGGGAAAGTATTAAAAGACTCACAAGACAAAGGCAAACATGGAAGAAGGAAAAGCATGCTTACTAGCATTCTCATTGAATTGCTTCTGAAGCTCCGCAATCTCGGATTCCTTCTCCTCCGTGATTTTAAGAAGTGAGCACACTTCCTTATTCTTCATGTTGAGTTTGTTGAGCACTTCCAGGTTAATGCTTTCGGAAATTTGCTAAAGAAACACGGAAAAGGAAAAAAAATATTAAACCCAAAGGAAGAAAACAATACTCTAAAAATCATTAATGCGGAAAGTATGCTTTTGAATTAATGCTTGAGGGTTAGAAGTATACCTGGCTCATCCTTTGGAGGCCCGAAAGCATTTCGGCGAAATCCTTGCTGTATTCGCCGAAGGAAATCCCCAGGTGGTAGATGCCGTCTTGTATGACCTGCCGAGGGGAGAAGGTGTAGTTATTCCAGATTACCAAACCACTTTGTGGCCAAGGACGGATTAGAGGGGCTTTGACGAATTGTTTTTCGCCCATTCGTGCATGTAACCATCCTCATCAAAGCATGCTTCTTGTTGTACCTTGAAGTGATCTTCAAATGAAGGAATGCTTTTGTCAAGGTTGACAAAAGACGATTCTCTCTTCTCTTGTTGCGCCGCCTTTCATGCACATCCTGAAGGGATGTATCAGGCTGGCTAGACTTGCTGGAAGGGGGAAGTCCGCGTCTTGTAAAGGGGCGGAATGCTCTCCCAAAGCATCCGTCGTTGGAGTTTCAGGGGCGATGGCAGGGGAAGGCTTTGGCCCCCGACGGGAGACCACCTTTTGCTTCTTCCGTCCTTTTCCCCTTAGAGGAGTAGGAAAGAGACCGAAAAGAAAAACGAGATTAAAACCAAATGCGAATAAACTAGTGCAAGGGAAGAGGAAAGTATGAAAAAGAAAAATACCTGGAAGTTGCAACGGGAACGCCGTCCAGATCTATGACTTCGATGGAGGCAGCAATTTAAAACCTCTTTGCATCTTCAAGAGATGTTGAAAGGAACAAGAAAAATTGCCACACAATGTGCATGATGGTAAAAATAGGACATGTTTGCTCGAGTGCCCACTTTGGCTCGACATGGCTAGCTGTAAGGTTAGGTCAACAGGTGTATGACAAAGGGCCAAGCTTTAGATAAGGAATGTTACCAAAGACGTGAGTTGTACGAAACACCTACCTTGTTGTCCCTGCTAGCTACGATGGGCTGTCGTATTACTAGATATTGCTCACGTACTAGTACATAGGGGTTGAGTGAAGCTTGATGGCTTGAGTTTACATGAAGCGTACATGTCCTTATATAGGACTTGGGAACCGACTAGCACGATAGGGACCGGGGTCCGTGGCGAAAAGATCGCTGATAAGTCGTTCGAGCCAGACGACCTGGCATGCCGCGGTGGAGGCGGCAATGTACTCTGCTTGGCAGGATGACAACGATACCACCCTTTGTTTTTGAGACTGCCAAAGTGATTGGACACTGACCGAGGAAAAAGAGATTCCCTGTCGTGTTCTTCATGTCGTCCACGTCGCCGGCATGGTCAGCATCACTATAGCTGACTAGCTGTTCGTTGTCGCCACTGTAACGGTAGCTGCAGCCGTAGTGCAGTGTCCTTGCAATATACCTCAGAATATGCTTGACGACACTCATGTGCTTGGTTGTTGGCTTCTCCATGAAGTGACTAACAAAACCGACCGCAGAAGAGATGTCCGGCTGTGTGTGCACGAGGTCGCGGAGGCTACCGACAATGCTCCGGTACAAAGTGAAGTCCACAGGTGGAATTGTGCTCACCTTGAATAACTTCAGACGCGGCTCCATGGGAACATGCACGACGTTGCAATCCTTCATGCCTGCCTTCTCCAATAGCTTGACGGCAAATGTAGCTTCCTATAGTGTAGTCACCCCCGGCCCCTGCGTGACTTCTATACCTCGGTAGAGCGTCAACAGTCCGAGGTCGCTCATGGAGAACTTTTTGCTCATCTCCCGCTTGAATTTGGCGATGATCTTGGTGCACGCCCTAGTAAGGATCAGATCGTCGACGTAGATGCCCAGGAAGAGTCGCTCGCCATCCTTGCCGCGGGTGTACAACGTGTTTTGATGGGCTGCGTGTGAACCCGAGCGACACTAGCATGTTGTCCGCTTCGTGTTCCAAGCTCGCGGGGCTTGACGAAGACAGTACAACGGCTTGTGGAGGCACACCACCTTGCTCGAGGTGTCAAACCTTGCGAACCTTGGTGGCTGTGCGACGTAGACCTCCTCTCCCAATTCCCCATTCAAGAATGCAGTCTTCACGTCCATGTGGTGCACCTCCCACCTCTTCTGCGCGACGATGGCGAGAAGTAGGCGTACCGGGTCAAGGCGAGCCACCAGAGCAAAGACCTCATCGAAGTCAATCCCCGGCCTCTGCACGTACCCTCTCGCCACCGGCCTGGCTTTGTGCTTTAGCACATTTCCGTCAACATCTCGCTTGAGTTTAAACACCGATTTGGGACCGACCGACTTGTGACCTGTAGGCAAATCTGTGAGCATCCATGTCTTGTTTGCTTCGATGGGCGCAAGCTCGTCACGCATGGCTGCACGCCAGTGCTCGTCCTACTCTTCTTCGGCGTACATGGAAGGTTTCCCCGAAGGAGTGAGCAACAACCGCTCAGCCTGCTCACGTACATGTGCATCGGGCTCCACCAAGTCAAGGACCCGGCGGTAGCGGTGCGGCATCTGTGGATCATCGCCGTCGTAAAAGATCTCTGGGTCTGGTACAGACGGTGGTGTAGCGAACCTTATTTGTCCCGTGGCAGGGTTTGGTGTTGTGGAAGGCGTGATCACCGAATTAACTGGAGAAGTGTTTTTTTGCTGAATCTTTGTGACGACAGGAGTTGTTCTAGTGGACTGGTTTGGCGAAGTGGGCGACGCGGCTTCTGCAGGCGCGTAGGAGTACTCGATGGTGAACTCTCCTCCCTCAAAAACATGTCAGCATGCCGGCGCCTTTCAACATGCAGCGTGCAGTGCCGATAACCGTCTGGTTGCGCCGTTCCACCACCCCGTTCTGTTAGGGTGAGTACGGAGCAGTGAGGTGCCGCTTGATGCCGTGATCAGCACACCAGTCCGCGAACTCCATCGCCGTGAACTCCTCGCCTCTTTCGGTGCGGTAGACGCGTAGCGTGTGCCTTGACTCCACCTGTGCACCAGATTGGAAGCGGCGGATGGCGCGCCTCGTCTTTCGCCGCCGCCTCGTCTTTCGTATTGGCAGCGAGATAGGGCCGCACAAATCGCCATGCACGAGCTCAAGTGGTTCTGCAGCGCGACACTTTGCCACCCGTGGAAACGGGTGCGGCGGTGCTTTCGGCGAGGCACGCCTCACATATCTGCTCCACGTGGTTAATCTTGGGGAAGGCCGCGCACCATGTCCTTCCGAGAAAGCTTCTTGAGACTCACGAAACTCTGGTGGCCGAAACATGCATGCCATATCCACGCGTTCTCACCGTGCGCACCGAGGCAGACCAGCTTCTCAATCTACAGGTGCACCATGTACAGACGGTTGTGCTTGCGTGGTGCCCTTGCAATGAGTTTCTTCTGCCGATCACGAACCGTCATCACTCCATCCTCGACGTGCGTTGGGAACCCGAGCTCGTTGAGCTGTCCAATGCTGATGATGCTTGTCTTGAGTCGTGGGATCTAGTAGACGTTTGTCAATGCCCGGTGCCGCCCTCCGGCCATGGCGAACATCACCATGCCACACCCTCGGATGTCGATGAGAGAACCATCACAAAAGCGCATGGTCCAAGACACCTTGTTGAGCTCGACGAAGACCGTGTCGTCGCTGGTCATGTGGTTTGAGGCGCCTGTGTCCAGGTACCGCGCCGTGTCGGTGTAGTCCTCGTGCTTGGGGAGCTTGACGTGCGCACACTCATTGAGAAAGACGCGCTCCCCCAGAGTTGATGAAGATGTGTGTGTTGTCTCCACAGCGGACATGGTCACTATGTCCTCGAGCTGGATCGCCATATAGAGTGAGCCTTTCTCCTCCTCCTCGGCTCGGGCGAGATTTGCGGCCTCGCCGCGTTTTCGGTCGCGCTTGGCCTTGCAACATTCTTTTGCCCAATGCCCAGCTTTGCTGCAGTGGCGAAAATTTTCTTTGCGGCGTTCCTGAACAGTTGCCCTCTATCTTCTCCTGCTTTGGCTTGGGAGCCGACTTGCCACTATTGTTGATGCCGCCGAACGTGGCCTTGCCACACTGCTTCTAACGGCGTGCCCACTCCTCCTTTGTGAGGAGCAGCTTGCCAACACCGTCGGTGGCGTCGTCTAGGTCATAGCCCTCCTCAGCGGTGAGAAGGTGACTACACAACTCCTCGACTGTCAACTCTCGGAGGTTGACAACTTGCTTGATGGCCATGACCACCGACCGATGATTGCGGGACACCACACGAAGAAACTTGAGCACAACCTTGTACTCATCGATGGGATCGCCGAAGAGCTCGAGATCAGTGACGATGCTTGTCAAGCGGATTGAAAAATCTTCGATGGACTCACCGGTACGAAAGCGAAGTTCCTTGAACTTTTGCCGCTTTGTTTATGCCTTTGCCTCCCATATGCGCTCGAAGCCGAGCCGCATCGTCTCGAGCGTGTCCTACGTAGCACGCGTTGTCCTTGGCCGCCAGCGTGCACACTAGCTCCGGCGGAGCGACGCGGAGCAATGCTGCCAGCGCTGCTCGATCATCATGTCCTTCATCGGCGCCGAACTGATGGCATCCCTCATAGGTGCTGAGCCTGCAGCTGGACGTGCATCACCATCGCCCACTCCGCGTAGTTTGAGCGGGCCTGGGTCGGATATTGGGCTGAGTTGGTACTCTCCTTCACGACACGCCCGCGCAACACCAGCTCACCGCCGCCTCGGCGTGTCAGGCTGCGGCCCCGACGAGACAT
Organism: Alopecurus myosuroides; assembly: GCA_028641055.1. Classification (NCBI taxonomy): domain Eukaryota; kingdom Viridiplantae; phylum Streptophyta; class Magnoliopsida; order Poales; family Poaceae; genus Alopecurus; species Alopecurus myosuroides. The sequence goes on from CM054059.1 coordinate 342,667,555, forward strand.
CGTAGATGTGGAAGAGCGCTGCCTTGTGGCTGGCAGCGGCATCTCGGACCTGCTGCGTTCACCCTTCTCGCCGACCTCCGTTGCGCGCTTGGACATGGCTCTGATACCACTTTGTTGTCCCTGCTAGCTGCGATGGGCTGTTGTCTGCATGAACACACACACAGGAGTAGTGGAGGCTGGTTACTAGATATTACTCATGTGCTAGTACATAGGAGTGGAGTGAAGCTTGATGCCTTGAGTTTACATGATGCGTACATGTCCTTGTATAGGACTTGCGAACCGACTAACCAAGAAAAATATCTGCTACATGCTTCTACCAGTTACTAGTACAGCTCATGTGTAGTTTATTCTAGAGACTACAAGGTACTATAGCTTAACTATTAAGGTAGGGCAGTGTACCGACTATGGTAGATATTGTTGAACCATGCCGACATGCACATGATGCATCAGTAACACACGAGATTACGTCAACATACCTAACATGGTCAAATTTTTAATAATCCAATATTGTATAGGTTATATCACAGAAAATTGTAGTTGTTGGATTCATATTCAAAAAATCTTTCTTATATTATTGTGATTTTGTAACAATTAACAAAATATTTGACAAGTAATTTACGGTCAAAACTCGAACCTTGACAGTCAAAATACACCCTATATTTACTAACTGTTGGAGTATCTCATAGCATGTGCGAATGCTAAGGCCTCTTTGTTTAGCACGATTTAAAAAAAATACATGTATAGGAATTTGCCTTTTATAATCTTATATGAATTTGCGCCAAATGGTATTTGATTGCGTTATAACATAGTGATATTTTCAAGAGTTTCAAGTCATCAGAAGCTTCCCCTAGGGAATGTAGTGCAACGTAATCCATATATTTTTTCTTTTCTATTTGTGCTGTAATTTCGTTGATGACTGGTTTACTAATATACAAATAATTCATATAGTTGCATCTATTGTTGAGATAAGTTCTTAGAGGAACAAGCACAATGCCAACAATACTGGTTATAACATATATATGTTCACTGTCATTCCAATACTCAACAAAAGATGTTAAACAGATATGTTCTTGAACATTGTTTTCTTATTCCAAGTTCTGATTTCGAATGTTATGTTCATGATGTAGTTGTACTTTACCTACAATGAAACACACTAGCTTTTAATTAGCATTTTCTAAGATGAGTACTTCCATGAGAATATTTATGTAATATGTCTAGATTTCATTTCTGTATTATTTATGCATCTCAGAACTTATTGTTTCCTTGAAATTTGTAATGCACTAGCTTTTAATTAGCATTTTCTAAGATGAGTACTTCCATGAGAATATTTATGTAATATGTCTAGATTTCATTTCTGTATTATTTATGCATCTCAGAACTTATTGTTTCCTTGAAATTTGTAATGCAGGAGGGTAAAGAAGTCAGAGCATGATGTACCTGTTCCACCCCTTCTGAAAACTTCTGCTTTGTGGGGTAAGTGATAAGATGTTTTGCCTTAGCGAGGTTATTTATAAATTACTGAAAGAAGTCCCCAGACACCCCTATGGTTTGATGACTGATCACTTGACTACTTAACCCCCTCAAGCTCAAAACTGGCTATTGTGTTCATCAAACTACCCCAAAACCATTCGAATAAGCACTGAGTTGGTTTGTAACCGTGGTACATGAAGTGGTGGATGACTCGGCAGTTCCGACCACATTGCTTTCATCTCTTCCCGGCTACATAGTCCAATCCTCTCCTGCTGTGCCACTCACCCATATAGCCGCAACAACCCCATTTCCTCTCGTTTCCCCACTCTGCAGTGCTGTCGTTCTCCCCATGTCTTCTTGTTTCTCCTCTGTCTGTTGTTTTACCCTCGCTAAGCTTGGGCAATTGTCTGTGGATTTGGTGGATGGTTGCCTCCGGTGGACTAGAACGGAAGGGTAGCATCGGAGGTGAAGGGGAGGGAGAGACCTACCTCATTAATTTGTTGAGTCACTGGACACACCACATTATAAGCCACATCAGTTGCTGTATGACAAAACCGCTCCCAAACCACTTCAACCCTTGTTTGTTACTTGTGTTTTTGAGGGGATTAGTGGGGATGATTCCCGCAAGGATTGGGTGAAACCACTCTCCTCACCAAATTCCCTACCGTCCCTCTTTTCAAAAATGACAGTTGGTTGGCAGGGTTTGGTACACAAATTCATAACAACAATGTCAAGCATTGATCCGTTTGGAAGACAAATCAACATAGATTATAAAAGAATTCCATCTGTTCACTAATGTAAGACATTTTAGCTATTTCAATATTGACTACATACATACTAAAATGAGTGAACTTACATACTAAAATGTGTCTAGATACATCATACATCTGAATCAAGAAAAAGCTAAAAGGTATTATATTAGTGAACGGAGCGGCGAGTACAATTTTTATAGCAGCACATGAACAAAATGTTTCAAAATCAACATGCAACAGTTCCCCGCGTTCAAAAGATTATAACTTCTATCACATATGAACAAACCAAAAAAAAATCTTAAGGACAAACTAGTGTTCCTTATGGTACAGAACCGAAAACAAATCGCAGGACAAGATTGTGACATTGTCCTAGCTGAATCTATATCAGAAAATAACCAAATCCATTTTCCTGAACTACTAAAACATCCAAGCATGAGCCTATTTTTTTTTATGCTCAATCACAAAAACTACCAGCAACGTCTAGTCAGAAGACAGAAGCCAGAACCCACAGATGCTGTCCAAGCTGCCGAACCTCATGTAATTACCAGCAACCTTTAGTCATCAGCACCTCCACCCATAACTCCTTCCTCCCCTGCACACTTTCCCGCCCAGCTGCTGCACCGTCACCATCTGCTCATCCGAAATGCCAGTAAAAACAAGTGTTTTCATTGGGACATTTGGAGCTGAGCCCGTCCAAACCCGGGCTGCCAAACAGGCTAGTGGGGACTTTTGGGGATCTCAGGCTGGGGTGGGAAAATACTCTGGAAGCCTTCGCAATACTGGCCTCCCAAATGAGGTGTAGGAGATCCTGTTTTAAACTTGAGGGGTTTAAGTAGTCGAGTGGTCGAAGCTCAGGGGGCTACGTGGTATTTTGTCCTTAATTTTTGTAAAGTGTATATCATTGGATTTATGTTTCTCCTCTATTACTGTGCTGTATACTGAAATACAGAAGTTTCTATGCAGGATGTATTTTAATAAATAGATGGTCGTGAATATAGTTTTTTCAATAAGGGCTTTTTCTGCTCATAACCATGTGCTAGATCGAGGTCCTTTTTTTTTTGGCAAAAAGACAATAAGGGAAAAGGTTGGATAAAATTTTGCCTAGATAAATCCTATGTACTTCTCAGTTCTTCTGCTTGAATGTATTTGTACTGCCAATAGGTGCTTTGGAATCTAAAAAGCCATGTTTTCAATTCTAGCATCTCTTTCCATAATTGTACAAATAGGATACATAACTGTTTGATGTGCTTGTATATGCGAACAATTTTGAATGCATGATATGAGGGTACAATACATGATATGTTTACAGTTTGATATTTACATGCTATTCGTAATAAAAGCCATGTAGTTAATGTAGCAACAACTGATCTTGACAGTTCATAGGCATGTAGTTACCGAGAAATACACAATACTTCTGCTAATCTGATCCATGGTAGAAGGTTAGCAACATCTGTGATTGATAAATACATAATGCAAATAATTGTAGCTATTTATATCCTTATGGCTGTATGTCCATTTGCGGAATTGCATCTAAGGAAGCTCTCTAAATATGATCTTGCTTGTTGTTTCAGGTGTGTTCCTTGGTGTCTCATCCAACACCCGTTATCAAGTTATTAATGCGCTTGAGCGCGTGGTTGAGGCTTCACTTCTTGGCAAGCGTGTCCCAGCTGCCTCTTTGGCATTCACTGTTGGTGTGCGCTTTGCAAATAATGTCTATGGGGGGATGCAGTTTGTGGACTGGGCCAGAATGAGTGGCTGTCAATGAGGTGCATGGCGTCCATATTTTTCACGGTGAGTTAGTTTTTTTTGTTAACATATATATACAAGCCTTTCTGCAAAAGCAGAGCTCCCCTCACTTCATGGTGAGTGTATGCTTATGAGAACCATTATTCTATTATTATGGCAGTTACCATCCACATTGATGCTGTTGCATGTGCTCCGCTGTACGATATAACAATGAAATTCATCGAATTTGCTCCTCCCCGAGTTAAAGATGAGATACCATTATTTGTAACAGCTTGGCTGCAGAATTCCAAAAATAAGCGTGAAGGCGCCCTGGAGATCGATTGGAATCTTGGCATGTGCTGGTTATGTTTGGCTACTAGAAAGTACCATTGGGAAGTGCATCAAGAAGATCATAGGCATAGTTAAATTGTTGAAACTGAAGCATGTCCAAGTGCTTAGTGATGTATCCAGCGACTTGTAGCTCCGGCAATCAGAGGAAATTGAATTGTCTGTTCCTCAAAGATTTTGCCATTTTGATTTGGATTTGGGTAGTTGAATCTGTTGATTATCCTGGTTTGTTTATGCCTTCTAATTGGCACCTAGGCGAATGCATATCTTCAGCATGTCATTGAACTAATCATCTGTCCTTGTAGATGCCTCGGCATGTAAAACGAAAAATGGTGGGACGAAAGGAATCATAACAAGAAAGTTTCCACGGAAAACAGACGCTAAAACGGAAAACCACAACCAGTGTAGAAGTGAGTCCCATTCGCAGGCACATCCATCTCTAACCTAACCTTTTGGGTCTGTGTGTACGACGATTCAAGATTACATAGAAATGTAGTACTCCTTCCGTCCACTTTTATAATGCACACTTCTTAACATTTTAAATAGCGAGAAATATGCCTTATAAAAGTGGATGGAGGGAGTAGCATGCAAATAAACCTACCAACTTGATGCATTCAGGGATGTCCTAATATGGTTGCTCTCTTTCAAAATTATAAATATGTTTAAACACTTTAAAATTATCTAACCAACATAATTCGGCTTTCTTGTGAGGGCGCACCAAAAAGAAAAAGACTGGTCGATGCAAGTACTTATACAACTAAAACTTCAAATTTATCTGTGTCAACTAGTGCTACAAACGCCCTCGTGTTTTCGGGACGTTTTCAGCCCTAGAGTGTGCAGAGCAGACCAGAAATGCGAACCGTAAACTGAATTTTTGCGAACTCCATAAAACGCGGGAAAATTCAGATAAACTTTTCTCCAGACATTCGCCGGAGCACGTCGCCAGCGGTACATTTGGCATCTCACCATAGCTACAGCTTACCGTGGCCTAACCTGACACTGCGACGACATAACCTAGTCTACGGCGACATAATCCTCGGGGTCGAGGTCGATGAACTTCGCGTCCTGTGTCCTGCTCGGCGTGGACGCGCTCCCAGTCCGCCGCCCTCTCGTCGAAATCCATCCTCAGGACCAGCCCCTGCGCCAACAGCTTGTTGTCGAGGATCTCTGCCTCGACGCAACTCTTCTACTTCTCCTCTCGCGGGCGTTGCGGGCGAGCAAGAGGTTGAGGACAGTGTCCTCCTCGCCCTCCCCGACGAAGTCCTCCGATCCAATCGTGGGGCCGGACACGGGGCCGGCGTGGAGCACGGCCTCCGCCCGCTCCCTCTTAGGCGTGAGGAAGCGGTGCGTGGCGGCGGAAGAGCCCGCGCCGGAGGAGTTTGCGAGGCGACGCTGCTCCGCCCGCTTGCGCTTGAGCTCATCTACTGCGATATAGCTGAAGCGCGCGGCAGCGTCAGCCCCGCATTGGTGAACTTGTAGGCTCCGCGCTTGTGAGCGGCGTCGGAGACCATGGCCCTCCTGTACTCCTCGTTGGAGGAGCTGTGTGACGCCCCGAGATCGGGCACTATGCAGATTCCAGCATTCCAGCCAAAATCCACATAATAACCGATTCCAGGTTGCCACTTGTGATAACATTACAACAGTTCACGAATATTCCGCAACAACAACAGAAAAGATATATACAAGACGACTCGAACGAGTCAAGGATACAACTGATACAATACAAAGATCCAAATAACAGCGGAAGAAACAACATAGCGTCCGACTACGGACAAGATACAAATTGGACTAAGAGTCCTGAAGATAACCGAGAGCGTCCAAATCCCTGCCCAGGCCAAGCCGGAGGGATTCCCAAGCAAACGTCGTCAGACTTCAAACCTGTTGACTGCAATATCGAATATGCAGCCACGAAAAAGATTCGTGGGTCAGTACGGTTAAGTACTGGCAAGTGGATAAACCATACTCACAAGATACCGGCGTAGCCAGTCATCACAAGATACAAATACTTTGGGTTCAACGGAAAGGAAAGGATTATTGCAAAGAAGCGGCAACGGGCTGCACTAACTAACTACAGAGACTCGATACAACTTCCGGCTAAAAGAGGGGGATAAGATAGCGTATCGTAACCAACTACAACTACTCACCAAACAATACCCATCCAATGTCACCCCCTACTAAGGAAGCAACCCAAGGATAACTCACACTGGTGGATTAATGATGGATCAAGTTATTGTGTCAATAAGACTATTACTAGTCAAAATTAGCATTAGTTAGGTGTAAGTTGTTCTGAGTACTTGTTAGCCAGTACTTTAACCAAGTTAACCATAACCGCGGAAAACACGGCTTCTCGAGAAGATTTAACCCTGCAGGGATGCACCAATTTAGCCGTACACGTAAGAATAACCCGCCAGACGGGGGATCAACCCACCAAGCGAGGTACTCAACACAATCCAACTCTTCTTCGCATCAAGCCCAAAGCACCACGTGCTGTGCGTGCGCGGCTAATCGAGCCCCACGAAGAAAAGGGGACCCTCATAGCACTCTAAGACCACGCTGCCCTAAATGCCGACTACAAAAGTTTCACCCTGGCGCCGAGGGTTCGCACCTGCACATGCATGCATCAAATGGAAAGCCCGAACTAAGTGTGGCAATTTGGACGAGATGCGAATCGAATCAAGTTGAGGGGGGCGCCCATACTCGCTTCCCACATGCGGTTAGTGCGCTCATCATGGATCAATAGACAAGACCCTTTTCCTAATTAGGGTCGACACTAGCAGGCTTCAAAACCACGCCGGGCCTCCTGCCGGTGCCTTATCATCAAATTATTACTACCCAAAACATTAACATGTTGTTGATTGAATGGAACCCAACTATCAACTAAGCAGGTGATATGGAAGGAACAACAAGACTTGAGCGCAAACAACACTAAGCATGCAACTACGACACGAGGGCCAACAGTGTAAACAAACAACAATTAATAGGAAGTGGAAGGAAGGCTATATCATGGTTGCAAGGTAAACATATAATAGGATCGAGACACAAGCATCGAAACATAAGGCTAGAATAAGAACAACGGAAAGAATCGGTAACAAGTGATGAAAGGCAACCATTTGGCAGCTAGTGAGTATACTTGCCTGAGATCCAGCAAGTAGAGGTACATCCACAGAACTTGTCGTTGCTCACATCATCTCAACGTCCTATCCGGGAAGAAGCAACGAACCTCGAACAAACACCGGATGCAACAATTACTACTACGGCAAAAGATCCAGCATGATCAAGATATGGATGCATGACAATTTAATGGATGCATAGAAATAAACTAGTTGACATGATAACATGTTTAAATGGACCCATATGCAATTTGAGTTGCATATGAAAAGCCCATGAATTATGGTTGAAACAATTGTTTTACAACTAACCAACAGGTGAAAGTGGTTTAGTATGATGCATGGATGAGGAAAACAGAAAAATAACAACAATAGAACAATTTTGAAATAAGGTTTACCAAGTTTAGAAATTTATTTATTAAGTTAGGAAATTTTGGTTTCTTAAAGGGTGTCACACAAACATTTGTTGTTTTCATCAAGTTTAATTGTTCAAAACAGATAACTAAGTTCATATTTGATTAGAACACAAAATTTTAGGTGGATTACATGTTTCAATTATTGGAAAAGGAATTACAATGATTTAATTATGAATTAAACAAGATTAAACAAGTTTTAATTGAATTTAATTCAAGTTTGAATATTATTTGGATTTTATTTGTTCAAAACATAAATTGAAATTCATATTTGAAAAGGTTATGTTTTTCTGGTTTGAAAACATATTTTATATGTTCAAAAATAATTTAATTTGAGCAAGTTATGAATTTAGCAAATTTAAATGATTTAAACAAGGTTTAAAATTATTTAAGCAATTTTAATTACTCAAATCATGAAACAAAATTTATATTTGAAAAGGGGGTTTAAAATAGCATGGAAAACATATTTTATTTGGGTTATTTGAATTAAGTATGAATTATTTATGGAATTAACCAAAATTAAGAGGGTTTGTTTGAATTTGAAATTTGAATGCATTTGAAATATTCAAAACAGAAAACAAATGATGTAATCAGATAGAGTGTTAAATTTGGGGCAGAATACATATTTTATTTGTATTAATTGGAGTTAAAAGTTATGTGTGATTTGAAAACAGGGACTTATTTGTGATTTACAGGGACCTACAAAGAAAGAAAAAGAATGCAGATGGGCCCCTGGGGCGTTTTCACCCAGGGCACCCTAGCATGGGCCTCTGCAGTGCGGGACCGTGCATCTGTGGCGTCCACGTGGGCGCGGTTGGCAGCTGTGCTGGCAGCAGGGGTCGCTGACCAGTGGGTCCTGCCCCTGCGTGAGGAAAATCGCAAAAAGGTGGGCTGAATGTGTCCGCGGGGAATCGATCCGCTGCCCTCGCGGTGTGCGCGCAGGAACTGAACCACTGCGCTGCTGCTGCTGTTTGGTTCAGAGTACAGCTGCAGGGTTTTTCAGATAAAAGGCCACGGCCTCGTGCCAAACTGACGAAACTGCAGCTGCTTCAGCTGTCAGCGATGGCACCGATCAACCGGCTGCGACTCGACGGGATCACGGCGGCCACAGCGTGCTGGAGGTGCTCGTGCGTGTGCAGCGTGTGCGAGGGAGGCAGTGCTTGCGAGCGCTCGCTGCGATGGGAACAGAGGAGCAGAGGGGCCTCACCGCGGTTTGGGTCGAGGAAGCGAGGCTGCTGACGACGTGCAGCAGCGGCGGGGTTTTTCCGGCGACGACGCGGCATCCACGGTGGCTCCCAGCAACCAGCGAGGAAACGGGGAGGTGGACGGAGCCACCACGGCTCCATTCCCGTGGAGGGCTCGGCTTGAGGAGGATCGTGGTGGCGGTGAGCGGTGAGTCCCTGACGGCGACGACGGTGGGTGGTTGAGGTTCAGAGACAGAAGGATTCGGGGGGAAGGAAGGAGAGATAGCGGCGCGGCAGAGAGGAGGGCTAGGGCTCTAGGGTTAGCGAGTAGGATGGGGCTTTATGGAGCAGTCAGCTCGTACGGCCAGTCATCGAATGGAGGAGGGGGATCACACGGTGGGGAGCGAGTTCGTACGGAGGATGACGAACGCAGGGAAGAAGACGACAAAGTCGAAGGGGTACCGAGCCCAGAAGGGTGGGCTGGCCACTAGATGGGCTGGGGGAAAAGGAAGAAAGCTATGGGCTGGCATGCCTCCCCATTATTTTTTTCCTTTTCTGCATTTCTTTCTTCTTCTTTTTTTGTAAGGGATGGAAGAGAGGGAGATGGAAATAGGGTTTGGGGTGTTCATTTTATGCAATATTTTTATTAATTTTCAAAACAGAAAATAAAAGCAATGTTAGCATAGATTTCAATTTTTTTGAAATATTAGTTTGATTTTTAAATTGTTAGTTAAATTTCAAATAGGCTTTGGGGGTTTTTATTTTATAAATAAATTTTATTAATTTGCAGAAACAGTGAGTAAAAGCAATTGTGCACATTAAGTCCAAAAATTTGAAATATTAATGTGAGTTTTAAATTGCTATTTGCATTTCCATTGTATTTCATAAGGAGTTGATTTTTAACCAATTTTATTCAATGACTCAACAATTATGAAACATTTGTTGAATTTAATTGTTTGCAAAACTTTAATGTTTATACCACAATTGGAAACATGCCCATTATGATTGATTTTGAAATGAATTTGAATTTATCATTTGGGGTGTTGATTAAAGGGAGGTTTTATTTAACAAGCAATTTAAATAATTTCAACCTCAAAACTATTGGAAACAATTGAGTTGTTTGAGTTGGCAATTTTTGAATTGGAAGTTTTGAACAATGTTTGAAAGTTTAATTTGGTTTGAGTTTTCCAGTTGTTCTGAAAACAGGATGCAATGCTTATGTGATGCATGTGATGCAAAAAGGAAAAGGAAGCAACCAATCCTACTAAGGGGGAACACCCCAGGTGTTACAGACGACACCACTAACAAGGGATTGCGCCCTCGCAATCCACCTGCCAACCCGGAAGGGGAAAGAAGTTCGACTATCGATTCTTCATGCTTCCAGCGGATCTTCTCGACACCACTAACAAGGGATTCTTGCTCGGGGTGACGACGATGTTCTTCCACCAGGAATCTTCCGATGATCGAACCTATTAGGTTACAGGCTCAGAAAACGTCCACCCTCGTAGGATCCTAACACTTTGAAAGATAGACAAGGGGGGAAGACTCCAAAACAAATAAGATGGGAGGGGAAATAGAACAGGGACAAGGAGAAAAACAAGAATCCTATTGAGATGTTTTCCAAAATAGTTTAGCAGAAATAGTTTTTGACATTCTAGAAACAACGACCGTTAGCTAGGTTATCCTACAGGCTTTGCGGACCCGTTGCTTCGATAACCATTCGTATCGAAACAATCTCGGGAATCGGAACCAAGGCTCTGATACCATTTGTGACACCCCGAGATCGGGCACTATGCAGATTTCAGCATTCCAGCCAAAATCCACATAATAACCGATTCCAGGTTGCCACTTGTGATAACATTACAACAGTTCACGAATATTCCGCAACAACAACAGAAAAGATATATACAAGACGACTCGAACGAGTCAAGGATACAACTGATACAATACAAAGATCCAAATAACAACGGAAGAAACAACATAGCGTCCGACTACGGACAAGATACAAATTGGACTAAGAGTCCTGAAGATAACCGAGAGCGTCCAAATCACTGCCCAGGCCAAGCCGGAGGGATTCCCAAGCTAACGTCGTCAGACTTCAAACCTGTTGACTGCAATATTGAATATGCAGCCACCAAAAATATTCGTGGGTCAGTACGGTTAAGTACTGGCAAGTGGATAAACAATACTCACAAGATACCGGCGTAGCCAGTCATCACAAGATACAAATACTTTGGGTTCAACGGAAAGGAAAGGATTATTGCAAAGAAGCGGCAGCGGGCTGCACTAACTAACTACAGAGACTCGATACAACTTCCGGCTAAAAGAGGGGGATAAGATAGCGTATCGTAACCAACTACAACTACTCACCAAACAATACCCATCCAATGTCACCCCCTACTAAGGAAGCAACCCAAGGATAACTCACACTGGTGGATTAATGATGGATCAAGTTATTGTGTCAATAAGATTATTACTAGTCAAAATTAGAATTAGTTAGGTGTAAGTTGTTCTGAGTACTTGTTAGCCAGTACTTTCACCAAGTTAACCATAACCGCGGAAAACACGGCTTCTCGAGAAGATTTAACCCTGCAGGGATGCACCAATTTAGCCGTACACGTAAGAATAACCCGCCAGACGGGGGATCAACCCACCAAGCGAGGTACTCAACACAACCCAACTCTTCTTCGCATCAAGCCCAAAGCACCACGTGCTGTGCGTGCGCGGCTAATCGAGCCCCACGAAGAAAAGGGGACCCTCATAGCACTCTAAGACCACGCCGCCCTAAATGCCGACTACAAAAGTTCCACCCTGGCGCCGAGGGTTCGCACCTGCACATGCATGCATCAAATGGAAAGCCCGAACTAAGTGTGGCGATTTGGACGAGATGCGAATCGAATCAAGTTGAGGGGGGCGCCCATACTCGCTTCCCACATGCGGTTAGTGCGCTCATCATGGATCAGTAGACAAGACCCTTTTCCTAATTAGGGTCGACACTAGCAGGCTTCAAAACCACGCCGGGCCTCCTGCCGGTGCCTTATCATCAAATTATTACTACCCAAAACATTAACATGTTGTTGATTGAATGGAACCCAACTATCAACTAAGCAGGTGATATGGAAGGAACAACAAGACTTGAGCGCAAACAACACTAAGCATGCAACTACGACACGAGGGCCAACAGTGTAAACAAACAACAGTTAATAGGAAGTGGAAGGAAGGCTATATCATGGTTGCAAGGTAAACATATAATAGCACCGAGACACAAGCATCGAAACATAAGGCTAGAATAAGAACAACGGAAAGAATCGGTAACAAGTGATGAAAGGCAACCATTTGGCAGCAAGTGAGTATACTTGCCTGAGATCCAGCAAGTAGAGGTACATCCACAGAACTTGTCGTTGCTCACATCATCTCAACGTCCTATCCGGGAAGAAGCAACGAACCTCGAACAAACACCGGATGCAACAATTACTACTACGGCAAAAGATCCAGCATGATCAAGATATGGATGCATGACAATTTAATGGATGCATAGAAATAAACTAGTTGACATGATAACATGTTTAAATGGACCCATATGCAATTTGAGTTGCATATGAAAAGCCCATGAATTATGGTTGAAACAATTGTTTTACAACTAACCAACAGGTGAAAGTGGTTTAGTATGATGCATGGATGAGGAAAACAGAAAAATAACAACAATAGAACAATTTTGAAATAAGGTTTACCAAGTTTAGAAATTTATTTATTAAGTTAGGAAATTTTGGTTTCTTAAAGGGTGTCACACAAACATTTGTTGTTTTCATCAAGTTTAATTGTTCAAAACAGATAACTAAGTTCATATTTGATTAGAACACAAAATTTTAGGTGGATTACATGTTTCAATTATTGGAAAAGGAATTACAATGATTTAATTATGAATTAAACAAGATTAAACAAGTTTTAATTGAATTTAATTCAAGTTTGAATATTATTTGGATTTTATTTGTTCAAAACATAAATTGAAATTCATATTTGAAAAGGTTATGTTTTTCTGGTTTGAAAACATATTTTATATGTTCAAAAATAATTTAATTTGAGCAAGTTATGAATTTAGCAAATTTAAATGATTTAAACAAGGTTTAAAATTATTTAAGCAATTTTAATTACTCAAATCATGAAACAAAATTTATATTTGAAAAGGGGGTTTAAAATAGCATGGAAAACATATTTTATTTGGGTTATTTGAATTAAGTATGAATTATTTATGGAATTAACCAAAATTAAGAGGGTTTGTTTGAATTTGAAATTTGAATGCATTTGAAATATTCAAAACAGAAAACAAATGATGTAATCAGATAGAGTGTTAAATTTGGGGCAGAATACATATTTTATTTGTATTAATTGGAGTTGGAATTTAAAAGTTATGTGTGATTTGAAAATAGGGACTTATTTGTGATTTACAGGGACCTACAAAGAAAGAAAAAGAATGCAGATGGGCCCCTGGGGCGTTTTTCACCCAGGGCATCCTAGCCTGGGCCTCTGCAGTGCGGGACCGTGCATCTGTGGCGTCCACGTGGGCGCGGTTGGCAGCTGTGCTGGCAGCAGCGGTCGCTGACCAGTGGGTCCTGCCCCTGCGTGAGGAAAATCGCAAAAAGGTGGGCTGAATGTGTACGCGGGGAATCGATCCGCTGCCCTCGCGGTGTGCGCGCAGGAACTGAACCACTGCGCTGCTGCTGCTGTTTGGTTCAGAGTACAGCTGCATGGTTTTTCAGGTAAAAGGCCACGGCCTCGTGCCAAACTGACGAAACTGCAGCTGCTTCAGCTGTCAGCGATGGCACCGATCAACCGGCTGCGAGTCGACGGGATCACGGCGGCCACAGCGTGCTGGAGGTGCTCGTGCGTGTGCAGCGTGTGCGAGGGAGGCAGTGCTTGCGAGCGCTCGCTGCGATGGGAACAGAGGAGCAGAGGGGCCTCACCGCGGTTTGGGTCGAGGAAGCGAGGCTGCTGACGACGTGCAGCAGCGGCGGGGTTTTTCCGGCGACGACGCGGCATCCACGGTGGCTCCCAGCAACCGGCGAGGAAACGGGGAGGTGGACGGAGCCACCACGGCTCCATTCCCGTGGAGGGCTCGGCTTGAGGAGGATCGTGGTGGCGGTGAGCGGTGAGTCCCTGACGGCGACGGCGGTGGGTGGTTGAGGTTCAGAGACAGAAGGATTCGGGGGGAAGGAAGGAGAGATGGCGGCGCGACAGAGAGGAGGGCTAGGGCTCTAGGGTTAGCGAGTAGGAGGGGGCTTTATGGAGTAGTGAGCTCGTACGGCCAGTCATCGAACGGAGGAGGGGGATCACACGGTGGGGAGCGAGTTCGTACGGAGGATGACGAACGCAGGGAAGAAGACGACAACGTCGAAGGGGTACCGGGCCCAGAAGGGTGGGCTGGCCACTAGATGGGCTGGGGAAAAAGGAAGAAAGCTGTGGGCTGGCATGCCTCCCTATTTTTTTTCCTTTTCTCCATTTCTTTCTTCTTTTTTTTGTAAGGGATGGAAGAGAGGGAGATGGAAATAGGGTTTGGGGTGTTCATTTTATGCAATATTTTTATTAATTTGCAAAACAGAAAATAAAAGCAATGTTAGCATAGATTTCAATTTTTTTGAAATATTAGTTTGATTTTTAAATCGTTAGTTAAATTTCAAATAGGGTTTGGGGGTTTTTATTTTATAAATAAATTTTATTAATTTGCAGAAACAGTGAGTAAAAGCAATTGTGCACATTAAGTCCAAAAATTTGAAATATTAATGTGAGTTTTAAATTGCTATTTGCATTTCCATTGTATTTCATAAGGAGTTGATTTTTAACCAATTTTTATTCAATTACTCAACAATTATGAAAACATTTATTGAATTTAATTGTTTGCAAAACTTTAATGTTTATACCACAATTGGAAACATGCCCATTATGATTGATTTTGAAATGAATTTGAATTTATCATTTGGGGTGTTGATTAAAGGGAGGTTTTATTTAACAAGCAATTTTAATAATTTCAACCTCAAATCTATTGGAAACAATTGAGTTGTTTTAGTTGGCAATTTTTAAATTGGAAGTTTTGAACAATGTTTGAAAGTTTAATTTGGTTTGAGTTTTCCAGTTGTTCTGAAAACAGGATGCAATGTTTATGTGATGCATGTGATGCAAAAAGGAAAAGGAAGCAACCAATCCTACTAAGGGGGAACACCCCAGGTGTTACAAGCTGTCACCGTGGCGGCCCGATGTGGGCACATGGCTGCCGCGCGTGGAGGAGCTCGACGAGCGCCACATCATCGTCGCCGGCGACGGGATCTGCGCGCGATTGCTCGTCGGAGGTGGCAGGATTTCTCGTCGGCGGCGGGCTAGGTTTTCAGATTGTGGCGTGGGAATGCGACTTCAGCCGGTACATATAGCGGTTTGGGATGGGGGGGGGGGGGGGTTCGGGGGCGACTGAAAAGGTTTTTTTTCGAGAAACTGAAAAGGGTTTTCAGTCTGGGTTTCAGATTGTGGCGTGGGAATGCGACTTCAGCCGGTACATATAGCGGTTTGGGAGGGGGGGGGGGGTTCGGGGGCGACTGAAAAGGTTTTTTTTCGAGAAACTGAAAAGGGTTTTCAGTCTGGGCTAGGTATATGGGCTCTGCTCTGGCCCAAAAAACTGGACGAACCCGTACACCAGCTGTACATTTCCTGTTTCTCCCCGTTTAGGGGCTCTGCTAGAGTTGCTCTAACATAGAGTTGCGGACTAGGGATTTCATGGTCTTCTGAAAACACCACCGGCTACATCTGACTACCATGAATGAGTTCGTACACAATTTTTTCTTGTATATGCTTCTCTGTTGATAATGTTACAAATTTACGGTGCCATTTCTCTCTCACAACGTCAGTAGCCCTACACACATGTAGCGTTGCCACTACGATTGCCCGACGAGTGCATTCACAGTGTACTTATGAAAGTATTGATCATGTTTTTCTTGTTGGACTGATATATGCAAGTCAAATGTTTGAGGGAGACATTAAGGGTCTCCTGGATGGCGACCCTCTCCCTAGGCTCCCATGGCGACTCTAGGGCGATCTAGGGTTTCCACCTCTCTCCTTCAATGGCGTGCACTCCACTGTCGTTGCCCACCCCTCTCCTCCATACGGAAAGGGCCAATCTCCTTGCCCCGGCTTGTTGGCGTTGGAAATGCATCTTCTCCACGATCTTGATCGGCAAGATTGATCATATGTATGAAGGGTTTTTGTTTTTGGATCCAAAAGTCAAACGGATCCAGCTCGTTGATGCCAATGGGTTCATCCTAGATCAAAGGTCCCTCAAGGTACGTGAATGCATCCATCATGGATCTGAGATCTCCTTTGCGTGTCATCACGTAAGAATACAAGATCACATCGTGCTTGTGGATGGGAAACTTTCTTTGAAGGGATCTCCGATCATTATGGATCCTTCAAAAGGTCCCGTTCAATTTCTTGAGGAAAACCCTACCGACACATCATCCATGCTGGTGCATGCAGCAAGGGTTTTAGATCTTGATTTTCAACGTGGCATGTCGTTTGCCAAGGAAGTCATGAACTATTTCAACTCGGATGTTCACCCTATGGACGGCTTAGGGCATTTTCTCATGGTTGTCTCTTTTGCTCGTGCTTGTTTCCTTCTACATGAAGACACTATTGGTCTTGATCTTGAGGCATTGCTAGGAGGTTTTTGTGGATCCCTTCGTGTCAAGTTGCTACACGACATGGTTTTCTCTTTTCAAGTATCCTCCAAGTAGGTGGGGTTTCATTTTATGAAGCTCAAATGGTTTTCTTGCTTTCATTTCAAGTGCTTCTTTCATCTTTGGGGATCTGGTGGTCCTAATTGGCACAAGGAGTTTAAAGTCTGGTCTAATGATTGTGATAAAGAATGGACCTTGGTTAAGACCAATAAATCCAGGAAGCCTCGTTTTAATTCCAAAGCTCATCGTATTGGCTAGCATATTGCCCCCGCATTTACTCGGTCGGATTTAATTAATACCGAGGATGTTAATCTTCATGAGGACTTTCATCTACTCTTATTAAATCTATAATAATTGTTTATAATGAAGAGGGTACTTCCATGGACTCTGTTACTCTTGTTTTGCCTAATAAAAGTCCAATTATTTTTGGTTCTTTCGGCTCTGTTGGTTCTATTCCATTTACTTCTTCTCGAGTTGTTCTAGGAATAGACAAAGTACCTGCACAACCTCCTTATGTTCAATTGCAGAATTCAGATGCTAATGAGTACTTCTCTAAATTAACTGACCACATGGCTACCCAAGTGCACAAGTGCTCTAGATGCCTCAGCTTTAAACACGTCACCATGGAATGCACAAGGAATTTTTGTTGCTGGTCTTGTACTCGGTCTGGCCATATCAGGACAGATTGCCCGAGGCTAAAAGGGTCTTTTCGGTGGGTAGTCAAAGAGACTCCTACCGTTATCTCTAGACAAATCCTCTCAAAGCTTTGTCTTTCTGTGCTACAGAAAAACCCTCATCCCCTGTTTCGCTCCAGACATCTGCTCCGTCCTCGATACCCACTTCTTCGACTACCTTGGCCAACTTTGAAAATTATATTTGACATTTATAATGTCTCCAAAATTTTATCTAAACAATAAACATCATTTTATTATTTTCTAATTTTAAAATGACATTTAGTATTATTAATTATTTATTTATATTTACAAAATATAAAAATTGAAATGTGTTGAAATGTTTATAAAAATATTCTAAACAGGAAGATTTTATTTTAGAAGTTAAATTGAGATTAAATGGATTTACTAACCAAAAGATACTAAAAACAAAAAAATGAAAAACCAATGATGACGTCATGATGACATCATCGTCATCAACCTTCGACCATTCTTTCTCTATCGTTTCCATCCGTGAATGAGATAATTCAATCTCTTGATTGCGGCCGTCTCTGTGCGCTATTAATCCCTTGTGCCCTCCCCCCTTGAAGCATTTCCTCTCCGCTTCATTTCCCCTCCAAAATCCTGAAAGATAGCGCCCCAAGGACTCTCAATATGCTCGCCGTTGTTGAGCATGGTGGCCACCGAGAATTGTCGATTCCGACGAAACCTCAGGTCCCCGCTGCCCCTATTTGGCCTTCTCTGGTTCCCCTCGATCTCGTGCCCCTCCTCATATTTTCTGTTTCCATTTTGGCGCAGCCAAATGCTCGCATCGTTCATTCCCTCACGGCACTAATTCCAACGTCGCCTTCGTCCGATCTTCCTCATCGACAGGGGCCATCGGAGTGGAAGTCGTCTTCACCTTCGTCCTCGTTGTGGTGTCCTGCACCCCGTCGTGCCCTCCGCCGTGCCCGAGGACCCCCGTAGCACCATCGCCGTCGACTTCTGTGCCACCAGCCACCGTCATCACCATTTCCGTCCATCCCATCACCGGAAGAGGTAACCCTAGCTGCCCATTTTAATCTAGGCCATTAGATCCCGATCTGACGTGTGCGATTAAATCACTTAACGAAGAGGTATCCACCAGTAGAAACGCGCCACGTGTGTGCCTAGTCAGCACGCATAGTCAGTGCCGCGTCATCGCCGAGTCAGGCAGCCCGACCAATCAGGAAGCGCCACGTGTGCCAGCTATTTTTCTGTTTATTTATGAATAGAAAATAATTGCCAGTTTTGAAGAAACCCCTCCTCCATGTTAAAACCTTCATATATTTTTAACCCTAAGGAAAAATTTAGCAAACTTGCACTTTTTGAAAATCCCTTAACATGTAGAAACTTTTAGAACTGCCAAAATGTAAATTTATCTATTTAAAATTTGATCAAATTTAAATATGCTTGTTTGATGAATTTTAGCATAATTCAAACTATACAAATCCAAAAATTGCAAATAAAATACATTTGGAAACCTTATAATGTCCAAAATAGATTTTAGATTTAAGTTGTCCATTTGAATAATTTTGACATAGATTTAATTTCATAAATAATTTAAAAATGGTCCCTTAAGCAAAATTGCTCCATTTGGTAATCTTGAACCAGAGACATCAGTACCTAAACCTTTTGGACAACCTTGAACCATATCCATGTAATTTTGGAGAAAAACTCAACATAGTGATTCACCCATTCTATCATGTCTTAGAATTTGTTTCCATCCTTTTTCCATTGTTATTATGGCCATTTTGGAATCCAAGACAGAGTCTCTAGTATATTTCAGTCACATATAAGACCAACTAGTGACCCTAAACTCTAGTACCCATATCTACTATCTATCCCTCCAAAATTTCTTATCTTCTATAGAAGACTAAGTCCCTAAAGTACTAGAGGGCACTTCAGATGGAATTCTTCAACTCAGCAAGACGCACTACTTGGAAGATCATTGAAGATCCTAGAGAAGGACATAGAATCCATCGCAACTAGAAGTAACTCAAAGAAGTGGAAGTACTAGAAGAAATCAAGAGAAACTTCAAGAAGACTAACCACATATCTCTCTATTCTTTCTTCTCTTCTTTTCTTCCCCAATTAGACTTTGTGGTGTGATCATTTTGATCCAACACTCAGTACATGTTAGCCAGATAACTTAGTTGTATATGGATCTCAAGACTAAGCCAGTAACCAAGAAGACATCAAGATTCAAGAAGACATCAAGATCAAGTGATTCTAAGTAAAAGAACCTCTACATCACCAAGGAGGACTACATATCACGAACCAAAGAAGAAGAAAGAGAAGAACATGGAATACCTTAACTCAAGACCATTCCCAAAATTTATAAGTCATAGTATGAACTTGTTAAGAACCCCTAGTAGCCAAAAAACTCTTAGTGTATTCTAGTAAACCTGGTTTGCTTCTAAACACTTAAGACAAAAACATGAAATTCTATAAGATGCAATGGAGTAACCACACTGAGGGAGGAAGCTACATGGGAGCCTAAAGATGATCTTTAAGAAGACCAACAACATGAAGCCTTGGAGTAACCATACCACATATTAAAGTTATTTTGCGTCAAGCTTGTTTTTTCCCCAACTATAGACCCAAATGGAAAAATCCCATGACCTCATCACACAATTCCTTTTACCTTGTTGTCATTGAGTGAACCTAGAACAACCTTAACCAAAAATGAAAAACTTAGCCAAACTATGTCATGTGTTCCTTTGGTTTAATAAGTTGTGTGATCACCCTTAGTGAACTATTGGAAGTTCCTAGATAAATATGTTTTCGATAAAGTTTGATCACTACAAACTCAATCTAGACCATTCCAAATGAACTCTTGGAACCCCTTAACAAGTATGGAACCATTAGATAATGAATCTTTCAAACTCAAACCTTAGCCTTTCCCTAGCCGACTTGGTTAAACCCCTTTTTTTATGATTGTTGCTTTGTATGTTTTCTTCACTTGTATGTTTGATTGCTAGGATGCTTGTTTATTTTGTTGTTGTGCTTTAAATGTATAGATTGTACCGAGAGCAACAATATTTTCTGAAAAGAGTGTGATTTCTTCACCAACTGCAACAAGGCAAGTAACACACCATCAATTACCTATTATTTTTCCTATGCATTTCTAGAGTTTTGAGTAGTGTGCATGATAGAAAGTTTAACTAACTGTTATGCTATGCTAATATCCCAAGTAGTGTGTAGCCACCCTTTTATATACTTCTAGTATAGAATACATTGAACTTAGTAGAATTGCTATTTTGTTCAAATGTTTCGATTTAGGTGTTCAGGATAAAAACTACTAAGTTTAATGAAACACCTAGGTGGAACTGGAAGGATTGGTTTATGTTGAGTGGCTCCCTAGGGCCATTTCTATGGTGTTTCCCCCTAAGGAGTACACTTGCGTATGGCCACCACGGAACAAAGATATTTCTATGTCCTTCTAAGTTTTCATGCTTCCGGTGCAGTCTTTAGTCATGTGGGCTCTGTTTTGATCAACTAAGTTGAATGAACCCACCAGTGCTTGACAAGCAGATGTAGGGGGTGTAGGTTGGAACGGGTCAAGCCGGACGGTGGTGGAATTTCTTCTAAAAGATCTCGTCTCAATCTTCTCCTTTCCTTAATGCACTCAGGGTGGAAACTTCTGTTTGACACATTTTAAACTCGTTCAAACTCTTTGTTTGAGTTCAAATTCGAAGTGGATATCATGTGTCTATGGATCACTGATGTACCAGCTTAAAAACTGTGCACCTGTTGCATCTCTAGGTGATCTATAGAGAGAGATGGGAAGAGGAAAAGGGAGAGAGATGGGCCGGGATGTCAGCCACCGTGGCCACCTACTCGACCCTGACCGACCATTTCTTTCCTCCAACAGGACTTGGAAGTTAGCACGTGCACACGCCCGAGTCGACATGGCCATCCACATGCACGCCGTCGCCTTGAACTGCCCCCATGCCGCCCCGGTGAAGCCCGATGAGCTCGAGGAAGAGGCCACCGTCACCCCTCCCTTATAAGCTTCTCCTTAGCAAATCCACTCGCCACTCGCTCTAACATCCCTGATTTTTGGAGAAATTCAAAAATCACAAAAATTTAAAACTTTTGTTTTCCACTAAAGCAATCCACCAAAAACAAATAAAGCTCCAACACAAAGGGAATATTATATATTTTTCCAATGTTATTGGAAATGGTATCCAAATGCCTCCGTTTTCTAAAACCCTAAATTCTCAAAATAAATAATTATGCAAAGAAAATGTTTTCCTATTTGCAAACCTTGAGAATATAAAAAGATTTTCTTAACTATAGGTTTTCCAAATGGTTTCAAACTCAAATTACTAGGAGTATCTACTTCGCCAACATTTAGATATTTAAAATTATTTTAAAAGCCCAAACTTAACTATCAAATTTTCTCAAATGTTATATCAAGCTCTAAACCATAAAATGTTTCCTCCTTGTATGGAAATGAGCAAATGAGAAACAATAATTCAAATATAGTATGTCTATGAAATATTTGACCATAACATCATTTATTTAATTTTTATGAAAGGAGAATAACATTTAGTCACTACTAGTCATTTATTCACATTTGAAAATATAAAATATTATTTGTGTCCAAACCAACACAAAATGGTTCCAATGCAAAGGGTTTGTTTTTACAAAAAAAATTAGAATTTTGCTTCAGACTATTTGGACTTAGAAATCATAAATTATGGTTAAAGAAAAAAAATAACACAAAGGGAAAAAGAAAAGGAAAGGTCAGCCCAACCCAGCCATCCCTCTGCCGTCCTATCGGTCGCACGCGCGCTCAGAGGCCCAAGAAAACGGCCCAACAACCAGCCCGCAAGCCACCCTGGCCTTTCTTCCCCCCTCTCACATTGACTGGCGGGACCCTCAACTGACACCCGGATGACGTCACCCGTGACGCAGGAACCTCGACGTGTGAGTCATGGCCGCGCCAGACACCGCACCGCCTCTCCCTGCCCCTCACGCACGTCTCCGCCGCCATATAAACGTCGCCTCCTCGACGTCCGCATCTCCCGTGCCCAAAACCCTAACCCGAGAGCCGCCAGGCTGCTGTATTAGCTCGTCGGAGCTGCCCCTGCCGTCGCCGTTGATCTGCAAATCCATCAAGGGGAGAAGGTCAGCGACCACGCTCTTCCCATCCTCTTCTTGCCATGTCCACGCACACCTTTTGATACCCGTCCCAACTTTTTCTACACAGCAGGGAAAGCAAGAACGAGCTCGCCGGAGATTTCTCTAGGGTCATCGCCTCGGGAGCGCACCGCATCGATGATTCGAGCAACAGGAGGAGAAACCGAGGATGCGAGAAGTATCTCCCAGACAAGGGGAGTTCGCCGCCGTCCTCAGCGCATTCAGGTGACCACCGGAACGTCTCTGCCGTCCACTACCCGACGCATCGCTACCGTCTCCTCCAACTCCGGCGACCGGAATGGCCGGTGACCCTCTTCTATGCCATGCACCGTAGGATTTACATCAGACGGCCATGATTAGATTGCGAACAGGTATGCTCCCTGGATCGTTGGATCTGGATCCTTCGGTCCAGATCTGATCTGACTTAACCATGTCAGCCGCATCGTCAGTATGCCACGCTAGCAGCCCGTCAGCAGATTAGTCCAATCAGAAGCTGCCACATGTGCCAGCTGTTATCTGTTTAATTCCGGAATAAAATCAAATAGACAGTTTTGCAGAAAAGCCCCCCAAACTTCGACCTATCACAACTTTTTAACCATTGATCCAAATTAAGCAAACTTAGGCTTTTTGAAATTAGCAAAACCTGTAGAATCTTTTAGAACTGTTCAAATTCCAATTTGACAATCTTAAATGTGTTCAAATTCAAATATGCTTGTTTGATGATTTTTGACATAACTTAAATTTTATAATTCAAAAAATTGTAAATAAATTATTTTTGGAAATCTTAGGAGGTTTAATTTCATGTTCTCTATCCCAAAGTAATGTTTGAACTAACTAAAATTGAATATAGAGTTAATTGGCCTTTGAGTGTTTTTGACTTAGTTTAAATTCTGCAAATATTTTCAATATGTTTTGTTCAGCAATTTTTCTCTAAGTACTAACCTTAGACTAGAGAGACCAAAAACTAAGCCCTTGGATGCCTTGAAACCATCTACATGTAAAATTGTGCTATTTGGCCCTCCTAGTTGAAAACCATTAAGTCTGGATTAGTGAAAAGCCATGGAGAGGATGCTACAATTGTCAACTTGAAAATTTTCAACATGAAGCAAGAAGATAAATGAAGGACTTAGCCAATAAAACCAACTTCAGAAGCATCTCCAAGAAGTGGAAGAACTTAGAAGAAGTTCTGCCTAGGTTTGCAACTTGAGCATTCCCCTGCTGGGATCTTAGTGCACCAATCTGCCTACATCCAGAAGGTGTTGGAAAGATTTGGATTTGATAAGGCATACCCTTCTAAGACCCCGATTATTGGGAGATCTTTACAGCTGGATAAGGACCCGTTCAGGCCTAAGGAAGAGGGGGAGGAAATTCTGGGACAAGAATTCCCCTACCTGAGTGCAGTTGGTGCACTCATGTACCTCGCGAATTGCACACGGTCGGACATTGCGTTCACTGTCAATTTGCTTGCTAGGTACAATTCTGAGCCTACCAAGAGATATTGGAAAGGCGTTAAGGACATCTTCCGATATCTGCAAGGGACCAAAGATCTTGGCTTCTTTTACCGGAGGAATCAAGACCTCATGGTTGTAGGCTATGCTGATGCTGGGTACCTATTGGACCCGCACACATCCAAGTCTCAGACTGGATATGTTTTCCTTTGTGGTGGAACCGCTATTTCCTGGAAATCGTCTAAGCAAAGCCTAGTGTCAACTTCGACGAACCACTCGGAAATCATAGCACTATATGAAGCATCACGTGAGTGTGTATGGCTTCGACGGGTGATCGGCCACATCCAGCTTTCATGTGGGCTGAACAACGTCCAAACCCCCACTATTATCTATGAAGATAATGCTGTTTGTGTTGCACAAGTCCAGACGGGTTATGTGAAGAGCAATCTCACGAAGCATATCAACCCCAAGTTCTTCTACGCACATGAGTTGCAGAAGTTGAATGAAGTAAGGATCTTACATACTAAGTCGTGTGAAAAGCTTGCTGATTTGTTCACTAAATCATTACCGGCATCTTCTTTCGAGAGATGTGTTCATGGAATCGGTATGATGAGACTTAGGGAGATGTAAGGTTCAGGGGGAGAATTTTCACAAACTCATCACTAAAATCTCGATCCCGATGATTGAGTATTTGACTTAATGGTTAATTGAGTTGTACTCTTTTTCCCTTTAGTGAGTTTTTATGAAGTTTCTCACATAAGGTTTTTAACGAGGCAATTCATGCAACATAGCAAAAGTATATCATGTGTTTTTCTCCATATTTTCCCACTGGGTTTTTCGGAGTTTTGAGGCATGGCTATACGGATAAACCCCAAGGGGAGTGTTACGGAACCAATACGTGACGTGACAGGTGGTCCCACGTTTACTTGGTCCCTCTCCATGATAAGTGGGTGCTTATCCATCTAGCCCACCCCCCATTATATAACGAGACATTGTACGTAGACTTGTTGGACAGAAGAGAAATAAAGAGCTACTTTGCCCACATCCTGTGTCCCTTTTCTTTCATGTTCGTGTGTTGACCTGCACCTTCGTCTACATCGCCGCCGTTGTACACCCTCGGGACCGGCCAGCCGGCAGAGATTGTACAACACTTCCTACCACTCCAATACGTGACGTGACAGGTGGTCCCACGTTTACTTGGTCCCTCTCCATGGTAAGTGGGTGCTTATCCATCTAGCCCATCCCCCATTATATAACGAGACATTGTACGTAGACTTGTTAGATAGAAGAGAAATAAAGAGCTACTTTGCCCACATTCTGTGTCCCTTTTCTTTCATGTTCGTGTGTTGATCTGCGCCTTCGTCTACATCGCCGCCGCCGTACACCCTCGGCCTAGAGGTTGTACAACCCTTCCTACCACTCTATCTCGATGTCGCCCACTCACTCTACCAGAGTGGAGAAGTCGTTGTGCCGACCATTGGTCGCGAACCTCTCCCTCTTGCTTTGTCAAATAGAACCGCCCACAGATCCGCGAGCACGCAGACACATTCATCTTCTCCATCTTTCCCTCCTTCTTCACCTAGACTTAGTCGAACACCTGCGGCTGCTCTGTGTCCCTCTCGACTCCGACCACCTTTGATCCTCACTCCTGCTCTCCTCTCTCACCCATAGGACTAAATCTCCATGCCCTCTCATCCCAGCCTGCTCGTGCTCGCCCATGTCGCCTTCAACTTGGCCGCGAGCATGCGACTGTCGCCAGAATAGCACGGGAAGTTCCTTCCCCCATCTCCTCATGCCTGCTCTCTCCTTCCACCTCTAGTTTATTATGTCCGTTCCAATTTTGTATTTTCATTCCTCGCAGGCTCAACGTCGACGAAGCCCTAGGTCTGCCGCCACAGGACCCGTTGAGTGGCCTGCTCGATTCGTCCCCTGCAGCGTTCGACATGGGCAATAAGGAGGTGATGCTCTCATGAGGATTTTGGTGCCAGGAACGCATCCGGGAGAGCTCCGTGGCTCCTGACGGCAAAGTTCCGACGAGAACCCTAGGTGGTCCACCGTGATTTTTTTTCCACCACCAGTAAATTTTCATCACCGGCGGACGTCTACGCGACGTCCTCTCGTCCGTTGAATCTGCATCCAACAACAGCTTTCCCTTTGCCATTGCTACTCACTTACGGGTAAGCCAGCCCGTCAGGGTTTTGAATTTTTCTCCATGCGGGAGTGTTCTTCGTGGGCCGTCCCAGCTTAGTGCGGCTCGGCTTTTCCCCAGATCCGGCCTGTAATTGTTTTTTGTAGGTTATTATTAGTTTTCCTTTATATCTATTTCTGCGCTATTACTTTAAACCATTTTAAAATAGTTAAACTGCAAATTTGCCACACCAAAAATAGAAGTGGTATATCTATATTTTCTTAACCACTAGGAGTTTGTAGATCTGGGTGTTGAGTTACATTTTAGGAAAATAAATGGTTTGGCAGAACTGCTTAATTCCTCCAATAAAACCATAACTTGAGTTTTAAGTACCCAAGCCTTGCAAATCAAATTGTTCTGAGAAGTCCTTGGTGATACCTATCCGTACAAGTTAACCTTGTGTTTAAATGAGCTTCTATTTGAAAATGTCTTGCATGTTCATATTGACACCAGAGATACCTTCTATGATATGTTTAAATTTATTGGTGATGACCTTTTTGATGTGGATCCAATTGTGTTGGCTTGCTAGTGTTCATTAGTATCTAGATCTAGATTTTCATAATTTTAGGAGTTATAGAACATATGTGGTGAATTTTCTAGTATTTAGGTCTTTTTTGCATAGATTTTTAATTGATTATTAGTTCTTTTCATTATGGAATTGTGTTGTAGTTTTGATTCTAGAATGCTTAAGTTGTTACCTCTCTTTTATTAAGATGTTTCAATATCAGTTATTTGTTAGCTAGTAGTAGCACACTTTTTTTTGTTAGTGTTAGCCTTTTAATCATGGATGTTTGCTAATAACATCTTAGTGACTCTTGCTTTATCACTAGCATGTTAGTATTCTTGTTGAATGTTATTCTCAAGCATGATTATAAATTTTGTATTTATATTATTTTAGGGATGCTTGTATGATACTAACATTGTTGGTAGATTTATTTGGTACGTTATCAAGCATGTTTTAGTTGGTTGCCTCTGTTATTATGTTGATTTTAGAGCAATAACTTGTGTGTTTGATAACAACATGATAGTGTCTCTACTTGAGTATGTTAACTTCTATCATAGTTATTTTAATAACTGCTACCTTATATTTTAGCATGCTATTAATCTTGTGTTTGAATTTCAAGATTTTTGATAAAGGTGTTTACTTTGGTATTTATAGTACCTTAGTTTTGTTGGGCTGGCTTGATGGTTTGAGTGCATAGCTTTGCTTAGATACTATTGTGGTGTATTAGGCACACACTAGTGTGATAACTTGTTTGATTACTAGCATGCTTAGGATTTTGTTACAACACTACAATAGTGTTGATTGGGTTGTTTACCATGTTATCTTACTTGGTAGTTTTACTTTCCTACTATTTATTATTGCTTTGTTAAAAAATAGTGTACTATTAGAATTTTAGTATAACATATCGTGTGCTCATATCCAGACTAATTGTATTTTTCCTGAGTGCTTAATCCTGTTTAAGTGCTACTTATTTGGTACTAAGTGAATACTAGTGTGTCTTGCTTACTATTAGCATGTATAGGTTGTGTTACTCTATGTTTCAGTGGTTGCTTGTCTGCTTTCTACTTGTGTGTTCACCTTGTGTTGTTTTACTGTGTATTGATTGTGTAATCCTTTGATTTTGCAATGTTAGATAACAAGGAGGAAGAGGTAGCAGCTGAGGGAATTATTTGTAGAAGGACTGGATTATTTTATAGTGCTCAACTCCAGGGACAAGCCATTGACCAAAGCAAGGCATTATAAAATCTTGTTTTTATTATCCTTATCATTATTTATCATGCATGTTTTTACCTTAATGTTTTTCCAAAGATTAAAACATATTCTAGTGCGGTTATATTACTATATGTTAATCTTACATCTTAGTATACTACTTATAGCCCTAGTTTGGCAAAGAGCCAACTCTTTGAGCCATATCCTTTTACACACTGCACCTACACCACTTATACTATCCACCTATATAGTCCTTTTTTGGACACTCTTAGTGTTGTTTTTGGAAAAAAACAAAGGCTTTTATAAACAACCGCTTGGGACGGTGGGACCTTGCCCATGTGTGGATGTTGACGAGGAGGAGTTTTTATGAAGTTTCTCACATAAGGTTTTTAACGAGGCAATTCATGCAACATAGCAAAAGTATATCATGTGTTTTTCTCCATATTTTCCCACTGGGTTTTTCGGAGTTTTGAGGCATGGCTATACGGATAAACCCCAAGGGGAGTGTTACGGAACCAATACGTGACGTGACAGGTGGTCCCACGTTTACTTGGTCCCTCTCCATGATAAGTGGGTGCTTATCCATCTAGCCCACCCCCCCATTATATAACGAGACATTGTACGTAGACTTGTTGGACAGAAGAGAAATAAAGAGCTACTTTGCCCACATCCTGTGTCCCTTTTCTTTCATGTTCGTGTGTTGACCTGCACCTTCGTCTACATCGCCGCCGTTGTACACCCTCGGGACCGGCCAGCCGGCAGAGATTGTACAACACTTCCTACCACTCCAATACGTGACGTGACAGGTGGTCCCACGTTTACTTGGTCCCTCTCCATGGTAAGTGGGTGCTTATCCATCTAGCCCATCCCCCATTATATAACGAGACATTGTACGTAGACTTGTTAGATAGAAGAGAAATAAAGAGCTACTTTGCCCACATTCTGTGTCCCTTTTCTTTCATGTTCGTGTGTTGATCTGCGCCTTCGTCTACATCGCCGCCGCCGTACACCCTCGGCCTAGAGGTTGTACAACCCTTCCTACCACTCTATCTCGATGTCGCCCACTCACTCTACCAGAGTGGAGAAGTCGTTGTGCCGACCATTGGTCGCGAACCTCTCCCTCTTGCTTTGTCAAATAGAACCGCCCACAGATCCGCGAGCACGCAGACACATTCATCTTCTCCATCTTTCCCTCCTTCTTCACCTAGACTTAGTCGAACACCTGCGGCTGCTCTGTGTCCCTCTCGACTCCGACCACCTTTGATCCTCACTCCTGCTCTCCTCTCTCACCCATAGGACTAAATCTCCATGCCCTCTCATCCCAGCCTGCTCGTGCTCGCCCATGTCGCCTTCAACTTGGCCGCGAGCATGCGACTGTCGCCAGAATAGCACGGGAAGTTCCTTCCCCCATCTCCTCATGCCTGCTCTCTCCTTCCACCTCTAGTTTATTATGTCCGTTCCAATTTTGTATTTTCATTCCTCGCAGGCTCAACGTCGACGAAGCCCTAGGTCTGCCGCCACAGGACCCGTTGAGTGGCCTGCTCGATTCGTCCCCTGCAGCGTTCGACATGGGCAATAAGGAGGTGATGCTCTCATGAGGATTTTGGTGCCAGGAACGCATCCGGGAGAGCTCCGTGGCTCCTGACGGCAAAGTTCCGACGAGAACCCTAGGTGGTCCACCGTGATTTTTTTTCCACCACCAGTAAATTTTCATCACCGGCGGACGTCTACGCGACGTCCTCTCGTCCGTTGAATCTGCATCCAACAACAGCTTTCCCTTTGCCATTGCTACTCACTTACGGGTAAGCCAGCCCGTCAGGGTTTTGAATTTTTCTCCATGCGGGAGTGTTCTTCGTGGGCCGTCCCAGCTTAGTGCGGCTCGGCTTTTCCCCAGATCCGGCCTGTAATTGTTTTTTGTAGGTTATTATTAGTTTTCCTTTATATCTATTTCTGCGCTATTACTTTAAACCATTTTAAAATAGTTAAACTGCAAATTTGCCACACCAAAAATAGAAGTGGTATATCTATATTTTCTTAACCACTAGGAGTTTGTAGATCTGGGTGTTGAGTTACATTTTAGGAAAATAAATGGTTTGGCAGAACTGCTTAATTCCTCCAATAAAACCATAACTTGAGTTTTAAGTACCCAAGCCTTGCAAATCAAATTGTTCTGAGAAGTCCTTGGTGATACCTATCCGTACAAGTTAACCTTGTGTTTAAATGAGCTTCTATTTGAAAATGTCTTGCATGTTCATATTGACACCAGAGATACCTTCTATGATATGTTTAAATTTATTGGTGATGACCTTTTTGATGTGGATCCAATTGTGTTGGCTTGCTAGTGTTCATTAGTATCTAGATCTAGATTTTCATAATTTTAGGAGTTATAGAACATATGTGGTGAATTTTCTAGTATTTAGGTCTTTTTTGCATAGATTTTTAATTGATTATTAGTTCTTTTCATTATGGAATTGTGTTGTAGTTTTGATTCTAGAATGCTTAAGTTGTTACCTCTCTTTTATTAAGATGTTTCAATATCAGTTATTTGTTAGCTAGTAGTAGCACACTTTTTTTTGTTAGTGTTAGCCTTTTAATCATGGATGTTTGCTAATAACATCTTAGTGACTCTTGCTTTATCACTAGCATGTTAGTATTCTTGTTGAATGTTATTCTCAAGCATGATTATAAATTTTGTATTTATATTATTTTAGGGATGCTTGTATGATACTAACATTGTTGGTAGATTTATTTGGTACGTTATCAAGCATGTTTTAGTTGGTTGCCTCTGTTATTATGTTGATTTTAGAGCAATAACTTGTGTGTTTGATAACAACATGATAGTGTCTCTACTTGAGTATGTTAACTTCTATCATAGTTATTTTAATAACTGCTACCTTATATTTTAGCATGCTATTAATCTTGTGTTTGAATTTCAAGATTTTTGATAAAGGTGTTTACTTTGGTATTTATAGTACCTTAGTTTTGTTGGGCTGGCTTGATGGTTTGAGTGCATAGCTTTGCTTAGATACTATTGTGGTGTATTAGGCACACACTAGTGTGATAACTTGTTTGATTACTAGCATGCTTAGGATTTTGTTACAACACTACAATAGTGTTGATTGGGTTGTTTACCATGTTATCTTACTTGGTAGTTTTACTTTCCTACTATTTATTATTGCTTTGTTAAAAAATAGTGTACTATTAGAATTTTAGTATAACATATCGTGTGCTCATATCCAGACTAATTGTATTTTTCCTGAGTGCTTAATCCTGTTTAAGTGCTACTTATTTGGTACTAAGTGAATACTAGTGTGTCTTGCTTACTATTAGCATGTATAGGTTGTGTTACTCTATGTTTCAGTGGTTGCTTGTCTGCTTTCTACTTGTGTGTTCACCTTGTGTTGTTTTACTGTGTATTGATTGTGTAATCCTTTGATTTTGCAATGTTAGATAACAAGGAGGAAGAGGTAGCAGTTGAGGGAATTATTTGTAGAAGGACTGGATTATTTTATAGTGCTCAACTCCAGGGACAAGCCATTGACCAAAGCAAGGCATTATAAAATCTTGTTTTTATTATCCTTATCATTATTTATCATGCATGTTTTTACCTTAATGTTTTTCCAAAGATTAAAACATATTCTAGTGCGGTTATATTACTATATGTTAATCTTACATCTTAGTATACTACTTATAGCCCTAGTTTGGCAAAGAGCCAACTCTTTGAGCCATATCCTTTTACACACTGCACCTACACCACTTATACTATCCACCTATATAGTCCTTTTTTGGACACTCTTAGTGTTGTTTTTGGAAAAAACAAAGGCTTTTATAAACAACCGCTTGGGACGGTGGGACCTTGCCCATGTGTGGATGTTGACGAGGAGGAGTTTTTGGGAAACTTTTTGGAAAGACACATAATCGACAACCTTACCGTACAACCACATTATTCTAATATGTGCACATGGCTTAATTGAAGCTTGTTTATATTAGTGTGTGATTATACCTCCATTGGATATAGGGGTTAGAGCCCCCTGAACCAAAATGTGGCCCAAAAATTGAGACGGGACATGCTAAATGTGCGATTAATCTTCCCTTTGGTTGCAAAAATTGGGTGTCCTGCCATGACGGTGTGTTGTCGGGGGTAACCAGATCGATACAGACGACTCACTCGATGCCGGGGAGAACAAACCCAATTGCAGAGGTAGTCATATACTAGCGTAGGGACATTGGAGGTCATGACTAGTTATCTGATGTGTGCTTGCTGTCTCGGACAGTCTGTGGTTGATTCACGACAGATCTATCTAATCTTGTGGTGAAAGTGTGTGAGGACCAGAACTAGACTTCCAGACCCCCCGTGTGAAGGGTTCGTTGCATAGAAAACAAAAAATTTCCTACGCGAGAGATACCCGAAGGGCCAAGATCTAATCTAGGAGATGAAAGAAACAGGCATAGAGAAACTCTTAAGAAGAACATACCCTCGAAGAAACAAAGCGTTACGAGGTCAAATCTCGTTGGAGATTTAGTCAAACTCACATCAATCTCAAGATCGCGAAGAAGAGCGCTGCAATCCGGCATCGCTTTTGCACTCGGTCACACGTACAGCTTGATGACGAGCTCCGTTCCCTCGATCGAGCGGGGCAGCGGAAGTAGAGGATCCACCGAAAACTCCAACAACACGACGGCGTGGTGTGGTGGAGAAATTAGATGGCCATGGCTTCACCAAACGGATGACCAAGAGGTGGAGCAGCGAGAGGAGGGAGAGAGATATGAAACCAAGTGTGTGGGGGGAGAGGGAGGTCCAACCCCTCTTTATATAGGAGGGGGAGGCAGCCACGAAATTTTGGTGCCTCCACCTCTCCCCTCATCATGTGGGTGGAGTCTCCACTCAGCCCACTCATTCTCTCATCCATTCCCACTAAAATTCCAAGGGTTTTCTTTAATAAATAAAACAATTTCATTTCTTTATTTTAATATTTCTTAATCCTATTAACAAACATTAACACTTAACCCTTGAACTATTTGTTAATCAAACATTAACATATACCACCTTGAACTATTTCAGTATTCCCCGAAACAATTCCGACGACTATTTCAATATTCACCGAAACACTTTCGATGTTATCCAAACTTTTCTCCGATATTCTGTATCCACTCAATCGCATCATCAAACCTTAAGTGTGTCACCCTACGGTTCATGAATAATGTAGACACGATCGATACACCTCTCCGATCAATAGTCAACAGCGGGACCTAGAGATCCGTAATGACTCCTACACATTCAATGATGAATCTAGTGATCGTGTGAACCATAAATGTCGTAACCAATTCCCTTTGTCTCGCGATATTTTACTTGTCCGAGATCAGATCATTGGTATCAACCATACCTAGTTCAATCTCGTTACGGACAAGTACTCTTTTACTCGTTCCGTGATATAGCATCCCTGTGACCTAGTCACGTGGTTGCAAGCGGTGTCGATGTGATATCATCGAGAAGGCCCAGAGCATATCTCTCTGTCATTTGGATGGACAAATCCCACTCTTGATCTATGAGCCTCAACTAATACTTTCCGAATACCCAACGACATCTTTATAGTCACCCTGTTATGGTGTGACGTTTGATGACATCAAAGCACTCTTCTGGTGTTAGTGATTGACATGATCTGATGGTCCAAGGATTAGAGTTACTTCGTATGTTTGATATAACAATGTAAACTTAATGACTTGATCGCATTTCTGTATTCACTTTGGGTCTATGTTCATCACATCATTCTATCAATGATATGACCCCGTTATTAACAACATCCAATGTTCATAATCAGGAAACCTTGATCATCAGTTAATCAACAAGCTAGTTAAACGAGAGGCATTCCTAGGAACCATTGTTTGTTTATTAAACACACAAGTATCAGCGTTTCCAGTCAATACAATTCTATCATGAGAAATAAAAAATTATCATAAACAAGGAATAAGATAATAACCACTTTATTATTGCCTCTCGGGCATATTCCGTTCAGTCTCCCACTTGCACTAGAGTCAATAATCTAGTCTGTAAGCACTTAACACATATGGCATTCCAGTGTTATTACCATGCTTCGCATGTGGTAAACTTCATCAAAAGATCTGAGATGTTCAGGTCCTATTGTATTTGCATGTCTATGCGTCTATACGCATAACTCATTCTCTAATGAGATGGCTTCGTATATATTTGGTCAACCGGCGAGACCTTAATTCCTCAGCTTAAACTAATGTTATTAACATTGTGTAGCTTCATAGTGTCAGCATTCTTGGAAATACACCAAGTTCAACGAAGAACTCCTTGACACAAAATACTCATATTATTTGTTGTCGACACAACAATATACTTAGCCTTTGTTGTAGTACCCGTCACAATACTTTCATTTTTAAACTCATTCAAATCCATCTTGGAACTTTCTTCCATCCTATTGTGCTACCCTTCATCACATATTTTAATTGAGATAAAATTACTTGAATAGATGACAAGACTATTACTATAACATATTACAACGAATATTTTGTCATTACTACATAGGAAAACATATCCTTAGCATTTCTAAAAATGGCATAAGGATCTCTCCGGCTGTTGTCTAATCATCATATGAATTATCCTGCTATAATATTCTATAGCACATGACTCATATGGTTGTGTACATAGCATGGAACACATGAATTAGAAATCTCAATTTCAATTATGCTCATCATGTGTCAAAACACGTGAATATTGCTCAATTATTTTCCATGTGGCAAGAACCCCTTCTTGTCATTTCGATATTGACTTACTTCAATACTTCATCTATGTAATTTGGCTTCAATCATATCAGGCGCTTCAATCCATCTCTTATAGATATCGATGCCAAATATCTCCTAAGCCTTTCATCAATATGAAAATCTTAACCGTGTTAATTTAAAATACATATTTTCCAATTAACCATATGTCATCTACATAAAGTATTGGAAATATGTCTTAGCGCTCCCACTTAATTTCTTGTAACTCTACAAGCATCTTTATCGTTCATGATGGAATGGAACTCTTTTGATAACTTCATTAAGGTAAAGATTCCAACTTCGTTATGCTCACTTCAACCATTGAAGTGTGCATACCTTTCCAGCAACCTTTGGAATATTACAAAACTCTCAGACTGTGTCAAGTACACATTCTCAATCAAAGTTCCTTGAGAGGAAAGTTGGTTTTTGTTATTCAACTGCCATATCATAATATGTAACTTTAGCTAGAACTATCTGCAAAGACTAAAGAATCACCACGGAAGATCAAAATCTTGTAGTAGTCAACTCTTTGAACTTCGTCGAAAACATCTTTTCGACAGGAACAACTTTCAAAGGATGTAAAAATCCATGTCTTTATTGCTATATAGACCCGTTTGCTATCGTTATGCATCATGTCTTTCGAAAGGACTACTAAGTCACATACTTGATATTCATACAGGAATACTAGCGCTGATATAATGACTCATAGCCAATTTTACGAAGTCAGGGCCTATCATTTGCTTCCTTTATAAGTTCCAGATCCTTTGTTGTCAAAACAACACTTTACTCTTAAACCACAATTTGGTGTAAGTACAAAGTTTTAGGACTTTTGTGGTTCAGTTCTCAAACTCATTCGAAGTATCTACAACACATGTAGTGTCATCTACTTAGTCAAAATAGGAAACCCCAGAACAACTTCCAGTGCCGCGCTACTCTTGACATGATAACAAAGATTCTCTAACCTCGTCGAGTTTCTACTTGTCCTCGCACTCACTTGTTTCACAAGAACTACTTTCTCGAGAAATCAACCATTTCTGACATACAACATTTGTCTATGGTTTGGTGATAGGAGAAATACCCAATGGATTCGTTGGGATAACCTTATAAGCATATATGTATCCTATTTTGGCTGTAAACATTTTACACATGCTATGCATACCAAAATTTAAGAGAAAGACAATTCGGGTCACTACCCAAGCCATAACTTATTTGTTGTCAATTTCAACGGATCATGATGTCATGATGGCGCTCTTTTTAGTGTAAAAAGCGGTAGTCTCTAATGTATAAACTACAAAAATATAATGGCATTTTATTTATCTTACCATGTCCAACAAGGTTTGATTTTTGTCTCTCGAATACTCCAAACTAATGTGGGGTATTCGAGTAGTATAAGTTGTAGAACAATTTTGCAACTCCTCAGATGTTTTTGCTAAATTTGTAACTCAAACTTTATCCTTTATGATCCAATCATAAATACTTGATTATCTTGTTAAGATGATTTTTTTCATACTAACAATAATTTGAACCAATTAAAAAATGTCAAACTCCTTTCTCTTGAAATAGATATACTCATATATCTACTCAATTCATCGATGGAATTTTATGAAGGAAAATAAATCCACCACACATGAGTACACATAATGGACTATATACATCAATATGTATAATCTCCACTAAATTAGTCGTCCATTCTACTTTGGCCTATGAATGGAATTCTAGTCATTATTTGGAAGAGGTCTCACAAGCGTCAATTTATTCAAAACAAAATGACTCCGGAAGTCCATTAACATGGAATTCCTTCATGTTTTCCTTTTCGATATGAACTAAAATGGTGGTGTCACAATTTAAGTGAAATTCTTTCATGTTTTGCAACGTTTATCATTTAGTCTTATAGATGTTTACTTTACCAACACGATTTATATTAACGCATCCATCAATTATGGAATATGGTCATAGTTTGAACAATCTCATTTGTTCTCACAAAAGACCGGAACAAAATAACAACTTATCAAGTTCTTAAAATAAATCTTGAATGTTTGGTTCGATATGACAATGAACACAATAACACTTTATTTCTGTTCTTGTCATGATCTATTCCACATCTACTACTAGTTCCTTTTAGGCCCATGTATTTTTCAATGCGTTGCTTTGTATGACAACTCATACCAACCAATCTGGTATCAGAATACCCAAAAATACTTTGTTAACTAGTAATACATCTATAACTTGTATATCAAGCATATACTCTTGAGCTAGACTTTTCCAGTTATCTTCTTTTCTTCCATATACCTTTTGTAATTCTATTTTCAATATTCCCTTTTCTTTACAGAAGAATCATTCAACATCAAACGAAGCTGGGCACACTAGCACATTTTCCTTTTCGTGTTAGTCATATACTATCACCCATTGAGTCATACTTTGAGTTTGATTGTTCTACTAATATCACCATATTAATAGCATTCTTCCAGATTCCACTCTGAGCAAACTCCAGGCAAGGTAAATGATTTTACCCATACTTTTAATCCATCCCATCATAACAATTTTGTGATGAAGCTACTATAGCTCGAAGGATGGAATTTAGAGGATAATATTAGCACCCAACTTCTTGGAAGATTCAAACGTCTGGCATCTTGAATCATTGCATATATTCAAATAATATAAGCACATTGACATGCTAAATTATACTAAGTCATGTTGCCACAAATAAGTTTCTAGATATCAATATATCTTTCACTTGATTGTTTCTGAAAACAATTCTTTTCAGTTCCTAAATCACCTTGATCAACAAAACATTTTTTTGAAGATAAAGTATTATGGAAGCAAGCATGACACTGGATTCTAAGTAGGAATTATTTGCTCTCTAGATCAGTCAATCATTAATCATATGGAGGTAGGTAGGAAATACCAAAAATCTACAATAGGACTCAATTTTAAATTTTACTAATACGGTACCAATCTTAAATGGTTTTACCAGATCATAACAGTTATATCTCAATTAACAATCTAAGTGTAAGGTAGTTTGTGGATGCCATTGAATACTACAATCTATGCAAATTCACTCTGATTGGTTGTCATGATAAAATAAGTTCAAGTTAATTCAAAATTACTACGTGAACTCCCACTCAAAAACAACATCCCTCTAGTCATTTTAGTGATTACACAAACCAAATTCACTACACCAAAACCGATTATCACGTGAGATGATGTAGCTGCAAAGGCGAACATCGACAAGTTCATCATATCATCCATATGACTCATGCTTTACCTTTCGGTTACGTGTTCCGAGGTCATGTCTATACATGCTAGGCTCGCCAAGTAGAACCGTCGTATTGCGTGTGTTCCGAGACCATGTCTATACATGCTAGGCTCGTCAGCACCCGTTGTATGCGAACGTTATGTCTGTCACACCCGATCATCACGTGGTGTCTCGAAACGGCGAACTTTCTTAACAATACATACTAAGGAAGAACACATTATTATCTTGATATTAAGTGAGAGGGATCATCTTATAATGCTACCGTCGCGATCTAAGCAAAATAAGATGCATAAAAAGGATTAACATCACATGCATGGATAATGTGATATGATATGGTCCTTCTTGCACTTGATCTCCATCTTGTGCATCATGGTATGATCTCCATCATTCCACCGGCGTGGCACCAAGGTACGTGGCACCTCCATCTTGATTGTCCATCAAAATTACAACATATCGCATGGATATGATATACAGCATGCATGCCATAAATAATAAGAAAACCATATGGCTTATGCCGGTATGTCAATAATTTACAAAAGATATCATCTCATATATCAAATTTGTAACATTGACCATATCACATCATATTCCCTGCAAAAACAAGTTAGACGTCTCTAATTTATTTTTGCATATTTTATGTGGCTTGGGCTTTCGAGGATATAACCGTTCATAAATACGAACATGAACCACAACGTTGATAAACATATTTTTAACAACCCTTCGTAGATTAGATCTTAACTATAGTAGGAGAAAGAGACACCCTCTCAGCCACAAGTGAGACAGGTCTCGCGTACAAAGTACACGTAAAGTTAGTCTAGGGCAGCTTCATCCTACTATGCCACTAAGATCATAAAATACTCAAGGAGGCAATAACATGATCATCAACGCACATATACACCTACGTGTTCTACCCGTACAAATCATCTAAGCATAGATCCGACTCTGATACCACTGAACGATTGTTGTCTAGAAAACAAAATTTTTCCTACGCGAGAGATACCCGAAGGGCCAAGATGTAATCTAGGAGATGAAAGCAATGGTCATAGAGAAAGTCTTAAGGAGAACATACCCTCGAAGACACAAAGCGTTACGAGATCAAATCTCGTTGGTGATGTAGTCGAACTCACATTGATCTCAAGATCGTGGATTGCAGCGCTTCCGCACTCGGTCACACGTACACCTTGATGACGACCTCTGTTCCCTCGATCCAGCGGGGCAGCGGAAGTAGATGATCCACCGGAAACTCCAACAACACGACAACGTGGTGTGGTGGAGAAATTAGACGGCCATGGCTTCGCCAAACAGATGACCAAGAGGTGTAGCAGCAGGAGGAGGGAGAGAGATATGACACCAAGTGTGTGGGGAGAGGGAGGTCCAACCCTGTCACGACCCCGGACCCAGAGATATACATACTTTTATGTGCTCCTAGATATAGACCCACAAGGGCTTCAGGGTTACCAGACCCGGCCGCAACAAACAACGGCAGGATGACCGGATTCATCGGCACGCAGGCCGGATCACCACGGTATTACTACTCCTTGTGTCCATGCTAGTCATAACCAACTATGCATACCCAAGCGTCCACGAGTGGAATGAAACTGAAGGAAACGGTACCAAAGTAATACAGACATGCTATGTGTCCAGAAAGTGCAACAACAATCGAGGGTTACTGGGGTTACCTAGCCCCAGGACGGATCACATCGGCAGGCGGACTCAGACATGGATCATCGGATCCACAACCCCTCGACTGCGACAACTATACATGCATAGCCAAAACTGTATAACGATGAGCTCGAAACCAACAACCGATCAAAGCAGCACTCTAGACATGAAGCTTTATTAAACAGGTGTTACTAGAGTATAGCTTTACAAACAGAGGCCACACGACCCAACAGTACATCAGACAACACAAGGAAAATTATGTTGCTATTCAACAAGAACCAAAAATTCCTAAGAGGCCGCAACATAAGGCGACGTCCCAGCCCATAGATTCCAGGATGCTACCTGGGAACCCCAAACTACTCGTCGATGTCCACGTGGAATCACCACAAATGTGAGATCTTCATCTGAACCAAAATTAAGCAAACCTGAGTACGAGAGGTACTCAACAAGACTTAGTTAACCTATTATATATCTGCTATCTCCAGAAAGCGTTTTATGAAGGCTGATTTGCGTAAAGCAATCTTTGTTTTCCAAAATCGAGGTGGAATAGCACGTCTCATAGAATAGTTTGAATACAGATGAGAAAGCTACTCAACTACTGATATCATCATTCTTTTCATCCACCAACATCATTTCCCAGCACCTCACATGCTACAAGGATCACCCCTCTCGGCATCTCCGAGGAGGCACCCTTCAATCATGGTTAACAAGTTTTAGTCATTTCGTTTAAGTTATCTATGATCACAGAATCCGTTGCCAAGTCGTCCGTAACCGTGGACACGGCTTCTCGAGGAGATTTATCCCTGCAGGGGGTACACTTTACCCACACGTACCATCCGACTCTTAACGCCACATGTACGCTCGTCCATAGAGCGCGGCAGAGGGTGTCTGGCTCCGACCCTTACCTTGCGTAACCCTATCCATGAGTCAACCCAAACAGGGCCACCCCGTCAACAGGGAGTTGGCCACCTCCTGACGGCACCTGTTTTGTGAGTCGGGATCAAGATCCGTGTACGTCCATCACTTGTCCCGGTCACGCCCTAAGTTTTCTCCAAATCGTTTTCTGACTCACACGCAGATGGAACGATCAAAATACGTGACTCATGGATGTGGCCAATTTCATTGGCTCGCGCGTGTGGTTGCACACTCAGTCTTGGCTTTGAAAGCGATAACTCGCTCCTAGGGGCATGAACATGACAAAATGCCACAACCCATTGTGGCCTCACATCCATGCCGTTATTTAGTCAAGTTATCAAAGATAATACAATTCACAACAACCCGACAAAGTAGATTCACGTATTGCCCAGATTCATCATCCGGATGGACCAGATCACAACTAGGCATGGCTAAGAAAGACTCACAGGCTTTAACGAGGCGCGCACGAACAAACCTATAGCTGCTAGGAGCAGTGGATCAGGATATTTAGGCGATGCAGCAAGTATAGGAGAACTCTATCTAAAGACCATAAATACTTTGGACCGCATGCAATATACGAGATTCCAAAACACTTCGAAAACCATATATGAGCAGATAAGAGGTTATGCTTGCCTTGGTTATAAGAAAACCGGATAAAGGCTTCAGGAATAAGTGCTTGACTTGTCGGTTAGGATCAAGTATTCACCATTGGAACTACTAGCCTTCTCTTCGGAGTCACGTTCTACCAAGGGGGAAAACAACACCGAAAAGAAGAATAACAATCAAACATGTCATCGATGCAATGCATAATATGTATGCATGAGCAAGTTAAGCCCTAAACATGTTTGTTGGGTTGCTAGGTTCGTATATCAGTTATGCAGTTTAGCAGAAACTATCCCGAAATAGACCCCGGAGGGAAATTCGGGCAATTCTGAAAGTGAGACTAATTTTAAAAGCTCAAATGGGTTTGAAAACATCATAAACAGGTTGCATTTGTCATTTTGAGCATTTTGGTGTATAACTTTTAATTTTCTAAATTTAGTGAATAAAAACTTATTTTTCTATTTTTAAATGATTAAACAACATTAAATAATGCTCATTTTTTTGAAATTTGTCAAACATATATGAAAATGACATATTTGGGTAGATTATAATTTTCTGAACATTTTGGTACCTTATTTATACTTTTCTGAGCAGATTGAAAGATATTCATTATTAAAGATTAAAGTATTTTTTGTAATTATAACACAGTGGGGCCCACCTGTCATATCCTTTTTCTATTTATTTTCAAAAGGTTAACCGTTTTATGACATCAGCATGATGCAAAAACGACGTCATCTTGCTCTAATCCTCATAGTTGATCCCAAATTCCCGCGAAATCGAGCGCAATCGAGGGAACAAACTATACCAGGAGGGAGAGGAGGTCGAGGGGAGTACGTGGGTGGTGGCGGTTGACCATATGGTCGCCGGAAAGCTCGCCGGCGATGGCACGGTCACGGCGAGGACGAGCTACGGAGGGGGATGGAGGGAATGGACGGCACCGGGAGACTCACCACGGCGCGGTGGAGCTCTTGGGGTGGTCGGGGAAGGCAGGGGAGGAGCGGTGGCGGCGAATCGATGGCGCAAAGGCTCGTCGGCCGTGGGGAAGAAGAGGACGGCATGGCCGACTCCGTCCATCCCTGCTCACGGGGCCTAGCTTAGGAGCACGAGGAGGCCAAGGTGGAGCCAATGGTGGCCTCAATTCAACGGGGGAAGGCCAGAGACGACGGTGCTAGGCGGCGGCCGACGGGAGCAGTGCAACTAGGGCTAGGGTTCGGGTCAGAGGAGGGAGGAGATGGAGAGAGGAAGAGAGCCGAGGGGGAGAGAAGCATCACGACATCGACCTGGAGGCATCCTCATCCGCAGGCAATCACACAGGCAGGAAGTGGCATCGGGGGAGGTGGACACGCAGCTGCCTCCTGTCCAGAGGTAGAAGAGAAAGGAGATTTTCTCCATAACCCCTGGAAAACTGTTAGATTTTACAGATTGGTCCTTCTCCATTAAAAAACAGAAAAAAAATTGAAATTTGAGGACCTTTTTGTAAAGATAAAATTTCGCAAAAATAAGTTTTGGAAACCGTGTAAAATTTCCAACAAAACCATGTGTTTCTTTGGTGTATTTGAAATATTTTTCAATACAAGATTTTGGAACCCATTTTAAGTACTATTTGTGAAATTTTTCTCAAACCATTTAAATTCAATTTTTAAATTGTTTCAACATGGTTTAAATTTTTGTTCTCATGCATGTATGATATGAACACAACACCACAACCCTTTGGTAGCAAAATTTGGGATGTTACAAATCTACCCCTTACAAGAATATCGTCCCGAGATTCCCGAAGGAGAAGAAAGAAGGAACACCGGTTTGAATGATCTTCTCGAACCTTACGGTTCTCTTCTTGAAGAGGTTGATCCGTATCACTTGCGAAGATATCCAGCGGCTACACCTTAGGTAGAAGGAAAACTCCTAGGAATTGATCTTCACGAAGATCGATCATCTCATGGCTAACCCATGACAAGAATGTTCATAAAGAACTTTTGATTTATCATGCATGAAACACATCAAGGTAACGGAGGGAATAGGAGAAGGTTCATGTTTGTGGATGAATATTCTTGAAAGGATTTAGAATATGATCTTTTCACAAGACATTAAATCCTTTTGAAAAAGAAAGGTTGGACAACTTATGACATCGAGGTTTCTTCGAAGTTGAATACCAAGATGGAAAGGATTGTCTTGGATACCAAAACATAATATCCGTAGGCGAGGGAAACACGAGAACACATTGAAATCATACATCGGAGAAAGTTTGAAACAGAGGAAGTTTCACTCTTCGGGGTGGACGCAGAGGACGAGTAACCAAAATAAATTGGAACACCGTAATGAAGGAGGAACTCTTGGTCACACCATAAGGTTGGGTAACCAATGGGGATTGAAACAGCGGAAGAAAATGAGGAATCTCTTTCCTATTGTGGATTTGACGTAACAATACGTATACCACATGGCTAAGATCCCATGGCTGAGGTGACTGACAAATTGTAACATCCCAAGTATGAAAAATAGCCATTAGAATGTTTGCTCTCTGTTATTTCATGTTTTGCATCATGGCATCATGTTGATTGCAATTGTTTTGCTTGTTTTCCTTTTGTTTACCTCTGTTTTCATTTGTTTTCCAACTGTTTTCCTTTGTTTTCCTTTGATTTCTATTTGAATTTCAAACCAAACTTCAAACCTTTTGTTTCATCCTTGTGATGTTACAATTTCCAAAATCATATTTCAAATAAAAACAACCAATTGTTTCCATTAAAGTTGTGATTCCAAACTATTGTTTTGTTTCTATCAAAAATTCATTTAATATCAAACACTTTTCAAATTCAATTATGATTTTCTTCCAAACAACAACCCTTTTGAAAGTTATGAAAATTGCAAAACAAATCACTCCATTGTTTCCATCAAACCATAAGGTTCAAATAAAACTCCCATTTATTTCCATGAAATAATAAAAAGCTCAACTCTTATTTGTTATTTGATAATCCACTTAATATAATTTGCATTCAAACAATTCCTATCTTTTTGTTCCATTTAAACACTAATGTGTACCCTAGTTAAAATCTTGTTTTCTATAATGCACTTAATAATAAAAATTCATCCAAATTTGATTTAAAGTACAAACAGCAATTTAAAGTTGAAATTTTTGGAAAACATGGTTGGCAATCACTTGATCTTGTAAAAACTAACCTAACCACAATTTTCCTAAATTTTTCCTAGCCCTAACACTCATCTATTTCTTCCTTTTCAAATCAGCAAAAATAAATAAATAACAAAACAATAAATAAAAACATCTAACAAGGGAGAGGTGAGAGAGGCCCAACCCTTTCTTTTTCTCCCCCCAAGCCCACTTCCCTCTCACCCCATACCCCTTCGCTCTCTATCCTTCTTCCTCCTCCTGTACGATCACCATCCATGGTGTCCACGTATTCAGAGAGAACAGGCAACGGCTGTGCCTCCTCTCCCCCCTCCTTAAGAACCATCCCGGTGCCCTAGGGTTTCCTCCATCTTTCCTTCTCCCTCCTCCTCTCTCTCCCCCGCCTCCACCTCTTCTTCCACCTCCATCCCTCTTCTCTCTGTCCCCTTCCTTCTGTTACTGAACCCCACCGAAAAAGCTCCACTTCCCCTCCGGTGATCGCCGCCCTAGGGCCCCCCTCCGGCCGCCGCAACGCCGGGAATGGAAACGGCGTACCGCGGGCTCTCTCCTCGTCCCCTCGGCGGCCACGGGGACACAGCGTGGCGCCGGCGCCATCCCCTCCAATCCGTCGTCGCCCTCTGCTCGTCTCCCTGCTGCCCGACCTGCACCCGACCTCCTCCTGCTTCGATCGATCGAGGTGAGGCCCCGCGATCCCCTTCCCTCGCTCTCTCCTCCCTCCGC
Source organism: Alopecurus myosuroides (assembly GCA_028641055.1). Lineage (NCBI taxonomy): Eukaryota > Viridiplantae > Streptophyta > Magnoliopsida > Poales > Poaceae > Alopecurus > Alopecurus myosuroides. Next base: position 342,712,537 of record CM054059.1, read on the forward strand.
CTCGAGCACCCGCACCCCACGGCGCCCTCCCGCAGCAGGCCAGGCGATCATCGTGGATCGATCCTTGCAGAGATCTGTCACTGCACCTGCAGTTAGCTGTCAGTTAAACAGCTTAGCTGTATCTTATCCCCCCCACTGCCCACTGCCTATCACGAACAGCACACTACCCTACTGGCAACACACCTATGCGCTGCAACCAGGAGGTTCCTGGATCGAGTCCTTACGGAGGCAAAGACTCCACCTTTTTTTTGGCTATTTCCATCCGCACGGGTTCAGTTAACATGCTGCCAAATTCAGTTAACCACCTCAAACCCCACCTCATACCCCCCGAGTTCCCCTTCTGACCACAAACAGCAGCTCAGCCCAGTTGGTCACTGTCCCTTTGCGCGCTCAGGAGGGCTCGGGTTCGAGTCCCCCCTCCTGCAACATTAACCAAATTTTTTGTTTCATTTGTTTTGGTACAGCAACTTGTTAGAAATCACACCTAGGCCCCTGTTAATTATTTCTAGCCCTGTAATTTTTTTTTCCAAGTCCCTAGCAGCTAAAAAATGGCAGATTTGCACCAAATCTTGTAAATTGCATAAGAAAATCATTTTAACTTTTTAAATATGTTTTCTGTACCAAATTTAATGTTCTATCCAAATATAAAATTTGTTTACTGTTTTGAATATTTTAAATTGGTGAAACATTTGAATTCTTGTCTAATTCACCTAATTTTGTAAAATTCATAACTTGGGCATAAAAATTCCAAATTCCACAAACTAAATATGTTTTCCAATCAACTTTTCATGTACTTTCCAAATATAAATTTTGTTTGCTGTTTTGAATAATTTAAATTGCTGAAAACAACTGTTTCTTAATTAATGCATTTAAAATTGCCAAAATAATAACTTGCTCATTTTAAATCCAATTTCAACAAATGAAATATGTTTTCCATGCTAAATTAACCCACCTTTTCAAATATAAAATTTGTTTCATGTTTTGAATAATTAAAATTGGTTAAATGATTTAAACCTTATTTAATTCATTTACTATTGTTAAATTCATAACTTGATCCAAACAAATTCTTTTGGGACATATAAAATATGTTTTCAAACCCTAAAAGTATAAACTTTTGAAATATGAATTTGGTTTAATGTTTTGAACAAATAAAAATTCAAATAAGTTCATGTTTGAATTAAATTCATTTAATTCTTGCTTACACTTGTTTAATTCATAAATAATTCATTTGAAATCCTTTTTCAACAAGTGAAACATGCAATCCACCTAAAATTGTGTGTTCTTATCAAATATAAACTTTGTTATTTGTTTTGAACAATTTAACTTGATGAAAACAACAAATGCTTGTGTGGCACCTTTAAGAAACCAAAATTCCAAAACTTAATAAATGAATTTCTAAACTTGGTAAACCTTATTTCCATTTGGTTCTATTGTTGTTATTTTGCTGTTTTCCTCATCCATGCATCATGCTAATCCACTTTCATATGATGATTAGCTGTAAAACAATTAATTCAACCATAATTCATGGGCTTTTCATATGCAATCCAATTGCATGTGGGTCCATTTGATCATGTTGTTATCTTGTCAACTAGTTTATTTCTATGCATCAATTAAATGGTCATGCATCATCCCATGTTTGTGCACTATGCCATGTTATTGATTATTTATCTTTCTGCGTTGTTTGTTTGCTTCTTCCCGGATACACGACGACGTTGAGTCCGATGATCCTTACGACACCCCTTCTAAGGATTTAGCTCAGTACCAGGCTACTGGGTTTGCAGGGAAGTTATCACTCACATGAACCATCGTGTTCCTTTCAACATTGGTTACCGATACTTTCCGTTGTCTATTCTGCTAGCCCTATGATTAGTTGCTTCTGTTACGAACATATCACATGTATCCTTTAACCCTGATATTGCCTCACCTCCATACCTATAACCTTTTGTTTGAGCCCGTGTCTTACTAGTATGCTTAGGTTGTTTTGCTCGAGTCTGTTACCCGTTACTTACTGTTACTATTTTCATTATGTTCTAGGGGGCTCGATGTTTAATCAATCAATCATGCTAATGTTATTGTTAAATAATAATTTGATGATAAGGCACCGGCAGGAGGCCCTTTGTGGTTTTGAGGCCTGCTAGTGTCGACCCTAATAGGAAAAGGGTCTTGTCTACTGATCCATGATGAGCGCACTAACCGCATGTGGGAAGCGAGTATGGGCGCCCCCCTCAATTTGATTCGATTCGCATCTCGTCCAAATCGCCTCATTTAGTTCGGGTTTTCCATTTGCTGCATGCATGATCTTGCGAGCCCTTGGTACCCGGGTGGAACTTTCGTAGTCGGCATATAGGGGGACACGTTCTTAGAGTGCTATGAGGGTCCATTTTCTTCTGGGCTCGATTAGCCGTGCGCCCAAGGTGCTTTGGGCTTGATGCGAAGAAGAGTTGAGTTGTGTTGAGTGCCCCGCTTGGTGGAAGGGCCTTTCCATCTGGCGGGTTATTCATACGTGTACGGCCAAATTGGTGCAACCCTGCAGGGATAATCTTCTCGAGAAGCCGTGTTTCCCGCGGTTATGGATTACTTGGTGAAAGTAATGGCTAACAAGTACTCAGGAAAACTTAAACCTAATGATTAACAACCTTACACCCACTGATTAACAACTTGACTAGTAATAGGCTTTTTGACACAATAATATGAACCATCATTATTTCAACTGTGTGAGTTATCCTCGGATTGCTTCTTTGGATAAGGGGCGAGATCGAGGATGGGTTTGTTTGAGGTTAGTTGATAGGTTGGTTACGATACACGATCTTATCTCCTTTCATGGTAGCCGGAAGTGGTAGAAACTCTGTAGTTGTTTAGAGCAGCCAGTTGCAGCATCTTTTATATCCCCTTTCTTCCGTTGAACCCAAGTCATCTGTGCTTGGTGTTGACGGGCTACACTTTGGTGAACTGTGAGTCTTGCTTGCCAGTACGTTTATGTACTGACCCCTTTGGGGCTGTGGTTTCCGCAGACCTACGTTTCCGAGGATCTACATGGTGGCTACTACGTGGAGTATGACGAGACTGCTGACGAGTAGATAGCGGACCCGGGCAGGATCCGAGACTTCGTGGATGGGCTCCGTCTTTTCGTTTCCGGCCTCTTAGGCCTATTTGGTTCTTGTCTGTACTCAGACATGTTGAATGCTTCCGCTGTGATGTAATGATGAATTGTTGGGACATGTGTCCTCTGGATGATTGTATTTGCTATCTCTGCTCTAATGAGAGCCATTTGCAACTTATTTCAATCTTTTGTGTCGTAGAGATCTGTTGTGATATCACTTGTTCCAATGCCGTTGACGTACCATGTGTGTATGTTTTGAAGTACGTCAACGGAAGTATCTGGATTTCTATGGGATAGTTTGCACAGACGATGAATAGTAAGAGAATGGTTGTCACACGTTTACGTGTTGGCCTGCTCATATTGAGATGCGGGTGCTGGTATGCCCCGTAAGCCATTTATCTACTGTTTAACGGACTGTGAGTATCCCCTAGAAGTCCGGGTGCGACACAAATTCACACAATGTGTGATATGAACAGAACTTCAGGTACCATCAACTTGAAAAAGGGAACTGATCAACAACGGTCACAAAACACCACGAGATGATTCTCATGGGGAACTTGTTTCCACTAGAACAAAGGTTTGGAGGATTGATAGATAGACATTGGACAAAACAACTTCCAAGTTCAACGGATGTTCTACATACCAGTATCAGGCTTATGCAAGCCTTCTGTAGGTAATCAAGTGAATGATGAACTTCAGTTTGGAAGAACAGGGAGGAAAACTTGTTAGAATGAGCCACACAAGAATTCTCACGGAGAGTGTTTGTTCTTATGGATTCAAAGATATATGAAATTAGTCCTTCCGGCTAGTTGTGTCAACCACAACATCAACCATGTCGGATTTTGAAAATACCTGATTCAATACCCTTGAGAAACACCAACCATCTTGGCTGCTTGAGATTCAGCTCTAGTTAGCGGGGTTGATGACTCAAACTCGGTAGGTTTGATCAAGGAGATTGCACCAGTTACCAACGAGATACATTTACTAGATTCTCAAGATATGGGCAACGATGCCACACTCAAGAAAATGAGCGAGATTGCAGAACTGATGTGTTGGCAACTTGTGGAAGACGGTTGCACCTACATGGTTTAATTGCGGAGGAACACACCGGAGTCCTTGTTGGAAAAACGATACAAAGATATCGAAGTTCGTGGACTTCTTATCTTTAGTAGACAATCAGCCACTGTCTTGTTGTGGATGCGAACTTAATCAAGGAGTGGAGGTAACAATCTACCATCTCAAAAATAGTCCACACATGCATGACAGACTTGGGATTATTCCCGAGGGAATAAGGAAACTCTACTCGGATCCATGGTGACAACTTTCACCATAAGCACATGGACCGGAGAAAGTCACTTCGAACATCCAGAACACAACTTCGTGATGACACAAAGATGGTTCTCGAAAGTTTCCAACATTAGTTCCAATTGTTCAACATGAACCTCTTGCAACTTGGGTGAATAGGAATGTAATCGATTGGATCGACAACATGCTTATCAGAACACCCCAAGAAGAGGGATCCATATGATATATGAACAAGGCAAAATATTGGTCAGACCAAAGGACATGAAGGTGTAATCGAAAAACACCATGAGTGAAAATACCATCAAGATAGTCCTTGGAGCTGAACTTGATCTGACGATAGCCCAAATCAAATCAAATGTTTGTTATGATGATAGCATGTCCACTAAGGAGTTACTATCCTGCTTCAACACAAACGAACTAGACATCCCTTAACAAAGGATCAAGTTAGGCAGAGCCCTTGTCTTTCAACTCTCCAAGTTGTTGTTTTAAGCTCAACCAACCAGACCAGGGTATCCAGCACAATTTTCTTGGAGAAAGGAGTAATTCAAAGTAGCCCTTGCTTAGACACTACGGTCAGGTAACAACCTGGTGATACTTCTAGAAATACAACCAGAATATCATAGCCTACCAGTATGTCTCGGAGTTCGAAAGGAGCCTTGCCTTCAAGGCAACTAATATAATCTTGAGAGCTTCAGCATGAACCTAACTCTTTGACCAAGAATGTGCACCGGCATGAACGGATTTGGTAACACGGTCAACTTTGAGTAGAGACCGGGTGCCCAATAGTGCTAAGAAGGATACAGATGTTTCTTAGATTTTTCAAAGCAACAAGAATTGCTAGGAATATCTGATACACACATCAATGCACAGACCCATTGTTCTCAAGCCTTCAAGCTGGGAGGAAGGGGGCTGAACACGTGTAAGAGAATCACTTCATCAATAAGATCATGGAAATGAACACAACCTCTTGATATGTAAGAGTGTGGTACTCGAAGGTAGAACAGATTAGAAGCTAATGAAACTTCTTTAATCTGAGAATTACAAAACTTTGACCTGGTCCTAGAGATGAACGAGGTACTGGAGTTTGTTTCTCCTGACATTCCAAGGTGGAACGTTCTGACGGAAAACAAGAGCAAATGCATTGGAAGAATCCAACACACATATGTAACTTGGTTTCCAACAACGGACGAAGTTCGGAAGCATCTACATAATAGGAACATGCTCAGGAGAATTTCTAAGATCATGTTGATGCATAGGGTCATACTCATTTGTAAAACCCATGCTAAATTTATTGGTATAGCTGAAATAAGAACAAAGATGTGGAATTTATGATGATCACTCTTGTTGTGATCCCTTTTAGTTTCAGAAGAAAACGTATGGCTATGGAAGTTGAATTTACCTAGCCGTCCTGAGGTAGAAGATGTTTCTCAGGACCAACATAACGGATCTTGGGTTGATGGTCAGCATCCTGTACTGATAGCGTGAGCACTACATGGTTAAGAAACCACATGATTCAATTCACCGCAATTCAGCACATTCCGGGACCTTCGATTCAAGTCCAAGGGTTAAAAAACCAAATAAAGGTGTAACTACTATCTTAGTGCCTTTGAAGGTCACTATGAATAGCAATCCCAAAGGTATCTTTCAAAAGACAACATAACTCCGGAAGAATTTGAGAAGAGGATAACAGATACATTCGAGATGAAAAGGAAATCTCGAGGTTCAAGATTTTGAGACTTTAGAACAGGAGTATGTGGAATCTAGAAAGTTCTGAGAGATTATGATGGAAAGGAAATCTCCCAGTTTAAACAAGAGGGAACGGAATATGGAACACACACGACTTTAGAAACTTTAACACTAGGTCAACTTGGGTAAAATAACGTCTTGCCAAAGAAGGCACCTAGGTTTTGAATGACTAGAACCTTTTCAAATCAAAACAGATAAGGTGACCCAGAGTTAGAGCGATACCAGATAAGGAGTAAAAAGAATCCTAAGAAGGTTTTTCACAATCCATTTGAAGTTTCAAAATAGTTTTTCAGAAACACTAGACTCAACATCGACCAAGCAGTAAGGTATTCCTACAGGCAGTCCTGCTCTGATACCATGACCTGTCACGACCCCGGACCCAGAGATATACATATTGTTATGTGCTCCTAGACATGGACCCACAAGGGCTTCAGGGTGACCAGCCCCGGCCGCAACAAACAACGGTAGGCAGACCGGATTCCTCGGCACGCAGGCCGGATCACCATGGTACTACTACTCCCTGTGTCCATGCTAGTCATAACCAACTATGCATACCCAAGCGTCCACGAGTCGAATGAAACTGAAAGAAATGGGACCAAAGTTATACAGAGATGCTATGTGTCCAGAAAGTGCAACAACAATCGAGGGTTACTGGGGTTACCTAGCCCCAGGCCGAATCACATCGGCAGGCGGGCTCGGACATGGATCAACGGCTCCACAACCCCTCGAATGCAACAACTATTTAGGCATAGCCAAAAGTGTATAACGATGAGCTCGAAACCAACAACCGATCAAAGCAGCACACTAGACATGAAGCTTTATTAAACAGGTGTTACTAGAGTATAGCTTTACAAACAGAGGTCACATGACCCAACAGTACATCAGACAACGGAAGGCAAATTATGTTGCTATTCAACAAGTACCAAAAAGGCCTAAGAGGCTGCAACATAAGGCGACGTCCCAGCCCATAGATTCCAGGCTGCTACCTGGGAACCCCAAACTACTCGTCGATGTCCACGTGGAATCACCACAGATGTGAGATCTTCACCTGAACCAAAATTAAGCAACCTGAGTACGGGAGGTACTCAATAAGACTTAGTTAACCTATTATATATATGATATCTTCAGAATGGGTTTTAGGAAGGCTGATTTGCGTAAAGCAATCTTTGTTTTCCAAAATCAAGGAGGAATAGCACGTCTCATAGAGTATTTTGAATACAGATGAGAAAGCTACTCAACTACTGATATCATCATTCTTTTCATCCACCAACATCATTTCCCAGCACCTCACATGCTACAAGGATCACCCCTCTCGGCATCTCCCGAGGAGGCACCCTTCAATCATGGTTAACAAGTTTTAGTCAGTCCGTTGAAGTTATCTATGATCACAGAATCCGTTGCCAAGTCGTCCGTAACCGTGGACACGGCTTCTCGAGGAGATTTATCCCTGCAGGGGGTACACTTTACCCACACGTACCAGCCGACTCTTAACGCCACATGTACGCTCATCCATGGAGCGCGGCAGAGGGTGGCTGGCTCCGACCTTTACCTTGCGTAACCCTATCCATGAGTCAACCCAAACAGGGACACCCCGTCAACAGGGAGTTGGCCACCTCCTGACGACACCTGTTCAGTGAGTCAGGATCAAGATCTGTGTACGTCCATCACTTGTCCCGGTCACGCCCTAAGTTTTCTCCAAATTGTTTTCTGACTCACACGCAGATGGAAAGATCAAACTACGTGACTCATGGATGTGGCCAAACAAGTTAGTTAGTCGGGCGAGGTTCATTGGCTCGCATGTGTGGTTGCACGCTCAGTCTTGGCTTCGAAGGCGGGAACTCACTCCTAGGGGCATGAACAGGACAAAACGCCACAATCCATTGTGGCCTCACATCCATGCCGTTATTTCGTCAAGTTATCAAAGATAATACAATTCACAACAACCTGACAAAGTAGATTCATGTATTGCCCGGATTCATCATCCGGATGGATCAGATCACAACTAGGCATGGCTAAGCAAGACTCACAGGCTTTAACGAGGGGCGCACAAACAAACCTATAACTGCTAGGACCACTGGATCAGGATATTTAGGCGATGCAGCAAGTATAGGAGAACTCTATCTAAAGACCATAAATACTTTGAACCGCATGCAATATACGAGATTCCCAAACACTTCGAAAACCATATATGAGCAGATAAGAGGTTATGCTTGCCTTGGTTATAAGAAAACCAGATAAAGGCTTCAGGAATAAGTGCTTGACTTGTCGGTTAGGATCAAGTATTCACCATTGGAACCGCTGGCCTTCTCTTCGGAGTCACGTTCTACTGAGGGGGAAAACAACACCGAAAAGAAGAATAACAATCAAACATGGCATCGATGCAATGCACAATATGTATGCATGAGCAAGTTAATGCACTGAAATAAAGCCCTAAACATGTTTGTTGGGTTGCTAAGGTTCGTATGTCAGTTATGCAGTTCAGCAGAAACTATCCCGAAATAGACCCCGGAGGGCAATTCTGAAAGTGAGACTAATTCTAAAAGCTCAAATGGGTTTGAAAACATCATAAATAGGTTGTCATTTTGAGCATTTTGGTATATAACTTTTAATTTTCTAATTTTAGTGAGTAAAAACTTATTTATCTATTTTTAAATGATTAAACAACATTAAATAATGCTCATTTTTTGAACTTTGTCAAACATATATGAAAATGACATATTTTGGTAGAGTATAATTTTCTGAACATTTTGGTACCTTATTTATACTTTTCTGAGTTACAGATTGAAAGATATTCATCATTAAAGATTAAAGTATTTTCTGTAATTATAACAAAGTGGGGCCCACCTGTCATATCCTTTTTCTATTTATTTTCAAAAGGGAAACCGTTTTATGACATCAGCATGATGCAACGAAGACGTCATGTTGCTCTGATCCTCACAGTTGATCCCAAATTCCCGCGAAATCGAGCGCAATCGAGGGAACAAACTATACCAGGAGGTGGCGGCGGTTGACCATATGGTCGCTGGAAAGCTCGCCGACGGCGACCTTCCGCGACGGCGGTGGCACGGTCACGGCAAGGACAAGCTGCGGAGGGGGAGGGAGGGAACGGAGGGCACTGAGAGACTCACCACAACGCGGTGGAGATCTTGGGGTGGTCGGGGAAGGCAGGGGAGGAGCGGTGATGGCGAATCGATGGCGCGAAGGCTCGCCGGCCGCGGGGAAGAAGAGGACGGCACGGCCGACTCCGGCCATCCCTGCTCACGGGGCCTAGCTTAGGAGCACGAGAAGGCCAAGGCGGAGCCAATGGTGGCCTCAATTCGACGGGGGAAAGCCGGAGATGACGGTGCTAGGCGGCGGCCGACGGGAGCAGTGCAACTAGGGTTAGGGTTCGGGTCGGAGGAGGGAGCAGAGGGAGAGAGGAAGAGAGCCGAGGGGGAGAGAAGCACAACGGCGTCGACCTGGAGGCATCCTCATCTGCGGGCAATCACACAGGCAGGAGGTGGCATTGGGGGAGTTGGACACGCAGCTGCCTCCTGTCCAGAGGTAGAAGAAAAAGGAGATTTTCTCCATAACCCCCTAGAAAACTGTTAGATTTTACAGACTGGTCCTTCTCCATTAAAAACAGAACAGAAAAATGGAAATTTGAGGACATTTTTGTAATGATAAAATTTGGCAAAAGTAAGTTTTGGAAACCTTGTAAACTTTCCAACAAAACCATGTGTTTCTTTGGTGTATTTGAAATATTTATCAATACAAGATTTTGGAACCAATTTTAAGTAGTATTTGTGGGATTTTTCTCAAACCATTTAAATCCAAATTTTAAATTGTTTCAACATGGTTTAAATTTTTGTTCTCATGCATGTATGATATGAACACAACACCACAACCCTTTGGTAGCAAAATTTGGGATGTTACAAACCCCTCTTTATATAGGAGGGGGAGGCCGCCACGAAATTTTGGTGCCTCCACCTCTCCCCTCATCATGTGGGTGGAGTCTCCACTCAACCCACTCATTCTCTCATCAATTCCTACTCACAATTTCTAAGGGTTTTCTTTAATAAATAAATAAAACAATTTCATTTCTTTATTTTAATATTTGTTAATCCTATTAACAAACATTAACAGTTACCACCTTGAACTATTTGTTAATCATACATTAACATATACCACCTTGAACTATTTCAATATTCCCCCGAAACAATTCCGGTGACTATTTCAATATTCCCCGAAACACTTTCGGTGCTGTCCAATCGCGTCATCAAACCTTAAGTGTGTCACCCTATGGTTCGTGAATAATCTAGACATGATAGAGACAACTCTTCGATCAATAGTCAACAACAGGACCTGGAGATCCGTAATGACTCCTACACATTCAACGATGAATCTAGTGATCGTCTGAACCATAAATGTCGTAACCAATTCCCTTTGTCTCGCGATATTTTACTTGTCCGAGATATGATCATTGGTATCAACCATACCTAGTTCAATCTCGTTACTGACAAGTACTCTTTTACTGGTTCCGTGATATGACATCCCTGTGACCTAGTCGCGTGCTTGCAAGCGGTGTCGATGTGATATCACCAAGAGGGCCCAGAGTATATCTCTCCGTCATTTGGATGGACAAATCCCACTCTTGATCCCTGAGCCTCAATTAATACTTTCCGAATACCCAACGATACCTTTATAGTCACCTTGTTATGGTGTGACGTTTGATGACATCAAAGCACTCTTCCGGTGTTAGTGATTGACATGATCTCATGGTCTAAGGATTAGAGTTATTTCGTATGTTTGATATAACAATGTAAACTTAATGAATTGATTGCATTGCTATATTCACTTTGTGTCTATGTTCATACATTATTCTACCAATGATATGACCCCGTTATTAACAACATCCAATGTTCATAATCAGAAAAACCTTGATCATCACTTAATCAATGAGCTAGTTAAACGAGAGGCATTACTAGGAACCATTGTTTGTTTATTAAACACACATGTATCAATGTATCAACGTTTCCGGTTAATACAATTCTAGCATGAGAAATAAACATTTATCATAAACAAGGAATAAGATAATAACCACTTTATTATTGCCTCTCGGGCATATTCCCTCCACTGTGTTCTCATGTCAATCCCAAGATACGTATTAATAACACAGTCAAATGAATACAATTGCATGATGTTCAAAAGTAAAATTATTACAATGTTTGAATAGCAATAGCCACATAGTACAATGTCTTGTGACATTTTATTACAATCATAAATCTCAGTGGAATATAAAATGCGAAGTGACTCCATCTCCGCTACAGGCAGTCAATGTAGTCCACGCGGCCTCACTCATCAGCGTCGTCGTAGTAGTCGTAGTCATCTCCTTCGTAGTTATATGAACAATAAACAAAGCAATGGAATGAGTACATCAACATAATGTACTCAACATGCCCCCTATGGAAGACCTATAATAGATACATGTGGCTTCAAAGGAATGTTGTATGGTTATTTTGCATAAAAGCCAATTTTATTTCACAATACCAAAATTACATAAAAGTGATTTTAGCCGAAAACATGTTTTGTATTCACTGGGGTGTTTCTTGTTAAAGTGAGTGTCATCGACACCTCACAATATCCATAAGATTTTAGAATAGGGGTAGAGGCAAGATGCAAAACATGTTCGTGTGTGTGAAGAAGGATTCATGTGTCGTCCCTGACCGTGGACATGGCTATTCGAATAGTTTCACTCAGCAGCGGTAGTACACTTTACCCACATGTCACAATCTTCCTTGTTGCAACCAGCCATCACTAGTATAGCAATAGAAATCTTGTGACGAGGTCTTTTAGCTAGATCCCCCAAAGATCTGACATGCCCACTGGGTCTGGCCAGGAACTGAGTGTATGTCCCCAAATCGGTCCCCCCATGTTGGATATATGCCAAATAGGGGGTATATCTAGCATTGGCCGAAGGCCGGATTACCTGGGTGGCCCATAGACAATGGAGCGAAGTCCATTGGGCGGCCTAGTAATCTGACGCACATGAAGACTTATTCTAGAAGAACTCGGATTACAGCCCTTACGTAATCCGGCTTGTAGAAGAAGCTAGATGCCTTGTTTACCAAAAATAGGAATACTTTCTTTAAACGCCACGTTTTCCTTCCTGTAAGCCATAGTACGGCTTCATATATAAAGCCATACGGGAGCCGCCTGAGGGAAATACATAAAAAACCTAGACTCACATTGTATTCTATATACTTAAGGCTTTAGACCTGATTAGTGAGATTGCAAGAGTAGGGCGCCGCCAATTGTTGCGACATACCGAACCTGGGTAAACTTGTATCCCTGCCTATGGCAACTTCCCTACATTTCCACCCACGATCTACTCAAAGGCTTATGGCACCCCCTGCCATAAACCATACTAAGAACAATCGACAGTTGGCGCCCACCGTGGGGCCAGTGTTGTCTGGGGTTATGTTCCGAGCGGCAATACTCGGCAGAATCGTCAGTACTATAACGGTTGGAAACCTAGAATTCAATGGAAACTCCGGCCGCTTCATTGACAATGGTTCCTATCTGCCGGCACGGAATCACCTGGTAAGTGCTTGCGTCCTTCCTATTGGATATGGTAATGTTTTCACAGGTTTAATAGTGGAAGCAATGGGTTTCTGTAGTGGAAGCAAATTTATCCCACCCTCCCTATGCCCAGTAGAAGACGGCTTTGACGCCGGATTTGGGACGGATCTGCCTTACTCATATGTTGGGTTAGACCAAGATCAATTACCTTCATATCGCTAAAGCATGACTGTGTTTACCGCCTCTCAGAAGATGCCTATTCCTAGATCGAACATCGTAGGAATGGTGCAAGCAGAGCCCGTTGAAAAGACGAAGGATGAACAACCCATCGAAAAGGCAGAAGACGATAAACTCGCAGAAAAGGGAGATGACCTGAAACCCACCAATCCGGCGGAAAAATCAAAAGCCGAATCTATTCTAGCTGTGATTGAAGAAAAGTTGGATTCGGAAACCAGATCTGCATCTGGCAAGACAGATTCCGATGATGATGGTGAAGCTTTCGAAAGAAAGACCAAATCCATGCAAGGAGGTTTCCACGAAGTACTCATGGCTAAACCAGCGAAAAAGGCAGACACCGGGGAAAAAGAGGAAACATATCCAACTACCCTCCACCGGAAGATAATACAAATGGGGAGGAAGAGGATGATCAAAGACCGAAATTTCCCCATGTTCGGGAATTAACGAAAGACGGAGACCTAAAGAAACCCCCATCCTCCCAGAACAAGAAAAATCCATCAAAAGGCTATATGCCAAATTAGATTGGCAGACATAGCCAACAAGAACCTGGAAGTCGACGGAAGCAGCGGCGTATAAACAACAGAGAAGAAAAAGCAGAAACAGAGTGATACAGTTCCAGTACCCCAGATGTCGAAACAAGATGAAGCTGATCTGCTACAAACCCCGGTTGGAATGCATGAACCACTGGAAGTGCTGGAAGGCAGGAGACAAGCATTAATGCGGGAACAGGAACAATTACACCAGACTCGGGAAAACCTCGTAAAAGCCCAGGCTGCCGTCAAAGCGCAGCAGGAAGATATCAAGGAATTTGAGCACCGTAATCTCTTAGGAATTAAGACTACAAGGCCTCCCGGAGTAGGAATTCCAGAAGAACAGCCAGTCAAAAGACGGCTGGAGAACCAAACCTGGCAAAGACAGGTGAACAATGTAAACGCTAAGGGGGAACACATTTACAAAACTATTGCGAAAAACGTGGAAGCTGCATTCGCCATCCTCAATGAAGACCTCTACTATGCAGAAGAAAACCTTCGGGGAGTGTACACTTTCTTAGAAAAATCATTACAACAGTAGCAGGGAGGACAAGCTCGTTCTGGTAAGTTGATGAAAATTCGTCTTTATGCAAAACTGCCACAGGCGCAACCGCAACACCCGATCCAAGCAAACCTAGAGATTCAGGAAGCTCTAAAGGGAAGAATGAAGATCCCAAAAAGGACATAAAATATCCACGTGACAAAGATGCAGCATCCAGAACCGGGTCCCATCCGCCAAACCACGAGAATAACCCGAAACCACGAATCAAAATCGATCGGGAAGACCGAAATTGGAAAGAAGGTAATAGTCCTCTCCGCCAATCTCGTGAGGAGAAAGAAGAAAAAGCAATGCCACCTCCGTGAAACCTGGCTGATAAAGATGGAAGATATGACCACCCTCACAGGCGTGAAAGATCTCGGACTCCACCAAGGAATAAGGAGCGTGCTAAAAGCAGAACTCCACCTTGCCACAAGGATAAGGATGCCGGAAGAGATAGAGACGAACCTCTACGGGCGAATTCATGCAACAATGGAGTAAGGAGAAGTAGATCCCCCTCAGTCCACTCCATCAGAAGGTATTCTCCGCGTGCACCTGGTGCGGAAAGGGATGACTTATATTTTGGACCAAAGTGTTTCACTAACAAAATCTGGAATATAAACCTCCATGCTGGGTTTGCCAAAGTTGGGCCAACTTGCCAAAAGTATACTGGAATCACAAACCCAGATACATGGCTCTCTTATTACTATACCACTGTTCAGATCAACAAAGGAACATACTTCAAAGAAGTAAAATTCATGCCTTTAATTCTTCTGGACGGAGCATGTGACTGGATTAATGGACAACCATCAAGAACAGTGAATAGCTGGGAGGATATGGCCAGCGTTTTTTACTTAGCACTTCTGAGTCACATACAAGCGCCCCAAGAGTATTAACCAGTTAAACTGTTGCACCCAATATGAAAATGAGTCGTATGTCGACTTCATTTCAAGATGGAAAGCAATGAAGAGCAGCTACTCTGGAGTAATTGACATCCACACAATGCATGCTTTTGTCCATGGTCTCAAAACCGGCCTTGTACCATTCATGGTAGGAGCGAAAATGCATAAAGACCTTGGTTCTATGCTAACAACTACCAATGAGCATGCAACGGCTGAAGATGATATCTGGGCAAGATGCAAAAATATAGATACGCTTATACAAGCAAAAAAGTCGTCCCGCCCTGAGAAAAAGGCTACTCCAGTTGTAGAAGAAAATCCCAAAGAGGTAAATATCGCCTTTGGAAAAGAAAACTCCAATCGATGGAAAGGAAAAAGTGCGTAAGCCAGGGAAGCCATAGCTTACGTCAAGGAAGAGTGGGAAAAAATCAGAGAGGAACCTTGCATACATCATGCATAGTTTCGACAGCCAAACCATACAAACCAGCAATGACGGCTTAACAAGCATACGAAAAGCAGCGCTGGAGCTGGGAACAAAGGGAAGAGCTTCAAGAGGAAGTTCAACAAGCAAAAGTAGGAAGCTGAAAAAGACGAAAGCGAATCCGACACTGCCAATCGTATTCAGGAGCAACATCGGAAAGGCGAACCCAAGTTCCCAAGGGTAGATGAAGAATACAATCTCACCTTCTTGGCAACACCATCAGCCAAAAAGGTGAAGCAAACATGGAGAGAAATCAATGCCGTAGTACCTCCAACCCCAAAGTACCTCAAGTATGCAAAAACCCCAATTACTTGGGATCAGTCTGGCCATCCTAGTAATATCCTGGAACCCGACACACACTCCCTGATAGTAAGCCCTATGGTGCAAAATCACAAGCTAAGGTGAGTACTGATGGACGGAGGAGCCACTCTTACCATAATGTACTTGAGAACTTTGAAGAAACTACATCTATCCCAGACCCAGCTTTGGAATAGCAATGCATGTTTTCACGACATTGTTTCTGGCAGACAAGCATCTTCCCTAGTAGAAATTTCCCTAGAAGTTAATTTCGTAAAGTAGAAACACTTCCAGACTGAAATGATCTCGTTTGAGGTAGTACCATTTGAAAGTGTCTACCACGCAATACTCGGACGGTCGGCTTTCGCCAAAATCATGGCAAGGTCATGCTACATATACAGCAAGCTTAAGATGCCAGAGCCAAAAGGAGGTGTAATCACTGTTGAAAGAGATTTTGTGCTGGCAAAAGAGATAGAGCTGGGAAATGCCCTTTGTGCCGAAAGGATTATCGCAAACGAGGAGCTGAAGGAACTGGCAAAATAAGTATCGCCGAAAAAAAATGCCAGCAGAGAATACATAGATGGTTACCCTAGACCCCAAAGATCCGACTAAGTACGTTGTTGTGGGGACCGGAATGTCCGACAAATAGGAAAGCGAACTCATCAAGTTCCTCTCTGAGAACAGGGATATTTTCACCTGGTTTTCAACAGATATCCCAGGATTACCCCGGGAGCTTGCTGAGCATCAACTGAAGGTACATTTAGGATAAAACCCGTCAAACAAGGACTTCGCCGATTCGATGGAGAAATACGGAAGGCTATAGGAAAGGAAATTATTCGGATTTTAGCACCTGATTTTATCTAGGAAGTTATTCATACTGATTCCTCCGCCATTCCGGTATTAGTCCCAAAGAAAGATACATTTATCCTTAGTATGTGTATAGATTATACCGTCTTGAACAAATTTTGTCCAAAAGATAGGTTCGCCTTACCACAAATCGATCAAATGATAGATGCTTTTTGGATGCTTATTTCAGATATCATCAAATACGCCTAAAGAAGGAGGACCAAATTAAAACCTCTTTCATAATGCCTATGGAATGTATTATTACATAACCATGCCTTTTGGCTTGAAGAACGCCGGAGCTACATACCAGCGTTGTATGCAAAGATGCTTGTATGAGAAAATAGGTAAAAACGTCCATGTTTACGTGGATGATATTATAGTTGTTTCCAAGGAAAAGGATACACTCCTTGAGGATCTACGAGAAACCTTTGATAATTTGCGCACATATAAAATAAAGTTAAATCCATTAACATGTGTATTCGGGGTTCCCTCAGGAAAACTTCTAGGTTTCATTATTTCCCATAGAGTAATCGAGGTAAACCCGGAAAATATCAAAGCAATTCTGGGTATCAAAAGGCCTACGTGCTTAAAAGACGCTCAAAGATAACGGGTTCTACAACCGTCGTAAGTACGTTCATAAGCTGTAACAGCCCAAGTATGAAAAACCTACCATTTAGAATGTTTGATTTCTTGTTATTAAAGTATTGCATCATGGCATCATATTGTTGCATTTGTTTCTTCTGTTTTGCATCTGTTTTATCTTGTTTTCATAATCAAACTCAAACAAATTCAAATGATTATTTTCATACTTGTCTGTTACAATCTTTTCAAATAAATAAATGCAAATCAAAAACCTCCTTTGTTTCCAAATACTTCAATAATGTTCAATTAATAATTGTTGGTTTTATTTCAAACAAGTAATTCCAAATCACCTACAATTTCAAATCAATTTCATCAAACAACACCCAAGATGAGTTAGCACAAGTTTATAAACATTATCAATTCAATCAACTATTTTTAATCTCTTAATCCATAGGGGCCACCCTATTAAAATACCTTGTTTTCATAATGTTTAAACAATATCAAAATTCCTTTAATTATGGTTTCAAATACAAACAACGATTTTAAATCACCACTTTTGAAAACAAATCTTGGAAATTGGTTGCTATTGGTCTAACAAGTCTAACCTAATTTTTCTATAATTTTTACCAAGATAAAACCTACCTTTCTCTTCCAAAACCAAACAATACAAAAAAAACAGAAAAGCTAAAAATAAAAAAGAGAAAAACGTTTCAAGAAGGGAGAGAGAGGCCCAGCCCACCAATTCCCCAGCCCAATACCCCTTCGATGGTCATCCCTAACCTCCGTACAGTTTCATCTGGGGCTGTCCACGTATACAGAGAGAGCAGGGAACGGTGATCCTCCTCAACCCCTCCCTATAAACCTAATGGCTAGCCCTAGGGTTTTCCCCTACTCTCCCTTCTTCCTCTCCCCAGCCGCCATCCTCTTCCTCCATCTTCCTCTCCCTCCGTTCTTTTGTTTCTCTGTAACTTATACTGAACCCAACCGAAAGAAAAAGCTCTCCTTCCACCGGCGATCGCCGGAGCTCCGGACCTCCTCCGGCCGGGCCAAGCATGGGAATGGAACCCCCATGGTTCCATCTCCCTTCGCCCCCCCTCGGCTTGGGCCGGGAGGGCCTGAGTCGCCGCCGCCATCGCCGACTTCCGCCGGTCGCTGCACCTCCTTCCCTGCCTCGACCTCCCAGACCGCCCCCAAGTCTGCACCCGACCGCCTCCTGCCTTCCGCTCGAAGGTGAGGCCTCTCTCCCCCCACTCGCCTCCTCCCTCTCCCTTGGCCGCAGCAGCCACACGCCCCACACCCCTCGCAGCAGCTCTCCGGCGAGCGCCGCTGCCCCGTTCGCTGTCGAGTACAGAGACACGATCGAGTTCAGTTCAGATAACCCACCCGCAAATCACAGCACTTACCCCCCCGTGCCCCTTCCATCAACCAACCAAGCGAACTAGCCTACTGGTTCTGTTCCCCCAGCGCAAGCAGGAGGTGGGGGGATCGAATCCCACCCCCCGCATAATAACAACACATCTTTTTTTATTTCGATTATCCAGATCCATAAACTTCCTGGTAATCACCATTAGGCCCTTGCAAGTTATTCTAGCCCCTGTAATAATTATTTCTAATTCCCTAATGGTTTAAAAATGGCAGATTTGCACCCAATCTTCTAAAATGCATAAGAAATTCATCCCAACTCCAAATTCAACATTTTTAATATGTTTTCAATACCAAATTAAATGTTCTATCCAAATATAAAATTTGTTTACTGTTTTGAATATTTTAAATTGGTGAAACATTTGAATTCTTGTTTAAATCACTTAAACTTGCAAAAATCATAACTTGACCATAAAATTCCAATTTCAACAAACTAAATATGTTTTCCAATCAACTTTTCATGTACTTTTAAAATATAAATTTTGTTTGCTGTTTTGAATAATTTAAATTGCTGAAAACAACTGTTTCTTGTTTATTGCATTTAAAATTGCCAAAATAATAACTTGCTCATTTTAAATCCAATTTCCACAAATGAAATATGTTTTCCATGCAAAATTAAACCCTCTTTACAAATATAAACTTTGTTTTCTGTTTTGAATAATTAAAATTGGTTAAATAATTTAAACCTTGTTTAATTCATTTAAAATTGGTAATTTCATAACTTGATCAAAACAAATTCTTTTGGGACATATAAAATATGTTTTCAAACCATCAAAGCATAACCTTTTCAACTATGAACTTCACTCAATGTTTTGCACAAATAAAAACTCAAATAAGTTCATGTTTGAATTAAGTTCATTTAATTCTTGCTTAAACTTGTTTAATTCCTAAATAATTTATTTGAAATCCTTTTTCAACAAGTGAAACATGTAATCCACCCAAAATCTTGTGTTCTTTTCAAATATAAACTTTGTTATCTATTTTGAACAATTAAAATTGGTGAAAACAACAAATTCTTGTGTGACACCTTTAAGTAACCAAAATTCCATAACTTAATAAATGAATTTCCAAACTTGGTAAACCTTATTTCCATTTGGTTCTATTGTTGTTATTTTGCTGTTTTCCTCATCCATGCATCATGCTAATTCACTTACACAATTTGATTAGTTGTTAAACAATTAATTCAACCATAATTCATGGGCTTTTCATATGCAATCCAATTGCATGAGGGTCCATTTAATCATGTTGTTATCTTGTCAACTAGTTTATTTCTATGCATCAATTAAATGGTCATGCATCATCCCATGTTTGTGCACTATGCCATGATATTGATTGTCTACCTTTTCTGCATTGTCTGTTTGCTTCTTCTCGGATAAACGACGACGTTGAGACCGACGAATACTTACGACACCCCTTCTAAGGAGTTAGCTCAGTACCAGGCTACTGGGTTTGCAGGCAAGTTATCACTCACATGAACCACTGTGTTCCTTTCAACCTTGGTTACCGATACTTTCCGTTGTTCTTTTTCTGCTAGCCCTAGTAGTAGTTGTTCCTGCTACGAACCCATCACATGAATCCCTTAACCTTGATATTGCCTCACCTCCACTCCTATCACCCCTTGGTTGAGCCAGTGTCTTACTAGCATGCTTAGGTTGTCTGGCTCGAGTCTGTTACCCGTTACTTTCTGTTACTATTTCTATTATGTTCTGGGGGCTCGATGTTTAATCAATCAATCATGCTAATGTTACTATTAATAATAAATTTGATGATAAGGCACCGGCAGGAGGCCCTGTGTGGTTTTGAGGCCTGCTAGTGTCGACCCTAATAGGAAAAGGGTCTTGTCTACTGATCCATGATGAGCGCACTAACCGCATGTGGGAAGCGAGTATGGGCGCCCCCCTCAATTTGATTTGATTCGCATCTCGTCCAAATCGCCTCATTTAGTTCGTGTTTTCCATTTGCCGCATGCATGTTTTTGCGAGCCCAGGCCAGGGTGGAACTTTTGTAGTCGGCATATAGGGGGACACGGTCTTAGAGTGCTATGAGGGTCCCTTTTCTTCGGGGCTTGATTAGCCGTGCGCCCAAGGTTCTTTGGGCTTGATGCGAAGAAGAGTTGAGTTGTGTTGAGTGCCCCGCTTGGTGGGAGGCATCCCATCTGGCGGGTTATTCATGCGTGTACGGCCAAATTGGTGCAACCCTGCAGGGATAATCTTCTCGAGAAGCCGTGTTTTCCGCGGTTATGGATTACTTGGTGAAAGTACTGGCTAACAAGTACTCAGGACAACTTAAACATAATGATCAAACATGTTACACCCAATGATTAATAACTTGACTAGTAATAGGTTGATGACACAATAACTTGATTCACCTTTAATACAACTGTGTGAGTTATCCTCGGATTGCTTCTTTGGATAAGGGGCGAGATCCAGGATGGGTTTGTTTGAAGTTATCTTTCAGTTGGTTACTATACTCGATCTTATCTCCTTTCTGATAGCCGGCAGTGGTAGTATGTTCTGTAGTTGGTTAGCGCAGCCAGTTGCAGCATCTTTTACACCCCCTTCCTTCCGTTGAACCCAAAGCATCTGTGCTTGGTGTTGACGGGTTACACTTTGGTGAACTGTGAGTCTTGCTTGCCAGTACGTTGGTGTACTGACCCCTTTGGGGCTGTGGTTTTACGCAGACGACGTTTCCGAGGATCTACATGGTGGCTACTACGTGGAGTATGACGAGACTGCTGACGAGTAGATAGCGGACCCGGGCAGGATCCGAGACTTCGTGGATGGGCTCCGTCTTTTCGTTTCCGGCCTCTTAGGCCTATTTGGTTCTTGTCTGTACTCAGACATGTTGAATGCTTCCGCTGTATTGTAATGATGTATTGTTGGGACATGTGTCCTCTGAATGATTGTATTTGCTATCTCTGCTCTAATGAGAGCCATTTGCAACTTATTTCAATCTTTTGTGTCGTAGAGGTTTGTTGTGATATCAGTTGTTCAACGCCGTTGACGTACCATGTGTGTATGGTTTGAAGTACGTCAATGGAAGTGTCCTGATTTCTATGGGATAGTTTACGTCGACGCTGAACAGATAGGGTTTGGTTGTCACACATACGTGTGTTGGCCTACTCGTAAGAGGACGCGGGTGCCGGTAAGCCCCGTAATCCAATCTACTACTGTTCAACGGAACGGCGAGTATCCTTTAGAAGTCCGGGTGCGACAAATGGTATCAGAGCCTGTCTGCCTGTAGGATCCCTTTTTACTGGTCGCAGTTGAGTCTAGAAACTATTTTGTAGCTATATAGGAAAAAACTGAAACGTGAGAGTAGGAATTCTGTTCTTTTTCTTCTTTCCCCACCCACCCTCCCTTTTCTGGTAAGGAAGTGCAACGTTGTTTTCCCTTCTCATCTAAACTTTCAAGTTAGGATTTCACGAATTCTGGTTTCTCCAGGATGGTTATATCTACTAGACCATAGGAATGGAGGTGGTTGTGACATGATTTATCATGTTGCCTACTCACGATTGAGAACGGAGGCGTGTAAGCCCCGGAAGCAGATCCTCTATTCCTTAAGCAGTAGATATTGATCCTTTAGAAGCCCGGATGGGTTTTTCGTAGTACCTCAGGAGTTTT
Organism: Alopecurus myosuroides; assembly: GCA_028641055.1. Taxonomy (NCBI): domain Eukaryota; kingdom Viridiplantae; phylum Streptophyta; class Magnoliopsida; order Poales; family Poaceae; genus Alopecurus; species Alopecurus myosuroides. The sequence continues at coordinate 342,734,704 of CM054059.1, forward strand.
GTTCTCGTTTTCCCCGATGTTGATATCCTGTTCTTCTCAACATCCTTTTCGTCCGTTGAAATCTTGTTGTTGTTTTCCATTTCAGTTCTTCTACCGGCATCTAATCAAAACTTCCCAAATATCAAGTCTATCTGGCCAGAAAGGTTGTTGTTGTTGTTGTTGATTCCAGGCTATGAGAGCTGGCATTCCTATCACCTGGGGTTGTTTCGAGGAAGCATTTCTGAATCACCACATTCCAGATAGTCTATCCTCTAAATCAATCAAATCCTGTTCAACTATACACCCTCAATACAAAATCTCTCCCTTTACTTGAAAATGTTCCGGTGTTTTCCAAATTCCCTGACATCTTTCCAGAAGAGTTGCCAGGGTTGCCTATCGTTTTGAAATTCCAGAAACTATCCAATGTGCACGATGTGTTTCACGTGTCACAGCTCAAGTGGATCTTCCCAAGAAGTATCCGGACTTTTCTTTTCTCAGTAGGAATCTCGGGGCGCGATTCCTTCAAGGGGGGGCGTTTTGTAACAGCCCAAGTATGAAAAACCTACCATTTAGAATGTTTGATTTCTTGTTATTAAAGTATTGCATCATGGCATCATATTGTTGCATTTGTTTCTTCTGTTTTGCATATGTTTTATCTTGTTTTCATAATCAAACTCAAACAAATTCAAATGATTATTTTCATACTTGTCTGTTACAATCTTTTCAAATAAATAAATGCAAATCAAAAACCTCCTTTGTTTCCAAATACTTCAATAATGTTCAATTAATAATTGTTGGTTTTATTTCAAACAAGTAATTCCAAATCACCTACAATTTCAAATCAATTTCATCAAACAACACCCAAGATGAGTTAGCACAAGTTTATAAACATTATCAATTCAATCAACTATTTTTAATCTCTTAATCCATAGGGGCCACCCTATTAAAATACCTTGTTTTCATTATGTTTAAACAATATCAAAATTCCTTTAATTATGGTTTCAAATACAAACAACGATTTTAAATCACCACTTTTGAAAACAAATCTTGGAAATTGGTTGCTATTGGTCTAACAAGTCTAACCTAATTTTTCTATAATTTTTACCAAGATAAAACCTACCTTTCTCTTCCAAAACCAAACAATACAAAAAAAACAGAAAAGCTAAAAATAAAAAAGAGAAAAACGTTTCAAGAAGGGAGAGAGAGGCCCAGCCCACCAATTCCCCAGCCCAATACCCCTTCGATGGTCATCCCTAACCTCCGTACAGTTTCATCTGGGGCTGTCCACGTATACAGAGAGAGCAGGGAACGGTGATCCTCCTCAACCCCTCCCTATAAACCTAATGGCTAGCCCTAGGGTTTTCCCCTACTCTCCCTTCTTCCTCTCCCCAGCCGCCATCCTCTTCCTCCATCTTCCTCTCCCTCTGTTCTTTTGTTTCTCTGTAACTTATACTGAACCCAACCGAAAGAAAAAGCTCTCCTTCCACCGGCGATCGCCGGAGCTCCGGACCTCCTCCGGCCGGGCCAAGCATGGGAATGGAACCCCCATGGTTCCATCTCCCTTCGCCCCCCCTCGGCTTGGGCCGGGAGGGCCTGAGTCGCCGCCGCCATCGCCGACTTCCGCCAGTCGCTGCACCTCCTTCCCTGCCTCGACCTCCCAGACCGCCCCCAAGTCTGCACCCGACCGCCTCCTGCCTTCCGCTCGAAGGTGAGGCCTCTCTCCCCCCACTCGCCTCCTCCCTCTCCCTTGGCCGCAGCAGCCACACGCCCCACACCCCTCGCAGCAGCTCTCCGGCGAGCGCCGCTGCCCCGTTCGCTGTCGAGTACAGAGACACGATCGAGTTCAGTTCAGATAACCCACCCGCAAATCACAGCACTTAGCCCCCCCCCCCCGTGCCCCTTCCATCAACCAACCAAGCGAACTAGCCTACTGGTTCTGTTCCCCCAGCGCAAGCAGGAGGTGGGGGGATCGAATCCCACCCCCTGCATAATAACAACACATCTTTTTTTATTTCGATTATCCAGATCCATAAACTTCCTGGTAATCACCATTAGGCCCTTGCAAGTTATTCTAGCCCCTGTAATAATTATTTCTAAGTCCCTAATGGTTTAAAAATGGCAGATTTGCACCCAATCTTCTAAAATGCATAATAAATTCATCCCAACTCCAAATTCAACATTTTTAATATGTTTTCAATACAAAATTAAATGTTCTATCCAAATATAAAATTTGTTTACTGTTTTGAATATTTTAAATTGGTGAAACATTTGAATTCTTGTTTAAATCACTTAAACTTGCAAAAATCATAACTTGACCATAAAAATTCCAATTTCAACAAACTAAATATGTTTTCCAATCAACTTTTCATGTACTTTTCAAATATAAATTTTGTTTTCTGTTTTGAATAATTTAAATTGCTGAAAACAACTGTTTCTTGTTTATTGCATTTAAAATTGCCAAAATAATAACTTGCTCATTTTAAATCCAATTTCCACAAATGAAATATGTTTTCCATGCAAAATAAAACCCTCTTTCCAAATATAAACTTTGTTTTCTGTTTTGAATAATTAAAATTGGTTAAATAATTTAAACCTTGTTTAATTCATTTAAAATTGGTAATTTCATAACTTGATCAAAACAAATTCTTTTTGGACATATAAAATATGTTTTCAAACCATCAAAGCATAACCTTTTCAACTATGAACTTCACTCAATGTTTTGCACAAATAAAAACTCAAATAAGTTCATGTTTGAATTAAGTTCATTTTATTCTTGCTTAAACTTGTTTAATTCCTAAATAATTTATTTGAAATCCTTTTTCAACAAGTGAAACATGTAATCCACCCAAAATCTTGTGTTCTTTTCAAATATAAACTTTGTTATCTATTTTGAACAATTAAAATTGGTGAAAACAACAAATTCTTGTGTGACACCTTTAAGTAACCAAAATTCCATAACTTAATAAATGAATTTCCAAACTTGGTAAACCTTATTTCCATTTGGTTCTATTGTTGTTATTTTGCTGTTTTCCTCATCCATGCATCATGCTAATTCACTTACACAATTTGATTAGTTGTTAAACAATTAATTCAACCATAATTCATGGGCTTTTCATATGCAATCCAATTGCATGAGGGTCCATTTAATCATGTTGTTATCTTGTCAACTAGTTTATTTCTATGCATCAATTAAATGGTCATGCATCATCCCATGTTTGTGCACTATGCCATGATATTGATTGTCTACCTTTTCTGCATTGTCTGTTTGCTTCTTCTCGGATAAACGACGACGTTGAGACCGACGAATACTTACGACACCCCTTCTAAGGAGTTAGCTCAGTACCAGGCTACTGGGTTTGCAGGCAAGTTATCACTCACATGAACCACTGTTTTCCTTTCAACCTTGGTTACCCATACTTTCCGTTGTTCTTTTTCTGCTAGCCCTAGTAGTAGTTGTTCCTGCTACGAACCCATCACATGAATCCCTTAACCTTGATATTGCCTCACCTCCACTCCTATCACCCCTTGGTTGAGCCAGTGTCTACTAGCATGCTTAGGTTGTCTGGCTCGAGTCTGTTACCCGTTACTTTCTGTTACTATTTCTATTATGTTCTGGGGGCTCGATGTTTAATCAATCAATCATGCTAATGTTACTATTAATAATAAATTTGATGATAAGGCACCGGCAGGAGGCCCTGTGTGGTTTTGAGGCCTGCTAGTGTCGACCCTAATAGGAAAAGGGTCTTGTCTACTGATCCATGATGAGCGCACTAACCGCATGTGGGAAGCGAGTATGGGCGCCCCCCTCAATTTGATTTGATTCGCATCTCGTCCAAATCGCCTCATTTAGTTCGTGTTTTCCATTTGCCGCATGCATGTTTTTGCGAGCCCAGGCCAGGGTGGAACTTTTGTAGTCGGCATATAGGGGGACACGGTCTTAGAGTGCTATGAGGGTCCCTTTTCTTCGGGGCTTGATTAGCCGTGCGCCCAAGGTTCTTTGGGCTTGATGCGAAGAAGAGTTGAGTTGTGTTGAGTGCCCCGCTTGGTGGGAGGCATCCCATCTGGCGGGTTATTCATGCGTGTACGGCCAAATTGGTGCAACCCTGCAGGGATAATCTTCTCGAGAAGCCGTGTTTTCCGCGGTTATGGATTACTTGGTGAAAGTACTGGCTAACAAGTACTCAGGACAACTTAAACATAATGATCAAACATGTTACACCCAATGATTAATAACTTGACTAGTAATAGGTTGATGACACAATAACTTGATTCACCTTTAATACAACTGTGTGAGTTATCCTCGGATTGCTTCTTTGGATAAGGGGCGAGATCCAGGATGGGTTTGTTCGAAGTTATCTTTCTGTTGGTTACTATACTCGATCTTATCTCCTTTCTGATAGCCGGCAGTGGTAGTATGTTCTGTAGTTGGTTAGCGCAGCCAGTTGCAGCATCTTTTACACCCCCTTCCTTCCGTTGAACCCAAAGCATCTGTGCTTGGTGTTGACGGGTTACACTTTGGTGAACTGTGAGTCTTGCTTGCCAGTACGTTGGTGTACTGACCCCTTTGGGGCTGTGGTTTTACGCAGACGACGTTTCCGAGGATCTACATGGTGGCTACTACGTGGAGTATGACGAGACTGCTGACGAGTAGATAGCGGACCCGGGCAGGATCCGAGACTTCGTGGATGGGCTCCGTCTTTTCGTTTCCGGCCTCTTAGGCCTATTTGGTTCTTGTCTGTACTCAGACATGTTGAATGCTTCCGCTGTATTGTAATGATGTATTGTTGGGACATGTGTCCTCTGAATGATTGTATTTGCTATCTCTGCTCTAATGAGAGCCATTTGCAACTTATTTCAATCTTTTGTGTCGTAGAGGTTTGTTGTGATATCAGTTGTTCAACGCCGTTGACGTACCATGTGTGTATGGTTTGAAGTACGTCAATGGAAGTGTCCTGATTTCTATGGGATAGTTTACGTCGACGCTGAACAGATAGGGGTTGGTTGTCACACATACGTGTGTTGGCCTACTCGTAAGAGGACGCGGGTGCCGGTAATCCCCGTAATCCAATCTACTACTGTTCAACGGAACGGCGAGTATCCTTTAGAAGTCCGGGTGCGACATAAGCCGGCTAGGCGACAAAGCTATGCCACTATACAAATTGTTGAAGAAATCTGACAAATTTGTGTGGACAGAGGATGCAGACAAAGTGTTAGATCAATGGAAGGAATATTTGGTGAAAGCTCCGACTTTGTCATCCCCAAAGGAGGAAGAAACCATGTTGTTATATTTAGCAGCAACAAGCAGACTTATTAGCACAATAATAATTGTGGAAAGGAAGAAATAATAACAAAACATTCCAGACCAATATCCGGTACATTATCTTAGTGAGGTATTCTCGGAATCACAACAAAGGTATCCACATTATAAAAAACTGGCATATGGCGCATTTTTTGCATCACAAAAATTACGTCATTATTTGCAAGGATACTCCATAACAGTGGTAAGAAAAGTACCACTAGGGAATATTATAAACAATGCAGTTGCAACAGGAAGAGTCGCCAAATGGGGCATTGAGCTTGCGGCATTCGACATTAAGTACCAACCCAGGACTGCAATCAAGTCCCAGATTTTGACGGATTTTATCGCTGATTGGACAGAAGCTATGGAAAACACTCCAATGCCGGAGTCTGAGTATTGAATCATGCATTTTGACGGATCCAAAATGAAGGAAGGCACTGGCGCAGGAGTAATATTAAAATCACCAAAAGGCGACACAATAGAGTATGTGTTACAAATTCATTTCAATGCTAGTAATAATGTGGCAAAATATGAAGCACTATTTCGCGGCTTGCATATCACAAAAGAAATAGGTGTTAAGCGCAACCTACGTTATGGAGACTCGGATTTTGTGCTGCACCAGCTTAACCAGACATGGGATGCTAAATGCCCCATAATGGCAGAATATCGAAGGACAATAGATGAATTCGCCATATGCTTCCTAGGATTTGAAGTAAATCATGTAAAGTGGGAAAAGAAGTGGAACGCGGATGCATTAGCCTAAATGGGCTTAGAAAGGGTAAAAACATTACCACCGGGTGTGTTTGTTTAGCATTTGTTCGAACCATCCACTAAAGGTGGAGCTATAGACTATCCATTGATTTCCGAGTCAAATGCAATATTACTCGCAATACCGGATTGGACGGTAACATACCTGAATTTCTTAGTTGATAAAAATTCCCGGAGGGAGCGGATGAAGTCTTGCAAAGGCATATAAAACACTGATGCAAAGGATACACACTAATCAATGGTTACTTGTATAAACGTAGCACATCCGGAATCTTTCAACATTGCATTTCCCCGGAAGAAGGATGAAAAATCTTGCAAGAAATCCATGCCAGAGATTGTGGCATCATGCTCATTCAAAGAGCAATGGGAATAAAGCACTCCGGGCAGGGTTTTTATGGCTCAAAGACAAAAAGGATGTGGAACACACAGTTAATACATGTGCCGGATGCCAGTATTACGCCAATCAGACGAATTTGCCGGCCCAATCACTCAAGACTATTCCAATCACATGGCCATTGACGGTGTGGGGGATAGATATGATGGGACCATTCAAAACTGCTAGAGGCGGAATAACACATTTACCGGTTGCAGTAGATAAGTATACCAAGTGGGTCGAGGATAAACCCATCAAAAATCTTGACGGTGTGATGGCCACAAATTTTTTCATAGACATAGTCATGAGATATGGCATACCTCACACTATAACTTGTGGAGAACGGAACAAACTTCCCCATTGGAGAGGTGACAAAATATTGCAAGCAAACAGGAATCTGCCTTGATCTAGCATCAGTGGCACATCCACAGTCGAATGGACAAGTCGAACGCATGATAGTTCTATTCAGCAGGGGATACGCCCAAGACTCGAATCACCTCTTCACAGAGCAGCAGGAGTATGGGTAGAATAGTTACCGTCCTTTCTTTGGAGCATACACACATAGTGTAAAAAACCGAACCGGTGAGGCTGTCGGTTCAGGTTTTCACCGGTCGGACCATCGGTTCGTCGGTTCATTTGTGACAGAAAACCGCAATATTAAGTTTTTTTTTTCAAAAATTTGACCTCGGAACAAATAAATACACATAATATTTGGTGCAATGCACTAAAAATTCACAAATTGTTGCTAGCATAGATGGTAAATGATCTTGCAGTGGACCTTGAACGAATGTCAAGGGTTCAATTCCTAGTTTATACACCATTTTCATTTTATTTTTCTGGCCTTTTACTAAAATACCAATGCTTCTTAAAAAACCGATCAAGGCTCCGGTTCCCGGTTTTTTGGGTCGGACCGCCGGTCAGGTCTGGTTTTTAAATCTAGGCGCACAACGCCGAATATATCAACGGGGAAGACGCCTTTTTTCCTGGTTTATGGAGCAGAAGCAGTGCTTCCTATTGACATGATCCATGTAGCCCTAGAGTGCAAGAATACGATGAAGCGGATGCCGAAATTGCACGAAAGGATGCCATCGATCTTATGGAAGAAGAACGGGAACTTGTGTTATAAAGATCCGCCATTTATCAGCAGGGTTTGAGGCGATACCATAGCCAGATAATGAAACACCGTTCTTTTAAAGAAGGTGATTTAGTGCTAAGACGGGTGTAGGAGAGAAAACACAAGTTGGCCTCAGTATGGGAGGGACCTTTCGTCATTAGCAAAACTATGAAAAATGGGTCATACTACTTTGTAAATATTCGGGATGATCAAAAAGACTCGAAAAACAGGAATCACAAGAGGAAGAGACACATAGATGTAGAGCTAGATGGGACAAAACGGCCATGGAGCATCTTGCAGTTACATCCTTTCTATACCTAGTCCAATTCTATGTAAACATTATTGAGATCATGAAATATAGTTTGTCAGAAATCCATGCATATTTTTTTTTGTCTTTTATCATTTAAAGCATGATTCCGTCCTTTCTATTTCCCAATGATATTTCAATTTGCTCCAATGTTAATACAAAATTTGCATGCGTGCTTGGAGTTAGGAAAACTGAATGCTTTTATCCTTAAAAGGTTTACAGAACCCCAGATTTTGCCCGTGATCCTGGAGTTCATGCCTTTTAACTCCTTATTTACTTAAGTATTATCTGATTGTTTGTGTGCTAGGTCACTGGATTAGTAAGTTAAAGCGCCAAAGCGTATGACTCATGATTCCGAGTTTAGACTGATTTGTTTTTAGCCCGGTTACTCGGCGTGAAGATTTTATACTTTCAGACTCGCTGAAACACTAAGAAAGGTTAAAGCATACAAACCAGAGAACTTAAAAGAATAGGAGAAAATTTTCTTGCAATAATAATTTAACTGCAAAAGCATAAATTATTTATACAAAATAGGCACCCAGAATGCATTACATAATGAATATTACATTTTTAAAACAGTAATACAGTCTTCTGCCTTATGGCATCTGCAGGACATGGATCTACTCGTCGCCCTGGTCATCGTCATGTTCATCGCTGTCACTTGGATTCTCCGGAGTAGAGGGAATTTCCTTTTCCGGGTAGAAGGTGGTGGTCGAGACCATCCGAGCGATCTTGAATGCGAAGCCCTTGACAGACTCAAACATATCCGCCCTTTGGGGCTCAGTACATTCTTGGGGAATGCCAGTAGAGATGCGCCAGAGTTTTTCGAAAGGGTAATGCATTTTCGTGAGCTCGAGGGCCATGCGCGCACCCCCGCGAGTGGCGGATTCCATCCATGATTGGCGTTGGGCGATGACCTTGCTGAACCCCGCCGGCGGTTGGCCAATGTCGAAATATTCATATTTTTTACCCGGAAGAAGCTTTCTCCCGACCTTCTTCATGTTCTCGACAAATTCGCTGAAAGTCCAGATTCGATCAATCCGAGGAGCAAAGTCACTTTCGACTAAAAAAGTATGGAAAAGCAGAAATTAGCAAAACTTAGAAAAGAACAATTAGTTCAAAAATGAAAGAAAAGCCGAAAAGTTGAAAGCATACCAAGAATGTGTTTGTCAATTTCTGCGATTTCTTCCAAGCAGTCATGGAGGCAAGTCTCCAAATGGCGGATGATGGCGGCATCCTTTTCGCTCTGAGCTTTAAGCCGGGCTTCGGCATCCGCCAAGGCCTTGCGGCTCTCAGCTATCTCCTTTTGTATCCTGAGATTATCCTTGTGAAGTAGAAGATTCTTGTCAGAGAGCGGTCTGTCAAAGACATGATCTCTCTAGAGGTTCGAACACTGGGGGCTAAACACTCTTCCTTCACATCTCGAGGAGGCTTCACACGGGAAGCTTGAGAACAACTACAATGGCGACACGGAGAGTTTACCCAGGTTCAGGCCACCAGTGTGGTGTAAAACCCTATTCCTGATTGTCTAATAGATTGCACTACGGTGTCTACAGTACAAATGTGAGCTTGTTCTCGGGTCAAACTATGGGGCTACTTGTGAAACTAAACTCCGGTTCCCCTACTACGAGGGCCAAGGGGCCCTTCTTATACTGGCGTTTGGACCTCCTTCCCGCTCATTTGGCAGGAAAGGGTTTCCACAATGCGCCAAAGTGAAGGAATGCGCCGCCTGCATGGTCATGGTCGTCGAGGACAGCTGCACCATCTATGGCAGAATAGTGGGGGTGTCTGATGACGTTACCTCCGTCTTGTAGCATAGTCTTGGTCTCCGTGTACCAAAAAGGAAATCTTGGGAAGGTGATTTGGTCGGAGCAGTAGTCCCCCGCGCTTTATACACGAGAATGGCAACTGCGGCCAAAGCGAGCATGCAGTACTGCAATGCCTCCGTCAGCGCACGGAGGCGCGGTTGTCAGCTGCACATGCCTTGTCCCCCGCCGAACTGGCAAGCTCCTTTGGGAGGAATGGTTTTCCGCGTAGAGTTCCTCCCCAAGGATGAGCAAGCAGACCCTTATCTTCGGGCACCCCGATAGGGGCAGAGTATCAGCTGGTTGTACCCCAAGCCAAGGGTGTACCTCTAGCCAAGGGTGTACCTGTTTAGTCTTGGAGACTCCTACCAGGCCGAGCCGCAACAGACGGGCCTGGATACCCCGGTATTGGGAGGCCCGACAGTAGCCCCTGGTCCTACGGTAGACACGTGTCCGAAGGATGCGAAACATCGCGGGGCCACCCACTGCGAGCTTGGCCGCCGGCACTGGCACGACGATTTGCGCGTGACACCCTACGACAGATTGGACGTGGGGGACAACGGTTCCCTACACCGCAGCCCGACCATCGAAGGGGGTCTAAAAGGCCGAGCCAGGGGTCTTGCTCCTTGTCTTCTATTTGTCAGTTCCACTTCCACTTGTCCTTCTGTCTTCCTTAGGCAGGGACGAAACACATCCCTTTCTCTACTGTTCGCCGCTGCTTTCATCCTCCAGGCTCCGATGCCATGGCGCCCTTGATCGAGCCGTCCACCATCGACATAGGCAACATGAAGAAAGTCCGCCACATGGCTACTTGTTCCTCCAACGAGCATGGCCCGACGGTTCTCCACGCGTGTACGGCGGAGCTCGATGATCTTTCCCCCACGTCGTACCCGATCTTCTACTGGTCAGTTTTGTTCGGGCTTGTTCCTTCCTTCTCCCCCTTCTTCCACGCCATTCTAGAGCACTATCAGATCCACCTGCTTCATCTCCACCCCAGCTCTACCCTCGTTTCTCCGCTTTCGTCATCTACTGTGAGGCATTCCTTGGTGTGAGGCCCCTAGTGGCCTTTTTACGCTGTTTCGTCGAGCTGCAGGAGGACCACAAGGATCCAGGCATCATCGATCTCTCCTTCCACACCGGGCCTGGACTAGGGGCTGTGTTCCCCCAGATAGACATCCCGCACGAGGCTCCCGATCCATGCGAGGTGGATGTACATGGACACCGGCGAGGTGTGTGGCCTCCTTGAGTTTCCTTCATCTTCCTCTGTGTGGCACTTGGGGTGAGGGAAAGAGGAGCTCCCGGGCGCTAGCATGCGGCTCCTGATGGAGCGTATGAACGCCCTGCACGACGGCAACCTCACCGTCTCCATGCTCGTGACTGAAATCCTCTATCGGCGCCTTGCTCCCCTGCAGCGTCATGCAAGGCGCCTGTGGATATACACGGGTGTTGAGGACCCAATGCGGCTTGACACCCACATCCTCCGTCTCTAAACCTTTGAGAGCGCGCTTGGGCTGCTCCTCAGGGAGGAAACACAGACATGGATCCCGCCTGACCTGTCCCTCCTTTACAACCTGCCGGCTGAGGATAGGGACGAGGTCATAGCCCTGATGCTGCTCTTTGATAAATGGGGACCTCTGTCTAAGGGGATGGAGTCGTGCATGGATAACCCATACGCGTTGGACTCTGTCAAGGAGAGCGTCGAGAGCCCCCCGTCCCCCAAGCTACTGGGACTGTGGTCTCCTCGTCGAGGGAATGCCGTATGGTGGTGTCGTCCTCGGAAGAAGCGGGACGGTGATGTCTCCGACGTTGCGCTCCAGCGCCGCCCGAGGCCTGGAAGCAGTGAAGACCCAGGCGAGGCATCCGACGAGTGTCGTTTGGGCAAGAGGCCGAGTCTTAATGACGCGCATTCGACCTCCGATGGTGCTGCCGCCAACGGTTCCCTGGCCACAGGAACCTCTCTTTGCAGGCGCCGCCCAGAGTGTGGCGCTTTACTGGGAGGTGAGGCATCTCGCCACGAGCTCTCCCTTTCTCCTGTGCTTCCGCAGTATTTTGACTGTCTACGCCTGCTTTGACAATGACCAGCTCTTCAATGAGCCCGCAGAGCTCCAGGAGTGCCCCCTGATCCTGTAGTCGCGCCCTTGGTCCTGTCGGTTGTCGAGGCAGCCACGGATGGGGTCCTCGCAGGTCTCGGGGTGCCCTCTCCCAATCGCCTGGAGGCACCAGTGGAGGGGGTGCTGGTGACCCCGCCAACCCCCAGCTGCCGGAGTGGCTGTTCTGTCAAGGACATGGTAGCACTCAAAGGTTCGAACACAGGGGGCTAACCGCCTTCGATCGCACCTCCGGAGGCTTCAAGAGGGGAGCTCTCTAAGGAAAATAGTCAAAACACGAGGGCTTTACCCAGGTTCAGGCCACCGTGCTGGTGTAAAACTCTACTCCTGCTTGTGTAGTTGATTGCACCGTGGAGTACAGTACAACGAGGTATTCTGGTGATCTCTCTACTTGGTGTTCTCTTTTGTATTCCCCTCCCTCTAGGGGATAGGGGTGGTCTACTTATACCGGCGATTGGCCCGTACACTGCGCTTCCTGCACGGTCTTGGTCGCCGGGGAACAACTGCACCATCCATGGCGTCACGGTGGGGGATCCCGGTGATGCCGCTCTCGTCTTCTATGGGGACTTGGTCTTCTTGTACCAAAGAGGAAAGCCACATATGAGGATTTGGTGCACGCAGGGGAGCTCTACGCTTTATACACGAGGATGGCAACTGCCAAAGCCATCACGTCTTCTGCGGCGGCTTCGTCATCCGCACAGAGGTCGGAACGTCACCCTCACATGGGCTGTCTCCCAGCGGGCGAGGTTCCTTCTGGGAAGGAGCGAGGTCGGAGGAGGACTCCTCCCCAGCGATGCGCGGTGGAGATCCTTTGGAGATCTCCTCTTCAATGGGCTCGCCTTGGGGGACAACGGTTAAGGGGTTCTCCCTATCTTGATGGGCGGGTACGGACTCCTTCCATGCCCTAGGGACTGGGCCAGCAGCAGACGGCCCAGGATACCCTAGTATCCGTGGGTCCGACAGTATCCCCCGGGCCCATGACGCGCGCGTTTTAGCAGAGCGGCCTGGGCCCCCAGGCTGCGGGCCTAGCCTTCCACGTGGCATGACGGTTCGTAGGGGAGAACCACGACCTCCCCGCATGGTGGAAACGTCTCGTCGCAATAACTGCTCTGACCGGGAGGCGCAGAGCAGCAAGCGCCTCGTTTGGTCACGTCTCCCTCTTGGACGTGGCCCCTTCTTCCTTGGTGCTCGAGCCGGTGGGAGACCAACCGAGTGCAGTGCCGCCTCTTGGCCCTCGCATAACTGGGAGGAGGGGACGCCCCCTCTCCCATTCCAACTCCACCTTCGTCTTCCTCTCCTCCCTCCTTCCACCTGTAGAGAGAAAGAAAGAGGGACCAATCATGGCATGCGTGGGTCGCGGCAGAGGTTCATCTCTAGGCGCCACCGTGGTCCCCCGACTGAGCGTGAGGCGCGTCGTAGACTCGCCGGAAGGGTCGTCTTCTCGGGATGGAGCGAGCGTGGGGATTCGTCGTGGTCGAGGTGGCCGCGCTCCTCGTGGCCGTGGTGTGATGGCGAGCTCCCTCCCTTACTCGGCAGAGGACACCCACGTGCCGAAGCACTAGTTCCTGGTGGCTCTCTGCGGTCGCCTTCACAGTCAGCTGCGGCTCCCTGATGCCTTCGCTGCCTCCGTCGAGCGCAACCACTACGATATTCCACGCAATCTGGGACGTTTCTATAACGTTGCGGATGAGCTCCAAACCGTCGCTAAGGGCAATCCACGATGGTTTACGCGACGGAGTGAGAACGTGCCTGATCGACTGTCACGGACGATTCTGCGACGATTAAGTTAACACTAAACCGTCACGAGCTACTGGCCGGCCTAGCACAAGGACCAACAAGGAGCGCTGTTTTCTTCGTCGCAGCGTGTGTACACGTGGCATCGTATTTCCCGTTACCCGTTACGGGCGCCACTGACGTCACTTCTACCGTTCCTGATGTCATCATCGTCTTGACATTTTTAAAACGTCAAGATTGGAAATACCGTTACCTTTGTTTATGATGTCATTGTTCCCATTTTATGACGTCATAAAACGTGCGATGCTTATTTTATCGTCGCGGGTTCAAGCACTATAGGATGCCACGTGGCGCTCTCACAAAGTTCCACGTATACGCCTATTATCGACGAATTTATAACATTGTCCGACGGTGCGATGTTTTAGTTCGTCGTAAGACATCGCGAATCATGAGCCAGCACGTGGACCAACACGACATCTCCACGTCGAAACGTATCCGTGACGTGTTTTTTCGTCGCGATTTCCATCCGATAAGGTGCCGCCTCATGGAACTACCATATAGTACCACGTGTCCTCGTATTAGTAAGCATGGAAAATACTATACTAGTTTTCACAGCAAAGCAAACACAACAAATACATAAATTCCGAATAAGGTCACAACCTAGCTCACCAGCAAAGGCAGTCTAATATAGTTCAACAGACAACAAACAGTTTCACAAAGGGCTACTCAGTTCCATATCTCGGATGAACCCGAGCCAACATGCCACCAATAATGGTTTTGTACATTTCTTGACTCTTCTTCATACCTTTGTGTTCCTCCGTCATACGCATCAATTCTTGTTGATGCTTCATCCTATCTGTATTAGCTTGTTCCTTGGCCTGCTTCAACTCTTCAACTATAGACTGCATGTCCTGCCTTCTTTTCTCTCAGAATCAAGTTGAAGGTGAATCTGACACTTTGTTGCTCTTGCACTGGTTGTGACCCCACCTATGGTATTCATGAACGAAGACTTTAGATGGCCCTTGGTCAGCACGACAGCGACAGCTTCTGCGGCAGAAAGAGGTTCCTTGACAGCGCCATCTACTGAAGTAGGTTCTAGCATCTTCACTTGCATTTATTCTTATAAAGCATGTAAAAGCTTTAGATGAAATAGAAGCCGAACTAGCTTGTAAGGAACATTGATATCATGACAAGCATGTAAAGAACATGTATGAAAAATAGCATGCAACAAGCTTGTACATAACAAAGATGCAAATAGCAGATGAAAAGCAATTAAGCACGCATGACAAGCTTGTAATGAACATAAATGAAAACATCACATGACAGGCATGTAAGTAAACATGACTGAAAATAGCAGACGACAAGCATGTACATAACATAGATGAAAATAACAGCTCACAAGGATAGATGAACTAGCACATGAATAGCAAGCAGCATGCATGTGCATGAACTACGAGATGACAAGCATAGGTGAAATAGCTGACTACAGGAGTTTGCATCAGAATTCACAAAGGGAAGAATCAGTACGTATCTAGAAGAATCTATTGAGGTAATTGTTGATCTCAGAGATAAAAAGAATTCTAAGGGACTTACAATTGCTCTTTTCACGGGAGAAGAGAACCCATGTGTCTTGCTATTGTGCGTAGCTTTGAAAAACTAAAAGACATCTTCCCCCATGTCGCAGCAAACCTCGTAGCTACGAGAACCTGTGGCGCTATGGAACTGGACGACCTGTATACTTTTCTTGGCTTTCATACAAGCCATCTACATAAACAAAGTATGAACTGATTAGACACAATCCAGGTTATGGAATAGAAACAGTGGCAAGGTAGAGTGAACAAAGACAATACTTGTTTCCCGACTAAGGACCAGTTATCGACTAACCTGCACCATTCTGCTTCGCTCATGTGTCCAACTGCATCAGGAGGCATTCCTGCAACTCTACTCTTGTCTGCAAGACTGTTAAAAAATTCTTGCTTCAGAATATGACGTCTTTGTCTTGTACAGTTCTTGAGATGCATCAGAAGAGATTGAAGAATAATAGGGTCTCTGGGTTCCTATGAAACTTTGATTGAAACAAAAGAAAGAGCACTTTCATCCTCTATCTGCCTCACCGCCTCCCCTCAAGATTTTTTTTTGACATAGTAGCTGCTTGAGGGTTCCTCCAGGCGGCCATGGCTCCACCGGCGAAGCAGTCTGCTGCCCTCACATAGGTTCCATTTCCGTTCACGTACTTCTAATCTGTTTCTAAATTCTTCATGATTTCATCTTTCTTAGATCCATTTCAGAATTCCTCTTGATTTCATCTTTCTTAGATCTGTTTCTTAATTCCTCGTGGTTTCATCTTTCTTAGATTCGTTTTGCCTTTTAGATTAATATAAACTTCCTATCATGCAAATATCTACAAGGCAGTTGAAGCCGAGGAGACGGTCATCTTCGACGCTGTGGCAGAGAGGGTAACTATCCTAGAAGCTGAGCTAGAGAAGGCCTTGAAGCTCGCCCACGACAATCTCAAGAAGGCAGCCGATGCCAGGAAGGAGCAGGTGGAGCAGTGTGAAGCTTCGCACGCAGCGTTGCGAAGTTGCTGGATGATCTGTCGAAGATAATGGCCAAAAACCTCGAACTGACCTCCAAGGTTGGGAAACTGAAGATCGATTTAGCCCTGGCAGAGCAGAAAACTCTGATCGCTCTCCTCGTAGTTGTGATGGCCCAGGGAAGGGATGATCCAGTGCCATCGTAGGAGCTGTTGGCACCCTACTGATGTTCTTTTAGTCCTAGCTAAAGTTATCTCGCCGTGCTTCAAAACTATATATATATATATATATATATGTGTGTGTGTGTGTGTGTGTGTGTGTGTGTGTGTGTGTGTTGACTGCTGCCCCCGTGCTTCTGATGTTGTGTTTAGATCGATAATCTCGTTGGTTGTATTGGGTGGTTTCTATTAATATGCAGTCTATGTTTATTTTTCTTAAGATAGATAATTCGAGTTCACAATATGGAGAAATAGATGACAAAATTTTCGATGGATCTAAGTGACAAAAATTAAAAGGGTTACATTAGACTAATGCTGATGCAAAAACATATACCGGCCAATAATTCGATTTCACAATATGGGCAAATAAATGACAGAAATGAAAAGGGACACATTCGACTCATCTGTGACGTTCTCGTGGAACGAAACTTGCCTCCAACCGGTCCTATTGGGCCGGGAACGAAAATCCACGACGCAAAATGTTGAAAACGTCGAGATCGACCGCAATGTCGAGAGGAAAATCCACTTTTCAGCTATCCGCGATGGAAAACACACGATGTTATCGAAACATTGCGCTCAAAACGTCCCTGATCGCACAGAATTTGGTACTGAATCCACCATGCGGCTTCTGGCTCCAGGTGGTGGGTTGCATCAACGGGCCTTGGTGGGCGTCGGCGGAGTTTTGCTCCACCGGTTACCTGCCACTGGCGAGGGGGTGGAAGACCTTCGCCCGTGCCCAGCGGCTGGAGGAGAGTCAAGTCCTCCACCTCCGCTTCGACAGGGTGGACCGCCTCTTCGTGAAGATCTTCGGGCTTCGTGGCGAGTGCGTGGAGTGCCACGTCGAGAGCGAGAGCATTGATGAGGAGGATGACGACCACGATGATGAAGATGCTGCTGCTGAAGAGGAGGATGAGGAAGATCTGCCGGTCGTCAAGGAGGAGAGCGATGATCTGGGCTCAGCGAGCGGCTGATGGCCTTTGGGTGAATTCGTCTAGTGTCCTCTTGTTCCTCCTTCTCCTTTTCTCCTCCATCGCTCCTCCTTGGCCGATCATGTCTCGCAAGTGTGGGGAATACAGGTTCGGCCGAGTCTGGTCGCAACTTTTCTTCCTTTGATGGCCGCAGAAGGGGAATAGCTCCTTCCCGGTTCTAGCTTTTTTTAGTCTTCGCGACAGATCTACAGCATTTCCATGTACTCGAATGTATCTCATGTATGAAATATGAATGAAATGCGTTTTTTTCCTTATTACTTGTGAGTAGATTCTTTGGAGAGCCAACAGAAAGAATTTTTGAACTTAGCTCTCGGAGTTTCGGAGTCCTTGTCGAGCTGAACCGTGTGCCGCAAATGTCTTTTCTGCAACACCTCTTGAGGCATTCTTATTTCTCTCGTGAGAGGTCCGCGCTTGGGTGCTTCGGGAGTTAGGTGCTTGTTTCTGCAGTGAGCGAGAGTACGTGCCTGGCACTCTTCTCGTGGATGCCTCGAGAGGAAGTCAGCATGAAAGATTTGATGATGTGTTGTGTACAGTAGCGACATGTTTAGGCAGAGCTCTACCACTTAGATTTATTCTGATTGGGTCCTACCCGTGCACGGGTACCAATCCCATCTCCCGCTCGCGAGGTGTCCTCGATAAGGAGTGACAGATGCATTCTCCCGAAGAAAGAAAGAGAGGCTTGCCGAGAGATACGTGTTATGGTCATGGATAAAAGTTTTACTGCTAGGGTGAGGCTCTACAACACACGCTTGGGGATGTCAGGACCCTGTGGTCCCCCAAGAAGCACTTGACGTCCCGTGCGTACATGGGACTCCTATCATCATGGGGCTGAGACTGGGCTGAGATTCGCGCGAGCTCAGGTGCAAAGATTTTCCATGCGGCTTCCCACTTGTGTGGGTAGAGGCTCTCTACGGCCGTGCGGCCGCCTGATGAGAAGCCCCCCTGAGAACTTCACGGAGGCCCTGGCGTCATTTTTACCGTGGCGTCACGGGGTCCCCTCGAGGGTGCGTCACCACGACCTAGGAGTGGCACTTGGAGCAAGCAAGAACTAAATACTAAGGGTAGAACTTCCGCAGATGCGGGATGTTCTACGGCTTTGGCACATGCGTGCCGTCTTCAGTCTCCAGTCATGCTGCACCAGGTCTCGCGACGTGCGTTACCCGATACGGCCCCTCCCACATGGGAGAGAGATTGTGCAAGCCCTCTCGGGAGAGAATCCTCCTCAGGACCAGGTCGCCCAGCTCCAGTGTGCATGGCCTGATGGTGTTGTTGTGGTAGCGTCGGAGGCCTTGCTGGTACCGATCGGCACGGGTGGCGTCTCGGGTTCTCGCCTCCTCGAGAAGCAACAAGTCCTTGGCATGGAGTTCCCCCTGCCTGTCCTCACTGAAATCCATGGCCCGGGGAGAGCCAAGCTTGAGTTTGGCAGAGAGAACATCCTCGGCCCCATAGACAAGGCACAAAGTCATTGCCCCCATGGGCTTGGTTGCGATGGTGCGGATTGACCATAGGACCGACGGAAACTCGTCGATCCACTTCTTCCCATGGGACTTGAGCTTGTTGAAGCTCCATGTATTGAGACCCTTGAGGGCCTCGACGTCGGCGCGCTCTGCCTGGTCATTGCTGCGCGTGTGGTGCGTCGGAGGCGTAGCAGACCTTGATGCCCAGGTTGGCGCAGTACGTCTTGAAGAGGCCGCTTCTGAATTGTGCGCCATTTTCGGTGATGATGCGGTTGGACACGCCGAAGCGGCAGACCAACCCCGTGATGAACTTCACTGCCGTTCTTACCGGTATGTCCCGGACAGCTTCTACCTCCACCCACTTGGTGAATTTGTCGATGGCGACGTAGAGGTAGCGGTAGCCCCCAAGCGCTCGCGGGAAGGGTCCCAGGATGTCCAGGCCCTAGACCGCGAACGACCATGAGAGGGGGATGGTCTGGAGCCCTTGCGCTTGCTGATGTGTTTTCTTGGCGTGGAACTAGAACGCCTCGCAGGACTTGACGAGCTCGGTGGCATCCTTGAGGGCCATGGGCCAGTAGAAGCCATACCTGAAGACTTGCCAACGAGGGTACGTGATGAGGAGTGGTTGCTGCAGTCCCCTTGGTGGATGTCCTTGAGGAGTTCCATGCTGTCCTCGGGGGGGGGGGGGGGGGGGGGGAGGGGACGCACAACAGCGCCACACAGTTGGGGCGTCTCCGGTACAGCTTGGAGTCGATGACGCAGTACATTTTAGCTCGACGGGCAACCTTATCAGCCTCTGCTTTGTATTCTGGGAGGTCGCCCTTCTAGAGATAGTCGATCATGATCTTGTTCCAGCATGCTTCCTCATGAGTGAAGGCGAGCACAAGGCGATTGCCCGAAGGGGTACCGCAGTCAGGTGCGCCTTGGGAGGGAGCGGGTGGTGGCTCCTCCTCGAGGTGTTGGTGGCCTTGTGGCTCCTCGTCGTCGACGGGAGGGATGATGGATGGCTTGGTGAGCCTTTCTTCAAAGACGCCTGGCGCTTGCGCCCAGTTTCTTGATGCTCGCTTGGCGAGTTGTCAGCTTTTTGGTTGTTCTAGCATGGGATATGCTGTAGCTCCATGCCGAGGAAGCGCTTTTCCAGATTGCGGACTTCCTCGAG
Source organism: Alopecurus myosuroides (assembly GCA_028641055.1). Classification (NCBI taxonomy): domain Eukaryota; kingdom Viridiplantae; phylum Streptophyta; class Magnoliopsida; order Poales; family Poaceae; genus Alopecurus; species Alopecurus myosuroides. The sequence continues at coordinate 342,754,548 of CM054059.1, forward strand.
GTACATGGCCATGTGCTTGTCCTTGGCGAGGTAGCTCTTGTTGGAGAAGTTTACCAGGAGCTGCGAGTCTCCCTTGATGATGAGGCGCTTGACGCCCAGGGCGATGGCGACCCTGATACCGGCGAGGAGCCCCTCGTACTCAGTGATGTTGTTGGAGACTTTGGCCTTGTGGCCGAAATGGATCTGGACGACATAGTGGAGCTTGTCTCCCGTGGGCGACGTGAGCACGACGCCAGTCTCCGAGCCCTTGAAGGAGAAAGCGCCATCGAAATGCTTGGTCCATTCTCCGGGAGACAGCTTTCTGGGGACGGCCGTCTCCTCTTCGGGGTCTTCTTCCGATGGTGGATTTATCCATTCTGCGTTGAATTCTGCCATAATTACTCCCTTGATAGTCTTGGTCGTGATGAACTGGAGCTCAAACTGTTGAAGCTTGACAGCCCACTCAGCGACACGCCTTGTGGCGTTGGAATTTCGAAGGATCTGCTCGAGGGATAAGGCTGACACCACATTGATGGGGTTCCCCTCGAAGTAGTGATGAAGCTTCCTCGAAGCTACAAGGAGCGCGTACAGGTGCTTCTGCTGCACGAGGTATGTCTCACGGGTATCTCGAAGCACGATGCTTACAAAGTAAATAGGGTGTTCGACGAGAGCGACTGTAGAGGCCCCGACAGTGAGTTGTCCTGACGCATTGGGGCTCTCCTGAGGCTGCATGAGGGTATTCTCCTTGTGGGGCTCCTCGCCTGCAACGGGGTCCTCTCGGGGAGAAGCGGGCGTGGGCTCCAAGTCGGGCATGGCTGCTCCTTTCTTGTCAGCTGGCCTTTCACCTACGAGTGCAGCGCTGACTGTCTGAGGGGTGGCCACAAGGTACAGGCCAAGCGGCTCCCACGGTCGCGGTGCGACGAGTATAGGAGGGCTTGCCAGATACCTTTTGACCTCCTCAAATGTATGAGCTGCCCCGGCAGTCCATTTGAATGGACCCGAACGCTTCAGGAGCTTAAAGAAAGGCATAGCCTTGTTGCCGAACCTGGAAATGAAGCGCTTCACGAGTTTTGACGATGATGTCGTCGACGTAGGATTCCGCATTCTTCGGTATCTGCGTCCCCAAGGCGGTGCGCATGAGCCTCTTGAAGGTGGCTCCTGCGTTCTTCAAACCGAAGGGCATACAGACGTAGCAGAACACCCCGCAAGGTGTCAGGAAGGCGGTCTTCTCTTCATCTTCTTTTGCCATTTTTATCTGATGATAGCATGAGAAGGCGGCCAGGAAACAGAGGAGATAGCACCCAGCGGTCGAGTCCACTATTCGATCGATCCTCGGGAGAGGATATGGATCCTTCGGGCAAGCTTTGTTGAGGTCGGTGAAATCCACGCAGAGACATCCTCCACCCGTGTGCTTGGCGACGACGGCGGGGTTGGAGATCCACTCGGCGTGGATGACCTCTCGGATAATCTTGGCATCCAGGAGCTTATCCACCTCCTTGACAATGAATTCTTGCTTCTCCGGGCCTTGGCGATGGCCCTTCTGCTTGACAGCGCGCGCGCCCAGGCACACCGCCAGATGGTGCTGGATCACCTCCCTTGGTACACCGGGCATATCTAATGTTGTTCCTGCGAACATGTCCGCGTTTGCCCGAAGGAAGGCGACGAGCACACTTTCTTAGTTGGGGGGCAGCCTGGCCCCGATGGTGAGTGTCGACCCTGTGACGTTGGGGTTCATGGAGACCTTCTTTGTCGCCGCCCTCTCGTGAGAGAACAACTGCTTCTTCTTCGGAGGCTCGACAACGTCCCCAAGGTTAACCTCGTCGATGGGTGTGATGCTGCCGCTTCCTTGTAGGCGTCCTCCATGGAGCGCACCACGTCCTTTACGTCCCCGTGAACAGCGAGGGGTCTGCTGCTCCTAGGCATCTTGACCATGTTGTAGGCGTGGTGCGTGACGACCATGAACTTGGCCAGCGCAGGGTAGCCGAGTATGGCGTTGTAGGGAAGCCCGACGTGGGCGACGCCAAAGTCGATCTCCTCGGTCCGGTACTTCTGGCGGGTCCCGAACGTGACTGCCAGCCTGATCCTCCCCAGCAGCACGGTATTTCCGCTGGTTACTCCAGTGAAGGGCCTGGTGGCCTTGAGGCAGTCACGCGGGATACGTAGCTTCTCGAATGTCCCGAGGGAGATCACGTTGAGGCCGACGCCTCCGTCCACGAGAGTCTTCGGGACAACGACGTGGTTGATCGTGGGGGTGCAGACCAGTGGGATGTCTCCCATCGAGCCAATGTCCTTGGGGTGGTCGGCGGCGTCGAAGAAGATCTCTTGCTGGGACCACTTGAGCGGCCGGGTAGCCGTTTCACCCCCGCGATAGGCGGCGTTAACCTCGCGTGATGCTTGCTTGCGGTGGCATCCGGAAGAAGGGGCGAGGGACCCGCCGAGTATAAATGCGACGTGACGAGTGGAGTCGTGCACCTCCACCGCGCCGCGGCCGCCGTGTCCCAAGGAGAAACGCCAGAGAATCACTTGACCCTCGGGTTGACCATGGGGAAGGCGGCCGCAGTGGCGGAAGCGTTGGAGGAACTGCATGCGCAGGTCATCCCATGAGTCCACGGAGCTGTCTGGGAGGTTTAGCAACCATGCGAGCGCAGGGCCGCTGAGAGCCAGGGGAAAGTTCCTCAGGAGGCACCGGTCACCACCCCCAGCTGCCCTGACTCGTGGTTCGTATTTCCGCAGAAGTCCGACGAGGGACTGTCTCATGTGTAGCATGGCGGGAGGCGAGGCCCAAAGGCTGAAGGCCACCTTGCCTCTCACAGGTCTTTGTTGAACGTGTAGAAGCACCCTGCCCGGGCGCTCGCCCGCCGCTCTTGGTAGCTAGACCACTCTGAGTCGATGGTGGCGTTTCCCGGGGCGAAGGATGTCGTGCCGTGCGCTCGAGAGCGAGTGCAGGGTTCCGCAGGCTTGACCACGGGCGTGTCAGCCACGGTGAAGCCAGTCTGCTCCCAGTTGGCGGATGCAGTTGTGGTGTGATCGATGGTGTACACCAACCAAGGATCACCTGCGTCGAGCATGGTCGGGCAGTGCGCCGCCCCTATGCTACAGATGGGGCATCCTGCACGGTTACCCATGCAGGAGACCGCAGGGGCCGCGCCGGATTCCCGTTGAACTCGCCGGCGTGCGTCATGCCATGCCAACGCTGCGGCGCGGAGGAGCGAGAATGGGAAATCCCGATGTGGGCGAAGTCAGTGACGAGGCCGCCCAGGTTGTTTCGCTTCCTGGACCGCGCCCTGCGGTTGGTCCGATTGATGCGGGAAGCGACCTTGGCGACAGAGATGCAAGAGATACGCCTTAGCCCCCTATTTGGTGCACCAAATGTCGGGGTGGCTGGTTTGTCAAGGACAGGGTAGCAATCAAGAGGCAAGCTCTCGAAGGAAAATAGTCACAACACGAGGGATTTACCCAGGTTCAGGCCACCGTGATGGTGTAAAACCCTACTACTGCTTGTCTGGTTGATTGCACTATGGAGATTACAGTCCAACGAGGTATTCTGGTGATCTGTCTACTTGGTGTTCTCTGTACTTGGTGTTCTCTCTCTCTCTCTCTCTCTCTCTCTCTCTCTCTCATTTGTTGTCCCCCCTCGAGGGGATAGGGGTGGTCTACTAATACCGGTGATTGGCCTTGTTTCCCGCTCACTTGGCGGGAAACCAATACCACAAGGTGCCAAAGGGAGGAGCGTCCCGTACACTGCACCTCCTGCGCGGTCTTGGTCGCCGGGGAACAACTGCGCCGTCCATGGCGTCATGGTGGGGGAGCCCGGTGACACCGCCCTCATCTTCTAGTGCGGAGTTGGTCTTCTTGCACCAAAGAGGAAAGACACATGTGAGGCTTTGGTGCGCACAGCCGAGCTCTGCGCTTTATACACGTGAATGGCAACTGCCAAAGCCATCACGTCTTCTGCGGCGGCTTCGTCATCCGCGTAGAGGTCGGAACTTCACCCTCACATCGGCTGTCTCCCAGCGGGCGAGGTTCCTTCAGGGAAGGAGCGAGGTCGGAGGAGCACTCCTCCCAAGCGATGCGCGGTGCAGATCCCTTGGAGATCTTCTCTTCAAGTGGCTCGCCTTGGGGGAGAACGGTAAAGCGGTTCTCCCTGTCTTGATGGGCGGGTACGGACTCCTTCCACGCCCTAGGGACTAGGCCAGCAGCAGACGGCCTAGGATACCCTGGTATCCGTGGATCCGACACCAGCGCCGAAGGAGATGCCGGCGAGGCGCTAGAGCCTTGCGAGGACAAAGTCGAAGTTGGCGCGGTGCCGAGCGAGAACCTTGTTTCGGTGCCCGTTGCGGACCATTGGCCGCCATTGGTGCAAGGCTCTACCAGCGCCCGCCCTCGCATGGGTGTCCTGGTTGAGGATTTGGTGAGACATCTCCACGACATTCCCTGAGCCCAGGGAAACTCCCAGGCCGTCATCCTGACTGCTGAGCATGAGCGCCTCGAGGCTCTCAGCGACCAGCTCAGAGAGGCGGTTGTGGACAGCCTCACACAGGAAGAGGTTGTGGCGGAGACGAGACGCGCGATGCTCGAGGATGCTGAGCACCAGCGACGCGACGCCTCTTCGGCGCTGGAAGAGGCCAAGAAGATGCTGGCTAGGGCGCAAGTTGTCTAGGAGGAGCTCCGCCTCAAGAGGATTCAACATTCTCTGGAGGTAGAATAATGGGCCCGCCATCGCCAAGCCAGGGAGGAAAGGCTCGCTTCCCAGGAGGAAAGAGCTGACGATGCCAAGAAGGATCTCTCGGAGCGGGAGGAGAAGGTGGCTCACGCCGAGGTCGATCTCAGCCTCGAGCGGGAGCGCGTCGAGACCATGGAGGCTGGGGCGCAGGAGATGGAGGCCTGCACCCAGCAAAACATCAGTAGCTACAATTCTCGGCTAGCCGTACTGAAGGCCGAAAGCGAGCAAGGTATCCGAAAGGAGGTTGATGTTGGTCGCGCAGCCATCCGCAAGGAGCTCCTGAGGGAGTTTGGCCAGAAGAACAAGGACCTAGAGACCAAGTTCGTCGAGCAGACGGAGCTGGAGAAGAAGGTCAAGGACCTCGCGGAGGACCAGCGCTGGGTTCGTCGAAGGAGCGATGAAGAGAGGAAGGCAAAGGAACTAGCGGCCGAAGAGGCTGCGAGGTACCAGGCGGACCTGCTCGCGCTGCAGGGACAAATTTCCCAACTCGTGGAGGGAGAGGAAGAGAGCCGGGCCTCCTTCTGGCAGGCGTGCAAACTACATCGTCAGTTCGAGGCGTTGTTCCTTCGGGCGGTGTGCAGCACCCCCGCTGTCGCCGACCGTCTTCGTATCGAGACGCCGACCCTTCCCCTCGAGTAAAGTGGTGCTGGTTGTGTCCACTACTTCTCGCGGTTCATTATCACGCTCGAGGAGGAGGTCCATGACCTGGATGAGGTCCTGAAAAAGGAGGACCGCCAACTTCTGGCAGTGTCTTTCAGCCATTCTTTCTCCTAGCTTCAGCTCGCTGATACCCTCTTCCACTTCAGCATTCTGTTGGCGCCAATCCCGGATGATCACTAGGAGACCCTCCAACGTGACGTGCACGAGGAGGTGATTGCCTTCACCGAGAAGTTCAATCCGCAGAAGCGCCCTGGTGCTGACAAGGTGGAAGGATCTGGTGGTAACACAGAGGACTCCGAGGGCCATCGTTCCTCTGCTTGATTACTATGTCCATGTTCCTAGTGAATGCAATAGATAGTAGGAAAAATTTTTGCAGGTGTGTTATGCGTGGGTTGCCGTGCGACCCTTGTTTTGTTGTGTCTTTAATTTATGGATGCTCCTTTGTAATGATACTTAGCTTTTGTGTGATGATGTCCTTCAAGGAAATTTGCTTGCTCCTTTTGTGGTGGGTCTCCTGCTGCTCCTTGTGGGGGACTCTCCAGACACCATACGGAGTGCTGCGTGCCTGCTCCGTAGGGACGAGGCTACCTGTAGTTATGCGCCCCTAAGGAGGTGCGCGCTTGGCTGTTCCTTCGTGAGCATCTCGTGAGGAGAACCACGCCAAGGGACTTGGCGAAGTGTTGTGGGCGGTAGCGACCCGCACACATACACTGTTCCAGCCCCCGCTCGTGGGATGCTCTCGAGAGTAAAATGACACTCGCGTGCCTCTTGGAGAGGTAGGTATGCATGCTTAGATGAATGCTCATGAACTTGTTGGATGCAGAGATACAAGCATGCCGACATGCAAAAGAGATGTGATTGCTTCTGGAAAGCAACTGGACTTTACTGCTAGGGTGAGGCATTGTTCTCTTACAAAATGCTTGGGGATCTCATGACCTTGTGTTCCGCCAAGAAGCACTTGACTTCACTGTGCAGACACGTGACTCCCATCATCATGGGGCTGACACTCGTGCAAGTTCATGTGCATAGCTCGAGGATGTAGTGGCCTTGTGGCGCCCTCGAGTAACAAAAGTTTGCCCCGCCGGAACGGGGCTCCCACTTGTGTGGGTAGAAGCTCCCGCGACCTTGTGGCCTGTCTATAGAGAGCTCCATGAGACCCTCACAGAGAGAGGTCCTGTCATCATTTTTACCGTGGCGTTACGAGGTCCCCTCGAGGATACGTCTCCATAGCCTTATGGGGGCCGTGGAGCGAGAAAGTGGTGAGCGCTCCCCCCTAATAGGGAGTCGCGCTTGCATGGAGAGCAGTGGCAGCCCTCGAGCCTCCAGTGCTCTAGGGGTCTTCTGGATGGCTGCTACCTCTTTAGAGAGTACCAGCCTCTTCTTGGGAGCCTCATCGAGGTGTCCCACGTCGTCTTCGTCAGTAGGGTGTGAGATCGCCACCTCCGTGTAGGCTAGCTCGACGCAGCGCGTTGCATCCTCCACCTCCCCATGCATGGGATGGTCCCAATAGGCCCAGGCAGCTTGGCGAGGTTGTACGCATGGTGCATCACAGCCATGAACTTCGCGAGGGCCGGATACCCGAGGATGGCATTGTAGGGGAGGGAGATGTCCGCCACGTCGAAGTCAAGGGTCTCGGTGCGGTAGTTCTAGCGGGTGCCGAGCGTGACGGTGAGGCGCACCAGCCCCAGGGGGACGGTGGTGCCGTCCGTGACGCCAGTGAATGGCCTTGTGGGGGGCCAGGCGCTCATAGGGCACAGTCGGACCCACGAATACCAGCGTATCCTAGGCCGTCTGCTACTGGCCCAGCCCATCGGGTACGAAAGGAGTCCGTACCGGTCCGTCAAGATAGGGAGAACCCCCTAACAGTTCTCCCCAATGCCGGCCCCTTGAAGAGGAGATCTCCAAGGGATCTCCATCGTGCATCGTTGGGGAGGAGTCCTGCTCCGACGCTGCTCCTTCCCGGAAGGAGGCTCGCCTGCTAGGAGACAACCCATGTGAGGGTGACGCTCTGACCCATGCGAGGATGACGAAACCGATGCGGGAGACAGAATGGCTTTGGCAGTTGCTGTCGCACCCAAGGTTTCTAGAGGATACTCATCGCACGAACTGGAAGTCAGGTGCTTGGATTATGGGGCATAACTGCTCCCACGTCCCAGCTTCCTGGTAGGCCTGCGCTTATGCGCGACAACACAAGCCCTGCTTCCACCGTCGAAGTAAACTATCCGCTAGGAACCTAAGGCACTACTGTCGACGTACTTCATATTCAAACACGCACTGTACGTCAACAGCTTTGAACGAAATGATAACACAAACTGTCTCTAAGACACAAAAGAATGAAATAAGTGCAACTGGCCTTCACTAAGGCAGAAATATCGAATACAGTCATCCAGAGGACACATGTCCCAACATATCATTCATTACAGCAGCGGAAGCAATCAAAGGGGTCTGAGTACAGACAAATCCATGGCTTAAGAAGCCGGAGAAAAATAAAGAGAAGCGAAGCCCATCCACGTAGGTTCTGGATCCTGCCCTGGTCCAGCTAACTACTCGTCTGCAGTCTCGTCGAACTCCACAAAGTAGCCATCCTGGGAAGCATCGTAGTCGTAGTCGTACTCTGCGTAAACCACAGCCCCAACGGGGTCAGTACATCCAAGTACTGGCAAGCAAGACTCACAGTTCATCAAAGAGTTACCCGTCAACACAAGCATTGATGCTTGGGATCAACGGAAGAAAGGGGGGATATAAAAGTTGCTGCTGGCTGCTCTAAACAACTACAGAAGATAACTACAAGTTCCGGCTAACAGAAAAGATAAGATCGAGGATTGTAACCAACTGAAAGGTAACTTCAACCAAACCCATCCTGGATCTCGCCCCTTATCCAAAGAAGCAATCCGAGGATAACTCACACAGTTGGATTAAGATGAATCAAGTTATTTGTGTGAATAATCTATTACTAGTCAAATTATTAATCATTGGGTGAAACATGATTGATCATTATGTTGAAGTTGTCCTGAGTACTTGTTAGCCAGTACTTTCACCAAGTAATCCATAACCGCGGAAAACACGGCTTCTCGAGAAGATTATCCCTGCAGGGTTGCACCAATTTGGCCGTACACGCAAGAATAACCCGCCAGATGGGATGCCTCCCACCAAGCGGGGTACTCTACACAACCAACCATTCTCCGCATCAAGCCCAAAGCACCTTGGGCGCACGGCTAATCGAGCCCAGAAGAAAATGGACCCTCATAGCACTCTAAGAACGTGTCCCCCTATATGCCGACTACAAAAGTTCCACCCTGCGCTGGGCTCGCAAAAACATGCATGCGGCAAATGGAAAACACGAACTAAATGAGGTGATTTGGACGAGATGCGAATCAGGTCAAGTTGAGGGGGGCGCCCATACTCGCTTCCCACATGCGGGTAGTGCGCTCATCATGGATCAGTAGACAAGACCCTTTTCCTATTAGGGTCGACACTAGCAGGCTCCAAAACCTCTCATGGGCCTCCTGCCGGTGCCTTATCATCAAATTATTATTACCATTAGCAATTAACAGGATTGATTGATTAACAACGAGCCCCGGTACAAGATAATAAGATAGTAACAGTAGTAACCGACAACAGACTCGAGTAAAAGCAACCCTAAGCATGCTAGATAATACTAAGGCACAAACAAAGGCTGTAGGTATGGAGGTGAGGCAGTATCATTGGTTCAGGGTATCATGTGATAGGTTCGGAGAACAAGCAACGATACATAGGGCTAGCAATAGTAGACAAAAGGATAGTATCGACAACAAGTGTGGAAAGGAACTCGATGATTCATGTGAGTGATAACTTGCCTGGCAGCTCAGTAGCCGGGTACTGGGCTAGGTCCTGAGTAGTGGTGTCGTAAGGATCGTCGGTCTCAACGTAGTCGTCGTCTAACCGAGAAGAAGCAAACAGACAAAACAGGAATGTAAACAATCATGTTCATGGCATTGTGCACAGTCAATATGATGCATGACAATTTAATAGATGCATCTAGATAAACTGACTAACATGATAGCACAAATTAAATGGACCCATATGCAAGGGGTGCATACGGAAAAGGATCCATTGAAACAATTGGAACAAATGATTTACAACTATTTATTAGGTGTTGGTTGTTATCATGATGCATGCATGATGAATAACAATAACATAACAATTTAAATGCAATTGGAATGATAGTTAACAATTTAGAAAGGCATTTATTAAGTTTGGAACTTTGTTACTTAAACATGGCACACAAGTAAATGTTGTTATCATCAAGTTAAAGTGTGCAAAACAATTTACAAATTTTATATTTGAAAAGGGTATCAAATTTTAGTTGGATTACATGTTTCACAATTTGAAATTGGACTTAGGATTATTTAATTATGAATTAAACAATATTAAACAATTTTTAATTGAATTAAACAAGATTTAAATTGTTTAGGCAATTTAAATTATTCAAACCAGAAAACAAAATTTATATTTGAATAGAGTATTCAAAAAGGTGTGAAAAACATATTTTATTTGAATTATTTGAAAACAGTATGAATTAGTTATGAATTATTCCAATTTGCATTTGAATTATTCAAATTTGAAATTTAAATGTATTTTGAAAATTCAAAACAGTACACAAGTTGGATATTTGGAAAGATTATAAAATTTGGATCAGATTACATATATAACTTTTATTTATTGGATTAACAGATTAAAAGTTATTGAATTTTGAAGTTTATAGTTTATTCTGCCCATTTTAAAAGAATTTAGAATTTAACAGATTTGGGTTGAACTTTTGTTACCGAACGGCACTACACACCAGCCGCTGCCCTGCGGGCCAGCGAGGCCAGCGTGGCGCACACGCGACAGCGTGGCAGGCCAGTCACCGACTGGTGGGCCTTACTGCGCTGTGGCAAAAACCAAAAAAAGGTTTGCGCTTTGCGGGGGGATCGAACCCGTGACCACCCGCAGCGTGCACAAGGTGCAGTGCCACTGCGCTGCTCTCGATCAGTTGACAGAGAGGCGAACGCAGCGAGGATAACGTTACAGATCGGCGCGTATCTGACGAAACTGACGGACCACGGTGTCATCGACTGACAGAGAACAACGCCGGCGGGGAAACGCGGCCAGTGCTCGCCGTGGATGCGCTCGCTGCGGTGCTGTGGTGCGTGGATGTGCACGGTGCTGCGCACAGGGAGTAAGAGAGGAGGGAAGGAGCAGAACGGCGTGCTCACCGGCGAACGTAGTGGTGCAGAGGCTCGCTGACGTCGCGTGACGGAGGCAGTCGAGGACGGCGGCGAGCTTCTGGTGCTTCTCTGCGGCTGCGCGGGTGTTCGACACGACGAGGGGACGTTGGCGAAACGATTCCAGGGAGCAGACGGCTCCGTGCGGTTCTGCAACGAGGAGGAGAACCTCGGGTTCAGACTATGTCGACACGGTGGCCGGAAAAAGGATCGATGACCGCGACGGCAAAATAGGAGCTTACCAGCCACGATCTGGTGTCCAGGAGCGAGAGGAGAGGGAGGCGGACTGATTCCCGTGCAGAGGTGGCTAGGTGGGTACGGAACGCGGCGGCGCCATCGAGTTCTTCAGAGGCTCGCCGGCGGGACGAGTTGCAGAGAGAGAGAGAGAGCTCGGGAATGGAGGCGATTGACGGCGCGAGCGAGGTGGAGGCGGAACCCTAGGAGCTAGGGCACAGGTAGGGGGCTAGGGCTTGCTTAAATAGGGTGGAGGCGCAGCGGTGGCCGCCGTGGTCGCGTCGGGGTCGCCGTGGAGGCCTCCGATGGCGCGCCGTACAGGAGGGAGAAGGAGGATTAGAACGTTTGCGCGAATCTTGGCGCACGAAGGGGTAAGTTGCGCTGAGCGGGCTGGGTTGCTGCGCGCGCGTAGGCTAGTGGGCTGGGCTGCGTTTAGCTGCCGCGCGCGCGCTGGTTTAGCTCGTTTTTATTCTTTTTCTGTTTTATTTTTTTTTGTAGTTTGCTTTTTAGAGAAAACTGTTAAGGTTTTAATCAATAAAAATTACAGAAAAATTCAGTTAAGCTTTTTAGCTAAATAGAAACCATATTGTAAACTTGGATTTCAAAAATTAAAGTTTAAAATAGTAGTTTGTGTTTGAAACCAAATAGAACCAATTTTTTATTATTAAAACACCATTTTTGAAACAACAATTTAAATAGGGTTACCCCTAGGTTTAAAATATGATTTTAAGAATTCAAACATGTGGTGAATTGTTATGTTTTCAAAAGAGTGCTGATTTGAAACTTGGTTTGAAATGGAAAATGATTTAGGAGTTAATGATTTAATTAATTGATTTGATAATTGGTTTGATTAAAGCAACAATTTGAGAAGTGAAAAACAAGGAATAAAAGGGTTGTTTTTATTTGTTATTTTGGTTCCAAAAGTTGTAACAGAGCAAGTATGAAACCATGTTTGAATAAGGTTTAAGTTTGAGTTGTGAAAACAGGATAAAACAGATAGAAAACAAATGCAGACAATAAGTAAACATGATGACATGATGCATTGCTTGAAATAAAACAAAGAACAAAGCATACTAGGGGTATTTTCATACTTGGGATGTTACAAAACGCCCCCCCTTGAAGGAATCGCGCCCCGAGATTCCCTACTGAGAAATGAACAGGTCCGGATACTTCTTGCGAAGATCCTCTTCGGTCTCCCATGTTGCCTCTTTATCAGAATGATGCGACCATTGCACTTTCAAGAACTTGGTGCTCTTGTTGCGAGTCTTACGAACGGTCTCATCGAGAATTTTGATAGGGTGCTCCTCATAAGAGAGATCATCTTGCAGTTCAATATCATCATGATCAACTGCACGATCAGGGTCCTTGAAGCACTTCTTGAGCTGTGACACGTGGAACACATCGTGCACTTGGGAAAGTTTTTCTGGAAGCTCGAGACGATAGGCATTTTCTGCACGTCTTGAGAGGATGTTGAAAGGGCCAATGTATCTTGGTGCAAGTTTTCCTTTCACACCAAAACGATGAGTGCCTCTGAAGGGAGTTACACGGAGATATGCTTTGTCACCAGGTGCATAGACCATATCCCTGTGCTTGCTATCATAATAGCTCTTCTGACGAGATTGAGCAATCCTGAGATTGTCACGAATGATACGAACTTTCTCCTCGGCTTCCTTAACAATGTCAGGGCCTAAGAGTGAACGTTCACCAGCTCCAGACCAATTGATTGGACTCCTGCATCTGCAACCATACAGTGCCTCAAATGGTGCCATGCCTAGGCTTGCCTGGTAGCTGTTGTTGTAGGAGAATTCAGCATATGGAAGGCAATCCTCCCATTTCATGCCAAAGGAGAGACCACATGCTCTGAGCATATCCTCGAGAATCTGATTGACTCTTTCGACTTGCCCTTGAGACTGAGGGTGATAAGCTGTGCTGAACAGAAGTTTGGTGCCCAATGCTTCTTGAAAGCTTTTCCAGAAATGAGAAGTGAAGATACTTCCACGGTCTGAGCTTATTTCCAATGGAACACCATGAAGAGGAACAACCTTTGCTGTGTAGAGCTCTGCTAACTGGCTAGCTGAGATAGTTTCCTTTACAGCATAGAAGTGAGCAACCTTAGTGAGACGATCAATAACAACGAAGATTGCATCGTTGCCCTTTTTGGACTTTGGAAACCCAGTAACGAAGTCCATTTCAATCATGTCCCACTTCCACTCAGGAATTTTCAGAGGTTGGAGTAGACCTGCTGTCTTCTGATGGACTGCCTTAACACGTTGACAAACGTCGCATTCAGAAACGTATTGAGCAATTTCACGTTTCATTCCAGACCACCAATACAGAGTCTTGAGATCCTGGTACATCTTTGTACTTCCAGGGTGAATGGATAGAGGAGTTTCATGAGCCTCCTTGAGAATGATATCCTTGAGACTTTGAATCTGAGGGACTGCAATGCGTCCTTCGAAGAGCACAGTTCCCTTGTCATCAATTGAGAAGGACTTGAACTTATCATTGCCCTCCTTGATGTGATCCACAATCTTCTTGATTTCATTATCACGAAGTTGTTCAGAACGAATCTTGTCCTCGAGAGTTGGACTGGCTGTCAAGCTAGCAAGGTATCCTTCCGGAACAAGACCAAGGTTCAGCTTCTGGAATTCTTCATGAAGTGGAGGTTGGCTTTCCATGATCATGAGATTATTGCAATAGGATTTGCGACTGAGAGCATCGGCCATAACATTAGCCTTGCCTGGAGTGTAAGAAATGGTGAGATCAAAGTCTTTAATCTTCTCAATCCATCTCCTTTGCCTGAGGTTCAGATCTGGCTGAGTGAAGATGTATTTCAGACTCTTATGATCGGAAAAGATTTCAGTTTTGTTACCCAACAAGTATTGTCTCCATTTCTTGAGGGCAAATACAACTGCTGCAAGTTCAAGATCATGAGTGGGATAGTTTTGCTCATGTGGGTTCAACTGACGTGAAGCATAAGCCACAACTTGACGTTCTTGCATAAGAACTGCTCCTAGGCCTTGGAGAGATGCATCACAGAATATTTGGAAAGGTTTGGTAGTATCTGGGCCCACTAGAACAGGTGTGGAAGTGAGTTTAGTCTTCAGGAGGTTGAAACTCTCATCACATTGTGGAGTCCAAACGAACTTTTTGTCCTTCTTTGTGAGATCAGTGAGAGGTTTAGCAATCTTGGAAAAGTTTTGGACGAAACGACGGCAATAGCTAGCCAAGCCAAGAAAGCTTCTAACTTGCTTCACCGTCTTAGGGGGTTTCCAATCAACAATTGCCTTAACCTTTTCCGGGTCAATGGCAATGCCTTTGGCAGAGATGATATGACCAAGATATGCAACTTCTGGAATCCAGAACTCACATTTGGAAAACTTGGCATATAGACGATGCTCGCGAAGTTTCATGAGAGTGAGACGAAGGTGTTCTCCATGCTCTTCCTCGGATTTGGAATAGACTAGAATATCATCAAGATATACCACAACGAACTTGTCGAGGTATTCATGGAAGACAGAATTCATGAGTCTTGAGAACGTTGCCGGTGCATTGGTGAGACCAAAGGACATGACGGTGTATTCATATAGACCGTACCGAGTGGTGAAAGCTGTCTTAGGAATATCTTCCTTTCTGATCTTTATCTGATGGTAACCCATCCTCAAGTCCAACTTTGAGAATATTGAGGCTCCAGCAAGTTGATCAAAAAGATCATCGATACGAGGAAGTGGATACTTGTCTTGATTGTTTTCTCGTTGAGAGGACGATAGTCAACCACGAGTCTCTTAGTTTGATCCTTCTTGGCAACAAACAGAGTTGGGCAACCCCAAGCGGAGGAACTAGGCTGAATGAATCCTTTGTCCATATACATATCGATTTGCTCCTTCAACAATTTCAGTTCAGGAGGAGCTATCTTATATGGATGCTTAGAGATTGGAGCAGTACCTGGCTCAAGCTCGATCACGAACTCAACTGCTCTGTCCGGGGGCATCCCTGGCAGCTCTTCTGGAAAGACGTCAGGGAATTCACAAACCACCGGAACATTTTCAATTGCAGGAAGGGGTTTGGCATCGAGGTTGAACAGCTGAACAGAACTTGATCCATATGGAGAATAGACTATCTGGCCTGAAGTGTGGGAGAGAGTTATTGACTTTTGAGCACAGTCAATTTTTGCTTTGTGGGTCTTCAACCAATCCATACCCAGAATGACATCAATGTCAGAATTTCCCAGCAACATGAGTGAAGCAAGGAATATGCGACCTCCAATTAGGATCTCATTGTCCATGCTTATCTTGGAAGTCAACATTTGCGGTCCCGGAGAGTGAACAGTCATTTGATTGCTTAGCGGAACCAGAACTAGGTTGTATGCTTTTGCAAAAATCTTTGACACAAATGAATGCGATGCTCCAGTATCAAACAACACTTTAGCTGGAATAGAGTTTACGGGTAATATACCGAGAACGACGTCAGCAGCCTCCTCAGCTTTGTCGGCCTTGATATGGTTCACCCTCGCGTTCCTCCCGACAGGCCTATTGTTGGAGTTGAAGGCTTTAGCCGGAGGAGCACGAACCATAGCCTGGTTGGTGTTGGGGCGAGGAGGTAGGGGTAGCTGCTTCTGAGTGCACTTATCAGCATAATGTCCAGTATCCTTGCACTTGTAGCAAGTGACGACACGAGAAGGACCTGGCCTTGGCTGCCCCATCGGAAACCTCTGACCCTGCATCTGAGATGGGTTGGGTGGGCGGGGACCAAAGCCTGGAGAAGCTTGGGCATTTGGAGCCCGAGTGACAGCACCATTTGGCACCCAGATGCGGCGCTTCTGCGGAGGGGTGGTCATGTTGGAGGAGGAACCACCCTCACGCGAGTGCTTGCGCGACTCTTCGAACGCCTTGCGCCCATTCTCCTCGTTGAGCGCGGTGTTCACAAGCTCCACGAAGTCCTTGCACTTGATGTTGGTGAGAGCGTACTTCAGTTCCGGGTTAAAACCTCGGCGGAACCTTGCCATCTTCTTGGCTTCGGTGGACACTTCGTCACCAGCGTACCGAGCGAGACGATTGAACTCGTTCTGGTAGCCGAGAACGTCCAGCTTGCCCTGTCTGAGAGAGCAGAATTCCTCACGCATCTTTTCCATGAGACCATCCGGGATGTGGTGCTTCAGGAAGGCCTCCCTGAAACATCCCCAGGTGATAGGATAGCCAGCTCTCATGGTCTGGTAGTTCTCCCACCAAGTAGCTGCCTGACCCTTCAGTAGGTAGGTGGCATACTTGACCTTATCCTCTTCAGCAACATGAGCTATCTCCAGAGCTCTTGCTACGTCACGGATCCAGTCATCAGCATCCAGGGGCTCACGTGTTGCCACGAAAGCTTTTGGGCCCAAGCTGAGGAAGTCCTTGATGGTGACCCTTGGAGCATTCTGGTTGTGTTGCTGGTTAGCCTGGATCTGGGCCATCTGTGTCACCACTTGGGTCATCTGAGCCAACAGTTCCCCCATTGGTGGTGGCGGAGGCGGGTTGTTCCTGGTTGGAGGCATCCTGAACAGAAATTCATTTTAGCACAACAACAGAAAAGGATAGACTTGGTAACCGAAAGATAGATTATTCCGACGCATGAATAGATAACCAACAGGTACATCATCACATGTTCAAATACATCAGAATATCCAACAGACCAATACATGGTTCGAAAACGAAAGGATAAACTAGACACAGCTAGTAATGGATACAACGGTACTCCCATGCTCATCACGCAGGACGGCGGTGAGTAGTACGACGAGAGATACGGTGAGGAGGAACCCCACGGAAGTAGGTATCACGACGATCCATGTAAATAGGAACTGCTCTGAGAGCAACTCTCGGTGTGGTGAAGTAGAAAGCGTCCTCTCCCTGTGCTCCATAGCGGGGAATCCCTGTGTAACCAGCTCCGAGGTCGAGAAGTGGGCCTCTGATCGGCTCGTAACCTCCAGCATCTGGCAACGGAAGACCAGCTGGCTGAACGACACGTGCGAAGCGCTCGTCTCCAACAAAGTCTGTGGTGTACGTCGCCAGACGAGTGAGAGCAAGGTGGAGCTGCTCCCTGACTGAGGCTAACTCCTGAGAAAGTGCGGAAGCAACGGCGTCACTGTGACTAGCGAACTGTGCAGTGGTCTGCAGCCTGGAGCTATCAGTCTCGTAGGTATCCAGGTCGCGGTGGACAGTGAAGTGAACTCCCGCTGCCGTGATGTAACCACGGGGAATGTGACGAAAACTGGACTTATCACACCCCCAGTAGTCAGCACGGAGGACGGTGAGACTCACGTACGCTGCCTGCTGCACTGCCATATCCACTGTGGACCCTACTGCCTCGTACTGGTGTGCAATGCTCCTGCCATCATCCGACAGAATGTAGACGATAGCCCGGTAGCAAGTCTGGTCAAACTCTCGCTGGTGCTCGTAGACCTGGTACTCTGGTGCCCAACGGAACCCCAGATAGGTAACCATGTCTCTCAGCAACTCCGGAAAACCGGCGGTGCTCTCACAGCGAGTCATGCGAACCACCTGCGGGTAGTAGCTGAGACCCATCTGCAGATGATTTGGAAGGTTTTGATTAGACTCCGGTAGATGAAAAAGGATGTGGAAAACAACAACAAGGTTCAACGGACGATAATGATGTTGAAAAGAACATGATATCGAAGCAACATCGGGAAAACGAGACCAAAAGTCCTGAGGTACTACAGAGAACCCAAAACACGTGAAATCCTAACTTGAAAGTTTAGGTGAGAAAAGAAAACAACGTTGCACTTCCTTACCAGAAAAGGGTGGGTGGGTGGGGAAAGAAGAAAAATGGCAGAATTCCTACTCTCACGTTTCATTTTTTCCTATATAGCTACAAAATAGTTTCTAGACTCAACTGCGACCAGTAAAAAGGGATCCTATGGGCAGACAGGCTCTGATACCATTTGTCGCACCCAAGGTTTCTAGAGGATACTCATCGCACGAACTGGAAGTCAGGTGCTTGGATTATGGGGCATAACTGCTCCCACGTCCCAACTTCCTGGTAGGCCTGCGCTTATGCGCGACAACACAAGCCCTGCTTCCACCGTCGAAGTAAACTATCCGCTAGGAACCTAAGGCACTACTGTCGACGTACTTCATATTCAAACACGCACTGTACGTCAACAGCTTTGAACGAAATGATAACACAAACTGTCTCTAAGACACAAAAGAATGAAATAAGTGCAACTGGCCTTCACTAAGGCAGAAATATCGAATACAGTCATCCAGAGGACACATGTCCCAACATATCATTCATTACAGCAGCGGAAGCAATCAAAGGGGTCTGAGTACAGACAAATCCATGGCTTAAGAAGCCGGAGAAAAATAAAGAGAAGCGAAGCCCATCCACGTAGGTTCTGGATCCTGCCCTGGTCCAGCTAACTACTCGTCTGCAGTCTCGTCGAACTCCACAAAGTAGCCATCCTGGGAAGCATCGTAGTCGTAGTCGTACTCTGCGTAAACCACAGCCCCAACGGGGTCAGTACATCCAAGTACTGGCAAGCAAGACTCACAGTTCATCAAAGAGTTACCCGTCAACACAAGCATTGCTGCTTGGGATCAACGGAAGAAAGGGGGGATATAAAAGTTGCTGCTGGCTGCTCTAAACAACTACAGAAGATAACTACAAGTTCCGGCTAACAGAAAAGATAAGATCGAGGATTGTAACCAACTGAAAGGTAACTTCAACCAAACCCATCCTGGATCTCGCCCCTTATCCAAAGAAGCAATCCGAGGATAACTCACACAGTTGGATTAAGATGAATCAAGTTATTTGTGTGAATAATCTATTACTAGTCAAATTATTAATCATTGGGTGAAACATGATTGATCATTATGTTGAAGTTGTCCTGAGTACTTGTTAGCCAGTACTTTCACCAAGTAATCCATAACCGCGGAAAACACGGCTTCTCGAGAAGATTATCCCTGCAGGGTTGCACCAATTTGGCCGTACACGCAAGAATAACCCGCCAGATGGGATGCCTCCCACCAAGCGGGGTACTCTACACAACCAACCATTCTCCGCATCAAGCCCAAAGCACCTTGGGCGCACGGCTAATCGAGCCCAGAAGAAAATGGACCCTCATAGCACTCTAAGAACGTGTCCCCCTATATGCCGACTACAAAAGTTCCACCCTGCGCTGGGCTCGCAAAAACATGCATGCGGCAAATGGAAAACACGAACTAAATGAGGTGATTTGGACGAGATGCGAATCAGGTCAAGTTGAGGGGGGCGCCCATACTCGCTTCCCACATGCGGGTAGTGCGCTCATCATGGATCAGTAGACAAGACCCTTTTCCTATTAGGGTCGACACTAGCAGGCTCCAAAACCTCTCATGGGCCTCCTGCCGGTGCCTTATCATCAAATTATTATTACCATTAGCAATTAACAGGATTGATTGATTAACAACGAGCCCCGGTACAAGATAATAAGATAGTAACAGTAGTAACCGACAACAGACTCGAGTAAAAGCAACCCTAAGCATGCTAGATAATACTAAGGCACAAACAAAGGCTGTAGGTATGGAGGTGAGGCAGTATCATTGGTTCAGGGTATCATGTGATAGGTTCGGAGAACAAGCAACGATACATAGGGCTAGCAATAGTAGACAAAAGGATAGTATCGACAACAAGTGTGGAAAGGAACTCGATGATTCATGTGAGTGATAACTTGCCTGGCAGCTCAGTAGCCGGGTACTGGGCTAGGTCCTGAGTAGTGGTGTCGTAAGGATCGTCGGTCTCAACGTAGTCGTCGTCTAACCGAGAAGAAGCAAACAGACAAAACAGGAATGTAAACAATCATGTTCATGGCATTGTGCACAGTCAATATGATGCATGACAATTTAATAGATGCATCTAGATAAACTGACTAACATGATAGCACAAATTAAATGGACCCATATGCAAGGGGTGCATACGGAAAAGGATCCATTGAAACAATTGGAACAAATGATTTACAACTATTTATTAGGTGTTGGTTGTTATCATGATGCATGCATGATGAATAACAATAACATAACAATTTAAATGCAATTGGAATGATAGTTAACAATTTAGAAAGGCATTTATTAAGTTTGGAACTTTGTTACTTAAACATGGCACACAAGTAAATGTTGTTATCATCAAGTTAAAGTGTGCAAAACAATTTACAAATTTTATATTTGAAAAGGGTATCAAATTTTAGTTGGATTACATGTTTCACAATTTGAAATTGGACTTAGGATTATTTAATTATGAATTAAACAATATTAAACAATTTTTAATTGAATTAAACAAGATTTAAATTGTTTAGGCAATTTAAATTATTCAAACCAGAAAACAAAATTTATATTTGAATAGAGTATTCAAAAAGGTGTGAAAAACATATTTTATTTGAATTATTTGAAAACAGTATGAATTAGTTATGAATTATTCCAATTTGCATTTGAATTATTCAAATTTGAAATTTAAATGTATTTTGAAAATTCAAAACAGTACACAAGTTGGATATTTGGAAAGATTATAAAATTTGGATCAGATTCCATATATAACTTTTATTTATTGGATTAACAGATTAAAAGTTATTGAATTTTGAAGTTTATAGTTTATTCTGCCCATTTTAAAAGAATTTAGAATTTAACAGATTTGGGTTGAACTTTTGTTACCGAACGGCACTACACACCAGCCGCTGCCCTGCGGGCCAGCGAGGCCAGCGTGGCGCACACGCGACAGCGTGGCAGGCCAGTCACCGACTGGTGGGCCTTACTGCGCTGTGGCAAAAACCAAAAAAAGGTTTGCGCTTTGCGGGGGGATCGAACCCGTGACCACCCGCAGCGTGCACAAGGTGCAGTGCCACTGCGCTGCTCTCGATCAGTTGACAGAGAGGCGAACGCAGCGAGGATAACGTTACAGATCGGCGCGTATCTGACGAAACTGACGGACCACGGTGTCATCGACTGACAGAGAACAACGCCGGCGGGGAAACGCGGCCAGTGCTCGCCGTGGATGCGCTCGCTGCGGTGCTGTGGTGCGTGGATGTGCACGGTGCTGCGCACAGGGAGTAAGAGAGGAGGGAAGGAGCAAAACGGCGTGCTCACCGGCGAACGTAGTGGTGCAGAGGCTCGCTGACGTCGCGTGACGGAGGCAGTCGAGGACGGCGGCGAGCTTCTGGTGCTTCTCTGCGGCTGCGCGGGTGTTCGACACGACGAGGGGACGTTGGCGAAACGATTCCAGGGAGCAGACGGCTCCGTGCGGTTCTGCAACGAGGAGGAGAACCTCGGGTTCAGACCATGTCGACACGGTGGCCGGAAAAAGGATCGATGACCGCGACGGCAAAATAGGAGCTTACCAGCCACGATCTGGTGTCCAGGAGCGAGAGGAGAGGGAGGCAGACTGATTCCCGTGCAGAGGTGGCTAGGTGGGTACGGAACGCGGCGGCGCCATCGAGTTCTTCAGAGGCTCGCCGGCGGGACGAGTTGCAGAGAGAGAGAGAGAGCTCGGGAATGGAGGCGATTGACGGCGCGAGTGAGGTGGAGGCGGAACCCTAGGAGCTAGGGCACAGGTAGGGGGCTAGGGCTTGCTTAAATAGGGTGGAGGCGCAGCGGTGGCCGCCGTGGTCGCGTCGGGGTCGCCGTGGAGGCCTCCGATGGCGCGCCGTACAGGAGGGAGAAGGAGGATTAGAACGTTTGCGCGAATCTTGGCGCACGAAGGGGTAAGTTGCGCTGAGCGGGCTGGGTTGCTGCGCGCGCGTAGGCTAGTGGGCTGGGCTGCGTTTAGCTGCCGCGCGCGCGCTGGTTTAGCTCGTTTTTATTCTTTTTCTGTTTTATTTTTTTTTGTAGTTTGCTTTTTAGAGAAAACTGTTAAGGTTTTAATCAATAAAAATTACAGAAAAATTCAGTTAAGCTTTTTAGCTAAATAGAAACCATATTGTAAACTTGGATTTCAAAAATTAAAGTTTAAAATAGTAGTTTGTGTTTGAAACCAAATAGAACCAATTTTTTATTATTAAAACACCATTTTTGAAACAACAATTTAAATAGGGTTACCCCTAGGTTTAAAATATGATTTTAAGAATTCAAACATGTGGTGAATTGTTATGTTTTCAAAAGAGTGCTGATTTGAAACTTGGTTTGAAATGGAAAATGATTTAGGAGTTAATGATTTAATTAATTGATTTGATAATTGGTTTGATTAAAGCAACAATTTGAGAAGTGAAAAACAAGGAATAAAAGGGTTGTTTTTATTTGTTATTTTGGTTCCAAAAGTTGTAACAGAGCAAGTATGAAACCATGTTTGAATAAGGTTTAAGTTTGAGTTGTGAAAACAGGATAAAACAGATAGAAAACAAATGCAGACAATAAGTAAACATGATGACATGATGCATTGCTTGAAATAAAACAAAGAACAAAGCATACTAGGGGTATTTTCATACTTGGGATGTTACAGTTGCCATTCTCGTTTATAAAGTGTAGAGCTCCGCTGCGCGCACCAAATCCTAGTCTGTGGCTTTCCTCTTTGGTGCAAGAAGACCGAGTCCGCGCTAGAAGATGAGGGCCGCGTCACCAGGCTCCCCCGCCATGACGCCATAGACGGCGCATCTATCCCCCAGCGACCAGGAGAGCGCAGGAGGCGCAGTGTATAGGATGCTCCATCCTTTGGCATCTTGTGGTATCTGTTTCCTGCCAAGTCAGCGGAAACAAGGCCGATAGCCAGCATAAGTAGACCTTCCCTGCCTCCATAATGGGGAGGGGGAGAAGATGGGAGAACATGAGAGAAGAAAGAAGAGAGAAGAGAGAAGACACCAAGTAGATAGGTCACCAGAATCCTCCATTGTACTGTAACCTCCACAGTGCAATCAACCATACAAGCATGAGTAGGGTTTTACACCATCACGATGGCATGAACCTGGGTAAAATCCTCGTGCTGTTATTGTTTTCCTTCAAGAGCTCCCCTCTTGAAGCCTCGGGAGGTGCGATTGGACGTGGTTAGTGATGGCCAGGTTGAGACTCCAAGTGCAGAGTGTGTAGCTAGTGGCAAGCCTTCTTCCCCACGAGGGTGACTCGAGGGTTTATATCGAACTCTTGGGGAGCCAGTATTTCAGCAGTTGTCTTCCAAGCTTCCTCCAGGATCCTGCAAACAAGTAGAGAATTTTGTGCCCTCAACCTCACCAAGTGGTTGTCAAGCACAAGGTGTGAGACTTCTAAATTGCAATGCAAAACTTAAACTAAATGTGCAATAATTAAATCTACTACTAAATGCAAATGAGAAAATAAATATGCAATGGATTGTTTTTGTATTTTTGTGATGCAAGTTGTGATGGAGATAATGTAATTTCGAATTGGAGATGCAAGTAAAGTGCAAGTAAAGTAAATTGCAGCAAAGTAACTAGAGAGTTTTCTTATATTTAAAATAGGACCGGGGTTCATGGTTTCACAGTTGCATTCTCTCAAATAAAGTGGTAGACGGTGGACATAAAGAATTACATGTGAGAATACAATAACATGTTTAACATTGAGTACTTTCATATGGGCATCACGTCCTAGCATAGAGATCTCTACGGTCATATTGATCCCTCTTATACTCCACCAAGATGCGAAATAAATCATAACACCTCGATAATTAAGGAAAAACCAGAGTATAGCTTTAAGCAATGTGACATGAAGTTGAAGTAAGAACTTGCGAGATCTAGTCATGGAGATTGATTAGTGCCACTTCAAATCCCCGGTAACAAGGTACTCCTTTTTATCCCTAGTGAGGTAACTAAGAAAGGTTTAACAAAACCTAAGTGGATCGCTGAACTTATGTCACTTTCACAGCACTAGCCACCCCCCGTTACTCCAACTAATGCACCCATCACCCCACACACGCTCTCAAGAACTAGATTGATCAAAGCTAGAAAATAAGAACGGGGTACATAAGATACATCTACTCAAATAACTCAAGAGAAACAATTGCAATCTCAGATTCAATAACTCATAGAAAAGATCCACCACATAGGAATTACAACGGTGCCCGTAATCATGTGAGGCAGCTCATACGGATCTAATTAGTGAAGCACATAGAGAGAGAGATACAAGTGCTACTTCCACAAACCCATAGACCTGGTGATAAGGGGTGGCCCGATCTTCTCGATGAACTCTCTCACTCTTTTTGTAATTTTCTGGATTTTGTGATAACTAGTGCTACACTGAGACCTCTCACTTGGACGACCCTTGTTGCCAATGCAACAACAACCAATCCCTTTGGATATTCTCAACTACACACTCTTGCACACGTAATCAAACATCACGAGTGGTCCTGTATCCCCTATTCCCAGATGGAATAACAAGATATCACGCAACTTTGCAATGGTAACACCACCCTATCGATACGAACATGGTGGTTGATAACTTTCAGATGAACATGGTTCAATCTAGAAAATCTAGGGTTTATCTTAAACTTGGTCTAAACTATTCCACACGCAGGTGGTAGCTATATATGAGGGAGGGGTGTTTCCCCACGAAATTGCCCTATTCCTACTTGTTTGGACTCAACCAACTCGGATACAAACTGACCCCACATGGGTGCAGCCAATTGGACTCTATTTGGAAACTGGCAGAAAACTATTCGTGGATTGTTTCAGTCACCATGGCTTGCACGAGTCGAATTTATTTATGGGGCCGGATCCATTGGAAAGCCCATCAAATTCCCTATCCGTACTGTGCTCGTTTGCTGTATTTGGATCCCGTATGAAGAATCCATGACTATTTCAAATTCGGGACTCCTGGCAGTCCGAACTGAAACATTTATTCCTTGTTGTTGTTTTCCACGCTTCCTTCCTTTGATCCTTGCTTGCTCTTCTCCATCAGCGAGACTCAATATTTCCTTCCAACTCAAGCATGTACATTCACCATGGACCCCTATGATATCCTCATCATCCTCCCTTTCTTCAAGACAAGACGTCCGCGGCTTGTTGTATGCTGAAAGTGGAATAAACAAAAAGAACAACGTGTATGCACAATACATATATCTATAATGAGGTGCATTAGTTATTATCATATCATAAAATTGTGCCCTAGACATGTGACCACGAATTTTGCTTGTAAACATCACATAATTGTCATAGCACTCCATAAAATAGCAATCACAATTGCAAATATAAGTGAAGCTCATTAAATCATGATCAAAAGGAGAATCATATGTGTATATATTTTTATTGTTTAGTATCAATTCAAGTGTTCTCACAGAAGATATATGATGAAATTTATGTTTATTAATACACTCAAAGGTGGGAACATGCTTATTATTTTCATCATGAAAATTGCAACTCATTTTGCAAATATAAGTGAAGTATAATTTAGTAGCACATGTATGTGACAAGTGTTGTGGCAAACCAAACATATGTGTAAAATCATGATCATATGTAGGAAATTTTAACCTATCTATCCAAGGTAATACATTTTTTAATTCGGCCACTTTATCACAAGTTATGCATATGTGATCCACCATAAAAATTTCACTCATGTTATAATCACCAATCAAATTAAAAGTGAAAGAAGAAACACAATTGCTAGAATTTACATATGAAATTTCAGCAACCTTTTTCATAGCACTTTGCACACTAATTGATTCATTTAACATGATGTAATCCACAATATCATTAGGTGGTATTTTAGCAAGTACTTCTTTATGTGAAATCAATACCACATGATTAAATTTCGAAATTAACATATTATCACATGTAGGTGGACTATCTATGCTTGTTAACTCACAAGAGTCAACTAGCAATGTAGTGGGTTCACATAAATCAATACATGAGAGGGGTAACACGAAATCAGCACCTTTATCAATAGCATCCTCCTCAGAAATATTAGGTACCAATTCAACTATCTCCAATGGTGATGCAGGTTCTACTTGTTGTGGCTCCCTTTCTTCAAAAGTAACCTGCATATCACAATAAATAACACTAGGAACAGACATGGTTACATTAGTAGAGACAACCTCACATGCCTTCTCATCCTCGACAAATCCCATAACTATACGCTCAAGTCTTTGCATCTCAAGTTTTTCAAGTCTTTGCTTTTCAAGCATTTGAGCAGAAATTAAGGGTTGATGTCTAATTCTTTGAAATTGTGTAAGTCGTGCATGTATTATCCAATTTTTCTTATTGTTCCAAAAGAATTGTAAATCAGGATAATGGCTATCAAAATTAACTCTATATTTAGTGCACCATTGTTGTCCCAACAAAAGATGAGAACAAATAATATCTCTAGGCATCACATGACATAAAATTTTCTCCTTATGGCCATGAATGGTTAAAGGAACAAAAACTATGTGAGTAATAATAAGTTCATCATCATATGTCGGTAACCTAAATGGATCACATGTGCGTGGCACCAGCTGCAATTCTTCAACAACCTCAGGACTAACAAAATTATACCGTGTACCTTTATCAAGGGTAATAGCAACCTTGCTTTCCTTGATGTCTGCTGTGAAGTGGAACAAATCTTTTGCTGGAATCCCACTAGCATCCTCCTTCCAAAACGTAGCACTGCAAGCATCAACACTAGGAAAACCCATTGATTAATTTGTTAGTGAAACAAAATAACAATAGGTTGTGGTGTTCTCTCACAACTCACTCAAAACCAAGCAAAGATGGCTTCACTTAATGTTCCAAGAGAGAAAAGGATCAACTTACCACAAGTGCCAATGAAAACTGTACCAAGTGTGAGAAGAGAATATCCAGGATATGATAGTATCACAAAGACAAACAGGGGATTTGGTGAGGCTTGGTGGGGAATCCTAACAACACCAAAATAACAACTCCAATGCACTGCCTAATGTGATGAAAACACTAAAGGAACACAATCACACTGGGAGACAAATGTGGCTTAGCAATTATATGGAAGAGGTATTGCAAGCACTAGAAAGACACTAGCAAATACTCTATGAAAACAGGCACAAGATTGCTCAAATATGTCCATAAAAATATCCAAGATATGATAAGCTTCCACTAGTGATAGTATGTCTCGGCCTCTTTTTGGTTTTTCTCTTTCTATTTTCTTTTATATACTTTTTCTCTTTTTCTATTTTTTTGTACTTTTTCAATGGCCTTTGAATCAACTAGGAGCAATATGTAATGGAAAACAGAAAATATGGACAAAATTGATCAAATTGAGCAGCCTGTTAGAGCAATAAAACAGCTAGTCTTTTGGGTTATGTACCTAAAATATTGCTGTAGAATGGTTGTGGCTAGGCTTTACAAAGATCAGACTGAAAACCGTGTTGTATGGCAGCGAAAACGGGGCAAAAATTCTGCCTGGCAGCGTGTATATGTGCTGCAAATAGCCCACGGCTGAAACAGTGTGCGGTGTGTGCGATTTTAGCGTGGAACGCGGAGGTGATAGTGGCGCACAGAAAGGCTGGAAGCTGTCGGCTTTTGTTCCGACACAGAAACCTGGAGCGAACGGAATACGAGGGGAGTCCAGGTGGGATTCGATGCTTTTGGTGCGGTGCAATGATTGGAAAACGCGGAAGTACCCGATAGCGCCAAAAACGCCCGTGGTAGCGGAAACTGAAACCGACAAAGATACTACGCCTATTATGGAGCAATTAATGCGCGTGTATTTTGCTTTTGTCTGGTAGCTCGTGGAGATCGCGCGGGTTCTGTGGGCTCGGAATCCGATAGCAATGGAAGCGCGCGGATACAACAGGTGGACGTAGTCCACGAGAAACAGCGCTCGCGCGCGCGGCAGGTGTGGCACGGTTTCACGCGTGGCCGACAGCACGGATCCCGATAGGGGTCAAGAATAGGACAAACGCGTTTATGGCAGCTTGCGAAAGGAAATCTTTTGTCCTTGCCCAAACCGATCCCAGCAAGGAACCGACGGTGGCTAGGGCAATTGCACGGCAGCAATATAAGGGAAAACAAAACCAACTCGCAGCACACTTATATTTGGCGAGATTTTTCGGTATAGATCTAAACAAAAGATGAACCCTAATAGATGAAAACCTAAAAACAGAAAAACAGGAACGCAAATCAACAAAAAGCAGCAACAAGTAGATGCAAATTGGTGTTGATCTAGGCTCTGGCAATGAACTAAACAACTATTTTTGTGTGGCTTTTTCTGGATAGGAATAAAAACAACTAAAACTAGGGATAACTTTGCTCACCGAGTAAACCTGAGAATCTGATACCAAGATGATAAGGGGTGGCCCGATCTTCTCTATGAACTCTCTCACTCTTTTTGTAGTTTTCTGGATTTTGTGATAACTAGTGCTATACTGAGACCTCTCACTTGGATGACCCTTGTTGCCAATGCAACAACAACCAATCCCTTTGGATATTCTCACCTACACACTCTTGCACACGTAATCAAAGATCACGAGTGGTCCTGTATCCCCCTATTCCCAGATGGAATAACAAGATATCACGCAACTTTGCAATGGTAACACCACCCTATCGATACGAACATGGTGGTTGATAACTTTCAGATGAACATGGTTCAATCTAGAAAACCTAGGGTTTATCTTAAACTTGGTCTAAACTATTCCACACGCAGGTGGTAGCTATATATGAGGGAGGGGTGTTTCCCCATGAAATTGCCCTATTCCTACTTGTTTGGACTCAACCAACTCGGATACAAACTGACCCCACATGGGTGCAGCCAATTGGACTCTATTTGGAAACTGGCAGAAAACTATTCGTGGATTGTTTCAGTCACCATGGCTTGCACGAGTCGAATTTCTTTATGGGGCCGGATCCATTGGAAAGCCCATCAAATTCCCTATCCGTACTGTGCTCGTTTGCTGTATTTGGAGCCCGTATGAAGAATCCATGACTATTTCAAATTCGGGACTCCTGGCAGTACGAACTGAAACATTTATTCTTTGTTGTTGTTTTCCACGCTTCCTTCCTTTGATCCTTGCTTGCTCTTCTCCATCAGCGAGACTCAATATTTCCTTCCAACTCAAGCATGTACATTCACCATGGACCCCTATGATATCCTCATCACGTGGGGTGGACTACTCCCTTTTCATGGAGATGTCGATGGAGATGACGTTGGAGGGGTAGGAGATCACACGGACGGCGCCCCGCCGGAGTTTTCCCCCTCCAATCTGGAACTTCTGGTCTCTGTTTCGGTGTTTCGGCGGCGCTCCTCTCCGTAAGGGTACGGGGGACCCTTTTTATAGTCGGTTTTAGGTCAAGACGGAGTCGGAAGTCGAAGATGGAAGGAATTGGGGCCACAGGGGCCAAAAGGGGGCCTCTGATGCGGCCAAGGAATCTGGCCGCGTGGAGGGTCCTCTTTTGGGCCTCCTTGCCCAATTCTCGTGGATCCTTCGCCCGCAAGTCTTCTCCTTCCAAGAAAATGACCCCCGCAGATTTTCAGGTGATTTCGCGGAAGTTTGCCCCCTGAAACGTCAAAAATATAGAAAATGGGGTTTATGACAGGCAGGGTTAATTCCATAAAAGTTGGGAGACTTTGTAATTTAACCCCAAAATAATATAAAACATTGAATTATACCCTTATATGATGCAATATGTAATAGAAAACCATGTGAAAATATGCAAAATTCATCTATGCATTTTACATGCATCAACATCCCCAAGCTTAACCCATGCTCGTCCTCGAGTATGAAGCTGATAAAACTAAGATGGGTTTTGCATATTGAAACAATCATGGGATATCAAGGAGGATTATTCATGCTACATAATCAAACGATTAATACTAGAAATGAGTAGCAATATACAATTCATGTTGTAAGAAATATCAAATATGCAAGCAAAGATGCTTCATGAAAGTTCACAAAGTGTATAATGAAATAAAAGCACTATGGACCAAATACATACACAAAATGAAAAATAAAATCCTATATCGGTCAAATAATAGCATAATGGAGAATAGAAAATATAGTGGACACTTTGGAGAAAATTGAGTAGAGGTAAAACATGATCAAGTCTTATTTAGCCTCTAAATTATTCAACTAAAATTACTAATTGAAATGTGGTATCCATTGATCTAGGACTCTCATTGCCCCTTTATCACTAGCATCTTAAAATTGTGAGTATTGAAGTAATGAGAATGACAAGGTGGTTGAAAGCCTCATGCCCGTGAGTGTGAAAACCTACTCCATGATTACTCAACTTAAGATTCCTAATAAGCTTTGTACAATCATAATAAGTATTAATGACATCATAGAGAACCGCAAAGAGGTACCTCTTGCCCCATGACATGGAAACAAGCCCATGTTACAATGACAAGATGAACAAATGGAGTAGACTCATCATCCTTTTTATTTTCATTCACTATTATGCATAGCTTCTTATTTTATTATAGGATGTGTTGTAGAGTCACTCAAGCTGTAAGTAAATTTCCACCATGATAAATCATGGCTTGGGTTAGCGGCCCAATGCGTTTCTCTAGTCATATAGATACTTACTCATCAAAACTTACTATTCCTCTATTTCATTTCGGCATGGCAGGAGTCCAAAAACAAAAGTACATGATATCAAACAAATGTAATTTTTTTTGTGCAATGTTGAAAGATTTCCGGTGATACACGTTTATAGCTAGCTCCCAACCACACACTTGTCAAACGCAAAACTTGTGGCTCCCATTATTGGGTCATGTTTATTAGATGCATAAAAAGTAAAGTGTGCCTTCAAAAGTTCGTGAGAGTCCTATCCCAAGTTCAACCCATGACAATTAATAAAGTGAACATCTTAATTTAGAACATAAATAACACAATACTCGGAATAGCAATGAAGCTAATGGGAAGATATGGTGGACTCCCTGGAAATACTTGGCTAAGGAGTGTTGGAAACAAGTTTTTACTTGTTGGAATTTTTAAATTTTTGGGCTAGCAAGATGGAGATAGTTGACCAGCTACTATGCATGCATATGTCCATAGAACTACTAATTTCATGACAAACTAAATAAACCAGCAATTAACATCAAGGACATGAATAAGAGATAGCTCAAGACAACATTATTGCAAATTTCTACACATAAAAAGCCTAGAAATCATGCAAAGATATGTAGCTCTTCAAATCAACCATGGCATCCCTATTCCAAGTCATAATACTAGCATCCAATACATTCCAACCCCAAACTCCAGTAGCTCAATCTCATATAAAATGATGGTGGTTGTAACACCCGGGGGATTTTCCCCCAAATAAGGAGTTGATTGTTTTATTTTTCGCATTGCATGGCATTGCATCATGCATGAAGTGCACCTTGTTTCCAAACCAAATTAAAAATGTAAAAATATTAAAATGTTGCCAAAACCATTTGTAAACAAAACAACTCAAATTGTTTTTCAATAGCTTTGAATTTGAATTATTCAAATGGCTTGGTTAATAAAACCTCTTTTATTAAAACCCTAATGTGAATTTCAAATTCAAATTCAAACATGTCCCAAATGGTTTCAAATAAAAATTGCAAAACAAATCATTTTGGGAATTGGAAATAATTAAAAATGGTTGGTTTTCAAATTGGTATTAAATAAACCCCTAATTTGAGTTCAAGTTTGCAAATTCAAATAATTTGTGAAATTGAAATTTTTAAAAACAAACTTTTGTGCAACTGGGCTTTTGACTTGTTTAACCCACTAAAAATATTTTTAGAATAAAACCCTAAAGTTTTACTTCTCCAATTCTTTCCCTTTCTTTTTTACAAAAAAAAGGAAGATAAAAGAAAAATTAAAACAAAAAATGGGGGAGGCAGGCCAGGCCAGCCACTTGGGCCGGCTAGCCCACCTACAAGCCCTTTTTCCCACAGCCACCGCAACCCAGCACCCCAGCCCACCTCCACCTATCTTCAACCTACGTCACCTGCCTGTATGAACACCTCCATCCATGGCCACGTAGCTCCCGATGTGATGGACGGCCATCCAGCAGCCCTCTCGCCTATATACCTTGTCCAGGAGGTTTCCCTAGCCCTCCTCTAGTTCCCTCCCCTAGCGCCGCTACTCCCTGCCTCTGTTCCTCCCCATCGAGCCCGTCCCGAGCATCTCTCCGTCCGACCATGATGATGGCGCCGTCGCCTCGGGTCTCTCCGAGCTCCAAGATCATGTCCTGGAGGTGCGCGTCTACGTACTCACACTTCGAGGCCAAGCCTAGGATCTAGAGGAGCTCCACATCGTCGGGAACGACGCCGCCTTTTCTTCCTCCGCCCGCAGCTCTGCTTCCTCTTCTCCGACAAGAACCAACCTTCGTCGTCACCTCCGTCTCGAGCTGCTGCGCCAGAACCATCACAGTGAGCCACTTCACCTCCCGGACATCCTCTCCGCCTCCTTTTCCTTTTGTACGCACGGATCCGTGGGAGTCCGGCCTCGTCCGCCTCGCCGCCGGGACGGCCAACACGTCCTCGAGCTGCTGTAGTTGCAGGTTGTTTCCTGTGCGAGCCCACGCGTGGATTGGCAACCACGCCATCTCCGCAGAACGTAGCACCTCACGGGCACCGCACAGCGCCGCCAATCCCTGGCCGCCGGTCTAGTTCTTCCGCCGTCGTGCTGCTCCCTGCACAGCCGGTGAGCACTTCAGTTTCGTCAGAAAACTTGAATCCGTGCGAGATTCACTTCAAAACCAAGCCCCAGCCATATCCATCACAACCGCTCGTTTACCCCAGTGGTACTGCACCGAGCAATAGCAGCGCGTAGTACGCGGGTTCGATCCCCCTCGGCCGAATAAAAGGCCACCTTTTTGATGTTTTCCGCGCGCGCGAGCCCCAGGCCCACCTGTCATGGGCCCTGGGTGCCCCGTCACCTCCTAGCACCGCCACGCCAGCGCCAGCGTGGCCTGGGCCTGCTGGTCAGCCGCTTTGGCTGGCTGCAGCCCCGGTGGATCTTGTTTCCAGATCCAGATCTGCGCCAGCCTTTCACACACAGGCCCCTAGCCCCTGTTTTCCTTCCACCTAGGTCCTCCAAAATTACAGAAACACCCCTAAAATTCTTTTGCCCATATCTTTCAAACCACAACTCCAAATAATTCAAACTTTATATGTATTCCATGCTAAATTAAATTCTCTACATGTTTAAACCATTTGTATTCTGTTTTGAACATTTCAAATGGTTTCAAAAATTCAAATTCAAACAACTCTTTCAAATTTGATTAGATTCATAACTAATTCAAATTTAATTCAAATGGCCCATGTAAAATATGGTTTCCATGCAAAATTGAATAAGCTTTCCAAATATAAACTTTGTTTCCTGTTTTGAATAATTAAAATTGGTTAAATAATTTAAATCTTGTTTAATTCATTTAAAATTGCTAAATTAACAACTTTGTCAAACTAAATTCTTTTTGAACATGTAAAATATGTTTTCCATCCCATTTTTCATGAACTTTGCAAATATCAACTTTGTTTTCTGTTTTGAATAAATTAAATTGCTGAAAACAACTATTTCTTAATTAATGCATTTAAAATTGTCAATTTAATAACTTTCTCATCTAAAATCCAAATTCAACAAATGAAATATGTATTCCATCTAGAATTTTGTATTCTTTCCAAATATAAATTTTGTTATCTGTTTTGAACATTTAAAATTGGTGAAAACAACAAATGTTTGTTTAACTCATTTAAAATGCCAAAGTTCATAACTTAACAAATAAAATTCCAAACTTGGTAAACAACATATCAAACTGAAGCTATTGTTGTTTTCTTATTGTTTTCATCATCCATGCATCATTCTAATCAACTTTCACATGATGGTTATTTGTAGATCATTTAATTCAACATTAATTCATGGGCTTTTCCATATGCAATCCAAATTGCATATGGGCCCATTTAAATATGTTTACCATGTCAACTAGTTTATCTTTGATGCATCCTTAAACTTGTCATGCATCCATATATTGATCATGCTGGATCTTTTGCCGTAGAAGTAATTTTTGCATCCAGTGTTTGTCCTAGTTCGTTGCTTCTTCCCGGATAGGATGTTGAGATGATGTGAGCAACGACAAGTTCTTCGGATGTACCTCTACTTGCTGGATCTCAGGGAAGTATATTCACTTGCTGCCAAATGGCTGCCTTTCATCACTTGTTACCGATTCTTTCCGTTGTTCTTATGCTAGCCTTATGATTCGATGCTTGTGTCTCGATCCTATCCTATGTTTACCTTGCAACCATGATATAGACTTCCTTCCACTTCCTATCAACTGTTGTTTGTTTGCCTTGTTGGCCCTCGTGTCGTAGTTGCATGCTTAGTGTTGTTTGCGCTCAAGTCTTGCTGTCCGTCTTATCACCTGTTTAGTCGATAGTTGGGTTTCGATTCAATCAACAAATGTTAATGTTTTGGGTAATAATAATTTGATGATAAGGCACCGGCAGGAGGCCCGGCGTGGTTTTGAGGCCTGCTAGTGTCGACCCTAATTAGGAAAAGGGTCTTGTCCATTGATCCATGATGAGCGCACTAACCGCATGTGGGAAGCGAGTATGGGCGCCCCCACAATTCTGATTCGATTCGCATCTCGTCCAAATCGCCTCATTTAGTTCGGGTTTTCCATTTGCCACATGCATATGCAGGTGCGAACCCTTGGCGCCAGGGTGGAACTTTTGTGGTCGGCATTTAGGGAGACACGTTCTTAGAGTGCTATGAGGGTCCCCTCTTCTTCGTGGGGCTTGATTAGCCGTGCGCTCAATTGCACGGGGTTCTTTGGGCTTGATGCGAAGAAGAGTTGGGTTGTGTTGAGTGGCCTGCTTGGTGGGTTTGCTCCCCGCCTGGCGGGTTATTCTTACTTGTACGGCCAAATTGGTGCATCCCTGCAGGGTTAAATCTTCTCGAGAAGCCGTGTTGTCTGCGGTTATGGATGACTTGGTGAAAGTGCTGGCTAACAAGTACTCAGACAACTTACACTTAACGATGATAACTTGACTAGTAATATAGATTACCTCCACCATAAAAAATGAATGTCACCTTAATCAACAGTGTGAGTTTCCTTGGGTTGCTTCCTTAGTAGGGGGTAACACTGGATGGGTATTGTTTGGTGAGTAGTTATAGTTGGTTTTGTCGCGCTATCTTATCCCTTTCTTTTAGCCGGATGTTGTAGCGCGTCTCTGTAGTTAGTTAGTGCAGCCCGCTGCCGCTTCTTTGCAATAATCCCTTCCCTCCGTTCTACCCAAAGTATTTGTATCTTGTGATGATTGGTTACGCTGGTATCTTGTGAGTATGGTTTATCCACTTGCCAGTACTTAATAGTACTGACCCACGAATCCTTTTCGTGGCTGCATATTCCACATTGCAGTCAACAGGGTTGAAGTCTGACGACGTTAGCTTGGGAATACCTCCGGCTTGGCCTGGGCAGGGATTGGACGCCATCGGTTATCTTCAGGACTCTTGGTCCAATTTGTATCTTGTCCGTAGTCGGACACTATGTTGTTTCTTCCGCTGTTATTTGGATCTTTGTATTGTATCAGTTGTATCCTTGACTCGTTTTGAGTCGTCTTGTAACTACCTCTTCTGTTGTTGTTGTGGATTATTCGTGAACTGTTGTAATGTTATCACAAGTGGCAACCTGGAATCGGTTATTATGTGGATTTTGGCGGGAATGCTGAGATCTGCATAGTGCCCGATCTCGGGGCGTCACAGTGGTCTTATCAAAACAAAAATAAAAACAAAAACTAGACGCTTCAAGTCTCTACGATAAATGCTTTCCTTAGAAAAACAGAAAGTAGACGTGTGCTAACCAAAAGAGTGTAGCTCCAGTGGGGTGTTCATCACATCCCCAAGCTTATGGCTTTCACCATTCTTGGATGTCTTGAGGCACTGCTCCTCTATTCCCTGTGAAAAAACTTCACAAAACATGTTTCTCCCATTCTTTTTCTGTGGGGTGAGATTAGCAAGGACAAACAAATCACATGCTTGATGTGCAAAATTCCAAATCAAATGCTCCAGTAGATAGACAATAAGGTTCATTATGTTGTATGTTCACTCTGTTTCTTGAAAGAATCATGGAAATTCGATTCCCAAACCCAAAGAGTGCATAAAACAAAAGAAGGCAGAATCTGTCCAGAAAAGCAGCAGCAGCAAAACGAACGTTTCTCCCTAATCTAGACTCGTAAAAAAATTAAGCCAATTTTTATGCTTACAGAGGACGAAAATTTGTAGAACATACTAAAAAATTAGCTCAATCCGACATACCAATAAAAAACGTAAAATCATACGGTGAGCAGACTCGTGCTGAAACGGAAATTTCATGCACTAGGATAGCAACTTATAAGTCCAAATGGGTTTGACTTGACTCTTTATTGAAAACTCCAGAATTAAAACAAAAAACTAATCTCTTGAGACAGCAAGAGGACACTAGGAAAATCCAAACAAAAAAAACCGGGTTGCCTCCCGTAAAGCGCTTTCTTTATAGCCATATAGCTAGGCTTTACTTACTTGAGAATCAAGATGGATAAAGCTCATGAGGGAGCTTGTTCTTCAGCGTGCCCCTCTTCCTTGGGAAGTGCTCCATGCTTTTCTTGTGAGGGAACTGAAACTTTACATTCCCTTCCTTGGAGTCTATGATTGCACCTGTAGTACGAAGAAAAGGTCTACCCAAAATAATAGGACTAGGAGATTTATCCCCCATATCCATAATAATGAAATCAACGGGTACGAAAGTCATGTGCAATTCAATCATAACATCTTTTACTTGTCCTACAGCATTTTTAGTAGAGTTATCAGCAAGGACAAATTCACTTGAGCACTTTTCTAAATTTTCTAGTTCTAGCAATTCATATAATTCTTTAGAGAGTACCGATACACTAGAACCTAGATCTAACATAGCATGGTGAATTTCTTTTCCAATTGAAACTAGCACCTTGGGGATCCATGCATCCCCAAGCTTAGGAGGTATCATGGCCTCATTCTTGTACCTAGCAATTTTTTCTTGCAAGACATGATTAGCAATATAAGATCCAAAGCCAGGATGATTAACATTTATAGTGCGATCACTAGCAAATTTTTGTAGAGTAGCAATAAGTTCTTGCAAGCTACTTTTTTCTAAATCAAGCAATGGATCCTTAATTTCAGTAAGCATCATAATTTCCTCTACTTTTCCTTTTCTATTATGCATATTAAAAATCTCATAGCGATAATCAAAAATATCCTCGGGTACTTCAGCCTTTTTTAAGCTCTCTTTAATTTTAACCTCTAAGAGCAAACTTTCAAGCAAAACATGGGTATTTGCAGTATTAGTACTAGTAAAAGATCCCCCACATTCATTATCTAAAAAGGCTCTAGAAGTTTCAGAAAGTCCCTTATAAAACATATGCATAAGTATCCAATCTCTAAAGCCATGCCCTATTCCATATGCTCTACTTCTAAATCTCTCCCATGCTTGTATCATTGATTCATCTTTTTCTTGTTTAAAGGTAATGAGCAATTGTTTAACATTGTAATTCTTTTCAGCATGACAAAACCTTTCAATAAATGCAGCCCTTAAGTTGAACCAAGTAGTAAAATTGCTAGGAGGCCATCTTAATATCCAATCTAATGCTTTGCCTCCTAGTGAGTAGGGAAAGAGTTTAACTTTAGTAGTGTTGATGTTTGCATGATTCAAGTTCAAAGTTTTACATCTTTCATTAAATTTCTTAAGATGGAACAAATGGTCTTCTTTAGGCTTTCCATAGAAACGAGATTCATAAATCATTTTAATAACATTAGGATCTACCTCTAATTTTTCAACGGGAATATTTAGCTCTTGAGGGAAATTCCTAACACTGAATGGCCAATAAGTTCTCTGCTCCATTTCCAAGTTTTTATGTAGTTTTTAATTTTTTATGCAAAACAAAAGTAAAGTAACTAAGCAAATTCGAAATACTAAAATAATCTAGATAACTAAATGCAAAACTAAAATGCAAACTAAAATAAAATATGCAAGACAAAACAAAAACAAAAACAAGACAAGAAACAAAACAATCTACTTGAAAGAAGGTGGAGATAGAAAGGACGGTACTCACGTAGGTGCAACCTCCCCAAGCTTAGGTGTTTGCACACCTTGTTGGTGATGAAGACTTGTTGTGAGCTCCCTTGGACAACTCCTTCACCTATGGCTCCCCGGCAACAGCTCCATAAAAATGCTTGATGGCTAGGTTGAGACTCCAAGTGCAGAGTGTGTAGCTAGTGGGAAGCCTTCTTCCCCACGAGGGTGACTCGAGGGTTTACATCGAACTCTTGGGGAGCCAGTATTTCAGCAGTTGTCTTCCAAGCTTCCTCCAGGATCCTGCAAACAAGTAGAGAATTTTGTGCCCTCAACCTCACCAAGTGGTTGTCAAGCACAAGGTGTGAGACTTCTAAATTGCAATGCAAAACTGAAAGTAAATGTGCAATAATTAAATCTACTACTAAATGCAAATGAGAAAATAAATATGCAGTGGATTGTTTTTGTATTTTTGTGATGCAAGTTGTGATGGAGATGATGTAAATTCGAATTGGAGATGCAAGTAAAGTAAAGTGCAAGTAAAGTAAATTGCAGCAAAGTAACTAGAGTGTTTTCTTATATTTAAAATAGGATCGGGGTTCATGGTTTCACACTTGCATTCTCTCAAATAAAGTGGTAGACGGTGGACATAAAGAATTACATGTGAGATTACAATAACATGTTTAACATTGAGTACATTCATATGGGCATCACGTCCTAGTATAGAGATCTCTACGGTCATATTGATCCCTCTTATACTCCACCAAGATGCGAAATAAATCATAACACCTCGATAATTAAGGAAAAACCAGAGTATAGCTTTAAGCAATGTGACATGAAGTTGAAGTAAGAACTTCCTAGATCTAGTCATGGAGATTGATTAGTGTCACTTCAAATCCCCGGTAACAAGGTACTCCTTTTTATCCCTAGTAAGGTAACTAAGAAAGGTTTAACAAAACCTAAGTGGATCGCTGAACTTCTGTCACTTTCACAGCACTAGCCACCCCCCGTTACTCCAACTAATGCACCCATCACCCCACACACGCTCTCAAGAACTAAATTGATCAAAGATAGCAAATAAGAACGGGGTACATAAGATACATCTACTCAAATAACTCAAGAGAAACAATTGCAATCTCAGATTCAATAATTCATAGAAAAGATCCACCACATAGGAATTACAACGGTGCCCGTAATCATGTGAGACACCTCATACGGATCTAATTAGTGAAGCACATAGAGAGAGAGAGATACAAGTTCTACTTCCACAAACCCATAGCCCTAGGGTGGAATACTCCCTCTTCATGGAGATGTCGATGGAGATGACGTTGGAGGGGTAGGAGATCACACCGGTGGCGCCCCGCCGGAGTTTTCCCCCTCCAATCTGGAACTTCTGGTCTCTGTTTCGGTGTTTCGGTGTTTCGGCGGTGCTCCTCTCCGTAAGGGTACAGGGGACCCTTTTTATAGTCGGTATTAGGTCAAGACGGAGTCGGTAAGTCGAAGATTGAAGGAATTGGGGCCACAGGGACCGAAATGGGGCCTCTCACGCGGCCAAGGAATCTGGCCGCGTGGAGGGTCCTCTTTTGGGCCTCCTTGCCCAATTCTCGTGGATCCTTCGCCCGCAAGTCTTCTCCTTCCAAGAAAATGACCCCCGCAGATTTTTAGGTGATTTCGCGGAAGTTTGCCCCCTGAAACGTCAAAAATATAAAAAAACGGGATTTCTGACAGGCAGGGTTAATTCCATAAAAGTTGGGGGACTTTGTAATTTAACCCCAAAATACTATAAAACATTGAATTATACCCTTATATGATGCAATATGTAATAGAAAACCATGTGAAAATATGCAAAATTCATCTATGCATTTTACATGCATCAGTTAGCCCCCAGTGTGAAGGGGAACGTAGCATAGAAAACAAAAATTTTCCTACGCGAGAGATACCCGAAAGGCCAAGATCTAATCTAGGAGACGAAGTGCAACGGGCAACAAGAGGGTTAAGGAGAACACATACCCTCGAAGACTCAAAGTGGTACGAGATCAAATCTCGTTGTTGGCGTAGTCGTACTCACACCGATCCCGATAGCGAGAAGCTGGCACCGCAATCCGGCGGTGCATCCGTGATCGGTCACACGTACGGTTGATGACGACCTCCGTTCCCTCGTTCCAGCGGGGCGCGGAAGTAGAGGATCCCTCGGAACTCCAGCAGCACGACGGCGTGGTGTGGTGGAGAAAAACATTGCTCAGGGCTTCGCCAAGCGCACGAACAAGTGGTGGAGCATCGGCAGGAGGGAGGAAGAGATGACACAAGTGTGTGTGTGAGGGAGAGGGAGCTCTCACCCCTCCTTTTATAGGAGGGGATGGCAGCCACGAATTTTTGGCTGCCTCCACCTCTCCCTCATCATGTGAGTGGAGTCTCCACTCAACCCACTCATTCTTCCATGAATTCCCACTCAAAATCCCAAGGGTTTTCTTTAATAAATAAATAAAACAATTTTATTTCTTTATTTTAATATTTGTTAATTCCATTAACAAACATTAACATATAACCCCTTGAGTTAGTTGTTAAATCTATTAACAACCATTTGATAAGAATCCCCTTGAACTATTTCAAAATTACTCGAAACAATTTCGGTGACTATTTCAATATTCCCCGAAACAATTTCGGTGCTGTCCAAACTTTTCTCCGATATTCCGTATCCTCTCAAATGCGTCATCGAACCTTAAGTGTGTCACCCTACGGTTCGCGAATAAGATAGACATGATCGAGACTCCTCTCCGATCAATAATCAACAGCGGGATCTGGAGATCCGTGATGACTCCTATATATTCAACGATGACTCTCGTGATCGTGTGAACCAACAACGTCGTGAACTATTCCCTTTGTCTCGCGATATTTTACTTGTCCGAGATTCGATCATTGGTATCAACCATACCTTGTTCAATCTCGTTACCGACAAGTACTCTTTTCTCGTTCCCGTGATATAACATCCTTTGTGATCATATCACGTGCTTGCAAGCGGTTTCGATGTGATATCACCGAGAGGGCCCAGAGTATATCTCTCCGTCATTTGGATGGACAAATCCCACTCTTGATCCATGATCCTCAACTAATACTTTACGAATACTTAACGACACCTTTATAGTCACCCTGTTACGGTGTGACGTTTGATGCCATCAAAGCACTCTTCCGGTATCAGTGATTGACATGATCTCATGGTCTAAGGAATAAGTTACTTCGTATGTTTGATATAACAATGTAAACTAAATGACTTGATCGCATTGCTATATTATCTTTGGGTATATGTTCATCACATCATTCTTCTAATGACATGACCCCGTTATTAATAACATCCAATGTTCATGATCAGGAAACTTTGATCATCTATTAATCAACGAGCTAGTTAAAAGAGAGGCTTTACTAGGAACCATTGTTTGTTTATTAAGCACACATGTATCAACGTTTCCGGTTAATACAATTCTAGCATGAGAAATAAACATTCATCATAAACAAGGAATAAGATAATAACCATTTTATTATTGCCTCTCGGGCATATTCCCTTCAGTCTCCCACTTGCACTAGAGTCAATAATCTAGTCTGTAAGCACTTTAACACATATGGCGTACCAGTGTTATTACCATGCTTCGCATGCGGTAAACATCATCAAAAAGATCTGAACTGTTTAGGTCCTATTGTATTTGCATGTTCTTTGCGTCTACACGCATCACTCATTCTCTAATGAGATGGCTTTGTATATATATAGTCAATTCGTGAAAACTTAATTCCTCAGCTTAAACTGATGTCACTAACATTGTGAAAATGTAGCTTCATAGTGTTAGCATTCTTGGAAACTCACCAAGTTCCGGTGATACCTTAATTCCTCAGCTTAAACTGATGTTACTAACATTGTGAAAATGTAGCTTCATAGTTTCAGCATTCTTGGAAATTCACCAAGTTCAATAAAGAACTCCTTGACACAAAATACGCTTATAATTAGTTGTCAACACAACGATATACTTTAGCCTTTGTTGTAGTATCTGTCACAATATTTTAATTTTGAAACTCTTTCAAATCCAGCATGGAACTTTCTTCCATCCTATTGTGCTACCCTTCATCACATATTTTAATTGAGATAAAATTACTTGAATAAATGACAAGACTATTAGTGTAACATATTACAACTATTATTTTGTCATTACTATATAGGAAAACATATCCTTAGCATTTCTAAAATGACACAAGGATCTCTCCCACTGTTGTCTAATCATCATATGAATTATCCTACTATAACATTTTATAGCATAGGACTCATCTGGTTGTGTACATAGCATGGAAACATGACTTAGAAATCTCAATTTCAATGATGCTCATCATGTGTCAAAACACATGAATCTTGCTCAATTATTTTCCATGTGACAAGAACTCCTTCTTATCAATTGTATATTGACTTACTTCAATATTTCATCTATGTAATTTGGCTTCAATCATATCAGGCGCTTCAATCCATCTTTTATAGATATCGATGCCCAATATCTTCTAAGCCTTTCATCAATATGAAATCTTAACCGTGTTAATTTAAAATACATATTTTCCAATCAACCATATGTCATCTACATAAAGTATTGGAAATATGTCATAACGCTCCCACTTAATTTCTTGTAACTCTACAAGCATCTTTATCATTCATGATGGAATCAAACTCTTTTGATAACTTCATTAAGGTAAAGATTTCAACTTCGTTATGCTCACTTCAACCATTGAAGTGCGCATGCCTTTCTAGCAACCTTTTGAATTTTACAAAACTCTCAGACTGTGTCAAGTACACATCCTTGAACAAACTTCCTCGAGAGGAGAATTGGTTTTGTTATTCAACATCCATATCATAATATGTAACTTTGCTAGAACTATCTGCAAAGACTAAGCATCACTACGGAAGATCAAAATCTTGTAGTAGTGAACTCTTTGAACTTCGTCGAAAACAACTTTTCGATAAGTATCCATGTCTTTGTCGCTATATAGACCCTTTTGCTATCGTTAGGCATCATTCCTATTGAAAGGACTACCAAGTCACATACTTGATATTCATACAAGGATACTATGGCGGATATAATGACTCATAGTCAATTTTACGAAGTCAGTGCCCATCATTTGCTTCCTTTATAAGGTCCAGGTCCTTTGTTGTCAAAACAACACTTTATACTTAAACCACAAGTTGTTCAAAGTACAAAGTTTTTGGACTTTTCTGCTACAGTTGCAAACTCATTTGAAGTATCTACAACATTTGTAGTGTCTTCTACTTAGTCAAAATAGTAAACCCCGGAACAACTTCCAGTGCTGCGCTACTCTTGACATGATAACGAAGATTCTCTAACCTTGTTGAGTTTGTACTGTGCTCCCACTCACTTGTTTCGCAAGAACTACTTTCTCGAGAAATCAACCCTTTCTGACAAACAACATTTGTCTTTTGGTTCGGTGATAGGATAAATACCCAATGTTTTATTTGGGATAACCTTATAAACATATATTTATCCTATTTTGGTTGTAAACATTTTACACATGCTATGCATACCAAAACTTAAGAAAGTGACAATTCGGGTCACTACCCAAACCATATCTTATATGTTGTCAATTTCAGCGGATCATGATGGTGCTCTTTTCAGTGGAAAAACGGTTGTCACTAATGTATAAACTACAAAATTATAATGGCAATTTTATTAATCTTACCATGTCAAACAGGGTTTGATTTTGTCTTTTGAATACTCCAATATAATGTGGGGTATTCGAGAAGTATAAGTTGTAGAACAATTCTGCAACTTCTCAGATGTTTTGCTAAACTTGTAACTCAAACTTTATCCTTTATGATCCAATCATAAATACTTGATTATCTTGTTACATTCATTTTAACTTCATATTAACAACCTTTTGAACCGATTCAAAATGTCAAACTCTGTTCCCTTTAAATAGATATACTCACATATCTACTTAAATCATCGACAGAATTTTATGAAGGAAAAATTAATCCACCATACATGACTACACATAATGGACTATATACATCAATATGTATAATCTCCACTAAATTAGTCGTCCATTCTACTTTGGCCTAAGAACGGAATTCTAATCATCTTTTGGAAGAGGTCTCACAAGCGTCAATAAAATGACTCCGGAAGTCCATCAATATGGAGTTCCTTCATGTTTTCCTTTCCGATATGAACTAAAATGGTGGTGTCACAATTTAAGTGAAAATCTTTTACGTCTTGCAACGTTTAGCATTCAGTTTTATAGATGTTTACTTTACCAACATGATTTATATTAACATATCCATCAATTATGGAATATGGTCATCGTTTGAACAATCTCATTTGTTCTCACAAAAGACTAGAACAAAATAACAACTTATTAAGTTCTTAAAATAAATCTTGAATGTTTGGTTCGATACTACAATGAACACAATAACACTTTATTTATGTTCTTGTCATAATCGATTCCACATCTATTACTAGTTCTTTTTAGGCCCTTGTATTTCTTGCATTGCGTTGCTTTGTATGACAAATCATACCAACCAATGTGGTATCAAAATACCCAAAAAATACTTTGTTAACTAGTAATACATCTATAACTTGTATATCAAGCATATACTCCTGAGCTGGACTTTCCAGTTATCTTCTTTTTCTGCCATATATCTTTTTGTAATTCTATTTTCAATATTCCCTTTCCTTTATAGAAGAATCATTCAACATCAAACAATGCTAGTCTTACTAGCTCATTTTCTTTGGCGTGTTAGTCATATACTATCACCCATTGAGTCATACTTTGAGTTTGATTGTTCTACTAATATCACCATATTAATAGTATTCTTCTAGATTCCACTCTTAGCAATTTCCAAGTAAGGTAAACTACTTTACCCATACTTCTAATCCATCCCATCATAACAATTTTATGATTAAGCTACTATAGCTCGAAAGAAGGGATTTAGAGGATAATTTTTAGCGCCCAATTTCTTGGAATATTCAAACGCCTAGCGTCTCCAATCATTGCATATATTCAGATAATATAAGCAAACATTGTCACGCTAAATTTGCATATATTCAGATAATATAAGCAAACATTGTCACGCTAAATTATACTCAGTCATGTTGCTACAAATAAGTTTCTAGATATCAATATATCTTTCACTTGATTGTTTATGAAAACAACT
The DNA here is from genome assembly GCA_028641055.1 of Alopecurus myosuroides. Classification (NCBI taxonomy): domain Eukaryota; kingdom Viridiplantae; phylum Streptophyta; class Magnoliopsida; order Poales; family Poaceae; genus Alopecurus; species Alopecurus myosuroides. The sequence goes on from CM054059.1 coordinate 342,799,481, forward strand.
CTTTTCAGTTCCAAAATCACCTTGATCAACAAAACATTCTTTTGAAGCTAAAGTAATACGGAAGCGACCATGACTCTGGATTCTAAGTAGGAATTATTTGCTCTCTAGATTAATCAATCATTAACCATATGGAGCTAGGTAGGAAATACCAAAAATCTACAATAGGACTCAATTTTAAATTTCACTAATACAGTACCAATCTTAAATGGTATTTACCAGATCATAACAGTTATATCTCAATTAACAATCTAAGTGTAAGGTAGTTATGTGGATGCCAATGAATACTACAATTTGTGCAAATTCACTTTGATTTGTTGTTCATGATAAATAAGTTCAAGTTAATTCAAAAATTAAACCATGAACTCCCACTCAAAAACAACATCCCTCTTAGTCGTCTTTAGTGATTACACGAACCAAATTCACTACACCAAAACCGATCATCACGTGAGATGATGTAGCTTCAAAGGCGAACATTGACATGTTCATCATATCATCCATATGACTCATGCTTTACCTTTCGGTTACGTGTTCCGAGGCCATGTCTGTACATGCTAGGCTCGCCAAGTAGAACCGTAGTATTGCGTGTGTTTCAAGGCCATGTCTGTACATGCTAGGCTTGAAAACACCCGTTGTATGCGAACGTTGAGTCTATCACACCCGATCATCACGTGGTGTCTCGAAAACGACGAACTTTCTTAACGGTGCATACTTAAGGAAGAACACATTATTATCTTGATATTAAGTGAGAGGGATCATCTTATAATGCTACCATCGTTATCTAAGCAACACAAGATGCATAAAAAGGATTAACATCACATACATCACATGAAAGGATAACGTGATATGATATGGTCCTTCTTGCACTTGATCTCCATCATGTGCATTATGGTATGATCTCAATCATTCCACCGGCGTGGTACCAAGTACCACGGTACCCCAAACTTGATTGTCCATCAATAAGAAGAAAACCATATGGATACCTTCCGGTATATCAATAATTTACAAAATAGATCATCTCATAATCAAATTTGTAATATTGACCATATCAATTCACATGCCCAGCAAAAACTAGTTAGACGCTTCTAATTTATTTTTGCATATTTTACGTGGCTTAGGGCTTTCGAGGATAGAACCGTTCATACCTACGAACATCAACCACAACGTTGATAAACACATTTTTAGCAACCCTTCATAGATTAGATCTTAACTATAGTAGGAGAAACAGACACCCGCAAGCCACTTATGCAATACAAGTTGCATGTCAGTTGTGGAACAAGTCTCATGTACGTGGACATGTAAGGTTAGTCCGGGCCGCTTCATCCCACTATGCCACTAAGATCATAAAATAGTCAAGGAGGTAATAACATGATCATCAACGCCCACATACACCTATGTGTTCTACCCGTACAAAACATCTACGCATAGATCCGGCTCTGATACCACTGAAGGGGAACGTAGCATAGAAAACAAAAATTTTCCTACGCGAGAGATACCCGAAAGGCCAAGATCTAATCTAGGAGACGAAGTGCAACGGGCAACAAGAGGGTTAAGGAGAACACATACCCTCGAAGACTCAAAGTGGTACGAGATCAAATCTCGTTGTTGGCGTAGTCGTACTCACACCGATCCCGATAGCGAGAAGCTGGCACCGCAATCCGGCGGTGCATCCGTGATCGGTCACACGTACGGTTGATGACGACCTCCGTTCCCTCGTTCCAGCGGGGCGCGGAAGTAGAGGATCCCTCGGAACTCCAGCAGCACGACGGCGTGGTGTGGTGGAGAAAAACATTGCTCAGGGCTTCGCCAAGCGCACGAACAAGTGGTGGAGCATCGGCAGGAGGGAGGAAGAGATGACACAAGTGTGTGTGTGAGGGAGAGGGAGCTCTCACCCCTCCTTTTATAGGAGGGGATGGCAGCCACGAATTTTTGGCTGCCTCCACCTCTCCCTCATCATGTGAGTGGAGTCTCCACTCAACCCACTCATTCTTCCATGAATTCCCACTCAAAATCCCAAGGGTTTTCTTTAATAAATAAATAAAACAATTTTATTTCTTTATTTTAATATTTGTTAATTCCATTAACAAACATTAACATATAACCCCTTGAGTTAGTTGTTAAATCTATTAACAACCATTTGATAAGAATCCCCTTGAACTATTTCAAAATTACTCGAAACAATTTCGGTGACTATTTCAATATTCCCCGAAACAATTTCGGTGCTGTCCAAACTTTTCTCCGATATTCCGTATCCTCTCAAATGCGTCATCGAACCTTAAGTGTGTCACCCTACGGTTCGCGAATAAGATAGACATGATCGAGACTCCTCTCCGATCAATAATCAACAGCGGGATCTGGAGATCCGTGATGACTCCTATATATTCAACGATGACTCTCGTGATCGTGTGAACCAACAACGTCGTGAACTATTCCCTTTGTCTCGCGATATTTTACTTGTCCGAGATTCGATCATTGGTATCAACCATACCTTGTTCAATCTCGTTACCGACAAGTACTCTTTTCTCGTTCCCGTGATATAACATCCTTTGTGATCATATCACGTGCTTGCAAGCGGTTTCGATGTGATATCACCGAGAGGGCCCAGAGTATATCTCTCCGTCATTTGGATGGACAAATCCCACTCTTGATCCATGATCCTCAACTAATACTTTACGAATACTTAACGACACCTTTATAGTCACCCTGTTACGGTGTGACGTTTGATGCCATCAAAGCACTCTTCCGGTATCAGTGATTGACATGATCTCATGGTCTAAGGAATAAGTTACTTCGTATGTTTGATATAACAATGTAAACTAAATGACTTGATCGCATTGCTATATTATCTTTGGGTATATGTTCATCACATCATTCTTCTAATGACATGACCCCGTTATTAATAACATCCAATGTTCATGATCAGGAAACTTTGATCATCTATTAATCAACGAGCTAGTTAAAAGAGAGGCTTTACTAGGAACCATTGTTTGTTTATTAAGCACACATGTATCAACGTTTCCGGTTAATACAATTCTAGCATGAGAAATAAACATTCATCATAAACAAGGAATAAGATAATAACCATTTTATTATTGCCTCTCGGGCATATTCCCTTCACAGTGTTCGAACCTTTGAGTGCTACCCTGTCGTTGGAATAACACCAACTCCGTGAAGGGAATATGCCCAAGAGGCAATAATAAAATGGTTATTATCTTATTCCTTGTTTATGATGACTGTTTATTTCTCATGCTAGAATTGTATTAACCGGAAACGTTGATACATGTGTGGTTAATAAACAAACAATGGTTCCTAGTAAAGCCTCTCTTTAACTAGCTCGTTGATTAATAGATGATCAAGGTTTCCTGATCATGAACATTGGATGTTGTTAATAATGGGGTCATATCATTAGAAGAATGATGTGATGAACATATACCCAAAGTGAATATAGCAATGCGATCAAGTCATTAGGTTTACATTGTTATATCCAACATACGAAGTAACTTATTCCTTAGACCATGAGATCATGTCAATCACTGATACTAGAAGGGTACTTTGATTTCATCAAACGTCACACCATAACAGGGTGACTATAAAGGTGCCATTAGGTATTCGGAAAGTATTAGTTGAGGATCATGGATCAAGAGTGGGATTTGTCCATCCAAAATGACGGAGACATATACTCTGGGCCCTCTCGGTGATATCACATCGACACCGCTTGCAAGCACGTGATATGATCACAAGGGTGTTATATCATGGGAACGAGAAAAGAGTACTTGTCAGTAACAAGATTGAAACAAGGTATGGTTGATACCAATGATCGAATCTCGGACAAGTAAAATATTGCGAGACAAAGGGAATTAGTCACGACATTGATGGTTCACACGATCACGAGAGTCATCGTTGAATATATAGGAGTCATCACGGATCTCCAGATACCGCTGTTGATTATTGATCGGAGAGGAGTCTCGATCATGTCTATCTTATTCATGAATCATAGGGTGACACACTTAAGGTTCGTTGACGCGTTTGAGAGGATACGGAATATCGAAGAATATTTTGGGCAGCACCGAAATTGTTTTGGGGAAAATTGAAATAGTTCAAGGGGTTTTTCGTCGAATGTTTGTTAATAGAATTAACAAATGATTCGAGGTGCTATATGAAAATATTTGTTAATGGAATTAACAAATATAAATAAAGATTTTTTTTATTAAAGTAAAACTCTTGGATTTTCTAAGTGGAGTTATAAGGGAAAATGAGTGGGTGTGAGCGGAGTGTCCACTCATATGATGAAGGAAGAGGTGGGGGCACACCATGGGGCTGGCCGCACCCCCCTTGGGCTGTCTCCCCCCTCTCCTATAAATAGAGGGAATGAGCTCCCTCTCACTCACACACTTGCCCACCTCATTTCCTCTCCACCCGCTGCTCCATTCCATGGTCTCCGGCTTGGCGAAGCCCTGACCGTGGGATTCTTCAGCACCACCACACCGTTGTGTTGCTGGAGTTACGAGGGATCCTCTACTTCCGTGCCCCGCTGGATCAAGTGAACGGAGGTCATCATCAACCGTACGTGTGACCGATCACGGAGGCACCGCCCGATTGCGGTGCACATCTTCTCGCTCTCGGGATCGGTGTGAGTACGACTACGCCAACAACGCGATTTGATCTCGTAACGCTTTGTGTCTTTGAGGGTATGTGTTCTCCTTGACCCTCTATTTGCCCGTTGCACTTCGTTCCTAGATTAGATCTTGGCCTTTCGGGTGTCTCTCGCGTAGGAATTTTTTTGTTTTCTATGCAACGACCCCTTCAGTGGTATCAGAGCCGGATCTATGCATAGATGTTTTGTACGGGTAGAACACATAGGTGTATGTGGGCGTTGATGATCATGTTATTACCTCCTTGATTATTTTATGATCTTAGTGGCATAGTGGGATGAAGCGGCCTGGACTAACCTTACATTTCCACGTACATGAGACTTGTTCCACAACTGACATGCAACTTGTATTGCATAAGTGGCTTGCGGGTGTCTGTTTCTCCTACTATAGTTAAGATCTAATCTACAAAGGGTTGTTAAAAATGTGTTTATCAACGTAGTGGTTGATGTTCGTAGGTATGAACGGTTCTATCCTCGAAAGCCCTAAGCCACGTAAAATATGCAAAAATAAATTAGAAGCGTCTAACTAGTTTTTGCTGGGCATGTGATGTGATATGGTCAATGTTACAAGATTATGAGATGATCTATTTGTAAATTTTTGATATATCGGAAGGTATCCATATGGTTGTCTTATTATTGATGGACAATCAAGATAGGGGTGCCATGGTACTTGGTACCACGCCGGTGGAATGATGGAGATCATACCATAATGCACATGATGGAGATCAAGTGCAAGGAGGACCATATCATATCATGTTATCCTTACATGTGATGTATGTGATGTTAATCCTTTTATGCATCTTGTTTTTCTTAGATAGCTACGGTAGCATCATAAGATGATCCCTCTCACTTAATATCAAGGTAATAATGTGTTCTTTCTTAAGTATGCACCGTTAAGAAAGTTCATCGTTTCGAGACACCACGTGATGATCGGGTGTGACAGACTCAACGTTCGCATACAACGGATGTTTTCAAGCCTAGCATGTATAGACATGGCCTTGAAACACACACAATATTACGGTTCTACTTGGCGAGCCTAGCATGTACAGACATGGCCTCGGAACACGTAACCGAAAGGTAAAGCATGAGTCATATGGAAGATATGATGAACATGTCGATGTTCGCCTTTGAAGCTACATCATCTCACGTGATGATCGGTTTTGGTGTAGTGAATTAGGTTCGTGTAATCACTAAAGACGACTAAGAGGGATGTTGTTTTTGAGTGGAAGTTCATGGCATAATTTTGAATTAACTTGAACTTATTTATCATGAACAACCAATCAAAGTGAATTTGCACAAATTGTAGTATTCATTGGCATCCACATAACTACCTTACACTTAGATTGTTAATTGAGATATAACTGTTATAATCTGGTAAAAATCATTTAAGATTGGTACCGTATTAGTGAAATTTAAAATTGAATCCTATTGTAGATTTTCGGTATTTCCTACCTAGCTCCATATGATTAATGATTGATTGATCTACAGAGCAACTAATTCCTACTTAGAATCCAGAGTCATGGTTGCTTCCATATTACTTTATCTTCAAAAGAATGTTTTGTTGATCAAGGTGATTATGGAACTGAAAAGAGTTGTTTTCAGAAACAATCAAGTGAAAGATATATTGATATCTAGAAACTTATTTGTGGCAACATGACTGAATATAATTTAGCGTGACAATGTTTTCTTATATTATTAGAATATATGCAATGATTCAAGACGCTAGGCGTTTGAATATTCCAAGAAATTGGGCGCTAAACATTATCCTCTAAATTCCTTCCTTCGAGCTATAGTAGCTTAATCATAAAATTGTTATGATGGGATGGATTAAAAGTATGGGTAAAAATCGTTTACCTTACTTGGAGATTGCTAATAGTGGAATCTAGAATAATACTATTAATATGGTGATATTAGTAGAACAATAAAACTCAAAGTATGACTCAATGGGTGATAGTATATGACTAACACGCCAAAGAAAATGAGCTGGTACGACTAGCATTGTTTGATATTGAATGATTCTTCTATAAAGTAAAGGTAATGCTGAAAATAGAATTACAAAAAGATATATGGCAGAAAAGGAAGATAACTAGAAAAGTCCAGCTCAGGAGTATATGCTTGATGTAAAAGTTATAGATGTATTACTAGTTAACAAAGTATTTTTGGGTATTTTAATACCACATTGGTTGGTATGAGTTGTCATACAAAGCAACGCAATGCAAGAAATACAAGGGCCTAAAAGGAACTAGTAATAGATGTGGAATCGATTATGAAAAGAACAGTAATAAAGTGTTATTGTGTTCATTGTCGTATCGAACCAAACATTCAAGATTTATTTTAAGAACTTAATAACTTGTTATTTTGTTCTGGTCTTTTGTGAGAACAAATGAGATTGTTCAAACTATGACCATATTCCATAATTGATGGATATGTTAATATAAATCATGTTGGTAAAGTAAACATCTATAAAACTAAATGCTAAACGTTGCAAGACGTAAAAGAGTTTTACTTAAATTGTGACAGCACCATTTTTAGTTCATATCGGAAAGGAAAACATGAAGGAACTCCATATTGATGGACTTCTGGAGTCATTTTGTTTTGAATAAATTGACGCTTGTGAGACCTCTTCCAAAAGATGACTAGAATTCCGTTCTTAGGCCAAAGTAGAATGGACGACTAATTTAGTGGAGATTATACATATTGATGTATATAGTCCATTATGTGTAGTCATGTATGGTGGATTAATTTTTCCTTCATAAAATTCCGTCGATGATTTGAGTAGATATGTGAGTATATCTATTTAAAGAGAATGGAGTTTGACATTTTGAATTGGTTCAAATGGTTGTTAATATAAAGTAAAAATCATTGCAACAAGATAATCAAGTATTTATGATTGGATCATAAAGGATAAAGTTTGAGTTAAAATTTTAGCAAAAAATCTGAGAAGTTGCAGAATTGTTCTACAACTTATATTACTCGAATTACCCCACATTAGTTTGGAGTATTCAAGAGACAAAATCAAACCTTGTTGGACATGGTAAGATTAATAAAAATGTCATTATAATTTTGTGGTTTATACATTAGTGACAACTGTTTTTTCACTCGAAAGAGCACCATCATGATCTGTTGAAATTGACAACATATAAGATATGGTTTGGGTAGTGACCCGAATTGTCATTTTCTTATGTTTTGGTATGCATAGCATGTGTAAAATGTTTACAACCAAAATGGGATACATATATGTTTATAAGGTTATCCCAACGAATCCATTGGGTATTTCTCCTATCACCGACCAAAGACAAATATTGTTTATCAGAAAGGGTTGATTTCTCGAGAAAGTAGTTCTTGCGAAATAAGTGAGTGGGGGAATAGTACAAACTCAACGAGATTAGAGAATCTTCGTTACCATGTCAAGAGTAGCACAGAACTGGAAGTTGTTCCAGGGTTTCCTATTTTGACTAAGTAGAAGACACTACAAATGTTGTAGATACTTCAAATGAGTTTGCAAACTAAACCACAAAGGTCCAAAAACTTTGTACTTAGACCAACTTATGGTTTAAGAGTAAAGTGTTGTTTAGACAACAAAAGGACCTGGACCTTATAAAGAAAGCAAATGATGGGCCCTGACTTCATAAAATTGACTATGAGTCATTATATCCGCCATAGCATCCTTGTATGAATATCAAGTACGTGACTTGGTAGTCCTCAAGAGCATCAAGACGCGAAGCTTCAACAAGCTCAAGGCCCACGGCAAGAACAGGATCGACGAGCTCTCGTTGGTCGTTCTCCCTGCCGAACTCAAGCTTGGATCTCCCTGCCGGACCACCACAACCAGGCCCACGGGGGCAACGCCTTTCTCCCTAGTCTATGAAGCCGAGGCCGTTCTCCCTGCCGAACTCAAGCTTGGATCTCCCCGAGCCATGGCTTTCAGCAAGGATAGGTAGGGGTAACTCCACGCCGAGGACGTGCTGCTTCTCGAGGAGGCGAGAACCCGAGCCGCCACTGGCGCCGCTCAGTATCAGCAAGGCCTCCGGTGCTACCACAGTAACACCATCAGGCCACGCACACTGGAGGTGGGCGACCTGGTCCTGAGGAGGATTCTCTCCCTAGAGGGCTTGCACAAGCTCTCTCCCATGTGGGAGGGGCCATACTGGGTGACACACGTTGCGAGACTTGGTGTGGCACGACTGGAGACTGAAGACGGCACACCTGTGCTAAACCCGTGGAACATCCAACATATGCAGAAGTTCTATCCATAGTCCTTAGTTCTTGCTTGCTCCACGTGCCTCCCCAAGGCCGTGGTCTCGCACCCTCGAGGGGACCCTGTGAAACCACAGTAAAAACGATGCCAGGGCCTCCGTGAAGGTCTCAGGGGGCATCTCATCAGGCGGCCGCTCGGCCATAGAGAGCCTCTACCCACACAATTGGGAAGCCGCATGGCAAATCTTTGCGCCTGAGATCGCGCGAGTCTTAGCCCCATGATGATGGGAGTCCCGTGTCCGCACGGAGCATCAAGAGCTTCTTGGGGGACCACAGGGTCATGACATCCCCAAACATGTGTTGTAGAGCCTCAGCCTAGTGGTAAATTTTTTATCCCTGCCAATAACGCTTGTCTCTCGGCAAGCCTCTCTTTCTTTCTTCGAGAGTATGAGTGTGTCACTCCTTCTCGAGGACACATGGCGAGCGGGGCCTGGGATCGGTACCCATGCATGGGTGAGACCCAATCATAATAAATCCAAGTGGTAGAGGTCTGTCTAAACGGGTCGCTACCGTGCACGACACCTCATCTAAGTCCTTGGTGCTGACTTCCTCTCGAGGCATCCACGAGAAGAGTGCCAGGCACGTACTTTCGCTCACTTCAGAAACAAGCTCCTACCTCCCGAAGCACCCAAGCACGAACTTTTCGCGAAATAAAGAAGGATGCCTCAAGAAGGGGCAGCGTCAAAGACATCTGTGGCGAACGACTCACCGCGACAAGGACTCCGAAACTCCCAGAGCTAAGTCTAAAAACCCTTTCCGATGGCTCTCCAAAAAATCCACTCGCAAATGATAAGGCAAAAAAACACATTTCCTTCATATTTCATACATGAGATACATTCGAGTAAATGGAAATGCTGCAGATCCATCGAGAAGACAAAAATATGCTAGAACCAGGAAGGAGCTATCCCCCTTCCGTGGCTATCAAAGGAAGAAAAACTGTGACCAACCTCGGCCGAACCTGTCTTCGCCACACCTGCGAGACAAGATCGACCGAGGAGGAGCGATGGAGGTGACGAGGAGAAGGAGGAAGAAGAGGAGACCGGATGAAGGCTGACTGATCAGGATCGCCAGGCTCTCCGTCAGGATGAAGGCACCCAAAGGCCTTCAGCCGCTCGCCAAGCCCAGATCGTCGCTCTCCTCCTTGACGGCCGATGGATCTTCCTCATCCTCCTCTTCAGCAACATCATCTTCATCATCGCCATTGTCACCCTCCTCGTCACTCCTCTCGCTCTCGATGCAGCACTTCACACGCTCGCCCGACGCCCGAAGATCTTCACGAAGAAGCGGTCCACCCCGTCGATGCAGAGATGGAGGACTTGGCTCTCTTCTAGCCGCTGAGCGCGGGCGAAGGTCTTGCACCCCCTTGCCAGCGACAGGTGAACGACGGAGAAAACCTCCACCGACGCCCACCACCTGAAGCCAGAAGACGCGGGGCGGGTTGCGGTCGACGAAGGCAGCGAAGGCATCGGGGAGCCTCAGCTGACTATGGAGGCAACCGCAGAGGGCCACCAGGAACTCGTGCTTCGGCACACGGGTGTCCTCCGCCCAGCGAGGAAGGGAACTCCCCATCACACCACGACTGCGGGGAGCACGACCAAATCGACCACGACGGCTCCCCTCGTTCGCTCCAGCCCTAGCAGACGACCCCTCCGACGAGTTTGCAGCGACCACGGCACGCTTCGCGCTCCATCGGGGGGAAACAACAGAGCCCAGGGACGAGCCTCTGCCACGACCTCCGCGGGCCATGCTTGGATCCCTTTCCTTTTTCTCTGCAGGTGAAGAATGGGGGAAGAGGAAGACGAAGGTGGTGTTGGAATGGGAGAGGGGGGCACCCCCTCCTCCTATTTATTCCGATGCCAAGAGACGACACTGCTCTCGTTTGGCCTTCCGCCGGATCGAGCACCAAGGCAGAAGGGGCCATGTCCCAAGGAGGAACGTGACCAGACGACGAGGCGCTTGCTGCTCTACGCCACCCGGTCAGAGCAGTAATTATGACAAGACGTTTCCGCCACGCTGGAAGATGTGGGATTTCCCTGCGAACCGTCGTGCCACGTGGCATGCTGGGCCCGCAGTTTGGGGGCCCAGGCTGCTGTGCTAAACACACGGGTCATGGGCCCGAGGACTACTGTTGGACCCACGGATACCAGGGTATCCTGGGTCGCCTGCTGCTGGCCTAGCCCATCAGTTATGGAGGGAGTTTGTACTTGTCCATCAAGATAGGGAGAACCCCCTAACAGTTCTCCCCCAAGGCCGGCCCCTTGAAGAGGAGATCTCCAATGGATCTCCACCGCACATTGTTGGGGTGGAGTCCTTCTCCGACCCCACTCCTTCCCGGAAGGAGGCTCTCCTGCTGGGAGACAGCCCATGTGAGGGTGACGCTCTGACCCCTGCGCGGATGACGAAGCCGCCACAGGAGACAGAATGGCTTTGGTAGTTGCCATTCTCGTGTATAAAGTGTAGAGCTCCGATGCGCGCACCAAATCCCAGTCTGTGGCTTTCCTCTTTGGTGCAAGAAGACCGAGTCCATGCTAGAAGACGAGGGCGGCATCACCAGGCTCCCCCACCATGACGCCATGGACGCTCCATCCTTTGGCATCTTTTGGTATCCGTTTCCCGCTAAGTAAGCGGGAAACAGGGCCAATAGCCAGCATAATAGACCTCCCCCACCTCCACAAGGGGGGTGGGAGAAGAAGGGAGAACATGAGAGAAGAAAGACGAGAGAAGAGAGAAGACACCAATTAGATAGGTCACCAGAATCCTCCATTGTACTGTAACCTCCACAGTGCAATCAACCAGACAAGCAGGAGTAGGGTTTTACACCATGACTGTGGCCTGAACCTGGGTAAACTCCTCGTGTTGTTACTGTTTTCCTTCATGAGCTCCCCTCTTGAAGCCTCCGGAGGTGTGATTGGACGTGGTTAGCCCCTAGTGTTCGAACATTTGGGTGCTACTCTGTCGTTGGCAGAACAGCAACTCCGACAGGCACTTGAAGCTGCTCGAACATGGGCACCGAGACGATCACTACTAGGCGAACAGAAGAGGCCCTGCGCCTGCGCTAAGTAGCGCTAGCGAACAGGTAGCAGATGCGCCTGGGGTAAGGAATTTACCCCAGGCGAACAGTCAGCAGATGCACCTGGGGTAAAAGGTGGCTGGGGCGCCCCTGGCATTGTGCATGTACCGCAGGTGAATACGCACCCGTTCGCCTGCGCTAAGGCTCCCTAGCGCTGGCGAATAAAAGCCGATGCGCCTGTGGTAACCCTAGCCTGCTGCACCACCCCATAGCCCAGGCGCATAAGCAAACATATTCGCATGTGGTAAGTTCTGGCCTCAATAAGTGCGGCCAGCCACCCACCACCACCCCTATCCACCACACTTACTCACTCCCTACTCCAAACTCGACCCATTAATGCTCTTAGCTCAATCCCCCACACCCCTCCACCATTTTTAGCTAATTTAACCAATCATGTTTGATATATTTTAGCTAGTACGCTACCCCACTTGCCCTCTTCCAAATCTCTCCACTAGATCTACTAACCGGACACTAGATCTCACCACAAATGCACCACTAGCTACTTCTAGATCTATCAGTCTCTTATCGGTCGTCTCTCCGGTGATCTTTGACGTCGTCATCGCGTCTATATATTTTGCAGTGTGTGTTATCTTAATAGGTGCATGAGATTGATTGGTGGAGGAGAACTCGATCTATTTTGCATTTTATTGTGTTGCCATGAGGATGAGTTGCCAATGTTTTGCCGAAATGTTGATTCATTTCCGTTTCGGCAAATTTCTGGCGCTCCGCGTTACCTTTTGTAGCAAAGGTCATGCCGGAATTTTCCATGAAAACAGGATCTAGTTAATGAAACCTCTCTTGCCTTTTGTAGCAATGGTCATTGCGATGAGGACAAGCGTGGTGCATAGATACGTGCAACGCGCGACGATCGAGATGCATTGGAACAACCACACCGAAATAGAGTGTCCGTGTCGAAAATGCAAGTTAGGGTCCTTGTTCAAACCAGATTCTGGTAATGTGGAGAAGCACCTGCTCAGATATAGTTTCATAGAGGGCCACACTAAGTGGATGGATGATGATGAATACGATGATCACGTCGCGACCAATGGGGCGGCAACATGTGAAGATGAGGAAGAGTCTGAACATGGCAATGGAGAGGACGAAGAGGCTACCGATGGAGACGACTATGAAGAAGAAGGGAGTCATGGTGATCAACAACATCTAGAAGACAAGGACATGAACACTCCGCTAACTTCAGCCGTGCGGGACCCTCATGTTCAAGAGCTTATTCTCAAGAACACGTCGACCGACGCCAGACGTAAATCTAAGATCACACAACTAGAGATAGACGCTGCAAATCCATTGTATGACACAAGTTGCAGGGTGGAGAGTCACGCTTGAGAGTAGCTCTCGATCTTCTAGAGATGAAGGCAAAACACGGATGGACCGACACAAGCATGGACGATCTTCTGCGATACGTGAAGACTCACTTACCCGAAGGGAACACAACTGCTAGTAGTCTACATGAGGCCAAGAAAATCGTATGCCCCCTCGATTTACCGCACACAAAATTCCAAACTTGCGTCCGTGACTACATAATTTATCGTAACGAGCACGCGGACCAGATCAAATGTCCAGTGTGCGGTGCTGATCGTTACAACAGGGGGACGAAGAAAGCTCGTAGGAAAGTTGTGTGGTACTTTCCACTCATTCCCCGTCTGCAGCGATACTTTGTGGACCCCTGATGCATGTAAAATGCATAGATGAATTTTACATATTTTCACATGGTTTTCTATTACATATTGCATCATATAAGGGTATAATTCAATGTTTTATAGTATTTTGGGGTTAAATTACAAAGTCCCCCGACTTTTATGGAATTAACCCTGCCTGTCAGAAACCCCGTTTTCTATATTTTTGACGTTTCAGGGGCAAACTTCCGCGAAATCACCTGAAAATCTGCGGGGGTCATTTTCTTGGAAGGAGAATACTTGCAGGCGAAGGATCCACGAGAATTGGGCAAGGAGGCCCAAAAGAGGACCCTCCACGCGGCCAGATTCCTTGGCCGCGTGAGAGGCCCCCTTTTGGCCCATGTGGCCCCAATTCCTTCCATCTTCGACTTACCGACTCCGTCTTGACCTAAAACGACTATAAAAAGGGTCCCCCGTACCCTTACGGAGAGGAGCGCCGCCGAAACACCGAAACACCGAAACAAAGACCTGGAGTTCCAGATTGGAGGGGGAAAACTCCGGCGTGGCGCCGCCGGTATGATCTCCTACCCCTCCAACGTCATCTCCATCGACATCTCCATGAAGAGGGAGTAGTCCACCCCAGGGCTATGGGTTTGTGGAAGTAGCACTTGTATCTCTCTCTCTCTATGTGCTTCACTAATTAGATCCGTATGATCTGCCTCACATGATTACGGGCACCGTTGTAATTCCTATGTGGTGGATCTTTTCTATGAGTTATTGAATCTGAGATTGCAATTGTTTCTCTTGAGTTATTTGAGTAGATGTATCTTATGTACCCCGTTCTTATTTTCTAGCTTTGATCAATCTAGTTCTTGAGAGCGTGTGTGGGGTGATGGGTGCATTAGTTGGAGTAACGGGGGGTGGCTAGTGCTGTGAAAGTGACAGAAGTTCAGCGATCCACTTAGGTTTTGTTAAACCTTTCTTAGTTACCTCACTAGGGATAAAAAGTAGTACCTTGTTAACGGGGATTTGAAGTGACACTAATCAATCTCCATGACTAGATCTAGCAAGTTCTTACTTCAACTTCATGTCACATTGCTTAAAGCTATACTCTGGGTTTTCCTTAATTATCGAGGTGTTATGATTTATTTCGCATCTTGGTGGAATATAAGAGGGATCAATATGACCGTAGAGATCTCTATGCTAGGACATGATGCCCATATGAAAGTACTCAATGTTAAACATGTTATTGTAATCTCACATGTAATTCTTTATGTCCACCGTCTACTTTATTTGAGAGAATGCAAGTGTGAAACCATGAACCCCGGTCCTATTTTGAATATAAGAAAACACTCTAGTTACTTTGCTGCAATTTAATTTACTTGCACTTTACTTTACTTGCATCTCAAATTCGTATTTACATTATCTCCATCACCACTTGCATCACAAAAATACAAAAACAATCCATTGCATATTTATTTTCTCATTTTTCATTTAGTAGTAGATTTAATTATTGCACATTTACTTTCAGTTTTGCATTGAAATTTAGAAGTCTCACACCTTGTGCTTGACAATCACTTGGTGAGGTTGAGGGCACAAAATTCTCTACTTGTTTGCAGGATCCTAGAGGAAGCTTGGAAGACAACTGCTGAAATACTGGCTCCCCAAGAGTTCGATATAAACCCTCGAGTCACCCTCTTGGGGAAGAAGGCTTGCCACTAGCTACACACTCTGCACTTGGAGTCTCAACCTAGCCATCAAGCATTTTTCTGGCACCGTTGCCGGGGAGCCATAGGTGAAGGAGTTGTCCAAGGGAGCTCACAAGAAGTCTTCATCACCAACAAGGTGTGCAAACACCTAAGCTTGGGGAGGTTGCACCTACGTGAGTATTGTCCTTTCTATCTCCACCTTCTTTCAAGTAGATTGTTTTGTTTCTTGTCTTGTTTTTGTTTTTGTTTTGTTTTTGTTCTTGTTTTTGTTTTGTCTTGCATATTTTATTTTAGTTTGCATTTTAGTTTTGCATTTAGTTATCTAGATTATTTTAGTATTTCGAATTTTCTTAGTTACTTTACTTTTGTTTTGCATAAAAAACTAAAAACTACATAAAAACTTGGAAAATGGAGCAGAGAACTTATTGGCCATTCAGTGTTAGAAATTTCCCTCAAGAGCTAATTATTCCCGTTGAAAAATTAGAGGTTGATCCCAGTGTTATTAAAATGATTTATGAATCTCGTTTCTATGGAAAGCCTAAAGAAGACCCTTTGTTCCATATTAAGAAATTTGATGAAAGATGTAAAAATTTGAACTTGAATCATGCAAACATCAACACTACTAAAGTTAAACTCTTTCCCTACTCACTAGGAGGCAAAGCATTAGATTGGATATTAAGATGGCCCCCTAGCAATTTTACTACTTTGTTCAACTTAAGGGCTGCATTTATTGAAAGGTTTTGTCATGGAAAAGAATTACAATGTTAAACAATTGCTCATTACCTTTAAACAAGAAAAAGATGAATCAATGATACAAGCATGGGAGAGATTTAGAAGTAGAGCATATGGAATAGGGCATGGCTTTAGAGATTGGATACTTATGCATATGTTTTATAAGGGACTTTCTGAAACTTCTAGAGCCTTTTTAGATAATGAATGTGGGGGATCTTTTACTAGTACTAATGCTGCAAATACCCATGTTTTGCTTGAAAGTTTGCTCTTAGAGGTTAAAATTAAAGAGAGCTTAAAAAAGGCTGAAGTACCCGAGGATATTTTTGATGATCGCTATGAGATTTTTAATATCCATAATAGAAAAGGAAAAGCAGAGGAAATTATGATGCTTACTGAAATTAAGGATCCATTGCTTGATTTAGAAAAAAGTAGCTTGCAAGAACTTATTGCTACTCTACAAAAATTTGCTAGTGATCCCACTATAAATGTTAATCAACCTGGCTTTGGATCTTATATTGCTAATCATGTCTTGCAAGAAAAAATTGCAAGGTACAAGAATTAGGCCATGATACCTCCTAAGCTTGGGGATGCATGGATCCCCAAGGTGCTAGTTTCAATTGGAAAAGAAATTCATCATGCTATGTTAGATCTAGGTTCTAGTGTATCGGTACTATCTAAAGAATTATATGAATTGCTAGAACTAGAAAATTTAGAAAAGCGCTCAAGTGAATTTGTCCTTGATGATAACTCTACTAAACATGCTGTAGGACAAGTAAAAGATGTTATGATTGAATTTCACATGACTTTCGTACCCGTTGATTTCATTATTATGGATATGGGGGATAAATCCCCTAGTCCTATTATTTTGGGTAGACCTTTTCTTCGTACTACAGGTTCAATCATAGACTCCAAGGAAGGGAATGTCAAGTTTCAGTTCCCTCACAAAAAAGCATGGAGCACTTCCCAAGGAAGAGGGGCACGCTGAAGAACAAGCTCCCTCATGAGCTTTATCCCTCTTGATTATCAAGTAAGTAAAGCCTAGCTATATGGCTATAAAGAAAGCGCTTTACGGGAGACAACCCGGTTGTTTTTGTTTGGATTTTCCTAGTGTCCTCTTTCTGTCTCAAAAGATTAGTTTTTTTGTTTTAATTCTGGAGTTTTCAATAAAGAGTCAAGTCAAACCCATTTGGACTTATAAGTTGCTATCCTAGTGCATGAAATTTCTGTTTCAGCACGAGTCTGCTCACCGTATGATTTTACGTTTTTTATTGGTATGTCTGATTGAGCTAATGTTTTAGTATGTTCTGCAACTTTTCATCCTCTGTAAGAACAAAAATTGGCTTAATTTTTTGACGAGTCTAGCTTTGGGAAAAACGTTCGTTTTGCTGCTGCTGCTTCTCTGGACAGATTCTGCCTTCTTTTGTTTTATGCACTCTTTGGGTTTGGGAATCGAATTCCATGATTCTTTCAAGAAAGAGAGTGAACATAAAACATAATGAACCTTATTGTCTATCTACTGGAGCATTTGATTTGGAATTTTTCACAGCAAGCATGTGATTTGTTTGTCCTTGCTAATCTCACCCCACAGAAAAAGAATGGGAGAAACATGTTTTGTGAAGTTTTTTCACAGGGAATAGAGGAGCTGCGCCTCAAGACATCCAAGAATGGTGAAATCCATAAGCTTGGGGATGTGATGAACACCCCACTGGAGCTACACTCTTTTGGTTAGCAGACGTCTACTTTCTGTTTTTCTAAGAAAAGCATTTATCATAGAGACTTGAAGCATCTAGTTTTTGTTTTTATTTTTGTTTTGATAATACCACCATCATTTTATATGAGATTGAGCTACTGGAGTTTGGGTTTGGAATGTATTGGATGCTAGTATTATGACTTGGAATAGGGATGCCATGGTTGATTTGAAGAGCTACATATGTTTGCATGATTTATAGGCTTTTTATGTGTAGAAATTTGCAATAATGTTGTCTTGAGCTATCTCTTATTCATGTCCTTGATGTTAATTGATGGTTTATTTAGTTTGTCATGAAATGAGTAGTTCTATGGACATATGCATGCATAGTAGCTGGTCAACTATCTCCCTCTTGCTAGCCCAAAAATTTAAAAATTCCAACAAGTAAAAACTTGTTTCCAACACTCCTTAGCCAAGTATTTCCAGCGAGTCCACCATATCTTCCCATTAGCTTCATTGCTATTCCGAGTATGTTCACCATGTTATTGTGTTATTTATGTTCTAAATTAAGATATTAACTTTATTAATTGTCATGGGTTGAACTTGGGATAGGACTCTCACGAACTTTTGAAGGCACACTTTACTTTTTATGCATCTAATAAACATGACCCAATAATGGGAGCCACAAGTTTTGCGATTGACAAGTGTGTGGTTGGGAGCTAGCTATAAACGTGTATCACCGGAAAGCTTTCAACATTGCACAAAAAATTTACATTTGGTTGATATCATGTACTTTTGTTTTTGGACTCCTGCCATGCCGAAATGAAATAGAGGAATAGTAAGTTTTGATGAGTAAGTATCTATATGACTAGAGAAACGCATTGGGCCGTTAACCCAAGCCATGCTTTATCATGGTGGAAATTTACTTACAGCTTGAGTGACTCTACAACACATCCTATAATAAAATAAGAAGCTATGCATAATAGTGAATGAAAATAAAAAGGATGATGAGTCTACTCCGTTTGTTCATCTTGTCATTGTAACATGGGCTTGTTTCCATGTCATGGGTCAAGAGGTACCTCTTTGTGGTTCTCTATGATGTCATTAATACTTATAATGATTGTACAAAGCTTAGTAGGAATCTTAAGTTGAGTAATCATGGAGTAGGTTTTCACACTCACGGGGCATGAGGCTTTCAACCACCTTGTCATTCTCATTACTTCAATACTCAAAATTTTAAGATGCTAGTGATAAAGGGGCAATGAGAGTCCTAGATCAATGGATACCACATTTCAATTAGTAATTTTAGTTGAATAATTTAGAGGCTAAATAAGACTTGATCATGTTTTACCTCTACTCAATTTTCTCCAAAGTGTCCACCATATTTTATATTCTCCATTATGCTATTCTTTGACCAATATAGGATTTTATTTTTCATTTTGTGTATGCATTTGGTCCATAGTGCTTTTATTTCATTATACACTTTGTGAACTTCCATGAAGCATCTTTGCTTGCATATTTTATATTTCTTACAACATGAATTGTATATTGCTACTCATTTCTAGTATTAATCATTTGATTATATGTAGCATGAATAATCCTCCTTGATATCCCATGATTGTTTCAATATGCAAAACCCATCTTAGTTTTATCACCTTCATACTCGAGGACGAGCATGGGTTAAGCTTGGGGATGTTGATGCATGTAAAATGCATAGATGAATTTTGCATATTTTTACATGGTTTTCTATTACATATCTCATCATATAAGGGTATAATTCAATGTTTTATAGTATTTTGGGTTTAAATTACAAAGTCCCCCAACTTTTATGGAGTTAACCCTGCCTGTCAGAAACCACGTTTTCTATATTTTTGACGTTTCAGGGGGCAAACTTCCGCGAAATCACCTGAAAATCTGCGGGGGTCATTTTCTTGGAAGGAGAAGACTTGCGGGCGAAGGATCCACGAGAATTGGGCAAGGAGGCCCAAAAGAGGACCCTCCACGCGGCCAGATTCCTTGGCCGCGTGAGAGGCCCCCTTTTGGCCCCTGTGGCCCCAATTCCTTCCATCTTCGACTTACCGACTCCGTCTTGACCTAAAACCGACTATAAAAAGGGCCCCCCTTACCCTTACGGAGAGGAGCGCCGCTGAAACACTGAAACAGAGATGTCACACCCCAGTTTTTGGATTCTTTTACTGTGCTCAAGAAGACAACTATTAGGGCCAACAAATTATTTTTATAACAACATGATTGTTTGAAGGGCCAAGAAATTATTTTTATAACAACATGATTGTTTGAACTAACTTGTGTTATGATCTTAATCATATTTGCAACATAAGTTTTGTTTCATTATAAAACCAACACCATATGTTTCTGAAAAATATTCCTGATATTTTCCCTAATGTTTTCTTATTATTACTTGAGTGGATTTTTATTCCAAGACTTGGATCATTCTTGTTTGCATCTTAAAACAAACTTTTAACCTTGTTGGATCCAATAAAACAAGTTTCCAAAATGATCTATGAAAGTTTTCTTTTAACTTTCCTATAGAAAACAATTCCTGAAAATAAAGCCAAGTACCTGTTTTCTACCTTTGTTTTCACTAAGCTATAAATTGTCATTTTATGATTTCTTGACATTTAATTAATCCTTGATATATGTACTACAAAACCATAAGCTTAGTTTTATTTTTGGGAAAATAAAAATTATCTTTTGCTTGTTGTTTTTGTGGTATAAAATTAAGGCAGAAAAAGGTATTTTTGGAAAACAGAGAAAAACAGAAAGTACACCTTTTCCCACATTGTTTTCATAGCCTTAAACTATTTCAAATTTGTTTTTAAAAGATGTTTCTGAAATTTTATAACATTTTTAAAAAACTCCAACTTGGAAAACAAAAATTGGAATCCATTTGGTCTCTGAAAACATTCCAAACTTTTTGCTCATTTCTTCTGTTTTCCAACACTTAGAAAATTTTCTGAATTTTTCGGAACAGTAACAGTTACGATTTTGGGCAGAAGATTTCATTGCCTTCCCTTGCAAGATTCGAAGTAAGACCTTGTCCCTTGTGTTGACCACAACTTGTACTCCACCTTGGATGCTTGACCTTGCTTCTAGAAGCCTTAGGCATGAAGATAAGAGAGGAGAGAGGTGGTGACATGGAAAGTTATGGGCACACACATGTCTTTGACTATTTGGCTTGCCCCTTGCCTCCCCTTGCCCCCAAAGGCCAACCTTGACCATGCCCCATGTGTACTTGACCTAGGAGCCTTGGGTGAGACGGAAACCAAGTGAGAGAATGGAGGGAACATGGTGATGTGGCATGGTATGGGTCACCATGCCTTGACCCTTGACCCATGCCATTGATCTTTCCTCACTCCAAAGGCCAACCTTGACTTGCCCCTTGGTGGTCTTGCCCCTTAGCCTCATTGCTTTATTATGATGTGACCAAAAATCCCCTTGAGCACCTCCTATGCCATCAAATGGCATGAACCCAAAGCCACCGTTGCCATTTTGTTCTTACCCTTTTGCTATAAGCCACTCTTTGTGACTTTACTTGCTCCACAGCCCTCCTCCACCTCCCTTCACGACCACACTTCATCCCCAAGCTGAGAAGAGCCTTGAGCCAGCCCTGTGAGCTCCATGAGGTCCAAAATCGCCGCCGGCCATTTTTCTTAAACCGAGGTGAGGAACCTCAAATCCCTGCAGAAGTTTGCCTGTCGTTTTGAGCTTGGGACAAATAGTTTTCGTGCATATTATTTTCTACAAAAATTCACAGCACTAGGCTTATGTTTTCCTAACCATGTCCCGTTGGAAGATCCAAGTTTTCACTTTCATTTTTGTCACAATACCTGTTTTGCCACAGACTATCGGTTTAGCCAGTTTTGGCATAACTTTTTGAATCTGTATCCATTTTGGTCAAATCAAACTTTTTTGAGTAGCCTATGAGTATATCTATCCATAGGACTTGGCCTTACATCAACGCCAGTTACCAAATGGAAATGACATCCATTTTGGTAAAAGACCAGTAGGCTTTTCTAGACTTTTTATAAGGAGTTTAAAAATGATTTTTGAAGCAAATCCAATTGGATGAGTTTTGTATTGACTAGGTCTATCTTGTCCTAGCTTAGATTAATTTTTGAGGCTCTAGATTATTTTTGGTGGACAGATCTAGAAACAGCAGCTTTTCTGTTTTGTTTTCTTTGTTTGTTTTTGTTTAAAATGAAATGTTTGGTTGGTTTAATCTTTGTTCCTAGAATGTATGGATGTGTTGGATCTTGTTATTAGGTTGTTTTCTTGCATTACATCTACCATACAAAGTGTGTGCATGTTTGCAATATCATTTGGCTATAGAAGTAGCATATGTTATTTCCCTAGTTTATTTATTTGATGTTTTGTGTGAACCAACTCTTTGTGTGCTTGTTACCTAAGTTTTTGCTATGATTGTGGTGAGTCCAGTACCATTTTGGTACTGTTATTTCTATGCTATTATCTCTGTTAACTTGCATGTTATCTTGTAGCAAAGCATGAGTACCATTTGTTATTTTCCTAGTTTTATTATTTGGATTGTTGTGTGGGCAAATCCTTGTAGATTTGTTGTACCTAGATTTTTGTTGTGGTTATGATAGATCCAATACCATTTTGGTACTGTTATTTATCTGTTATTATCTCTATTAGCTTACAGCTTATTTTATAGCAAAGCATGTGTAACATTTGTTGTTTGTTTTCTAGTACTTCTTTGACTAGTTGTGTGAGCAAATCTTTGTGTGGTTGTGCACCTAAGTTTTTGATGTCTTTAAGTTTATTACAGTACCATTTTGGTACTGATATTAGGATGGTAGTATCTCTGTTAGGTTGCACTTGATTTTATGGAGATGCATGTGTAGCATTTCTTTGCTTGTTTGCACTTTATTGTTTTCACTAGTATTATTTTCACTAGTATGAATAGCCTTGTATGGTTTGCTTGGTTAGATTAATTTGTCATGTGTGACCAGAGGCTTTGTTACCTCTTTTTTCCTTGGTATTAGTGGGCCCATAACCCACTGGTCCCATTGCATCTTGGTTGTGGATGAAAATTCCCAGCCATGCACATGTGAGAAATTAACATGTTTTAATTATGTGGTTGATAGGATATTTTCCTCCATGGAAAATATAATTGTTTGCTTTCACTTATGCAAGTGAGAAGTTTATTTCTTATCATAAGCTACTAGTATGTTAGATGTGATCCATTTGTTAGCATAATATTCCTTAGGAGTATCTTGTTAAGAAATGATTCACTATTGAGTGCTAAATTAAACTGTTTGCAAATAAAATAAATTCCTTGTGATTGATAGATTGATTGTGAATGATTTTAAATTGAGTGTTTGGATTTTTTTAAAAGGTTTAGATAACTTTTCTTTAATTGCATAGCTACTGGTTGTGTAAGTTATACCTTGCTTGCTTGCTAGTAGTTGATGAAAGAAAACAGAAATTGCTAGAATTAATTTCTGCATGCTTAATAGTTGTTTCATGGAATTATTTTGATGTTCTTGCTTCCTAGCATGAGTAGGATTTGTGTACTGTTATTAGGTATATTTATGATCATGACTTGCTTGTTTATAATTAAGCATCATAGTAGCATTGTTTGCTTCTCTAGTGATGAACTAGTGTCACCACTAGAAATTGTGGTTATCTCTAGTATTGTCATTTTTATTTTCATAAGTGTATGAGTTTATTATAGCATATTTATGAAGTTATTACTTCTTTTATGATGCCATGAATTATTTAGTTGCTTGTTCTATAGTTGTAGAATATAAGTTTTTCTTATAACATGCGTGTGTAGATTTTCCATACTAGTGTGTTATTAGTGCAGTCCTGTTTCTATGCTTGTTTTGATAGGAATATTATCTTGAGTGAAGATTGTGTTTTAGATTATATTTATGACATGATTCATTGGTTATTAGCTACTAGTTGTTTGCTCAATTCCCATGATTGATGGATTCCATAACTTCAATTAAACATTAGTGTAGTAAATAAATAGTCGATTCCGTTGTTGTGTGTTTGCTTCTTGTTTGGAAATTGTCTGAGGGTGTACCTTAGCTTGAGTGTCATATTTGTGTTTATTGTTGTTGTCGCACCCGGACTTCTAGGGGATACTCACAGTCCGCTAAACAGTAGAGAAATGTCTTACGGGGCATACCGGCACCCGCATCTCAATATGAGCAGGCCAACACGTAAACGTGTGACAACCATTCTCTTACTATTCATCGTCTGCGCAAACCATCCCGTAGAAATCCAGATACTTCCGTTGACGTACTTCATAACATACACACATGGTACATCAACGACATTTGAACAATGGATATCACAACAGATCTCTAAGACACAAAAGATTGAAATAAGTTGCAAATAGCTCTCGTTAGAGCAGAGATAGCAAATACAATCATCCAGAGGACACCTGTCCCAACAATTCATCATTACATCACAGCGGAAGCATCCAAAATGTCTGAGTACAGACAAGATCCAAATAGGCCTAAGAGGCCGGAAACGAAAAGACGGAGCCCATCCACGAAGTCTCGGATCCTGCCCGGGTCCGCTATCTACTCGTCAGCAGTCTCGTCATACTCCACGTAGTAGCCACCATGGTGATCCTCGGAAACGTAGTCTGCGGAAACCACAGCCCCAAAGGGGTCAGTACATAAACGTACTGGCAGGCAAGACTCACAGTTCACCAAAGTGCAACCCGTCAACACCAAGCACAGATGCTTTGGGTTCAACGGAAGAGAGGGGATATAAAAGATGCTGCAACTGGCTGCTCTAACCAACTACAGAGGTACTACCACTTCCGGCTAACAGAAAGAAGATAAGATAGCGTATCGTAACCAACTATAACTAACCCCAAACAAACCCATCCTGGATCTCGCCCCTTATCCAAAGAAGCAATCCAAGGATAACTCACACAGTTGGATTAATGATGGATCAAGTTATTGTGGCAATACGGCTATTACTAGTCAAGTTATCATTATTTAGGTGTAAGTTGTTCTGAGTACTTGTTAGCCAGTACTTTCACCAAGTAATCCATAACCGCGGAAAACACGGCTTCTCGAGAAGATTTAACCCTGCAGGGATGCACCAATTTGGCCGTACACGTAAGAATAACCCGCCAGATGGAATGGCCTTTCCACCAAGCGGGGCACTCAACACAACTCAACTCTTCTTCGCATCAGGCCCAAAGAACCACATGCTGTGCGTGCGCGGCTAATCGAGCCCCACGAAGAAAAGGGGACCCTCATAGCACTCTAAGACCACGCCGCCCTAAATGCCGACTACAAAAGTTCCACCCTGGCGCCAAGGGTTCGCACCTGCACATGCATGCATCAAATGGAAAGCCCGAACTAAGTGTGGCGATTTGGACGAGATGCGAATCGAATCAAATTGAGGGGGGGCGCCCATACTGGCTTCCCACATGCGGTTAGTGCGCTCATCATGGATCAGTAGACAAGACCCTTTTCCTAATTAGGGT
This sequence comes from Alopecurus myosuroides, assembly GCA_028641055.1. Taxonomy (NCBI): domain Eukaryota; kingdom Viridiplantae; phylum Streptophyta; class Magnoliopsida; order Poales; family Poaceae; genus Alopecurus; species Alopecurus myosuroides. Next base: position 342,824,713 of record CM054059.1, read on the forward strand.
CGACACTAGCAGGCTTCAAAACCACGCCGGGCCTCCTGCCGGTGCCTTATCATCAAATTATTATTACCTCAAAATTAACAGGTTGTTGTTTAACATCGAGCCCCAGAACATAATAGAAATATAGTAACAGAAAATAACGGGTAACAAACTCGAGCAAAAACAACCCTAAGCATGCTAGTAAGACACGGGCAACAAGCAAAGGGGTTATAGGTGTGGAGGTGAGGCAATATCAGGGCTAAAGGATAACATGTGATAGGATCGAACAGAAGCAACGATTCATAGGGCTAGCAGAATAGACAACGGAAAGTATCGGTATCCAATGTTGAAAGGAACACAATGGTTCATGTGAGTGAATACTTGCCTGCAAACTCAGCAGCATGGTACTGAGCTAGATCCTCAGAAGGGGTGTCGTAAAGCTCGTCTGTCTCAACGTCGTCGTCTATTCGAGAAGAAGCAAACAAACAACGCAAAGAGACAAACAATCAATAACATGGTATAATGCACAATCATGGGATGATGCATGACCATTTAATTGATGCATCAAAATAAACTAGTTGACATGGTAACAACATGATTAAATGGACCCACATGCAATTTTGGATTGCATATGAAAAGCCCATGAATTATGGTTGAAACAATTGTTTTACAACTAACCAACAGGTGAAAGTGGTTTAGTATGATGCATGGATGAGGAAAACAGAAAAATAACAACAATAGAACAATTGGAAATAAGGTTTACCAATTTAGAAATTTATTTATTAAGTTAGGGAATTTTTGGTTACTTAAAGGTGTTGCACAATTATTTGTTGTTTTCACCACTTTAAATTGTTCAAAATGAATAACAAAATTCATATTTGAAAAGAACACACAATTTTAGGTGGATTACATGTTTCAATTATTGAAAAAGGAATTATAATGATTTAATTATGAATTAAACAAGATTAAACAAGTTTTAAATGAATTTAAAACAAGTTTGAATATTATTTCGTGAAAAGTTTATACTTTTCTAGTTTGAAAACATATTTTACATGTTCAAAAATAATTTAATTTAAACAAGTTATGAATTTAGCAAATTTAAATGATTTAAACAAGGTTTAAATTATTTAAGCAATTTTAATTATTCAAACCATGAAACAAAATTTATATTTGGAAAGATGGTTTGAAATAGCATGGAAAACATATTTTATTTGCATTATTTGGATTAAGTATGAATTAGTTATGCAATTATACAAATTTCAAATGAATTGTTTGAATTTGAAATTTGAATGCATTTGAATTATTCAAAACAGATTACAAATGGTTTAAATAGATAGATAATTAAATTTGCTTCAACAAACATATTTTACTTTTATTATTTGGGTTTATAAAATAAAAGTTATTAGGGTTTTAGTGGCAGGGACCAAACTGTAAAAGAATTGGACTTGTTTTGAAAAAGAAAAAGATGAAATTCTCTTTATACCGCGCAGCTATCTACCCTAGGGCACTGCCAGTGGGACCTGGGCCAGTGTGGCACTGCGTGGCAGCAGTGGCCACTTACAGGTGGGCCAGGCCTGTCAGTGCCCAGCGCAAAAGAGTGGATTTAATCGCGCGGGGCAGGACTCGATCCTGCGCCCTGCTGCGCGCGTGCAAGCACTACAACCAGTACGGTGCTCGATTCAGTTTTGTCAGTATAGCGCGCGTAGACAGGTTAACATTCAGTTCGTTTATCTGAACTTTTTAACAGCGCGCGCTTGACTGAACTTTGACAGGGAAAACGACCGGCGGCGAGCTGCCGTGGACGGCGTGCTCATGCTGCTGCTGGGCTCGAGTGTGTGCTGCGGTGTGCGGTGGTGCTCGCGCAAGCAGAGAGAGAGGGAGCGGAGAGGAAGGTGGCTGCTCACCGGCGCAGTAGACGTGGCAGAGGCCCGAGGAAGATCGCTGTCGCCGGCGGCACGGGAGAGGATGGCGGCGGCGTTGTGGTGAATCTCCGTGCACGCTGGGGTGTCCAGGAGGTCGAGGAAGATGAGGTGGACCGATTCCCGTGGCTAAGATGGATGGTGGCGCAACGAGGTGGCGGTGGTCATCGGAGGTTCAGACACGGCGGCGCTCGGGTGGTTGCAGAGGTGGGGAACGGGGCAGTGAGAGGTGGAACGGCGGCGGAGCTCGAGGGAGGAGGGTAGCAGGTAGGCTAGGGCAGCACAGGGGCCTAGGGGGGCTTTTTATAGGGCTAGGGGAGGCACAGTGGCCGTCGGCGCGTTACGGCGGCGACGTGGCACCGGCGGATCTCCTGCCGTACGGGAAAGAGAAGGAGGGGGGTGAGCGAAGGGGTACCGGGCCGTGGCGCTGGGCTGGGCCGGCTGCTTCCCCCCCTCTGGTGAGCGTTTTTCCTTTTTCTATTTTTGTTTTGTTACTTTTTTTTGCAGAAATAGAAATATGAAGAATTAGGTGAGTTTTGGGTTAGTAAAAATTTGTGTGAGCTAGTAATTACAATATCACCAAAATGACCACTTTGGTTTTCCAAAAAGTTCAAATTGTTTTGCTGTTTTGTAATTGATTGAATTTGGATGAATTTTGAGATTAAATTGATTATTGAAAACAAGATTTTAAATAGGGTGATCATATAATTTTAATTGGAAGCAAATGATTATAATTGTGTTGTAATTTTCATAAACCCAACATGGTTGCTGGTTGTAAAATGTGATTTGAATTTTGAATGGAGTTTGAGTTAAGTGAGTTATTAAAAACAAACATTTCAAATAGATTGAACCCTCAATTGTATTTGAAACAAATTGCTTAGAATTGTTTTGTAAATTTCAATAATTCCAAAGGGTTGATGTTTGGAATTTTGTTTGAATTTGAATAACATATTGAGTTAAGTGAAGGATTAAAAGCCACAAATTTAAATAGTTGAACCTTATGGATTAAATGGAAACAAAAGATGGAAGTGCTTTATCATTTTCATAATTTTCAAAAGGGGTTGATGTTTTGGAAATTAATTGAATTTGCAAAGGGTTTGGTATTAATGAGTTTTTGATAGAAACAAAACAACAGTTTTGGAATCACAACTTTAATGGAAACAATTGATTGTTTTGATCTGAAATATCATTTTGGAAATTGTAACATCACAAGTATGAGACAAAAGGTTTAAAATTTGGTTTGAAATTCAAATAGAAAACAAAGGAAAACAAATGGAAAACAGTTGGAAAACAAAGCAAAACAGAGGAAAACAAATGGAAAACAAACAAAACAAATGCAATGAACATGATGTCATGATGCAAAACATAAAATAACAGAGAGCAAACATTCTAATGGCTATTTTTCATACTTGGGATGTTACCAAACGCCCCCCCCTTGAAGGAATCGCGCCCCGAGATTCCTACTGAGAAAAGAAAAGGTTCGGATACTTCTTGGGAAGATCCTCTGGAACTGTGACACGTGAAACACATCGTGCACCTTGGATAGTTTTTCTGGAATTTCAAGACGATAGGCATCCCTGGCAACTCTTCTGGAAAGATGTCAGGGAATTTGGAAACCACCGGAACATTTTCAATTGAAGGAAGATGTTTTGTATCGAGGGTGTATAGCTGAATAGAATTTGATTCATTTGGAGAATAGATTATCTGGTCAGAAGGGTGGAACAGAGTTATTGATTAGACGCCGGTAGAATAACTGAAGTGGGAAGCAACAACAAGATTTCAACGGACGAAAAGGATGCTGAGAAGAACAGGATATCGAAGCAACATCGGAAAAACGAGATCAAAACACTCATGAGGTACTACGGAAAAACCCATCCGGGCTTCTAAAGGATCAATATCTACTGCTTAAGGAATAGAGGATCTGCTTCCGGGGCTTACACGCCTCCGTTCTCAATCATGAGTAGGCAACATGATAAATCATGTCACAACCACCTCCATTCCTATGGTCTAGTAGATATGACCATCCTAGAGAAACCAGAATTCGTGAAATCCTAACTTGAAAGTTTAGATGAGAATGGAAAACAACGTTGCACTTCCTTACCAGAAAAAGGGAGGGTGGGTGGGGAAAGAAATAAAATGGCAGAATTCCTACTCTCACGTTTCATTTTTCCTATATAGCTACAAAATTGTTTCTAGACTCAACTGCGACCAGTAAAAGGGATCCTACAGGCAGACAGGCTCTGATACCATTTGTCGCACCCGGACTTCTAGGGGATACTCACAGTCCGCTAAACAGTAGAGAAATGGCTTACGGGGCATACCAGCACCCGCATCTCAATATGAGCAGGCCAACACGTAAACGTGTGACAACCATTCTCTTACTATTCATCGTCTGCGCAAACCATCCCGTAGAAATCCAGATACTTCCGTTGACGTACTTCATAACATACACACATGGTACGTCAACGGCATTTGAACAATGGATATCACAACAGATCTCTAAGACACAAAAGATTGAAATAAGTTGCAAATAGCTCTCATTAGAGCAGAGATAGCAAATACAATCATCCAGAGGACACCTGTCCCAACAATTCATCATTACATCACAGCGGAAGCATCCAAAATGTCTGAGTACAGACAAGATCCAAATAGGCCTAAGAGGCCGGAAACGAAAAGACGGAGCCCATCCACGAAGTCTCGGATCCTGCCCTGGTCCGCTATCTACTCGTCAGCAGTCTTGTCATACTCCACGTAGTAGCCACCATGGTGATCCTCGGAAACGTAGTCTGCGGAAACCACAGCCGCAAAGGGGTCAGTACATAAACGTACTGGCAGGCAAGACTCACAGTTCACCAAAGTGCAACCCGTCAACACCCAGCACAGATGCTTTGGGTTCAACGGAAGAGAGGGGATATAAAAGATGCTGCAACTGGCTGCTCTAACCAACTACAGAGGTACTACCACTTCCGGCTAACAGAAAGAAGATAAGATAGCGTATCGTAACCAACTATAACTAACCACAAACAAACCCATCCTGGATCTCGCCCCTTATCCAAAGAAGCAATCCGAGGATAACTCACACAGTTGGATTAATGATGGATCAAGTTATTGTGGTAATACGGCTATTACTAGTCAAGTTATCATTATTTAGGTGTAAGTTGTTCTGAGTACTTGTTAGCCAGTACTTTCACCAAGTAATCCATAACCGCGGAAAACACGGCTTCTCGAGAAGATTTAACCCTGCAGGGATGCACCAATTTGGCCGTACACGTAAGAATAACCCGCCAGATGGAATGGCCTTTCCACCAAGCGGGGCACTCAACACAACTCAACTCTTCTTCGCATCAGGCCCAAAGAACCACATGTTGTGCGTGTGCGGCTAATCGAGCCCCACGAAGAAAAGGGGACCCTCATAGCACTCTAAGACCACGCCGCCCTAAATGCCGACTACAAAAGTTCCACCCTGGCGCCAAGGGTTCGCACCTGCACATGCATGCATCAAATGGAAAGCCCGAACTAAGTGTGGCGATTTGGACGAGATGCGAATCGAATCAAATTGAGGGGGGGCTCCCATACTCGCTTCCCACATGCGGTTAGTGCGCTCATCATGGATCAGTAGACAAGACCCTTTTCCTAATTAGGGTCGACACTAGCAGGCTTCAAAACCACGCTGGGCCTCCTGCCGGTGCCTTATCATCAAATTATTATTACCTCAAAATTAACAGGTTGTTGTTTAACATCGAGCCCCAGAACATAATAGAAATATAGTAACGGAAAGTAACGGGTAACAGACTCGAGCAAAAACAACCCTAAGCATGCTAGTAAGACATGGGCAACAAGCAAAGGGGTTATAGGTGTGGAGGTGAGGCAATATCAGGGCTAAAGGATAACATGTGATAGGATCGAACAGAAGCAACGATTCATAGGGCTAGCAGAATAGACAACGGAAAGTATCGGTATCCAATGTTGAAAGGAACACAATGGTTCATGTGAGTGAATACTTGCCTGCAAACTCAGCAGCCTGGTACTGAGCTAGATCCTCAGAAGAGGTGTAGTAAAGCTCGTCTGTCTCAACGTCGTCGTCTATTCGAGAAGAAGCAAACAAACAACGCAAAGAGGCAAACAATCAATAACATGGTATAATGCACAATCATGGGATGATGCATGACCATTTAATTGATGCATCAAAATAAACTAGTTGACATGGTAACAACATGATTAAATGGACCCACATGCAATTTTGGATTGCATATGAAAAGCCCATGAATTATGGTTGAAACAATTGTTTTACAACTAACCAACAGGTGAAAGTGGTTTAGTATGATGCATGGATGAGGAAAACAGAAAAATAACAACAATAGAACAATTGGAAATAAGGTTTACCAATTTAGAAATTTATTTATTAGGTTAGGGAATTTTTTGTTACTTAAAGGTGTTGCACAATTATTTGTTGTTTTCACCACTTTAAATTGTTCAAAATGAATAACCAAATTCATATTTGAAAAGAACACACAATTTTAGGTGGATTACATGTTTCAATTATTGAAAAAGGAATTATAATGATTTAATTATGAATTAAACAAGATTAAACAAGTTTTAAATGAATTTAAAACAAGTTTGAATATTATTTGAATTTTTATTTATTCCAAACATAAATTCAAATTCATATTTTAAAAGTTTATACTTTTCTAGTTTGAAAACATATTTTACATGTTCAAAAATAATTTAATTTAAACAAGTTATGAATTTAGCAAATTTAAATGATTTAAACAAGGTTTAAATTATTTAAGCAATTTTAATTATTCAAACCATGAAACAAAATTTATATTTGGAAAGATGGTTTGAAATAGCATGGAAAACATATTTTATTTGCATTATTTGGATTAAGTATGAATTAGTTATGCAATTATACAAATTTCAAATGAATTGTTTGAATTTGAAATTTGAATGCATTTGAATTATGCAAAACAGATTACAAATGGTTTAAATAGATAGATAATTAAATTTTCTTCAACAAACATATTTTACTTTTATTATTTGGGTTTATAAAATTAAAGTTATTAGGGTTTTAGTGGCAGGGACCAAACTGTAAAAGAATTGGACTTGTTTTGAAAAAGAAAAAGCTGAAATTCTCTTTATACCGCGCAGCTATCTACCCTAGGGCACTGCCAGTGGGACCTGGGCCAGCGTGGCAGCAGTGGCCACTTACAGGTGGGCCAGGCCTGTCAGTGCCCAGCGCAAAAGAGTGGATTTAATCGCGCGGGGCAGGACTCGATCCTGCGCCCTGCTGCGAGCGTGCAAGCACTGCAACCAGTGCGGTGCTCGATTCAGTTTTATCAGTATAGCGCGCGTAGACAGGTTAACATTCAGTTCGTTTATCTGAACTTTTTAACAGCGCGCGCTTGACTGAACTTTGACAGGGAAAACGTTCGGCGGCGAGCTGCCGTGGACGGCGTGCTCATGCTGCTGCTGGGCTCGAGTGTGTGCTGCGGTGTGCGGTGGTGCTCGCGCAAGCAGAGAGAGAGGGAGCGGAGAGGAAGGTGGCTGCTCACTGGCGCAGTAGACGTGGCAGAGGCCCGAGGAAGATCGCTGTCGCCGGCGGCACGGGAGAGGATGGCGGCGGCGTTGTGGTGAATCTCCGTGCACGCTGGGGTGTCCAGGAGGTGGAGGAAGATGAGGTGGACCGATTCCCGTGGCTAAGATGGATGGTGGCGCAACGAGGTGGCGGTGGTCATCGTAGGTTCAGACACGGCGGCGCTCGGGTGGTTGCAGAGGTGGGGAACGGGGCAGTGAGAGGTGGAACAGCGGCGGAGCTCGAGGGAGGAGGGTAGCAGGTAGGCTAGGGCAGCACAGGGGCCTAGGGGGGCTTTTTATAGGGCTAGGGGAGGCACAGTGGCCGTCGGCGCGTTACGGCACCGACGAGGCACCGGCGGATCTCCTGCCGTACGGGAAAGAGAAGGAGGGGGGTGAGCGAAGGGGTACCGGGCCGTGGCGCTGGGCTGGGCCGGCTGCTTCCCCCCCTCCGGTGAGCGTTTTTCCTTTTTCTATTTTTGTTTTGTTACTTTTTTTTTGCAGAAATAGAAATAGGAAGAATTAGGTGAGTTTTGGGTTAGTAAAAATTTAGTAAAAATTTGTGTGAGCTAGTAATTACAATATCACCAAAATGCCCACTTTGGTTTTCCAAAAAGTTCAAATTGTTTTGCTGTTTTGTAATTGATTGAATTTGGATGAATTTTGAGATTAAATTGATTATTGAAAACAAGATTTTAAATAGGGTGATCATATAATTTTAATTGGAAGCAAATGATTATAATTGTGTTGTAATTTTCATAAACCCAACATGGTTGCTGTTTGTAAAATGTGATTTGAATTTTGAATGGAGTTTGAGTTAAGTGAGTTATTAAAAACAAACATTTCAAATAGATTGAACCCTCAATTGTATTTGAAACAAATTGCTTAGAATTGTTTTGTAAATTTCAATAATTCCAAAGGGTTTATGTTTGGAATTTTGTTTGAATTTGAATAACATATTGAGTTAAGTGAAGGATTAAAAGCCACAAATTTAAATAGTTGAACCTTATGGATTAAATGGAAACAAAAGATGGAAGTGCTTTGTCATTTTCATAATTTTCAAAAGGGGTTGATGTTTTGGAAATTAATTGAATTTGCAAAGGGTTTGGTATTAATGAGTTTTTGATAGAAACAAAACAACAGTTTTGGAATCACAACTTTAATGGAAACAATTGATTGTTTTGATCTGAAATATCATTTTGGAAATTGTAACATCACAAGTATGAGACAAAAGGTTTAAAATTTGGTTTGAAATTCAAATAGAAAACAAATGGAAAACAGTTGGAAAACAAAGCAAAACAGAGGAAAACAAATGGAAAACAAACAAAACAAATGCAATGAACATGATGTCATGATGCAAACAATAAAATAACAGAGAGCAAACATTCTAATGGCTATTTTTCATACTTGGGATGTTACAGTTGTGCTAGTGTTGTTTTTGTGCTTAAGAGTATCTTATGAAGCTAAAACATCCAACTAAAATCATGAACACATTAAGTGATAGTTGCTTGTGGTAAGTAATACCCACTGCCATGGGTATTGTTCTGTCTGTTCGTTTTTACCTTAGTAACCTAACCCTTTTGCACCCACAAGCTATATTTTTAGCTTCTTGTATATCTTATTATGAGAGTGGTACACCACTCCATATATGGTATGTAAGATGTGCGGTATGGTTTTCTAAACCATACATGTTGTCAGACGATAGTTTTGGACCGTGAGAGTTATGTGAGATAGTTTTCGCGATATCGTTTCGAGAGAACTTGAGAATGAACATTTGTTGCTGTATGTGTTGTTTATCTTAGTTGTTTTCCCTTTAGACCTGAGTGTGTGTCTTTTATTTCCTTTACGACGCTAGAACGAGAAGAAGAAGAAGAAGAAGCCGTTGTGGAGCTGTGCGTCAAGTTCAAGTTGCTTCAAGGCCAGGGACATCAAGAGACTTGAGGCAAGCCATCCTGATGCTTTCTGATATTACACTTATCATTATCTATCATGCATGTTTTACTTCTGAAAGGTTTTACAAAACTTTGATTTCCAAAAGAAAACTATTTTTGAAGTGAGTATCACTTCTATTAATATTATATATTATTATGCCATTAGTTAATACTTGGTGTTACCAAGCCCATAAGCCACCATATGGTATTTATTACCATCACAAATACTAGTCCCTAAGTGGACACCTTAAAATTGTGCTTTTACAAAACAAAGGCTTTACGGAAAAACCCGGAGAAAAGGCGAATCCTTATTCTCCAGAGGAATATGGAAGTGGTCGTTTTTGGTAAAAACGTGTTTTTCAAAAACGACACATAACCTAGTCTTCGCCGGACAACCTTTACCGTACTGCCACCCTACCCCAACATGGGCATGGGGCTTAACTGGAAGTTTGTCCTTGTTAGTGTGTGTTCTATCTCAATCGCTATAAGGGACGTCGTACCCTCGAACTGAATGTCATCAAAACTCCCAATGTTGAGACATAAAAAGTGTGGGATTAATTTTCCCTCCGGTCGCATCGGTTGAGTCTCCTGTCATGGCGATGTGTGACGTGTTGCCGGGGAGATTAAACTCGACTGAAGAGATAGGCATATTCTAGCTTGAACATAGTGGATGGTTATGATCAGATACCTGATGTTTACATACTGTTGTTACAGTCCGTGGTTGTTCACGGTAGGTGTACTGTATCTGGTGGATATTGACACCTCTGGAGAGTACAACTTTTTCGAAGAAGCCGCGTCCTCGGATATGGATAGTTGAATGGCCATGTAGCTAGCATTGTGTCAATGTTTTCAAAAAGGAAGTTTTTGAAAAGGAGTTTTGAACTTGTGAGGTTCGGAAAGGAAGGAAATCTTGTACCGTGGAGGTACCGATGATGGAAAGCCAGAAGTTGTTATACAAAACAAAATGTTTTGCAAAGAAAACCTTTTCTACTCTAAGCAAGAATTCTGGAAACTGATTCCAAGAAGTTTTGCAAAGAGAAAATATTCTTGTAACACAGCTTTACAAAACCTCTTGTACATGTGATATCTACAAGATAAATAAAACTATATTATTTTCTTTTGAAGTATCTTCTTCAACAAAGGTACAGATTAATTTTGACTGCAACTGTGGTGTCATCCTATATGAACACCATTGATAGTGAACCCTATTTATAGCCTACCTATTCCACCATATAAGCATACTTGCATATTTGGTAAGTTGCATGATGGATGTCTTGCTGAGTACATTAAAATGTACTCATTATGGTTTCGCCCCTGGTATCTACTTGCCAGACTTTGAGAAGGAGTCTCAGAAGAAGATCAACGAGGAGGAGTACGAAGCTGATGGCTTTGCGAACTAGGATCGTCTCCGGGTCAGCAGCCTGTAGGTTAAGGCGTGACTTGGGCTCTACCGCGTTATGAGTGTGTTTAGTCTTCCGCTGTGTGTGTTGTGTGTTGCCCTGCGTGGCAGCCGTTTAGGCTTGGTCAAGTGACCATGCCCCTTTTGTAAGTATTTATGCAACCGTGTAATGGATATTGTATCTGTGTACCAACTTGATATGTTGTTCACGACTGAATTCCTAGGATCGTGAATGTATGCATATCGAAGGTGTCCTTGAACAATGGTTCGAAGGCGGACCTTACAAGAGACCTGGAGTTCCAGATTGGAGGTGGAAAACTCCGGCGGGGCGCCGCCGGTGTGATCTCCTACCCCTCCAACGTCATCTCCATCGACATCTCCATGAAGAGGGAGTAGTCCACCCCAGGGCTATGGGTTTGTGGAAGTAGCAATTGTATCTCTCTCTCTATGTGCTTCACTAATTAGATCCGTATGAGCTGCCTCACATGATTACGGGCACCGTTGTAATTCCTATGTGGTGGATCTTTTCTATGAGTTATTGAATCTGAGATTGCAATTGTTTCTCTTGAGTTATTTAAGTAGATGTATCTTATGTACCCCGTTCTTATTTGCTAGCTTTGATCAATCTAGTTCTTGAGAGCGTGTGTGGGGTGATGGGTGCATTAGTTGGAGTAACGGGGGGGTGGCTAGTGCTGTGAAAGTGATAGAAGTTCAGCGATCCACTTAGGTTTTGTTAAACCTTTCTTAGTTACCTCACTAGGGATAAAAAGGAGTACCTTGTTATCGGGGATTTGAAGTGACACTAATCAATCTCCATGACTAGATCTAGCAAGTTCTTACTTCAACTTCATGTCACATTGCTTAAAGCTATACTCTGGTTTTTCCTTAATTATCGAGGTGTTATGATTTATTTCGCATCTTCGTGGAGTATAAGAGGGATCAATATGACCGTAGAGATCTCTATGCTAGGACGTGATGCCCATATGAAAGTACTCAATGTTAAACATGTTATTGTAATCTCACATGTAATTCTTTATGTCCACCGTCTACTTTATTTGAGAGAATGCAAGTGTGAAACCATGAACCCCGGTCCTATTTTAAATATAAGAAAACACTCTAGTTACTTTGCTGCACTTTACTTTACTTGCATCTCCAATTCGAATTTACATTATCTCCATCACCATTTGCATCACAAAAATACAAAAACAATCCATTGCATATTTATTTTCTCATTTGCATTTAGTAGTAGATTTAATTATTGCACATTTACTTTCAGTTTTGCATTGCAATTTAGAAGTCTCACACCTTGTGCTTGACACCCACTTGGTGAGGTTGAGGGCACAAAATTCTCTACTTGTTTGCAGGATCCTGGAGGAAGCTTGGAAGACAACTGCTGAAATACTGGCTCCCCAAGAGTTCGATATAAACCCTCGAGTCACCCTCGTGGGTGCAAAGCTCATGCGCTAGCACGAGGACAGAAAGAAGGCAGTGCAGAGTGATCCAGAACGTGTTGAAAAATCAGTGCTAACACACCCTTCGGATGCACGTCAGTAGAAAGCATTAGATGCATTCGATGAATAATTCGGGAACGATCCAAGGAACATCAGGCTTGGTGCGAGCACCGACGGTCTCAATCCATTTGGCAACCAGAGCAACAAACATAGGACCTGGTCCATGTTTGTATGGATGTACAACCTCCCCCCGTGGTTGTGTATGAAGAGGAAGTACATACACATGAGTATGCTAATTCAAGGGCCGACCCAGCCAGGGAGCGATATCAACCTGTATCTCGAGCTATTGAAGGAGGAGCTAGACACGTTGTGGGAGGAAGGGGTGGAAACATGGGACACCTTCAAATAAGAACCTTTTCGTATGAGAGCCGCCCTGATCAGGACGGTGCAGGACTTTCTCGGATACGGATATATTGCGTGTCAGGTGTGCCATGGACACAAGGCTTGTGTCAGGTGCATGGAATTGACGCCGTTTCTACAACTACACAAGGATCCCGGATCTTCTAAAACCGTATACATGAGGCATCGAATGTGGCTACAACAGAACGACCCGTGGAGAAAGCGTGGAGACCTATTCAACGGTAAAGATGAGCTCGATCTACCTCCACGCAAAAGAAGAGGAGAAGAGATCGATACTCTATTGAAGAATTGCAAAACGTGTCCTCCGCCGGGAAAGGTACAGAAGCGAAAGCGAGGAGAGAAAAAGTATCCTCCGCCAGAAGGACCGCTCTTGGGGGTATGGAAAAAGAGGTCCGTGTTTTGGGACTTGCGGTACTGGCCAATCCTCGGAGTGCCTCACTGCCTTGATGTCATGCATATCATGAAGAATGTGTGTGAGAGCTTGCTTGGCACTCTGTTCAACATGCCAGATAGGACCAAAGATGGGCCGAAATCAAGATACGACCTGATGGTCCTGAATATCAGGAGCGAGCTTCACTTACCAGCTTCTACGCGTAAACAGACAGAGGAGGATGAGGATGAGGATGAGGTGGAGGAGATGGATGACCGCAAGCGGAAAAGGGATTAGCAACACCAAACTCACCGCCTGAAACCCTCTTGCTTCACTCTAAGTCCCGACGAGCTCGAGCAAATGTTCACATGCCTCCTCGGAGTGAAATTTCTCTTAGGTTACGCGGGGCTGATAAGCAGATACCTACACGCGGAGAAAAAAAATCTTCAGCGGGATGAAGTCTCATGACTGTCACGTGGTGATGATGCAGATACTTCCGGTTGCAATCAGAGGGATAATGGAACCGCACATCCGTCAAACGCTTACTGGCCTCTATAACTTTTTCGACGTCATCACTCGTAAGTCGATAAGCGTGAAGAAACTCGGAAGGCTGCAGGAAGAGATCGTCACCATCCTATGCGAGCTTGAGATGTACTTCCCACCTGCCTTCTTTGACATTATGGTACATCTCTTGGTCCATATCGTGGACGATATCACCAATCTTGGGCCGGCATTCTTGCACAACATGATGGTGTTAGAAAGAATGAAAGAGATCATAAAATCATTCGTTCGTAACAGGGCACACCCGGATGGAAGCATCGTGCAGGGATTTCTCACCGAAGAATCATCTCTTTTTGCAAGAATTTTCTAGGAGAGAAGAAGCCAGCTGTTGGTTTGCTCGCAAACAAGCACCTTGATAGGTTCATGGGGGTAGGCCACAACACTGGAAAAAGGGTAATGGACACGGACTCATGTGGTCGGAGAGCCGACTTTGATAGAGCCGACTTTGAACCGGACTCATGTTAGGCTGGCAGTCACGTCCGGGACCCGCCAAAACTACCGCACCGAGGAGATCGACTTCGACGTCGCCCACATCGGGCTGCCCTACAACGCCATACTTGGCTACCCGGCACTGGCCAAGTTCATGGTCATCACTTACCATGCCTACAACATGGTCAAGATGCCCGAGAGCAGCGGACCCCTCACTGTTCACGGGGACGTGAAGGACGCGGTGCGCTCCATGGAGGACGCCTACAAGGAGGCGGCAACATCACACCCCATCGACGAGGGCAACCTCGGGGACACTATCGACCCTCCAAAGAAGAAACAATTGTTCTATCAATCATGAGAGGGTAGCAACAAATAAGGTCTCCATGAACCCCGACGGCACAGGGCCGTCACTCACCATCGGGGCTGGAATGCCTCCTAAATAGGAAATTGTGCTTGTCCCCTTCCTTCAGGAAAACACGGACATGTTCACACGAATAGCGTCCGATATGCCCGGCGTACCAAGGGAGGTGATCGAGCACCACCTGGCAGTGTGCCCGGGCGCACGCCCGTTCAAGCAGAAGGCCCGTCGCCAGGGCCCGGAGAAGCGAGAATTCATTGTCAAGGAGGTGGAGAAGCTCCTAGACGTGAAGATTATCCGGGAGGTCATCCATGCCGAGTGGATCCCCAAACCCGTCATCGTCGCCAAGCACACGGGTGGAGGACGTCTCTGCGTGGACTTCACCGACCTCAACAAGGCCTGCCCGAAGGTTCCATATCCTCTCCCGAGGATCAATCAAATAGTGGACTCTACCGCTGGGTGCAACCTCCTCTGTTTTCTGAACGCCTTCTCAAGCTATCATCAGATCAAAATATCCAAAGAGTATGAAGAGAATACCGCCTTCATGACGTCTTGCGGGGTTTTCTGCTGCGTCTACATGCCCTTCAGTCTGAAGAACACAGGAGCCACCTTTCAGAGCCTCATGCGCATCGCCTTGGGGACGCAGATAGGGAAGAACCCGGAGGCCTACGTTGATGACATCGTCGTCAAGACTCGCGAAGAGCGCACGCTTGTCGATGACATTGCAGAGACGTTTCAGAACCTCCGTAAGGTCAACAACATGCTCAACCCCGACAAATGCGTATTCGGGGTTGCAGCAGGGAAGCTGTTGGGTTTCCTGGTGTCCCATCGGGGCATCAAGGCGAACCCCGACTAGATCCGGGCCATTGAAGAGATGGAACATCCACCCTGAAGAATATGCAATGCCTCACGGGATGCGTGGTGGCGTTGAGGCGCTTCATTTCCAGGTTCGACGACAAGGCCCTGCCATTCTTTAAGCTTCTGAAGCGTCCATGTCCATTCAAATGGACTGCCGAGGCAGCTGCTGCGTTTGAGGAGCTCAAGAGTGTGACACCCCTGGATCGGGTACTATGGGTATTTCAGCATTCCCGCCCAAATCCACATAATATCAGATCCTAGGTTGTCATTTCTGATACCATTACAACAGTTCACGAATAATCCGCAACAACAATAGAAGATACATACAACACGACTCCAACGAGTCAAGAATACAACTGCTACAGTACAAAGGTCCAAATAACATCGGAAAACGAAATAGTATCCGACTACGGATAAGATACAAATTGGACTAAGAGTCCTGAAGATAACTGATGGCGTCCAATCCCTGCCCAGGCCAAGACGGAGGGATTCCCAAGATAACATCGTCAAACTTCAAACCTGTCGACTACATTGTGAATACAACCCCGAATCATGGGGTCAGTACTTTGAATGTACCAACACGCGACAAGCAATACTCACAAAGATACCATTGCAATCAGACATCACAAGATACAAATACTTTGGGTACAAAGGAAGAGGTTGTTGTAAAGAAGCGGCAACGGGCGGCACTAAGCAGTCTATGGAGACACGCTACAACTCTCGTCTATTAGAAAGGGATCAGAGAGCGCGAGAAAACCAACTACAACTAATCACCAAAGCAAACCCATCCAGGATTTACCCCCCCCCCTCAACCAATGTCAGGAGGTAAACCCGAGGAAAACTCACACATGTTGAAATAGTGATCTCGTTATCCCACAGGTTAACAACTATCATTAGGTGTAAGTTGTATGGCTCTTGTTAGCCGGCACTTTCTCCAAGATCGTCACATAAGCGCGGACGATACGCATTTTCAAAAAGATTTAACCCTGCAGGGGTGCACTACTATAGCCACACGCACTTCAACTCTTTTTGCCGCGCGAGAGTACACGTCCGGGGTGTACCAGCAGAGTATCATACACTACACTTCCCTTTCACCACAGACGAGTCCAAGGAACCACCTAGCTAGGTTGGATCCACATCGAAAGTCCGGCAGATGCTCCGAGGCGGACCTAGCCGTTTGCGCCTACGGCTGAGATGTCAGAGGCCATGGGTATAACCCTCAACATCGACTCACGGAAACCTATATAATTGTACAAACATCGGTAACATCGCATACCATTATCATCGTCGTCTTCATCGTACCTGCAGAAAAGGTGATGTGCGTACGCCAAATGGAAAGCCTGAACTAAGTTCTGGCACCTTGGACAAGTCTGCAGATCGGGTAATAGGTCGAGGGGATTCCCATAAGTCCCACATGTGATTAGTGTGCTCATTCTTGGATCAGCAGACAAGAAACTTTTCCAAATGCGACACCAGAGGGACCAAATACCTCAAAGGGCCTCCCGCCGGTGTCTTATCTCACAACAAATTATTATACAAGATTATTATTACCCCAAGAATTAAGATCATTTTTAATTAAGTTGAACCAACCTATCATACTAGTCAGTTGACAAAGAACCAAACTCGCCAAAGAACCTAAGCATGCGCTACGACTCGCAATGGCAAGAACACAAACATGTCATAGGAGGTAGGGGATGAGGCTATATCATGCCTGCAAGGTAAACATATGATAGGATTGAGACACACGCATCGAATCATAAGGCTCGAATAAAGACAATGGAAAGCATCCGTAACAAGTGAGGAACGACATCCATATGTAGCAAGTGTGTAAAGCTTGCCTGGAATCCAGCTTGTAGAGGTAGATGAACTTGTCGGTGCTCACATCATCTCAACGACGTATCCGCAAAGAAGGAAATCACTAAAATAAACAACGAATGCAACATTTACTACTACGGCAAAAGATCAAGCATGACCCTATTATATATGCATGACATGCGAGATGCAACTTAACCAATTTAAGGGGAACCAAAGTCCGGGCCATTTATTTATGGGTTCAAGTTATTTAGCTAACCATCTGATATGGGGTGGCCCGATCTTCTCGATGAACTCTCTCACTCTTTTTGTAGTTTTCTGGATTTTGTGATAACTAGTGCTACACTGAGACCTCTCACTTGGATGACCCTTGCTGCTAATGCAACAACAACCAATCCCTTTGGATATTCTCAACTACACACTCTTGCACACGTAATCAAAAATCACGAGTGGTCCTGTATCCCCCTATTCCCAGATGGAATAACAAGATATCACGCAACTTTGACTTGAGTAACACCACCAACAAGGTGGGCATAACTTTCAGATGAACATGGTTCAATCTAGAAAATCTAGGGTTTATCTTAAACTTGGTCTCCCTTTCCTCAACTCGCAGGAGGGGTATAAGAGAGGAGGGGTGCGGCTACAAAGGGAGCCCTTGCGCAAGCAACCTTTCCCTCTAGGACTAGGACTCCTAATTAGACTCACATATGGATACAAACCGACCCACACTATGGGATTTCGGCCACACATGGTATACAAACCATACCTATTCGAAAATAGGATTTTCTATGGTGCATTTGACTTGGTGGAGGCACCTATCCCCTTGTCTTGATGAATAACAATTATTTCATTGAAATAACAATTGTTATGAATTGTTTTCACCATGGCTTGATTGATTTCAACACTTGCAAGCTTGTTTCCCATCAGCCACCTATTTTTTTCAAGCTCATCTTGAGATCATCCTCCATCCATGTTTGTGTTAACAATAACCCTGCTAATAAATAATAACATAGCTTAGGTAGTATAACATTCTTATAACCACAAACAATATTTAATAATAAGAAAGAATTCACCTTAAAATAATCATCAATGAGACTTAATATTTCTTTCCAATTCAAGCATAAATAATCTTCATGGACCTCTATTATGTCCATATCATCCTCCCTTTCTTCAAGACAAGACGTCCTCGGCTTGTTGTATGCTCAAAGTGGAATAAACAAAAAGAACAACGTGTATGCACTATACATATATCTATAATGAGGTGCATTAGTTGTTATCATCTCATAAAATTGTGCCCAAGACAAGTCACCACGAATTTTGCTTGTAAACATCACATAATTGTCATAGCACTCCATAAAATAGCAATATCAATTGCAAATATAAGTGAAGAACAATTTATTAGCACATGTATGTGACAAGTATTGTGGCAAACCAAACAAATGTGTAAAATCATGCTCATATGTAGGAAATTGTAACCTATGTACCCAAGGAAAAACATTGTTTAATTCAGCCACTTTATCACAAGTTATGCATATGTGATCCACCATAAAAATTTCACTCATGTTATAATCACCAATCAAGTTAAAAGTGAAAGAAGAAACACAATTGCTAGAATTTACATACGAAATTTTAGCAAGCTTTTTCATAGCACTTTGCACACTAATTGATTCATTTAACGTGATGTACTCCACAATATCATTAGGTGGTATCTTAGCAAGCACTTCTTTATGTGAAATCAACACTACATGATTAAATTTCGATATTATCACATCATCACATGTAGGTGGACTATCTATGCTTGTTAACTCACAAGAATCAACTAGCAATTTAGTAGGTTCACATAAATCAATACTTGAGAGAGGGAAAACGAAATCAGCACCTTTATCAATGACATCCTCCTCAGAATTATTAGGTACCAATTCATCTACCTCAAATTTTGATGCAGGTTCTACTTGTTGTGGCTCCCTTTCTTCAAAAGTAACCTGCAAATCACAAGAAACAATACTAGGAACAATGACATGCTCCTCCAATGGTGGTGGTGATGATGTTACTATGGGCTCCCTTTCTTCAAAAGTCTGCACATGAGAAGAAACAACACTAGGAATAGATATTATTTCATTAGTAGTTGTAATGCTTGGCTTTTGGATTGGTGGAAAAATTCTTCTTCTTGGAGCCATAGGAACCTCTTCGGCCATCCTCTTTTCTATTTTCCTTGCTATGTGCAATAATTCATCCGAAGTACTATATTCAACACGCCTCACTTGGAGTCTAATTGAAAATAGTAACCCTGCACAAAATCTTTGCATTGTACTTTGTTCATCCTCTAGAACCCGAGACAATTGTAGCAATGAAAGCATCTCTATGTAATATCCATCCACATATTTTTCTCCTTGTCTTAATTGCTTCAATTGTGTATAGTGCTCCTCATCAACTAAAACACCCTTAGCTAGTAAGCTTTGATGCATTATGAACCATTGTTGACATTTTGGAGACTTGTACGTCCATATCTTCAAGAAGGTCTTGAGTTCCCTTGCTAAACTACACATACTCAACAACACTAGAAACACCCATTATGTTAGTGAAAACAGAAAACAATGGGATGTGGTGTTCTCTCACAACTCACTCAAAACCAAGCAAAGATGGCTTCACTTAATGTTCCAAGAGAGAAAAGGATCAACTTACCACAAGTGCCAATGAAAAGTGTACCAAGTCTGAGAAGAGAATACCCAGGATATGATAGTATCACAAAGACAAACAAGGGATGTGGTGGAGCTCGGCTTGGGATTCCTAACAACACCAAAAACAAGTCCTATTTGTTGCTTGTGATGATAAAATAACACATAGGGAAACACACACCAAGTATGGAGAAAAATTTGGCAAGAAACTATATGAATGGAATTGTTGCAATGCACTCGAAAGACACTAGCTATTGCTCTTATAAACAGGCACAAGTTTGCTCAAATACTGGTGCAAAACAGCATGTAAAACAGCTCCAAAACTGTAGTAGCTATCACCAATTTTCAGGCCTCTTTTTCTCTTCTAATTTTCTGTTTTTCACTTTGATTTTTTCACTCTTTTGGGCCAATAATTTTTGATACTTTTCATGGGTACTGTAGCTACAGTAATTTTTTTTTGCAGAAAACAACACTGTGAAATAATGAACCGAGCAGCCTGTGAGCACCAAATTGAGCTAGTCTTATGTGGGTATGCTCCTATTTTTATATGTAGATAGGCCGTGTCTATGTTTCTCAAAGATCAGACTTGAAATCCTAAAGAAAATTGGAAAAGAAAAATAAAACCGAAACTATTTATACTAATGGAATACTCACGGTAGAAAATGTGTACCGCCGGTAGCAAAACTGCGCAGATCTGTGCCGCGGCAGCGCGCGGGGGTTGTGTTTGGTAACCGTGAGACGGGTGCGCAGGGCAATTTGGTAAGGGCGATACGGAGCGAATTCGACTGCGGGTAGGAGCGGGCGCGGCAGCGATTTTGGAGATTTTTCTGCCACGGCAGCAAACCGACTGCAACTAGAACACCAACACAGACGGTATGGATTTGCTAAGGGAAATTGCGGGGTGGGTTAGACACGAATCCGAGAGCGACTAGGGGATGTTTCACGGCAGCAAATTGGCAAGTTTTTCTGTCACGACAGGAAATCAAAACCAACTCGAATTAGCAAAGAAAACACTACTCGGATTGGCAACAAAGAGGTGGATTTCGGTGGACTCAATGGCAAAACTCGAAAACTCAAGAACCCTAAACCTAGACCGAACAAAAATAAGACACAAAAGGAGAAAAAGAAACACAAAATCAAACACAAGACAGCAACTAGACACTTGACAATGGTGATCTAAGGCTATGGCAACAACTAGACCTAAAATTTTTGTGTGGCTTTTTCTGTATAGGAAATAAAAACAACTAGACTAGGGGTAAATTTGCTCACCGAGGCAACCTGGAAATCTGATACCATATGATATGGGGTGGCCCGATCTTCTCGATGAACTCTCTCACTCTTTTTGTAGTTTTCTGGATTTTGTGATAACTAGTGCTACACTGAGACCTCTCACTTGGATGACCCTTGCTGCCAATGCAACAACAACCAATCCCTTTGGATATTCTCAACTACACACTCTTGCACACGTAATCAAGCATCTTTTACTTGAGTAACACCACCAACAAGGTGGGCATAACTTTCAGATGAACATGGTTCAATCTAGAAAATCTAGGGTTTATCTTAAACTTGGTCTCCCTTTCCTCAACTCGCAGGAGGGGTATAAGAGAGGAGGGGTGCGGCCACAAAGGGGGCCCTTGCGCAAGCAATCTTTCCCTCTAGGACTAGGACTCCTAATTGGACTCACATATGGATACAAACCGACCCACAATATGGGATTTCGGCCACACATGGTATACAAACCATACCTATTCGAAAATAGGATTTTCTATGGTGCATTTGACTTGGTGGAGGCACCTATCCCCTTGTCTTGATGAATAACAATTATTTCATTGAAATAACAATTGTTATGAATTGTTTTCACCATGGCTTGATTGATTTCAACACTTGCAAGCTTGTTTCCCATCAGCCACCTATTGTTTTCAAGCTCCTCTTGAGATCATCCTCCATCCATGTTTGTGTTAACAATAACCCTGCTAATAAATAATAACATAGCTTAGGTAGTATAACATTCTTATAACCACAAACAATATTTAATAATAAGAAAGAATTCACCTTAAATAATCATCAATGAGACTTAATATTTCTTTCCAATTCAAGCATAAATAATCTTCATGGACCTCTATTATGTCCATATCACCATCAAATTAAATGTTGCCTATCATGAAAATCAAATCATAGGTGAGCTAAGCAAGATTAAATGGAATAGGGAAAAAATTGGAATAAGTGCCCAAACACATTCCATGTTTAATTACTTAGGTGGACATGCATAACACTACTAACAAGGAAAGATGCAAGATGCAAACATGAGCATGGATGACATATTAATATTCCTTGCATTTTCTGGTGAAAATAGACATAAAGTTTATGTGATTTGGATTAGTAAAACAAAAGTTAGGAGTGTTTTATGGAAATTGCAGGGGTCTGTGTGTGAGGAAAACATAGAACTGCGGGCTCCAGTAAAAAAACAGGAAGGACAGGGACCTGAATGCGAAAATACAGATCCGGATCTGGAACTGGGTGGAACACCGAAGAGCACCCTAGCCTGGTACGATGACAGGTGGTCCCCATGTGCCACGCTGGAAAAATGCGAAAATAAAGGTGGGGATTTTACCTTCACGGTATTCGACTCGGGTCTCCGTATGGTGGAACGACAGGCTGACCGCTGGGCTAGAACATCATGTTCGTTTGTACCCAACATGAAGGCTACAAGTTACAGTAACGAAGAAGGTTCAGAGATTTGCACTGGGTGAAACAAATAAAAAGGGAGGATGGATGGGGGTCGAACTCGCGGTCTCTCAGTGAGAACCAGGGACCATAGCCACCGGGCTGGCAGCGTTTCTGTGATTGAGTACGGATCTAATACAATAAGAAGGGTTCCACCGCTATTAACTGAATTTCCGAACAGCAAAACTTAAGAGAGCAGAACGGAGAAAGAAGGAGGACCATGGCGTCCTGCAGTGGGCGACACTCGATGGCGTCGCTCCCACAGCACGAAGAGGGCAAGGAAGAGGTCCCAGAGATGGCGGATCACCTTGGGGTCGCCGGGGGAGTGGAGGGGCTTGGGGAGGACCCACGGTGACGTGATGCAGACCATGTATGCGAGGAAGGCGCGGTAGTCCTTGTCGGGCAGATCTCGACGGTGCCGTCGATCTAGGCCGCCTCCCGCCTTGGTATCTTCAACAACCCCGGAGAGAACGGCCTCCTGATTCCATTCCGGCATCCATCTTGGCGTGGAAGTGCTTGAGGCGACGACACGGCAAAGCTTCAAGCTCCAGCCATGGTGGTGTGCTCGTGGGGAAAAAGAAACAGAGGAAGGAGAGGAGAGGAAAAAGGGGCAGCGGAAAGAGGAGTGTGGAGGGGACCATGGTGTGGCCACAACCTCAACTTACATGTTATGAAAAATTAGAATTTGCAACCTTTAAAATATTTTGTGAGTTTTAATGCGAATAACATGATGGCATGATGCATGACGATGCGAAAAAAAAACAGGCAAATTCTAGTTGGAAAAGAAAACCCCGGGCGTTACAAAGAGGTATCTTGCAAGCCCTCCTATACCGTCGCACTGTGACTGCGGGAGCCGCTGCGCCTGTACCTTGCGGCCACCCCTCAGACAGTCAGCGATGCACTGTTAGCTGAAAGGCCGGCGGACAAGAAAAGAGCACCCTGCCCGACCTAGAGCCCACGTGTAACATCCCTGATTTTTAGAGAAACTCAAAATCACAAAAAATTGAAACTTTTTGTTTTCATGTTAAACAAATCACCAAAAACCAAATGAGATGCAAGAAACAAAAGAAAACAATACACCTTTCAATGAATTTGGATTTAGGAATCCAAATTTCCTTTCTTCCTTAAACCCTAAGCCTATTTCAAATATAGCTTTCAATTTAAAGAGAAATTATTTCTTCTTAACAAACCTCTTGACAAACATGTTTTCAACCCATTTGTAACTATGAAATGTTTATGATATTAAAAATATGAGTATTACTATATCTAATATTCTCTCCATGCCTCCAAAATTGTTTCATGTGAATAAAAATATTTCCATAATACCCTTCAAATATTATATCAAGTGATAGCCAATAAAATGTTTATATAAATTATTTTGTGTTTGAAAACAAGTAAAAGACCTTGAAAATCAATATTTACATTTGAGACCACCTCTCTTAATTTTATTTTCTATTTAATTATCTCTATTTAAAAATGATTTTTTAGTATTATTAAGGAATTATCTCTATTTTCAAAATTCAATATTAAAATATGTTGTAAAAGAGCACATATTTGTTTTCACGAGAAAGAGAAAGATTTTATAAATCTATAGAAACTTGTTTGAGGTTATTTGGAGTTTCCAAATAAAAGTTATGATTTAATTAAGAAATCACAAAAATAAAAAAAAGACACTGAACAAAAAAAAGCAGCCAGCCCAGCCCACTGGGCCAAGCCCACGTGCTACCTACCGCGCGCGCAGCGCAAAAGAGACAAGAAGCAGCCCACCAGGCCGGCCCGGCCGCAGCCCTCCCACTCTCCTCTTTGTCGCTCAATGACAGGTGGGGCCCCCTTCCCTGACCTATGCTATGACGTCACCAGGACGCGAGCGTCTTCCACCTCCGTTTTTCCCGCGTCCGTGACACGATATCTTCGCCCACGATTCCCATCCCCCGTGAGTTCCCCGGCACCTTGAGACCACCCACAAAATGCTCCTGGGTCCCTCTCTCTTTCCCCTCACCGTTCAGTTCGAATCATGCCCCGAGGAAGAAGAGATTTCTCGCCGGAGATCCACCTTTCCGCCACTGTATTCCTCTGTTACCGGTCCTCCCCGTGACTCCCCTCCGCCACCACTTGGTCTCCTCGGTTCCCCTCTCTCCCATGACCCTCCTGAAGCCCTCCTCTCCCTTTTATTCGCAGCCAATCCTCGTCGCCGTGCACTTCCAATACTCACTGAAGCCCGTGCCGCCTATGTCCACTCGCCGCGACCGCCCGAGGAAGCGAGAGAGCGCTCCAAGGCCACCATCATGCTCGCCATCCCGCGCTGAAGCCCGCCATCCCCTCCATTGAGCTCGACAACCACCGGAGCTCCAACTCCAGCGAACACCCGAGCAACGCGCCGTCGCGGGACCATTTTCTGGTCACCTTGCCACCGGTGAGTCCCCTTCGCCGCTCTCAACCGTTGGACCTTAATCCAACCGCCCACATTAGATTACTAAACCGAACCGGTATGGGCCAATAGGAATCCGCCGCGTGGCGCCTAGTCATCCGTCGCGCCAGTGCCGCGTAAGCCAGCCCGTACCAATCAGAAGCTGCCACTTGTCCCTGGCATTTTTCTGAATTTTCCGGAATAGAATATAAATGGCACTTTTTGCAGAATAGCCCCTGAAACTTGTAATCATCATAACTTTTAGACCATAAGGCCAAATTAATAAACTTGTACCTTTTGAAATCAGTACAATATTTAGAAACTTTTGGCACTGGTTCAAATTTAAATATGCTTGTTTGATGAATTCTGGCATAATTCAAATTCTACAAACCCAAAAATTACAAATAAAATATTTTTGGAATCCTTAGGACGTGTAATTTCATGCCCTCTTTCCCAAAATAATAATTGAACCAATTAAAATATAGATTAGTAATTAAATAACCAATTGAGTATTTTGCACCAAGTTTAAATTCTATAAATAATTTTAATTAGTTTTTTTCCGGAAAATTGTTCCATTTAGTAACCTTAGACCAGAGAAACCAGTACCCAAACAATTTGTGACCAGAGAACCCATTCCATGTAATATTTTCCATATAAACCATCCATAGTAGTCAGCCATTATAAATTAAGTGTGGTTTGATGAAACCCCTCATTAGGAAAATTATAGTAGGATTATTTTGATCAAAACCAACACCAATTTTATGTTAACCACATGTGACAGTAACTTTGGACCAGAAACCCCTAGACCAAGACCTTTAGTAAGATTACAAGTAATATTGTGAATTTCTTCAACCCTAGTACCCAAAGACATGAAATGGATCATGTTGATCATGGTTTTGTTTTGTAAAACCCTTAGACCAAGGCCTTGTTTGATTCTTGTGATAAAGAACAACCCTAGGACCATTGGAACAAGTTTGTTTAGTCAATATGTAAAGCCTTATCCAAACAACATAATTCCTTTTGTACCCATACCCTAGTAGCTAGGCCTAAACCCTTTTACAATAATTCTTTTTGTAAATTGAATTATGTGTTAAGCCTTACTCAAACCACTATAGTTCCTTTACATAAATTGAATTATTGGATAAACTTGAACTTTTCCATAAAATACCAAACAATAATCCATCTCATCATAATTCTTTTTGCATATTTAATTATCTGTCAAAGCCTTCTCCATGTTAACACCAATCAAGTTGAATAACTTGTTATGCTTATGTATTGTATATTTTGTTGTATTTGTTGTATGTTGGTGAATTGCTTGTTTATTGTTATCTATTTGTGTTTTATAGTTTGTACGGAGAGCAACGTTCTATTTGTAAAGAGAGTGTCCCTATAACAACTTCCACAAGGCAAGTGATACTCATGTCCCCCTTTTGTTTTCAACTGCATTAGTGTTTTCAGTAGTATGCATGATAGGTAATTTTATTATTTTCCAAGTATATGCTATGCTCAGAACACCTAGTATTGTGTAGCCAACCTGAAACCCCTGCTAGGTACTAGTTTAGATATACTAGAATAATATCACAACTGTTGCGGTTACTTGTTGGGTTGTGGTACTTTGAAAATTGAAAATTAACAACCCAATGAAACACCTGGGTGGATTGGTAATTGCTTGGTTTATGTTGAGTGGCTACTCAGGGCCATGTCCATGGTGGTTGTCACCTGGGTCACTCACAGGGCCATGGTATGTGGTGGTTGTCACCTGAGGGTACACTTGTGGATTGCCACCCAGGAATAAAGAGATCTGTAGGTCTTCAATGTACAGTTAGCTTACAGTGCAGCCTTGGGGTAATATGGGCTCTGCCAAGATTAAGTAAGTTGTGGGGGTTCATCCTGTTGTATGACATGGGGTGGTAGAATTTTAGGAGCGATGAGTCATGCTGGTATGAGTCTCAAGGTGAAAGTGCACAACCTATGCAGAGTTAAAAACTAAGATCTTAGCCGTGTCCCCGGTTATGGGAAATTTGAGCAAACTAAACAGAGTTGGTGCTGAAGGATCTCCTCATCTTTTCTGAATGAATTAAAACATGGTAGAAACCTTTTTCATAGTGCACATGGTTTGTCTACCCCTCTGTACTACATTTTCTAACTCATGGTGTGTCTACCCATGATGACTTTTCAAACTCATAGGGTGTCTACCCATGATGACTTTTCAAACTCATGGTGTGTCCACCCATGATGACTTTATCAAACTTCATGGTGTGTCTACCCATGATGCCTTTATCAAACTACATGGTGTGTCTACCCATGTTGATTTGCAGAGATTTACAAAGATTTATCAAATATAGGACAAAACTAGCTTTATGCAAATAGCCAGACTCCACCAGCCAAATATCATGTAGTTAGTTCATTCCTCAAAACTGCCACCATACAAGTGTCACTTGCCAGTACATTGTTTGTACTGACTTCCTCCCCCGTGGGGGCTGCATATTCCAACGTGGAGATGAATCTGAAGACGAGTGCGGATTTCGTTTAGGATCTCGAGTCTATCGCCAACAAGTTCTCCTGTGGCGCATGAAGTGAAGAAGGCTCATTGAGGATTTGTCTTCCGCTGTGTTTACTCTAGAACATTGTTATTTGAGCTAGTCCATGTTGACTATGCCATTTGTAAAGCTAATTTATTATATATCCACTGGATCAACGTTGTAAAATGATGTTATTGCAATGAATATTTCATTTTGTCATGTGTATGCTATGAGTCATCCCGGCAATAGCAGGATACACAGGTGTTCTACCCTTATTAAAAGGTAGGACGCTACAAAATGGTATCAGAGCATAGTGTTGCCTGTAGGATCGATACCCTAAGTTTTATAAGAGACCCTAGGATTGAAAATCTACTTTCTTCAAACCTATAGAAATATAACATCACCTTTTAACCTTCCTCGTATCCTCTCATCTATTATTCATCTTCAAAATATTCTTCTCTTGTTATAGATGACCCATCTCTTATTTTCCATCAAGAAAAGGTTGGTTAAAAATCATGGAGTGTAAGGAATAGTTTTCACATGACCTTTGGTTTCAACATGAAGATTTATACTCAAGACCATTGAAGAAACTTGGAGATATACCCAGACTTCACAACAATCACAAACACCCCAAGACACGGAGAGAAGGTTTTGAAGAAACTCAAGAAGATATAGATGATACCACCGTTCAAGTTACTTTGTTAGAACAACGGTAACGTGTTAGTGTATTGATCATACAATTGTGTGTGTTATGAAAATACTAGGTTTTTTGTTAAACCTTGATGATTGGAGTGATGGATGCTTGTTTTGTGTTGTTAGATGTTGTTTGCCTGATTAATTGCCTTGTTCTGCTATGTTTGGGTAGGAAACTTCTTTAGTCTCTTTCTAAATCTATACTCATCCATGCTAAACCAAACCAAACACAAACCCAACACCATACCCCCTTACCAACCATAGTGAGTTTTTAAGTTGGAGTGCGACAACTGACTTGACACCCCAAGAGCACCTTTTGAGACAACCATCCATTTGAGGAATACCAAAGATCTCAGGATTCTGTTCTTCTGTGTGCATGAACAATCACATCCATGATCAAACCGCCTCTATTCTAAGGAGCTGCAAGTCCATCAACAAGGGATAATAGACTTGTGGAGTCAAAGTCACATAAACTAAGACATCATAGAAAGCTACGTACACAATGAGAATGGACATATGGAGTCTGATTCACATGAGCTAAGTTTTTGGATAGCTTTCTACACCAGAAGGACACATGGAGAAGATGCAACTATTCAAATGGAGGTGGAAAGAGTTCACGCAACCCCACTAGTTGGAGAAACGATAGTTTAGTTCAGTTTTGTCTTAAAGATTTGTTTCTTTCTGTCAGACAAGTGAGGATGACCGAGTATTAGATCACGTAGTTCATCAATCTACATGTGGAAAATGATATGGGTGCAGGATGGACTGATCACCATTCCTACTACTCGTGTTATTCACTCTTACTATGTTGGGTTGAAGGAACTATGTTTGCCTTGAGCCTTAGTCGAGTGACGACGATATTAAACCAAAACCATAGAAGGGTTAGATGTAATAATATCCCTATGATAGGAAAGTGTTGCTGAAACGTACTAAACTTCGGTGAGGACAAAGCCAATCATGGAGGAATCACAATTGAAGACATTCCTAGCATGAGAGTTTCGTTAGAAATAGTATGGTGTTTGCATTCAAGAGATACAACAACATGATGAATGATCATCAAGGAAATGGGAGCAAATTGGTATGAAATTTATCACTGGATTACCCTCGAACCAAATCAGGGTATGATTCTATTTGGGAAAAACTTAAATTGGTTCAAATTTAAATATGCTTGCTTGATGAATTCTGGCATAATTCTAATTCTACAAACCCAAAAATTGCAAATAAAATATTTTTGGAATCCTTAGGATGTGTACTTTCATACCCTCTATCCCAAAATAATAATTGAACTAACTAAAATAGAGATTAGAAAATAAATAATCAATTGAGTATTTTGCACCTAGTTTAAATTCTATAAATAATTTTAATTTGTTTTCTTCTAGAAAATTGTTCCATGTAGTAACCTTTGACCAGAGAAACCAGTATCCAAACTATTTGTGACCAGAGAACCTATTCCATGTAATATTTGCCATATAAACCATCCATAGTAGTCAGCCATTATAATATAATTGTGGTTTGATGAAAACCCTCATTAGGAAAATTATAGTAGGATCATTTTGATCAAAACCAACACCAATTTTATGTTAAACTCATGTGACAGTAACTTTGGACCACAAACCCCTAGACCAAGACCTTTAGTAATATTACAAGTCACATTGTGAATTGCTTCAAGCCTAGTACACAAAGCCATGAAATGAATCATGTTGATCATGGTTTTATTTTCTAAAACCCTTAGACCAAAGCCGTGTGTGATCCTTGTGATAAAAGACCAGCCCTAGGACCCTTGGAACAAGTTTGTTTAGTCAATATGTAAAGCCTGACCCAAACAACATAATTTATTTTGTACCCATACCCTAGTAGCTAGGCCTAAACCCTTTTACAATAATTCTTTTTGTAAATTTAATTATGTGTTAAGCCATACTCAAACCACTATAGTTCCTTTACAAAAACTGAATTATTGTGATAAACTTGAAATTTTCCATAAAAGACCAAACAATAATCCATCTCATCATAATTCTTTTTGCATATTGAATTATGTGTCAAAGCCTTCTCCATGTTAACACCAATCAAGTTGAATAACTTGTTATGCTTATGTATTGTATATTTTGTTGTATTTGTTGTATGTTGGTGAATTGCGAAGCCACCAAGACAAGGTTGTCCCTCCACCGGCAATCCAACATGACAAGGTCCGCCCTCCACCGGTGGATCCTCCTCCTCCCGAGCACAAGACGTCACATGACGAGCAACATGACGAGCACGCGACACATGACGACTACATGGATATTGAACTTGCTCCCATTGATGATTTCATAAGTCAGTTGGATGTCGAAGAGGTTGCTCCGGAGTTACCCACCAGAAATCTTAATATCCAGAAGAAGCTATGATCTACCCCACCCAACTCCACCAAGTGCACCGATGACAAGATCACGCGCATAGGCCATTCATGATAAGGTGAACTCGCTCCTCTCGCTCTATACTTTTGGTCACGTGGAGGATGGTGCGCTACCTCATGGTTCCACACTTTGCGTGCTCAGGTTCAAACCCACCACGGAGGCCCCGGAAAGTACCCGAGACAATGCGCAAGAAGATATGAAGAAGGGTGGTGAAGACATCGTCGGATTCGGAGCCCCGGAGGAGAAGTTGGGGGGGAAATACCCCTCCCCGGCCTCAGGAGCCGGCCAGGCCGGCCTCCCCCACCTCCAGGACGGGCACCCAACAGAGGGGGCCGGCCTCCACCTCGGCCTCGGGCCGGCCTCCTCCCCCCCTCAGGCCGGACCCCCTCCAGAGAGGGACGGCCTCCAGGCCAGCCTCCCTCCTCCCCACCTCGGCCCCAGGCCGGCCACCCCTCCAGGCCGGCCCCTGCGCCTCACCCTGGCCCCAGGCCGGGCTCCAGGCCGGCCCCAGGCCGGCGTGGGCCTGGAGAGCCCCTCTGCCTCCACCCCGGCCCCATGGCCGGCCAGGCCGGCTCCCAGGACGGCGTGGACCCGAAATGCACGCAAATGACGCCTTTTCGACCCCGTTTTCACCTGCTTCGACCCCCGGCTATATAAGGATGACCCCGAGCTAGATCTAGGGTTTTAGAGTTGAAATTAGAACATTTGGAGCTCATCTCTCTTGTATCCCTCTTTGAGGAGCTACTCCTCCGGTGTGTACCGAGGAACGTATCAAGGCTACTCCTCCGACTTCGTCGAGGATCGTATCAAGGCACATCCCAACTACTTGTCCTCTCCCTATCGGGTTTGAGTCAAGAGTTGTCCAATCTTCCTCTCGTTATCTTGAGGTTCTATTGGCGTAGTGGTACCGGCTACGGGTGTGAGACGGTTTGTATCAAGGTGAGTCCAGTTGGATCGATTGTTCCGTAGGCGACCCTCGGGGCTTAGTTGACGGGAGGTTGGATATTTCGGTTCTTGCGATTTATCCCGATTTGTGTGTTGCCCCGCGTTTCCCCCACGTTCCCCCTTGATTCCCCATCTCGTGTTCTTATCGTTCTTCGTGTTCTTCGTTCGTTCTTGTCGATTCGTGAAGATCCGGCCAATCTAGGAGTCCAACTCCATATCATATGGTATCCAGAGCTAGATTGACACGAATCCGACACCCCATCCCCTCCCCTATCACCAATTTTTCTTCTATCCACCATAAATTCGAAAATTTCACAAAAATAGCCACAAAGGGATTTCGACCGATCTGTTGATTCGTTGAGTTTTTCGTGGTTTTGCTTCACAGATTTGTTGCCAAATACCATTCCCCAACTTTCCATTCAGCCATTTTTTCCAAATTCGCCCAAAATTTTTCTTGATTTTGAAGGAATTTCGAATTTGAGCAAAAATCTCAGCTCTTCGATTTCCGGACAGATTTTGAAACTTGTTTTTCTTTGTCGTTTTTTATCCGAATTGAGTGCAACAAAGTGCTACGCGACGCCCACGACATCACCTACGCTTCCAAATCAACGGATCGCCACGACATCGACTCCCCCATGGACACAAGTTAGTGATCATCAATAAGAGAGGTATAACTTGCTTCCGCTTGAACCACCCCACCCCATTGTGTTGCTTACCTATTCGGACTAGTTCTTTTTACACCGCTTGGAATCGCATTTGTGGCATCGAGAGT
Organism: Alopecurus myosuroides; assembly: GCA_028641055.1. Lineage (NCBI taxonomy): Eukaryota > Viridiplantae > Streptophyta > Magnoliopsida > Poales > Poaceae > Alopecurus > Alopecurus myosuroides. The sequence goes on from CM054059.1 coordinate 342,856,896, forward strand.
GCGAGGTTAGCGCTTGTGAGAGATTAGCTACGAGTAGGCATTGGCACTTTGGAATCCATCAAAAAGAGAAAATCAAAAAAAAAAGAGAAAAAGAGAAAATAGAAAAAGAAGCAAAAGGATCGGTGCCAATTGCTTTCCATTGTAGGAACGTGTAGCATTGCGTCGCAAAAGAGAAAGAGTGACCGATTGCCACGGTGCAAATCTTGTTGCCTTTTCAATTTTGCTGTTTGAGCTAGCGTCCTTCTTGTGTTAGTGTGGCATTGAGCATTACTCTACGTTAGGTCCATTTCGTTCTTCGCTCGTCCATTGGTCGCACTAACCCCATTTTTCCCTTGCGTGTGTGTGTTCCACCATATTTCCATCCTATAGGTTTGGTTTTTGTGCTAACTTTTCTTTGAATCTTCTCCACGATTGACAACAAACTTTTCTTCGGTTTTGTCGATTTTTCCTCGCCACTTTCCTAACCTATTTGCCTTCCATATAAAGTGTGTGTGTTGTCGTTTGCGGTTTCTTTCGATCTTTTTGGATTCGCTCTTGACATACCGCCCTACACCTAGGCTCGTCCACTAGCCTCAATACGACCAATAAAGGTAATGTTGGGTAAGTGAGGCGTCCATTTCTTCAATATCACCCTTGTGTGTGTTTTTGAGATGGCTAGGGAAGGAGTATTCACAAGTCCGAGCTCGGAAGACGAAGGAAATCCATTCTACAATGACAATGCTTACGCCAACTTCGTCACCCACAATGACCACTTTCAACTCCGTGAACTCGTCAAGGACGGGTTGCAACGCTATGAGCGTCGACTCCAAGAGCAAGAGGCTCGATTGAATGATCAAATGACGCGCATCAACATCAACTTGGCTAATCTTGCCAATCACCGTCATTCATCATCATCCTCATTGTCTCGTCGTTCAAGACACCACAATCAAGATCTTCACCAACCTCGTCGCCATGATCGCCATGATCGCCATGACATGGAGGAGGGTGGACAACCTCAAAAATCACAACCACCTCCTCCCCAACCTCAACAACCTCCGCGACAAAATTGGTATGAGGATAGCTCGCCATCACCACCACCTCGACATCGCCAAGGCCGTGGTGACCCTCTTCAACAACCGCAACGCCTGGACCTTCGACAACACCATCATTCTCCACCTCCACAAGGCCACACTCAAGACTATGGCCACAATGATTTCGTGGAAGATGCTCGTCAACATCGAAGGCCACCTAGGCACCATGCGCGTCCCAACAACAATGACCGCCAAGAACATGATCATCCTCAACACCCTCGAGATGAACAAGGGCTTCTGCAACACCCTCGCCAAGAACAAGAACGTCCTCGACAACAACGCAATGGCAATGATGATCGTGAACGCCGTGAAGCGAGGCCCCGTCACCACCAACAACCACCACCTAATGACCACCGGCGTCATCCTTCCCATCATGATCGCCACCGCCAAGACCATGAGGATGACCCCTATGATGATTCACCTCCCATTTATGATGAAGACCCCCATGAGCGCCAACATGAGCGTCCCCATCGTCCACAAGAGGACAACAACATGAGTGCTCTTCGTTTCAATGTCCCCAAGTTCAATGGTGAGAATGATCCCGAAGAATATCTTGCTTGGGCTCTCAAAGTTGACAAGATCTTCGGCATTCACAACTTCACCGACAAGAAGATGGTTGCTCTAGCATCTTTGGAATTCGAAGGCTATGCACTCTTATGGTGGGATCGTCTACAAGCCGAACCAGTCCGCAATCGCATTGCTCCTATTGCCACTTGGAATGGGATGAAGCAATTCATGCATGCTAGATTCGTTCCTCCTCACTACAAGCGTGACCTCTTCAAGAAGCTCCAAGAACTCCGTCAAGGTGTGAAGTCCGTTGATGAGTATTACAAGGAAATGGAAACATCCTTGATTCGAGCTCATGTGATAGAATCTCAAGAGCAAACAATGGCCCACTTCCTCAATGGCCTCAACTATCCTATAAGGAAGATCGTCGAATATCAACCGTATGACAACATTGTGGCCCTTGTCCACCAAGCTCTCAAGGCGGAACGCCAAATTGCGGAAGATCTCAAGTATAACAAGCAAAAGGCTTTCTTCAACTCAAGACCATCATCCTCGTCTCCAATGACACAAGTTCCTCCTCCAACTACCAACAAGAGCAACACTCGAGCCTCTAGTGCTCCCAACAAGTCTTCCCAACCATTCAAGAAGCAAGTGCCTCCCACCTCATCCTCAAGTGCTCCTCAAGTCAAGTCAAGCACTATTACTTGTTTCAAATGTGGTGGTAGTGGACACAAGTCCTTTGAATGTTCCAACAAGATGATCATGATTGTCAACCAAGACGGTGAACGTGATTCTATGAGCGAAGGCGAATACTATGCCTTGCATCAAGTTGCTCTCAACTCTTTGGACGTGCCCAACGATGATGAAGAAAGTGTGTATTGCGATGAGGACAAGAATCCATCGCTAGTGGTCACAAGAGTCTTCACTACTTCTCCTCAAGATGAGCATGATCAACGGTGCAATCTCTTTCAAACTAGAGCTTGTATTGATGGCAAGTCAATCAAGGTCATCATCGATGGTGGAAGTTGCCACAACTTGGCTAGCAAAGAGCTTTGCAACAAACTCCAATTGACTTACAAGCAACATCCTCATCCATACCATGTCCAATGGCTTAGTGACTCCGGCACCTTCTAGATTCAACACATGGTCTCCGTGCATTTCAAGATTGGTCCCTATGAAGACACGGTGGAGTGTGACGTTGTTCCTATGACCATGTGTCATCTTCTTCTTGGTCGACCTTGGCAATACGACAAGAGTGCTATCCATGATGGGTGTACAAATCACTATAGCTTCAAGTGGAATAACAAGACATTTGTGCTTCGTCCCATGTCTCCTAGCCAAGTGATCGCCGACAACGCCAAGACTCTTGCACGTAAACAAGAAGAGCTCAAGACTTGTGAGATGAGTGGTGAGAGAGTGATCCACCTAAAAGAGAGTGAGAGCCACAAGCCAAATATGAGTGGAAAAATTCCGAGTGTTGCCAAAGGCCTTGCCTTACTTGCCACCAAAAGAGAGATGCGAGAGATACGAGATGACCCAACCATACTTCACTTTGTCCTATTGTGCAAAGGGGAAGCACTTGAAACTAACGACATGCCAAATTTTCCTCCATCTTTGTTGACTTTGTTGCAGGAATTTGAAGACGTCTTTCCCGATGAGCTCCCTCCGGGCCTTCCTCCTCTACGAGGAATCGAGCACCGCATTGACCTCATTCCGGGCGCGCCCCTTCCAAACCGCGCTCCTTACCGCACCAACCCCGAGGAGACTAAGGAGATTCAGCGCCAAATCCAAGAACTACTAGAAAAAGGTTTTATTCGCGAATCCCTTAGCCCTTGTGCCGTGCCGGTTATCCTTGTTCCATAGAAATATTCTACTTACCGCATGTGTATGGATTGTCGACCTGTCAATGCTATCACCGTTAGATATAGACATCCTATTCCTAGGCTCGATGACATGCTTGATGAATTGAGTGGTGCTACTATCTTTTCCAAATTTGATCTTAAAAGTGGTTACCATCAAATTCGTATGAGTATAGGTGATGAATGGAAAACGGCTTTCAAAACAAAACTTGGTTTGTATGAATGGCTTGTTATGCCCTTTGGTCTTTTGAATTCCCCATCTACCTTCATGCGTCTCATGAATGAAGTTTTACGTCCTTTCATTGGCAAATTTGTTGTGGTTTACTTCGACGACATTCTCATTTATAGCAAGTCTTTGGAAGATCACCTTGATCATGTTTCACAAGTATTGTTGGCTCTTCGCAAAGCAAAACTTTTCGCCAATCTTTCCAAATGCAATTTTTGCACCAACAAGCTTGTTTTCTTGGGTTTTGTGATCTCTTCCAATGGTATTGAAGTAGATAAAAAGAAGATTGAGGCAATTAGGAATTGGCCCAACCCTACCTCCGTGGGTGAGATAAGGCGCTTTCATGGCCTTGCCGGTTTCTATCGCCGCTTTGTCAAAGATTTTTCAACTATTGCTTGCCCTTTGAATGAACTTACCAAAAAGAATGTACCTTTTGTTTGGGGCAAGGAGCAACAAAAAGCTTTTGACACACTTAAGAGATGCTTAACCGAAGATCCTTTGCTTATCTTACCGGATTTTGAGAAAACTTTTGAGATTGAATGTGATGCTAGTGGCATAGGAATTGGTGGCGTTCTCATGCAAAACGGACGACCCGTTGCTTACCATAGTGAAAAACTCGATGGCGCTGAACTAAATTACCCAATCTATGATAAGGAACTTTTTTCTTTGGTTAGAGTGCTATAAGTTTGGCAACACTACCTTTGGCCTAAGGAATTTGTCATTCATTCCGATCATGAATCATTGAAATACTTGAAAAGACAAACAAACTTGAACAAGAGGCATGCTAAGTGGGTAGAATTCATTGAATCTTTTCCTTATGCATTAAGTACAAGAAAGGTAAAGAGAATGTGGTAGTCGATGTCTTGTCTAGAAAAGAGCGTCTTCTTACACGTCTTGACATCAATGTGATTGGTTTTGATGAGATCAAAGACTTATATGCTTCCGATGTTTTCTTTGGTCCCATCTTTGAGAAATGCTTGCCTAACCGAGGATTTGATGACTACTATCTCCACAAAGGTTTCTTGTTTAAGACTAACAAATTGTGTATTCCCGAGTCCTCTCTTCGTTTGTTGTTATTGAAGGAATCACATGAAGGAGGTCTCATGGGACACTTTGGACGCGACAAGACCTATGCCATGCTCTCCACCAACTACTATTTGCCCAAGATGAAGCATAAAGTTGAGAGACACGTCAAGCGATGTTCTACATGCCTCCGAGCTAAGTCCACTTCCAACCCCCATGGTCTTTACATGCCATTACCTATCCCACATGCACCTTGGAGTGATATTAGCATGGATTTTGTGTTAGGCCTCCCACGAACAAAAACCAACATGGATTCAATCTTTGTAGTTGTTGATCGTTTCTCTAAGATGGCACATTTCATTCCTTGCAACCGAACCGATGATGCTTCACATGTTGCTACTTTGTTTTTCAGGGAAATTGTGCGTTTACATGGTGTACCTACTTCCATTGTCTCGGACCGCGACGTCAAGTTCACCTCCTACTTTTGGAAGATGTTGATGGCCAAGCTCGGCGTCAAGCTACTCTTCTCCACCGCCTATCACCCACAAACGGATGGACAAACCGAGGTCGTCAACCGCACACTCTCGTCACTACTTCGAGCATTGATCAAGCCCAACTTGAACAATTGGGAGGAATGCATCCCACACGCTGGGTTCGCCTACAACCGCGCTCTACACAAAGCTACCAAGAAGAGCCCCTTCGAGATCGTCTACGGCTTCAACCCCAACACCGCCCTCAACATACTTCCTTTGCCTCTACGCGAGCGAGCAAACATGGACATTGACAAGCGCACCGACTACATCAAGAAGCTACACGACTCCACAAGAGCTACGCTTGAGAAGCATTCCGAGCACCAAGCCTCTATCATGAACAAGAACAAGAAACCCATGGTGTTCCAAGAAGGTGACCTCGTGTGGCTACACTTGCGCAAGGACCGTTTCACCGAAGAGCGCAACTCCAAGCTCAAGCCAAGAGGAGACGGCCCCTTCAAGGTCATCAAGCGCATCAACAACAACGCCTACAAGCTCGACTTACCGCAATCCAAGTACCTCGTCCACAACTCCTTCAATGTCAAGGACATCTCTCCCTTCCATGGCTACCCAAGTGATGAAGACGACGCCGAGTCGAGGTCGACTCTTTTTCAAGGTGGAGGGGAGATGATGTAGCCCACCCAACTCCACCAAGTGCACCGATGACAAGATCACGCGCAAAGGCCATTCATGATAAGGTGAACTCGCTCCTCTCGCTCTATACTTTCGGTCACGTGGAGGATGGTGCGCTACCTCATGGTTCCACACTTTGCGTGCTCATGTTCAAACCCACCACGGAGGCCCCGGAAAGTACCCAAGAGGATGCGCAAGAAGATACGAAGAAGGGTGGTGAAGATGGCGTCGGATTCGGAGCCCCGGAGGAGAAGTTGGGGGGAAATACCCCTCCCCGGCCTCAGGAGCCGGCCAGGCCGGCCTCCCCCACCTCCAGGCCGGGAACCCAACAGAGGGGGCCGGCCTCCACCTCGGCCTCGGGCCGGCCTCCTCCCCCCCTCAGGCCGGACCCCCTCCAGATAGGGCCGGCCTCCAGGCCGGCCTACCTCCTCCCCACCTCAGCCCCAGGCCGGTCACCCCTCCAGGCCGGCCCCTGCGCCCCACCCTGGCCCCAGGCCGGGCTCCAGGCCGGCCCCAGGCCGGCGTGGGCCTGGAGAGCCCCTCTGCCTCTACCCCGGCCCCATGGCCGGCCAGGCCGGCTCCCAGGCCGGCGTGGACCCGAAATGCACGCAAATGACGCCTTTTCGACCCAGTTTTCACCTGCTTCGACCCCCGGCTATATAAGGACGACCCCGAGCTAGATCTAGGGTTTTAGAGTTGAATTTAGAACATTTGGAGCTCAGCTCTTTTTTATCCCTCTTTGAGGAACTACTCCTCCGGTGTGTACCGAGGAACGTATCAAGGCTACTCCTCCGACTTCGTCGAGGATCGTATCAAGGCACATCCCAACTACTTGTCCTCTCCCTATCGGGTTTCAGTCAAGAGTTGTCCAATCTTCCTCTCGTTATCTTGAGGTTCGATTGGCGTAGTGGTACCGGCTACGGGTGTGAGACGGTTTGTATCAAGGTGACTTCAGTTGGATCGATTGTTCCGTAGGCGGCCCTCGGGGCTTAGTTGACAGGAGGTTGTATCTTTCGGTTCTTGCGATTTATCCCGATTTGTGTGTGCCCTGCGTTTCCCCCACGTTCCCCCTCGATTCCCCATCTCGTGTTCTTACCGTTCTTCGTGTTCTTCGTTCGTTCTTGTCGATTCGTGAAGATCGGGCCAATCTAGGAGTCCAACTCCATATCAAGCTAGATGGCGAAAAGGGTGGTCCTTCTAAGTTACCAACCAGAAAACCGGATATCCAGAAGAAGCTAACATATTCCCAAGAAACTCCCGAGGAGGAGACGGCCTTTACGTCTCCACAACCTATGGTGATTACCCCGAATACACTCCGTGCTACGGCTGAGGAGGCGGTAAAACAAAGTGGCACTCCCCTGTGCTTGAGGGAGAAGAAGCATCGGAAGAGGCCTGCAGCCAACAAGAAGAAAGGTGGTGCCTCCTCTAGTAGCTAGCCATCGGCTGCTCGAGTCTTGGACCGTTTGCCACCCGCCGTCCCGTGGAGGAAGGTGCATGAGATAGGTAAGCTGATGCTGCCGCCAGAGGTTGTCACTGTCATGGGTGGTGACATGAGGAGCATCCATGACGGAATTTTGCAGAGAGAGGCAGAACTTCTATGTGAGAAACATCCCTCGTACCCTCTATACGTGTTCAAGGTGCCCCCATCTACGGGCTTTGTGGATACAAATCCCACAAAGGTGTTCTTCATTAGATATGAAGACATATTCAGGGTCTTCCACTTGGGAAAGCTCGACCGAAGCATTGTCCTCCTGGTATCGCTCAGCATGGCGCACGATATGGACATGGAGAATACCCAGAACATCGCGAGTATGGACCCCTACTACATGGTTGAGGACTACTTGCTGTCACCTGCGCACCGGGTTGTTATCACGAACTATATAACGAGTTTTTTGATAGATAACAAGGATAAGAACGCCATTCTCATGCCATACTTTCCCCTGTAAGTAGTCCTCTCTGCTTCCCGTCATTACATTCTTTCTAGAATCTCCTTAGTATTCCAATGATGATGGCTTGTTCGAAATGTTTAGCGCAGAAAAGGAGGATGCACACTCATCGTAATGGAACCGCATTGGTCGCAATGCACTTATCTCGATGCGGGTAGGGCGGTGCAGAAGGACTACAACGAGATAAAAGCTATTCTAAATAGTGCCCTCAACGGCTTCGCCTCCGATTTAGGCAAGCCCCTAAAAAGGAGAAAATAGTCCGAGGCGCCTACGTGTGCAATCACGTAACAAACTTCCCTTGCCTCAAGCAATCGGCACAAGAATCTGGGTTGGAAGCTTGGTATGCCATCTTTCAGATGAGGGAGTACTTAAAGGATGCCCAAGAGGTATTGTTACCAAGTCATCTCCGAGACATGACCATAAAGATGGCCAACACCCCCGATGAATATGTGAGAGCTGAGTTCCGTCGCATCCAGCGGAGGATCTGCACGATACTCAAGTCGGATGTCATCACTCGGGGTGACTTGTTCTTCCACGGCCACGCACCACCGAGCAACCGTGACATAGAAGCACACCTACGAGAGCAACATGACATCCGGACATTCAACACGCTAGAAGGCGTTCGTCTGTTCCCGCCGAGACCATAGGATTGACAAAATGTTAGTATACACTTGATGCTTAACTTTCCAATGCATAGAATCTCAATATACTTGCATCATATAACTTTTAGTCCTTTATTTGTCGTGTCTTATTCATAAACCTTGATGTTTCTATTATTTTGATAGTTATTTGCAGTCTATTATCAATTTCCATGCTAAACACGTATTTTTGTCCTATGCACAGATGACATGGTATGTTGTATATATCGGTAGGGTTCCCGGAGTCTACGACGATTGGGAACAATGACGGAGACAGGTGCACAGTTTCAGCGGCAACAGCTACAAGGGGTACAAGACCATGGTGGAGGTGGAAGCTCGACACGCCACTTACCTAGCGAGAGAGAAGACGGAGACGACAAGGGCCCGGATGACCACCTTCGCCATTTCTGTAAGGACCCCAGACCGGCAGTCTGAAACCCTACGTATGCATACATTCACGATCCCAGAAAGATCAGTCGTGAACAACATACACAGTTGGCATACAGAAATACATCATCCTTTACACGAATACATAAAGGTATTACACAAATGATCACATGATCAAGCTTAAAGCAACTGCCAAAGGGGCAGGCAACATAACAAACACAGCGGAAGACAAAAAAAAACACAACGTAGTTGAGCCCAAGTCACGCCTTAACCTACAGGCTGCTGACCCGGAGACGATCCTAGTTCGCAAAGCCCGTCAACTCCGTACTTCTCTTCATAGATCTCCTTTGGAGGCTCCTTCTCCAAATCTGATAAGTAGATACCAGGGGCGAAACCATAATGAGTACATTTGAATGTACTCAGCAAGACATCCATCATGTCACTTACCAAACATGCAACTATGCTTATATGGTGGAATAGGTAGGCTATAAATAGGGTTCACTACCAATGGTGTTCATATATGATGACACCACAGTTGCAGTCAGGTTAATCTGTATCTTCATTGAAGAAGATACTTCAGAAGAAAATAATATAGTTTTATTTCTCTTGTAGATATCACATGTACAAGAGTTTTTGTAAAACTTTGTTAAAGAATATTTTCTCTTTGCAAAACTTCATGGAATCAGTTTCCAGAATTCTTGCTTAGAGTAGAAAAGGTTTTCTTTGCAAAACATTTTGTTTTGTATATCCGCATCTGGCTTTTCATCATCGACAATACCTCCACGGTATAAGTTTCCATTCCTTTCCGAACTTCCCAAGTTCAACACTTCCTTTCCAAAAATCCTTTTTGAAAACATTGACACAATGCTAGCTACATGGCCATTCAACTGTCCATATCCGAGGACGCGGCTATCTCGAAATAGTTTTACTCTGCAGAGGTGTACACATCCACTAGATCCAAAACTCTGCCATGGACCACCCATGGATCGTCACAGCGATATGCAAGCACCAGAGAAGTTGATCCTAACTGTCCACTCTGACACAAGATAGTATATGCTCATTCCTTCAGATGGGTTGTTCTCCCCGGCACCAGGTCCCACCCTGCCTAGCCGGGAGGCCCAGCTGTCGCATCCAGAGGGAAAATTAATCCCACACTGTGTATGTCCCGTTTCCCCTCTCCTGGCGACACTTCGGTTCAGAGAATCCGCTTCTCTATAGCACTTTGGAATAAAGCATACACTAACAAGTTCAAGCATCTAGATAGGCCCCATACCCATATAGGGGTAGAGTGGCAGTACGGTAAAGGTTGTCCGGCGAAGACTAGGTTATGTGTCATTTTTGAAAACACCAATTTCTCAAAAATGACCACTTCCACATTCCTCCGGAGAATAAGGATCCGCCTTTTCTCTGGGGTTTTTTTCCGTAAAGCCTTTGTTTTGTAGAATCACAATTTTAGGGTGTCCACTTAGGGACTAGTATATTTTATGGTAATAAATACCATATGGTGGCTTATGGGCTTGGTATTACCAAGTTTTAACTACTGGCATAATAGTAACCTATATACTAGTATAGTAGTAATAGCCACATCAAAAATAGTTTTGATAATAAAGTTTTGGTAAAACTTCAGAGGTAAAACATGCATAATAGATAATGATAAGTATTGTATCAGCAAGCATCACGATGGCTTGCCTCAAGTCTCTTAATGTCCCTGGCCTTGAAGCAACTTGAACTTGACGCACAGCTCCACAACTGCTTCTTCTTCTTCTTCTTCGCGTTCTAGCGTCGTAAAGGAAATAAAAGACACACACTCAGGTCTAAAGTACAAACAACTAAGCTAAGAAACACATACAGCAACAAATGTTCACTCTCGAGTTCTCTCGAAACGATAACGCGAAAACTATCTCACATAACTCTCACGGTCCAAAACTATCGTCATGCACTATGTATGGTTTAGAAAACCATATCCCACATCATACATACCATATATGTAGTGGTGTACCACTCTCATAATAAGATATACAAGAAGCTAAAAATATAGCGTGTGGGTGAAAAAGTTTAGGTTGCTAAGGTAAAACAAACAGACAGAATAATACCCATGGCAGTGGGTATTACTCACCACAAGCAACTATCACTTTATGTGTTCATGATTTTAGTTGGATGTTTTAGTTTCACAAGATACTCTTAAACACAAGCACAACACAAGTATAAACTCATGCTAAGGTAAAACACTCCAACAAAATCCAAAGAACAAGCAAACACACCACAATTGAATAGACTATTTATTCACTATGGTTTTGTTTACTAGAGGTTTTGGAATCCATCAATTATGAAAAATTAACAAACAACCAGTACCTAAAAACAAGGATAACAAGTCATAAAAATAATCTAAAACACAATCATCACTCAAGGTAATATCCCTATCAAAAGCATAGAAACAGGACTGCACTGATAACACACTAGTGTGGAAAATCTACACAAGCATGTTATAAGAAAAACTTATATTCTACAACTATAGCACAAGAAACTAAAGGATTCATGGCATCATAACAGAAGTAATAACTTCATAAATATGCTATAATAAACTCATACACTTATGAGATAAAAGATGAGAATACTATAGCAAAAATCACCATTTTCTAGTGGTGACACTAGTTCATCACTAGAGAAGCAAACAATGTTACTATGATGCTTAATTCTAAACAAGCAAGTCATGATCATAAAATGTACCTAATAACAGTACACAAAACTTACACATGCTAGTAAGCACAAACATCAAAACAATCCCATGAAACAACTATTAAACATGCCTAACTTAATTCTAGCAATTTATGTTTTTCTTAAACAATTACTAGCAAGCAAGCAAGGTATAACTTACACAACCAGTAGCTATGCAATAAAAGAAAAGTTATCTAAACCTTTTCAACAATCCAAACACTCAATTTACAATCATTCACAAACAATCTATCAATATAAAGAAATTTAGTTTATTTGCAAACAATATAATTTAGCACTCAATAGTGAATCATTTCTTAACAAGATACTCCTAAGGAATATTATGCTAACAAATGGATCACACCTAACATACTAGTAGATCCTTATAAGAAATAAACTTCTGACTTGCATAAGTGAAAACAAACAATTATATTTTCCATGGTGGAAAATATCCTATCAACCACATAATTAAAAACATGTTATTTTCTCACATGTGCATGGTTGGGAATTTTCAACCACAACCAAGATGCAATGGGACCAGTGGGTTATGGGCCCATTAATACCAAGGTAAATGAGGTACTAAGCCTCTGGTTACTCATGACAAAAATTAATATAACAAAATAAATAAAACAAGGCTATTTATTCTAGTACATACAAGACTAGTGCATAAGAATAACAAAACCTACACATGCTTCACCATAAAAATACATGCAAGCTATCAGAGACAAAAGCATCAAAATAACAGTACCAAAATGGTACTGGATCTATAGCAAACATAGCACAAAAATTATCAAGGCATTCACACAAAGATCTAGCTCTCACAATAATTCCAAAGAATAAACACTAGAAAAATAACAAATGCTACTCATGCTTTGCTATAAGATCACATGCAAGTTAATGAATATAATAGCATATAAATCACAGTACCAAAATGGTACTGGACTCACCACAATCATAGCAAAAACTTAGGTAACAAGCACACAGAGATTTGCTCACACAACTAGTGAAATAAGTACTAGAAAACAAACAACAAATGTTACACATGCTTTGCTATAAAATAAGGTGTAAGCTAATAGAGATAATAACAGAGAAATAACAGTACCAAAGTGGTACTTGATCTATCATAACCACAACAAAAATCTAGGTACAACAAAGCTACAAGGATTTGCCCACACAACAATCCAAATAATAAAACTAGGAAAATAACAAATGGTATTCCTATTTCTATTTGACTTTCCAAACATGCACACACTTTCTAAGGTAGATGTACTGCAAGAAAACAACTTAATAACAAGTCCTAGCAACTCTATACAAGTTAGGAAGCAAGATTAAAACAATCAAACATTTCATTTCAAACAAAAACAAACAAAGAAAACAAAACATAAAAGCTGCTGTTTCTAGATCTGTCCACCAAAAATAATCTTTAGCCTCAAAAATTAATCTAAGCTAGGATAAGATAGATCTATTCAATACCAAACTCATCCAATTGGATATTCTTCAAAAATCATTTTTAAACTCCTTATAAAAGGTCTAGAAAATCCTACTGGTCTTTTACCAAAATGGATGTCATTTCCATTTGGTAACTGGCGTTGATGTGAGGCCAAGTCCTATGGATAGATCTACTCATAGGATACTCAAAACAGTTTGATTTGCCCAAAATGGATACAAATCCAAAAAGTTATGTCAAAAATGGCTAAACAGACAGTCTGTGGCAAAACAGGTATTGTGACAAAAATAAAAGTGCAAACTTGGATCTTCCAACGGGAAATGGTTAGGAAAACATAAGCCTAGTACTGTGAATTTTTGTAGAAAATAATCTGCAGTAAAACTATTTTTCACAAGCTCAAAACGACAGGCAAACTTCTGCAGGGATTTGAGGTTCCTCACATCGGTTTAAGAAAAATGGCCGGCGGCGATTTTGGAGCTCATGGAGCTCACATGGATGGCTCAAGGCTCCTCTAAGCTTGGGGATGAAGTGTGGTAGTGGGGGGTTGTGGAGGAGGGGCAAGGTGCAAGGAGATGGCCTTGGGACCTTTATAGAAGAGGGAATGAGGGGAGGGGCAAGATGGTCACTTCGGGTAGGTGTCATGCCATGGCATAGGGATGTATAGGGCCTAATGGTCAATTCCTTTTGAGTGCAATAGATGTCCTATTCAAGTACACATGTGACATGGGCAAGGTTGGCCTTTGGAGGCAAGGGGAGGCAAGGGGCAAGTCATTTTGGTCAAGGGTATGGGCATGCCCATACTTGCTTACCTCACCACTTCTCTCTACCATAACTTCCTACCTAATGCTTCTAGAAGTAGTACAATGGATCCAATGTGGAGTCTAAGTTATGGTCAACACACTAGACATGGTCTCACTTCGAATTTTGCAAGGGAAGGCAATGAAATCTTCTGCCCAAAATCGTATCTGTGACTGTTTCGAATAATTCAGAAAATTCTCTTAAGTGTTGGAAAACAGATCAAAGGTTCAAAAAGTTGAGTTTGTTTTCAGGGTTACATTGCTTTCCAAAATTGGTTTTCAAAGTATGGATGTGTTAACCATGTTATACAATTTCAGAAACAACTTTTGAAAACAATTTTGAACTAGTTTAAGGCCATGAAAATAATGTGGAAAAAGACCTACTTTCTGTTTTTATCTGTTTCTCAAAACTGCCTTATTCTGCCTTAATTTTATACCACAAAAACAACAAGCAAAAGATAGTTTTTATTTCTCCAAAAATAAAATTGAGCTTATGGGTTTGTAGTACATATATCAAGGATAAATTAAAAGTCAAGAAACCATAATATAACCATTTATAGCTTGGTGAAAACAATGGTAGAAAACAGGTACTTGGCTTTATTTTCAGGAATTGTTTTCTATAGGAAAGTTAAAAGAAAACTTTCATAGATCATTTTGGAAACTTGTTTTCTTGGATCAAACAAGGTTAAAAGTTTGTTTTAAGATGAAAACAAGAATGATCCAAGTCTTGGAATAAAAATCCACTCAAGTAATAATAAGAAAACATTAGGGAAAAAATTATCAGGAATATCTTTCAGAAACATATGGTGTTGGTTTTATAATGAAACAAAACTTATGTTGCAAATATGATTAAGGTCATAACACAAGTTAGTTAAAACAATCATGTTGTTATAAAAATAATTTGTTGGCCCTAATAGTTGTCTTCTTGAGCACAGTACAAGAATCCAAAAACTGGGGTGTGACAGACCTTCCCCCCTTAAAAGAATCGCGTCCCGAGATTCGCAGGCAAGCGAAAAGAGGGTATGGTCAAAACAACAATGTTAGATGATTTGTTTACAAAACATGTGTTGGTGTTTTGTAACATTATTTACAGGGGCTTCCCCCCTTTGATTTATCTTACCAGAATTCACCGGTAAATTTGTTTTCTTTACAAAGGTTTGGGTGTCATGGTCTAAACCTCGAACATATTGCTCCTTAAATGGATATCCATCAACGTTTATTTAGTATGAGCTTTCTATTGCTCACTGTCCAAAATCCAGGAAAATCCACTATCTTCCTCTTACTAATACATTTAAATCTCAAAACATTTGTTTTCCTCAATGGTAGTTTATCAAAATCATAAAGTTATAGCAACTCTGAGTACTATCAACTCTATAAGGTTCCTATCAAAAACTCCAAGCTCAATATTGATATTTACTAAAATCTACCATCATCAATTTATATCCACCAATCTTTCTAAACCTTAATGAGTTTTCCTCCATCTCATAAATCTAAAATCTGGTTCCTCCAACACATATATACGGGAGATATTGTCGCCTAGTAATGATCATAGTTTTATCTATCTACTATTTTTTCCATCCTTTCCCTACTTCAAAACAGCTATAGAATCATCCTAAGGCACCTTTCTCTTTGTTTTTGAAAAAAGTTGATTACGCGTTTTCTTTTTAAACTGGTGATAACAAACTCTGTAACATATCAAATCTATAAGTTACTTTGTAAGGTATTTGGTTTAGACAACAGCATAAAAAGAAAATTGGTGAGCCAACTCTGTAGGGTTTTACGCTCAAGAGATGAGGTTATATTACCTAGTTTGTAAGGTCTCCAACTAGAATTAGATGAAACCATTTTACTAACTCTGTAGGGTGGCACCAATTTTATGTGGCAAAAAAATTTAATTTACTCTGTAGGGTGTTATACTAACATTAGATGAGATTTTTGTTAGTATCATTAACTATTGAAGATTTTATTTAGCCCGACGTGACACTTCTAGTGTTCCATTTACGTCGGGTTTTTTTTTCAGGGTGCGATCACAAACAAAACAAGGGGGTTCACAGGTGTGGTTTGAAACGTACCATTGGCTATGGCATGAGTCGCAGATGCTCCTGCAACATCATCTCGGTCTCGAGGTCCACTCATCAGATTCTTGCGTTTCTTCTGGCTGGACCTTGGGTTTCTTGGGGTTCTTCAGGATGAGCTAGAATACGGTTCTTCTTGGGACATTCGCGAACAAAGTGTCCTTCCTGTCTACAGGCAAAGCAAACCATGGTTTTAGGCTTGACTTTCACCCGTCTCCTCGAAGATTGTGGCCTCGCAGGCAAAACGCTGCGAGTCACCCATAGACTAGTTTCTCCTGGCGTCACCATCTTCCGTTTGCGGCTCTCTCCAGCAAGCAGTTGCTGGTATCCTCTCATAAGGAACATAGTATTCTCAGCGTTGGTGATGGCAAGCTGAGTCAACTGCTCCAGGATAGCATGGGTGGCGATGTGCTCAGCACGAGCGGCTTCACTTTTTTCCCTCAACAGAGCAAACAGTTGAGCAACTGTCGGCTCATGTGACGGAGGTAGATCGCTGGTCATGCTGAAGAAAAAGAACGGTGTAAGACGATAGCAACTAAAAGTGGTTTTGGTTTTAAAGGCTCGTGACATGTATCGGCTCATAGCGGATATGAGAACGGTAGATAACACGACAACAAGCAAACATCGATGAAACTAAAGCCAACTCAAACCAAGATTAACACGCATGTGAAAAACGAGTCTTAACAAGCATAACTTAACTTAAAGGTTCACATGGCTACAACATAAGGCTTACAACACAACTGGCACACACAACGCTCTAACATAGGAGCTCACACGACACGAACACAAACACAAACAAGCGTCTGGGGTGGAAAAACAACATAAGTCCTAACATCTTGCGGCAATCCTAAGTGCTCGAGGAAGCGCGTAGCTGTTCCTCCAACTCTGCAACTCGGGCCTTGCTAGCTTCAAGCTGGAACTTAAGGTCTCTCACTTGTGCCCGGAGATGGAAACCAACAAACCTCATGGTCTTTCCTTGTGCCACGAGACGGCGCTCGGTAGCAGTGGAAACTCTCAGGTCTTTGGTTAGCTGGAAGATCTCTCTTCCTTGATTATCGAACTCTCCTCTGAGCCTATCAAGGGAAAACTGAGTGTTGTACAGCTGTCCCTCCAAGTGCTGGAAATGACGGGCAAACACAAAGTCTTCGGTGACATCAACTGACATGTTGTCCTTATCGCGCCTCCCATAGTATCTATAGGGGGTGCCTTCAAACGTGCCGCGAAAGAAGTTCGCGAGTTTGGCAATGGTCAGCTGCATCACTCTAAGGATACCATCTTCCCAACTATTCTCCATGACTTCGCAATTGATCTCTGGGGTTGATGGTGTTCTCACTGGTGCACGGATGGTGCAGACGACCAACCAGGACATTTCTCGTCCATCCATGTGGAACTGGGCTCCCTTTAACTCAGGTAGGGGATGACCGATCAGGCGAGTCATCTTGATCAAATCCTCCTCAAAGCGGCGGTAGCAAGGTTCATGCGATCCCAGCCGGAAGGACTTGGTGAAGACAACTGCCATCTACACAAGATTTTAAAGGGGATTAAGTTAGGTAGCAGTGTGCAAAATTTTAAGATCCTTATTTCTCTTGTTTGGTCTTTTAAAAGAGGACATAATAAGTGCAACGTTTAGCCAACAGGGCAAAACGAGTCTTTTGCAAACAGACAAACATAGTGGTTTTGGTCAGTAGTGGTTGGTGCATTCAGGCCTTTTCTTCTTTGAGGGTTGTCGTTGTTGGAGCTTTATCTGTTGGAGTGCATCACTGGAACGCTATCAGCTCGTGTGGCTCGATGGTCCTCTATTTAGGCCCAATGGTGCTTTCATTAATTGTGGGGGAGATGGTGGTGGTTCACGACGGGTCGCATTATGAAGCGAAAACAAGTATAAGTCTAAGCAACAAATTCTTGTTTTTGAATACTATACAAACATTTTTGCTTGCAAAAAGCTAACACGAGGCGATTCAAAAACAAGAGCGGGGCAAGCACAAATTTGCAAAATTTGAGCACCCCACAAACATATAGAAGCCTAGATGAACCAAATTCTACACCACAGAACAGCACAAAGTCCTACGGACACACATAAGCAAGCCAAAACACACAAACAAGGCTCCATTGGAGCTACGTAGGGGGAGGCGACTCATGGGTAATCGCTAAATTACTCCAAACTAGACTGATCCAAAAGTCCTAGAAGTGGCTGAAGAACTATATCTACTTCTGACCCTCACCACTGTAGAGCTAGGCAATTATTTTGGTCTTCTCGGGACATCGACAAGTATATAAGTTTTTGGATAAAAACAAAATACTAGAAGTAAAGTTTTGATAAAACTTTTAACTGAGAGAGGTAATAATATGCAACAATCTGTTTTTGAAACCCCAACTATTTTCTGGACAGAAAACTTCAAAAACGAGAGATGTTTTAAAAACAGAGCGGAGCAGTTGCAAACAAGTAAGAAATAAACTCTTAACCGAGAGAGATACCAACTCGGTAAGGCCCGCCCTTGGAACCACTGTTCAAGGACACCCTTGATATGCATTTAGAATCTTTTGAAAAGATCAGAAGGAGGAAAAATATACTAAAATTCCCTTAGATAAAAATAATTTAGATAGTAAATAGGTTTTTACTCAAAAATACTTTTCTTTCCTATCTGACGTCCATGCTAACTAAGGTCTCCTAAGGTCAGGATGGCTCTGATACCAACTCTGTAAGGACCCCAGACCGGCAGTCTGAAACACTACGTATGCATACATTCACGATCCCAGAAAGATCAGTCGTGAACAACATACATAGTTGGCATACAGAAATACATCATCCATTACACGAATACATAAAGGTATTACACAAATGATCACATGATCAAGCTTAAAGCAACTGCCAAAGGGGCAGGCAACATAACAAACACAGCGGAAGACAAAAAAAACACAACGTAGTTGAGCCCAAGTCACGCCTTAACCTACAGGCTGCTGACCCGGAGACGATCCTAGTTCGCAAAGCCCGTCAACTCCGTACTTCTCTTCATAGATCTCCTTTGGAGGCTCCTTCTCCAAATCTGATAAGTAGATACCAGGGGTGAAACCATAATGAGTACATTTGAATGTACTCAGCAAGACATCCATCATGTCACTTACCAAACATGCAACTATGCTTATATGGTGGAATAGGTAGGCTATAAATAGGGTTCACTACCAATGGTGTTCATATATGATGACACCACAGTTGCAGTCAGGTTAATCTGTATCTTCGTTGAAGAAGATACTTCAGAAGAAAATAATATAGTTTTAGTTCTCTTGTAGATATCACATGTACAAGAGTTTTTGTAAAAGTTTGTTAAAGAATATTTTCTCTTTGCAAAACTTCATGGAATCAGTTTCCAGAATTCTTGCTTAGAGTAGAAAAGGTTTTCTTTGCAAAAAAATTTGTTTTGTATATCAGCATCTGGCTTTTCATCATCGACGATACCTCCACGGTATAAGTTTCCATTCCTTTCCGAACTTCCCAAGTTCAACACTTCCTTTCCAAAAATCCTTTTTGAAAACATTGACACAATGCTAGCTACATGGCCATTCAACTGTCCATATCCGAGGACGCGGCTATCTCAAAATAGTTTTACTCTGCAGAGGTGTACACATCCACTAGATCCAAAACTCTGCCATGGACCACCCATGGATCGTCACAGCGATATGCAAGCACCAAAGAAGTTGATCCTAACTGTCCACTCTGACACAAGCTAGTATATGCTCATTCCTTCAGATGGGTTGTTCTCCCCGGCACCAGGTCCCACCCTGCCTAGCCGGGAGGCCCAGCTGTCGCATCCGGAGGGAAAATTAATCCCACACTGTGTATGTCCCGTTTCCCCTCTCCTGGCGACACTTCGGTTCAGAGAATCCGCTTCTCTATAGCACTTTGGAATAAAGCATACACTAACAAGTTCAAGCATCTAGATAGGCCCCATACCCATATAGGGGTAGAGTGGCAGTACAGTAAAGGTTGTCCGGCGAAGACTAGGTTATGTGTCATTTTTGAAAACACCAATTTCTCAAAAATGACCACTTCCACATTCCTCCGGAGAATAAGGATCCGCCTTTTCTCCGGGATTTTTTCCGTAAAGCCTTTGTTTTGTAGAATCACAATTTTAGGGTGTCCACTTAGGGACTAGTATATTTGATGGTAATAAATACCATATGGTGGCTTATGGGCTTGGTATTACCAAGTTTTAACTACTGGCATAATAGTAACCTATATACTAGTATAGTAGTAATAGCCACATCAAAAATAGTTTTGATAATAAAGTTTTGGTAAAACTTCAGAGGTAAAACATGCATGATAGATAATGATAAGTATTGTATCAGCAAGCATCACGATGGCTTGCCTCAAGTCTCTTAATGTCCCTGGCCTTGAAGCAACTTGAACTTGACGCACAGCTCCACAACTGCTTCTTCTTCTTCTTCTTCGCGTTCTAGCGTCGTAAAGGAAATAAAAGACACACACTCAGGTCTAAAGTACAAACAACTAAGCTAAGAAACACATACAGCAACAAATGTTCACTCTCGAGTTCTCTCGAAACGATAACGCGAAAACTATCTCACATAACTCTCACGGTCCAAAACTATCGTCATGCACTATGTATGGTTTAGAAAACCATATCCCACATCATACATACCATATATGGAGTGGTGTACCACTCTCATAATAAGATATACAAGAAGCTAAAAATATAGCGCGTGGGTGAAAAAGTTTAGGTTGCTAAGGTAAAACAAACAGACAGAATAATACCCATGGCAGTGGGTATTACTCACCACAAGAAACTATCACTTTATGTGTTCATGATTTTAGTTGGATGTTTTAGTTTCACAAGATACTCTTAAACACAAGCACAACACAAGTATAAACTCATGCTAAGGTAAAACACTCCAACAAAATCCAAACAACAAGCAAACACACCACAATTGAATAGACTATTTATTCACTATGTTTTTGTTTACTAGAGGTTTTGGAATCCATCAATTATGAAAAATTAGCAAACAACCAGTACCTAAAAACAAGGATAACAAGTCATAAAAATAATCTAAAACACAATCATCACTCAAGGTAATATCCCTATCAAAAGCATAGAAACAGGACTGCACTGATAACACACTAGTGTGGAAAATCTACACAAGCATGTTATAAGAAAAACTTATATTCTACAACTATATCACAAGAAACTAAAGGATTCATGGCATCATAACAGATGTAATAACTTCATAAATATGCTATAATAAACTCATACACTTATGAGATAAAAGATGAGAATACTATAGCAAAAATCACCATTTTCTAGTGGTGACACTAGTTCATCACTAGAGAAGCAAACAATGTTACTATGATGCTTAATTCTAAACAAGCAAGTCATGATCATAAAATGTACCTAATAACAGTACGCAAAACTTACACATGCTAGTAAGCACAAACATCAAAACAATCCTATGAAACAACTATTAAACATGCCTAACTTAATTCTAGCAATTTATGTTTTTCTTAAACAATTACTAGCAAGCAAGCAAGGTATAACTTACACAACCAGTAGCTATGAAATAAAAGAAAAGTTATATAAACCTTTTCAAAAATCCAAACACTCAATTTACAATCATTCACAAACAATCTATCAATATAAAGGAATTTAGTTTATTTGCAAACAATATAATTTAGCACTCAATAGTGAATCATTTCTTAACAAGATACTCCTAAGGAATATTATGCTAACAAATGGATCACACGTAACATACTAGTAAATCCTTATAAGAAATAAACTTCTCACTTGCATAAGTGAAAACAAACAATTATATTTTCCATGGTGGAAAATATCCTATCAACCACATAATTAAAAACATGTTATTTTCTCACATGTGCATGGTTGGGAATTTTCATCCACAACCAAGATGCAATGGGACCAGTGGGTTATGGGCCCATTAATACCAAGGTAAATGAGGTACTAAGCCTCTGGTTACTCATGACAAAAATTAATATAACAAAATAAATAAAACAAGGCTATTTATTCTAGTGCATACAAGACTAGTGCATAAGAATAACAAAACCTACACATGCTTCACCATAAAAATACATGCAAGCTATCAGAGACAAAAGCATCAAAATAACAGTACCAAAATGGTACTGGATCTCTAGCAAACATAGCACAAAAATTATCAAGGCATTCACACAAAGATCTAGCTCTCACAATAATTCCAAAGAATAAACACTAGAAAAATAACAAATGCTACTCATGCTTTGCTATAAGATCACATGCAAGTTAATGAAGATAATAGCATATAATCACAGTACCAAAATGGTACTGGACTCACCACAATCATAGCAAAAACTTAGGTAACAAGCACACAAAGATTTGCTCACACAACTAGTGAAATAAGTACTAGAAAACAAACAACAAATGTTACACATGCTTTGCTATAAAATAAGGTGTAAGCTAATAGAGATAATAACAGAGAAATAACAGTACCAAAGTGGTACTTGATCTATCATAACCACAACAAAAATCTAGGTACAACAAAGCTACAAGGATTTGCCCACACAACAATCCAAATAATAAAACTAGGAAAATAACAAATGGTATTCCTATTTCTATTTGACTTTCCAAACATGCACACACTTTCTAAGGTAGATGTACTGCAAGAAAACAACTTAATAACAAGTCCTAGCAACTCTATACAAGTTAGGAAGCAAGATTAAAACAATCAAACATTTCATTTCAAACAAAAACAAACAAAGAAAACAAAACAGAAAAGCTGCTGTTTCTAGATCTGTCCACCAAAAATAATCTTTAGCCTCACAAATTAATCTAAGCTAGTATAAGATAGATCTAGTCAATACCAAACTCATCCAATTGGATTTGATTCAGAAATCATTTTTAAACTCCTTATAAAAGGTCTAGAAAATCCTACTGGTCTTTTACCAAAATGGATGTCATTTCCATTTGGTAACTTGGGTTGATGTAAGGCCAAGTCCTATGGATAGATCTACTCATAGGCTACTGAAAACAGTTTTATTTGCCCAAAATGGATACAGATCCAAAAAGTTATGTCAAAAATGGCTAAACAGACAGTCTGTGGCAAAACAGGTATTGTGACAAACATAAAAGTGCAAACTTGGATCTTCCAACGTGAAATGGTTAGGAAAACATAAGCCTAGTTCTGTGAATTTTTGTAGAAAATAATATGCAAGAAAACTATTTTTCACAAGCTCAAAACGACAGGCAAACTTCTGCAGGGATTTGAGGTTCCTCACATCGGTTTAAGAAAAATGGCCGGCGGCGATTTTGGAGCTCATGGAGCTCACATGGATGGCTCAAGGCTCCTCTAAGCTTGGGGATGAAGTGTGGTAGTGGGGGGTTGTGGAGGAGGGGCAAGGTGCAAGGAGATGGCCTTGGGACCTTTATAGAAGAGGGAATGAGGGGAGGGGCAAGATGGTCACTTCGGGTAGGTGTCATGCCATGGCATAGGGATGTCTAGGGCCTAATGGTCAATTCCTTTTGAGTGCAATAGATGTACCATTCAAGTACACATGTGACATG
The DNA here is from genome assembly GCA_028641055.1 of Alopecurus myosuroides. Classification (NCBI taxonomy): domain Eukaryota; kingdom Viridiplantae; phylum Streptophyta; class Magnoliopsida; order Poales; family Poaceae; genus Alopecurus; species Alopecurus myosuroides. Next base: position 342,880,305 of record CM054059.1, read on the forward strand.
GGCAAGGTTGGCCTTTGGAGGCAAGGGGAGGCAAGGGGCAAGTCATTTTGGTCAAGGGTATGGGCATGCCCATACTTGCTTACCTCACCACTTCTCTCTACCATAACTTCCTACCTAATGCTTCTAGAAGTAGTACAATGGATCCAATGTGGAGTCTAAGTTATGGTCAACACACTAGACATGGTCTCACTTCGAATTTTGCAAGGGAAGGCAATGAAATCTTCTGCCCAAAATCGTATCTGTGACTGTTTCGAATAATTCAGAAAATTCTCTTAAGTGTTGGAAAACAGATCAAAGGTTCAAAAAGTTGAGTTTGTTTTCAGGGTTTAATTGCTTTCCAAAATTGGTTTTCAAAGTATGGATGTGTTAACCATATTATACACTTTCATAAACAACTTTTGAAAACAATTTTGAACTAGTTTAAGGCCATGAAAATAATGTGGAAAAAGACCTACTTTCTGTTTTTATCTGTTTCTCAAAACTGCCTTATTATGCCTTAATTTTATACCACAAAAACAACAAGCAAAAGATAGTTTTTATTTCTCCAAAAATAAAAGTGAGATTATGGGTTTGTAGTACATATATCAAGGATGAATTAAAAGTCAAGAAACCATAATATAACCATTTATAGCTTGGTGAAAACAATCGTAGAAAACAGGTACTTGGCTTTATTTTCAGGAATTGTTTTCTATAGGAAAGTTAAAAGAAAACTTTCATAGATCATTTTGGAAACTTGTTTTCTTGGATCAAACAAGGTTAAAAGTTTGTTTTAAGATGAAAACAAGAATGATCCAAGTCTTGGAATAAAAATCCACTCAAGTAATAATAAGAAAACATTAGGAAAAAAATTATCAGGAATATCTTTCAGAAACATATGGTGTTGGTTTTATAATGAAACAAAACTTATGTTGAAAATATGATTAAGGTCATAAAACAAGTTAGTTAAAACAATCATGTTGTTGTAAAAATAATTTGTTGGCCCTAATAGTTGTCTTCTTGAGCACAGTACAAGAATCCAAAAACTGGGGTGTGACAATTTCCGTGCTGATACTCCTTGTGTTGATGCTACTTATTATAGTGCTTGTGTAGCTAAACTTTCAGTATATTGTTGAACTATCTTGAATCGAGACTATATATGTAATACAAACTTGTGTATTATGTGTTGATGATCGATGTTATGTAATGACTACTAGTTGTTGATGATCGATGTTATTTTGTGTATCTCTAACTTAGTGCCAATTGAATGTAATTTGTGTCATCTCTAACTTTGAGTATTTCTGTCATTTTGTGTCATTTTGCTCTAATTTGTGCCAATTGAGTGTATTTTGGTTCCTGATTTTCTTTGACACAGGTAAAACTTAGCACAGGCGAATAAGTTAAATACCCCAGGCGAACAGCTACCCCATGCGCATAGGCCTTGTTTGCCACCGTTGTGTGGACATACCGCAGGCGCATAGGGCACGTTCGCCAGCGCTAGCTTTAGTTACCACATGCGCATTTGTGTGTTCGCTTGTGGTAAAGCATTACCACTGGCGATTAGGTCCCAGGCAAACAAGAATTCGCCTGCGGTAAAAGCAAACAATTCACCTGGGGTACTGTTTTCCCTAGTAGTGGATGTTGAGGCCCGCATCAATGTCAGTAGAGTCTTGTTGACATCGATGTTGTTGATGGTGGGGGTGCCGACTAGGGGAATGGTCCCCACGGTCTTTGTGGACTTGGGGTGGTCGTTGATGTCGAAGGAGACCTTATGGTCTGAACTAATCATCTGTCCTTGTAGATGCCTCGACATGTAAAATGAAAAATGGTGGGACGAAAGGAATCATAACAAGAAAGTTTCCACGGAAAATGGACCCTAAAACGGAAAACCACAACCAGTGTAGAAGTGATTCACATTCGCAGGCACATCCATCTCTAACCTAACCTTTTGGGCATGTGTGTACGACGATTCAAGATTACATAGAAATGTAGTACTCCTTCTGTCCATTTTTATAAGGCACACTTCTTAACATTTCAATAGTGAGAAATGTGCCTTATAAAAGTGGATGGAGGGAGTAGCATGCAAATAAACCTACCAACTTGATGCATGCAAATAAACCTACCAACTTAATGCATTCAGGGATGTCCTAATATGGCTGCCCTCTTTCAAAATTATAAATATGTTAAAACACTTTAAAGTTATCTAACCAACATAATTCAGCTTTCTTGTGAGGGCGCACCAAAAAGAAAAAGACTGGTCGATGCAAGTACTTATACAACTGAAACTTCATATTTACCTGTGTCAACTAGTGCTACAAACGCCCTCGTTTTTTGGGAAGTTTTCAGCCCTAGTGTGCGGAGCAGACCAGATATGCGAACTGTAAACTGATGTAACACCTGGGGTGTTACCCTAATAGGAAGTTGTTTGTTTTCTTTTGCTTGCATCACATGCATCACATAAGCATTGCATTCTGTTTTCAAGACAACTGGAAAAACTCAAACCAAATTAAACTTTCACACCTTGCTCAAAATTTCCAATTTCAAAATTGCAAACTAAACCACTCATTTGTTTTTCAATAGTTTGAAGTTGTTTTAATCAAATTGCTTGTTAATAAAAAATTTCCCTGTTATTAAAACCCTAATGGCAAATTCAAAAATTCAAAAGCAACTCAATCCTACTTATCATATTTCAATATGGGTTTAAAAATTAAAATTTTGCAAACAAATTAAATTAAATAATGCTTGCAAAATTTCTTGAGCTTATTAAATAGAATTTGTTTATTTCCAAAATTCCCAAATCAAACATTATTTGAAATTCAACTAACCACTTAGAAATCAAACTAATATTACCAATTTTGAAATCAATAACTAACCTTACTTTTAATTATTGTTTTGCAAATTACTAAACTTTAATTATCAAATAAACACCCTCAAACCCTAATTGAAAAATTCAACTAACAATTTTAAATCAAATTAAAACTTTCAAACTTGTGAAAAATAATGCTAACATTTGCTTTCATTTTTTTTGTTTTGAAAAGTAATAAAAACATTTAATAAAATAAACCCCTCCAAATTCTATCCCTCTCTCCCTTTCATCCTTTACAGAAAAAAATAAGGAAAAATAAAAATAAAAACGAAAAGAGAGAGGGGTGAGCTAAACAGGCCAGCCCACCCCTTCTGGCCCAGTACCCTTTCACCTGTTGTCGTCTTCCTCCCCCCCCCCTACATCACCCCCCTGTACGACTGCACCTCCACCCTCTGATCAACCTCCTCCTCCACCCGATGCTTGCCGTACGAGCTCCACCTCTCCATAAATCCACCACCCCCCTTCTGCCCGCAAACCGTAAGCCCTACCCCTCTCTCCCCGCCGCGGCACCTCCCTCCCTCTCTCTCTGAACATCTCTGCAACCATCCGATCACCACCACCACTACGTCACCGTCGCCGCAACTGCCTGGCCACCAGTGAGCCAACCTGGGAGGTGGAGCAGAGCCACCCCACCTCCCTCTTCCTCCTCAACCTCGAATACCAGCCGGAGGAGCACGGGGTCGTCTGCATCAACCTCGTTTTCAGTATGGGCGCCGACGAGGTCTTCAATTTTCCGCCGTCAGAGAACGCCGATCCCCGTCGCCGTGGTCACCGCGAGGATGCACCGCGGCCGGGAATGGAACCGCGGTGATTCCGTCCACCTCCCCGTCCCCTCGACGCTTGCTGGGAGCAGCCGTGGTGGCCGCGCCGTCGCCGGAATCCCCCCTCTGTTTCTGCTTCGGTTACTGAACGACGACAAGCACCATGGTGAGCGCTCCGTATCCCTCCTTCCCCTCTCCCTCCCTCTGCTCACTGCTGGCGTGCGTACAATCCATCGCTTGTCCACTGCCTCCGTTCGCCCGGGATCGCCGTCAGGTGCCGGTGATCGTCGGAGCAGCCGCTGGTTTCCTCTGTCAGTCAACCGTGCAGGTGCAGGTGCAGGAAAACTTCGTTCTTTTATTCAGTTAACCGCCGTGCCCACAATATCGTCAGTCCGCCTCCTGTTGTATCACAACAACACGAACAGCGCACTGGTAGCGAGTCCGTGCGCGCAGCGAGGCGTCCTGGGTTCGATCCCCAGGGGCGCACCCCCCTTTTTCCTTTTATTCCCACAGCGCGCGCGCGGCCCACCAGTCATCGACCCCAGCATGCCACCTCACAGTGCACCCGCCTCGTTGGCACGCCACAGGGGCACGGGCCCGCACGGCAGCGGCTCAGGCCAGGGGGCACTGGGTGCACAACGCCCCAGGGGTCCCTCTGCGATTCTAATTCTTTCTTTTAGGCCCCTGTTTTTACAGATTAGCCCCCAAACTTAAAATAAGCATAACTTTTATTTTCCAAACTCAAATAATAAAAATAAAATATGTTTTCTGCCCCAAATTTAATAATCTATCTAACTACATCATTTGTTTTCTGTTTTGCACATTTCAAACTGTTTCAAATTTCAAATTCAAACAATTCATTTAAAATTTGGTTAAATCCATAAGTAATTCATACTTAATTCAATTAACCCAAATAAAATATGTTTTTCAGTCCAAATTCAATGTACTTTCTGTTTATCAACTTTGTTTTGCAATTTGGGCAATTAAAATTAATGTTATTTAATAATCCTTAAAAATGACCAATTAAATGGCATAATTAATAACTTGCAAATGGTTGCTCCAAATTAAATACCCAAAACATGAATTTCATCCAAAATCACATGCCACACTTGAATATCCACTTTGTTTTCTGTTTTGCAACAATTAATTTGAATAATTGTTTCATCTCTTATTTAATGCAATTAAATTGGTAACATGTTTAATTAAATCATTTGAAATTGTTTTCCCAACAAATAAAATATGTTTTCCATGCTATTTTAAACCACCTTTTCAAATATAAATTTTTGTTTCATGATTTGAATAATTAAAATTGCTTGAATAATTTAAACCTTGTTTAAACCATTTAAAATTGCTAAATTAATAACTTGCTCAAATTAAATTATTTTTGAACTTATAAAATATGTTTTCAAACCAGAAACACATAACCTTTTCAAATATGAATTTGAATTTATGTTTTGAACAAATAAAATTCAAATAATATTCAAACTTGAATTAAATTCAATTAAAACTTGTTTAATCTTGTTTAATTCATAATTAAATCATTGTAATTCCTTTTTCAATAATTGAAACATGTAATCCACCTAAAATTTTGTGTTCTAATCAAATATGAAATTTGTTATCTATTTTGAACAATTTAACTTGATGAAAATAACAAATGCTTGTGTGACACCTTTAAGTAACCAAAATTCCAAAACTTAGTAAGTGAATTTCAAAATGGGTAAACCTTATTTCCAATTGGTTCTATTGTTGTTATTTTGTTGTTTTCCTCATCCATGCATCATGCTAATCCACTTTCATATGATGATTAGTTGGAAAACAATTGTTTCAACCATATTTCATGGGCTTTTCATATGCAACTCAAATTGCATAGGGGTCCATTTAAACCTGTTTATCATGTCAACTAGTTTATTTCTATGCATCCATTAAATTGTCATGCATCCATACCTTGATCATGCTGGATCTTTTTACCGTAGTAGTAATTGTTGCATCCGGTGTTTGTTCGAGGTTCGTTGCTTCTTCCCGGATAGGACGTTGAGATGATGTGAGCAACGACAAGTTCTGTGGATGTACCTCTACTTGCTGGATCTCAGGCAAGTATACTCACTTGCTGCCAAATGGCTGCCTTTCATCACTTGTTACCGATTCTTTCCGTTGTTCTTATTCTGGCCTGTTGATTCGATGCTTGTGTCTCGATCCTATTATGTGTTAACTTGCAGCCATGATATAGCCATTCCTTCCACTTCCTATTAACTGTTGTTTGTTTACCCTGTTGGCCCTCGTGTCGTAGTTGCATGCTTAGTGTTGTTTGCGCTCAAGTCTTGTTGTTCCTTTCATATCACCTGTTTAGTTGATAGCTGGGTTTCCCTTCAATCAACAACATGTTAATGTTTTGGGTAATAATAATTTGATGATAAGGCACCGGCAGGAGGCCCGGCGTGGTTTTGAAGCCTGCTAGTGTCGACCCTAATTAGGAAAAGGGTCTTGTCTACTGATCCATGATGAGCGCACTAACCGCATGTGGGAAGCGAGTATGGGCGCCCCCCTCAACTTGATTCGATTCGCATCTCGTCCAAATCACCACACTTAGTTCGGGCTTTCCATTTGATGCACGCATATGCAGGTACGAATCCGAGGCCAGGCTGGAACTTTTGTAGTCGGCATTTAGGGCGGCGTGGTCTTCCAGTGCTATGAGGGTCCCCTTTTCTTCGTGGGGCTCGATTAGCCGCGCACGCACAGCACGTGGTGCTTTGGGCTTGATGCGAAGCAGAGTTTGGTTGTGTTGAGTACCTCGCTTGGTGGGTTGATCCCCCGTCTGGCGGGTTATTCTTACGTGGCCAAATTGGTGCACCCCTGCAGGGTTAAATCTTCTCGAGAAGCCGTGTTTTCCGCGGTTATGGTTGACTTGGTGAAAGTACTGGCTAACAAGTACTCAGAACAACTTACACCTAACTAATGATAACTTGACTAGTAATAGTCTTATTGACACAACAACTTGATCCATCCTTAATCCAACAGTGTGAGTATCCTTGGGTTGCTTCCTTAGTAGGGGGTAACATTGGATGGGTTTGTTTGGTGAGTAGTTATAGTTGGTTACGATACGCTATCTTATCCCCCTCTTTTAGCCGGATGTTGTAGTGTGTTTCCGTAGTTGGTTAGTGCAGCCCGTTGTCGCTTATTTGCAATAACCCTTCCCTTCCGTTGATCCCAAAGTATTTGTATCTTGTGATGACTGGCTACGCCGGTATCTTGTGAGTATGGTTTATCCACTTGCCAGTACTTAACCGTACTGACCCACAAATCTCTTTCGTGGCTGCATATTCAATATTGCAGTCAACAGGTTTGAAGTCTGACGACGTTAGCTTGGGAATCTCTCCGGCTTGGCCTGGGCAGGGATTGGACTCTCTCGGGTATCTTCAGGACTCTTAGTCCAATTTGTATCTTGTCCGTAGCCGGACGCTATGTTGTTTCTTCCGCTGTTATTTGGATCTTTGTATTGTATCAGTTGTATCCTTGGCTTGTTTGAGTCTTCTTGTACATATCTTTCTGTTGTTGTTGTGGATTATTCGTGAACCGTTGTAATGTTATCACAAGTGGCAACCTGGAATCGGTTATTATGTGGATTTTGGCGGGAATGCTGAAATCTGCATAGTGCCCGATCTCGGGGCGTCACAAATGGTATCAGAGCCTTGGTTCCGATTCCCGATATTGTTTTGATACGAATGGTTATCGAAGCAACGGGTCCGCAAAGCCTGTAGGATAACCTCGCTAACGGTCGTTGTTTCTAGAGTGTCAAAAACTATTTCTGCTAAACTATTTTGGAAAAACATCTCAATAGGATTCTTGTTTTCTCCTTATCCCTGTTCTATTTCCCCTCCCATCTTATTTGTTTTGGAGTCTCCCCTCTTGTCTATCTTTCAAGTGTTAGGATCCTACGTGGGTGGACGTTTTCTGAGCCTTTAACCTAATAGGTTCGATCATCAGAAGATTCCTGGTGGAAGAACATCGTCATCACTCCGAGCAAGAATCCCTTGTTAGTGGTGTCGAGGAGATCAACTGGAAGCATCGATAGTCGAACTTCTTTCCCCTCCCGGGTTAGCAGGTGGATTGCGAGGGCGCAATCCCTTGTTAGTGGTGTCGTCTGTAACACCTGGGGTGTTACCCTAATAGGAAGTTGTTTGTTTTCTTTTGCTTGCATCACATGCATCACATAAGCATTGCATTCTGTTTTCAAGACAACTGGAAAAACTCAAACCAAATTAAACTTTCACACCTTGCTCAAAATTTCCAATTTCAAAATTGCAAACTAAACCACTCATTTGTTTTTCAATAGTTTGAAGTTGTTTTAATCAAATTGCTTGTTAATAAAAAATTTCCCTGTTATTAAAACCCTAATGGCAAATTCAAAAATTCAAAAGCAACTCAATCCTACTTATCATATTTCAATATGGGTTTAAAAATTAAAATTTTGCAAACAAATTAAATTAAATAATGCTTGCAAAATTTCTTGAGCTTATTAAATAGAATTTGTTTATTTCCAAAATTCCCAAATCAAACATTATTTGAAATTCAACTAACCACTTAGAAATCAAACTAATATTACCAATTTTGAAATCAATAACTAACCTTACTTTTAATTATTGTTTTGCAAATTACTAAACTTTAATTATCAAATAAACACCCTCAAACCCTAATTGAAAAATTCAACTAACAATTTTAAATCAAATTAAAACTTTCAAACTTGTGAAAAATAATGCTAACATTTGCTTTCATTTTTTCTGTTTTGAAAAGTAATAAAAACATTTAATAAAATAAACCCCTCCAAATTCTATCCCTCTCTCCCTTTCATCCTTTACAGAAAAAAATAAGGAAAAATAAAAATAAAAACGAAAAGAGAGAGGGGTGAGCTAAACAGGCCAGCCCACCCCTTCTGGCCCAGTACCCTTTCACCTGTTGTCGTCTTCCTCCCCCACTACGTCACCCCCCCTGTACGACTGCACCTCCACCCTCTGATCAACCTCCTCCTCCACCCGATGCTTGCCGTACGAGCTCCACCTCTCCATAAATCCACCACCCCCCTTCTGCCCGCAAACCCTAAGCCCTACCCCTCTCTCCCCGCCGCGGCACCTCCCTCCCTCTCTCTCTGAACATCTCTGCAACCATCCGATCACCGCCACCACTACCTCACCGTCGCTGCAAATGCCTGGCCACTAGTGAGCCAACCTGGGAGGTGGAGCAGAGCCACCCCACCTCCCTCTTCCTCCTCAACCTCGAACACCAGCCGGAGGAGCACGGGGTCGTCTGCATCAACCTCGTTTTCAGTACGGGCGCCGACGAGGTCTTCAATTTTCCGCCGTCAGAGAACGCCGATCCCCGTCGCCGTGGTCACCGCGAGGATGCACCGCGGCCGGGAATGGTACCGCGGCGATTCCGTCCACCTCCTCGTCCCCTCGACGCTTGCTGGGAGCAGCCGTGGTGGCCGCGCCGTCGCTGGAATCCCCCCTCCGTTTCTGCTTCGGTTACTGAACGACGACGAGCACCGTGGTGAGCGCTTCGTATCCCTCCTTCCCCTCTCCCTCCCTCTGCTCACTGCTGGCGTGCGTACAAACCATCGCTTGTCCACTGCCTCCGTTCGCCCGGGATCGCCGTCAGGTGCAGGTGATCGTCGGAGCAGCCGCTGGTTTCCTCTGTCAGTCAACCGTGCAGGTGCAGGTGCAGGAAAACTTCGTTCTTTTATTCAGTTAACCGCCGTGGCCACAATATCTTCAGTCCGCCTCCTGTTGTATCACAACAACACGAACATCGCACTGGTAGCGAGTCTGTGCGCGCAGCGAGGCGTCCTGGGTTCGATCCCCAGGGGCGCACCCCCCCTTTTCCTTTTATTTCCACAGCGCGCGCGCGGCCCACCAGTCATCGACCCCAGCATGCCACCTCACAGTGCACCCGCCTCGTTGGCACGCCACAGGGGCACGGGCCCGCACGGCAGCGGCTCAGTCCAGGGGGCACTGGGTGCACAACGCCCCAGGGGCCCCTCTGCGATTCTAATTCTTTCTTTTAGGCCCCTGTTTTTACAGATTAGCCCCCAAACTTAAAATGAGCATAACTTTTATTTTCCAAACTCAAATAATAAAAATAAAATATGTTTTCTGCCCCAAATTTAATACTCTATCTAACTACATCATTTGTTTTCTGTTTTGCACATTTCAAACTGTTTCAAATTTCAAATTCAAACAATTCATTTAAAATTTGGTTAAATCCATAAGTAATTCATACTTAATTCAATTAACCCAAATAAAATATGTTTTTCAGTCCAAATTCAATGTACTTTCTGTTTAACAACTTTGTTTTGCAATTTGGGCAATTAAAATTAATTTTATTTAATAATCCTTAAAAATGACCAATTAAATGGCATAATTAATAACTTGCAAATGGTTGCTCCAAATTAAATACCCAAAACATGAATTTCATCCAAAATCACATGCCACACTTGAATATCCACTTTGTTTTCTGTTTTGCAACAATTAATTTGAATAATTGTTTCATCTCTTATTTAATGCAATTAAATTGGTAACATGTTTAACTAAATCATTTGAAATTGTTTTCCCAACAAATAAAATATGTTTTCCATGCTATTTTAAACCACCTTTTCAAATATAAATTTTTGTTTCATGATTTGAATAATTAAAATTGCTTGAATAATTTAAACCTTGTTTAAACCATTTAAAATTGCTAAATTAATAACTTGCTCAAATTAAATTATTTTTGAACTTATAAAATATGTTTTCAAACCAGAAACACATAACCTTTTCAAATATGAATTTGAATTTATGTTTTGAACAAATAAAATTCAAATAATATTCAAACTTGAATTAAATTCAATTAAAACTTGTTTAATCTTGTTTAATTCATAATTAAATCATCGTAATTCCTTTTTCAATAATTGAAACATGTAATCCACCTAAAATTTTGTGTTCTAATCAAATATGAACTTTGTTATCTATTTTGAACAATTTAACTTGATGAAAATAACAAATGCTTGTGTGACACCTTTAAGTAACCAAAATTCCAAAACTTAGTAAGTGAATTTCAAAATGGGTAAACCTTATTTCCAATTGGTTCTATTGTTGTTATTTTGTTGTTTTCCTCATCCATGCATCATGCTAATCCACTTTCATATGATGATTAGTTGGAAAACAATTGTTTCAACCATATTTCATGGGCTTTTCATATGCAACTCAAATTGCATAGGGGTCCATTTAAACCTGTTTATCATGTCAACTAGTTTATTTCTATGCATCCATTAAATTGTCATGCATCCATACCTTGATCATGCTGGATCTTTTTGCCGTAGTAGTAATTGTTGCATCCGGTGTTTGTTCGAGGTTCGTTGCTTCTTCCCGGATAGGACGTTGAGATGATGTGAGCAACGACAAGTTCTGTGGATGTACCTCTACTTGCTGGATCTCAGGCAAGTATACTCACTTGCTGCCAAATGGCTGCCTTTCATCACTTGTTACCGATTCTTTCCGTTGTTCTTATTCTGGCCTGTTGATTCGATGCTTGTGTCTCGATCCTATTATGTGTTACCTTGCAGCCATGATATAGCCATTCCTTCCACTTCCTATTAACTGTTGTTTGTTTACCCTGTTGGCCCTCGTGTCGTAGTTGCATGCTTAGTGTTGTTTGCGCTCAAGTCTTGTTGTTCCTTTCATATCACCTGTTTAGTTGATAGCTGGGTTTCCCTTCAATCAACAACATGTTAATGTTTTGGGTAATAATAATTTGATGATAAGGCACCGGCAGGAGGCCCGGCGTGGTTTTGAAGCCTGCTAGTGTCGACCCTAATTAGGAAAAGGGTCTTGTCTACTGATCCATGATGAGCGCACTAACCGCATGTGGGAAGCGAGTATGGGCGCCCCCCTCAACTTGATTCGATTCGCATCTCGTCCAAATCACCACACTTAGTTCGGGCTTTCCATTTGATGCACGCATATGCAGGTACGAACCCGAGGCCAGGGTGGAACTTTTGTAGTCGGCATTTAGGGCGGCGTGGTCTTCCAGTGCTATGAGGGTCCCCTTTTCTTCCTGGGGCTCGATTAGCCGCGCACGCACAGCACGTGGTGCTTTGGGCTTGAGGCGAAGCAGAGTTGGGTTGTGTTGAGTACCTCGCTTGGTGGGTTGATCCCCCGTCTGGCGGGTTATTCTTACGTGTACGGCCAAATTGGTGCACCCCTACAGGGTTAAATCTTCTCGAGAAGCCGTGTTTTCCGCGGTTATGGTTGACTTGGTGAAAGTACTGGCTAACAAGTACTCAGAACAACTTACACCTAACTAATGATAACTTGACTAGTAATAGTCTTATTGACACAACAACTTGATCCATTCTTAATCCAACAGTGTGAGTATCCTTGGGTTGCTTCCTTAGTAGGGGGTAACATTGGATGGGTTTGTTTGGTGAGTAGTTATAGTTGGTTACGATACGCTATCTTATCCCCCTCTTTTAGCCGGATGTTGTAGTGTGTTTCCGTAGTTGGTTAGTGCAGCCCGCTGTCGCTTATTTGCAATAACCCTTCCCTTCCGTTGATCCCAAAGTATTTGTATCTTGTGATGACTGGCTACGCCGGTATCTTGTGAGTATGGTTTATCCACTTGCCAGTACTTAACCGTACTGACCCACGAATCTCTTTCGTGGCTGCATATTCAATATTGCAGTCAACAGGTTTGAAGTCTGACGACGTTAGCTTGGGAATCTCTCCGGCTTGGCCTGGGCAGGGATTGGACGCTCTCGGGTATCTTCAGGACTCTTAGTCCAATTTGTATCTTGTCCGTAGCCGGACGCTATGTTGTTTCTTCCGCTGTTATTTGGATCTTTGTATTGTATCAGTTGTATCCTTGGCTCGTTTGAGTCTTCTTGTATATATCTTTCTGTTGTTGTTGTGGATTATTCGTGAACCGTTGTAATGTTATCACAAGTGGCAACCTGGAATCGGTTATTATGTGGATTTTGGCGGGAATGCTGAAATCTGCATAGTGCCCGATCTCGGGGCGTCACAACTGATTTTTTGTGAACTCCATAAAACGCGGGAAAATTCAGATAAACTTTTCTCCAAACATTAGCCGGAGCACGTCGCCGGCGGTACATTTGGCATCTCACCGTAGCTACAGCTTACCGTGGCCTAACCTAACACTGCGACGACTTAACCTAGTCTACGGCGACATAATCCTCGGGGTCGAGGTCGACGAACTTCGCGTCATGTGTCATGCTCGGCGCGGACGCGCTCCCAGCCCGCCGCTCTCTCATCGAAATCCATCCTCAGGGCCAGCCTATGCGCCAGTAGCTTGTTGTCGAATACCTCCGCCTCGACGCAACTCTTCTGCTTCTCCTCCTCTCGTGGCTATTGCGGGCAAGCATCATGTTGAGGACAGTATCCTCCTCGCCCTCCCCGACGTATTCCTCCGATCCAATCGTGGGGCCGGACACGGGGACGGCGTGGAGCACGAGTTTAGCCTCCGTCCGCTCCCTCTTAGGCGTGAGGAAGCGGTGCGCAGCGGCAGAAGAGCCCGCGCCGGAGGAGTTTGCGAGGCGGCACTGCTCCACCCGCTTGCGCTTGAACTCATCTACTGCGCTATAGCTAAAGCGCGCGGCGGCGTCAGCCTCGCGTTGGTGAATTTGTAGGCTCCGCGCTTGTGAGCGACGTTGGAGACCATGTGATGAAGGTGTTGACCTCTAAGTTGGCCCGATCTTCACGAATCGACAAGAACGAACGAAGAACGCACGAAGAACGCGATGAACACGAGAGGGGGAATCGAGGGGAAATCGAGGGCAAACGCGTGGAAACACAAAAGGGGGAAGATAACTCGTGAAGCCTACGAGGGATCGCAAACCCAAGTCAACGACACGCTAATTGAAACCGATTCCTCTCACCGGTCGGTCCACCGATCCAACAGAAACCGCAAGGGGAAGGTTGGCAAGCGCTACTAGAATCACAAGGTGAAAGAGTAGCTCCTTGGAGAGATCTTGATACGGTCCTAGATACACATCGTAGGAGTAGCCTCGTAAGAGGAGTCACCTCACAAGAGGGATACAAGGGCAAAGCCCGAAGTTCTCAAATCATCCCTAACCCTAGATCTAGCCACCTGAGTCCCTTATATAGCCTAGGGGGTAGGTGGGTGAAAATGGGGCCAAAACGGTGTATTTCCGCACAAAAACAGGGCATCCCGGCCTGGGAGGCCGGACTGGCCGGCCTGAGGCCGGGGTGGGGCGCACTCGGCCTGGTGCCCGGCCTGGGGCCAGGGTGGGAGGCCGGCTCCCTCGGGCTGGTGCCCGGCCTGGGGCCAGGGTGGGAGGCCGGCTCCCTCGGGCTGGTGCCCGGCCTGGTGCCCCGCCTGGGGCCGGGGTGGGATGAGGAGGCCGGCCTGGGGCCAGGCTAGCCCGGCCTGGGGCCAGGGTGAGGCCGGGAGCCCCCTTTTCCCACCGTTCTTCCACCTCGGAGCTCCGATCTTGACGCCGTCTTCACCCACTTCCTTCCTAGATTCATGTGCATCTTCTTGGATGTGTTCTTGAGCATCTTGGGCACGTTCTTGGGTCTCCATGTGATGATCCCACCTATGCATGTAGAGAGGTATTTCATGAGGTAGAGCACCGTTCACCAAGTCACCGGAAACATACGGAGATAGGAGTGAGTTCACCTTGTGGTGTGTCGATGTTGTGCTTGGTTGAATACGGTGGGCTACATCACCATGGCCCCCCTTGAAAAAGAGTCGTCCTCGACTCTCGTTCCATCCATATGTGAGCGGGAGAAGGAATCTTGACGACGAAGATGTCGTTGAAGTTGAGCCGCTTGTCGAAGTCGATGTGACGGTAGGCTCGTAGTGGGGGGCGGTCCAAAGGTGATGAAGATCATGAAATGGCCCCCCGTGGATGGCTGAGGAAGATCTTGCGAGGCGGTGTAGTCGTTGAAGTTGAGCCTCTTATCGAAGATCATGCCAAGGTATGCTCGTGGAGGGTGTAGTCCAAAGGCGATGACGATCTTGACATGATCCTCCATGGATGGGTGAGGATGAGCTTGACATGAGATGTAGTCGTCGAAGAGCTCAAGATGGTGTTGCTCCATTGGTTGCGGAAGCGGTAGAGTGTAGATGAACTTGACGTTGGTGGCGATGTCGTTGATTCTCTTGTCGAAGTCCATGTACATCTTGGTGGTTGGCATGTAGGCGTGGTAGTCATTGTCGTTGACGCGCTTGTCGAACTCCAAGTGCATCTTGACGAAGGGGATGTAGACGTGGTAGTCATTGTCGTTGACGCGCTTGTCGAACTCCAAGCACATCGTGACAAGAGGGATGTATGCGTAGAAGTCGTTGATGTCGAAGTGCTTGTGACGCGCCGTGTAGATCTTGACTTGAGGAGTGTGGATGGAGAATGCTTTGTCGTAGAAGCTCTTGTCAATCTCCATGTGGATCATGATGAGCGGAAAGGGCTCCTTCCAACACTTCAAACCGGTGTCGATGTTCATGCGATGTGGAGAGCCTTGTATGTGGAGAAGTCCATGAGGGCGAGGATGCGTGATAGGGTCACCAAATCTCTGCAAAATAGACAACAAAGATGGAGAGAAAGTCGGTAAGCCGTTAGTGTCAATAAGCACACATGGGGTTTTGCTCTCAACTCTCATCTCACTATTGGTGGCTATCAAGGCGAGGCCTCTACGAACACTCATGCTTTTTCCACTCATGATGGGCTTGTGGCTCTCACTCACGTGATGGTGGATCTCTCTCTCACCACTCATCTCACTAGAAGTTTGAGAGGGGACACTAGAAGGCTCCAAAGTCTTGGCACCAGAGGTGCGCGGGTTTGTCGAAGTCGTTGCATTGCTTGGAGTCGGTAGTGTCATAGCATGTGGCGAGGAGGACTCAATCATCTCATCTCTTGGGTTGATCTCCAAGTGTGGAAAGGGTGGCTTTCTTGGAGGAGGAGGTAGGGTCATGGCTTGTGTCGAAGGAAGCTCCATCAAGTGGTAATGTAAGCCATGCCTTGTAGCATCCTCAAATGGTCGATGATGATGATGATGAAGATATCCTTGGCTAGAATGGTGTCTTGAGCGTGGCCTTGTGGAGGTTGGCATGAGATGCTTTGAAGTCAAGCGGAGAGTGTCACCCAATTCGTCGTTACCTCCATCAATGATAGATGGGCCATTGACGCCGGATCTAGAGAGGTTGCATCGTGGGTCCTTATCTTGAGGATAGGCTTGAAGAACTCGTGTCAACACTCGCGATGAGTTCGCGGCCTCATTGCAATAGACGCTTTCGTCACCATTGGTCGGCATGTCCAAGGAATTGAGAGCTAGTTGGTGCAAGGCATAGTATTGGCCTTCACTCATGTAGGCATGGTCACCATTTTGGTTGGAAACCAAGATCATCTCATTGGTAGCATTGGAAGCTCTCTTGTGGATGGTCGAAGTTGGCACTTGTGTCATTGGAGACGAAGAAGAAGAATGCCTTAGAGATGATGGCAAGGGATGAGCCTCTTTGACAATGTCACATGCATCAACGTCTTCATCATAGATTTGTAGAGTGGTCTCCTCATGCATATGGTGATGTTGTTCTTGTGTCATGGGAGGAATAGCTTCGCACTCGTGATGTTGTTGTTGCGCTTGTGGCGATGATGGAAGCTCATGCTCTTGATCATGAAGGTCATTGTCCTTCCTCAAAGTTGGTCGCTCATGGAAGTTGTGGTTGGGTGTTGGTGGAGAAGTATCTCTCGCCTCTTGCCTTGATGAAGTAGTGGTGTCATAGTGTCCATGGCGAGGATGTTCTTGATCCTTGTCGAAGGCGTGGTGCGAATAGGAAGCACAATCTTGGTGAAGATGAGGTGGAGGCTCCCATTCCTCATATGGATGATGACGCTCGTGGTCCTTGCACCTTGTAACATTGAGGCCAACGGCGCTCAAGTCGTTGTCTTCATGGCCTAGATGATGTGGTGCTTCATCCAATATGGGAGGAGAAGAATCATGGATAGCATCTCCATTTGGCGCACCATCTTGGTCGCCGCCTTGGCAATCCCAAATTATGTGACCATGGCCCTTGCAAATGGTGCATAAGAGGTCTTCATCTTGAAGGAGACGGGAAAGTAGGCTCATAGCATCCGTGCCTAGTGGTGGTCGAAGTGGGCGCTCATAGGGGTCTTCATCAAAGATAGGAAGTGAGAGATCATTTGTAGCATGCCCACCTGGTTGTTGATGATGGTGGTGCTCCATGGGGTCTTCCTCGAAGATGGGGAAAGACAAGCCATAGGGAGCATTCGCACTCGCTTGATGTTGAGAAGCAGGGCTCTCATTTGGGTCTTCATCAAAGATAGGCGGTGGAAGCTCATGTGGGTCATCCTCGTTGGTTTGGCGATGGCGATCATGATGGAGAGGATGGCGCCGATGGTCATTGTGGTGGAGTCGAGGGAGGCATTCACTAGAAGCCATGTCGAGGGCACCTTCTTGATAATGGCCTTGGTCTTGGTGGTCATTGTGGTGGTGACACACATTTTTCCTTGGAAGCCTTGAATGTGGGCAAGCACCATCCACGAAGACATTTAGACCAATGTCATGAGTCGAGCTTGGAGAAGGTGGGTGATGAAGACTATCCGGTCATAGAGGGTGATCTTGAAGAGGGTCACCACGGCCTTGTCGGTGTCGAGGTCGAGGTAGTGGTGATGGCGAGCGATGCTCAAACCAATGTTGTCGCGGAACTTGTGGTGGAAGATGCGGTGAGGTGGGTGTACCACTCTCTTCCATATGGCGATGGTGATCATGGCGACGGTCTTGGTGATGAGCGTGGTGATGAAAGCTTGAAGCTTGTCGATGACGAAGCCTGCGGCGTTCCCGCACGTCATGTGTGGGATGACTCCGAAAGTCATTTGGATGCCTTGGCTTCTTGGCCTTCTCTCTTGATGGGGCCTCGATGATGTCCTTCTTGTGGCGCCGTCTAGATGTTGAGGATCTTGACGTGGCCAACTTGTCGGATTTCTTATCGTTGCGCCATCTTGAGGTTGAAGGTCGTTGTCATGTCTTGGCCTTGGCAATCTCCTTGGAGTTCCTTGGTGGTGAGCATGAACCATCGGAGTTTCTTGACAATCTAAGATTGGCGAGGAAGTTCTTGTAAGTGAGCTCATCCATGTCGGAGTCGAAGTAGCTTGGGGAGTCGTTGTTGGTGTCGTACTCCGTCATGGTTGTGGATGCGTTGTCGGTGTAGCATGGCTCCATCTCGTCATCCAAGCTTGCGATGTCGTAGTTGTAGTAGTGGTTCATGTCGGTGGAGCTCACGGAGTCGAAGTCGGCGTGGTGGTTGTGGTACTCCTCCATGTCGATGATGCTTGGGGAGGAGTATTCGTTGTAGAGCTCGACGTCGTGGTCATAGTAGTGGTGGTGATCCACCACGTCGTGCTCATAGGAGTAGTGGTCGTCCACCACGTCGTTCTCGTAGGAATGGAGGTCCATGTCTAGCTCGTTGTAGTCGTAGTGGTCCATCATGGACTCATCATCGTCATCATGGCCTCCATATGATCCGCTCTCGCTATACATGGTTAGTCAACAAGCGCAAGTGTATATATAGAGTGTGAGGACCTAAGAGCTCAACCCTCACCTTTTAGCAAATGTTGGAAACTAGTGGACCAAGCCAAGAGAAACCGACAACAAAAATAATGAAGTGACTTGAGTTCGAAAGATCCCCAAAACACGCTCCAAAACACACACAGCTTATTGGTGGATGGCAATGGGTTAGAAATGTGGCGAGAAAACGACAAATCAAAAGAAAAGTATGTTGTAAAACGTGGAGAAGAATCAAAGAAAAGTTAGCACGAAAACCAAACCTAGTGGAGGAAAATGATATGGTGGAAACGAAAAACACACACACACAAATGATAAATGGGGTTAGTGCGGCCAATGGACGAGCGGAGACGAAATGTACCTATCGAAGACTAAGCTCAATGCCACACCAACGCAAGGAGGACGCTAGCTCGAACCACAATTAACAAGAGGCAACAAGATTCACAAAGTGGCAACCGGTCACTCTCTTCTCTCTCGCAACTTGAAGCTAGGCGTTCCTACAAATGATAGCAATTGGCATCGATCTTTGCTTCTTTTGGCTCTTTTTGCTTCTTGTGCTCTTTCTCCTTTCTCACTCTTTTTTTTTATTTTTGATGATGATGATGCGGAGATGATTCCCAAATGCCAATGCCTACTCGTAGCTAGTCTCTCACAAGCGCAAAACTCGCACTCTCGGTGCCACAATGCGATGCCAAGCGGTGTAAAATAACTAGTCCAAGTAGGTAAGGTACACAAAGGAATGGGCTAGTTCAAGCAGAAGCAAGTTATACCTATGCGGTGGATGATCTCGGACTTGCGGCCGGGGGATGTCGATGTCGTGTGGATCCGATGATGTAGATGCGTAGACGATGTCGATGGCGACGCGTAGGAACTTGCCTCACTCAAATCGGAGCAACGACGACAAAGAAAAACAAGATACAAAATCTGTCCAAGAATCGAAGAGCAGGATTTTTCTGAAATTTTTGCTCAAATTCGAAATTTCTCCCAAATCAAGAAAAAATTTGGACAAATTCAAGAATTGTGGCTGAATAGGAAGATGGGGAATGGTTTTTGGCAACAAATCTATGAAACAAAACCACAAAAACTCAACGAATCAAGAGATCGGTCGAAATCCCTTTCGGCTATTTTTCGTCAAATTTTCGAATTTATGGTGGATAGAAGAAAAATTGGTGGTAGGGGAGGGGGTGGGGTGTCGGATTCGTGTCAATCTAGCTCTGGATACCAGATGATGAAGGTGTTCACCTCTAAGTTGGCCCGATCTTCACGAATCGACAAGAACGAACGAAGAACGCATGAAGAACGCGATGAACACGATGAACACGAGAGGGGGAATCGAGGGCAAACGCGTGGAAACACAAAAGGGGGAAGATAACTCTGAAGCCTACGAGGGATCGCAAACCCAAGTCAACAACACGCTAATTGAAACCGATTCCTCTCACCGGTCAGTCCACCGATCCAACAGAAGCCGCAAGGGGAAGGTTGGCAAGCGCTACTAGAATCACAAGGTGAAAGAGTAGCTCCTTGGAGAGATCTTGATACGGTCCTAGATACACATCATAGGAGTAGCCTCGTAAGAGGAGTCACCTCACAAGAGGGATACAAGGGCAAAGCCCGAAGTTCTCAAATCATCCCTTATATAGGTCGGGGTCGAAACGGCGGTCGAAACGGTGCAAAAACGGGCAAAAACGGGGGTCGAAACGGTGCAAAACCGGTGCAGAAACGGTGCAAAAACGGGGGCCAGGGTGGGATGAGGAGGCCGGCCTGGGGCCAGGGTGAGGCCGGGAGCCCCCTTTTCCCACCGGTCTTCCACCTCGGAGCTCCGATCTTGACGCCGTCTTCACCCACTTCCTTCCTAGCTTCATGTGCATCTTCTTGGATGTGTTCTTGAGCATCTTGGGCACCTTATTGGGTCTCCATGTGATGATCCCACCTATGCATGTAGAGAGGTATTTCATGAGGTAGAGCACCGTTCACCAAGTCACCGGAAACATACGGAGATAGGAGTGAGTTCACCTTGTGGTGTGTCGATGTTGTGCTTGGTTGAATACGGTGGGCCACATCACCATGGCCCTCCTGTACTCCTCGTTGGAGGAGCTATCACCGTGGCGGCCCGATGTGGGCACATGGCTGCCGCGCGTGGAGGAGCTCGACGAGCGCCACATCGTCGTCGCCGATGACGGGATCTGCGTGCGATTGCTCGTCAGAGGTGGCGGGATTTCTCATCGGCGATCGGCCAGGTTTTCGGATTGTGGCCTAGGAATGCGAATGCAGCCGGTACATATAGCGGTTTGGGGGGAGGGGGGTTCCATGGCGAATGAAAAGGTTTCTTTTTGAGAATCTGAAAATGGTTTTCAGTCTCGGCTAGGTATATGGGCTTTGCTCTGGCCCAAAAAAATGGACGAACCCGTATACCCGCCATACATTTTCAGTTTCGCCCGGTTTTGGGGGCTCTGCTAGAGTTTCGCTAACATAGAGTTGCGGACCAGGGATTTCATGGTCTTCTGAAAACACCACCAGCTACATCTGACTACCATGAATGAGTTCGTACACGATTTTTTCTTGTATGTCCTTCTCGGTTGATAATGTTACAAATTTACGGTGCCATTTCTCTTACAACGTCAGTAGCCCTACACACATGTAGTGTTGCCACTACGATTGCCCAACGAGTGCATTCACAATTTACTTATGAAAGTATTGATCATTCTTTTCTTGTTGGACTGATATATGCATGTCAAATGTTTGAGGGAGACATTAAGGGTCTCCTGGATGGCGACCCTCCTCCTAGGCTCCCATGGCGACTCTAGGGCGATCTAGGGTTTCCACCTCTCTCCTTCAATAGCGTGCCCTCCGCTGTCGTTGTCCACCCCTATCCTCCCTATGGCAAGGACCAATCTCCTTTGCCTGTCTTGTAGACGTTGGAAATTCATCTTCTCCACTATCCTGATCGGCAAACTTGAAGGGTTTTTGGTTTTGGATCCGAAAGTCAAGCGAATCCAGCTTGTTGATGCCAATGGGTTCAACCTAGATCAAAGGTCCCTCAAGGTACGTGAATGCATCCATCGTGGATCTGAGATCTCCTTTGCGTGTCATCGCGTCAGGGTACAAGATCACATCGTGCTTGTGGATGGGATACTTTTTTTGAAGGGATCTCCGATTATTATGGATCCTTCAAAAGGTCCCATTCAATTTCTTGAGGAAAACCCTATCGACATTGCATCCATGCTGGTGCATGCAGCAAGGGTTTTAGATCTTGATTTTTAACGTGGCATGGCATTTCCCAAGGAAGTCAAGAACTATTTCAACTCGGATGTTCACCCTATGGACGGCTTAAGGCCTTTTCTCATGGTTCTCTTTTGCTCGTGCTTGTTTCCGTCTAGATGAAGACACTGTTGGTCTTGATCTTGAGGCATTGCTAGGAGGTTTTTGTGGATCCCTTCATGTCAACTTGCTACACGATAGGGTTTTCTCTTTTCAAGTATCCTCCAAGTAGGTGGGGTTTCATATTATGAAGCTCAAATGGTTTTCTTGATTTCATTTCAAGTGCTTCTTTCATCTTTGGGGATCTGGTGGTCCTAATTGGCACAAGGAGTTCAAAGTCTGGTTTAATGATTGTGATAAAGAATGGACCTTGGTTAAGACCAAGAAATCCAGGAAGCCTCGCTTTAATTCCAAAGCTCACCGTATTGGCCAGCATATTGCCCCTGCATTTACTCGGTCGGATTTAATTAATACCGAGGATGTTAATCTTCTTGAGGACTTTCATCTACTCGTATTAAATCTATAATAGTTGTTCCTAATGAAGAGGGTACTTCCATGGACTCTGTTACTCCTGGCTCAGAGGATGTTTTTTTGCCTAATAAAAGTCCAATTATTTTTGGTTCTTTCGGCTCTCTGTTGGTTCTATTCCATTTACTTCTTCTCGAGTTGTTCTAGAAATAGACAAAGTACCTGGACAACCTCCTTATGTTCAATTGCAGAATTCAGAAGCTAATGAGGACTTCTCTAAATTAACTGACCACATGGCTACCCAAGTGCACAAGTGCTCTAGATGCCTCAGCTTTAAACACGTCACCATGGACTGCACAAGGAATTTTTGTTGCTGGTCTTGTACTCGGTCTGGCCATATCAGGAAAGATTGCCCGAGGCTAAAAGGGTCTTTTTGGTGGGTAGTCAAAGAGACTCCTGCCGTTATCTCCAAACAAATCCCCGCAAAGCTTCGTCTTCCTCTGCTACAGAAAAACCCTCATCCCCTGTTTCGCTCTAGGCCTCTGCTCCGTCCTTGATTCCCACTTCTTCGACTACCATGGCCAAATTTGAAAATTATATTTGACATTTATAATGTCTCCAAAATTTTATCTAAAAAATAAACATCATTTTATTATTTTCTAATTTTAAAATGACATTTCGTATTATTAATTATTTATTTATATTTACAAAATATAAAAATTGAAATGCGTTGAAATGTTTATAAAAATATTCTAAACAGAAAGATTATATTTTTAGAAGTTAACTAGGAAACATGCCCGTTGCAACGGGAGGGAAAACCTTATGACACGTTTGGTTTGTCATTTTGTGGCACAAAACTGTTGTATTAGTCGAATTTGTTTACAAAATTGTCGAGAGAGAAAAACTAGCTTGGTTCTCCTTTTAGTATTTATTCTTGCACGACTTTGCCATCGAAAAATAAAATTTTCAAAGTTACAACTCAAATACCCATCAAATTGTTCACCTATATGTTGTCCATAATTCATATAATTTTGAGTGCATCATGACGGATTATGGTAGCAAAGGTTCTCGAATATGTGTACCCGCGTAGTTGTGTTATTTTGAAAATATACATATAAACTCCAAAGTCCCTATTAACCGTCCAAATAAAAAAAATTAAGGATTGGGCTTTTATTTATTTTCTTTCAACAAAACCCCCTATTAACAGTCCATATATATTTAAATACACATTCATATAAAAAAATATGGCCGTTTGTTTAATGATATTGTCATCAGTGACGTGTATTACCCTTCTCTTACGTTGGCCAACCTCTTACTTTTTTTTCACTTCTTGGTGCACTACATTGTCTTAATCCACCGGCCGGGTTAAATTATTAATCGATTGACCGGGCTAGTAAAGTAAGAATTGAAATCAGTTTGAATGCATCGAGCCATAGTTCTAGCGAACCGCAAAAACAATCCTTTTTCTGCAAATTGATAAAAAATATCCCTTCCTTCAAATAAAATATTAATCCCCTTTCTATTCTGTCACGAGCTACCAAATATGCTCGTGCATCACCAAAGCTTAGGAGCCAATGCTCTTGATGGAGAGATTTTACTAAGGTTTGGGCGTTCGTGTGTTGACTGTCAAAGCCGCCGAGCTACAGGGTTCCACAAGGAGAATACAGTATCCTCCATATATCAGATGGCCTTCGGCTATATGGGCAGTTCCTCAGTGAACTTGTAAGACTTTTCAAGGTTGACATGATCCAGCTAACAAATCAACCACACAACCGTAGTAGTTTATCCAAAGAACGATACCATACTCTGTCGTGGTGGTGCCGAAGTATTAGTCACATTGTAGGAGACCGTGCACTTCCCGTCCATGTTGCAGAACATCGGGCGCGGATCTACGCGCGGTTTCGCACTCTGTGTACATGTGGATCAGCGTGTGCAGAAAGTATTGGTATTTCGCCGCACCGACTTTGACCGCCAAGCCATGCACCTGCCAGCCCTCCTCCTCGGCCCGCGTGACGCCCTCCTCAAGTATTTGCAAGACCACCCTGGCTGCATCATGGGTAGCGTCCATCAGCGTACCACACAGCCGGGAGGGGGAGCGTGTTGTGCCAGACAGTCAACCAAGCTGGGATCAGTTGAGGGACTCGACTCGCCACAGTCAAGACCTGTTCGACTGGGTGTGCCATTTAATCGGGTGTTAGTGCTATTTCGCTTGAGATGTGGATGATGTCGAAGGAGTCTTGACCAGGATGGGAGCGACCACAGAACTATTGACCACGACGTCTGGGTCTGAGAACTCGGTTCTTTGCGCTGTCTGATCTGCCAAAAATCTTTGTCATTGTCGTCTTGATATATATCTAGAGTTTCTGGTGGTGAGTCGCTTCCGGGCCCCGGATTGATGCTCTGCCATGAGAATGGGAGTGGTAGATTGTTGTATTTGTGTCGAATATTATGTACGAGTGGGGTTACGGTAGGACTTGGAGTTGTAATAGGTGTGGACAGGATAGGTAGTGTTGTAGTCGAACACGTGTATCCTAGGTCCTCTCATATAATGAGGAGGCACCACATGTTGTAACCCATGACGACTTGATAGCAGCAGGCGCGCAAGGGAAGCCGGCGGTTTGTGCCGGCGACCAAGGCGGCCGGTGCAGCGGTATCGATGGGGAGGAGCGCCCATAGTCATGCCCCGCAGATGTAGGCGAGTTCGCCGAACTGCGTTACCAAATCTCGGTGTCGTCATGCTTGCTGATTGCTTGTGTTCCTCGGTAGATCGACTAAGCGCCTACAAACTGTAACAAGTGGTATCAGAGCGAGGTTCGGAGGCTATGTTTGTTGATCTAGAGGAGTTTGAGAAAATTGATTTGTCGATGAAGGGGCGGACTACACCGGCGAGTTCTTTCCGTGTAATTGGCAGGAATCAGGATTTCTTAGCGCAAAAAGCAGGGGACTCGGCGAGATGTGCGTGCCAGGCGAGCGCGTGGATGCACAATTGGCCAAGCAAGTTGGTTGGAGGTGTCGCAGGTTGATCAGGCCTAGCACATGCGTTGCATGACGTGCAAGGTGCGTGTGGGGATGTGGGCCAAGGCCTGCCAGGCATGCAGCAAGGCGAGCCACAACTGCGTATCCGTACCGAGCTCGGCCATAGGCACGTGTTTACGTCGATGGAGAACCGGGTTTGTTTCGTATAAAAAAAAAGAAAAGGAGACCGAGTCTCAGGAGGAGACGGCTCTTCGTGGGCGAGTCAGAGGCGAAGCCTCGCGCCTTTAAAGGCTGCGGCGGGGCAGGGCTAGGACGACCCAGCAAACCAGATCAGCGGAAAATAAATCATCAAAGTTACTGCGACGGATCCATCGGATAGCCAGGCGAGACAAAGGCAAAGGCTAGTCATCGGAAGTTGAGCCAGGAGGAGTAGCGGTACGTGTAACACAGGCAAAATTATTGCTACGTGCGCGCGGGTACAGCAGCTCGATTATTTCTTTGCGGGTCAGCTATACAAGAAAAATCATGGCGCCAACGGGTACCAGATTTGAAGTGCAAAACTTCGACGGGACTGGAAACTTCGCGTTATGGCAGACAAGGGTGAAGGATTTGTTGGCACAACAGGGATGCTTGAAGGCGTTGCGGGATGTTAAGCCAGCTAAGATGGACAATGATGACTGGGAGGAGTTGCAGATTCAAGCAGCCGGGACCATACGGTTGTGTCTGTCGGACCAGGTCATGTATCATGTGATGGATGAGAATTCGCCGAAAAAGGTTTGGGAGAAACTGGAGAGTCAGCTTATGTCAAAGACTGCGACGACCAAGGTGTATTTGAAGCAAAAGTTATACAGGCTGAAGATGCAGGAGAGGTCGGATTTTGTGGAGCACATGAATACCTTTAATCAGGTTGTCACGGATCTAGCACGTCCGAGTGTGAAGATTGACGACGAGGATAGGGCTATTCTCCTTCTTTGTTCATTGCCACCGTCCTATGAGCATTTGATCACTGCGTTGACGTACGGCAAGGAGACTGTTCAACTTGAGGATGTCACTGCGGCGTTATTGTCCTATGATATGAGGAAGAAGAACAACGCAGAGGAAGGCTCTCATGGTGAAAGTTTGCTAGTCAATGGTGGGCAAAGCAGGCAAGGATACGAGGCAGGGAAGAACAAGAAAAGGAAGAAGGTGCAGTGTCACAAGTGCAAGCAGTGGGGACATATTAAGAAGGATTGTCCAGATCTCAGTGGTGGATCAAGTGCTAATGTAGTAACTCAAACGGATGACTCGGACAACGATATTCTCTTATTGTCAGATAGACGGTCAACTAAAGGTGAAGCGTGGATGTTGGATTCGGCTAGCTCTTTTCATGCGACGCCCAACAGGAAGTGGTTCTCTTCGTACAAGTCTGGTGAGCTTGATACAACCTACATGGGTGATGACACGGGCCATCGTGTTTCTGGAGTAGGTGACATCAAAATCAAGATGTTTGACGGAGTAGAGCGGATGCTTCGGGGAGTCAGACATGTGCCAGGGCTAAAGAGGAATCTAATTTCGCTTGGAGTTCTTCATGATAGTGGCATGATATTCCGTTGTGATCGGAATAAGAAGACCATGAGGATCATGGAAGACAACGTGACCGTGATGATGGGAGAGAGGATATCTTCGCATCTTTACAAGTTGCGAGGGAGTACTATTGCAGGTGGAGTCATGGAGACTGGAGTTACGGGAGTAGCAGCTGTGTTCCACGGAGGCGGCGGGTCTACGGCAGACTCGTCGAGTAGCTCTCGGTAAGCTACGAAGTAGACAATCCAAGTCCGGAGTACATAGAGGTTTGACGCTTGGACGAACTCAAGGTGGTGGAGGATATTCGCCAAGGTGGAGTTTGTTGTATTTGTGTCGAATATTATGTACGAGTGGGGTTACGGTAGGACTTGGAGTTCTAATAGGTGTGGACAGGATAGGTAGTGTTGTAGTCGAACACGTGTATCCTAGGGCCTCTCATATAATGAGGAGGCACCACATGTTGTAACCCATGGCGACTTGATAGCAGCAGGCGCGCAAAGGAAGCCGGCGGTATGTGCCGGCGACCAAGACGGCCGGTGCAGCGGTATCAATGGGGAGCAGCGCCCATAGTCATGCCCCGCAGATGTAGGCGAGTTCGCCGAACTGCGTTATCAAATCTCGGTGTCGTCATGTTTGCTGATTGCTTGTGTTCCTCGGTAGATCGACTAAGCGCCTACAAATTGTAACATAGATTGGGGTGCTGCAATTCCCACAAGGCCGCTCCCGGCGACGAGCTCCACACGGCTAGCTCGGAGGTTTCCATAGTCGGCGGCGTGCTCCAGGAACTTGGAGGAAAATTTTCCATCGCTGTTGACTTCCGCCTCATGCTGGAGAGCGAGGTGAACCCGTCCATGGCGCCCTTCATGAGCTCGGCATGGACCTCCATGTTTACAAATTGTCAGCTCGAAAGTTCATGTCCATGATTTTAAAAATAGCTGCATGTAATACTCAAGTCGGACATGATTTTATTATTAAGGTGCTGGATTTGGACAAGGTAGCAGGGACCAAGCCGCCTCCTCACACTTGGATTGGAAGCCGGATGTGCTACTATACATAGCGTCCAAATGATGGAGTCCCTTTTAAAATCCGATCCGTGCGGTGGTGAGATCCTGCACGTACTCATCACCTTTTTTTTTGACGGTTATCACCTTTTGTGTTGAGAAATTGCACTTACTCATCGCCTAATCTATCGCTAGTTGGGCTGTTGACTCTGGTCGCATTGGGCTGCCTTTGGGCCCAGGTGATCATAAGCTGATGGAAAAAGTCCGATTTCAACCTTGCACTTATAGAGGTTTGGCGGATCAAACCCCGAAGTCAAAATCCCTGTCATTTGTACCCCGAACTACCGAATCCCGGTCTAAATTAAACCCTGAAGCCGTTTGGTACACCAGGAAACAAATAATCCCGACCAGGATTACACGTTAATCTCATTAACCGTGTGTCCGGGTGTCATAGATGCCCCCGCCGATTCGTTCTGTATCTCCGACGGCTGGAACTGCTGGGCCTCGCAAGCAAGCTGGATCACGTAAGCTTACTGGAATTGATCGATCCTAGCTGATCACGTCACATACAAGTAGTACTAATCTTCTTTTTCATTTATTTGTGGTGAATTGGTTGGTGACTACAATTCAGACTGATTGATCCCAGTTCAGCTCGCTCAAAGAGGAGTAGCTCAAGTAGAACTTCTGGGATTCCGGGTTGCGGCCTGAAGATTTTCTGCTTGGATGGCGTCCGTGGCGAGGCCATACTCGGCGGCCGACGGCGGGGTGGCCGTCCCACACGTACAAGTATGAATTGCTTCCAAATTGTACGTGCGCGTGCGACCAACTATGTCCAACCAAGTGCTCTAAAATCTACAGGAACGCCACGCAACAGCCACAAAAAATGCACGACGGATCTGATTCCATGAGAATTTTGAGAGAGTAAGTGGGCCCTCTAACCAATGAGACAATGTGTATTTTTAGCTGGATTAGTAATTTGGAATTTTAGGTTTTTGTCTAAAAAAGCTTCAGGGTTTGATTTAGACCGGGATTCAGTAGTTTAGGGTACAAACGACAGGGATTTCGACTTTGGGGTTTGATCTGTCTAACCTCTACGAGTTCAGGGTTTAAAATGGACTTTTTCCTAAGCTGATCGATCGAATAAAACGCGACTTACAAAACGATGGATGCACGAAGGACGGATGAGAATCAGCCTGTTCACAATTTGGTGTGAAACCGGCTAAACCAAGAGACCAGCCCGGACGGAACCAGATTAATGGTTTAATACGGTTTGGCTGGTTTCCGGATCGAACCTGTGAGCAGAAAACCATTAGCTGGTTTGGGACGGGGTAAAGCTGACGAAACCAATCAAACCGTTCTAGATCACTCGCAAACAATCCTGAGCACATCAACCGTACGGAAACGAAGGCCTGGAAGCAGGGCACCAATCGCTGATGTTCACGAGCTCCCTGGGGACGCCACCAGGTTCTGCCCCCGCCTGGTCGCCACACACCATGCACCGGTTCTTCGAGCCGCGCCTCTGACGCTCCCAGCCCGCGTGCCGATGCGTCCGCCGGTTCCACGTGCAGGAATTGTTACCAGGATGCGGGCGTATATGATCTCAAAAAAAAAAAGGATGCGGCCGTATACACCGGTGCCAAACCGTATACACCATGTAACCAGCCCGCACCAACCCGTCGTATCACCTCCTAACTAATTGTCTAAATCAAACCAACCCAATTCAAACCGGTTTCTGACGGGCTGGTTTCACAAACCAGCTGAAACCGTGTTAAACCGGGAATGCCCAGGCTTAGATGAGAACTCGAAAATTTAGTACCACCTCGGCCTATGATGGATACGTCCACAGTGTGCGATCTAACGTTGGCATACGAAGCTAATTCTTGACGATTGAGGTACGGACCAACCAAGAAACCACCTAAGGTAGAGATTCGAGATTAAATGGAGTTTTACTAATCAAAAGATATTAAAAGCAGAAAAATGAAAAAAAATGATGATGTCATGATGACATCATCGTCATCAACCTTCGACCATTCCTTCTCTGTCGTTTCCATCCGTGAATGAGATAATTCAATCTCTTGATTGCGGCCATCTCTGTGCGCTATTAATCCTCCCGTGCCCTCCCCCAATTAAAGCATTTCGTCTCCGCTTCATTTCCCCTTTAAAATCCTGAAAGATAGCGCTCCGAGGACTCCCAATCTGCTCGTCGTTGTTGAGCATGGTGGTCACCGAGAATTTTCGATTCCGACGAAACCTCAGGTCCCCGCTTCCCCTATTTGGCCTTCTCTGGTTCCCCTCCATCTTGTACCCCTCCTTATATTTTCTGTTTCCATTTTGGCGCAGCCAAATGCTGGCATCGTTCATTCCCTAAGGTCACCAGAGCCAGGACCGCCTTCGTCCGATCTTCCTCGTCGACAGGGGCCACCGGAGTGGAAGTCGTCTTCACCTTCATCCTCGTCGTGGTGTCCTGCACCCCGTCGTGCCCTCCGCCGTACCCGAGGACCCCCGTACCGCCATCGCCGTCGACTTATGTGCCGCCGGCCACCGTCATCACCATTTCCGTCCGTCCCGTCACTGGAAGAGGTAACCCTAGCTGCCCCTTTTAATCTAGGCCGTTAGATCCCGATCTGACGTGTGCGATTAAATTACTTAACGAAGAGGTATCCACCAGTAGAAACGCGCCACGTGTGTGCCTAGTCAGCATGCATAGTCAACACCGCGTCATCGCCGAGTCAGCCAGCCCGACCAATCAGGAAGCGCCACGTGTGCCAGCTATTTTCTGTTTATTTATGAATAGAAAATAATTGCCAGTTTGACGAAACCCCCTCCATGTTAAAACCTTCATAACTTTTTAACCTTAAGGCAAAATTTAGCAAACTTGGACTTTTTGAAAATCTCTTGACATGTAGAAACTTTTAGAACCGCCCAATTGTAAATTTTACTATTTAAAATTTGATCAAATTTAAATATGCTTGTTTGATGAATTTTGGCATAATTCAAACTATACAAATCCAAAAATTGCAAATAAAATACATTTGGAAACCTTAGAATGTCGAAAATAAATTTTAGATTTAAGTTGTCTATTTGAATACTTTTGACATAGATTTTATTTCATAAATAATTAAAAAAATGGTCCCTTAAGCAAAAT
The DNA here is from genome assembly GCA_028641055.1 of Alopecurus myosuroides. Classification (NCBI taxonomy): domain Eukaryota; kingdom Viridiplantae; phylum Streptophyta; class Magnoliopsida; order Poales; family Poaceae; genus Alopecurus; species Alopecurus myosuroides. Next base: position 342,910,904 of record CM054059.1, read on the forward strand.
TCCTCCATTTCGTAATCTTGAACTAGAGACATCAGTACCTAAACCTTTTGGACGACCTTGAACAATATCCATGTAATTTTGGCCAAAAACTCAACATAGTGATCCACCCATTCTATCATGTCTTAGAATTTGTTTCCATCCTTTTTCCATTGTTATTATGGCCATTTTGGAATCCAAGACCAAGTCTCTAGTATATGTCAATCACATATAAGACCATCTAGTGAACCCTAAACTCTAGTACCCATATCTACTATCTATCCATCCAAAATTTATTATCTTCTATAGAAGACTAAGTCCCTAAAGTACTAGAGGGCACTTCAGATGGAATTCGCCAACTCAACAAGAACCACTACTTGGAAGATCATTGAAACTCCTAGAGAAGGACATAGACTCCATCACAACTTGAAGTAACTCAACGAAGTGGAAGTACTAGAAGAAATCAAGAGGAACTTCAAGAAGACTAACCACATATCTCTTTATTCCTTCTTCTCTTCTTTTCTTCCCCAATTAGACTTTTTGGTGTGATCATTTTGATCCAACACTCAGTACATGTTAGCCAGATAACTTAGTTGTATATGGAGGTGAAGACTAAGCCAAGAACCAAGAAGACATCAAGATTCAAGAAGACATCAAGATTCAAGAAGACATCAAGATCAAGTGATTCCAAGTAAAAGAAGTTCTACATCATCAAGGAGAACTACATCATCACGAACTGAAGAAGAAGAATGATAAGAACAAGGAAGACCTTAACTCAAGACCATTCCCAAAATTTATAAGTCATAGTATGAACTTCTTAAGAACCCCTGGTAGCCAAAATCCTCTTACTGGATTCTAGTAAACCTGGTTTGCTTCTAAACACTTAAGCCAAAACCATGAAGTTCTACAAGCAGCCATGGAGTAACCACACTGAGGGAGGAAGCTACATGGGAGCCTGAAGATGATCTTTAAGAATACCAACAACATGAAGCCTTGGAGTAACCATAACACCTATTAAAGTTATTTTGCGTCAATCTTGTTTTTTCCCAACCATACCCAAATGGAAAAATTCCAAGACCTCATCACACCATTCCTTTTACCTTGTTGTCATGGAGTGAACCTACAACAACCTTAAACAAAAATGAAAAAACTTAGCCAAACTATGTCATGTGTTCCTTTGGTTTAATAAGTTGTGTGATCACCCTTAGTGAACTCTTGGAACTTCCTAGATAAATATGTTTTCGATAAAGTTTGATCACTACAAACTCAATCTAGACCATCCCAAGTGAACTCCTGGAACCCCTTAACAAGTATGGAACCATTAGATAATGAATCTTTCAAACTCAAACCTTAACCTTGCCCTAGCCAACTAGGTTAAACCCCTTTTTCTATGATTGTTGCTTTGTATGTTTTCTTCACTTGTATGTTTGATTGCTAGGATGCTTGCTTATTTTGTTATTGTGTTTTCAATGTATAGATTGTACGAAGAGCAACAATCTTTTGTGAAGAGAGTGTGATTTCTTCACCAACTGCAACAAGGCAAGTAACACACCATCAAATACCTATTATTTTTCCTATGCATTTCTAGAGTTTTGAGTAGTATGCATGATAGAATGTTTAACTAAGTGTTATGCTATGCTAATATCCCAAGTAGTGTGTAGCCACCCTTTTATATCCTGCTAGGATAGAAGACATTGAACTTAGTAGAATTGCTATTCTCTTCAAATGTTTCGATTTAGGTGTTCGGGATAAAAACTACTAAGTTTAATGAAACACCCGGGTGGAAGTGGAAGGATTTTTTTATGTTGAGTGGCTCCCTAGGGCCATTTCTATGGTGTTTTCCCCCTAAGGAGTACACTTGCGGATGGCCACCCAGGAACAAAGATATTTCTATGTCCTTCTAAGTTTTGATGCTTCCGGTGCGGCCTTTAGTCATATGGGCTCTGTCTTGATCAACTAAGTTGAATGAACTCACCAGTGCTTGACAAGCAGATGCAGGGAGTGTAGGTTGGAACGCCGAACGGTGGTGGAATTTATTCTAAAATATCTCGTCTCAATCTTATCCTTTTCTTAATGCACTCAGGGTGCAAAATTCTGTTTGACACATTTTAAACTCGTTCAAACTCTTTATTTGAGTTCAAATTCGAAGTGGATATCATGTCTCTATGGATCACTGATGTACCAGCTTAAAAATTGTGCACTTATTGCATCTTTAGGTGATCTATAGAGAGAGATGGGAAGAGAGCAAGGGAGATAGGGATGGGCGGGGATGTCAGCTACCGTGGCCACCTACTCGACCCTGACCGTCCATTTCTCTCCTCTGACATGACTTGGAAGCTAGCGCGCGCACACGCCCGGGCCGACATGGCCATCCACGTGCATGCCGTCGCCTTGCATTGCCTCCATGTTGCCCCGGTAAAGCCCGATGAGCTCGAGGGAGAGGCTACCGTCACCCCCTCCCTTATAAGCTTCTCCTCAGCAAATCCACTCGCCACTCCCTGTAACATACCTGATTTTTGGAGAAATTCAAAAATCACAAAAAATTAAAACTTTTGTTTTCCACTAAAGCAATCCGCCAAAAACAAATAAAGCTCCAACACAAAGGAAATATTATATGTTTTTTCAATGTTATTAGAAATGGTAATCCAAATGCCTCTGTTTTCTACAACCCTAAATCCTCAAAATAAATATTATGCAAAGAAAATGTTTTACTATTTGCAAACCTTGAGAATATAAAAAAGTTTTCTTAACTATAGGTTTTCCAAATGGTTTCAAACTCAAGTTACTATGAGTATCTACTTCGCCAACATTTAGATATTTAAAATTATTTGAAAAGCCCAAACTTAACTATAAGATTTTCTCAAATGTTATATCAAGCTCTAAACCATAAAATGTTTTCTCCTTGTATGGAAATGAGCAAATGAGAAACAATAATTCAAATAAAGTATGTCTATGAAATATTTGACGATAACATCATTTATTTAATTTTTATGAAAGGAGAATAGCATTTAGTCACTACTAGTCATTTATTCACATTTGAAAACACAAAATATTATTTGTGTCCAAACCAGCACAAATGGTTCCAATGCAAAGGGTTTGTTTTTACAAAAAAAATAGAATTTTGTTTGAGACTATTTGGACTTAGAAATCATAAGTTATGGTTAAATAAAAAAATAATAGAAAATGAAAAAGAAAAGGAAGAGAGAAGGAAAGGTCAGTCCAGCCCAGCCATCCCTCTGCCCTCCTATCGGTCGCACGCACGCATAGAGGCCCAAGAAAATGGCCCAACAACCAGCCCGCAAGCCACCCTGGCATTTCTTCCTCCCCCTCTCTCATTGACAGGCGGGACCCTCAGCTGACGCCCGGATGACGTTACGCGTGACGTAGGAACCTCCACGTCCGAGTTGTGGTCGCGCCGGACACCACACCGCCTCTCCCTGACCCCTCGCGCACGTCTCCGCCGCCATATAAACGTCGCCTCCTCGACGTCCGGATCTCTCGTGCCCAAAACCCTCACCCGGGAGCCGTCAGGCTGCTGTATTAGCTCGTCGGAGCCGCCCCTGCCGCCGTCGACGATCTAAAAATCCGACAAGAGGAGAAGGTCCGCGACAACGCTCTTCCCCTCCTCTTCTTGCATTGTCCGCGCGCACCTTTTGATGACCGTCCCAAATTTTTCTACACAGCAGGAAAAGCAAGCACGATCTCGCCGGAGATTGCTCCACGACCATCGCCTCGGGAGCGCACCGCGTTGCCGATTCAAGCAACAGGAGGAGAAACGAGGACGCGAGAAGGATATCCGCGACGAGGGGAGTTCGCCGCGGTCCTCAGCGCATCCAGGTGACCACCTAAACATCTCCATCGTCCACTACCCAACGCAGCGCTGCCGTCTCCTACAACTCTGGCGACCGGAACGGCCGGTGACCCTCTTCTACACCTTGCACCGTCGGATTTAAATCAGACGGCCACGAATAGATCGCGAACAGGTATGCTCCCTGGATCGTTGGATCTGGATCCTTCGGTCCATATCTCATCTGACTTAACCACGTCAGCCGCCTCGTCAGCACGCCACGCCAGTAGCCCTGTCAGCAAAACATTCCGATCAGAAGCTGCCACTTGTGCCACCTGTTGTCTGTTTAATTCTGGAATAAAATCAAATAGGCAGTTTTGCCGAAAAGCCCCCCAAACTTAGATCTATCATATCTTTTTAACCGTAGATCCAAATTAAGCAAACTTGGACTTTTTGAAATTACTAGAACCTGTAGAATCGTTAAGCACTATTCAAATTACAATTTGACAAACTTAAATTTGTTCAAATTCAAATATGTTTGTTTTATAATTTTTAACATAACTTAAATTTTATAATTCAAGAAATTGTAAATAAAATATTTTTGGAAACCTTAGGAGATGTAATTTAATGTTTTTTGTACCAAAGTAATTTTTAAACTAATTAAAACTAAATTTAGAGTTAATTGGTCTTTTGAGTGTTTTTGACTTAGTTTAAATTCTGTAAATATTTTCAATATGTGTTCTTTAGCAATTTTGCTCTAAATACTAACCTTAGACTAGAGAGACCAAAAACTAAGCCCTTGGATGCCTTGAAACCATGTCCATGTAAAATTGTGCTATTTAGGCCTCCTAGTTGAAAACAATTAAGTATGGATTAATGAAAAGCCATGGAGAGGATGCTACAATTGTCAACTTGAAGATTTTCAACATGAAGCAAGAAGATAAATGAAGGACTTAGCCAATAAAACCAACTTCAGAAGCATCTCCAAGAAGTGGAAGAACTTAGAAGAAAACAAGAGGAACTTCAAGAAGACCAACCACGTCTCTCTCTTATTCTAAGTCTTTCTTCCCTTTCTTTTCTTTTATCTCCTTAGAATTTATGGTGGCCAAGTTAGATCAAGACCAGTCCGTAGTTTGTAAAAAAACAAGTGTTGGAAGATTCAATGAAGACACCACACCAAGGAGGAAGCTACAAAGGAGCCTAAAGATGATTCTTAAGAAGACAAAACAATGTGAAGAATTGGAGCTTGGAATTTGTTTTCCAATACTTAGGATTTGTTTTCAAGGTGATTAGTGTCAAGATTGTTTTGTCCAAGACTTGGAATTAGTTTCTCAAAGTGGGATGGTAGTTTTTGACCAAGACTTAGAATTTCATCAAGAAGAACAACTTCAACAACAAGATGAAGATTTTGACATGTCCTTTCCAAAGGAACTCTATCTCTACTACCTTTATTATTCTATATGACCAAGTCCCTAAGTTTCTAATATTTTAGATAGATAGGTGCTTCAGATGATTTCTTCTACTTAACAAGGAAGACTACAAGCAAGGCCTTCAAAGTACATGCATAAAGACTTAGACATAAGAAGCAACTCAAGGAAACAAAAGAAGAACTTGAAGAAACTCAAGACATAAATAGATTATCCTAACACCTTTGTGTGATCTTCTTGATCACAGACCAATCCTTAGTCACAAATGCCAAACTCTAAATACAATCACTTAGTTTTCTTTTGTGCATTGAAACTAAATGTTTTCACATGTTTTCCCTTGCTTTGTTATTTGTTTTGTACGTTTTCTTCATTTGTGTGTATGTTTGTTAGCATGTTTGTTTATTCTTTTTGAGTTTTCAATGTTTAGATTGTACGGAGAGCAACGTTCTTTTTTGAAGAAAGGTGATTGTTCTTCACCAAATTCAAAGGCAAGTGACACATTCATCCACCCTTTATTTTTCCTATGCATTGCTAGAGTTTTGAAGTAGTTTACATGATAGGTGAATTTTTTCTCTAAGTACTATGCTATGCTAAAATCCAGTAGTGTGTAGCCTCCCTTACCCTGGTTATCATCTATAGCCTTAGCACTTGTTAGATGCTATGAGATATTTCAATTTGTTTTCTATGATGTGGTGAAAGATTCTAAGTATAACCCTCAATGAAACACGTGGGTGGAATGTGGATGAGATTAGATTATGTTGAGTGGCTTCCTAGGGCCATATCAATGGTGTTTATCACCAAAGGAGTACACTTATGGTAGGCCACCCAGGAAAAAAGATATTCCTAATCCCTCTAAATCTAGCAGCTTCCGTCCAACCCTTTGACATATGGGCTCTGTCTTGATCAACTAAGTTGTGAGAGTTCAACCCATGCTTGACAATCCAGTCCTTCCCTGGCCCCTAGAGCTTGCTCGAGCCGTGAACCTCCGACGATCACCGCCAGGAGCTCGAGGTTGCACTTCCCTTCCCCGTGCCCTCCCACTGCTGCTCACTGCCCTGAATCGCTTCCCCGTACCTCCCTGACCCTCCCTGACATGCCCCCGTGGCCGCTCGCTTGCAGGTACGCCGCCGCCGTCCGTGGACACCGCCACGGGCACTGGCCGCGCGCCACCGCCTGGAGCCGCGCCCGTCGCCACCAACTGCGCCCCGCGTCACCCACGAACCCTTGAACCATCACCGAGCCCGCGCCAACAGCCCCGAGCCGTCCCACGGTGAGCCTGCGCCGTCACCGTTTCTCCCGTCGAGTCCGATGAGAGAGAGAGGAGGGATGGGAGGAAGACGACACGTGCGCTGTTGGATCTCCGATCCACGGCCACGCTTGAACACGGCCATTCCCGCGCTGGCCACGCGCGCGCTGTGCAGTTGGGCTGCGCCGATAGTCTGTTGGGCCGCGACCGCGAGAAACCCAGCCGGCGCTGCCTGTTGTTTTTCTTTTAAATTTTTTTACTGGAACTTTCTTGTTTACTTTAGGCTTGTGAAAAATACCAAATGTGCAAAATAAAAACTACCAAAAATCAAGACACTAGTTTTATGTCATGAAATTTGTAGATCTATGTTTTGGATCATATTTTTCTCACATTGTCTGTTTTGCCACACAGTGTCTGTGAGATTGTTTGGAACATAACTTTTTGGGTCTGTAACTAAAATTTTCAAACTATAATGTTTTGGGTAGCTAGTGAATAGATCTACCACTAGGACTTTGCCTCATATCAAGGTGAGCTACCAAATGGAAATGCCATCCATTTTGGTAAAAGGCCGGTAGGCTTTTCTAGGATTTTTAGAGTGAGTTTAAAATTGTTTTTTGAAGTGAATCCAATTGGATGAGTTTGCTATTGACTATATCTATGTAATCCTAGCTTAGATTAATTTTGGGAGCTCTAGATTAATTTTTGTGAGCAGATCTAGAAACAACAGCTTTTGTGTTCTCATTAATATGTGTGTATTTGTTTGAAATGAAATGTGTGATTGATTGTATCTTGTTTCCTAGATTTTATGCATGTGTTAGGTCTTGTTATTAGATTGTTTTCTTGCAGTATATCTACCTTAGAAAGTGTGTGCATGTTTGGAAAGTCAAATAGAAGTAGAACTAGCATTTGTTTATTTCTAGTTTTATTGTTTGGAATATTTGTGTGAGCTAAATCTTTGTGTGCTTGATTGACTAAGTTTGTGCTATGTTTGCTATGAGTCCAGTACCATTTTGGTACTTTTATTGTGATGATATCATCTCTGTTAGCTTGCTTGTTATTTTATAGCAAAGCTATGAGTCCACTAGCATTGTTTCACTAGAATGAATAGCCTTGTGTTATTTATTTTGTCATTCATGTTTTTTCATGAGTAACCAGAGGCTTTGTACCTCTTTTGCCTTTGTATTAGTGGGCCCATAACCCACTGGTCCCATTGCATCTTGGTTGAGGATAAAAATCCCCAACCATACATTTGTGCGAAAATAGCATGCCTTACTATATGATTGGTAATTATTTTCCACCATGGAAAATAGATTGTTTGTTTCACTTATGCAAGTGAAAAGTTTATTTATTCTTTGTAAATACTAGTATGTTTGGGAGTGATTCATTTTTTAGCATAATATTCCTTAGGAGTATCATGTTGAGAAATGCTTCACTATTGTTTGCTTAAATTTAATTGTTTGCTAATAGAATAATTCCTTGTGATTGATAGATTATGGGTGAATGATTTTTATTGAGTGTTTGTATTTTTGAAAGTGTTTAGTAAATCTTTTATTGAGTGCATAGCTACTGGTTGTGTAGTTTCTACCTTGATTGCTTGCTAAATAGATGAGTAGAAGAGCATGTATTATTAGAATTGGTTTATGCTTGCTTAATAGATGGTTTCATGGAATTATTTTGTGGTATTGATTACTAGCATGTGTAAGGTTTGTGTGCTGTTAGTAGGTATATTTATATTCATGACTTGCTTGTTTAGAGTTAAGCATCCTTGTAGCATTGTTTGCTTCTCTAGTGTTGAACTAGTGTCACCACTAGAATTTATGGCTTTGCTCTAGTATTGTTGTCTTCTATTTTATGAGTGTATGAGTTTATCCTAGCATGTTTAGGATGTTACTGCTTCTGTTATGATGCCATGAAATCTTGATTTGCTTGCTTCTAGTAGTTGCAGAATACAATTTCATCTTATAGCCTGCTTGTGTAAAATTCCATACTAGTATGCTATAAGTGCAGTCATGTTTTTATGTTATTTGATAAGAGTATTATCTTGTGTGATGGTTGTGTTTTAGATTATTTTTATGACTTGTTACCATTGTTTTTAGCTACTGGTTTGTTTGTTTAATTTTCATGATTGTTGCATTCCTTAACTTTGAGTAGACATAAGCATAGTCTATAACTAGCCTAGTCATCTGTGATGTGTTTGCTTGATGTTTGGAAATTCTCTGAATGATTGCCTTAGCATGAGTATTGTACTTATGTTATTTGTTGTGCTATTGTTATTGTTGTGCTTAGTAGTATCTTGTTATCTAGGCATTAGTTTAGTCATGAACTTGTTTGGGGATGATTGCTTGTGTGTTGTTAGTACCCACTGCCATGGGTATTGCTTTGATTGATTGTTATTATTTTAGTAGCCTCACCTTTTGCACCCACAAGATATATTTTTAGCTTCCTGAATATCTTATTATGGAAGTGTCACACCCACTCCATATATGGTATATAAGATGTGGGATATGGTTTCTCAACCATATGTTTGTCTGACGACAGTTTTGCACCATGAGAGTTTGTGTTATAGTTTTCTCGTTAACGTTTGAGTGATTGCGCTAGTATAAGTTTGCTTACTGTATGTCTTGTTTAGTTTAGTTGTTTGGTCTTTAGTTCTGAGTGTGTGTAATTTTATTCTTTTACGACGTTAGAAAACGAAGAAGAAGAAGAAGAAGAAGCAGTTGTGGAGTTGTGCGTCAAGTTCAAACTAGTTCAAGGACATGGACATTAAGAGATTTAAGGCAAGCCATCCTGATGCTTGCTGTTACTACACTTATCATTATCTATCATGCGTGTTTTACTTCTGAAAGTTTTACAAAAACTTTGATTACCAAAAACTATTTTTGAGTGACTACTATTATATATACTATCACTATGCCAGTAGTTGATACTTGGTGTTACCAAGCCCATAGCCACCATATGGTATTTATTACCATCACAAATATTAGTCCCTAAGTGGAAACCCTAAATATATGTTTTTTCAAAACAAAGGCTTTACGGAAAACCCGGAGAAAAGGCTGAGCCTTATTCACCGGAGGAATGTTGGAGTGGTCATTTTTGGGAAAATGGTGTTTTACAAAAATGACACATAACCTAGTCTTCGCCGGACAACCTTTACCGTACTGCCACTTTACCCCAACATGGGCACGGGGCTTAAATTGAAGTTTTTTCTTTTTAGTGTGTGTTCTATCTCAATTTTCTATAAGGGGACGGACTCCCTCGAACCGAAATGTCTAGGAGGGGAATACGGGACATACCCAGTGAGGGATTAAGTTCTCCTCCAGGTGCGACAGTTGAGTCTCCTATCTAGGCAGGGTGGGACCTGGTGCCGGGGAGATTATACTCAACTGAAGAGATAGACACATTCTAGCTTGAACATAGTGGATGGTTAGGATCAATTATCCGATGTTTACATACTGTTGCTACAGTCCGTGGTTGTTCACGGCGGATGTACTGGATCTGATGGATTGTGTACACCTCTGCAAAGTACAACTATTTCGAAGTAGCCGCGTCCTCGGATATGGACAGTTGAATGGCCATGTAGCTAGCATTGTGTCAATGTTTTCAAAAAGGTGTTGGACTTGTGAAGTTCGGAAAGAAGGAAATCTTGTACCACGGAGGTACCGTTGATGAAAAGCCAAAAGTTGTTTTACAAGAAGTATTGCAAAGAGAAAACCTTCTTTTACAAATTGAGTTTTACAAAACCTCTTGTACATGTGATATCTACAAGAGAAAGAAAACTATATTATTTTCTTTTGAAGTATCTTCTTCAACGAAGATACAGAGATTTTCAAAATCAACTATGATATGTCTTTCATATATCATTGATAGTGAACCCTATGTATAGCCTACCTATTACACCATATAAGCATACTAGCATTTTGGTAAGCTACATGATGGATGTCTTGCTGAGTACATTCAAATGTACTCATATTGGTTTCGTCCCTGGTATTTACTTGCCAGACATCGAGAAGGAGTCTCAGGAGGAGATCAATGAGGAGGAGTACGGAGCTGATGGCTTTGCGAACTAGGATCGTCTTCCGGTCAGCAGCCTGTAGTTTAAGGCGTGACTTGGGCTCTACTACGTTTGTGTGTTTAGTCTTCCGCTGTGTGTGTTGTGTGTTTGCCCTGCGTGGCAGTTATGTTAGACTTCCTGATGTGACCATGTTTCTTTTGTAAGTGTTTATGCAATCGTGTAATGGATATTGTATCTGTGTACCGACTTGATATGTTGTTCACGACTGGTGTGATCTGGGATCGTGAATGTATGCATATCGAAGGTGTCCTTGAACAATGGTTCTGGGGCAGACCTTACACTATATACATCAATATGTATAATCTCCACTAAATTAGTCATCCATTCTACTTTGGCCTAAGAACGGAATTCTAGTCATCTTTTGGAAGAGGTCTCACAAGCGTCAATTTATTCAAAACAAAATGACTCCGGAAGTCCATCAATATGGAGTTCCTTCATGTTTTCCTTTCCGATATGAACAAAAATGGTGGTGTCAAATTTTAAGTGAAACTCTTTTACGTCTTGCAACGTTTACTATTTAGTCTTATAGATGTTTACTTTACCAACATGATTTATATTAACATATCCATCAATTATGGAATATGGTCATAGTTTGAACAATCTCATTTGTTCTAAAAAAAGACCAGAATAAAATAACAACTTATTAAGTTCTTAAAATAAATCTTGAATGTTTGGTTCGATACGACAATGAACACAATAACACTTTATTACTGTTCTTGTCATAATCGATTCCACATCTATTACTAGTTCCTTTTAGGCACTTGTATTTCTTGCATTGCGTTGCTTTATATGACAACTCATACCAACCAATGTGGTATCAAACTACCCAAAAATACTTTGTTAACTAGTAATAAATCTATAACTTGTATATCAAGCATATACTCCTGAGCTGGACTTTTCCAGATATCTTCTTTTTTTGCCATATATCTTTTTGTAATTCTATTTTCAATATTCCCTTTCCTTTACAGAAGAATCATTCAACATCAAACAATGCTAGTCGTACTAGCTCATTTTCTTTGGCATGTTAGACATATACTATCACCCATTGAGTCATACTTTGAGTTTGATTGTTCTACTAATATCACCATATTAGTAGTATTCTTCTAGATTCCACTCTTAGCAATGTCCAAGTAAGGTAAACGACTTTACCTATACTTTTATTCCATCCCTTCACAACAATTTTATTATTAGGCTACTATAGCTCGAAGGAAGGAATTTAGAGGATAATTTTTAGCGCCCAACTTTTTTTGGAATATTCAAACGCCTAGCGTCTTCAATCATTGCATATATTCAGATAATATAAGAAAACATTGTCACGCTAAATTATACTCAGTCATGTTGCCACAAATAAGTTTCTAGATATCAATATATCTTTCACTTGATTGTTTCTGAAAAAACAACTCTTTTCAGTTCCTAAATCACCTTGATCAATAAAACATTCTTTTGAAGATAAAGTAATATGGAAGCAACCATGACTCTGGATTCTAAGTAGGAATTAGTTGCTCTCTAGATCACTCAATCATTAATCATATGGAACTAGGTAGGAAATACCAAAAATCTACAATAGGACTCAATTTTAAATTTCACTAATACGGTACCAATCTTAAATGATTTTTTCCAGATCATAACAGTTATATCTCAATTAACATTCTAAGTGTAAAGTAGTTATGTGGAAGCCAATGAATACTACAATTTGTGCAAATTCACTTTGATTGGTTGTTTATGATAAATAAGTTTAGGTTAATTCAAAATTATGCCATGAACTCCCACTCAAAAACAACATCCCTCTTAGTCGTCTTTAGTGATTACATGAACCAAATTCACTACACCAAAACCGATCATCACGTGAGATGATGTAGCTTCAAAGGCGAACGTCGACATGATCATCATATCATCCATATGACTCATGCTTTACCTTTCGGTTACGTGTTCCGAGGACATGTCTGTACATGCTAGGCTCGCCAAGTAGAATCGTAGAATTGCGTGTGTTTCAAGGCCATGTCTGTACATGCTAGTCTTGAAAACACTCGTTGTATGCGAACGTTGAGTCTGTCACACCCGATCATCACGTGGTGTCCTGAAACGACGAACTTTCTTAACGGTGCATACTTAAGGAAGAACACATTATTATCTTGATATTAAGTGAGAGGGATCATCTTATAATGCTACCGTCGCTATCTAAGAAAAACAAGATGTATAAATAGGATTAACATCACAGACATCACATGTAAGGATAACGTGATATGATGTGGTCCTTCTTGCACTTGATCTTCATCATGTGCATAATGGTATGATCTCCATCATTCCACCGGCGTGGTACCAAGTACCTTGGCACCGCAATCTTGATTGTCCATCAATAATAAGACAACCATATAGATACCTTCCGGTATATCAAAAATTTACAAAAGAGATAATCTCATAATCAAATTTGTAACATTGACCATATCACATCACATGCCCAGCAAAAACTATTTAGACGCTTGTAATTTATTTCTGCATATTTTACGTGGCTTAGGGCCTTCGAGGATAGAACCGTTCATACATACGAACATCCACCACAACGTTGATAAACACATTTGTAACAACCCTTCATAGATTAGATCTTAACTATAGTAGGAGAAACATACATCCGCAGCCACTTATGCAATACAAGTTGCATGTCAGTTGTGGAACAAGTCTCATGTACGTGGACATGTAAGGGTAGTCCGGGCCGCTTCATCCCACTATGCCACTAAGATGATAAAATAATCAAGGAGGTAATAACATGATCATCAACGCCCACATACACCTATGTGTTCTACCCATACAAAACATCTACGCATAGATCCGGCTCTGATACCACTGAAGGGGTCGTTTTATAGAAAACAAACACTTTCCTATGCAAGAGACACCCGAAAGTCCAAGATCTAATCTAGGAGACGAAGTGCAAAGAGCAACGAGAGGGTTAAGGAGAACACATACCCTCGAAGACACAAAGCGTTACGAGATCAAATCTCGTTGTTGGCGTAGTCGTACTCACAACGACCCCGATAGGAGAAGATGTGCACCGCAATCCGGCGGTGCCTCCATGATCGGTCACACGTACGGTTGATGACGACCTCCGTTCCCTTGATCCAGCGGGGCGCGTAAGTAGAGGATCCCTCAGAACTCCAGCAGCACGACGGCGTGGTGGTGGTGAAGAATCCCTCGGTCAGGGCTTCACCAAGCCGGAGACCATGGAATGGAGCACCGGGTGGAGGGAAAGGGAGGTGGGCAAGTTTGTGTGAGAAGAGGAGCTCTCACCCTACTTTTATAGGGGAGGGGGAGGCAGCCCAAGAGGGGGTGCGGCCAGCCATGGTGGTTCCCCACCTCTTCCCTCTTCATGTGAGTGGAAGCCCCACTCACATCCACTCATTTTCCCTTAAAACTCCACTTAGAAAATCCAAGAGTTTTTCTTTAACAAATAAATAAAACATTTTTATTTCTTTATTTCAGAATTTGTTAATTCTATTAACAAAGTTTTGCATATAGCACCTCGAATCATTTGTTAATTCTATTAACAACCATTCGATGAAAAACCCCTTGAACTATTTCAATTTTTCCCGAAACAATTCGGTGCTGCTTAAAATATTCTTCGATATTCCGTATCCTCTCAAACACGTATCCCTATGGTTCACGAATAAGATAGACATGATCGAGACTCCTCTCCGATCAATAATCAACAGCGGGATTTGGAGATCCGTGATGACTCATATATATTCAACGATGACGCTCGTGATCGTGTGAACCAACAATGTCGTGAACTATTCCCTTTGTCTTGCGATATTTTACTTGTACGAGATTCGATCATTGGTATCAACCATACCTTATTCAATCTCGTTACCGACAAGTACTCTTTTCTCGTTCCCATGATATAACATCCTTGTGATCATATCACGTGCTTGCAAGCGGTGTCGATGTGTTATCACTGAGAGGGCCCAGAGTATATCTCTCCGTCATTTTGGATGGACAAATCCCACTATTGATCCATGATCCTCAACTAATAGTTTGTGAATACGTAACATCACATTTATAGTCAACCTGTTACGATGTGACGTTTGATGACATCAAAGCACCCTTCCGGTATCAGTGATTGACATGATCCCATGGTCTAAGGAATAAGTTACTTCGTATGTTTGATATAACAATGTAAAATTAATGACTTGATCGCATTGCTATATTCACTTTGGGTATATGTTCATCACATCATTCTTCTAATGACATGATCCTGTTATTAACAACATCCAATGTTCATGATCAGGAAACCTTGATCATCTGTTAATCAACGAGCTAGTTAAAAGAGAGGCTTTACTAGGAACCATTGTTTGTTTATTAAACACACATGTATCAACGTTTCCGGTTAATACAATTCTAGCATGAGAAATAAACATTCATCATAAACAAGGAATAAGATAATAACCATTTTATTATTGCCTCTCGGGCATATTCCCTTCAGATGAAGGCCTGGGTGAGGCATCCTTCGAGACCTGTTTATCGAAGAGGGAGAGGCGTGATGACGCCCCGCATGGTCCCACCGTTGCCAGTGTCGAGAGATCCCTCTCCCGTGGTCAGCAACCCAGGGTGTGGCTCTTCACAGGGAGGCGAGTATTTGGCCACTCATGTTTTTCTTTTCCTTCCTATGGTGGACTGATGGGTTCCACTGCTCCCCAGCACCCGGGAAGATGTCGACGCAGTAGGGAGCCAATAGCGGAGTCCTGGCCCCACCGTGGTGCCTGCCGCGGCACCGGGTGCCTCCACTACGATGGCGGGTTTCGACCCGGCATGCTCCGGCCGGGGAGAGTCTCCTCCCTTGTCCTCAAACGCGACGGGACGAGTGTCCGCTAATCTGTCTCCAGCGCAAGCAGCGCTGCCGCCCCCCCCCCCCCCGGCCAAACGCGGATGAAGGAACCTTGGTGGAAGAGGCCAGGGGGTTGGTTGTCGTGGCGGCGGAGTCTGGTGAAATTCCTCATGCCCCCGTTGCCGGAGGGGGCGCCAAGATAGTGCCGGAGTCGGGCGAGGCTGTAACCGCACTGGTCGCGGAAGTGGGACCAACGTCTATAGGGGCCCTTTCCTTGGTGTCTTGCGAGGACTGTTAGTCCCAGAAGGTGCGTGGTTGCCGAGGGGACCGAGCAGCCCTGGCCAGTTTTGACGCTGACCTAGTGCGATCAGAGATATCGTCCGGTCCATGGCCAAGTCCCAGGTGGCAGTGCTGGAGAATGAGTATGAGCGCCTCGAGCTCTTGGGCTGCCAGCTCCAGGAGTCGGTCAAGTCCGACCACTCGCAGGAGGAAGCTGCATCGGGGGCGAGGCAGGCAATGCTATAGGGAGCTGGACAGGAGTGCCGGGATGGCTCCATAGCCCTGGAGGAGGCAAAGAAGGTGTTGGAGAATGCGCAGAATTGCCGGGAAGAACTCCTCCTTGAGAAGAGCCATCATGAGGTAGAGGTAGAGAAGTGGAACCGCTACTACCGAGAGCGAGAAGACATATTCACCCTTCACAAGACCTGCATGGAGTCACTCGCCGAGAAGGCCCATGCACTAGAGAGTAGCCTTTCTTCCCGGGAGGAGAGACTATGGGTGGCTGAGGAGGATCTTATGAAGCGGGAGGAGGCTCTTGCTCAGGCGGAGGTCGAGCCTAGTCCTGAGCGGGAGTGGCTCGAGACTCGGGACACCGGTCTGCGAGAGATGGAAGAATGCACCCAGAAGAATATTGACAACTGCAATGCTCGTCTTGGTGTGATGAAAGCCGAGCAAGAGGCTGGGATCCAGAAATAGGTCGAGGTTGGTCGCGCAGGCATCCACAAAGAGCTCCAAAAGTACTTGTCCATAAGGTCAAATATCAAGAGGCCTGGTTTGTCCACCGAGGGTAGAGCTCGAGAAGAAGATCAGTGGCCTCGAGAAGGATTTGCACCGGAGTCGTCGAGAGCGTGATGGCGAGAAGAGGGCCAAGGAGCGTGCGTCCAAAGAGGCCATGGGCTACCAGGCTGACCTGCTCGCCCTGCAGAAACAGATCGCCCCGCTCATCGAGCAAGACGAAGAGCGCCAGGCCTCTACCTAGAAAGTGCATGAGCTGAAGCGGTAGTTCGAGGGGATGTTCCACCAGGCTGTTCGCCGCACTCGCGCCGTCGCTGATCGCCTGCACATTGAGACGCCGAGCCTCCTGCTCGAGTATGATGGTGCCGGCTGCGTCCACTACTTTGAGCAGTTCATCGCCATGCTTGCGGATGAGGTCCATCACCTAGATGAGGTCCTGAACGAGGAGAACCCGCGGGCTCCTGGCGGTGGCGGTCACCCACGCCTTCTTCCTGTTTCTATGTGTCGATCCCCTCTTCAACTTCACCAAGCTGTCGGCCCTGGTCCCGGACGAGGACCAGGAGACCCTCCGGTGTCGGGTGCGTGTTGATGTGATTGCCTTCACCGAGGCATTCAATCCGATGTAGGGGTCGAAACAGCCTGCAGGTGAAGCAGGAGCTTCAAGTGGTGGCACGGAAGACAGCGAGGACCACCAATCTTTAGGGTATGGGTGAGCAGTATGGATGTTTATGTATAGACCGTCGTGTTACCTTTACTCTGCTTTGTATATATTTCTGGATATTTTTCGGTGGTGAAACTTATCTTTTGTGTGGCGGTGTCCTTCGAGACACCTTGTGTATTCCTCTTGTGGAGGATTCCTTGTTGTCCCTTGTGGGAATCTTTTCGGGATCCTTGAAGCGTACTTCGTGCTTGCTTCCAAGGAGTGTGTTCACCTGCAATCATTTGTGTCTTCTAGAGCTGTGCGCGTTGTACTTTTCCTTTGTGAGGATCTCGCGAGAAGAACTGCGCCAAGGAACTTGGCGAGGTGTTGTGTACAGTAGCGACATGTACGCATACACCGTTCTAGCCCCCGCTCGCGAGGTACTTGATACGTCTCAAAAGTATCTACAATTTCTAATGTTCCATGTTGTTTTCATGCCATATGCTACATGTTTCCTATACACTTTATGTCATTTTTATGAATTTCTTGGGACTAACCTATTGACAAGATGCCACAGAGCGAGTTCCTTTTTTTTGTTGTTTTTGGTTTTAAAAAACTTGTTCTGGTAATATTTTCGGAATTGGAGGAAACAAAATCCCAGGATCTTAGAAATCTTTCACGTACACAAAGTCGGGAGGGGACCCAGAGGGGGCACTGGAGGGCCCACACCATAGGGAGGCACTGCCACTCCCTTGGCCGCGCCACCAGGTGGTGTGGCCCCCATGGCCACCCACAGATGATGCCCTCTCGGCTATTTAAGGTCCTCCACGGGTTAACCCTAAATACCCGAGCCTTTTTCCACCAAAACTTCGGTAGCCGCCGTCATCGTCAACTCTAGTTTGGGAGGATTTGGAGCTCTCCCCGGCACCCTGCCGAGAGGGGGAATGTAACATCCACCTTTTTGTAATAAAGTGGTTGTGTGTTTGTGTTTGTGATTATGTCATGCATGCATTTTAAACCCCTAGTGGTATTTAAAACATGTGCTCTAAAATCAAATAACGAGGTTTATTGAAATCACTTAAAAGTGCCACCCTAAAATGATGGTTTGAAATGGTACATTTTTTTGCAAACCAAAAATATGTTAAGGTTGTAAATTTAACAAGGATCTCAAAAATAATTTTTACCAATTTTTGTTCTTACAGAAAAGTCCTCAAAATATGTTTTAAGTGTGCTGTTTTAAAGGGGTAAGGATCTATTCGCAATTTCTGTTTTTGCACGGGGGTTTCCGGAGTTTCTATTCTTGTCGTCTTCTACCTCTGGCCAGTGGACAGAAGGTCCACGACGCCGCCTCCCTCGCCACCTCCTGCTTGCCCTTCGAGGGATAAGGCCGAGAGAGAAAGCCACAGCCCCCCCTCTATTCTCTCCTCCCCTCGAAGCTCTTTCTCTCTGTATCTCTGTCGTCCAGAACCGGACCAAACTCGAACCTAACCGACGCCGGCCATCCGCCGCCCGACGCCGGCTCTACGGCCCTTCCCGCGCCCTGCCGAGCACCTCACCGGCTCCGCCACCCCTCCGGCCTCAATTTCCCCGCCGCCGGGATCCACGGCCGCCGCCGGAATCCGCTCACCGCCGGCGATTCCCGGCCTCCCTCGCTGCCCCGACCCCTCCATCACGCCCAGGGTGAGCTCCCGCACCCTCCCGTGGCCTCGCCTCGTTCCCTCCCCCTCCACAACTCCCTGCCGCCGCAAACCGCCGTCCGCCGCCGCGCACAAGCTCGCCGGCGCGAGCTCCGGCGATCTTCCGGCACACCGAGACCACCCCCAGCTCCCACTCGCCTAGCTCTACACCGTGGTGTACTTTGATTCGAAGAATTTCGCACGAAATCCATGAATTGCATAGCTCCTGTGCCAATTTGGCCACGAGTGACATCACCACGACATCACGCATGCGTCATAAGGCCCTTTTTCAGTTATTTCTGTTAAAGGAATTTGTACTGACAGGTGGACCCCACTGCTTTTTAAATTACAGAAAAGAATAAAATTTGTAAATGCAATATCTTCTGTTTGGCTAATCAGAAAAATATGTTCATTCATACATATTGAGCATTGCATCGATGCCTGTTTTGAGTGTTGTTTCCTTTCTTTCCGGTGTTTACTCTTATCGGTAGACCTCGAATCCGGAGTGAAGTTCGTCACCCCTGTTGCCGAATACTTGGTCTAAACAACCAAGTCAAGCACTTATTCCTTGAAGCTTTCTCTGGTTTTCTTGAAGCAAGGCAAGCATAACCTCTTATCTGCCCATATATGTTTTCGAAGTGTTTTCCTTCTCGTACGATGCATGCTTTACAAAGTATTTTGAGTCAATAGATAGAGTTAACCTATTTAGTTGCATAAACCAGATATCATGATTCCTTGTTCCTAGCTGACATAGGATTTGTTTGTGTGTATCGCCAAAGCCTCATATATGCCATGCTTAGTCATACATGTCTGTTTATCTCTGCTCCATCCGGTTGATGAATCAGAGTTACGAAATGAATCTAGTATGACAGGATGACGTGGTAAGGTTTGAGATGTGTGGTTAATATGATTAAAAGGCTTGGATGAGTTGCCACATGGAATGTGGTGATTTGCCTCGTTCATGCCCCTAGGAGCGAGTTCTCGCCTTTGAAGCCAAGACTGATCGTGCAACCACACGGGGATTGGATTCCCCTCGGTTTCAACTTGTCTAGTTTGTTCCATGAGTTGCCTAGTTCGGGCGTTCCATTTGGATTTGCTGGGGATATTAAAACGTTTTCAAAACTAGGACGTGGTGGTGTATCGGCGCTCTGCGGGTAGGTAACCGTCGAGCATTGCGCACAACGATAGAGACCCGGCAGGAGATGGCCACTCCCTATTGGCGGTCCATCTCTACTCGGAGCGACTCATGGAATAGGCGAAGCAAGGGAAAGATCGTGGTCAGCCACCCTCTGCCGGCACATCGTCGGAATTGTGCCAATAGCTTGGCATTAAGAGTCGGTTGATACGTGTGGGTAAAGTTGTGCACCCCTGCAGGGTTTAATCTTTTCGAAAAGCCGTGTCCGCGGTTAAGGACAACTTGGTGACGGATCCTGAGATCATAGATAACTTGAACATGACGTAAAAGATGTTGGCAATGAATGTTTAGTTTTAAGAGGTGGTTCCAGTTATCGGTGCTGAAGATGATGCTTCGAAGGTTCTGAAGGCAATACCCGAGGGCAGGGTATTCTTTTAAAAGATTTGTGAAAAACTTCTCTGTCTCCCTCTATTCGAAACAAAGTTGGCTTTATGCAAAACAACCTTCATGAACCCTTTATGAACAAGCAGATATATAATAGGTTAGTTAAGTCTTGTTGAGTACCTCACGTACTCATGTTTGCTTCATTTTGGTTCAGGTGGAGTTCCATACCTTCGGTGGTGTTTCAACGTGGACGTCGACGGATAGTTTGGGGTTTACCAGGTAGCAGCCTGGAATCTATGGGCTGGGACGTCGCCTTATGTTGCAGCCTCTTAGGCCTTTTTGGTTCTTGTTGAATAGCAACATAATTTGCTTTCCGTTGTCTGATGTAATGTTGGGTCGTGTGACCTCTGCTTGTAAGCTACTCTAGTATTACTTGCTTAATAAAGCTTCATGTTTAGAGTACTGCTTTGATCGGTTGTTGGTTTCGAGCTCATTGTTATACAGTTTTGGCTATGCCTGCATAGTTGTCGCAGTCGAGGGGTTGTGGAGCCGATGATCCATGTCCGAGCCCGCCTGTCGATGTGATCGGCCTGGGGCGAGGTAACCCCAGTAACCCTCGATTGTTGTTGCACTTTCTGGACACATAGCAGCTCTGTATAACTTTGGTCCCGTTCCTTCAGTTTCATCCGACTCTTGGACGCTTGGGTATGCATAATTGGTTATGACTAGCATGGAGACAAGGAGTAGTAGACCGGGGATCCGGACTACGTGCCGATGAATCCGGTCTGCCTGCCGTTGTTTGTTGCGGCCGGGGCTGGTAACCCTGAAGCCCTTGTGAGTTCATGGCTAGGAGCACATAACAGTGTGTATATCTCTGGGTCCGGGGTCTGACAAGTCTTGGTATCAGAGAAGGACTGCCTGTAGGAAAACCCTTGCTATTGGTCGATGTTGAGTCTAGAGTTTGTGAAAACTATTTTCGAAATGACAAATGAGTTATGAAAACCTTCTTAGGATTCTTTTTACTCCTTACCTGGTATCGCTCTAACTCTGAGTCACCGTATCTCATTTGTTTTCAAATGTTTTACCTCTCACCTGTTAACTTCAAAGTTAGGAGCAAAATCGTTGGGTGTTTTTCCTAGTACTCCGTGTCAGGTTGCTAATGTTTTCAGAATTTCCAAGTTACCTCCTTCGGTCTAAATCGTTGTTTCCTTTGACTTCAGTTGATCCATATCAAGTCATGAATCTTTCTATTGCATTCTTTTCCATGGGAGTGTTTCTCATGGTTCCGTTTCTTTGTACTCAGGATGTCCGGGAGTATTCAAGATTCTGTTGAAAGTGGTCATATCGAGGGAGAGTTGTCATCTTCCTTAATGACGCAAGTTCTTCAGGATATCGAGACTAACCGCCTGAGAAATGAACATCTCCGTGAGCGTGTGGCGCAAAACACTGAACGTCGTCACGACGGATGCGTTACATTTGGGGATTTAGTTCATGCTAAGCTTCCATCTTTCATCAGTCTCAAGGAACCCATCGATGCTGATGATTGGCTTCGTGCCATCGAGCGCAAATTTAATGCTCTCCATGTCCTAGAAAGTGACCGTGTGAACTTCGCCGCCTATCAGCTAGAGGGTGAAGCTGGTTCATGGTGGGAAGGTTTCTTGGCGTTGCAATCGCCGGGACATAAGGTTACTTGGGAGGAGTTCCGTAAAGAGTTCCGTGCTGCCCATGTTCCTGAAGCAGTTATGGACTCCAAAAGAAAAGAGTTCCTGGATCTGACCCAGGGACAGATGGATGTTGAAACTTACGGGCGTGAATTCACCCGTTTGGGTGGTTATGCACCCCGAGATGTTGCAGATGATGCGGATAAGCAAGAGTTGTTCCGCAAGGGTCTGGATTCCGGAGTTCGCTATGAGCTACTCTCTTTCCAGTTTCCAACCTTCCAGGACCTTTATAAGCATGCTCTTACCTTGGAGCGTGGCAAAAAGGAAATGGAAACTTCTTTGAAGCAGATCTCTGGAGAGTCACGTGCGTCTTCTTCTGGTTCCAACAAGCGTCGTGTGTTCGTTCCGTACAGTGCCATTCCATATCCATCAGCTGCTCAACAAGGTCACCTTGGTGGGCAATCCAGAGTTGTTGATGGTAAGAAACGGCTGGTGACATGTCATGTATGTGATGAACTTGGCCATTACTCCAACAAATGTCCCCAGAGGACACCTTCTGCACTTCAGGCCGTTCCTACACGTGTTGTTAACCGTGGTCGTTTGAACCATGTTCTGATTGAAGAAGCTCAGAAAGCACCTGATGTTGTGTTGGGAATGCTTCGTGTCAATTTAGCTTCAGCATCAGTTCTGTTTGATTCCGGAGCGTCACACTCATGTGTATCAAGAGCTTTTGTGGTGTTGCATGACATACCTCTCGCGAGTATGGTTCCTCCGTTAATAATTTCCACCCCAGGGTCCTTCTGCTGGTCTAATCAGTGTTGCCCTGGTGTCCCAATTGAAATTGGAGGTTTGGTGTTTCTTTCTACACTTGTCATCGTGGACTCAAATGACATCAACATCATACTGGGCATGGACTGGTTGTCAACACATCATGCTACGATTGACTGTGCAGCCAAGTCTGTTACCTTGATTCATCCTTATGGTCAGACAACTCGGTTGTTGTTTCCTTGTGGGACAGTTCAACCACAGCCATGTCCTCAGCTGAATGCAGTTGAAGTCCGACCATCTATCGACATTCATGAGGTACCAGTGGTGTGTAAGTTCTCGGATGTCTTCCCGGAAGAGCTTCCTGGTATGCGTCATGATTATTCAGTGGAGTTTGTTGTTGAGTTAATTCCTGGAGTGGCTCCTACTTCTGAAAGACCATACCGTATGTCTCTAGAAGAGCTGGTTGAGTTGAAGAAGCAAATAGAGGAGTCAGAAGGGAAAGGTTTCCCTCATGCCAACCCATCTTCTTGTGGATGTCCTACACTCTTCGTCATGAAGAAGGATACCACAGTTCCCCAGCTGGTCAGTGAATATTGTCCGTTCAATGATGTGGCAATAAAGCACAAGTGTTCTCTTCCTCAGACAAATTATTTGTTTGACCGTCTGATTGGTGCCACTGTTTTCTCCAAGATACACTTAAGTCTGGGTTATCATCAACTTCAGACCAAGTCCGGGAATGTTTCTAAAGCGGTTGTAAAAACTCGTTATGGTGTTTACGAGTACACTGTTATGTTTCCCGAACTCTCCAATGCTCCAACCATGTTGATGGGGCTTATGAAATCCATTTTCATGGAGTATCTTGACAAGTTCGTTGTGGTTTACCTCGACGATGTTATAATCTACTCCAAGTCCGAAGAAGAACATGCTGAACATCTTCGGCTAGCTTTGACAAAGCTCCGTGAGCATCGTCTCTATGCCACCTTCTCCAGATGTGAGTTCTGGTTGAAAGAGCTCATATTTCTAGGCTACGTTCTATCTGCTGAGGGAGTTGCAGTTCTCCCTAACAAAGTTCAAGCCATATTGGACTGGGAGTCACCTAAGTCCATCAAAGAGGTTCGAAACTTCCTCGAACTTATCGGTTGTTATCACCGCTCTATTGAAGGTTTCTCCAAAGCTGCCAAACCAATGACTGATCTTCTTATGAAAGATAAACAGTTTGTATGGTCAAGAATGGCAGAAGAGAGTTTCCGGTTGTTGAAAACCAAGCTGGCTAATGCTCCTATGCTTGTCCTTCCGGACACGTGCAAGGATTTCGTTATCTTCTATGATGCCTCTCGTCAAGGTATTGATTGTGGTCTATTGCAAGATGGTCGTGTGGTTTCTTATGCTTCTCGACAACTGAAACCACATGAGCTCAAATATCCAACTCATGCTCTTGAGTTAGCAGTTGTTGTGTATGCCTTGAAACAATGGCGTCATCATCTGCTAGGAAATCACTGTGAGTTCTACTTCCACCAGCAGAGCTTCAGATATCTTTTTACCCAACCAGATCTGAGTCTCCGACAAAAGAGATGGTTGGAATTAGTCAAAGAACCCAATGTGGAGGTCAATTGTCAAATTGATAAAGGTAAAGCCGTGGCTGACACGACAATCCAGAAGTGAAACCATCGTTTGAACATCAAATCAAAGATGCCCAAAAGCGGGATCTAAGCATTACCTTGGTCAAGAGAAAGATTTCTCGTGGAATTCCTACATGTTTCTCTGTTGACGATCAAGGTACCGTTTATTTTGATGAACGTCTTGTTGTGCCAAAGAAACGGAGTTTGAAACAACTGATCCTCCGTGAAGCTCATGAGTCATTTCTCTCTGTTCATCCTGGTAGCACCAAAATGTACAGTGATCTACGTCAAAGGTTCTGGTGGACCAAGATGAAGCGAGATATCGCTCAATTCGTGGCTGAATGCAACGTTTGTCGTCGTGCTAAAGCTGAACATCAAAGACCAGTTGCTACTCTCTACCCCACACCTATTCCCGTTTGGAAGTGGGATGAAGTTGAGATGACTTTCATTGTTGGTCTTCCAAGAAATGATCAGGGACACACCGCTATATGGGTAGTGATTGATCGTCTGTCAAAGGTTGCTCATTTTGTTCCTATCCATCAGGGCATCAATGCTAAACAACTGGCAGATTTATATGTCTCTCAGATACTACCTCTTCATGGTGTTCCTAAGAAGATTCATTTTGATCATGGAAATCTGTTTACTTCCAAAGGCTGGGCAAGTTTCAAGCAAGCTATGGGAAGTCGTCTACATTCCACCATCATCTATCAATCATCCCGTAATGATCACCTCGGGAGTCTGAACCAAACACTTGAAGACATGCTTCGAGCTTGTGTTGTATCCTCCGGTAATGATTGGGAGAAGTGTCTTCCATCTGCCGAGTTCGTTTATAACAACTGCTTCCAAGTTATCTTGGCCAAAGCTCCGTTTGAAGTTCTCTACAACCGAAGCTGTTCAATTCCGTTAAATTGGTCAGAAACCGGTGAAAGACAGTTCTTTGGACCGAAGAATCTGATCAATGAGACTGAAGAAACAGTTCGTATCATCCGTGAACATCTGAAAGCTGCTCAGTCTCGCCAGAAGAGTTATGGTGACCGTCAACAAGATATTCGTTATGATGTTGGCGGACAAGCCTATCTTCGAGTCACACCTCTGAAGGGTGTTCATCGTGAGGTCATGAAAGGAAAATTACCGCCTCGCTATGTTGGTCCTTTCCCTATTCTTGCAAAAAGTGGGAATTTTGCTTATCGTCTCCACCTGCCTTCAACGTTCCCACGGGTTCATGCTACATTCCATGTCTCACAACTTCGTCGTTGCTTCAAAGATTCCAACCGTGGTGTTGATCATGAAACCATTGATCTCAAGGATAATCTGACCTACCGAGAATGTCATGTCCGTATCCTCGAGGCAGCTGAACGAAAGATTCGATGCCGAAGCATCAAGTGCCTCAAAGTTCAGTGGTCTCATCATTCTGAAGCTGAAGCAACCTGGGAACGAGAAGATCGTTTACGATCTGAGTACCCGTCCTTATTTTCTAAAACCTAGGAATCTTGGGACGAGATTCTTGTAAGGGGGGTAGACTTGTAACATCCACCTTTTTGTAATAAAGTGGTTGTGTGTTTGTGTTTGTGATCATGTCATGCATGCATTTTAAACCCCTAGTGGTATTTAAAACATGTGCTCTAAAATTAAATAACGAGGTTTATTGAAATCACTTAAAAGTGCCACCCTAAAATGATGGTTTGAAATGGTACATTTTTTTGCAAACCAAAAATATGTTAAGGTTGTAAATTTAACAAGGATCTCAAAAATAATTTTTACCAATTTTTGTTCTTACAGAAAAGTCCTCAAAATATGTTTTAAGTGTGCTGTTTTAAAGGGGTAAGGATCTATTCGCAATTTCTGTTTTTGCAGGGGGGTTTCCGGAGTTTCTATTCTTGTCGTCTTCCACCTCTGGCCAGTGGACAGAAGGTCCACGACGCCGCCTCCCTCGCCACCTCCTGCTTGCCCTTCGAGGGATAAGGCCGAGAGAGAAAGCCACAGCCCCCCCTCTATTCTCTCCTCCCCTCGAAGCTCTTTCTCTCTGTATCTCTGTCGTCCAGAACCGGACCAAACTCGAACCTAACCGACGCCGGCCATCCGCCGCCCGACGCCGGCTCTACGGCCCTTCCCGCGCCCCGCCGAGAACCTCACCGGCTCCGCCACCCCTCCGTCGTCCTCCTCGAGGAGAATCAGCTGCAGGGACGCCCCCTCCAGCCTCAATTTCCCCGCCGACGGGATCCACGGCCGCCGCCGGAATCCGCTCACCGCCGGCGATTCCCGGCCTCCCTCGCTGCCCCGACCCCTCCATCACGCCCAGGGTGAGCTCCCGCACCCTCCCGTGGCCTCGCCTCACTCCCTCCCCCTCCACAACTCCCTGCCGCCGCAAACCGCCGTCCGCCGTCGCGCACAAGCTCGCCGGCGCGAGCTCCGGCGATCTTCCGGCACACCGAGACCACCCCCAGCTCGCACTCGCCTAGCTCTACACCGTGGTGTACTTTGATTCGAAGAATTTCGCACGAAATCCATGAATTGCATAGCTCCTGTGCCAATTTGGCCACGGGTGACATCACCACGACAACACGCATGCGTCATAAGGCCCTTTTTCAGTTATTTCTGTTAAAGGAATTTGTACTGACAGGTGGACCCCACTGCTTTTTAAATTACAGAAAAGAATAAAATTTGTAAATGCAATATCTTCTGTTTGGCTAATCAGAAAAATATGTTCATTCATACATATTGAGCATTGCATCGATGCCTGTTTTGAGTGTTGTTTCCTTTCTTTCCGGTGTTTACTCTTATCGGTAGACCTCGAATCCGGAGTGAAGTTCGACACCCCTGTTGCCGAATACTTGGTCTAAACAACCAAGTCAAGCACTTATTCCTTGAAGCTTTCTCTGGTTTTCTTGAAGCAAGGCAAGCATAACCTCTTATCTGCCCATATATGTTTTCGAAGTGTTTTCCTTCTTGTACGATGCATGCTTTACAAAGTATTTTGAGTCAATAGATAGAGTTACCCTATTTAGTTGCATAAACCAGATATCATGATTCCTTGTTCCTAGCTGACATAGGATTTGTTTGTGTGTATCGCCAAAGCCTCATATATGCCATGCTTAGTCATACATGTCTGTTTATCTCTGCTCCATCCGGTTGATGAATCAGAGTTACGAAATGAATCTAGTATGACATGATGACGTGGTAAGGTTTGAGATGTGTGGTTAATATGATTAAAAGGCTTGGATGAGTTGCCACATGGAATGTGGTGATTTGCCTCGTTCATTCCCCTAGGAGCGAGTTCTCGCCTTTGAAGCCAAGACTGATCGTGCAACCACACGGGGATTGGATTCCCCTCGGTTTCAACTTGTCTAGTTTGTTCCATGAGTTGCCTAGTTCGGGCGTTCCATTTGGATTTGCTGGGGATATTAAAACGTTTTCAAAACTAGGACGTGGTGGTGTATCGGCGCTCTGCGGGTAGGTAACCGTCGAGCATTGCGCACAACGATAGAGACCCGGCAGGAGATGGCCACTCCCTATTGGCGGTCCATCTCTACTCGGAGCGACTCATGGAATAGGCGAAGCAAGGGAAAGATCGTGGTCAGTGTCGAGACATCGTAGTAGTTTTCATAGACTGGGGTGCCATGAGACTACGGTAGAGACGTGGGGTAACGGGATAGCGTAGTAAACACAGAACACGGGATTTACCCAGGTTCGGTACGTCGCGACAGTACGGCGTACCTACTCCTGCACTTCTCACTATGAGGGACTAAAGCCCGTATAATAAGGTTACAATGTAAGGGAATAGATCTAGCTACTCGACGAGGATGAACTTCCCGGCGAGTTGCGCAAGGCTTAAGCTTGGACCTAGAACCTTGGAACTAAAGGAACTTATTGAACTTATGAAATCTATCTCCCGTCCGGCTTTATATAATAGCCGGATTAGGGCTTACAGAACCAGAAACCTAGAAGACTACGTTTAACTTGTAACTTGGAAAGTAAGGAATCCGTCTTCTCCTCCAAGCCAGATCACGCGGGCCGTGATCCGGGTTCTTCTAGAATCCGGCTTCTACGCGTCGGACTACTGGGCCGCCCAATGGGCCTAAGTCCATTACCTTGCAGGCCACCCTGGTAGTCCAGCTCTTTTGTCTACCATCTTCTATACCCCTATTCGGTATATATCCGACAGTAGCCCCCCAGGAAGGATCAAAACTCTGAAACTCCGCCTTTCGTCAAATACATTTTGTCCGGGAAACTTGATTCAGCAGTCTTGATTCTTTCTTCTTTCCTTTTAAAGGAGATGGTAACATAAAACTCGGAACTATGAAAATCCGGCTTTTCTTCTCGCGATCCTTCGCGGAAAAGGAACACGTGACATCAGCGCTTTAATCATGCTGACGCAAGCGCCGCTTGGTTTCACGCGGGAAACCCTGCAACGTATCTCTGACAGATTCTCACGAGAAACGAGGAGATAGCCATCATTCCTCTGTCGTTCCGTTTCCCGGATTTTCCGGCGAGCGACACGCGTCAAACATCCAACGGTCAAAAGAGCCGTTGGCGCGTATCTAGAGGGTTTTCAGGCTATAAATAGCCGTCTCCTTCCTCCTCATCAACCTTCTTCACTCCCTCACTGCCTTCACCATTGGTGCGAACACGAGCTCGAGAGCGAGAACAATTCCCTGCCCCGACGAGCCCTTCCCACGCCGGAACGCACCAACGCCACCGAGAAAGATGGCGTCTCCGCAATCATCGCCCGTTCGCGCCTCCGTCGACGAGCTCCTGAACGATCTAGACCCCCAACTTGGGTCGCCCAAGCGCGCCGGCGGCGAGCCGGAAAAAACTTCGGCGTCCACAGCGGGCGGAGGGAACATCTCCGCCAACACGGATGCTGCGGGCCCAAGGACCGCATCAACCCCGCCGTTCGCTCCCGAAACGGCGGAGGAAAAGGTGGAGCTCCTCGACGAGCAGCTCGCCGCCGCGAAGGCCGCCACCACCGCCGCCGCTGGAGGAGATGAAGAAGAGGAGACTGCAGGCAACTGGATTGCCTGCAGTCTTCCCCCGGCTCTTCTTCCCAACTTGGAGAAGGAAGGCCTGGTTTTGAAGAAGAAATGGCGGCTCCCGGAAGAGGAGACCGAGCCCGCGCCACAAGAAGGCGAAAGGGTGCTCCTCGCCTCCCACCTTCTGCGAGGTATGGGGCTTCCCCCTTCTTCTTTCTTCCTCCAAGTTCTAGCTCACTACAACATCCAACCTCATAATCTCCCTCCCAATTCCATTCTGTATATGGCCGGCTTCCAGGCCTTATTCGAGGGTTACCTAGGAATAGAGCCTAGGTTAGATTTTTGGTTGTACTGCTTTGGGGTTAAGCGTAACTCTTCGGAGGGCGCACTCCCAAATTGCGGAACCATTTCCTTTACTCTTCGGAG
Source organism: Alopecurus myosuroides (assembly GCA_028641055.1). Taxonomy (NCBI): domain Eukaryota; kingdom Viridiplantae; phylum Streptophyta; class Magnoliopsida; order Poales; family Poaceae; genus Alopecurus; species Alopecurus myosuroides. The sequence goes on from CM054059.1 coordinate 342,940,521, forward strand.
GTTCCGAGAGGATTGGTTCCCCAAAATAAAAACCTCGGAATCCGTCAAATTCTGGACGGGTTCCTTTTTTTATCACCCCGACGTGCCTTTTCCTAAAAAAGCCGTCGGGGTTCCACCTTTTGTGAACTCCGCCGCTGTTCCCCAGGATAACTGGGTTACAGAGGCCGTCCAGGTTCTGCCTCCAGATCTACTAAGGATCAAGAGGCGCATCGCCAAACTCACTTCCTCCAAACCCCCTTTGACCGGAATGGACACGGTCTTTTGCTGGCTGAATAGGCGGATTCAGCCGCTGGCAAATCACGGAGGCCGTCTCCTGTGTGAATACACAGGAGCCAAGGATCCAATGCGGACATCCGACAAGGATTGGCCCGCAAAGGAGCTCAGGCGGCGCATCAACCAGTTGGTCGCTTCACGCGATCAATACACGGAGAGTCGGCCAATGTACACGGCCGACAACCCCGCGCCTAAGGTAAATTTCCCGTTATTTAGGTATAATATCACTTCCTGGAAAATCTACCTTTCGATTCTGATTGGTTTTTTCCAACAGCTTGTGGATCTTCCAGACTCGGAGTTAGCCTCCGAGGCCGAGCTGGATGCGCTGCGTACCGCCACCACTGGTGGGCGCAAACGCAAGAAGATAATTTCTTCGGATGAAATTATCGACCTTGACGGAATCCCCGTCGCCACATCCAGGTTATTTTCTTCCGGGTTTTTTCTTTTATGGGATCCTTTTCGTCCATCTTCGGTGTTTTAACATTTTCCGGGTTTTCGGTTTTTAGCTTGCCCCCCTCCACCTTGAAGCCGAGGAAGTTGAAGAAGCTCATAGCTGCTTCCAACCGAGGCAGCCAACCATCTCCCGCCGTCGCCCCGGATACGCCGCCGTCAATGGCGGAAGAACTTACTGCCACCACCACCACCAAGCCCCCAGAGCCCAGCCAGCCCGTTGTGCCCGAGTCGGACACGAGGGAAAGGGCGGCTCCAGAGGTGGGGAAATCTTCTCGGACATTCGACGAGGAAATCCCCACCTTTGACAAGGATTTTAAAGCTATAAATGATGGCTTGAACGCAGCGGAAAGTCATTTCGCGGAATATGCGAAGGAATTCCGGGAAAACTTAGCAGGTTTGCAACGCATGAGCCAGGTATGTAACTCTAGCCCCCAAGCATTAAACAAAATGCATGCTTTTTTGCTTTGATGTTTTTTATTAACCATACTTTTCCTTGCTGTGTTTCAGCAAACCTCCGAGGCCATAAACCTGGAAGTTTTCCGGAAGCTCACTATCAAGAATAAAGAAGTTCGAAGTCTTCTTTCTATTCTTGAGGAGAGAGAGGCGGAGCTGGAATCGTCTCAGCTTGCTTTGACGGAAACGAAAGGTAGGCTTTTTCGTTTTGAAATTTCCGACTTAAAACTTTGTTGTGGTTTTCTTCTCGAGGAAATTGATCAACTCGGATTTGCCCTTTGCTTTTTCAGCTGCTTTAGCTGAAGCTAAACAAGCAGCGGAAGATTCCGGCAACGCCGAGATTCTCCGCAATGAGAATATTGAGCTTCACAAGAATCTTGTGAAGGCTCAAAAAGACCTGGAAGCCAGCAATCTGGCCCTTGGAGTGGCTAACTCCAAGGCTTCCGAGCAGGCGGAGAAAGACAAATCCGCTATCCAGGATTTGACTGAAGCTCTGAACCTTCGCCTGGAGGAAGTTTCGGAAATCGATAAACTCATCGGTAAATTTTTACCCTTGTCTTCATCTTTCCATGTTTTGCTTTCTCTGTTTGTCTCCTTAACCCTTTTGTATGCTTTATCGGATCAAACAGGAGACACCCCAGATGGCGCTCGGGCTGCAGGCATCCGAGCTTTCGGGGAAACATGGAACTTGATGAAGGCTGCTGCAACGCAGTTGGTAGGCAAGTTTCTTCCCGAAAAATCTGGAGAGTGCTCGGAAGTTGAAAAACTTCCGGGTATCATCATGGAGGTGGCGGAGTCCAAGGAGTCCGTTCTCCGCTCCGCTGCACGGGGTGGTGCGCGTATGGCCTTAGGCCTTATGCGCATGCACTACCCTAGTGCCAAATCCTGGCGTGTGGCCACCGGTGTCCCTCAGGGATACACGGATGCGCAACGATCCACCATCTTTGGTGAAGTTAAGGGCCACGCCACCCAGATTGCCGCCATGGTAAATGTCGGCGTCCACTATCCAGAAGAAGAAGCTCCTCCGATTCCCGATGAAGAAAGCAGCGAGGAGGAGTCAGATTCTTGAAGGGTTGCCTGGAACCTGGATAGAAAATTTAGACAATAGGAGCATTACTGTTCTTTCATTTGTAATCCAAAATGTAATGCTTCTTATGTATTAATGAAAATTCCGCCTTTTGCAGTTTAAACTATGAAATTACTTTGCAAGTTGTTTGAATTTTACCATTCCTTTATCTTCTAAGTTCTCTGGTGTGTATGCTTTAACTGTCCTTAGTGTTTGAAATGGCTCAAATAGCATTATGACTCGTTATGCCGAGTAACTGGGGACGAACCAAGCAGTTTTGAAACTCGAAAACATGAATCATGCTAAAGGCATTTTTACTAACTAGTTCCAGTAACCCAGCATACGCACGATCAGATAAGACTTAGAGAAACAAGGAAAGTTTTAAGTGAAACTTGGGCACGCAGGCAATTCAAGTTTCCTTTAGCCGTTAAAAGGCTGAAAAATCATTCAGTTATGTAACGCCGAGTACGCAAGCACAATTCGGGTTAACATTGAGAAATTTGTAAGATCATTGGGAAATAGATGAGGCGGAAACACTTTGCACTTATAAGAAACATGGATGACAGCATTCCGACAACTTTATTTCATGATCTCAAAAGATGTTTACATAGATTTGAACTAAGTACAGAAGGGGACATAACTTGCTAGGTGTTCCCAAGCTTCCGCGATCCACTTGACCTTGTCGAAACTTTTCATCAGCTTGAAGCATGATAGGTTCTTAGCCCCCAGCCAACTAAGAAATCTTTTTATGGCTGTGGCGGAACTCGGCAATTCTGGGACATCTTTTTCACATGTAAGTTCCGAGATGTTCGAGACTGCCTTGATCTTTTCCGGGTTAACTTCTATTTCTTTGTGAGAAACGATGAAATCCCGAAGTTTTCCTGAGGGAACCCCGAATACGCACTTAGATGGATTCAACTTCATCTTGTAAGTGCGCAAGTTTTCGAAAGTTTCTCGCAAATCCTCAAGGAGTGTATCTTTTTCCTTGGTTACGACAGCAATATCGTCCACGTAAACATGGACGTTTTTTCCAATCTGACTATGCAAACAACGTTGCATGCAACGCTGGTATGTTGCACCTGCGTTCTTCAGGCCAAAAGGCATGGTTACGTAGTAATACGTCCCGTACGGGGTTATAAAAGAAGTCTTGATTTGATCTTCCTTTTTCATGCGTATTTGGTGGTACCCGGAGTACGCATCCAAAAAGCATAAAAGCTCAGAGCCTGCAGTGGCATCTATTATTTGATCGATTCGCGGCAGCGCAAACCTATCTTTCGGACATAACTTGTTCAATCCTGTGTAATCTATACACATTCTGAGTGCAGTTGTGTCTTTCTTCGGTACTAATACCGGATTTGCGGACCAGTCAGTATGGATTACCTCCTTGATGAAATCCGCTGCTAAAAGCCGGATAATTTCCTTGCCAATAGCCTTCCGTCTTCTTCCGTCAAATCGACGGAGACCTTGTTTGACGGGTTTTGATCCGGGAATAACCTTGAGTTGGTGCTCAGCAAGTTCCCTGGGTACGCCTGGCATGTGCGCTGGACACCAAGCAAAAATGTCCCAGTTCTCACGGAGGAACTTGATGAGCTCTCCTTCCTATTTGTCGGTCATCCCAGTCCCTACAACGACGAATTTTGTCGGATCTTTGGGATCTAGGATTACCTGTCTTGTATTCTCGGATGCCTTGAAGCTATCTGTTGGCTTCCGAGTTTCTTTTCCTGCCGGCATTTCTTTCGGCGATACCTCCTTGGCTAACTCCTTCAGTTCTTCCTGAGCTATAACTCTCTGAGCGCAAAGGGCGTTTTGCTTCTCCAACTCGTTTGCCAGCTTGAAATCACCGGCAATGGTGATTACTCCTCCTTTGGGTCCTGGCATTTTCAGCTTGTTGTAGATATAGCAAGATCTTGCCATAAACTTGGCGAAAGCCGGACGTCCGAGTATTGCATGATACACGCTCTCGAACGGCACAACTTCGAAGGATACTTTTTCCTGCCGGAAGTGATCTTTATCTCCGAAGGTGACATCTAGGGAAATTTCTCCTAGGGATCGTGCTTGCCTGCCAGGAACGATGCCATGGAAGCGTATATTGCTGTAGTTGAGCTGGGACTCGGATATCTTCAAGTGCTTCAGTGTATCCAGGTACATTATATTGATGCTGGATCCTCCGTCCATCAGCAATCTTCTTAGCCTAGTGTTTTGAACAATAGGGCTTACAACAAGAGCTTGTGTGCCGGGTTCAGGGATATTTCCGGGATGATCAGACTGATCCCAGATTATCGGTGTGTTGGAATACTTCAAGAATTTTGGGGTTGCAGGAACAACCGCGTTTATTTCTCGAAGTGTCCTTTTGGCCACCTTTGCTGACGGGGTTGCTAGGAAAGTTAGCATTGCTTCTCCGTCAACTCTCGGAAATTTGGGTTCGCCTTTTCGCTGTTGTTCCTGGATTTTATCATCAGTGTCCGATTCACTGTCTTCTTTTTCAGCTTCTGACTTTTGTTTGGCAGGTTTCCTCTTGGAGCCCTTCCCTTTATTTCCGGATCCTGCATTGCCTTTCATATGCTTGTTTAGCCGGCATTGCGCGTTCGTGTGGGTTGGCTTCCCAAATTGAGAGTGGTGGACGCAGGGTTCCGACTTAATTCTCTCCCATTCCTCAGGAGTGTAATTGATGGGATCCGGACTGCGGCCTTTCCACTTGTTCCCTTTTTCTCCTCCAAAGGCTAAATTAACCTCCTTGGGCTTTGTTGTTGACTCCGGGGTTCCTTTTTTATCAGAACGAGGTGTTTTCTTGGCCAGTATCAGTGACTCAATATTGCCTCCTCTTGCTCTGATATCGTCTTCGGCTGCAGCATGCTCATTAGCGGTTGTAAGCATAGATCCGAGATCTTTGTGCTTTTTGGAGCCAACCATGAACGGTACAAGTCCGGGTTTTAGGCCATTGACGAAAGCATGCATTGCTTGTACGTCAGTTACCCCAGAGCAACTATTCTTCATTGCAGTCCATCTGGAGATGAAATCCACGTATGGTTCGTCTTCAAATTGGGTGCAACGGTTCAGCTGATTGATGCTATTTGGGCGTTTGTATGTTCCTCGAAAATGCTGAGTAAATACTCTCGCCATATCATCCCAACTGTCGACAGTTCTTGATGGTAAACCATTAATCCAATCTCTGGCTCCGTCTAGCAACATTAGGGGAAGAAACTTGACAGCTTCCAGGTCTGTCCCGTTGTTGATCTGGACGGCTGTGTAATAATCTGAAAGCCAGGTATCCGGGTTTGTACTGCCGGTATATTTTTGGTAGGTTGGACCAACTTTGGCAAAGCCAGAATGCAGGGTTATCCTTCGGATCCTGTCAGTGAAACACTTAGGACCAAAGTATAGATCATCCTTTTCTGCTCTGTCAATATGCGCAGAATATCTCCCGGCTGAATGGACAGAAGGGGATCTACTCCTTTCTTTCCCATTGTTACGCGGACGCGTTTTTCCGAGGTTATCTCTATCTCTTCCGTTGTCACGCCCTCTGGGATTAGGTGGAGTCCTGCTCCTGTATCTTTCCTTATCTTTGGGCGGTGTCCGAGATCTTTCACGCCTGTGAGGTGTATCGTATCTTCCAGCTTTTTCAGCTGGGTTTCTCGGAGGTGGCATTATTTTGCCGTCGTTCCGGTGTTTGTCTTCCCGATCGTGTGGTTTATATCCATCTTTCGGGAGATGAGGTCCGGTTCTAGACGCTGCGTCCCGGTTGTCGGGGTTTTTCTTGTCTTTTCTCGGATCCTCTTTTTTATCCGAATCTCCGGGTTCTTCCGGTCCAGGTGCTCCAGCAGCGCAAGTAACAGTTTTGCAGAGGGCGGAATTATCATGCAGCCTCCCTGATCGCTCTTGTCCTCGCTGTTGCTGCTGTAATGCTTTTCCTAGGAAAGCATACACCCCTTGGAGTTTTTCCCCGTTGGAGTACAGATCATTGTTCAAGATGGCGAACGCTGCTTCCGCATTTTCAGCTGCGGTTTTGTATATTGGTTCGCCCTTAGCATCTTTGCCGTTTAACTGCTTTTGCCAAGATGGGTTATAGAACCTTTCTTTCGGCGGCAGTTCTTCCGGTTTTGTAATTCCGGGTAACCTTGTAGGTTTTAAGACAGATCTGTGCTTTCTCTCGTACTCCTCAATTTCTTCCTTCATAATTTTGATGTCATTATGGGTTTGTTGGAGGTGTTGCCGAGATCTAAGCAGTTGTTGCTGTTGCCGTTGGAAAGCTTGTCTCCTGGCTTCCAGCATCTCAGGGGGTTCATTGGGTCCCACTGGAGTTTGTAATAGTTCCTGCTCTTCCAGTTCTGTCATTGGCGGAGCAGTGATTTCCTTAGATTTCTTTTCCGTAGGCTTTGTGCCACTAACATCTCCAACTTCCAGGTTTTCATCAGCGAGATCAGCTGACTTTTTCTTCCGGAGTTTGTACTGGAGTTTTTTAGAAGCACGGTGCTTTTTCTTGGAAGAGGGAGGTTTTTTGACAGGTTCATCCTCTGTCATCTCCTTGACATTAGGAAATATCGGAGAAGTTTCTCCGTCTTCCCTCTCCTCTGCTGGCGGAGGGGTTTTAGGGCTTTCCTGGCTATCGGCACCCGTTGTATCGGCTGGTTTTGCCATTAGCACTTCATGGAATCCCTCTTGAAAGGATTTAACTTTTCGTACGAAGGCATCGTCATCTTCGTCTTCGGAAAAGTTATCCGATCCGGTTTCCGACTCCAGTCTCGCCTCAATGGCGGCAAGCACGGACTCTGTTTCCGAGTTCATCGTCTGGTTGACAGATGTCGGATCTTCCGTCTCTGTGACGGGTATTGGTTCTTCCGTCTCTGGGACGGGTGTATTGTTGTCTGCCTCTTGCACGGGATTTCCGTCATCCGTGTTTTCGGCGATCTCGGATTGCACCATGCCGATAAAGTGGGTATCACTGTTTTGTCGGCGATCTGAGCAAAATCCGGCATCATAGTCGTCTTCGACTGGGTATAGGGCGGGTGGGAGATAATTGCTTTCACCGCAAAACCCTATTGCTTCCGCGGTTAATCCGATAAAGATATTTGCAGATCCAATCGGTAAAACGCAGGCACTTACCAGATGGTTTTGCGCCGGGATGTAGGATCCGTTGTCGAGGAAGCGCCCGACGTCCTTGTCGAATTCCAAGCTTCCGACAGTGATCGATCTTCCGATTCCGCCTAATATCCCAGATCGGAACTTCACGCCTGACGTCGTTTGCCCCACGGTGGGCGCCAACTGTCGAGACATCGTAGTAGTTTTCATAGACTGGGGTGCCATGAGACTACGGTAGAGACGTGGGGTAACGGGATAGCGTAGTAAACACAGAACACGGGATTTACCCAGGTTCGGTACGTCGCGACAGTACGGCGTACCTACTCCAGCACTTCTCACTATGAGGGACTAAAGCCCGTATAATAAGGTTACAATGTAAGGGAATAGATCTAGCTACTCGACGAGGATGAACTTCCCGGCGAGTTGCGCAAGGCTTAAGCTTGGACCTAGAACCTTGGAACTAAAGGAACTTATTGAACTTATGAAATCTATCTCCCGTCCGGCTTTATATAATAGCCGGATTAGGGCTTACAGAACCAGAAACCTAGAAGACTACGTTTAACTTGTAACTTGGAAAGTAAGGAATCCGTCTTCTCCTCCAAGCCAGATCACGCGGGCCGTGATCCGGGTTCTTCTAGAATCCGGCTTCTACGCGTCGGACTACTGGGCCGCCCAATGGGCCTAAGTCCATTACCTTGCAGGCCACCCTGGTAGTCCAGCTCTTTTGTCTACCATCTTCTATACCCCTATTCGGTATATATCCGACAGTCAGCCACCCTCTGCCGGCACATCGTCGGAATTGTGCCAATAGCTTGGCATTAAGAGTCGGTTGATACGTGTGGGTAAAGTTGTGCACCCCTGCAGGGTTTAATCTTTTCGAAAAGCCGTGTCCGCGGTTAAGGACAACTTGGTGACGGATCCTGAGATCATAGATAACTTGAACATGACGTAAAAGATGTTGGCAATGAATGTTTAGTTTTAAGAGGTGGTTCCAGTTATCGGTGCTGAAGATGATGCTTCGAAGGTTCTGAAGGCAATACCCGAGGGCAGGGTATTCTTTTAAAAGATTTGTGAAAAACTTCTCTGTCTCCCTCTATTCGAAACAAAGTTGGCTTTATGCAAAACAACCTTCATAAACCCTTTATGAACAAGCAGATATATAATAGGTTAGTTAAGTCTTGTTGAGTACCTCCCGTACTCATGTTTGCTTCATTTTGGTTCAGGTGGAGTTCCATACCTTCGGTGGTGTTTCAACGTGGACGTCGACGGATAGTTTGGGGTTTCCCAGGTAGCAGCCTGGAATCTATGGGCTGGGACGTCGCCTTATGTTGCGGCCTCTTAGGCCTTTTTGGTTCTTGTTGAATAGCAACATAATCTGCTTTCCGTTGTCTGATGTAATGTTGGGTCGTGTGACCTCTGCTTGTAAGCTACTCTAGTATTACTTGCTTAATAAAGCTTCATGTTTAGAGTACTGCTTTGATCGGTTGTTGGTTTCGAGCTCATTGTTATACAGTTTTGGCTATGCCTGCATAGTTGTCGCAGTCGAGGGGTTGTGGAGCCGATGATCCATGTCCGAGCCCGCCTGTCGATGTGATCGGCCTGGGGCGAGGTAACCCCAGTAACCCTCGATTGTTGTTGCACTTTCTGGACACATAGCAGCTCTGTATAACTTTGGTCCCGTTCCTTCAGTTTCATCCGACTCTTGGACGCTTGGGTATGCATAATTGGTTATGACTAGCATGGAGACAAGGAGTAGTAGACCGGGGATCCGGACTACGTGCCGATGAATCCGGTCTGCCTGCCGTTGTTTGTTGCGGCCGGGGCTGGTAACCCTGAATCCCTTGTGAGTTCATGGCTAGGAGCACATAACAGTGTGTATATCTCTGGGTCCGGGGTCTGACATGGAATCATGATCGAAGTTCTCTTCATCACCATGCTTGCCTCCGGAGTGATGTGTGAGTAGTTAATCTGTGGACTACGGGTCCATAACAGTAGCTAGATGGGTTTTCTCTCCTCTTTATGCCTCATGTTTACATCTTGTGAGCTGCCTAACATGATCAAGATCATCTTATTGTAATGCTACATGTTGTGTTTGCTGGAATCTGATGAATATTGAATGCTATGTCCAATGATTATCAATCTATCATGTTTATGTTATTTATGATCTTGCATACTCTACGGTACTACTAGATGCCTTGGCCAAGTTTATGCCTGTAACTCCAAGAGGATGTATTTATGTGTAACACCCCACTTTTGCTAAACTAGGGTGTGTGGTTTTGTGTTCATGTCATAGCATGCATGAAAAAATTTATCCAAAGTTGAATTTGAATTTAATTATAACCTGCCTACAGATCACTTACAATGATCACCCAGAATTTGAGTTAAAAACAATTTCAAATTTGGAAAACCAAAACATGGCGAGTTTGAAAATTTCCTACGGTTTCCAAAAACTATTTGTTTGCGAATTTTAATTCTTGCAAAAAGACCCCGAAAACAAGTTTTTCTTCTGAACATTTTATAAACAGAAGGACCTCTGTGTATTTTTTCCACAATTCTAGGGGGGTTCTTCATAAAATTCCTTTTATTTCGTTTCTTCCTCCTCCCGCCAGAAGGCAAGCACACTATTGCGTGCCGACGTCCCCGTCGCCGGTTTTACCACCTCCTGGCTCTGCTCCTGCTCGTGGAGATAAGGTCGCCAAGGGCCGTTTCCCCTCTTCCCTATCCTCCCCCTCGCACTCCTCTCCCCTCTCTGTATTTTCCCCGGTGAACCCTAACCCCAACTGTCTCCGGCCGCCCTGTCGTGCGCGCAGCTCCGGCCACCCCCGGACGAGCCGAGCCTGCCTGGAACTCCTCCATGACCCCGTGCTTCTCCTCATCAAGTACTGTGAGTCGGGAAGGACGGACGGCTACGAACTGGGCCTTCTCCCCCAACTCCGGCCGTCGGCCTCCTCCGCTCGTCATCGGCGATTCCAACCATCCCCCGCCTCAACTCTTAGCTCTTCGCGATCACGGTGAGCTCTTGCACCTCCCGGTGCCTTTCTCTTTCTCCCTCTCCCTTTGTATCTCGCACACATCATGCGCCGCCCTCGGCCGCCGAGGTTTCATACGCCGGCGAGGATTCCGGTGACCATTTGGTCACCCGCCGCCACCCCTTGGTTCTCTGTCGCCTCCTGCACCCCGTGGTGCAATTCGATTCGTGAATCGAACGCGCCAACTTGCGATTGATCTGTGGCAGAGCCATCCTGGGCTCGGCTGACGTCAGCCTGACATCATAATCCTATTTTCCTTTTATCAAAATGGTTAATAGTTCTAGAAAATGATTTATATTTATAAAATCAATATCTTTTTTGGTAATTTAGAAAACTATGAAAAATATAATCTACATATTTATGTCATTTTCAAACATGTTTGAATAAGTTCAAATTTGACCATTATTTAATATAGTTTAAAATCATTTAAAAATGGAGAAAATAATTTTTTATTCAACAAATTAAGAAAATTACGAGTTTTATACCAAAATGCTCAGAAAGAAAAATGCAACTCATTTATGATGTTTTTAAACCTATCCGAGCACTCTAACTTTGACCCACTTTCAGAATTGCCCAAAATGCCCTTTGAGGTCCATTTCGGAGTTAACTTTACTAAAATTGCATATTTGCCATATGAACCCTAGTAACTTTCTACACATGTTTTAGGGATCCACTTCAATGCATTAAATCAATCATGCATACATATTGCACATTGCATTATGCCATGGGTCATTGTTGTTCCCCCATTCCGGTATTTTCTTCTTATCGGTAGAATGCGACTCCGAAGTGAAGACCAACAATTCCGATGGCGAATACTTGATCTTAACTGACAAGTCAAGCACTTATTCGTGAAGCCTTTATTCGGGATTTCTTGAAGCAAGGCAAGCATAAAATCTTACCTGCCCATATACGATTTCGAACTCCTTTTGATTCTCGTACATTGCTTTCGATTCCAATGTATCTTGTGTCAGTAGTTAAAGTTCTCCTATATATTGCATAGCCTAAATATCCTGATCCACTACTCCTAGCAGCTGTAGTTTTTCTTGTGTGCATCATCAAAGCCTGAAATATGTCGTGCTTAGTCATACATGCTTGTTAGCTCTTCTCCATCTGGTTGATGAATCCGGGTTATGAATGAATCTAGTATGACAGGATGTGGTGGAAAGTTAAGAGAACATGGTTAAGATTACTTAAAGGTGTATATGATGAGACCAGAGAGGGTCTATGGTGTTTGTCTCTTGCATGCCCCTAGGAGCGAGTTCTCGTCTTTGAGCCAAGACTGAGCGTGCATCCACACGGGGCTTAGATTCCCTTCGGTCTCAACTTGCCTAGTTTGTTCCACGAGTCGCCTAGTTTGGGCTTTCCATTTGGATTTGCGGGGATATTAAAAATGTTTTCAAAACAAGGACGTGGGGATGTATCAACGCACAATGGTAGAGACCCGGCAGGAGATCGACACTCAATAATGGCGGATCATCTCTACTCGGAGCGACTCATGGAATAGGCGAAACAAGGGAACGGTCATGGTCAACCTCCCTCTGCCAGTACTTCCCGGACTAGTGCTAATGATCTGGCATTAAGATTTGGTTGGTAAGTGTGGTAAAATTTGTACACCCCCGCAGGGTTAAATCTTTTTGAAAAGCCATGTCCACGGTTAAGGACGACTTGGTGACGGATTTTGTGATCATAGATAACTTGAACGGAATGACTAAAACTTGTTGATAACGAATGAAGGATGCCTCCTCGGAGATGCCGAGAGGGGTTACCTTTTAGCATGAGGTAGCAAAACAACTTGAGGTGATGATCTTTGAAGCACAAGGTGCTGAAACGATTTGGTGGATGAAAATGTGATAATTTAAGTAGTTGAGTAGCTTCCTCATCTGTTTTGAAAATACTCCATGCGACGTTCTTTTCTTCCTCGATTTGGAAAACAAAGATTGCTTTACACAAATTATCATTCATAAAAACCCTTTATGAAAATAGCATATATATAATAGGTTAACTAAGTCTTGTTGAGTGCCTCCCATACTCCGGTTTGCTTCAATTTGATTCAGGTGAAGTTCCTCACACCGGAGGTGTTTGCAACCTGGACATCGACAAGTCAATTGGGGTTCCCAGGTAGCAGCCTGGGATCTATGGACTGGGACATCCTTATGTTGCGGCCTCTTAGGCCTTTTTGGTTCTTGTTGACTCGCAACATAATTTTCCTTCTGTTATCTGATGTAATGTTGGGTCATGTGACCTCTGTTTGTAAAGCTATACTCTAGTAATACTTTCTTTACACACTTTCATGTCTAGAGTGCAGCTTTGATCTATTGTTGGTTTCGAGCTCATCGTTATACAGTTTTGGCTATGCTTGCGTAGTTGTCGCGGTCGAGGGGTTGTGGGGCCGATGAACCATTTTCGAGCACGTCTACCGATGTTTACTCGGCCTGTTCTTGGTAACCCTAGTAATCCTCGATTGTTGTTGCACTTCCTGGACACATAGCATATCTGTCTAGCTTTGGTCCCGTTACTTCTGTTTCGTACGACTCGTGGACGCTTTGATATGCATAGTTGGTTATGACTAACATGGACACAAGGAGTAGTAGTACCGATGTTATCTAGCATGTGTGCCGATGAATCTGGTCTACCTGCCGTTGTTTATTGCGGCTGGGGCTGGTAACCCCGAAGCCCTTGTGGGTCCATGACTAGGAGTGCATAACAGTATGTATACCTCTAGGTCCATGGTCTGGCAAGTCATGGTATCAGAGCAGGACTGCCTGTAGGCAAACCTGAATTCTTGGTCGATCTCTAGTGCTTGTGAAAACTATTTTGAAACCACAAATGGATTGTGAAAAATCTCTTTAGGATTCTTTTTACTCGTTATCTGGCATCGCTCTAACTCTGGGTCACCTTACCTGTTTGGATTTGTAAAGGTTTTGCTATCTTTTCTAGTCATTCGAAAGCTAGGTGCCTTGTTTGGCAAGACATTTGTTACCCAGGTTGACCTAGTGTTAAGTTTCTAGAGTCGTGTGTGTGCCATACTATGTTATCTCTTGATTCAGTTGGGAGATTTCCTTTCCATCTTAATCTCTCCAAATTTTGTGGTTTCCACCTCCTAATGTTCTAGAGCTTCAAATCTAGAATCTCGAGATTTCCTTTCATCTCAAAAGTATCCTTTGTCCTTTTCTACAACTCTTTTGCAGCTATGTATGGTTTTCGAAAGATATTTCGTGATCGCTACTCATAGTACCTTTACGACACTTACATAGCAGTCTTTCCTTTCTCTGGGTTTCTAACCCTCGGACTTGAACCGAAGGTCCCGCATTGTGTTGTATAATGGTGTGTTGAATCCCGAGGTTTCTTATCCATGTGGTGCCCATGTTATCAGTATAAGATGCTAACCTTTAACCCAAGATCTGTTCTATTTATTCTAAGGAACATGTTCTACCTCAGGATGGTTGGGTAATTTCAACTTCCGATAGCCATAGGCTTTCTTTTGGAACAAAAGGGATCACAACAAGACTGGTCATCATGAATTCCACATGTTCATTCTTAGTTCAGCTATACCTATCCTTTTAGCACGGATTTTACAAAAGAGTATTACCCTGTGCATCTAACAAGATCTCTGGATTTTCCTGAGCATGTTCCTATTCTTTAGTTGTTTATGTTCTAAACTTCATCTGTTATTTAGAAACCAAGTTGCATATGTCTATTGGATTCTTCTAATCCAATTGCTCTTGCTTTCCGCTAGAATGTTCCACTTTGGAATGTCAGGAGAAACAAACTCCAGTACCTTGTTCATCTCTAGGACCAGGTCAAAGTTTTGTAATTCGCAGATTAAAGAAGTTTCCTCAGCTTCTATTTTTGTTCCACCTTCGAGTGTCACACTCTTTTATATCAAGAGGTCGTGCCTAGTTTCATGGCCTTATTGATGAAGTGATTCTCTTACCGATCTTCACTCCCCCTTCATACAAGCTTGAATGCTTAAGAATGATGGGTGTGCATTGATTTGTGTATTAGATATTTTTAGCAATTCTTATTGCATTGAAAAATCTACGAAACATTTGTATCCTTCTTAGCACTATTGTTCACCCAGTCTCTACTTAATGTGTGTTACCAAATCCGTTCATTTCAGTCCACATCCTTTGCCAGAGAGTTAGGTTCATGCCGAAACTCTCAAGACCACATCCTTTTTCTTTGAAAAGCAAGATTCCTTTCAAAAATCCAAGACATTTAGCTGGGTTGTGATATTCTGGATGTATTTCTAGAAGTATCACCAGGTTGTTACCTGGTCGTGATGTCTAAACAAGGGGTAATTTGAAACTCCTTTCTCCAAGAAAATTGGGCTAGATACCCTGGACTAGTTGGTTGAGATTAAACCACAACTTGGAGGGCTGAAAGATAAGATCTCTTCCTAACTTGATCCATTGTTAAGGGATGTCTAGTTTCCTATGTGTTGAAGGATGATGGTACCTCTTTGATGGTCATGCTATCATTCTACCCTTGAACTGGTTTGGGCTATCGTCAAACTAATATCGGATCCAAGGAATATCTTGATGGTGTTTTCACTCATGGTGTTTCACCCAAGTACTCCTTCATGTCCTTTGATTTGATCAATATTTTTCCTTGTTCATATATCATATGAATTCCTCTACTTGGAATTCTTGATAAGGGTGTGTCGAGCTCGTCGATGAAATTCCTATCTTCCCCAATTTGCAAGAGGTCCATGTTGAACAATTGGCATTAATGTTGGGGAATTTGTGAGAACCATCTTCGTGTCATCACAAAGTTTGTGTTCTCGATGTTCGAAGTAACACACTCTGGTCCATGTGCTTATGGTGAAAGTTGTCGCCGTGGATCCGAGTAAAGTTTTCTTGTTCCTTCAGGAATAATCCCAAGTTGGTCATGCATGTGTGGACTATTCCTGAGATAGTTGGTTGTTACCTCCATTTCACGAAGAAATTTGGCTTCCACACAAAGCCACTGACTAATTATTCGTGAAAGAGAAGAAGTACAAGAACTTTTTTTATGTTTGTAATCATCTTCCTAACATGGACTCTGATGTGTTTCGTTGCAAGTAATCCATGTAGGTGCAACCATCTTTGGCAAGTTGATACTACATGAGGTTTGCAATATAGCTCATCCTTGTGAGCTTGGCATCGTAGTCCATATCTTCTGAATCAAGTAAATGTATCTCATTGATAACAGGTGCAACCTCTTTGATCAAACATACCGAGTCTGAGTTATTAACCCACTAACCAGATATGAATCTCAAGCAGCAACGATGGTTGGTGTTTCCTCAAGGGTTTCGACTTAGGTCCTTTTGAAAATCCAGCATGGTTGATGTTGTGGTTGCCCAAATTAGTCGGAAGGCCTAACATTATAATCCTTTGAATTACTAACAATAAGCACCTTCCATGAGGATTGTTGTGTGGCTCATTCTAGAAGTTTCCCCTCCCCGTTCTTCCAATCCGAAGTTTGACTTTCACTTGATGGTCTATTGAAGGCTTATCGTAAGCTTGATATCGGTATCTAGGACATCAAGGAGAACTTGAAACATGATGTGTCCAATAGATCTCTATCAATCCTTCAAGCTTTTCTTCTAGTGGAAAACAAGCTCATCATGAGAAACATCTTGTGGTACCTTTAATCGTGGGCTGTCAATTCCCCTTTTTTGTTGGCGGATCTGAAGTTCTATTCAACTCACATGTTGTGTGAATTTCTCAGTCACCTCAGCCCTGGAGTCTTAACCATGTGGTAAACATATTTCTACGTCCAATCCACAATAGGAAGAGATTCCTTATTCCTTTCGTGCTCCAATCCTCATTGGTTACTTCAACCTTTACGATGTTCCAACACCTTTTGCATACTCATTCATGTGGTGTGCAGTGACATCGTGATCCTTGACAAGGATTTCAAAAAACTTTGAAGGAATGAAAGTTCCTTCATCTTCTGTGTCAAATCCAAAGAGTGAAAATGATTTTGTATCCATACAATTTCTGAACGCATGATTCTAGTGTGTTCTCGTGTTCTCCCTCCTCTACGGATACTACATTGTGGTATCCAATACAATCCTTTCTATCTTGTTACTCTGTTTGAAGTAAGGAGTGACAGCTCAGTTTCATTAGTTGTTTAACCTTTCTTTTCCAAAAGGAGTTAAAGTCTTGTTCAAAGTTCATATTCCAAGTCCTTTTAAGAACAGTTGTCCACCAACTTTAAACCATCTCTTATTCTCTATGTTACCTTGATGTATCTTATGCTCGATAGCTCAAGTGTTGCTTTGAACACTACCCTTTCATGAGTTGTCCATGAGATACTCGATCTTCGTGAAGATCAAACTTTTGTAGAGTCTTTCCCTCTTACCTAAGGTGTAGCCGGTGGTTACATTCGCAGTGCTATAGGTCAACCTCTTCAAGAAGAGAACCGTAAGGTTTGAGAAGAGCATTCAAACCGGTGTTCCTTCCTTCTTTCTCCTTTGGAAATCTCTGGACGGGATTATTGTAAGGGGGTAGATTTGTAACACCCCACTTTTTCTAAACCAGGGTTTGTGGTGTTGTGTTCATGTCATAGCATGCATGATTTTTTTATCCAAAGTTGAATTTGAATTAGATCACTTATAATGATCACCCAAAATTTGAGTTCAAAACAATTTCAAATTCGGAAAACCAAAACATGGTGATTTTGAAAATTTCCTACGTTTTCCAACAACTATTTTTGCCAATTTTAATTCTTGCAAAAAGACCCAGAAAACAACATTTTCTTCTCAACTTCTATAACCGTAAGGAGCTCTATGTAGTTTTCTAGAGTTCTAGGGGGTATTCATAAAATTCCTTTTATTTCATTTCTTCCTCCTCCCGCCGGAACGAAAGCACACTGCTGCGTGCCGCCTTCCCTGTCCCCAGTTTTGCCACCTCTTGGCTGCGCCCCTGCTTGTAGCCGCCAAGGGTCGTGTCCCCTTCCCTCTCCTCCCCCTCGCATTCCTCTCCCCTCTCTGTATTTTCCCCGGCGAACCCTAACCCTAACTGTCTCCTGCCGCCGTGTCGTGCGCGCCGCTCCGGCCACCCCCGGACGAGCCGAGCCTCCCTAGAGCTCCGCCATGTCCCCATGCTTCTCCTCATCGAGCACTGTGATTCGGGAAGGACGGACGGGGGCGAATCGGGCCTTCTCCCCCAATTCCGGCCGCCAACCTCCTCCGCTCATCGTCGCCGATTCCGGCCATCCCCCGCCTCAACTCCTAGATCTTCGCGATCACGGTGATCTCCTGCACCTCCCGGTGCCTTCCTCTTACCTCCTAGCCCTTTGTATATCGCGAACGTCGTGCGCCTCCCTTGTCCGCCGCGGTTTCGCACGCCGGCGAGGATTCCGGTGACCATTTGGTTACCCGCCGATACCCCTTGGTTCTCTGTCGCGATTCCATTGGTGAATCGAACACGCCAACACGCGATTGATCTATGGCAGAGCCATCCTTGACTCGTCTGACGTCACGTTGACATCAACCTGGCATCATAATCCTATTTTCCTTTTATCAGAAAATGGTTAATAATTCCAGAAAATGATTTATATTTATAAAATCAATATCTTTTTTTGGTAATTCAGAAAAATATGAAAAATATACTAAATTGTTTAGAAAAATATAATCTACATGCTTATGTCATTTTCAAACATGTTTGAATAAGTTCAAATTTTACCATTATTTAATATCGTTTAAAATCATTTAAAAATGGAGAAAATAAGTTTTTATTCAACAAATTTAGAAGATGGTTGAATTGTTTTCCTAGCAGTGGCATTGCTTGTCTCGGGTTTTGAAGATGTACTAGCTCGAAATTGTGAAGCTTGAGGTGTAGGATGTGTGAAAACATAAATTCTTGATGGAAAATTTCTTCTTGGAGCCATAGAAACCTCCTCAGGCAACCCCTTCTCTGCCTCTCTTGCTTGGTGCAATAATTCAGTCATGGTATTATATTGAACATGCCTCACAATGCATCTAACCTTGAATTTCAAAACTAAAAGAAATCTTTGCATTGTCTGTTCTAGTTCTTCTCTAACCTGAGCTCTTTGTAGTATCAACTCCATCTCCTTGTAATATTGATCCACAGAGTTTGTACCTTGATTCAATTGCTTCAATTTGTCATAAAGAGTTCTCACATAATTTTTAGGGACAAAACTATCTCTCATGATTTGCTTCGTCTCAACCCAAATAGTAATTTCTGGTTGATTTTCTCTTTCTCAATTGTGTGATGCCATCCCACCATAAGAGAGCATAACCATCAAATCCAGAAGATGCAAGTCTAATTTTTCTTTCCTGAGTGCAATAATGCAATCTCCATAGTTTCTCAATCTTCAAATCCCACATCAAGTACTCCTCAGCATCCTCAGTATCACATGTGAGAGGGGGAATAAATAATTTTGGCTTCCCAAGGACAAAATCCTCTCTATTGTATTCTCCCATAGCCACTATCCTAGCAGAAAAATTACCACGACCTCCAAGTGCATTGGCTCGACCAGCATCAAAATCAGCACCTAAATTAGCATTGGGAGTTCTTTGTTGTAAGGTTGTAGTCAAAGTGGCAATTTCTGTAGCCATGTTGTTCACAGTTTTTTGCAAAGTATCAAGGGATTCTTGAGTAGTACCTTTGTCAACTTTTTATTGTACCTCTCTCAATTCTTTGCTTACTACATCATCATATTCCTGAATTCTTTGCTCAACCCTTCTAGCAACTCCATCTCGAAATTTGTTGAAATCTGCCCATGTGAGGACATCATCAACATTCTTCTTGTTAGGTACTATGTCCTCCTTCTTTCCCTGCATACCATGAACTTCACTATAAGAACTCATGATTAATATGTTAGTGAAAACAAAATAATCAATGGGTTGTGGTGTTCTCACACAACTCACTCAAAACCAGCAAAGAAGTGCTTCTTTTACCGTTCCAAAGTGAATAGGATTTACTTACCAACAAGTATCAATGAAGAGTGTACCAAGTGTGAGAAGAGAATAACCAGGATATCAAGTGTCACAAGACAAAACAGGGTATTTGGTGGGGCTTGGTTGGGATTCCTAACAACACCGAAATAGCAACTTCTATTTATTGTCTAATGTGATAAAATTCACTAAAGGAACACACACACTATGGGAGAAAAATGCGGCTTAGCAATTATATGGAAGAGTTGCAAGCACTAGAAAGACACTAGCAAATACTCTATGAAAATAGGCACAAGATTGCTCAAATATGTCCACAAAAATATCCAAGATATGATGTATCAAGCTCCACTAGTGATAATGTATGACTCGGCCTCTTTTTGCTTTTTCTCTACTTTTTTTATAATTTTTCTCTATTTTTTTGTACTTTTCCAATGGCCTTTGAATCAACTAGGAGCAATAAGTAATGGAAAACAGAAAATATGGATAATGATTGATCAAATTGAGCAGCCTGTTAGATCAATAAAACAACTAGTCTTTGGGTTGTGGTACCTAAAATCTTGTTGTAGATTGGCTGTGGCTAAGGCTTATCAAAGCTCAGCACAAAAACCTAGGAAGAAGACGGGAAGAAAATAACGGAAAACTAAGAAAAACAGAAGAAAACAGCTCACAATAGCTCACGGCAGAAAATATATCCCACGGTAGCAAAACGGAAAAAACTTCTGCCCCTGTAGAGCACAGTGTGCGCGCGTGTGTGTTGCGGGTGGGCTGCGGTGCGCTTGCAGTGGGGCGTGGTGTGGGTTTTATGCCTGTACATGTAACATCCCTGATTTTTGGAAAATGCAAAAATCACAAAAATTTGAAACTTTTGTTTTCATGACAATACAAGTCACCAAAAACAAATAAAACTCAAACAGAAATGAAATATGTGGTCTTATACCAAGTTTATTGGAATTAGAAATCCAATTATGCCTTGTTCCTTAAACTCTAAAACACTTTTCAAAAATAAATTTATATAAAGGGAATATCTTTTTATTAACAAACCTTTACCAAAAATGTTTACAACTCCAATATTAATCTGAAGATATTTTATGGCATCAAAAATCAAAGATTTATAACCCTTAATAAAGTCCTAAGCCTCAAAAATATTTGATGAGAATAAAATGTTTTAATAATAACTTTTAGTTGTTATTCCAAGTTTTAAACATGGAGGTGTGAAAATAAAATGCATTGTTTGGAAAATAACATAAAAAGGGTTTTGAAAACAATATTATGACATGTGGTTTTATTCTAAATTTTATTGATCAACAATAATAATTAATTGATATAAACTAATAAAATAACATTAAGTTACTATTAATAAATCCTTCATATCCTAAAATTATTAATTATGAAAATGGTTTGAAAATGACTTCCAAAAAAATATTATTTGAAATGTTTAATGCCTCTAAAAATTTATTTAATCAAAAACCCCATTTTACTATTTTCTATTTTAAAATGATATTAAGTACTATTAGTAAATTAATTATATTT
This sequence comes from Alopecurus myosuroides, assembly GCA_028641055.1. NCBI lineage: Eukaryota > Viridiplantae > Streptophyta > Magnoliopsida > Poales > Poaceae > Alopecurus > Alopecurus myosuroides. The sequence goes on from CM054059.1 coordinate 342,961,309, forward strand.
TCAAAACATAAAAGAGATGAAAACTCTTTGAAATGGTTTTGGAAAATAGTATTTGATCTTTATAAAGCCACTGAAATTATATTTGACTAATAATTGTATTTTATAATTTTCTAAATTAAAAATCACATTAAGCTCTATTAAGGAATTATATCAATTTTCAAAAATTCAAAAATAAAAATATTTTGAAAGTTTACAAAAATGGTACTGTTAAAAAGTATTTGAAATAATATGATTTTAGAAATTTGTTTCATGTTAATTGGAATTGTAAATCAGAAGATATAATTAAAACATTTAAACAGGAATAAAAGAAATCTTTTGATGACGTCATCCTGACGTCATCGTCATCAAGCTCTGACCGTTACTCCTCTCTTCTGTTTCCTCCAGAAATCAAATCCTTGATTGCGCGAGATTTAAACCTCGAATCAATTCGCCGTTTCCTCCTACTTATAGCCCCTCCTCTCCTCTATCTTTCCCCTCTGGTACCATTTGATTTCATGCCCCCACTCTCTCGGATTTCCTCGCCGGAAAAGCTCCTGCCCGCGGCCCATTTTCTTTGATTCCGGCGACACCCGTGAGTCCCCTCCTCCCTTTTCTGGCCACCTCTCCTCCCCTAGTTCGTGTGCATCGATTGATGCATTTGCTCGATTCTTTTTTCGCAGCAGGATAGCCGCGCCAAGCACGCCCGGGACTCGCCGGAGCTGCTGCATCTCCGTCCGTGTTGCGCCGCCGTCCCCGGAAGCGAGGGAGCAAGCATACCCCACCATCGGCCTCGCCGTGCTGCGTGGAGTCTCCCCGTGGTCTCCCCAAGCCTGGAGGTCCACCGGAGCCTCAACACCGTCCACGACCGAGCACATCGCCGCCGTCCCCGCCATTCTCCGGCGAACCCCGTGCCCCCGGTGAGCTCCTCTGTTCCTGCACCGTTAGATCTGAAACGGACGCGTAGGATTAGATCCAAGCAGCGAAGCGGTACGGGCCAATTAGAGAGCGCCGCGTCGGCATGCGCGTTAAGATTTTATCCACCGCCCAGTGCAACGCACAGACGGCCCAGGCCCACCTCCTATCAGTCGCACCGCGCGACGGATAAGCCATTTTCGGCGCAGCCAGTCTCTGGAATTATTTCCGAATAGAAATAAAAAGTAGATTTTGCAGAAAAGCCCCTGAAACTTTGAAACCTCATAACTTTTAAACCACTTGACCAAATTTGATAATCTTGGACTTTTTGAAAAGCCCTTGACATGTAGAAACGTTTAGCACTGTCCAAATTTGAATTTTACACATTTAAATTGCTTCAAATTTAAATATGCTTGTTTGATGAAATTTGGCATAATTCAAATTCTACAAACCCAAAAATTGTAAATAAAATATATTTGGAAACCTTAGGATGTGTACTTTCATATCCTCTGTCCCAAAATAATATTTGAACAAATTAAAATTGAATTTAGAATTTAGTTGTCTATTTGAGTATTTTTGACATAGATTAATTTCTATAAATATTTTGAATATAGTTCCTTTTGCAAAATTGCTCCATTTGATAACCTTGAACCAGAAAAAAACTTGCCCAACCATTTTGGACACCCTTGGACCATGACCATGTATTTTAGCCAAAAATCCATCATAGTAGTTCATCTAATTATTATGTCTTAAATTTTGTTTCTATTTCTTTCTACCATTGTTTGTTCTGGCCATTTTTGGATCCAATACCAAGTCCCTAAAATTACCAAGTAGTGAACCTCAAACACTAGCACCCTAGTATTCTATCTACTTCTCCATTCCCCTCTTCTTGCTTCAAGAAATCATCAATTTAGCAAAATGGAGATCAAGACTCAAGCACAAGAAGAAAACTTCATTTTGAACTTAGTGGAAACATGAAGAGCTAAAAGGAAGATCAATGAAGAAGTTTTGAAGAAAAGACTTGGACTCCACACCTAGAAGAAAACTCAAGAAGTACAAGTGTGAAGAAATTTAGAAGAAAACATTTCCTCTCTCTTCCTATTCCTTCCATTTCTTTCTCTTCAAATTGAATTAGTGGTATTTGTGCCCATCCCATACCCAAACCAATTAGTGAAGTGAAAACCATGAAGACTATCAAGACGAAGAGAAGCACCACACCAAGGAAGGAAACAATTTAGATGGCATGATGATGATCTTCAAGAAGGCAATCACATGAGGTCTAGGAGAAATCCATACAAGTTGAAGAATAACAAGTTGTTTTTGTCCAACCATTGACCCAAATGGAAAACCCAAGACTTAGTAATATTTTCCCTTTGATGATGAAGTTAGTAGACCTACCCTAACCACAATGGAAAATACTAACATAGTCACTTTAATATTTTTGAAGGTGAATATGACCAAGTGTTTGCATGTATTACTTTAGTTAAAGAAGTAATATGTTTATTCTAAGTGAACTCTTGGAACTTCCTCAACAAGTATGGTTAAAATAAAGTTAGTTTTCTACAAAACTCAACCTAGTCCATCCCAAGTAAGCCATTGGAATTTCCTTAACAAGAATGAGACCACTAGAGAATGAATCTTCCAACTCAAACCTAGACCTTGTCCTAACCAACTTGGTTAAGCCCCTTTTGATATGTTAGTTGATATGTATGATTTCTACACTTGTATGTTTGTTTGTTAGGATGCTTGTTTATTTGGTTTTGTGTTGTCTATGAATAGATTGTACGGAGAGCAACGATCTTTTGTAAAGAGAGTGTGATATCTTCACCAACTTCAACAAGGCAAGTAACACATCATAAACTACCCATTATTTTCTATATGCATTAGTTGATTTTGAGTAGTATGCATGATAGGAAATTTTAATAAGTTATATTATGCTAGGCTATATCCTAGTAGTGTGTAGCCATCCTTATACCTTGTTATTTTGATGCCTTGGTACTTATTTAGATGCTATGCAATGTTACAAATTGTTTTACTAGATGTTGAGGAAAAATACTAAGTATAAACTTCAATGAACCACCTGGGTGAATTTGGTTGTTTGGCTGATGAGAGTTGAGTGTCTCCCCGAGGGGTTGTTCACTTGAGGAATGCCACCCAGGAACAAAGTGATTATGATGTTCCCCAAGTTTAGATTGCTTCCAGTGCAGCCTTTAGTCATATGGGCTCTGTCTTGATTAATTATGTTGCGAGGGTTCAGCCCGGGCTTGACAAGCAGATGTAGCATACTTATAGGTGGAACGGGTCTTGCCATTGGGTTGGATTCTTGCTTCTGAAAGATCTCGTCTCGATTCTTCTCCTTTCCTTAATGCACTCAGGGTGTATAGGATGTTTGGGTTGAGTTGGGTCTGAAGGTGAAAGTGCACAAGCTCTGCAGAGTCAACAAACTAAGATCTTAGCCGTGTCCCCGGTTATGGACAACTATGAGAAGCTGGACAAGGAAGGACGGAAGAATCACATCACCATTTTCAATAATTAAAATTTTGATTAAGTGAACAGTATTTGTGGTGCTTGGATTTCAGTCCAATGATGCCACCCCTTGAAAAGAAAAGTTGTTTTACAAAAGAGATAGGAGAAAACTGGCTTTATGCAAACTTAGCCAAAACTCCACTCAGCCAAATAAGCATGTAGTATTAGTCTTGCCATTTATATCCACCATAGTGTTACTTGCCAATACATTAAATTGTATTGACTCCCTTGTGGCTGCATATTCCATATTGCAGATATTTCTGAAGACGAGTGAGGATTTCGTTTAGGATCTCGAGACTATCGCCAACATGTTTTGCCTGTGGCACATGAAGAAGATGGGCTCAATGTTGTACTATGTTTTCCGCTGTATTTCTTTGTTTTCTGCTAGTCTTCTAAGACTATGCAAGTTGTAATCCTATTTTGTAAAGACTGGATCATGCGATGTAATAAAATTTGATGCATTTGCATGATATTTCATTTTGTACTATGGTGCTAGCAATTGATCCAGGGACTAGCACAATAACACAGGTATTCCATCTTTATTAAAAGTTGGGATGCTACAGTACAATGGAGTCCGATTGGGACTAGGAGTGTGAATACGGGCGGCAGCGCCTTTGCGCGTTTGCTGTGCCGAGGCAGGAGCTCGGAGTTCGAGTATGGCAAGGATGTGGTGCGCGCGCGCTGAAAATGCGTTGCAAAACGCGTACGTGCATGACTCGATAAAGGGAAACTGCGCGGAGCTAGGACAGACGCGCAGCAGCGGATCAGGGCGATTGTTGTTCACGACCGAACGAGTTCGAGAGCAATAAGGTAAGCACACGACATCATTTGATGGAAACCTATTGTAGCTAGGAATTCGAGTAAAACTAGGAGTACCACGGTATAATATTTAGAACTCTAAACCGTGTTGAAACAAACCCAACTCCATGGAAAACAAAAGGCAACTCGCAACACACTACTTTTTGGTGGAAATTTTTGGTATATATGAAAAAGAAGAACAACTCGATGAACCCTAACCCTAATAGATAAAAACTAAAAATAGGAAACAGATATGCAAATCAATAGAAAACAACAGCTAGTAGAAGCTAATTGGTGTTGATCTAGTCTCTGGCAAAATTAAAACCTAATATTTTTGTGGGCCTTTTTCTGGATAGGAAATAAAAACAATTAGACTATGGATAAAATTTGCTCACCGAGTAAACCCGAGAATCTGACACCAAGATGGTAAGGGGTGGCCCGATCTTCTCAATGAGCTCTCTCGAATTTCGTGGATGTTTTGTGGATTTTATGATAACTAGTGCTACACTGAGACCTCTCACTTGGATAACCCCTATTGCTAATGCAACAACAATCAATCCCCTTGGATATTCTCAGCACACTCTTGCAAACGTAATCAAAGAACACAAGTGGTCATGTATCCCCTTATTCCTAGTGAAACAACAAGATATCACACAACTTTGCAGGTATACTTCAATATGAAAGCTTGCCAACAATACAATCTAGATGCTAGAGTATTTTGTTTAAACTTGTTCTTTATCCACAACTCGCTGGAGGGGAGTATTTATAGGTAGAGGTGCGGCCACAAGGGATCCTTGTGCAAGCACCTATCCTACTAGGACTAGGACTCAACTAGGACTCCTACTTAGACTAGGAAGGGATACAAACCGACCCACTTTAGGGGGATTCGGCCATTATGGCATACAGGCCATGCCTAATTGAATTAGGAGTTCTATATGGTGCATTGATCTTCAATGGAGCACCCTCTACTTGTTTTCACCATTCCTTAGTGTGGAAGAACATTCCTGGAGTTGTTTTCCACACTTGTACATTTGTTTTCACCTTCTTGTAAATCTTTTTTTCACCCTTGTACTCTTGTTTTCACCACTTGTAATGTTGTTTTCCAGCATGTCCATCTTGTTTTCCAGCTCCTCTTGGTTGTTTTCCACCACCATGTTTGTGTTATCAATAACCCTGATCATACATAAATGCATAGACTTAGGTAGTATAAAATTCTCACTATCACAAACATCGTATTCAATAAGGAGTTAATTCACATGTTGTTATAATAACTTGGCCCTTGATCTTATAATTGGTTCAAGTCCTATTTCACCTGTCTTCTCTTGGATAACAACCTCCTCGTGTGGCAAAGAACTAGGGATATCCTCATCAGGTGGGGTCCCCTTGCCGAGGGAACCGAGGAGAGCGTTGAAGGCCCTGCTCCTGACCAGGGCACATGATCGGCAACTTCTTTGTTGAGAGAGCACCGGTAGGTGGTGGCCTCCCCAGGGAACGATGGATATGAGGCCAAGGAGGGATCCCGCGCTGCCGCCCCGTGGTGGCCAAGCCCAGAAGAAGACGAAGGCCTGGGCGAGGCAACCTTCAAGACCCGTTCATCGACAAGGCAGCGGCGTGATGACACCCTGCATGGTCCCACCGTTGCCAGTGTCAAGAGATCCCTCTCTCATGGTCGGCAACCCAGGGTGTGGCGCTTCAACGCGAGACGAGTATTTGACTACTCACGTTTCATTTCCTTCGCATGGTGGACTGATCGGTTCCTCTACTCCCCAACGCCCGGGTAGATGTCAGCAGATGTCGATGTAGTAAAGATCCAGGAGCGGGGTCCTGTCCCCGCCACGGTGCCTGCCGCGGCACCGGGTGCCACCGCTGTGATGGCGGGTTTCGACCTGGCATGCGTCGGCCGGGGAGAGTCTCCTCCCTTGTGCGCAAACATGACTTGACCGGTGTCTGCCAATCTGTCTCCAGCGCAAGCAGCGCTGCCGCCCCCCCGGGCCAAACACGGATGAAGGTGCCTTGGTGGAAGAGGCCAGGGGGCTGCTTGTCATGGCGACGGAGTCTGGCAATATTTCTCTGGCTCCCATTGCCGAAGGGGGCACCAAGATAATGCCGGAGTCGGGCGAGGTTGCAACCGCACTGTTCGGGGAAGTGGTACTAACGTCTATAGAGGACCTCTCCTTGCTGTCTCGCGAGGACCGTTGGTCCCAGAAGGTGCGTGGTTGCCGAGAGGACCGATCAGCCCTGGACGGTTTCGATGATGACCTTGTGCGGCAGGTCAGAGATATCGTTTGATCCCTGGCCAACTCCTAGGTGGCAGCCCTGGAGAATGAGTATGAGCGCCTCGAGCTCTTGGGATGCCAGCTCTAGGAGTCGATCAAGTCCAACCACTCGCGGGAAATACTCCAGGGAGCTGGACAGGAGAGCTGGGACACCTCCGCAGCACTGGAGGACGCACAGAAGGTGTTGGCGAACGCGCAAAATAGCCGGGAAGAACTCCTCCTTGAGAAGAGCCATCATGAGGTAGAGGTAGAGGAGTGAAACCACTGCTACCGGGAGCGAGAAGACAGACTCGCCCTTCGCGAGACCTGCCTGGAGTTGCTCGCCGAGAAGGCCCATGCACTGGAGAGGAGCCTTTCCTCCAGGGAGGAGGGACTCTGGGTGGCTGAGGAGGATGTCACAAAGCGGGAGGAGGCTCTTGCTCAGGCGGAGGTCGAGCTCAGTCTTGAGCGGGAGCGGCTCGAGACTATGGCCGCCGGGATGCGAGAGATAGAAGACCGCACCCAGAAGAAGATTGACAACTGCAATGCTCGGCTTGGTGTGGTGGAAGCAGAGCAAGAGGCTGAGATCCAGAAATAGGCTGAGGTTGGTTGCGCGGGCATCCTCAAGTATCTTCAGAAGGACTTTGGCCAGAAGGTCAAATATTAGGAGGCCCGGTTTGTCCAGTGGAGGGGAGAGCTGGAGAAGAAGATCAGTGGCCTCAGGAAGGATTTGTGCTCGATTCGTCGAGAGCTTTATGGCGAGAAGAGGGCCATGGAGCGTGCGGCCAAAGAGTCCATGGGCTACCAGGCTGACCTGCTCGCCCTGCAGGGACAAATCGCCCTGCTCGTCGAGCAAGAAGAAGAGAGCCAGGCCTCTGCCCAGCAAGCGCGCGAGCTGAAGCGCTAGTTCGAGGGGCTATTCCACTAGGTTGTTCGCTGCACTCGCACCGTTTCTTATCGCCTGCACATCGAGAGGCCAAGCCTCCTGCTCGAGTATGATGGTGTCGGCTGCATCCACTACTTCGAGCAGTTCATCGTCATGCTTGTGGATGAGGTCCAGGACCTAGATGAGGTCCTGAACAAGGAGAACCGCCAGCTCCTGGCTGTGGCATTCACCCATGCCTGCTTCTAGTTTCTACGTGTCGATCCCCTCTTCGACTTCAGCAAGTTGTTGGCCCCGGTCCCATACGAGGATCAGGAGACCATCCGGTGTCGGGTGCATGCTGATGTGATTGCCTTTACCGAGGCATTCAATCCGCTGAAGGGGTCGAAACAGCCTGCAGGTGAAACATGAGTTTCAAGTGGTGGCGCGGAAGACTCCGAGGACCACCAATCTTTAGGGTATGGTTGAGATGTAATGGATATTTATGTATAGGCTCTCGTGTGGCCTTTACTATGCCTTGTATATATTTCTGGATATTTTTCTGTGGTGAAACTTAGCTTTTGTGTGGCGGTGTCCTTCGAGACACCTTATGTGTACCCCTTGTGGAGGATCCCTTGTTGTCCCTTGCGGGAATCTTTTTGGGCTCCTTGTAGCGTACTTCGTGCTTGCTTCCAAGGAGTGTGTTCACCTGCAATCATTTGTGTCTTCTAGAGCTGTGCGCGTTTTACTGTTCCTTTGTGAGGATCTCGCAAGAAGAACTGCGCCAAGGAACTTGGCGAGGTGTTGTGTATAGTAGCAACATGTACGCATACACCATTCTAGCCCCCGCTCGTGAGGTACATGATACGTCTCAAACGAATCTATAAATTCTAATGTTCCATGTTGTTTTCATGCCATGTGATACATGTTTCCTATACACTTTATGTCATTTTTATGGATTTTCTAGGAATAACCTATTGACAAGATGACATAGAGCCAGTTCATGTTTTATGATGTTTTTGGTTTTAGAAAAGTTGTTCTGGAAATACTCTCGGAATTGGACGAAACAAAATCCCAGGGTCTTAGAAATTTGTCACGTACACGGAGTCCGAAGGGGACCTGGAGAGGGGCCCTGGAGGGCCCACAACATAGGGTGGCGCGACCACCCCCTTGGCCTCGCCACCAGGTGGTGTGCCCCCTGGCCACCCACAAACGTTGCCCTCTCGCCTATTGAACCTCATCCATTGGTTAACCCTAAACACCCGAGCCTTTTTCCACCAAAATTTCCGTAGCCGCCGTCATCGTCAACCCTACTTCAGGAGGATTTGAAGATCTTCATGGCAATCTGCCGGGAGGGGGAATCATTGCCGGAGGGCTCTTCATCACCATGCCTGCCTCCGGAGTGATGCATGAGTAGTTCATAATTGGACTACGGGTCCATAACAGTAGCTAGATGGTTGTTCTCTTCTCTTTATGCGTCATGTTTAGATCTTGTGAGCTGCCTAACATGATCAAGATCATCTTATTGTAATGTTACATGTTGTGTTTGATGGAATCCGGTGAATATTGAATGCTATGTCCAATGATAATCAATCTACCATGTTTATGTTATTTATGATCTTGCATGCTCTCCATTACTAGTAGATGCTTTGGCCAAGTTTATTCTTGTGACTCCAAGAGGGAGTATTTATGCTCGATAGTGGGTTCATGCCTCCCTTTCACTCACGCTAGAGTGACAGAAAGGTAACGTGTGGGGGATGTGTTGTTGCCATTAGGGAGAAAACAACGATGTTTACATTACACACTTTAGTTCAGGCAATAATTTGTTGCTTACAACTTAATACCTAAGGTTTGATTGGATGACGCTTCGAGGGTGGATTATTAGTCATAGATGCAGTTGGATAACGATCTATGAGTTATGGTGTAATGCCCGCATGAATCCCATAGTAATCATCCTATCATGCATATGCACTATGGTGTACCCTTTATAAATGTCAATTGAAAAGCTGTAATTTTTTACCCAGCATGTTATCTATCTTTTATGGAGAGACACCCCTAGTGAATTGTGGACCCCGGTCCATTTCTTTACACTGATAATACAACCACTGCAACCACAGTTTTCCTACTGAAATTACTGTTTCCTCTCATTCATTCCCATCACTGTTCTCTTTCATCTACTGCAAACAAGTATTGTTTTCCGCACTATACGTCTAATCCTTTGTTTTCAGCAAAACCGGTGAGATTGATAAACTCACCGCTTCATTTTGGAAAAGTAACTTGATTGTGTTGTGTAAATTCCACGTTTCTGCTGAACCGGTAGTGCGCCCTGCCAATATCAGCTGCCAACCACCTTCAGAAGTGATTTCTTTCTCCTACTGGTCGATTCAACCTTTGTATATCCGATGGAAAACTTGTCGCTGCACTCTTCATACCTTACACTTGGGGTCTCCCAACGAGCTTGTGTTTACCCGCCATGAGTCCTATCATGAGGAAAAGTCATTTGCTCGCCTCCCTTGGAGAGAGCAAATAGTGCATGCTGAGATGAATGCTCATGAGTGTGTTGGCTGCAGAGATGCAAGCATGCCGGCATGCAAAAGAGAGAGAATTTCTCGGGAAAGCAACTGATTTTACTACTAGGGTGAGGAATTCTTCTTTTACAATACACTTGGGGATGTCGTGACCTTGTGGTCCCTCAAGAAGCACTTGATGTCATCGCGCGGACACGAGACTCCCATTGTAATGGGGTTGATACTCGCGCGAGTTCAGGTGCACAACTTAGTGGCCTTGTGGCGGAAATAGAGGTACTTCCGTCATTTTTACCGTGGTGTCACGGGGTCCCCTCGTGGGTACGTCTCCATGGCCTTATGGAGGCGCGTGGAGCGAGCAGATGGTGAGCGCGCCCCATAGTATCAAGGAACGCTCTCATGGAGAGCGGCGGTAGCCCCCAATCCCTCGGCGCTCGGGAGGGTCTTCTGGGTGGCTGGTATCTCGGGAGAGAATAGCAGCCGCTTTTTGGGAACCTCGTCGAGGTGTCCCACTTCAGCATCATCGACAGGGTGTGACGTTGCCACCTCCTTGTAGGCCTGCTCGACAGAGCGCATCACGTCCTCCACCTCTCCGTGGATATTGTACGCATGCTGCATCACGGCCATGAACTTGGCGAGGGCTGGGTAGCCAAGGATGGCATTGTAGGGGAGGGCGATGTTTGCCACATCGAAGTCAAGGTTCTTTGTGCGATAGTTCTGACGGGTGCCCAGCCCTCTCCAAGGCTAGGAGAAACCAACTTTCACTTGTCCTTATGGTACTCATGCCTATAGATATATGTCTTTCGGTTTATGTAACACACCTGCTACTTTTCAAAGATGTATGTATGCTCTTTTTCATGGTTTTTGCGAGGAAATTGTGGAGGTATTCATGGACGCCTTCTCTGTGGGTCTTCTTTTGAGAGTTGCCTGCGTAATCTTAACAAAGTTTTGCAGCGTTGTGAGGACACTAATCTTGTTTTGAATTGGGAGAAATGCCATTTGATGGTTAATGAAGGAATTGTTCTTGGACATAATATTTCCGAAAGAGGCAATAAAGTTGACAAGGCCAAAGTTGATGCAATTGAAAAGATTGCATATCCTAGGGACATCAAAGGTGTATGTTGTTTTCTTGATCATGCTGGTTTCTATAGGAGATTTATTAAAGTCGTTTCTAAGACTTCAAGACCTCTTACAATCTTGTTCAAAAAGATGTCCCTATTGTTTTTTATCATGATTGTAAAATAATCCTTTGAAGTTCTTAAGAAAGCTTTAATAACTACATCTGTTGTTCAACCGCCTGATTGGAATTTGCCTTTTGGAATTATGTGTGATGCTAGTGATTATGTTGTAGGAGCTATTTTAGGACAAAGACTAGATAGGAAATTGAATGTTATTCATTGTGATAGTAAGACCTTAGATAGTGCTCAAGGAAATTATGCCACCATTGAGAAAGAGTTTTGAGCTGTTGTTTTTTGCTTGTGATAAATTTAGGCAGTATATTCATACTGATCATGTTGCTATTAAATATCTTATGGAATACCAAGATGTTCAGCCTAGGCTTATTAGATTGGTGCTCTTGTTACAAGATTTGGATTTACATAAGTGTGATAGGAAGGGAGATGATGATCACTTTGTTGATAATTTATCTAGAATGGAAAACATTCCGGACGATCATATTCTTGTTAATGATAGTTTTTCTAATGAACAATTTGTTGCTATTAAGGTTAACTCACGTGAAAATCGTGGGTATGCTGATTATGCCAACTTTATTATTTCTAAGTTTTTTCCTCCAAGCTCTACTTATCAACAGAAGAAGACATTCTTTTATGATTTGAGGCATTACTTCTGGGATGACCCACATTTATATAAAGAAGGTGTAGATGGAACTTTATGCTGATGCATAACTGAGCAGGAGCAAAAAGATATATTGAGGAAATGCCATAATATTCCTTATGGAGGGCTTGTTTTTATTGGCCTACTCTCTTTAAAGATTCTAAGAAATTTATTTCTATGTGTGATGAATGTCAAAGGGTTGGTAATATTAGTAGACGTTATGAAATGCCCATGAATCATTCTCTAGTTATCGAACCTTTTGATTGTTGGCGATTTGACTTTATGGGTCCTTTTCCTTCCTCACATGGCTATACTCATATTCTTGTTGATGTTGATTATGTTACTAAGTTGTGGAAGCTATTCCAACTAAAAGTGTTGATCATAAAACCTCTATGAAAATTCTTACAGGCAAAGTTTTTCCTACGTTTGGTGTGCCTAGATATCTTATGACTAATGGAGGTTCTCATTTTATTCATGATGCTTTTCGGAAAACCCTCACTAAATATGACGTTAATCATAGAGTTCCTTCACCTTATCATCCTCAAAGTAGTGGCTAAGTAGAACTATCAAATAGGGAGATCAAATTAATTTTGCAAAAGACTACTAAAAAATCTAGAAAGAATTGGACTAAGAAAATTAGTGATGATTGGTGGGCTTATAGAACTGCTTATAAAAATCCCACGGGCATGTCTCCTTAAGAAATGGTTTAAAGATTGTCATTTACCCCTTGAGCTAGAACACAAAGCTTATTGGGCTTTTAGAGAACTTAATTGTGATTTCAAATTAGCTGGTGAGAAAAGATTATTGGATATGAGTTCTTTAGATGAATGGAGAAGTGAAGCTTATGAAAATGCCAAGTTGTTTAAAGAGAAAGTTAAAATATGGCATGATAAAAGGATTCTCAACAAAGAATTTAACATAGGTGATAAAGTATTATTGTATAGGTCTCGTCTCAGATTTTTGCAGCAAAATTACTCTCTAATTGAGAGGGACCATTTGTTGTGGAAGAATTTTAACGGTGTGGTCCTATCAAGATTAATAATTTTCAAGGGACCAATCCACAAATTGTGAATGGCCAAAGACTCAAGCATTATTTATCTGGTGATCCATACAATGTGGAAGCTGATATTGCTCGGTTCCTCACTGCGGAAGATCATATTAGAGCCGAATACATGAGAAGACCAGAGTCAGAATTGAAGTAGGTATCAGTTTTGGTAAGAAAACTTTCACGAAACACCCTACAAATTTTATATTCATTGTTTTTGGAAAATAAAAAAAATGGGCATGATAAAGAGTCGGAGGCCACCAGGTGGGCCCTATTGGAGATTGATCTATCAAGTGACATGATCTCTCTAGAGGTTCGAACACTAAGGGCTAACCGCCCTACCTACACTTCTCGAGGATGCTTCACGAGGAAAGCTTGTGGATGGCAACAATGGCGATACAGAGATTTTACCCAAGTTTAGGACACCATGGCGGTGTGAAACCCTACTCCTCCTTGTCTCATGGATTGCACTCGTATAGTTATAGTACAAGATGCAAGCTTGTTCTCGGGCAGACTAAGGTGAGCTCTGAGTGAATTGAGCTGCTCTTCCACGACGGCCAAGGGGCTCCTCTTATAATGGCATTTGGACCTCCTTCCCGCTCACTTGGCGGGAAGGGTTACCACAAAGTGCCAATTATGGACACCAGCTAGGTTCCATGTTGTCTCCTTAGTCTTGGTCCTCGAGGACATAGCCACCATCTATGGCAGGATAGTGGGGCTGCCCGGTGAAATTGCCTTCGTCTTGTAGCATGATGACCCACAAGCATAGGGGACCGCAACAGTTTTCGAGGGAAGTAAAACCCAAATTTATTGATTCGACACAAGGGAAGCCAAAGAATATTTAGAAGCCTTAACAGTTGAGTTGTCAGTTTAGCTGCACATGAAAGTAGACTTGCTCGCAACAGTTTATGAGTGGTTACAGTTTTATAGCAGAAGGAGTAAAAAAATAACAACTGGAGTAAAATAGTAACATCAGTAGAAATTGCGAAAAACAACAAGATTAACATACTGTAGGCATTCTCGGAGAGAGCTAGTCTATCCTGGACAGGATAGCTCTCAAAGGTTCGAAGGTAAACACGCTTCCTTTTTCTTCCAAAGGACACTTCGAGAGGGATGCTTGAGCACGATAACAATGGCGTCACAGATAGTTTACCCAGGTTTAGGCCACCAGTGTGGTGTAAAACCCTACTCCTGCTTCTCTGATGGATTGCACTGCGATGGTTACAGTACAAAGGCGAGCTTGTGCTCGGAACAGACTACTTGGGCTCTATGATGGTTCGAGCTCTCTTTGTTCAAGGGCCGGCGGTGCCCTTCTTATACTGGCGTTTGGACATCCTTCCCGCTCACTTGGCGGGAAAGGGTTACCACAAAGTTCCAAAGGGAGGAGCGTCCCATACTTCTGCGCCTCATGCGCAGTTCTGGTCGTCGGGGGATAGCTCGACCGTCCACGGCGTCATGAGGGGGAGCCCGGTGATGCCGCCTTTGTCTTGTAGCATGGTCTTGGTCTTCTTGCACCAAAGGGGCAATCTTCGGGAACCCCTTTGGCTGCCGCAGTTGTCGCCCTGGCCTTCATACACTAGAATGGCAACTGGGGACAAAGCGGTTGTGCGGCGCCTCCGTCACCGCTCATAGGAGCAGTCGTGAGATGCACGTGGGTTGCCTCCTTGAAGGGAGATACCAAGGAGGGGGGGCAAAGGAAAAGTAGAACCCCTCTCCAGGGCAAGATCTACACCGGGCCAAACCCGCCTGGCGGGTGGGCCTGGGAAAGGGAGCCCCACCTGGCGTGGGACCCTTGGGACTTGGAGCTGCGCATTGGGTGGGCCGCAGGTATCGCCTCAGGGTACCCTGGTATCCAGAGGCCCGACAGTAGCCCGCGGGGCACACATGTCCGTGGTATGCGAGGAGACGCGGGGCCAAATGTTGCAGGCCAGAGCTCGCCACGTGTCCTCGACCCACGACCTTCCCGAGGCAACTGCTCCATGCGACGTCGGGGGTCCCGCCCATAAAGGCCGCGGATTTGCTGAGGCTCCATTCTCCCTCTTCTCCTTCCGCTACCTGGAAACCGCTCACTCCCAGATCCCCCATTTTCCTTTGAGGTGTTCTCCCCGAGATGGCCGACAAGAAAGCTGCTTCTGTGGCGAAAGGCAAGCAGGTTCTCGCGGCGAAGCCTTCATCGTCCCGGCCGCACTCGATCTTGGAGTCGTCCCACATACACCCGGGGAAATCCCTGGAGAGGGTACGCCCGATGGTGGCCTCCTCCACCAAGCAGCATGGAGCCACCTCGCTCTTTGCTGGGTCGGATCGACTCAACTCCCTCCCAGCGACCGCCTAAGCCTTCTTCTTCCACACCCTCTTTGCCATCCTGATCCCTCCTTTCTCCACCTTCTTTTTGCCATCTCTGATTGGTATCAAATCCATGATCTTCACCTTCACCCTAACTACGTTCTGACCCTAGCCATCTTCACGTTCTGGTGCGAGGCTTTCCTCGGTGTCAGGCACTCGGTGGCCTTCTTCCGCTCCTTCTTCAGCCTCCGCGTGACGGCCCGAGATCGTTGTGCCGGGTGCGCTTCCTTCCGCATTGGTCTGGGCAGGGGAGCTTTGTTCCCTACTAGACCACAAGAAGAAGGTGGATGACATCGTCAGCCGCTGGGTATTTTTGGATGCTGTCACCTCCGCAGTTCTTCTTGAGGTGATCACTAGTAGGCCCAGGAAGCACGCCAGCTGGGCATAGGAGGTCCTTGATGGTCCGGACATGGATCCCCTAGTGTAGAGTATGGAGGAGCACCATGAGCGCGAGCTTGAGGCACCCATGCTCGTCCACGAGTTCGTTCGCCAGAGGCTGGCGCCTCTTCAAGAACACGAGCGCCTCATGTGCTACTGTGGTGACAGAGATCATAGTATGAGGCTCAACAGCTCCCTCCTTGAGGGCGGGGAGCTAGAGGAAATGTTGGAGACCCTCCTGGGAAAGGACACCGTGCCGCCTCGTCCGCCCTCCATAGTCCCCCTTTACAGCCTTGAAGAAGCGGGGAGTCACGCGGTGATCGGCGCCATGCCTCGCTTTGATAGGTGCGGACTGCTGGCCGAGGGCGAGATGTCTCACCAAGAGAACCCCTTTCTACCTTGCCTCCCTGCGGAGAGCAACGAGGAGCCATCTGAGACGAAGGACTCCACCCCCACTGAGCAGGCTCCCAGGCGTGTGTCGAAGAAGCGCCCACTTGAGGAGGTCACGTCCGCCCCGACACGGGAGACGGGCAGCGAGTCATCGGCGGACTTGAGCACCCCCTCTCCCCCTCTTAGACACTTGGAGACCCCGATGTGGCAGCAAGCATGGAGGGGCCGCGCCCCGCGAAGGTTGATGCAGGCACAAGGGGGCTCTTCGGCGGACAAAGCTATCGTGACTCCCCTCGTGGTTGAAAGCGCGTTCCACGAGCTTGGGGGTACCAGGGAGAGTAAGTCCCTAGTTTTGTTAGTCTTCTTTTCCTTCGAGTGGTACCAGACATGATTTTGTTTTTGTCGCCTCTCTCCGAGGAGGGCAAGGATGTCAAAGACGCATAGCCCCCAATCCTTAGGGGGCGGTCCGCGCCCGTCGTTCCCGAGGAGAGGTGCCCCCCCTCCCCCCCCGGCGATCTCCATCGATCGAGGAGCTTGTGAACCCCGCTGTTTCCTTGTCGGGTGGCGGGGCGGGGGATGGAGCACAGCCCGGTGAACCTTCTGCTGATGATGCCCTGTGGCGTGAGCCGAAGGTCCTGATCAAGGATACTTCTACCGGCAGAGCTTCAAATATCTTTTTACCCAACCGGATCTGAGTCTCAGGCAAAAGATATGGTTGGAACTAGTCAAAGAACCCAATGTGGATATCAATTGTCAAACTGATAAAGGTACAGTCGTGGCTGACACGATAATCCAGAAGTCTTACTGTAACAGCTTGATGATACAACAAGATCAACCTTCTCTCCACAAAGAGTTCTCCAAGCTCAATCTTGAGGTTGTTCCCTCTGGTTATATGGCTAATCTAGAGGTGAAACCATCCTTTGAACATCAAATCAAAGATTCCCAAAAGCGGGATCTAAGCATTACCTTGGTCAAGAGAAAGATTTCTCGCGGAATTCCTACATGTTTTTCTGTTGATGATCAAGGTACCGTTTATTTTGGTGAACGTCTGGTTGTTCCGAATAAATGGGGTCTATCCTCCGTGAAGCTCATGAATCGCTTCTCTCCGTTCATCCTAGTAGCACCAAAATGTACCGTGATATATGTCAGAGGTTCTGGTGGACCAAGATGAAGCGACATATTGCTCAATTTGTGGCTGAATGCGATATTTGTCGTCGTGCTCAAGCTGAACATCAAAGGCCAGCTGCTACCCTCTACCCCACACCTACTCCTGTTTGGAAGTGGGTTAAAGTTGAGATGATTTTCATTGTTGGTTTTCCAAGAAATGATCAGGGACACACCGCTATCTGGGTAGTGATTGATCGTCTGTCAAAGGTTGCTCATTTTGTTCCTATCCACCAGAGCATCATTGCTAAACAACTGGCAGATTTTTATGTCTCCCGGATAATATCCCTTCATGGTGTTCCTAAGAAGATCATTTTTTGTCATGGAAACCTGTTTACTTCCAAGGGATGGGCAAGTTTCAACCAAGCTGTGGGAAGTTGTCTACATTCCACCATAATCTATCAACCATCCAATAGTGATCACCTCGGAAGTCTGAATCAAATTCTTGAAGACATGCTTCAAGCTTGTGTTGTATCCTTCGGTAAAGATTGGGAGAAGTGTCTTCCATCTGCCAAATTCGTTTATAACAACTGCTTCCAAGTTGTCTTGGGCAAGGCTCCATTTGAAGTTCTCTACAGTCAAAGTTGTTCAATTCCGTTAAATTGGTCGGAAACCGGTGAAAGACAGTTCTTTGGACCGAAGAATCTGATCAATGAGACTGAAGAAACAGTTTATATCATTCGTGAACATGTAAAAACTGCTCAGTCTCACCAAAGGAGTTATTGTGACCGTCAACAAGATATTCATTATGATGTTGGAGGATAAGCCTATCTTTGAGTCACACCTTTGAAGGGTGTTCATCGTGATGCCATGAAGGGGAAATTAACGCCTCGCTATGTTGGTCCTTTCCCTGTTCTTGCAAAAAGTGGGAATTTTGCTTATCGTCTCCACCTACCTTCAACGTTCCCACGGGTTCATGCTATATTCCACGTCTCACAATTACATCATTGCTTCCAAGATCCCATTCGTGGTGTTGATCATGAAAGCATTGATCTCAAGGACGATCTGACCTACCGAGAATGTCTTGTCCGTATCCTTGAGGCAGCGGAACGAAAGATTCGATGTCGAAGCATCAAGTGCCTCAAGGTTCAGTGGTCTCATCATTCTGATGCTGAAGCAACCCGGGAACGAGAAGATTGTTTACGACCCGTGTCGGATATATACCGATTAGGGGTATGTCCGACATTGTCCTAAAGAGCCGGATTACCAGGGTGGCCTGTTGGTAATAGATCACAGTACATTGGGAGGCCCAGCAAGCTGATGCGCAGGAAGCCAGATTCTAGAAGAACTCGGACCACGGCCCAAAGTGGTGCGGCTTGGAGAAGAAGAAAGATTCCTTACTTTCCAAGTTAGATACTTTCCATAGTATTCTAGGTTTCCTTTCTGTAAGCCCTAACCCGGCTATCTATATAAAGTAGGACGGGAGAGACGAAACAAAGACGACAATTAGCTAGAAGCCAACTCGTCGAGAAGTTGATCCTCGCCGAGTTAGCGGAACCATACTCACATTGTACTTTGTATACTTCAGGCTTACCCCTTGATTTAGTGAGATTGCAGGAGTAGGACCGCCGCCTAGTTGCGTCGTGCCGAACCTGGGTAAAACCTGGTGTTCTTGTTTGTCGTAGTACCACGTCCCCCACGTGTATACCCGTAGCCTCATGGCACCCCCGTCTATGATCCTTACTACGAAGTCTCGACAGTTGGTGCGCACCGTGGGGCTAGCGGCATCAGGAGTTACGTTTCGATCGAGAATACTTGGCGGAATCGGCAGTACAATAACTGTCGGAAGCTTGGATTTGAACGACAACGTCGGGCGCTTCCTCGACAACGGATTGTACATGCCAGCACGAAATCACCTGGTAAGTGCATGCGTTTTACCGATTGGATCTGCAAATATTTTTATTGGATTAATAGCAGAGGCAATGGGATTCTGTGGCGGAAGCAAATTTATCCCACCCTCCCTATACCCACTTGAGAAAAACTATGATACCGGATTCTGCTAAAATCGCCAAAACAGGGCTGAAATTGCCGCCTCTCCGGAGATGCCTGTAATCATATCTCACTTTATTGGCATTGTGCAATCTGAGGTCGCGGATAACACGGAAGAAACTAATCCCGTGGAAGAATCAGAAAACAATAAACCCACAGAACAAGTGGAAGATCCAACACCCGTCAGCGAAACGACAAATTCGGAAGCCGAGTATGTGTTAGCTGCTATAGAGGCAAGATTGGAGTCAGAATCCGGATCTGAAGACATAGATTCCAAAGATGAAGATAAAGACGCTTTCGAGAGAGAGGTCAAATCTATGCAGGGGAGCTTCCATTAAGTACTTATGGCAAAGCCAACTAAAAACACGGACGCCGAAGAAGATGAAGACCCCAAAACACCTCCGCCAGATGAGGAAAGAGAGAAGGGCAAAAATAGTCCAACTTACCCAGACGTCAAAGAATTGACAGAGGAAGAACCTGGAAAAAAGCCTCCCTCTTCCAAAAAGAAAAAGAAGACTGCCAAGAAACCCGAGAAGAAAAAGTTGGCAGATATTGCCAACCAAAATATGGAAGTTGGATGAGGAAGCCTAGTCACACCCGTGGAGAAGAAAAAGAAAGAAATCCATGTTCCCCAAATGTTGGAACAAGACGAGATCGATCTGATCAAAACCCCGGTTGGACCTCACAAGCCACCGGAAGTGCTGGAAGCCAGAAGGCAAGCCCTTATGCGGCAGCATCTATACCTATTCCAATCTCAAGAAAACCTCTTCAAAGCGCAAGCTACTGTAAAATCAAAGAAGGAGGAAATTGAAAATTTTGAACGATGGAATATGTCTGGGATAAAACCCACGAGATTACCCCGAATAGCAAAGCCGAATGTACTGCCAACAAAAGAACGGATGCAAAACCCTTCTTTGCAAAGACAGGTTAACAGCGTAAACGCTAAGGGCGAACACATCTACAAAACCGCAGCTAAAAATGCGGAGGCCGCGTTCGCCATCCTTAATGATGATCTATACTCCAACGACAAAAAACTTCAGGGAGTGTATGATTTCCTAGGAAAAGCATTACAACAGCAACAGCGAGGACAGGCAAGATTAGGGAAGTTGCATGACGAGTCGTCCCTATGCAAAACTACCACACCGCTGGAGCACCTGGACCGGCAAACCTGGAGATTCAGGCGATTCTAAGGAAAAGAAGGGAGATCCCAAGAAGGACAAGAAAATCCCGGACAATATGGATGCAGCATCCAGGACAGGATCCCATCTGCCGAAAGGTGGAAATAACCCCCATGATCACAAGGAACTGGAAGAACAAAACCGGAAAGACGAAAAAATAATGCCGCCTCCGAGACGCCCAGCTGATAAAGCCGGAAGATATTAAAATCTTCACAGGCGTGAGAGATCCCGTACTCCTCCTAGGAACAAAGAAAGGCCAAGGAGTAGAACTCCACCTTATTCCAAAGGACACGACAATGGACGAAACAGGAAAATCCCGGAAGAGCGCACTCGCGCAACAATGGACCAGAAAGGAGCAGATTCCCTTTTGTCCATTCAGCCGGCAGATATTCCGCACACGTAGATAAGGCTGAAAGAAACGATCTATACTTTGGACCTAAGTGCTTCACTGACAGGATCCGAAGAATTAATCTACATTCTGGTTTCGCCAAGGTTGGTCCAACTTATCAAAAGTATACCGGAAGTACAAACCCGGATACGTGGCTTTCAGATTACTATACTGTCGTCCATATTAACAAAGGGACAGATTTGGAGGCTTTGAAGTTTCTTCCCCTTATGTTATTATACGGAGCCAGAGATTGGATCAATGGGTTATCATCAAGAACTATCGACAGCTGGGAAGATATGGAGAAAGTATTCGCTCAGTACTTCGGGGCACGTACAAACGTCCTAAGAGTATAAACCATCTGAAACATTGCATCCAATATGAGGACGAGTCATATGTCGACTTTATCTCAAGATGGATAGCAATGAAGAACAGTTGCTCTGGAGTAAGTCATGTACAAGCAATGCATGCTTTCATCAATGGCCAGAAACCCGGACTCGTACCGTTCATGGTTGGTTCGAAAGAGCACAAAGATCTCGGATTTATGCTTACCACCGCCAATGAGCATGCAACGGCTAAAGATGACATCAGAGCAAGAGGTGGAAATATTGATGCTTTGGCTCAGGCCAAAAACACACCACGTTCTAAAAGAAGGCTACTCCAGAGGCACAACCAAAACGCAAAGAAGTGAACGCAATCTTTGGAAAGGATAATTTAAACAAATGGAAAGGAAGAAGCACATAACCAATCTCCTACTCTAAGGAAGAGTGAGAAAAAATAAAGTCGGAAAACTGTGTCCACAATTCGCAATTTGGGAAACCTACCCATATAAATGCGCAGTGCCGCCTCAAAAAGCATATGAAAGGCACTGAAGGATCCGGGTATAAAGGAAAAAACTCCAAGAGGAAATTCGACAAGCAAAAGGCAGAAGCTGAAAAGAAGAAAGTGAATCAGACACTGATGATAAAATCCAGGAACAACAGCAAAAAGGCGAGCCAAAATTCCCGAAAGTTGAAGGAGAATGTAACCTAACTTTTGTGGCAACTCACTCAGCAAAACAGGCGAAAATAACACTTCGAGAAATCAACGCGGTTGTTCCTCCAACACCAAAATACTTGAAGTATTCAAATACGCCAATTACCTGGGATCAGTCAGATCATCCCGGAAACATCCCAGAACCTGACACACATGCTTTGGTCGTAAGTCCTATTGTTCAAAACACTAGGCTCAAAATAGTGCTGATGGATGGAGGATCTAGCATCAACATCATGTACCTGAGTACATTGAAGCAGCTACACATTTCCGAGACCCAGCTCAAGCACAGTAACATACGTTTTCATGCTATTGTTCCTGGAAGAAAAGCACAATCCCTAGGAGAAATTTCCCTAGACGTAACCTTTGGAAAAAAGAGAACATTTCCGCAAGGAAAAGACCTCATTCGAGGTGGTGCCGCTCGAGAGTGTTTATCACGCAATACTCGGACGTCCGGCTTTCGCCAAATTCGTGGCAAGATCATGTTATATCTATAACAAGCTGAAGATCGCAGGGCCAAAAGGAGAAGTAACAACCATAATTGGAGATTAAAAATTGGCGAACAAGATGGAGAAAGGAAATGCCCTTCGCGCCGAACAGGTGATTCACAAGGACGAATTGAAGGAGCTAGCTAAAGAAGTTTCGCCGACAGAAATACCGGCAGGAAAAGAAAGCCGGAAGCCGGCAGATAGTTTCATTACCTCGGAGAATACAAGACAGGTTATCCTAGATCCCAAAGAACCGACAAAGTTTGCCGTAGTGGGAACTGGGATGACTGACAAATAGGAAGGCGCGCTCATCAAGTTCCTACGTGAGAACTGGGATATTTTCGCCTGGTGTCCTGCTGATATGCCAGGTGTGCCCAGGGAACTTGCTGAGCACCAACTCAAAGTAATTCCAGGATCAAAACCCGTCAAACAAGGTCTCCGTCGTTTTGATGAAAGAAGACAGAAGGCTATAGGCAAGGAAATTATCCGGCTTTTAGCAACTGATTTTATCTGGGAAGTTATACAAACTGATTGGTCTGGGAAACCAGTATTAGTCCCGAAGAAAGACAATATTGTTCTTACGATGTGTATAGATTACACCGGCTTAAACAAATTGTGTACAAAAGATAGGTTCGTGTTGCCGCAAATCGATCAAATAATAGATGCCACTTCTGGCTCTGAGCTTTTATGATTTTTGGATGCTTATTTCGGGTACCATCAAATACTTGTGAAGGAGGAGGACCAAATAAAAACTTCCTTCATAACCCCATATGGAACATACTATTACATAATCATGCCTTTTGGCTTGAAGAATGCCGACTCCACTTACCAGTGTTGCATGCAAAGATGCTTGCATAGTCAGATATGCAAAAATGTCCATGTTTACGTGGATGACATTGCCGTCGTTTCCAAGGAAAAGGATACACTCCTTGAAGATCTACAAGAAACCATCGAAAACTTGCGCACTTATAAGATGAAGTTGAATCCATTAAAGTGCGTATTCGGGGTTCCCTCATGAAAGCTTCTGGGTTTTATCGTTTCTCACCGAGGAATAGAGGTAAACACGGAAAAGATCAAGGCAATCTTGAATATCACAAGGCCTACGTGCCTAAAAGATGTCCAAAGATTGACGGGTTCTACAGCCACAATTAGCAGGTTTATAAGCCGGCTAGGTGACAAAGCTCTGCCATTATACAAATTGTTGAATAAATCCGACAAATTTGAATGGACAAAAGAGGCGGACACGGCATTAACCCAGCTAAACGAAACCTTGATGAAGGCTCCGATTTTGGCATCCCTAAAGAGGAAGAACCCATGTTACTGTATCTTACAGCAACAAACAGGGTTATTAGCGCGGTGATAATCGTGGAAAGATGAAAAGACGAACAAAGTGTACCAGATCAACATCCGGTGTATTATGTCAGCGAGGTAAAAACAAAGGTATCCATATTATCAAAAACTGGCAGCTCCGCCATTATTTCCAAGGAATTCCATAACAGTGGTAAGCAAAGCACCACTAGGGAATATCATCAATAGTGCGGACGCAACAGGCCGAGTCGCCAAATGGGGCATCGAGCTAGCCGCGTTTGACAGTAAGTACCAACCCCGGACGGCAATTATATCCCAGGTGTTGGCAGATTTTATCGCTGATTGGACGGAAGCAATGGAAACCACACCAATGCCGGAGTGAGAATATTGGCATCCATTTTGATGGATCCAAAATGAAAGAAGGCGCTGAAGCTGATGTAGTGCTTAAATCTCCGAAAGGTGACATAATGGAATATGTATTACAAATACATTTTAACGCCAGCAACAATGTGGCAGAATAGAAGCCTTGCTTCATGGCTTGCATATTGCAAAGGAAATAGGCGTCAAGCGTATACTTTGCTATGCTGACTCGGACTTGGTTCAACATCAGCTAAACCAAACATGGGATGCCAAAAGCCCCATTATGACAGAATATCGGAGAACAGTGGACGAGTTTTCCATTTGCTTCCTAGGATTGGAATTACTTCATATCAAAAGGGAAGAAAATTGGAACGCGGATGCATTAGCCCGCATGGAATCGGAAAGAGTGAAAACCCTACCACCTGGTGTGTTTGTCCAACATTTGCATTAACCATCAATCAAAGTTGGAGATGTTGATTATCCTCCCGTTTCCGAGTCAATTGAAGTCCTGCTTGTTAACCCGGATTGGACAATTCCATACTTAAACTTCTTAGTTGATCAGAAGTTCCCGGATGGAGCAGACGAAGTCTTGCAAAGGCAGATACAATGTCGATGCAAAGGATACACGGTAATCAATGGTTGCCTGTAGAAACGCAGTACCATCGGAATTTTTCAGCGGTGTATTTCACCAGAAGAAGGATGGGAAATTCTGCAAGAAATCCATGCAGGAGATTGCGGACATCATGCTCAATAAAAAATCATAGTTAAAGAAGCATGTCGTGCAGGGTTTTTCTGGCTCACAGCCAAGGTAGACGCATAGCACATAGTAAACACATGTGTCGGATGTCAGTATTACGCCAAGCAGACGAATATGCCAGCTCAAGCACCCAAAAATATCCCCATAACATGTCCATTTGCGGTCTGGGGGCTAGATATGATGGGACCATTCAAAACTGCAAGAGGCGGACTTACACATCTACTTGTTGTAGTAGATAACTACACCAAGTGGGTGGAGGAGAAACCCATCAAAAAACTTGATCGTGTGACTACGAGAAATTTCATCATTGACGTAGTCATGAGATACGGCGTTCCACACAACATAATCACGGATATCAGGACAAATTTCTCTATTGGAGAGTTGGCAAAATATTGCCGACAAACGGGAATTCGCCTAGATCTTGCATCTGTGGCACACCCACAATCCAATGGACATGTTGGACGAATGAATAGTTCTATCTTGTAGGGAATACACCCAAGACTCGAATCTCCTCTTCATAGAGAAGCTGGAGCATGGGTAGAAGAATTGCCTTCTGTGCTTTGGAGTATTCGAACGACGCCAAATAGATCAATAGGGAAAACTCCGTTTTTCCTGGTTTATGGTGCAGAAGCAATGCTTTCTACAGACATGCTCCATGATAGCCCAAGAGTGCTAGCATACGAAGACTCGGATGCCGAAAACGCACGACATGATGCCGTCGATCTCTTAGATGAAGAATGAGATCTTGTCCTACAAAGATCCGCCATTTATCATCAAGGATTGCGATGTTATCATAGTCGGAAAATCAGACACCGTTCTTTCAAAGAAGGTGACTTAGTGCTAAGATTGGTGCAGGAAAGGAAGCACAAATTAGCCCCAGTTTGGGAGGGACCATTTGTCATTAGAAAGGCTATGAAGAATGGATCTTACTATCTTGTAGATATTCGGGATACAGAAGATGATCCTAAAAGAACGAATAGAAAGAGGAAGAGAAAGATAGATGTAGAACTGGGAGAAACAAAGAGACCCTCGAGCATCCAGCAGTTACGTCCCTTTTACACTTGGTTCAAATTCTATGTAAACATCTTTGAGATCATGAAATAGAGTTGTCGGAATTCATGCACTTTTTTGTCTGTTTTGTTGTTGATGTTCAAAGCATACTACCGTCTTATCTATTTCCCACTGATTTTTCAAATTGCTTCAATGTTAACCAGAATTTTTCCTGCGTGCTCGGAGTTATAAAACTGAATGCTCTTCTGGCCTAAGGAGGCTTAAGGAAATCCAGATTGTGCCTGCTCGCCTGAGTTTCATACTTTTTCAAAATTCCTTACTTTTTCCTAAGTATTATCTGATAGTTTGTAGATTAGGTCACTGGAATTAGTAAGTAAAAATGCCTAAGTACAATCCATGGTTCCGAGTTTTGACTGATACGCTTGAACCCAGTCACTTGGCATGAAGATTAAGTACTATTGAGTCATTTCAACACTAAGGACAGTAAAAACATATAAGCCAGAGAACATAGAAGGAAAAGGAATTAAAACCCAAAAAACTTGCAAAGACTAAAATTTTACTGCAAAAGGGGGGATACTTGTTTATACAAATGATAGATATCATTACATTGGCTGTTACATTAAAAAAATAGTAATGCTTCTATTTGTTCCTGCCAGCTACTCAGGAATCAGGCGGCCTCCTCAGAATTCGAGTCCTCTTCATCGCTGTCGCTGGGGTTCTCAGGAGTTGCCGGAATCTCTTCCTCCGAGTAGAAGGTTGAGATTGACACCATTTGAGATATCTTGGTGGCATGCCCCTTGACAGAATCAAACATGTCGGCCCTCTGTGCTTCCATGTATCCTTGACGGATACCGGTCGCAACACGCCAGGACTTCGCGGTGGTAGAATGCATACGCATTAGCCCAAGGGCCATGCACACACCATCGCGAGCAGCGGAGCGGAACCAAGATTCCTTCTGGTTCGCCACCTCCTCGATTGCCTCCGCAAGCTTGCTTACTTCCGATATTTCTACTGCTTTGTCGGCAATGTACTTGTTTACAAGCAGCATCCCCGCAGTCTTCAAGGTGGAGAAGATCTTCCCGAAAGCTCGGATTCTGTCAATCTAGGTAAGCAATTCCCTTTTGTTCAAAATAACAAGGAAAATTTAGAAAAACAGAGAAGGAGAAATGAAACATATTGTAAAAAGTATAAGGAAAAACCCGGTAAAAGGAGTTAATATTTACCGACAATCTTGTCCATTTCAACGCCTTCTTCAAGGCGTTGGTTGAGAGCGTTCTCCAGATCCCGGATAGTAGCTGCATCTTTCTCGGCTTGAGAAGATGCGCGGGACTCGGCAATC
Organism: Alopecurus myosuroides; assembly: GCA_028641055.1. Taxonomy (NCBI): domain Eukaryota; kingdom Viridiplantae; phylum Streptophyta; class Magnoliopsida; order Poales; family Poaceae; genus Alopecurus; species Alopecurus myosuroides. The sequence continues at coordinate 342,988,166 of CM054059.1, forward strand.
CCAACAGCTACCTGGCTGGCCTCCAAGTCCTTCTGGAGCTTTATAGTCATCTTGTAAGGCTCCAAGTTCTCCTTGCGGAGGTCCTCGGTGTTGCCAGCATCTTCAGTGATTTGTTTGGCTTTCGCCAAAGAAGCTGAAAAGCAGGAAAAATGAAGAGTTTAAAACTCGGAAAATGACTTAGAAAAATTTCATAAAAACAGCGGTGGGAATAGAAAAAAATATCTACCTGCTGATTCCTTCAGCTGCTGCTGAACCGAGGCCAACTCTGAGTCTTTCTCTTCAACAATGTTAAGGATAGTTTTAACCTCCTTGTTCTTGATGGTAAGCTTGTTGAAAACTTCCATGTTTATTGTTTCGCCAGTTTGCTAAAACACAAAAAATGGAAAAGTCGTTTAAGTTATAAAATAAGCAGGAATAGGAGAAAGGCATTAAGTCAAAAAGAATACATTTGGCTAAATGCTTGGGGGCTATAGGTAGTTACCTGGCTCATTTTCGGTAAGCTTGCCAAATTCTCGGTAAATTCCTTTGCATACTCTGCGAAGGTAATTCCAATATGGAAAAGGCCGTCTTGAATGACCTGGCGAGGTGAGAACACGTAATTATTCCTAACTATAAGTCCGCCTTGCGTCCAGGGACGGATTAATGGAGCACGGGCAAAGTGTTTCTTCGCCCACGGATGAATATATTCGTGTTCGTCGAAACATTTTTCTTGCTTTACCTTGAACTCGAGATCAAAGTTCGGGATGGGCTCCTCCTTCGGAATGTTAGAAGGTCCACCCTCTTTTGGCACCGCCCTTTCCCTCGCGTCCGACTCGGACGCAACGGGATGGCTGGACTGCAAGGGATATTATGCATCCCTGGCAGCCGAGTTTTCTTCCCCGGCCGCGGTCGGGGTATCTGGCGCAGCAACGGGAGACGGCTTTAATCCCCAGTGAGCGTCGGCTTTGTGCTTCTTCCAGCCTTTCCCCTTCAAAGTTATAGGGGCAAGGCTAGTAGAAAGGAAAAGGAAAATTCCGAGAAATGAGATTCCAAGAAATAAGAAACATGCGATAAAAAGCATAGAAATGAAAAAACCCTAGGATTTTTACCTGGAAGTTGCGACGGCAACGCCATCAAGATCGATCAACTCCTGAGTGGTGGATGGCTTCTTGCGTTTCCGTCCTCCCATCTGGAAGTTGGCACGAAGCGCGTCCAACTCGGCGTCGGAGGCTAGCTCAGCCCCAGGAAGTTCGAGAAGCTGTGAAAAGAAACAAAGTTTGAGTAAATAAAAAATCCAAGAAAAAGGAAACTCAAGAAAAATCCCAAAGAGATGAAACTATACCTTTGGAGCTGGGTTCTTTGCATGATACATTTGATGGCTCTCCTCGTACCGATTACGAGTAGAAACCAGATGATTGAGCCGCTTCTTGAAGTCATTTTTCGAAAGATATTTGTCTGTCACTCTCATCGCATCGTCCGGGCCCAAATATTCGCACATGAGTCATTTCCTGCGGTAAGACAAAGGCTGAATCCGCCTTCCGGGCCAGCAAGAACTGTATTTGTGCCAGTAGGGGAGGAGTGGTGGAAACAAGTTTGGTGATTCGCCTCTTGATCCTCGTAAGATCTGGAGGCTGAGTCTAGACCGCGTCCACTTCCCAATTGTCTTAGGGAGTGGCTGCGGAATTGACGAAAGGTGGAATGCCCGTTTCCTTTCCAGGAAAAGGGACATCCGTGTGATAGAAGAAGGAGCTCGTCCAAAATTTGACGGACTCTGAGGTTTTGATTTTCGGAAACCAATCCTCCCTAAACCTACGGAGGGTGAAGGAGATGGTCCCGCATGTTGGAAGGGAGCCTTCGCAGGGGTTGCGTTTTACCCCGAAGCAGTATTGCCAAAAATCTAATCGGGGTTCTATTCCTAGATAACCTTCGAATAGAGCCTGGAACCTGGCTAAATATATAATTGAATTGGTGGAAGATTGTGTGGCTGGATCCTATAATGGTCTAGGATCTGAAGGAAAAAGGCCGATGGTGGAAACCCCATACCTCGATTTACGTGGGAGGCGAGGGCAACCCGTTCGCCGGTGCTGGAGACGGATTGGTGTCGTCTTCATTGTACCACCATTTGTCCTTTACGACAAACCCTTCCTTCTCCAAAGACGGAAGAAGGGACGGAGCCACGTTATAGTGGCTCCAGTTCCCGACGTTTTCGTCTCCTTCTTCTTCACCTCCGGCGACGCCGGAAGCGGCGACCTCCTCGCCGCCTAGAGCGGCGTTTTCTTCCACGGACTCGGTGAAGGGAGGCAAGGGAGGATCGATGGATGCTGACGGCGGCATGTTTCCGGTCGTGCGAGGCAGATCCCCGCGGGTCGGGTCGCTGGCGGTCCCCTTCGGCGTGTTCGCCGCTGTCGGGGGCTACCCCGAGTAGGGGTAAGACAGGTGGTAAAACAGAGATCAGGGTACTGTTTGCCGGGTAGGCGGCTACCCGGATGCCTGGTATCCGGTAGGTGCTACTCGGTAATGAGTATTGAAGGCCAATAGAAGATAAGGAGGAAAATTGGAATCATCCGAGTAGAGATTAAGTGTTCCAAGTAGATGAGCATCAACCCTACTCGGGCACAAAGTCAATGGAGCCTTTCTGGCGAGATCCCGCGTATCCCGCAGCCGTACATGCGTGCGGTTCAACTTACAAGACGCATGATTATCTGCGCTACGGCGTTGGTACAGTGAGGGTGGGCACCTGTCTTGTCTTGTCACTGACAGGGGGGATAGGACATGTCAGGAGCCTACTCTATGAGACTGACAGGGTGGACAAGTCCTGTCAGTCGGACGGCGCGGCGATTTCTCGCACCGGCGTCAGCGGGAACACGGAAGCGTGCTGCTGCTGTCACAGCGGCGTTGTCTTATCGTGTACTTTTATTCGTTTTTTACTCGCTGGGTACCAGTATATAAGGTGCCCAGCCCCCTCCTGCGCGAGGGACGTTGCCCAGAGAGCATTTATTGTGCTCCTTAGTGCTACACAGAGATAGAGAACAAGAGAGTGGCTACTCGGCTAAGAGCCTGATTGTACTGTGGCTACTCGGTAACATCATATACAGAGAGATAGGCAGGAGTAAGGGTGTTACCTCCACACGAGGGCCCCGAACCTGGGTAGATCGAGGTGTCTGCGGTGTTTCTGAGCGCGTCTAGTCGACCTGCGATCCCTCCCCGAATACCTACAGTGTCCATCGGCCCCAACATTTAGCCATCCCATGGCATCTGTCTTCTCCACTCTACGACAGTTGGCGCCCACCGTGGGGCCAGCAGCGGAGCTGGCTGGGGTTCATATTCGGACGGGACCGATTTCTGCATCGGGGGAGTGTGTGGTCTGTGGCCTTGTCCACAGATTCGGCTCCTTCGACTTCGTCACCGACAATGCCGGCGATTTCGTCGGCAGGCCCGTGCCTGCAGGCGGCTCGGTCCTCTCCTTCGGCACGCATCTGGTATACGTCGCCACCATCGTCATCCGCGAGTTCCCGGAGGAGGTGCTCGTTGCGGATGATCCTCCTGCTGTACACGCTGCTCGCGGGAAGCCAGTTGGCTGCTCTGCGGACAGCGTGGCGGTGATGATGACGGGCCCGGCTATCGATGCCGAGAAAGGCGCGGCCGCTGCGGCAGAGGTCATCGAGGAGCCGGCTGCGGTCAGGGGTCACGAGCCCTACGAGATGCCCCGGAATATTGCGGGCTACGTGGCTCCTTCCATGTCAACGGCTATACCGGCTGCTCGCGTTGGCGCCACCGAGAAGCTGGGCATGTCGCCCCCCACCGACGCGGAGCTCATGGCGTTGAAAGTGCAACTCGAGCAGCAGCGTCAATCGCTACTCGTGGAGGCCCAGGAGCTGGAGAAGGTTAGGCTTGATCTTAACCTAGATCAAAATGAGTACAATAGAGCGCATGGCTTTACTCCTGTTTCTAGGCTGCCTAGCAAGATAGGCATTATTCGCCGCAACTTGGGCGCTGAGCTAGCTAGAGATGGTAGGGCTGCTAGTCAGTCTGCTAGTTTGAACACTGCTATTAGGCCAAAATATAGTTCCCCTGCCAAAACTCTTAGGGCTGCAGAGGCAGTTGCTGCCGAGTTGCCGCATCTCACCGGCGACGCTCGCGCTAGGTAGCAGGATAGGCTTAATGAGCAAGTGCTAGAAGCTGGCAGGCAGAATGAAGCTTTCCGAAAAGGCAATCCGGGAGCCGGTGCTTCCCAGGTTGTTCACTCGCATGGGGTCAGATTGATAGATCAGGCCTCATCGCCGCTTCCCTCCACTAAGAGGGATCAGAGTGTGAAGTCTGGAAAAAACAAACAGATGCAGGTGTACGACCCGGCTGTCGCCAGAAAACAGCACGCCGTAGCGCGGCAGCCCGGCCAGAAACCCAACTCTGCAGGAGCTGGCTATCAAGCCACCAAAGCTCACAACAAGGGACAAGGAGGGAATCGAGTGGGACCCTCTCGGCCTCAGGCTGCCAACCCTGTTCAGCAGAGGGTACAGCCGCGTGCAGCTGAGCAGCCGCAAGCAGTTGCGGCAGGGGCCAACCCGGTTGCTCAACCCGGTCCTGTGCAGTCGGACCTCTATGATGATGGGTACTCGGCAATGGAGATGGCCAGGTACGCTGATCCGAGAGATGTCACTGATCTTCTGAGTGGAAGGATGCTGGAGCCCAGCGATGCAAGGTACAAGTTGGACCGGATTCACCGGTCCGAGCAGATAGAAGAGAAGGGGCCACCCGGCCCAAGATGTTTTGGCCATAGAATCATGGGAGAGCCTGCCGTGACCAAGTTCCAACTGGCCAGGGGGGCCAAGTCGTATGATGGGAGCACCAAGCCGGATGACTGGCTGAATGATTATGTCACCGCCGTGCATATTGCAGGCGGCAACCGGAGATGGGCTGTGAGATACGTCCCACAGATGCTGGAGGGCCCTACCCGGATCTGGCTCAATAACTTGCCGAAGGACAGTATCAACTGCTGGCTCGACTTCTCAGAAGCCTTCATCAGCAACTTCACCAGCACGTACAAGAGGACGAATAGGCCACAACAGCTTTCGGCTTGCAAGCAGCAAGAGGAGGAGACTGACCGAGAATACCTTACTCGGTGGAGCACATTGAGGAACACCTATGAGGGTGTGAATGAGTCACATGCAATCGCCTGGTTTGCTCAAGGCTGCAGACATGGCAGCATGTTGTGGCAGAAGCTGCAGAGAGAGATGCCGAGTACGCTCCCAGAGACGATCAAGATAGCTGATATGTATGCACTCGGTGACCCTACTCGGCCTCTGCTCGATGCTTTCGAGCCGGGAAGGAGAAACCATGATGGCAGCAGAGGCCAAGACTTCCGCAACAAGCGCAGAGATGACCGTCCCGATATTCGGTACGGTTCTAAGCAAGTGAATGCTGTGAACCAAGACACTGTGGCTGCTGGGAGCAGCCAAAGGCAAAAAACTGCTGGAGCCCAATACGGGCAGAACCAGAATCAGGGCCAAGGCTTCAAGAAGCCATACAATGCTCCCCAGCAAGGCAACACCAACCCGGAAGCCGGAGATGCTCAGAGATTTATCTTTGAGAACATGAAGGATGGACCATGCAGCTTCCATACTCGTCATCCGAGTAGGCCAGCCAACCATACTACCCGGTAATGCAGCTGGTGGGACCGCATCAAGAGTGAAGGTTTTGGTCAGCTGCCCCCTCCTCCTCCTTTGCCGCCTGCGGATGCCAATGTGCAGCCTATCCGGGCAGCCGCTCCTAGGCCGGCGGTGAATCCGAGAAGGGAAAATGTGAATCAAGTGGCTCAGGTAGCCAACCGCAACTACATCAACTGCAACGACCGCAACCGCAACTACTATACCCGCAACAACAACCGGAACAACAACAACCGGAACAACAACAACAACAACAACAACAACAACAACAACAACAACAACAACAACAACAACAACAACAACAACAACAACAACAATGGCAATGATGGTGGTGGAGACCGGAACCAGTATCAGGAGCACCATGAGAGCTAAATGGTGTTCACCACCGAGCCAGATGACAAGCAGTCGCAGCGTAGGCGTGCGATGGAGGTGAATGCAGTGATCCCAGCTGTGCCGCGTTACTTGCACTGGTGCGACCAAGAAATTACTTGGTCCAAAGATGATCATCCCAAGGTGATGCCCAATCCGGGTACATATGCACTAGTGGTGGATCCCACCTTCCTGGGAACCAAGAAAAATGTCAGGTTCAGCAAGGTACTGATTGACAATGGCAGCAACATCAACATCATGTACCGAGATACCCTGCAGAAGCTCGGCCTTGCCGAGAACATGCTGCTTCCCAGCAGGACCACTTTTCATGGCATTGTATCGGGAGTGTCTTGCGCTCCGATCGGCCACATGTGGATAGATGTGCTATTTGGCACCAGAAAACTGCCACACCGAGTGCCTGCAGTTCGAAGTGGTTGATCTTCAGATCCCCTACCACGCTCTACTAGGTAGGCCTGCGCTCACCAAGTTCATGGCCTCAACCCATACCGCCTACCTGAAGATGAAGCTACCTGGTCCCAATGGTGTCATCACCATCTCGAGTGACTACAAGCGCTCCCTGGATTGCGCATCTGCTGGATCTCTGCTGGCAGAGTCTTTGGTCATCGCTACTGAGAAGAAGAAGATACACGAGGTGGTGGCTATGGATCAAGCAGCTCAAGTCGGTATGCCAGGCATGCCGAGTTCTCAGTATGGAGCAGACTTCCAGGCATCCCAGGAAACCAAGAAGGTGTAGGTGGACCCTGAGTTCCCAGACCGCGTTGCCATCATTGGCGCCTGGTTGGGCGAGAAATAGGAAAGCGAGCTCATACACTTCCTCCGTGAGAATTGGGATGTCTTCGCATGGTCCAATGAGGACCTTCCGGGTGTCCCGAGGGAGTTTGTTGACCACTCGTTACATGTGTGTCCTGACACCAAGCCAGTTAAGCAGGCGATGCGCTGCTTTGGTGATGAGAAAAGGAAAGCCATCGGTGATAAGATCACCAAGCTGCTGATAAGTGGATTCATCATGGAGGTACTGCATCCGGATTGGATGGCCAATCCGATCATGGTTGAGAAGAAGAAGGAGGGCCCCAAGGCCGTGGTGGCATGGCGCATGTGCGTGGACTACACCGACTTGAACAAGGCCTGCCCCAAGGACCCGTTTCCGCTACCCCGCATAGATCAGGTGATCGATTCCACTGCCAGGTGCGAGCTTTTGTCTTTCATTGATGCCTACTCTGGTTTTCACAAGATACCTCTTTACCGGGCTGATCAAATAAAGACTACTTTTATTACCCCGTACGGGGCTTATTGCTATCGTGTCATGTGCTTTGGGTTGAGGAATGCTGGGGCTACTTATCAGAGGTGCATGCAGAAATGTTTGCATGACCAAATCGGCAAGAATGTGCAGGTGTACGTAGATGACATTGTCATCAAAACGAAAGAAACACATACTCTGCTTAGTGATATTGAGGAAACATTTGCTAGCCTGCACAAGTACATGATGAAATTGAATCCGACTAAGTGCACTTTTGGCGTCCCGGCTGGCAAGCTGCTCGGCTTCTTGGTATCCAGTCGAGGCATTGAGGCCAATCCTTCAAAGATAAAAGCTATAGAGAGCATGTCTTTGCAGAGATCACTAAAGGATTTGCAGAAATTTACCGGATGCTTGGCTTCCCTTAGCCGCTTCCTGGGAAGAATGGGTAAGAAGGCCTTGCCTCTCTATTAGCTCATGAAGAAGAGTGACAAGTTCGTCTGGACACCACAAGCTGATGTGGCCTTCAAAGAGCTCAAGGCTATGCTGGGTAGCGCTCCCATCCTGGTGAGCCCTCTGCCCAAAGAGCCAATGTTGATGTACATTGCAGCTACCAACCGGGTAGTCAGCGTGGTGATAGTGGTGGAAAGAGAAGAGGAAGGCAAGACTGTGCAACGGCTAGTGTACTATCTCAGCGAGGTGCTATCCAGCTCCAAGCAAAACTACCCGCACTACCAGAAGATGACATATGGCGTGTACCTAGGTGCCAAGAAGCTCAAGCATTATTTCCAAGAGCATCCCATCACAGTGGTGAGCACCGCTCCCATCTCGGAGATCATGGGCAACAAGGATGCAAGTGGCCGGGTAGCCAAGTGGGCAATTGAGCTAGCCACGTACACCCCTCTGTACGCGATAAGAGAAGCAATCAAGTCACAAAATCTGGCAGATTTCTTGGTGGATTGGGCCGAGATGCAATACGATCCTCCCTTGCCGAAAACCAACTTCTGGAAGATGCATTTTGATGGCTCCAAAGTGAAAAAAGGGCTCGGTGCTGGCGTCGTGCTTACGTCACCCAAGCGAGATCAACTCAAGTAAGTGCTGCAGATCCATTTCAAGGCATCCAATAATGTGGCCGAGTATGAGGCATTGGTGCATAGCTTGAGGGTATCCAAGGAGATCGGAGTTCAGCGCATTGTCTGTTATGGCGACTTAGATTTGGTGGTTCAGCAGGTCTCCGGCAACTGGGATGCCTTGGATGCCAACATGGCGTCCTACCGGTTTCTGGTGCAAACTATGACTGGGTTCTTTGAGGGGTGTGAGTTTCATCATATACACCAAGCTGAGAATGATGCAGCTGATGCACTGTCCAAATTTGGGTCTTCTCAGTAGTTTATCCCAGCTGGGATTGCCTTGGAGCATTTGAGAAAACCATCCATCAAGCCATCCCCCAACTCGGAATCCATATTCATTCCATCTCTGCCAGGATCGGAAGCTGGTCCCATGGAGATTGGTTGGGAAGCTGCAAAGGAGAACCCGGGGACTGTCGTCTCCAACCCGGGGACTGGCACTTGCAACCCGGGGACTGCTTCCCTCAACTCGGGGACTGTTGTGTTCATCGAGGGGATCATTTCTCAGTACTCGGGGACTTGGGGACTCGTCTCCAACTCGGAAGAGGTCATGGTAGCTGATCCAATGGAAGTGGACGAACCAGTGTTGACCATCCGGGAGACACCAAGTTGGGCTCTGCCCATATTATCCTTTCTAACGGATGGCTCATTGCCGAGTGATGAGGTCACGGCCAGGCAAATACATAGAAGATCCAAGGGCTACACCATTTTCAACAAGGGGCTGCACAGAAGGAGTCCTACTGGCGTGCTGCAACGTTGTGTTGAGCTAGAGGAAGGAGAAGAGATTCTTAGAGAGATACACCAGGGAGAATGCGGGCATCATGCCTCTTCTCGGGCACTGGTCAACAAGGCTTTTCGGCATGGATTCTTTTGTCTCACTGCCTTACGACAAGCTGAAGATATAGTGAGAAAGTGCAACGGGTGCCAGAGATTTGCCAGCAAGATTCATATGCCAGCATTCGAGTTGAAGACCATTCCTATTACTTGGCCATTTGCTGTCTGGTGTTTGGATATGGTAGGTCCTTTCAAGCCGGCTAGAGGCAACATGACTCACATCTTGGTCATGGTTGATAAATTCACCAAGTGGATTGAGGTCAAGCCTATTCGGAAGTATGATGGAGTCACAGCTGTGAGTTTCCTGAAGGATGTCATTCTGAGATACGGCTACCCGCATAGCATCATCACTGATAATGGCACAAACTTTGCTGAGGGTGCGTTTGCAAGATTCTGCAAGGAGAAGCGGATCGGGCTAGATGTTGCATCAGTTGCGCATCGAGCCTCAAATGGGCAGGTTGAAAGAGCAAATGGCGTGGTCCTATCCGGGATAAAGCCAAGGCTAATTGAGCCATTACAGCGAACCCCTTGTTGTTGGCTGGACGAGTTACCGACAGTGTTGTGGAGTCTAAGGACTACCCCTAACCGATCAACCAGATACACACCATTCTTCCTGGTATATGGAGCTGAGGCCGTGTTGCCCACTAACCGAGAGCATGACTCGCCCAGAGTAACACTCTACACTGAAAAAGAGGCGAGAGAATCTTGAGAAAATGACGTCGACCTGCTAGAAGAAGCAAGAGAGTTAACTCTCTCACGTTCCGCCATATATCAGCGAAGTCTGAGGCGTTATCATAGCCGGAAAGTAAACCCAAGGGTTTTCCGAGAAGGAGACATGGTCCTTAGGCTCGTGCATCGCACAACCGGGATGCACAAGCTATCCCCTCCGTGGGAAGGGCCTTTCATTGTGAGCAAGGCTCTGCACAATGATGCCTACTATCTAGTTGACCCACAGGCACCGCAGAAGACCAGGCCGGATAGAGCTGGAGAGGAATCCAAGCGTCCCTGGAATGTAGCTCTACTCCGCCGTTTTCATTCATGAGCAAAAGTTGTATGTATCTCCTTAACCGAGTTAAAATTCAAGTTGGCACTCCGAATTCAAACTCGGGGACTGCCTGTGCAAAAACCTTGCCCTGTGTTGTTTACTTTATTTCCTTTGTCTACTCGGTTGGTCTACTTAGAATTTCATGTGCATATCTAGTTGTGTGTTTAAACCCAAGGGCCAACTCTTCGACTCTGCTGCTGTCCGCCACCCGGCTTCATGGCAAGCAAGAGAACAAGCCAAAGGTCAATAAGCACATGAAAAATTGCTAAGGAAAAGAGAAGTGTAGCAACCAAGTTGGGCGTTTTTTCCTTCTCTGATCTATTTTTCGGCTAAGTGGTGGGCAGCGTTAAAATTCAAATCTCAAGGTGGTTGAGTATCTGAAACTTGGTATTTGAAATCTTGTGACTCGACTACCAAAAAGCCACAAGTGGAAGGTAAGAGCAACGACAATAACGACAAGTGGATGAGAAATGCAACTCGGGGACTTGCATTGTAACACAATCTGGCATTAAGCTAGTCTTGATAAAAGTGAACCAAATAAAACTGAGTCTCCAAATAAAAACATAAAGTGTATTGGTTACATCTGCACCCGGCATCCCGGGGATCTGATAAGTGTTTTAGATAAGAAACTGCAGGAATTTAGACGACGGTGGAGGTAGTGGTATCCGAGTTGGTGCTGGTAGGCGCCACTGGCTCAGAGGCAGCTGTTGTTGATGTAGGCTCGGCCGCGGAAAATGTTGGAGTATTGGAGATCGGCTCCGATGCAGAGTTGTTGGAGGCCTGAGTGACGGAGGCGCTGGGAAGAGGGTAGATCACGGAGGTCGCAGCCCCAGTCACGCCCAGCTCGGGAGCGGGCTCGTCAATCACCATCTCGGTGGTGACAACCGCCTCCTGCGTGGTGGGTGGCGGCTGCTCGGTCTCCGGATTGGCTTCCATCCCGGAGTCTTCCATTTGGCCATGCTGCTCGGGCTCCTCTTGCTCGGCCTCTCCGTGCTCAGACTCCTCCTGCTCGGCTCCCTCGTCATCTCGGCTGCGGTCTTCGCCAGCATCTTCCTCGAACTCGGCCTCCTCTTCCTCCTCCTCCTCCTCCTCTTCATCGACATCTGTATCCGGCTCGGTGGGGCCGTCGATGTATTAGCTGGTATTAGCGTAGGAGGCAATCTCATATGCCACTTCTTTTCAGCGTGCAACGCACTCGGGACGCCCAGTCCACTTGGAGCCATTTCTGCGAGTTCCAATCCTGTCAAGATCTAAGTTTTCATAACAGGATAGGATGAAGTGGAGGATCTCGTCAGCTCCTGCCCGAGCTGCGGAAGCGCGCCATTTCTTCAGTTCTTCTTTTACATGGTCCAGGTTGGCTTCCATGCCGCGGAAGGTCTTCGGGACATCTCGGTCGGGCCAGAACAGCTTGTGCAGTTTGATTGAGTGGATACCATCTAGGTACCCAAGCCTTTGAGGGAGCGTACTTGGGTCTTGAGGTTCACGAGATGATCATCTATGCTGGAACTATCATCAACACTCAGACCAGCTGCTGCCCTGATCTTTCTCGCTTTGTCCACAGCAGTTTCGCCAGTGACACGGAGTTCCGGGAAGATGTCTGGATCAAGAAATGCTGGTTTGGGTCAGAAAGAGTAACCGAGAAGAAGAGAGACTGAGTAGAAGAAGAAGGTAGAAAGGAAAAAAAACTAAACAAGGTGAAGGGTAGCGGCAACTCACATTCCATTTCGAGCACAAGGGCTCCCAACTTAGTCCTCCAGTCATCTGTTTCCCGGATCTGCTTGTCCTGGATGCGGCGCGAGTCGCTGATTGTGACCTCGAGAGTTTGGTTCCTTTCTTTTAGAGATCGGATCTCTCTCTCTCGAGTTCCCGCTTCTCGGCAGCAGCAGTTTTCTCAAAATCTTGCTTTTCGCGAACAACATTGATTGCAGTCTGGAGTGCGTCGGCAAGATCAACCTAGAGTTTCTCGAACTCCGTCTTCTCGGCCTTCCGCTCTTTCAGCAACTCGGCCTCACGGACCAGTGAGGCATTGCAGATGTTCCTCTCGGAATTTCAGGAACTTGGTGATGTGCTTCAGCAGGAGTGAGGCATTGCAGATGTTCCTCTCGGAATTTCTTGTATTCTTTTGTGAATAGAGAAGAAAGTTAGACAAGTGAGCAAGCAATAGCAAGCTAAGTAAAGGAAACAGAGGAGGAGTAGCTCACTTTCCAGTCTGGTGATTGTACTCTGCGCGGAGGCAGCCATGACCTCACAGTCCTGGCGCCTATCCACGAGCGCCTTGAGCTCACCTACAGAGATGACGACGACTGAGCAAAAAAGCAAAAAACGGGCGTAAAAAAAACACACAAACCGGGATGCTAAAACCTTAATTTCCATAGCGGACAGTTTGATGGCGCTTTCCATGTAATTCTTCTCCATAGCGTCCATCTCACTTTTCTTGAACTCCAGCTCCCGGTTCCTGTCTCGCGCTTGGCGATGAGACCACAGGAGCTGGCGGAAGACCTTGGTCCTCTCCTGGAGGCTATCCTGTAGCGAGAAAATAAATTTGATGAGATTTGGAAGATTTGGCCCGAGTAGATGGCAACTCGGTGGAGCTTTATCTACTCGACCCAAATTTCTGGGACTGGGTAGTGGATAAGAGAAGGGAGGTGAAGAAGAAATCTGGCAACTCGAAAAGAGCAAAAGAAAAAAGGTACTTACAACATAGCTCTGCTCGATGTCCTCGATGTTCTTGCGGAGAACAAACAGCTTGCTGGCCAGAGTACTGCAAGGTCCAGCTAGCCATGCCAACAGGGCCGTTGTCGGCCTTGTTCCATTCTGTCCGGTAGTTATCGAGGTTCCGCAGCTCGGTACCGTCCCAGGCGACGTTACCAAGTCTCTTGTTGTCCCAGAATTTCTCAATAAAGCCTACTCGGTCAAGGATGGCGGCAACGCCTTCCTCAGGGAGCTCCTCTTCATCCTCGACGCGGGAAGTAATTTCCTTGATAACCAGGGAGTCTGTCTTCCCCTTCGACTTGGAGCGGGATACAGCTCTTCGCTCTTTCAGAGCGGCTAGTCGCTCAGCTTCTTGGGTCATATTGATCTTGTGGCACTCTTGCAGCTGAACCCAGTACTCTGGGAAAGTAGGAGCCTTCTCGGTTTCGCTGGCGCCTGCGTCGGCAGCTTGCTCCTCTTCAGGGACGAACTGAATGTTGGCCTGCACCAACCTGGTGTTCGGCTTGACCTTCCGGGCCTTGTTAAGTGGCCACTTCTTAGGTGGAGGCTGCTATTGTGCGGGTTGCCCGCCTTGCTGGCCGTCTGGCTTCTGTCCGGTTGGCTGAAAGGACAGCTGTTGTTGCACAGCTTGCCGCTGTCCGGTTGGCTGCGCGCCAGCCTGCGAGGCACCACGTGGAGGTTGCTTCCTGGTCGCCTGTGGGATCACCTTGGAAGTAGAGGGAGCTGTTTGCTTCTTGGAAGTTCGCGGAGGCACTTGACGGGTTGGCGGCGCTTTCGGCTGGCTGGTTGGTGCAGCATCCGGCTGCACTACGTATTGGCGTGATGGCTCCTCCACGGGGTCTTCTACGCGCTGCGCGGCAGCAGAGTCTTCTACTCGTTGCACGGCAGCAGGATCTTATACCCGCTGCTCGGCAGCAGGGTCCGGCTGCGCTGCAGCATTATCTTCAGGCTGCCACTCGGCAGTAGGATCCGGCTGCTCTGCACTGGTGTCCCCTTGTTGCTGCCCGGCAACGTGATCAGTGGTCTCCTCAGCTGATGCAGCTGGAGGAGTCGGTGGCTTCTCGGTGTTGGTGGCGTCCTGAGCATCTGGCTGTGCGGTGGGCTGCTGCTGCTCGGAGGAGCGCTTTGAATCCAGTTCGGCTCCTGTGTTCTGGGCGCCAGTATCCATCTCGGCGCCTATGTTTTGGGTGCCAAGATCTGGCTCTTCTCGGAGAGGAGAGGATGCCGGCGTCCGGTCCTCTGGTACACGATCCTCTTCATCGTCGGAGAGCTTCGCGAGTTCTTTCGGTGGATCTCTCTTCCTCCGGGTAGCTGGTGCGGCGGTGGCATCGGCATCAAGGACCTCACTGAATAGAAATAAGCAGAAGAGGGAAAGAATCAGAAAAGGTGCAAGGAAGAAAGCCAGCAAGAAAGCAGAGTAGACAGCAAAGGCCTGAGAAGCAACTCGGAAGGGCTTACCCGTCAATAGTGGGGCGCTTCCTGCGCAGGTTGGGCTTGTTTCCTGTCTTGATTCCCGGCTTCTTCTTGAGCTTCTTCGCACGGGAATCCAATACCACGCTACCCGTCCTCTTCCTGGTGGTGGGAGCAGCCACGGACACCGGAATGGCATCCACGGGTTCTTCTAGCTCGTCCAGTTCAGGTTCCTCTGCAGTGGAAAGAAGGAAGAATTCAGAATAAAAGAGATGGATTAAAGAACAGTGCAGGCAAGCAGAGAGGTGAACCGGTCACCTTCTTCATCCTTTGACCAGTCCCGGATAGAACCCGCGACTCGAGACTCACCATCCTGAACAGCGTGAGGGATGCATAGGGTGTCCTGGATGTCGTACGCCGTGGCGTCATCCTCTGTCCTATCTGCCTCCCAGTTGGCCTCGAAGATGGATTGGTCCTCGGCCTTCTGGTGGTGGATGTATTGCTGATGCAAACGCAAGGCACAGTAAGGCGAAGTTCAGCAGAGTAGGTATCTTACTCGGCCTAGCGTGCAAACAAAAGGCACTAAAGTCTAAGGACCGGAAGAATAAGAGTCCTACTCGGATCAGCATGCAATCATAAAGCATATCAAGCTAAGTAGTGCTACTCGGAACAGCATGCAAATATAAAGCATATCAAGCTAAGTATTAATAGAGGAGATCTATCCGGAACAACGTGCAAACATAAATCATATGAACCTAAGAGATCTATTCAGCATCAAACACAAGTACTGATCATGTAGAGAAGAAAGGTAACCTAGGGAATGGGCTTGGTGCGGCTAAACGGCATGAAGCCGTAAGCCCAGTTCTCGGTGAGGGTAGTCCGCATGATGGACTTGGCCCAGATGGCCACCTCTGCCTTGCTGATCTCAAAGGTCATAGTCCGGGTGCTATCCCGAGGGCCTCCCATGTAGCACATCTTGTGTGCTCGGTCCTGGAGCGGGAGCACTCGGCGCGATATCCAACAGGCAATCGGGTCATCCTGCAAAAGTCCTTGGTCAACCAGCTGCGCCAGGCGCTTCTCTCCCTGGACGACGCCAGGCACCGTATTCTTGGGATTATACCCCCAATTCTGTCCAGTGGGTAGCGCATTCTCGAACTTGGGGAGTCATATTCGGTCCTCAGCAACTTGTCCTTCTGTGGGAGGGACATTCTTCATGTACAGAAAGCCCCGCTATCACTTGCGCACGGTCTCCAACCCGATTACCCGCGGGTGGTGCACGGTGCTACGCTGCAACATCATTGCGCTACCCGTCTGGGTCATCGCGCGTGGAACTAATGGGTTGCTTGGATTGGGAACTCTCTGCTGGCGGAGGAAGAAGTAGCGAGCCCAAGTCTGGACTATTGGGTACACGCCTAGGAAGGCTTCACGGACAGTGGCGTGGGTGGATAGCATCACGATGGCGTTTGGAGGGAGATGATGTGGCTGGAGGCCAAAGTGGCGGAGAAAATCGGCGAAGAACTTGGAGATGGGCAGACCTAGACCGCATTTGAAGTGGGAAAGAAACACGACATACTCACCGGCTTTCGGAGTCGGGACGAGCTCCATGCTGGGAGGACAGCATATCACGCCAGGAGGGACGCGCCGAGTGTTCACCAGCCACTAGCAATCAGTGGCGGTGACATCCGAGCCCACCCAGCCGACGCGGGCCGGTGCCATCTCGTCCTCGTGCTGGTCCACGGCGGCGTTCGTGAGATCCATGACAGCGGCACTGTGCTCGACAGTGGAGAAGCGGGAGCTCGTCGAGGTTGAGGTTGGTGCTGACGACGGAGGCGCGCCGGAATCCTTGCTCTCTGCTCTCGATGCGGCGGCGCGTGGCGAGTTCGCGGCGACACTGTGCTCTGCGGCAAGGCCGAAGGCGAGGAGAAGCGATGCGAGATGGGGAAAGTGCGAAGGGAATAAGTGATTTGGGCGGCGTGGAGGTATTTATTCCGTCTACGAATTGCAGTTACTAGCGGATTGATCGTGGCTGAGATCGTGCGGCGTGGCTTAACTGCCCGTTAGAAACGCATATAGCGCAAAATGCGCGCGTAACGGGCACAGTTGATCCCACGACGTGGGTCGTGGACTCTCGAGTACACGATCGAGGTGACATAACGGGCCGTGGGCCCCAGGTGCAGTGGCAGGTGCGTGACACGTTGAAACGCCAGAACCGAGGCATCGGGGGCGTGGACGCGTGACACGTGCCCTCCCTGGACACGAGAAGATAGATTTGATCTGGATTGAGCGGGAGCGAGTGGAAAATTTCGCTAAGTGTTGGGTTCTCGGCAGAGCTCTGTGTGGCGTGTTTTCCTCGGCACTTAGCAGATTTCTCTCAAGACATTAATCAGAGAATTGCGAGCAAGGACTTTGAGCGTCCGAGTTGAGGATCAACTCGGCCAGACTGCTTCACGGAGGCAATTTGGTTTAAGCTGGCAGGGCCCAATGAACAAGTTCACTAGACCCTACCAGCTTCGGGGACTAATGTCGGGGGGCTACCCCCGAGTAGGGGTAAGACATGTGGTAAAACAGAGATCAGAGTACTGTTTGCCAGGTAGGCGGCTACTCGGATGCCTGGTATCCGGTAGGTGCTACTCGGTAATGAGTATTGAAGGATAAGAGAAGATAAGGAGGAAAATTGGAATCATCCGAGTAGAGATCAAGTGTTCCGAGTAGATGAGCATCAACCCTACTCGGGCACAAAGTCAATGGAGCCGTTCTGGCGAGATCCCGCATATCCCGCAGCTGTACATGCGTACGGTTCAACTTACAAGATGCATGATTATCTGCGCTACGGCGTGGGTACAGTGAGGGTGGGCACCTGTCTTGTCTTGTCACTGACAGGGGGGACAGGACATGTCAGGAGCCTACTCTATAAGACTGACAGGGTGGACAAGTCCTGTCAGTCGGACGGCGCGGCGACTTCTCGCACCGGCGTCAGCGGGAACACGGAAGCATGCTGTTGCTGTCACAGTGGCGTTGTCTTATCGTGTACTTTTATTCGTTGTTTACTCGCTGGGGACCAGTATATAAGGTGCCCAACCCTCTCCTGCGTGAGGGACGTTGCCCAGAGAGCATTTATTGCGCTCCTTAGTGCTACACCGAGAGAGAGAACAAGAGAGTGGCTACTCGGCTAAGAGCCTGATTGTACTGTGGCTACTCGGTAACATCATATACAGAGAGATAGGCAGGAGTAGGGGTGTTACCTCCGCAAGAGGGCCCCGAACCTGGGTAGATCGAGGTGTTTGCTGTGTTTCTGAGTGCGTCTACTCGACCTGCGATCCCTCCCCGAATACCCACAGCGTCCATCGGCCCCAACATTTAGCCATCCCATGGCATCTGTCTTCTCCACTCTACGACAGCCGCGGTGTAGACTAGGAGTCCATGAGGGGGTCAAGATCGTTGATGATGTCGTCGAGGTTCACGGTGGCGCTCGCCACGTCCGAGGCGCGGGGAGATTCTCCGTCGACCATGTTTGGGCAGCGCAGTCGTGAGCTGGACCCTCTAATAGCTGGTTCGGGGAAGGGCTCGGGGGGCTAAGTGCTCTGCGTTCTCTCGGGCTCGTGCTCTGGAAGCTAAGGCTGTACACTGGGGCGCGAGGAGGAAGAAGGAGAAGAAGAAGAAACAGAGCCCTCGAGGTGGCTATTTATAGCTAGATGCGTGGAGATTAGCTTTAACGGCTATTTTGACCGTTGGATGATCGACGCGTGTTTGCCCGAAATTTCCGAGAAATGAGGGGACAGGGTGATAATTGCTATCTCCTCGTTTCCCGCGAGAATCTGTCAGAGGATATGTTTTAGGGTTTTGACTGAACCCAAATGTCCGTGATGTCAGCAGGATTTCACCGCTGGCGTCACGAAGTTCCATCTCCACGAAGGTGAGTGGAAGAAAAGCCGGACTTTGATAAAATCCGAGTTTTGACTTAAGAGATTTTGGGAAAAATAGGAATCAAGAAAAAACACCGACATTTCTCGAAAAGGATTGCTAATCGACAAAAGGCGGCAGAATTAAGTCTTAATCCTTCTTGGGGGCTACTGTCAGATATATACCGATTAGGGGTATGTCCGGCATTGGCCTAAAGAGCCGGATTACCAGGGTGGCATGTTGGTAATGGATCACAGTCCATTGTGGGGCCTAGTAAGCTAATGCGCAGGAAGCCGAATTCTAGAAGAACCCGGACCACGGCCCAAAGTGGTGTGGCTTGGAGAAGAAGACGGATTCCTTACTTTTCAAGTTAGATACTTTCCGTAGTCTTCTAGGTTTCCTTTCTGTAAACCCTAACCCGGCTATCTATATAAAGCTGGACGGGAGAGACAAAACAAAGACGACAATTAGCTAGAAGCCAACTCGCGGAGAAGTTGATCCTCGCCGAGTTAGCGGAACCATACTCACATTGTACTTGGTATACTTGAGACTTCAGCCCTAATTTAGTGAGATTGCAGGATTAGGAACGCCGCCTAGTTGCGTCGTACCGAACCTGGGTAAAACCCAGTGTTCTCGTTTGTCGTACTACAACGTCCCCCACGTCTCTACCCGTAGGCTCATGGCACCCCCGTCTATGATCCTTACTACGATGTGTCGACAATCTGAGTACCCGTCCTTCTTTTCTAAAACCTAGGAATCTCGGGACGAGATTCTTGTAAGGGGGTAGACTTGTAACATCCACCTTTTTGTAATAAAGAGTTTGTGTTTGTGCTCATGTCATGTCATGCATACATTTTGAACCCATGGTTGTATTTAAAACAAGTGCATTAAAATTTAATAAGGAAATTTATTAAAATCACTTAATGTGCCAATTCAAAATCATGGTTCCAAATGGTTCCAATTTTTTCAAACAAAAATATGTTGAGGTTGCAAAAGTTGTGGAACTGAAAAATAATTTTTGCCAATTTTTATGTTTTACAAAAATGCCCTCAAATCAGTTTTTGACCAGCTGTTTTAAAAAGAGCAGGGACCATTTTTTTTTTCCATAGATCTCAGGGGGGTTTTCATAAAACTGCCCTTTTATCGTCGTCCTCGCGCTAGTAGACAGAAGCTCATCGATGTCGCCGCCCTGCCACGTCCTGCTGCTCCTTCCGCTTAGATAAGGGCGATGAGGGCCTACCCCCACACTCCTCTACCTCCTCGTCGCCTCTGCCTCGCTCTCTCTCTATCTGTCTCCACGCGCAGAGCGCCCGAACCCTAACCCTAACTGTCGTGGATGCCGCTTGCCGCCGGCGATACGGTCGCTCCCGCGCCCCGCCGAGCATCCCACCGTCACCGCCACGTCCTCCCGGTCCTCCTCGAGCTTGCAAAGCAGCAGGGATGCCCGGAAGGGCTCCAATTTCCTGGCGCCATCCGCCACGGTAGCCGCCGATTTCTCCTTGCCGGTGTCGATTGCCGCTGCTCCTAGCGTCCCTGACCACGCCTTCAAGCTCCTGGTGAGTTGCTGCACCCGAGGGTGCTCCTCTCTCGCTTCCTCCCCGTGTGTAACCTCCCGCCGTCGCGCGCCGCAGTCCGCCGCCGCAAAATCTCCACGCTGGCGAGCCTCCGGCAACCATTAGGGGGCGGCGCCGTTACCCCTGGACTCACCGTGCTCCTCTCCTCCCCGTGGAATGCTCCGATTTTGAAACCGCGCGCAGAGGAGTTCCGGCCACGGGATGACGTCATCGTGATGTCATGCCCACGTCACAACCTTTATCTAATTATTTTTATTTAAATGGGATTTCTCTGACACATGGGCCCCACCTCTATATAAAGTACAGAAAAAGAATACAAATTGTAAATTCAATAACTTTTATTTGGTTAATTAGAAAAATGTGAACAATATACCAAAATGTTCAGAAAAATATAATCTACATGTTTATGTTATTTTCAAACATGTTTGAATAAACTAGATTTTGACCATTATTTACATATTATTTAAATCATTTAAAAAAAAAAAGATTTCATTAAATAAAATCAGAAAATTACAAGTTATATGTCAGAATGCTTAGAAAGAAAAATACAACCTATTTATGATGTTTTCAATCCGTATTGAGCATTTTAACTTGACGCACTTTCAGAATTGCCCGAATCGCCCTCTAAGGTCCACTTCGGCACTAATTTCGATAAAAAATGCATACTTAACATATGAACCCTAGCAAACCATTAAACATGTTTAGGGCTTCTTTTTAATGCATTCAAATGTTCATGCATACATGACGCACATTGCATTGGTGTTGAATGTTGCTCTCTTTTTGTCCGGTGTTTGCTCTTATCGGTAGAACTCGAATCCGGAGTGAAGTTCGACACCCCTCTTGACGAATACTTTGTCTCACCAACCAAGTCAAGTACTTATCCCTAAAGCCTTATCTGGTTTTCCTGAAGCAAGGCAAGAATAACCTCTTATCTTCCCATATATGTTTTCAAAGTGTTTTCTTTCTCGTACGATGCATGCTTTTATAAAGTACCTTGAGTCAGTAGATAGAGTTATCCTATTTAATTGCACAACCCAGATATCATGATCCACTTCTCCTAGAAGCCATAGGTTTTGTTTGTGTGTTTTGCTAGAGCCTCAAATATGCCATGCTTAGTCATACATGTCTGTTGATCTTTGTTCCATCCGGCTGACGAATCAGAGTTACGAAATGAATCTAGTATGACAGGATGACGTGGTAAGGTTCGAGATGTGTGTTTAATATGATTAAAGGCTTGGATGAGTTGCCACATGGGATGTGGTGGTTTGCCTCGTTCATGCCCCTAGGAGCGAGTTCTCGCCTTTGAAACCAAGACTGATCGTGCAACCACACGGGGATTGGATTCCCCTCGGTCTCAACTTTTCTAGTTTGTTCCATGAGTTGCCTAGTTCGGGAATTCCATTTGGATTTGCGGGGATGTTAAAAACGTTTGCAAAATTAGGACGTGGCGGTGTGACAGCCCGTGGCGAGACAGTAGTTGAAGCACCGCTCACAACGATAGAGACCCGGCAGGAGATGGCCACTCCCTATTGGCGGACCATCTCTACTCGGAGTGACTCATGGAATAGGCGAAGGAAGGGAAAGATCATGGTCAACCACCCTCGGCCGGCACATCATCGGAATTGTGCCAATAGCTTGGCATTAAGAGTCGGTTGACACGCGTGGGTAAAGTTGTACACCCCTGCAGGGTTAAATCTTTTCGAAAAGCCGTGTCCACGGTTAAGGATGACTTGTTGACGGATTCTGGGATCATAGATAACTTGAACCGGATGTAAAAGATGTTGCCAATGAATGGTTAGTTTCAAAAGGTGGTTCAGGTTATCATGTGCCGGAGATGATGCTCCGGAGGATCCGAAGACATTGCCCGAAGAAAGTGTGTTCTTTTAAAAGACATGTTTTTCAACCTTCTCTATTTCCCTCTACTCGAAAAAAAGTTGGCTTTACGCAAAACAACCTTCATAAACATTTTTAAACAAGAAGATATATAATAGGTTAATTAAGTCTTGTTGAGTACCTCCAGTACTCATGTTTGCTTCAATTTGAATCAATTTGGTTCCATACTTTGGTGGTGTTTCAACATGGACATCGACGAATAGTTTGTGGTTCCCAGGTAGCAGCCTGGAATCTATGGGCTGGGACGTCGCCTTATGTTGCGGCCTCTTAGGCCTTTTTGGTTCTTGTTGATTAGCAACATAGTTTGCCTTCCGTTGTCTAATGTAATGTTGGGTCGTGTGACCTCTGTTTGTAAATTATACTCTAGTAATACTTGCTTTATACAGCTTCATGTCTAGAGTGTTGCTTTGATCGGTTTTCGGTTTCGATCTCAATTTTATACAGTTTTGGCTATGCCTGCGTAGTTGTCGCAGTCGTGGGGTTGTGGAGACGACGATCCATGTTCGAGCACGCCTGCCGATGTGATTCGGCTTAGGGATTGGTAACCCCAGTAACCCTCGATTGTTGTTGCACTTCCTAGACACATAGCATCTCTGTATAGCTTTGTTCCTGTTCCTTCAGTTTCATCCGACTCGTGGACGCTTGGTTATGCATAATTGTTTATGACTAGCATGGACACAACGAGTAGTAGTACCGAGGTGATCCGGCCTGCGTGCCAATGAATCCGGTCTGCCTGCCGTTGTTTGTTGCGGCCGGGGCTGGTAACCCTGAAGCCCTTGTGGGTTCACGACTAGGAGCACATACGAGTATGTATATCTCTGGGTCCGTGGTGTGACAGTGGCGCTCTATTGTGTTTCTCTAGAATATGACGACCCCCCATGTTTGTAGGTTAGAGGGGTTATGTAGTCGAAAGGGGAGCCCGAGGGGGTGCCTGGGGCCATCACACCACGTATACGCGCGACCTAGGGGGGCGCCCAGGCATGGTGTGGGCCCCTCCTTTCCCCCCTCCGGCTCTTCTTCTGGCTCCGGGTGTCTTCGGGTAAATTAGGACTTCGAGATCTTTTCCTACAAATTTCATAAAAGTTGATTTTTCTGCAAAAACGAGACACCAAGGTAATTCTGTTGAAAACGGCGTTAGTCTGTGTTAGTTGTATCCAAAAATCACAAGTTTAGAGGCAAAAAATAGAAAAAATGTCCAGAAAAGGAGATACGTTTTGGACGTATCATAGCGCCGTCTTGGTCTCCTTTCACCAAAGAGAAAGTCCTGGGGCGGCACTCCGGCAACTGCTTCTATGGCTCTGCGTCTCCTTCATCAGCATGCAACGACACACGCGTCAGTCGTACATGCACGGTTCCTCCACAGAGGATAGGGCCCCTAGGGAGGAACGAATGGCGAGGTAGAGTTCCTCCCCAAGAGGTTAGGCTCCTGTTGATCGGCCTGACGTGGGATTGGGTCTCTTTGAGATGATACCTAGTCTTGAGGCAAGCTCAGAGAGCCTTGGAGTGCCAGCCAGACTGGGCCACAACGGCCGGTCCGGGATACCCTGGTTTCCAGAGGCCCGACAGTAGCCCCTGGGCCTATGACGGACACGTGGCCAACGGAGACGAGGAGACATAGGGCCAACCGCTGATGGGCTAGCCCTTGGCACGTGGCGCAACAGTTCGTGCACTATACCCCACTGCCTATGGACGTGGGGGAAAACTACTCCCTGTAAACATCATGTCTCATATGTGCCCAATAAAAAATGTCAGCCAACATAAGTAATGTTTTCTCACGTTCAAAGTGTCCCATCAATCCACCACTATGAGATTCATGCAATAACATCAAACACAAAGAACACTCGGGAATACATAATTTGGTAGCTCTAAATAGAAATCCATCATGTATATGATATTTATCCCAAGACTTCACATTAGAACAATTAGCATAAGGTGTAGAAAAATCTTTATCTTCGGCATATAGTGGTTTCAAACTCTCCAAAACCGAAACTTGGACATCCAATTTAGTGAGTAACATGTTTTTTTCTAGACAAAGCATCATGAACCACATTATCTAATTCTTTCTTATGTTTACTAATATATGGGAAAGATTCAATGAATTCTACCCATTTAGCATGTCTCTTATTAAGATTGGATTGACTCTTTAAAACTCTCAAAGCCTCATGATCAGAATGTATGATAAATTATTTTTTCCACAAATAATGTTTCCAAACCTCAAGAAATCTAACAAGTGTATACAGTTCTTTATTATAGATACAATAATTCAGTTGAGCACCATGCAATTTCTCATAAAAATAAGCAATAGGTTTCTTATCTTGAAATAACACACCTCCAATACCTATGCCACTAGCATCACATTCAATTTCGAATTGTCTATTAAAATTAGGTAGCATCAATAATGGGGCCGAAATCAACTCATTTTTCAGAGTATCAAAAGCAATATCTTGAGCAACCCCCCACTCGAAATTTACACCTTTCTTAGTCAAATCATTCAATGGGGCATCAATAGTACTAAAGTGTTTCACAAATCTTCTATAAAATCCAGCAAGACCATTAAAACTTCTTACTTGACTCACATTCATGGGAATTGGCCAATTTTTTATTGCTTAAATTTTAGATTCATCCACTTCAATCCCATGTTTAGAAACAACATATCCAAGAAATATGACCTTATCTTCGCAAAAAGGGCACTTCTCCAAATTACCATACAATTTATTTTATCTTAGCACATACAAGACTTGTCTAATATGATCAATGTGTTCATGTTCATTGTGGCTATATATGAGAATATCATCAAAATAAACTACCACAAACTTGCCAATAAAATATCTCAAAACATGGTTCATTAATCTCATGAAAGTACTTGGTACATTAGTTAATCCAAAAGGCATTACTAACCAGTCATATAAACCAAATTTTGTTTTAAAGGCTGTTTTCCACTCATCCCCCTCTTCCATCCTAATTTGATGATAACCACTACGCAAATCAAGTTTAGAGAAAACAATAGCACCACTTAACTGATCTAACATGTCTTCCATACATGGTATATGATGACGATAGCGAATAGTTATGTTGTTAATATCTCTACAATCTACACACATACGCCAAGTACCACCTTTCTTAGGAACTAAAATAACATGAACATCACAAGGAGATAGGCTTATTCGAATATAACCTTTATCAAGAAGATCTTGTAATTGTTTCTGAATTTCCTTTGTCTCTTTGGGATTTGTCCTATAGGGAGCTCGGTTTGGCAATGATGATCTAGGAATCAAATCAATTTGGTGCTCAATCCCTATAAATGGTGTCAGCCCCGAGGGTATTTCTTCTAGAAAAACATCATCAAACTCCTGCAAAACATTAGAAAATCCAATAGAAAGAGGATTCATGTCGTTAGAAACTAAAATTTCCCCCTTATGCATGAGCACTATAGGTACTAAGCTAGGATCCTCCCTAGACTCTCTCAAATCTTCTTTGGTGGGTAACATTGTTAAAAGGCTAACTCCCTTACTTTTACCACTCGGCCTATGTCGGGGGGCTACCCCCGAGTAGGGGTAAGGCTGGTGATAAACAGTGATCAAAGTATGGACTTGCTGTGCAGGCAGCTACCCGGATAACCGTTATCCGGTAGGCACTACTCGGTGAGTAGTACTGAAGGACAAGAGAAGATAACAAGCGTCATTCTGGGTCAACCGGGTAGAGCTCGGGTGATCCGAGTAGATGGGAGGCTATCCTACTCGGGCACAAAGTCAATGGAGCTGTTGTGGAAGATCCCACGTATCCAGGGGTCGTACCGGCATGCGGTTCAACTTACTAGGCGCATGATTATCCGCGTTGAGACGTGGGCACAGTACGGTTAGGTACCTGTCAAGTCCTGTCACTGACAGGGGGTCAGGACATGTCAGTGACCTACCCTAAGGGGCTGACAGGGTGGACAAGACCTGTCAGCACGACGACGCGGAGACTTTTGGCACTGCGTCAGCGGGAACACGGAGGTGTGCGCCGTTTCCACAGTGGTGTTGTCATATCGTGTACTTTTATGTGTAGAATACTCGCTGGCCACCGGTATATAAGGTGGCCATCCCCCTCCGACGCGGGGGATGTTGGACCTGAGCACATTTATTACGAGGCATAGCAACTCACAGAGAGAAAGCAGTAGAGAGCTAGGAGCTAGCTAATCGATGGAGAGAGACACACTGAGTGTTTGTAACTTCTGTACTCGGTTGAGCTATATACAGAGAGGTAGGCAGGAGTAGGGGTGTTACCTCCACACGAGGGCCCCAAACCTGGGTAGAACTTGGTGTTTGCAGTGTTCCTGAGCGCGTCTACTCGACGTGCGATCCCTCCCCGAATACCTATAGCTTCCATCGGCCCCAAACATTAGCCACCCTATGGCATTTGTCTTCTCCACACCACGACAGTTGGCGCCCACCATGGGGCCAGCAGCGGTGCTGTCTGGGGTGCATATTCGGACGGGACCTGTTTCTTCGTCTAGGGAGAGCGTGGTCTATGGCCTTGTCCACAGATTCGGCTCCTTCGACTTCGTCACCAACAACGCCGGTGATTTCGGCGGTAGGACCATGCCTGCAGGCGGCTCCATCCTCTTCTTCGGCGCGCATTTGGTGTACGTCGCCACCACCGTCATCCGCGAGTACCCCGAGGTGGTGCTCGTCACCGAGGACCCTCCCGCGTATCTCGATGTCCGCGGGAAGCCGGCTGGCTGCTCTGTGGCAGCGTGGAGGTGATGAAGACCGGCCCGGTTATCGATACCGGGAAGGGCGTGGCCACTGCGCCCGAAGTCGTGGAGAAGACGGCTGCTCGCAGGGGCCACAAGCCCTACGACATGCCGCAGAACCAACCTGGCTACGTGGATCCTTCTACATCGACTGTGATACCGGCTGCTCGAGCCGGTGTCGCGCAGCTCGGTATGCCTATCTCCACGGACATGGATCCGGCTGTGGTGAGGGCGCAGCTCGAGCAACAGCGACTCGCCTTGCTGCAGGAGGCCCAGGAGCTGGAGAAGGTTAGGCTTGAGCTTAACCTCGATCAAAATGAGTACAATAGAGCACACGGTTTTAATCCTGTATCTAGAAATCCTAGCAAGATAGGAGTGATTCGTCGTAACTTAGGTGCTGAGCTAGCTACAGATGGTAGAACTGCTAGCAAGTCTGCCAGTCAAAACACCGCTGGTAGGCCGAAATATAGTTCTCCTGCAAAAACACTTAGAGCTGCAGAGGCAGTTGCTGCCGAGTTGCCAAATCTGACTGGCGAGGCCCGTGTTAGGCAGCTGATGGCTCCCAAGTGCAGGAGATCAATTGTAGTACTTTTCGAATTAGAAAGGTTGTAGAACCCACGTGGAGCAGAAGGAACTGGTAAGTAGAATAGCAAAGGAATAATAAAAGCAACGGGTGTTTTTGTGTTTTAATTGTGTAGTGCAAGTAAAGTAAAATGCGGAAAGTAAATTGCAGCAAGTAGTAGGTCTCAATGAGAGACAAATCCCAATCCTCTAATGCGCAAGAGGACAAGCTCAAGTGTGTGTTTGTGTCTTATATGTGGAAAACTTTCCCGAGGGCTGCACGGATTTAGCTGGCATAGTGATTCATTGCATAACATGTTTGTATATCTTGTCTAGTTTTAATCTTCTTCGGACGGAGCCACAAATAGGAATAGCTAAATAAATAGACTATCACCCCTTATGATGGATCACATGGCCAATTAAATGACAGCACGAGAATTATTAAGACATGATGTCCCAACATAGCCTTATGCTCTAAGGTCCCCGATACAAGTACCCTCATAATGCAATTCAACGACTCTGTCTCAAGTTCCTGTCACCTAAAGACATCATCACGTCACTACACTACGGTGTTCTCCTATGAGCCCATGTAGGTGAAGTGTTGTACAGTCGATGTTCGTACAACACCATAATAGAATCACATAAAAGATAAATACTAGACCAAATAACAACTCATCTTATGTAACAAACCATTGCAAATTCATCCTATGCCCTCAGGAACATGCGGGAACTACTCACAACGTGCAAACATGATCATGTATGGTGACCTATGTGGTACAACACAATCTGAAACAATGGATCCACCACCAAATAATGACAAGTACTCAATCCCAAACATGCAATGGAGTACAATAACACGTATCTAGGGTGTAGCAATGATCAAACTATGAGGGGAACGGAGTGGATCACGGTGATGGTGAGGGTGGAGATGCAGGTGCTGATGAGGATGGTGATGGAGATGCCTCCTCCCACACCAAGGAGGAGATGGGGATGAAGATGGGGATGATTTCCCCCTCCTCCGGAGCTCCGGAGCGGCAGGATCTGTCTCCCCCGCGGAGAGTTTCGAGAGTTTCGCCGCCCTGGCGGCTCCGTCTCGTCTCGGGAAAATTAGGGTGTTTGTTTTTGTGGAAGACGGAGTCGTCAGCAAAAAGACCTCGGGGAGGAGGTGCTGTGGGCCCATTTGGGGGCCCCACACGCGGCCAGGGAATCTGGCCGGTGTGGGCTACCCCCTTTTGGGCCTCCTGGCCCTCCTCCTTTGTGTCTTGTGCCCACGGCCTTTCTCCCGAAGAAAAACTGACAGGGTTTCTTTCCTTTCGCAATTTGGATACATGTAGCTCCTGAAACATCAAAAACATGAAAACAGGTGTTTTCTGACACCCAGAAATTAAATACCAAAAATAGGGACTTTGTAGGAAAGTCCCATAAAATCATCTAAAACATGCAAAACAATGACATAACATTGATAAAACATCCCAATAATGCCTATATGGAGGGTATAAATGATGATATAAAATGCACGTATCAACTCCCCCAAGCTTAAACATTTGCTCGTCCTCGAGTAAATAAGGACATAGATCATTACATGCATCAATAGACTTATGGTTGATAAATAAATACGGGCATTGTATCATCATCATGTTCAGTTATAATGCAAGATGAATGAATAGAACTCATACACATAAGGATAACATATTTGAAGCTCTAGCAAACACCCCATACTTTTGAAAGCAAATAACCATTGTATGTTGGACAATCGAATTATACTCATTAATTTGGAGAAAGATAAATGAGTAGAGGTAAAACATGATCAAGTCTCATTTAGTTTCCAATCTATTCAGCTTAAATTACTAATTGGAATGTGGCATCCATTGGGCTAAGACTCTCATTGCCCCTTTATCATTAGCATCTTAATTTATGAATGTTGAAGTAATGTGGTTGACAAGGTGTTGGTTGAATGTATCATGCCCTATGAGTGTGAAAACCTACTCCATGATTACTCAGCTTAAGATTCCTAATAAGCTTTGTACAATCATAATAAGTATTAATGACACCATAGAGAATTGCAAAGAGGTACCTCTTGCCCCATGACATAGAAACCAGCCCATGTCACAATAACAAGATGAACAAACGGAGTAGACTCATCATCCTTTTTTATTTCATTCACTTTATGCATAGCTTCTTATTTTATTGTAGGATGTGTTTGTAGAGTTCACTCTAGCTGTAAGTAAATTTCCACCATGATCAAGCATGGCTTGGGTTAGCGGCCCAATGCAATTTCTCTAGTCATATATACTTACTCATCAAAACTTACTATTCCTCTATTTCATTTCGGCATGGCAGGAGTCCAAAAACAAAAGCACATGACATCAACTAAATATAAAATTTCTTTGTGCAATGTTGAAAGCTTTTCACGTGATGCACGTGTTAGCCAACTCCCAACCAAAATCCTTGTCAAGCACAAAACTTTTAGCTCCCATTAATGGGTCATGTTTGTTAAGTGCAATAGAAATAAATGTGTGCATTCAAAAGTTCGTGAGAGTCTTATCCCAAATTCAGCCCATGCCAATTAATAACATAAGCATCTTAATTTAGAGCATAAATGAAACTATAACATGGTGAACATGCTCGGAATAGCCATTAAGCTAATAGATAGATAGTGGATTTATGTCATATCGAGATAATTCTACAATTGTCCAACACACTCAAGTTAACTAATTTCAAGGCAAGATGTGATTGAAACCTCTAAATATGCCATGCTCATTTGCATGAGTGTTACCCATAAATCCCCAAAACAAGGGAATCATGGATGACACCATACTTTATTATTCATTGATAAACCATAAGATGGGGATGCATGATAATGCTCAATGAGCTCACTCAAGCCTGAACGAAAACGATACTAGATAATAAAAGCAAGACACACCAAAACTAGATAGACATGATAAAGCTGATAAAACACGGGGCATAGGTGAAACTCCCCCAAGATTAGATGGTTGCGGTAATTTCTTCATTCTTCCTTCTTCTCGTACTCAGCCCACCACTCTTTCTTCTTCTTGTCGTAATCTTCCTTCCACTCTTCCTACTTCCATGGAAAAGGCCTTCCAGTATGGAAGGACATGGGTGAATCTTTGTACCTGAGAGTGGCAGCTTCTGCAATCTTCTTGAAACGTTCTTCATACTCACAGTTATGGTTCTCCATGTCCCACATCAGAGCTTGGTACCTATCCATCTCTGATATGACACACAGATACCTAGTCCCAAGGTCCTTGATCCTCTCCTCGTACTCCTCTATCTTCTTCTCCAGCTCCAGATTCATGAAGTGGTGGGCATCAAGGCTGCGTTCAACAATAGAGTTATACCTGAAAACTGTTTGTTCCAGAGCCTCCAGCCTCTCCTCCAGCGTGCCTTCATTCTTGGGAGCCTTCACCTCCTCCATGAGCAACACACCATCCTTCAAGGTCAGGGTTTTCATGGGGGTCATCACGGAGCTGAGGTAATGGTTCACAATGCCTCCCTTGGGTGGATCTTCCCCCCTAGGTTGGATCCGAAGCTTGACATGGCTAAACCCTGGCAGAAGAAACAGCAGAAACAAAGATCGCGCGAGAACTCTTGGTGCGGGATTAGATCGACAAATGGGGGTATATATTGACGGGTTTTAGGGTAAGATGAAGTGTCGGAGTCGAAAACGAGACGGAACGGGACTCCGAGGTGGAAAAGGGGTACCTCCACGCGGCCAAGGAATCTGGCCGCGTGTGGGGTCCTCTTTTCCACCTCGAGGTCCAATTCCTTCCAATTTTCTTGTCCCACACATTAATTTCCTTTAAAAATGTGTTCCATAAGTTTTCACGCAATTCCGAGAAACTTCCAAACACAATAATTGTAAATTATTGAATTTGGGTTTCTAAAACTGCAGGATCCCTTACAATTACCTCCTCCGGTGTCATTAACTTTATCTCCTCGATGGTTGCTATGAAGCTCTTTCGTGCAATATGATGTTTTAGGCGTTGTCCATTGACCACATGAGGTTTACCTTTCATATCACCGTGAAGACGGATGGCCCCCGAACGGTATACCTCCTGTACTACCAATGGACCCTGCCATTTTGAAGCTAATGTCCGTGCAGAAAACTTAAAACGAGAGTTGTACAATAGGACTTGATCACCTACTTTAAATTCCTTTCTTTTAATTTTCTTGTCACGCCAAATTTGAACTTTCTCTTTAAAAAATTTGCACTTTCATATGCTTCATTCCTCCATTCATCTAATAGATTTAGGTCAAGCAATCTCTTCTCCCCCCTGTTTTTAAATCAAAATTTAATTTCTTAATAGCCCATCTAGCTTTATGTTCTAATTAAACGGGTAAATGACATGCTTTTCCATAAACCATTTTATAAGGAGACATACCCATAGGAGTTTTATAAGCAGTTCTATAAGCCCACAATGCATCATTAATTTTAAGTGGCCAATCAGATCTAGCTCTGTTTACTGTTTTCTCTAAAATAAGTTTAATTTCCCTATTACTTAATTCAACTTGTCCACTAGTTTGAGGATGATAGGGTGATGCAATTCTATGATTAACATTATATTTTGCCAATGTTTTTCTAAGAACACCATGCATAAAATGAGATCAACCATCAGTAATTAGAAATCTAGGAACACCAAATCTAGGGAAAATAATTTCTTTAAGCATTTGCATGGCTGTGGCATGGTCTGCACTCTTAGTAGGAATTGCTTCTACCCATTTTGTAAAATAATCAGCAGCAACCAAAATATGAGTATGTTTTGTACTAGATGCAAGAAATGGTCCCATAAAGTCAAAACCCCACACATCAAATGGTTCAAGTGGTAATGTATAGTTCATAGGCATTTCATTCCTTCTACCAATGTTTCCTACTCTTTGACATTTATCACAAGTTTTAACATATTCAGCACAATTTTTGAATAGAGTAGGCCAATAAAAACCACATTGTAATACCTTTGCTACAGTACGATCTCCTGCATGATGTCCTCCATAGGGACTGTCATGACAATCTCTTATAATAGCCTGCTGTTCATGCTCAGGTACACAACGTCTAATAATGCCATCAACACTTTTCTTATACAAGAATGGATCATCCCAAAAATAATGTCTATGGTCATAAAAGAATTTCTTTCTTTGCTGGTAAGTAAATTGTGGTGGCATAACTTTCCCAACAATAAAATTTGCATAATTAGCAAACCAAGGAGATGCAACTTTAGCACTAGAAACACTAACAAGGGCAAGTTGTTCATTAGCAAAACTATCATTAATAGGAATAGGATCATCAGGTATATTTTCCATTCTAGAAAGATGATCAGCTACGGGATTATCTTCTCCTTTCCTATCTACTATGTGTAAATCAAATTCTTGCAACAAAAGTACCCATCTTATTAGCCTAGGCTTAGCATCTTTCTTATTCATCAAATATTTAATAGAAGAATGATCAGAGTGCACAGTGACTTTTGAATCAATTATGTAAGATCTAAATTTATCACATGCAAATATTACCGCTAAAAATTCTTTTTTAGTTGTAGCATAATTTCTTTGAGCACCATCTAGTGTTTTACTAGCATTGTAAATAACATTCAATTTCTTATCAACCATTTGTCCTAAAACAGCTCCAACTGCATAATCACTAGCATCACACATAATTTCAAAGGGCAAGTTCCAATCAGGAGGTTGAATAATAGGTGCAGTTATTAAGGCTTTCTTTAAAACATTAAAGGGTTCTATGCAATCATCATTAAAAGAAACGGAACATCCTTTGGCAAAAGATTGGTTAGAGGCTTTGATATTTTAGAGAAATCTTTAATGAACCTACGATAAAAACCTGCATGACTGAGAAAACTTCTTATACCTTTGATGTCTCTTGGATATGGTAATTTCTCAATAGCTTCAATTTTTTTTGGGTTAACTTCTATTCCTCTTCCAGAAATACGAAGCCCAAGAACAATTCCCTCTGTTACCATAAAGTGACACTTCTCCCAATTAAGAACAAGGTGTTGGTCTTCACAACGCTGCAAAACTTTGTTAAGGTTGAACAAGCAATTATCAAAAGAAGTACCATACACCAAAAACTCATCAATAAATACTTCCACTATGTTTTCAATATAATCAGCAAATATAGCATTCATGCATCTCTGAAAAGTAGCAGGCGCATTACATAAACCAAAAGGCATTCTCCTATAAGCAAATGTACCATATGGGCAAGTAAAAGTGGTCTTTTCCTGATCATCACTATGAACTGGAATTTGAGAGAAGCCTGAATAGCCCATCTAAATAACAAAAGTGAGAATGTTTAGATAATCTCTCTAGCATTTAATCAATAAAGGGCAATGGATAATGGTCCTTACGAGTTGCTTTATTTAATTTTCTATAGTCAATGCACATTCTATAACCAACAACAGTACGTTGAGCAACAAGTTCATCATCTTTATTAGGAACCACAGTAATTCCACCTTTCTTAGGAACACAATGAACATGACTAACCTATTTACTATCAGCTATAGGATAAATAATACAAGCGTCTATGAGTCGAATTACCTCCTTTCTTACCACTTCCTTCATTTTTGGATGTAGACGGTGTTGGAAATCAACAACAGGCTTAGCATCTTCTTCCAAATTAATTTTATGCATACATATAGCTGGACTTATGCCCTTAAGATCATCAAGAGAATAACCAATAGCCTTACGGTGAGCTTTAAGCACATCAAGTAGTTTCTCTTCTTCCTCAGCTGAAAGGTTAGCACTAATAATAACAGGATATATATTTTTCTTATCCAAGTATGCATATTTCAGATTTTCAGGCAAAGGCTTTAATTGAAAACTAGGATCTCCTTTAGGAGGTGGGAGTACTCCTAGATTATCAGGTGGGATATGCAATTGTAATTGTGGAGGTTGCTGCCATAATATTTGTTCTAAAGCTTCTTTTTCTGCATCATTAAATGGCTCTTCTTGATTAAGCATATAACGTTCCACCACGTATGACGAATCTACAGCTATATGAGCAAGAGTTTCAATTATATCTTTAGATTTTGGTTCTTTCTTAGCAGGTTTATCAGCAAATTTAGAAAAATTAAATTCAAGTTTCTCTCCAGCACATTCAATAAACACCCTTTCTCTAGGCAAATCAATTTCAGCACCAACAGTATGTAAGAAAGGTCAACCAAATATAATAGGACAGAAAGAATCTTGTGGACAACCAAGCACAATAAAATCAGTAGTATATTTTATTTTCCCTACCAATACTTCAACATCTCTAACAATTCCAAAGGGACTAATATAATCTTTATTAGCAAGCTGAATGGTCATACCTGTTTCTTCCATGGTGATAGGATCAATATCAGGCTTAATTTCTTGATAGGGAGAATATGGAATGACACTAATGCTTGCTCCAATATCACATAAACCATGATAACAAGAAGTCCCAATAGAGCATGATATAATTGGCTTACCAACTTTGGTTGAATTCCCTTTAATAACTTTGGTAGCATCTTCACATAAATAAACATCAACATGATCTTCTTCATTTAATTGCTTAATAATAGAGACTTGGTTCTTGGCTTCCACCTGTTCTTTAGGTTGAGAACATCTCTTTCTACTTTTGTCAGCAACAGCAATAAGCAAATTCTCTTTAACTTTTTCAGGATAGGGAGGTGGTTCAATATATTCTTCTATTACTATAGATGACACTGGTGTTTCTTTAATAAATTTAGGGACAACAATAGAAGATTTAACAGGTTCAACATAATAATCAAAGCCACTTTTAGGAATTCGAATGTGCTCAGCAAATTTTTAGCTATTTCAATTGCAACATATGGATCAAGACCAAAATCTTTATTAACATTCTTGAACAAAATAGAACTAGAGAAACTTTCTACACATGAATATCCATAATCAAAATAAGCTTCATTACCTTTGTCTAGGTCCCAATATTCAGAGTTCTTTGAAATAATTTCCAATAAATTCCAAGCTTCTTCTGCAGTATTATTTGTAAAGCTTCCACCAGATGAACCATCCAAATATTGCTTTAGCCTATCAGGTAGTCTCACATAAAAGTTTATCAATATAAGTTTATTTGTGAGATCATGACAAGGATTCTTACGAAGGAGGTCCTTAAGCCTCCCCCAAGCTTGAGTAATACTCTCTCCAAGGTGTGGCCAAAAATTAAATATAAAGCAACGGTTCTCATAAGCCTCTTTAGCAGTAAAATATTTAAGAAAGAAAACCTTCATAAAAGTATCCCAATTATGTGTAATTTCTTCATCCAGGGACATATACCATTTTCAAGCATCACCAGTTAAGGACTGGTACAATAACTTGCATTTTACCTCCTCCTCAGAAATAGCCTTGAGCCTAATTAGCCCACATATATCCTCAATAGCCCGTATGTGATCACTTGCAGCCTTTGTTCCATCCCCTGCAAAATACTCATTGCTAACAGCTTTAACAAATTCAAGGGGAATAATATAACCATCATCATGAGGTGCTTTTTCAACAACTTTAGGTTTAATAGCATAAGCACTCTCATATAAAGCAAGTTTCAGCGAAGCATCTCTCATAAAAGCCATAATAATAATAGGATGCAACAGCAAGAAAAATTCAGCTTTCAAGTTTCCTTACCAAACTTCTTACCAATAGCGCTACGCTCCCCGGCAACGGCGCCAGAAAAGTGTCTTGATGGCTCCCAAGTGCAGGATATCAATTGTAGTACTTTTCGTATTAGAAAGGTTGTCGAACCCACGAGGAGCAGAAGGAACTGGTAAGTAGAATAGCAAAGGAATAATAAAAGCAACAGGTGTTTTTGTGTTTTAATTGTGTAGGTCAAGTAAAGTAAAATGCGGAAAGTAAATTGCAGCAAGTAGTAGGTCTCAATGAGAGACAAAGCCCAATCCTCTAATGCGCAAGAGGACAAGCTCAAGTGTGTGTTTGTGTCTTATATGTGGAAAACGTTCCCGAGGGTTGCACGGATTTAGCTGGCATAGTGATTCATTGCATAACATGTTTGTATATCTTGTCTAGTTTTAATCTTCTTCGGACGGAGCCACAAATAGGAATAGCTAAATAAATAGACTATCACCCCTTATGATGGATCACGTGGCCAATTAAATGACAGCACGAGAATTATTAAGACATGATGTCCCACCATAGCCTTATGCTCTAAGGTCCCCGATACAAGTACCCTCATAATGCAATTCAACGACACTGTCTCAAGTTCCTGTCACCTAAAGACATCATCACGTCACTACACTATGGTGTTCTCCTATGAGCCAATGTAGGTGAAGTGTTGTACAGTCGACGTTCGTACAACACCATCATAGAATCACATAAAAGATAAATACTAGACCAAATAACAACTCATATTATGTAACAAATCATTGCCAATTCATCCTATGCCCTCAGGAACATGCGGGAACTACTCACAACGTGCAAACATGATCATGTATGGTGACATATGTGGTACAACACAATCTGAAACAATGGATCCACCACCAAATAATGACAAGTACTCAATCCCAAACATGCAACGGAGTACAATAACACGTATCTAGGGTGTAGCAATGATCAAACTATGAGGGGAACGGAGTGGATCACGGTGATGGTGATCGTGGAGATGTAGGTGCTGATGAGGATG
Source organism: Alopecurus myosuroides (assembly GCA_028641055.1). NCBI lineage: Eukaryota > Viridiplantae > Streptophyta > Magnoliopsida > Poales > Poaceae > Alopecurus > Alopecurus myosuroides. The sequence goes on from CM054059.1 coordinate 343,024,875, forward strand.
GTGATGGAGATGCCTCCTCCCACGCCAAGGAGGAGATGGGGATGAAGATGGGGATGATTTCTCCCTTCTCCGGAGCTCCGGAGCAGCAGGATCTCTCTCCCCCGCGGAGAGTTTTGAGAGTTTTGCCGCCCTGGCAGCTCCGTCTCGTCTCGGGAAAATTAGGGTGTTCGTTTTCGGGGAAGACGGAGTCGTCAGCAAAAAGACCTCGAGGAGGAGGTGCTGTGGGCCCATTTGGGGGGCCCACACGCGGCCAAGGAATCTGGCCGCGTGGGCTACCCCCTTTTGGGCCTCCTGGCCCTCCTCCTTTGTGTCTTGAGCCCACGGTCTTTCTCACGAAGAAAAACTGACAGGGTTTCTTTCCTTTCACAATTTGGATACCTGTAGCTCCTGAAACATCAAAAACATGAAAACAGGTGTTTTCTGACACCCAGAAATTAAATACCAAAAATAGGGACTTTGTAGGAAAGTCCCATAAAATCATCTAAAACATGCAAAACAATGAAATAACATTGATAAAACATCCCAATAATGCCTATATGGAGGGTATAAATGACGATATAAAATGCACGTATCAGCAGCAGGAGCGGCTCAATGAGCTCGTGCTAGAAGCGGGTAGGCAGAATGAGGCCTTTTGGCAGGCCAATCCGGGAGGCGGTGCGTTTCATGTTGTTCACTCGCATGGGGAAAGATCCATGGACCATGCCTCATCACCGCTTCCCGGTGGGGAGAGGGCCCAGAGTGCGAACTCTGGGAAGAACAAACAGATGCAGGTGTACGACCCGGCTGTCGCTGTAAAACAGCACGCTGTAGTGCGGCAGCCCGGCCAAAAACACAATGCTGCAGGTACTGGCCGTCAAGCTGCCAGAGTTCATCAAGAGGGGCAAGGAGGAAACCGAGATGGTCCATCTCGGCAGCATGTTGCTAACCCTGTTCAGCATGATGTTCAGCGACAGGTGATTGCTGCAGTGGCCAACCCGGTTGCTCAAACCGGTCCAGTGTATCAGGAACGCTACAACGACGGGTACTCGGCAATGGAGCGAGCCGGGTACGCCGACCCAAGAGATCTTGCAACTCGCCTGGGAGGAAGGATGCTGGAACCAAGTGATGCAAGGTACAAGCTGGACCGACTCTATCGTTCTGAGGAGATAGAAGCAAGAGGCCCACCCGGGCCAAACTGTTTTGGCCCCAGGATCATGGGGGAACCACCTGTGTCCAAGTTTCAGCTGGCTAGAGGAACCAAGACCTATGACGGAAGCACCAAGCCAGAGGACTGGATGAATCATTACGTGACTGTCGTGTACGTTGCAGGTGGCAACAGGAGATGGGTTGTTCGGTATGTGCCCAGATGCTGGAGGGCCCTGCCCGGATCTGGCTCAATAACCCGCCGAAGGACAGTATCAACTGCTGGCTTGACTTCTCGGAAGCCTTCATCAGCAACTTCACCAGCACTTATAAGAGGCCAAACCGGCCACAGCAGCTCTCAGTGTGCAAGCAAAGAGAAGAGGAGACTGACCGCGAGTACCTTACCTAGTGGAACACTCTGAGAAACACATGTGAGGGTGTGAACGAGTCACAGGACATTGCCTGGTTCGCGCAAGGTTGCCGACATGGCAGCATGCTGTGGAAGAAATTGCAGAGGGAGATGCCGAGTACCCTCGCCGAGACAATCAAGATTGCAGATATGTATGCTCTCGGTGACCCTACTCAGCCTCTGCTTGATTCCTTCAAGCCCAAGAGGAAGCACCATGAGGTATCCCAGCGCCATGACCGCCAGAATTTTGGCAACACGAGAAGAGAAGACCGTCCGGATATCCGCTACGGGTCTGACCATGTGGCAGCTGTCACTCAAGATGAAGGTGCTGTCGGGAGCAGCCAAAGGCAAAAAACAGCTGGAGCCCAATACGGGCAAAACCAGACTCAGGGCCAGAACTTAATGAAGCAGTACAATGCTCCCCATCAGAACAATACCTCCCAGGTTTGTCTTTGAGAACATGAAGGATGGACCGTGTAGCTTCCATACTCGGCATCCGAGTAGGCCAGCCAATCACACTACCCGGCAGTGCAGCTGGAGGGACAGGATCAAGAGCGAGGCTTTTGGTCAGCTGCCTCCTCCTCCTCCTCTTCCGCTATCGGGTGCCAATGTGCAGCCTATTCGGGCAGCTGCTCCCAGGCCAGCCGAGAACCAGAGGAGGGAGAACGTGAACCGAGTGGCGCAGGGAGCCGACAACAACTACAACCGCAACTTCAACAACAACAACCGCGACAACAAGTACTACACCCGCAACAACAACCGCAACAATGCCATCCAGAACAACAACAATGATGGTGGTGCTGGGGACCGGAACCAGTACCACGAGCACCACGAGATCTACATGGTGTTCACCACTGAGCTGGATGACAAGCAGTTCTAGCGTAGGCGCGCAATGGAGGTGAATGCCGTGATGTCATCAATGCCGCACTACATGGAGTGGTGCGACCAAGAGATAGTTTGGTCTAGAGCAGATCATCCCAAGATAATGCCCAACCCGGGTACATATGCTCTAGTGGTGGACCCCACTTTCTTGGGGACCAAGAAGAATGTGAAGTTCAGCAAGGTGCTGATCGACAACGGGAGCAGCATCAACATCATGTACCGAGACACCATGGAGAAACTCGGCCTTGCCGAGAACATGCTGCTACCCAGTCGGACCAGTTTCCACGGCATTGTGCCGGGAGTATCTTGTGCTCCTATCGGACGCATTTGGATGAATGTGCTTTTCGGCACCAGGGAGAACTGCCGGACCAAGTGCCTGCAGTTTGAGGTGGTTGATCCACAGAGCCCCTACCACGCCCTACTCGGCAGGCCTGCTCTGACAAAGTTCATGGCCTCAACTCATGCGCCCTATCTAAAGATGAAGATCCCTGGCCCCAATGGCATCATCACCATCTCGAGTGACTACAAGCGCTCCTTGGAGTGTGCATCTGCTGGATCTCGGCTTGCTCAGTCCATGGTCATTGTTGCCGAGAAGAAGAAGATACATGTGGATATGGCCGAGGAAGCTCAAGTCGGTATGCCTGGCATGCGGAGCTCTCGGTATGGATCCACCTTCTAGGCCTCCCAAGAGACAAACAAGGTGAAGATTGACCCGGAGTTCCCGGAACAGGGTGTCCATCATTGGTGCCGGGTTGGAGGAGAAATAGGAAAGCGAGCTCATCCACTTCTTCTGTGAGAATCGGGATGTCTTTGCATGGTCCAATCAGAACCTGCCGGGTGTCCCGAGGGAGTTGGTTGAGCACTCGTTACATGTGTGCCCTGACGCCAAGCCGGTTAAGCAGGCAATGCGCCGCTTTGCGGATGAGAGAAGAAAAGATGTTGGTGACGAGATCACAAAGCTACTCACAAGTGGATTTATCATGGAGGTACTGCATCCGGATTGGCTGGCCAATCCGGTCATGGTGGAGAAGAAGAAGGAAGATCCCAAGGCTGTTGTGGCCTGGCGCATGTGCGTGGACTACACCGACTTGAACAAGGCCTGCCGCAAGGATCCGTTCCCGCTACCCCGCATAGGTCACGTGATCGATTCCGGTGCCGGGTGCGAACTTTCATCTTTCATTGATGCCTACTCTGGTTTTCACCAGATACCTCTGAACCTGGCTGATCAAATAAAGACTGCTTTTATTACCCCGTACGGGGGTTATTGCTATCTTGTCATGTGTTTTGGGTTGAGAAATGCTGGGGCCACATATCAAAGGTGCATGCAGAAATGCTTGCATGACCAGATAGGCAAGAATCTGCAGGTGTATGTAGATGACATTGTCATCAAAACAAAAGAAAAACACACTCCGCTGAGCGATATTGAGGAAACATTAGCCAGCTTGCGCAAATACCGGATGAAATTGAATCCAACCAAGTGCACATTTGGCGTCCCGGCTGGCAAGCTACTCGGCTTCTTGGTATCTAGTCGGAGAATTGATGCCAATCCTTCAAAGATAAAAGCTATAGAGAGCATGTCTTTGCCGAGATCACTGAAGGATGTGCAGAAGTTTACTGGGTTCATGGCTTCTCTTAGCCGCTTCTTGGGAAGAATGGGCGAGAAGGTGCTGCCCCTTTATCAGCTCATCAAGAAAAGTGACAAGTTTTTTGGACCCACAAGCTGATGTGGCCTTCAAAGAACTCAAGTCCATGCTGGGTAGCGCTCCCATCTTGGCAAGCCCTTTGCCTAAGGAGCCAATGTTGCTTTATATCGCAGCTACCAACCGGGTAGTCAGTGTGGTGGTGGTAGTGGAACGAGAAGAGGAAGGCAAGACCGTGCAGAGGCCGGTGTATTATCTCAGCGAGGTGCTATCCAACTCCAAACAAAATTACCCACATTACCAGAAGATGACATACGGCGTATACCTGGGTGCCAACAAACTCAAGCACTATTTCCAGGAGCATCCCATCATAGTGGTGAGCACCGCTCCCGTCTCTGAGATTATGGGTAACAAGGATGCAAGCGGCCGGGTAGCCAAATGGGCGATTGAGCTAGCCGCGTACACCCCTTTGTACGCGAGAAAAGAGGCAATCAAGTCTCAGACCCTGGCGGATTTCTTGGTGGATTGGGCCGAGATGCAGTATGAGCCTCCCTTGCCGGAAACCAATTTATGGAAGATGCATTTTGATGGCTCCAAAGTAAAAGAAGGGCTCGGTGCCGCTGTGGTGCTCACCTCGCCCAAGCGAGATCAACTTAGATATGTGTTGTAGATCGACTTCTCGGCATCCCATAATGTGGCCGAGTACAAGGCACTGGTACATGGCTTGAGGGTATCCAAGGAGATTGGAGTCCGGTGAATCGTATTCTATGGCGACTCGGACCTGGTAGTTCAACAAGTCTCGGGGACTTGGGACGCGTTGGATGCCAGCATGGCATCTTACCGGTTCCTCATCCAAAACATGACCGGATTCTTTGATGGATGTGAGTTCCATCACATTCACCGAGCTGAGAATGATGCAGCTGATACCCTGTCCATGTTGGGATCTTCTCGGCAGTTCATCCCGCCTGGGATTGCTCTCGAGCATTTGAGGAAGTCATCAATCAAGCCATCTCCCTACTCGGAGTCCATATTCATTCCAGGGCTGCTGTACTCGGAAGCTGTTCCTATGGAGATTGATTGGGAGGGCTCAAAAGAGAACCCGGGGACTGCCTCCAGAAACCCGGGGACTGTACTCAGGGACTCGGGGAGTCGTCTCCAGTTTGGAGCAAGTCATGGCAGCTGATTCAATGGAAGTGGATGAACCAGTGTTTCCTATCCGGGAGACACCGAGTTGGGCTTTTCCCATATTATCCTTTCTAATGGATGGCACATTGCCAAGTGACAAGGTCACAGCAGGCAGATACATAGAAGATCTAAGGGCTACATCATCATCAACAAGGAGCTGCACAAGAGAAGTCCTACTGGCGTGCTCCAACGCTGTGTTGAGCTAGAAGAAGGAGAAGAGATTCTCAGAGAAATACATCAAGGCGAGTGTGGGCACCATGCCTCATCTCGGGCTCTAGTCAAGAAGGCATTCCGGCATGGATTCTTTTGGCTCACTGCCTTGCAACAAGAAGAAGACCTAGTGAGAAAGTGCAATGGGTGCCAGAGATACACAAGCAAGATTCATATGCCAGCTTCCGAGTTGAAGACCATCCCTATCACTTGGCCTTTTGCAGTATGGTGTTTGGAGATGGTAGGCCCTTTCAAGCCAGCTAGAGGCAACATGACTCACATCTTGGTCATGGTGGACAAGTTTACCAAGTGGATTGAAGTGAAGCCTATCCGAAAATGTGACGGAAACATAGCAGTGAGCTTCTTGAAGGATATCATTTTGAGATACGGCTACCCGCACGGGATCATCACAGACAATGGAACAAACTTTGCTGAGGGAGCCTTTGCTAGGTTCTGCAAAGAAAAGCAGATCCGACTAGACGTTGCGTCAGTCGCGCATCCGGCTTCGAATGGGCAAGTAGAAAGAGCTAATGGCATGGTCCTATCCGGAATAAAGCCAAGGCTGACTGAGCCATTACAGCGAACCCCTGGTTGTTGGCTAGACGAGTTGCCGGCGGTGTTGTGGAGTCTAAGGACTACCCCTAACCGATCAACCGAATACACACCATAATTCCTGGTATATGGAGCTGAGGCCGTGTTGCCCACTGACCTTGAGCATGACTCACCCAGAGTAACCCTCTATACTGAGGCAGAGGCAAGAGAAGCCCAAGAAGATGATGTGGACCTGCTCGAGGAAGCAAGAGAGTTAACTCTGTCCCGCTCAGCTGTATATCAACAGAATCTGAGAAGATATCATAGCCGGAAAGTAAGCCCAAGGGTTTTCCGAGAAGGAGACATGGTCCTTAGGCTCGTGCAGTGCACAACCGGGATGCACAAGCTATCCCCTCCGTGGGAAGGGCCTTTCATTGTGAGCAAGGCTCTCCACAATGATGCCTATTATCTCATCGATGCACAGGAACCACAAAAGAACAGGGCGGATAAATTCGGAGAGGAATCCAAACGTCCCTGGAATGTAGCTCTACTCCGCCGTTTTCATTCATGAGAAAACATTGTATGTATCTCCTCAACCGAGTTAAATTCAAGTCGGCACTCCGAATTCGAACTCGGGGACTGCCTTTGCCAAACTTGCTCAGTTTCATTTACTTTGTTTACTTTGTCTACTTGGTTGATTTACTTAGAATTTCACGTGCATATCTAGTAGTGTGTTTAAACACAAGGGCCAACTCTTCGACTTCGCTACTGTCCCCAACCCGGCTTCATGGCAAGCAAGAGAACAAGCCAAAGGTCAATGAACACACGAAAATTTGCTAAGGAAAAGAGAAATGTAGCAACCGAGTAAGGTGTCTTTTCTTCTGTGTTCTCGGCTAAGTGTTGGGCAGCGTTAGCTTTCAAATCTCAAAGTGGTTAAGTATCTGAAACTTGGTTTTTGAAATCTTGTGACTCGACTACCAAAAAGCCACAAGTGGCAGGTAAGAGCAAAGACAAAATATCTAAGTGGATGAAAAAAGCAACTCGGGGACTTGCATTTTAACGCAATCCGGAATTGAGCCAGTCTTGCTAAAGAAACAACTAAAACTGAGTAGCGCGAGGAACCATGAAAGTATTTGTTACATCTGCACCCGGCATACCGGGGATCTGATAAGAGTTTAAGGATAAAATGCAGCAGTTTAGGCAACAGTTGATGAGTTAGAGTTCGTCTCGGTGTTGGTAGGCTCCATGGGCTCGGTAACAGGAGTTGTGGAAGCAGGCTCTGGAGTGGTGGAAGTTGGAGTAGTGGAGGCTGGCTCAGATGCGGCATTGGTGGTCTGGGCAGCAGAGTCACCGGATGGAGGAGCGAGCTCGGAGGTGACGTTCTCGGTTGCAGCCCCAGTGATGGAGGGATAATCACCCGGTAGGCCAACTCCAAGGTGTAACCCGGCCCAAAGGACGCTGCGCAAGATCCGGCTAAGGATAGAGAAACTTCTGGAAGGCCCAAGTTTGCAGGCCTCGTAACCCGGGTTGTGGGCTACGGTAAAGGAAAGTTAGGGTTTGTATGCAGTGTCCGGGTAGGATTCAGGGTGTATCTTGGAGGGTAAGCCAGGGGGTACGGGTGCTTTATAAACCGACCCCCAGGTCTAGTTTAGGCAGAGATCTAAGAACCCTAGCAATATCGCCTGATATCGAGCATCTAGTGTAATCCCAGAATTGAGTTATTGTATCAAGATTGGAGACTCGGCGACTTTGATTGCCGGCTACCAGATCGAATTGCATCATGTTTTCCTCTGAGCTAAACCCTCTCCCAAACGTCTGTGTCGTCTTGCCCCAAGATCAGTTACCCCCGGTAACGTCTGCCGTGATCATCCCACGACAGTTGGCGCCCACCGTGGGGCCTGAGTCCAAAGGTGTTTACATCACGGGAGAAGCTCGGAAGAACATGGAGAATGTTGTCGTCGGCGAGATCTACATCGACCACAAAGGAGAAAAGACGGTGGACGATTCCGGTTGGGGGCCAGAATCGGATCACCTCGAATCCGGATCCGTCGTGACAATCGGCCGGATCAGCGTCTTCATTGGTATGGTATGTACTTCCGGTTCGATCCCTGACAATATTGGATCTGATTCTGTGCCAGGAGAAGCCACTTCTATCCGATCAGATGATGAAGAATCGATTGGAACGACACATCCGGCAGAAGAACCCATCGCGAAGTGGGAACAGCCGGAGGAGCCGGCATGGACCCCGCGCGACCGGGTCGAAATAGAAGATGATACCGGGTCTATCCTAGATCTGCTGGAAAACCGGTATGAAGAGGATAACGGCGAGGAAGAACAACATGAATTTACACCGAGTATCGTACGCCGAGTTGCAGTCTATGCGGCTCCCGCGGCCAATCTCAATCAAGGGAACGCAACCGCGGCAGCAGTCGGGGCGGCTCAGGCATTGGCCCAGCAGCAGGGCGCGGCTACCGGAGACCCGGTTCTGGCCCGGGTTGATGGAGAGTCGGCATCAGTGACCAGCCGCGCAGCAGACGAGGAGTTGCACGCAAATACGTTTGGATTCCTGGGAAACCAGACACCAGGGGCGGGTCCTTCAAACCCGCGTCACCCGGCCCTATTCGATAATAATCTGATTCTAGAGCCCACGGTTCTTGCAACGGTTATCACCCCAGAAAACGCAGCGGAACGTGTCAGGGATCTGGATGTGGCTCGCTGTGCGCTGGAACAGCAAAGAAGGCAAGTAGAGGCAGAAAGGCAAGGGATGGCCGCGCGGCAGCGTGAACTGGATGCGCTGGAAACTCGGCTCCGGGAGGAAACATCTAGAGTACATCAAAGGCATCAAACTAGGTTACCAGCAACGGGCGGGGTTATTAATCCGGCTACTTTATTTGTCACACCTCAGGATCAGCCGATACCAGTGGTGAACCAGGGAACCGCACCCCAACCGGCGACAGCAGGGACACACCCGGCAAGTGAACGGGCCGGGTTACCCCCACCACAGACTAGAGTCACAACCGGCAACGATCTACCACCACCACCACCATCACGATTTCGCACACCAGCCGGTCACTACAATAATCCCATGGACAATGTGTATGCGGCGACACTCGCGTTAAATCAAATCCCTGTGGGAGAGTCACCCCATGCAGAGAAGACCCGGCAAGCCATCGATCTGTTGCACACTGCGGTGGCGCAGCAAGCCAATTATCCGGATCATAGAAGCGGTATGCACGGGACGCCATACGTCATTCAACAACAAGGGAATATCCAAACAAGTTCAGCACGGCGGAGGAAAGAGCAGCAGCAAATGCCGCCTCCTCCCCGCGTTCAGGCAGCATCAGCAGCACAGGCTGTTGTGGACAGTTCCAGAGCTCGGAGGGCCGCGGCCGGGTCTACAGCGCATGGGCTTCCCGCAACACCGCGCCCAGCCGCGCCCCCCGCTGTATCACACGTTTCTAGAACAAGGCCGGCCTCGACCGTTCTTGCGGGGCCCAAGTGTCTCTCGGACAATATCAGAGCTGAATCTTACCCGGAAAAATTCAAAGAGCCAGGGAAAGTAGTGAATTACGAGCCCACTATGGATCCAGAAACATGGCTAAGTAGTTATGAGATGGCAATGTCGATTCGCAACGCATCCGAGAATCTCCAAGCCAAGTTCATGTACTTGATGATGTCAGAAGGAGCAGCAAAGTTGTGGTTCACCAATTTGCCGGAAGGATCGATTAAGTCCTGGGAGGAATTGAAGACCGCGTTTGTCAAGCACTTTCATGGGACGTGCAGGAAATTGTTCACTATTGATGATCTAGAGCGATGCGTCCAGAAGAAGGGAGAATCAGCGCGCAGTTGGGTGCGCCGGGTTATGGAGATACTTCACTCGTCCACGGATATTCAGCCCAAGGATGCACTACAATCCATGGCAAAAACATGCAAGTATATACCTTTAGTGCAAAAGTTAACTCGCATGAAGTCTAGTCGAAATGCGTCGGAAGTTACAATGGGAGAATTGATGGATGCGTGCAACAAACACGCTGCGACAGATACTACAGAAGAGGAAGTTGATGACAAGAAGGTAAAAGCAAACACAAGTAATAACGGAAGAACCGGCAATAGCACCGGGTAATAACGGAAATAGCCAGAACAAGCGCCCGTTTGAAGGAGGTTCCGAGTTTGTGGCCAACACAGAAGCCGGATCTTCGAGGCCCAGAGCAGAAGGAAATTTCAACGGAGGTAATCACAATGGAGGAAACTATCAAGGACCACCAAGGCCGGGTAACAATTGGGACATATCCAGGATGGCATGCCCAAAGCACAGTAGGAACGGCAGGCCAGCTAACCACTCCTTGGAGCAGTGCGCCGACTTACAAAGATGGAAAAATGAGGAAGTGAATAGAGCTATGCGAGGTGCAGGACGGGGAGGAGGACCGGGTCCAGGGGGAAACCCGGGCAACGGCCCACCCCCAGCTGGTAACCCGGTGGCTGGGAATCAAGGTAATAACCAAGGGGGCAGGAGGTTTCCAGGCTAACCCCAAACAATTGGGTCAATATCATGTGCATACCACAGGAGGCTCTAACAAAGACAAAAAGATACTGAAGCAAGCGGTCAACTCAGTTTCGTCAGCCGTCCCGAGATACTTGAGATGGTCAGAACAAGAGGTAACATGGAGCAGAAGGGATCACCCAGAAAGAGTGGAACGCCCGGGAGTATTGGCATTAGTAGTCGCACCGCAGGTCAATGGGTATGAGCTGAAAAAGGTTTTGATGGATGGTGGGAGCAGCATCAATATACTGTATTGGGAAACTTTCCTACGCATGGGCCTCAAGGAGTCTCAGCTACAAAAAAGCTCAACAGTTTTTCATGGGATAGTGCCGGGTCATTCAGCGTGCCCCGAGGGAAAAATCGCATTGGAGGTAGCCTTTGGGGAGTCAAAGGATAACTATCGAGTTGAGTGGCTTACTTTTGAGGTAGTCAAATTGTGCAGCCCTTATCACGCGTTATTTGGAAGGCCGGCTTACGCCAAATTCATGGCTAGGCCGTGTTACGTGTATCTACAGCTAAAAATCCCGGGTCCCAAGAAGACCATTACCATACATGAAAATCGAGACATAGCAGCTGAATGTGATGAAGGAGACGCAGCAATGGCCGAGCAGGCCTGTAGAAAAGAAGAACTCAAGCATTACCGGTCTCAAGCAGACCCGGAGGACAGAACCACATCAAAAAGGCCGAGTACTGAAGGCGAAAGAGCAAAATCCAAGGTAGCACAAGATGCTAAAATGGTGGCTTTTATCGAGGATGACTCCCCCAAGCAATCTGCTATAAAGAAAGAAGCTGCACGGCCGCTCACAACCAGCCACGTCATGGAAACACCTCACCCGGGTTGGCTAGTAAACCCGGTACTCATCATGAAAAAGTCCAACATGTGGAGAATGTGCATCGGTCACGCCAGTCCGGGACCGGTCCCCATGAAGAACTAAACAATGTAACGGGCAGCAGGTTTCAGACGCGCTCTTTTCCTACCCAGGGTACCTAAGGGGACTGGAAGGTTTTTAATGAGGCGGCCTGCTGATCCAAACTTTCTCGCATCAACAAAGAGATGGTTATCAAGTCCTATTTCGTTACAGCCTGATTACAAGTAAGTAGTATCCATGTGACATCAATATTTCAGTATCATTAAGAACGTTCAGTATATATAGGTCTCGGGGGCTGGTTGCTCAAGTAGCCCAGCCACAAACCTGAAAGACCCGGCCTTGATGCCTATAAGTTATAAGGGCCGATTATTCACAAACGAGTACGGCTGCAATCTTGTAACTGGACAAAGGAGCCAAATTTTCTTGACTTTTCTTACTTAAGCTCGATGTGACTCGCACTAAAGTGGCATGATTTATTAGCTTACGATTACAATCAGCCATGAAGCCCAATGGGACTTGTCTGACCCTGTTTTCGTATGGATGTAACAACATGGTATCCACGCGAAAGCCGGCTTACAGTACAAGATAGTCAAAAGGGTCATCTAAACCACAAGTTTATGCAGAGTACAAGGCTAATAGCCGGAAACTCAATGACTATCAAGCATAACTTCAGTACTTACACGGAATGGCCTTAGGTTTTCGACTCGGTAAAAAACAATTTGTTCTCTGAGAAAGGCCACATCCCCATGACTCGGACTTTGGGTCATGGGGACTGGGGACTTCGAAACAGAAAGAAACTACTTGGCTATCAAAGTTCGAAAGATCCTACCATCCGAGTCTTGGGGACTTAAAGAAAAGTCCACTTATCAAAGCCCCTTACACTCGGAAAACCGAGTCTTACGAAGGGAGCCAAAAAGAGAGTCGGGTATCAAGAACAAGTTCAAAGAATAGACAAGTAGCACGATTATCAAAAGGCCAGGAAAGCCGCAAAATATATCACGGACTAAAAGTACGTTACAAATTACGACGTCAGTATCAGGGGTGCACAGGCGCACCATCCAAAGCATGCTAGTTTGAATACAAAGCATCACGTGATCAAGATACTATGATGGCACTGCCCTATTCGGCCTCCTGAGTACGGTCTTCCGGGTCTTGGTCCTGGGCTTGCTGCTTAGCTTTCCCGGCAGCATTACCCGGACTCACCGCACCAGGGCGAACAGGTGGAGGGACAGCTGGTGTAGAAGCAGACGGCCCTGATCCTAACTCGGCCTCTCTCTTCGCAGTTGCCTCCCTCTTCCTGGCCGAGTTAGCAACCCACTTCTCCAAGATATCAAAGGGCGGGGGTGCTTCCTCCGTAACAATTTTGCCATCAGCGTCGTATGCACTCATAATCGTGTTTAGATCCAAACTATCGGCCAAAGTGGTAGCCGAGGGACGCACTGCGGATTGTATGGCCTTGAAATCCTTGGGTGTAAATTTGGAACCGTCCGCCTTGAATTCGGGAAACCCGGATATTACCTTCGCCGGGTCAAGCTTCGGAAAGAAAGCCTTGGCCAGGGTAAAGGCCCAGGTCATACCGATCCGGCATGACGAACGTTTCCAGATTTCAATCCAGCCAGGCACCGTGGAGCAGGCTTGAATGAGATTTTCTTCACCCGGATATACCTCCGTAGGCCACTTTACGGCATCCAGTATAAATTTTGTGCCGGCAAAGAAAGTCCGGAGCACGGTCTTTAGGGTTCTAGCCTTGACAAGGGCATCCTCCTCTGGGGCCGCAAGGTTGGCACCTACAGTTGAAACAAAAGGAGGAACGTATTAGTAATCCCGAGTATCATATAATAAAGCAAAGACATGAAGCCAATCGGCACCAAAAACTTACTAAGCAAGATCTGATAAGTATCGGCGACTTGGTCCGATAGTTTCTTCAGTGCGGTCTGAGCGGCATTGCACTTCTTCTTGTATTTAGAAACGTCCTTCTTCAAAGTTTTCATGTCATCCTCAAGGGTTTCCCTTCGTTTTACCTCGGCAAGAAGAAGTTGTTCGGTCTTAAGTAAAGTTTCATCAGACCGGGTTATCTGCGCCTGTAAGTAGCAAGGAACGCAAGTGTCAGTTGGATATTATGGTAAGCTGAATATTGCGTAAAGTACCAAGCATAACTTTAGCAAGTTATGCTCGGAACTTGGGGACTAGGTATGCACTATTAGATATCAAGTGTCACTACCTGGTACTCTGCAGCCATGCGCTCCAAGATCTTGCTCTCCGAAGTCTTCATAGTGAGGAGAGTGTTCATCAACTGATCAAAAGTGTCCTTACCCGTACCAGAGGACCCGGGGCCTTGGAAATCCCGAGAAGGAGCTTTCTTCCTAGTGGGAGGCGGCACCCGGGTCATTTGTATGTCGGAATCCGATGCTCCTTCTTCTGCACCCAAGTTTGTGGCTCTGTTCTTCTTGCTTGCATGGGAGGCAATCGGATACTCGGCTTCTTGTATGTCCGGGTTTATCGGCGACGCTTGCCCTTCGTCACTAGACGCGGCTGTAGTCTTGTCAGCCGGGCTTCCCTTACCCGGGCCCTCGGTTTCCATATCCTCTTGGTCGCTGGTAACGACCGTGGCCCTATAGATGTTATGAGTAAGCAGCTAGTATACAATCAGGAAAGGATGATGAAGCATGGTAGAGCATCAGGAAAGGGATTTTACCCGGTATTCACCGCGAAATCCACAGGAAATCCGTCGCTGGACCCGGGAGAGGCTGGAAAGTATCAAGTAAGATTCCATAAAGGAATGGTTCAACGTGAATGTTTCGTTCGATAAAGGATAGGGTAAATACCCGCCCGCCGAGTCGGAGTCGATGAAATACCCGGGTTAAGGGCACCATCACCCGGGTGATTTCGAGTTGACCTGCGCTTGGTCATGGGCGACTCCTTCAAGCATGGCCAGTGGAACAAAGTCAAGGTAGCTCATGTATATCATTAAAGGAATACGAATTGGACGCGAGGAGGTGATATGAAACCTTGGAGGTGGCCTCTTGAGTCTTTCTCTTTGATCCGACTTTGACTGTCGGCTCCAGTTCCTCCTCGTCGCTGGCGGATTCTACTTTGCCGTCGGAGTTTTCTTATTCGTCATCTTCTTGCTCTGGATATCATCAAAGTTATAGTTGGAAAATGGAGGGGTTATGATGAGCTTAAGGGAACCAAGTAAAAGCCGGAGAGCACCTTCGTCCGAATTAACGGCTTCTTCTTGCTCCTCTGGACTTTCAGAGCTAGGGGAAGTGTTGGTCTTCCAAAAATCATCATCAGCCTGAAAAGTATCAGTATAAGGGTCATCAACTGCATCGAGTGGAAAGAGCAAAGGTAAAGACATCAAAATTAGGTTTTCACCTTGGGGGCTGGGTTCTCGAGTGTAAAGGGCTCTAATCCGGATATGTTCCGGATTACCTCAAGCTTTTCCGTCAGAAAACCCTTGATAGTTTTATGAGTGTCACCAACCGCGAAGATGTTGTCAGAGTACCGGAGTGGGTCTGTAGATTGCCCCGAATACTCGCACATCAACTTTGTGCGGATGGAATTGGGTTGGATCCGGAAGTCGACCCAAGTCTTCACCAGGTTGAGCCCGATGAGACCTTGGGCCGTGAGAGTGGTGATTTTGGCTAGAAGAGGTTGAATGGCCTCCCTGTCCGAGTCAAGGGAAAAGGCACTAAACTTTTCGGAGATGTCAAGAAGGCCCTCGGAGTAACCCGGCAGTTTCTTTTGGCCGGGTGGGGAGGTGTCTTGGCAGTAAAAGTCTGAGAGCTGCCAGTGCTTGACATGGGAGTTAAGAGTGAGGGGTGGCATCATAGAATTCTTGCAGCGCTGGATAGAAACCCCGCCGCAAGCGAGAAGCGCCCCGTCACCGCTTTCGCGGCACGGTTTGCACTGAAAAAGCTCAACGAAAAGAGCCAGACTTGGCGGAGTGCACAAGTATGACTCGGAAAGGACGATGAAATGGGAGATGTTTAATATGGAATTAGGCCCGATGTCAAAAACGCGAAGGCCGTAATGGCTTAGGACATCACGGAAGAAAGGGTGACCCGGCGGACGGAAGCCCCGGGTCACATGTTCCACGAAACAGATTACCTCGTCTTTCGTCGGGGTAGGCCGGGTCTCCTTGCCCGGCACCCTCCACTGGATATCCTCTTGAGGGGGAAGAACTCCTAGCTCGACCAGCTCCTCCAACTTGGCCTTGGTGACCGTAGACCGCGCCCAGTTGGCGGATATGGAATTGGTGGCTTTGGCTTTAGTCGGAGTTTTTCCCTGCTTCTTGGGAGCCATGTGGTTGACCTGCAAAGCACGAGGTAGGAGGACAAAAGGAATAAGACACGGAAGCTGTGAGCCGGCCAAGTATCGGCAAGGTAATATTGAGACATGAAAATTGTGTATTATCCGGGTGTCAGTTTGCAGAGTGAAGTTCGAACTATCCGGGTATCAAGTGTTATAGCGAAAATTATGGGGATCTAAGCGTTGAAGGAGTTTTTGAGGACGATGGATGGCTACACAGACACTTAGCGCGAATAAAAGGAACTGGAAGGGGGGAGACTAGCCGGGTGATTGAGGCAAAGGCGGAAATTTTGAGTGGTTCGAGCCCAGATTGGGAATTCCATCTTCAGATTTGTGGCGAAATTAATAATTGCAGGTAGTAGGAGGGTGGATTGGAGTCTATATCTTATCTATTGGGCGAGCTAGAAAGAATATTAGCAACCTAATTCGGCATGATCGAGAAATCATTGGCGGGTTGATTTGGATCTAATCTGAGGTGAAATCAAGAAATTGCAAGGGCAAATTAATGGGTGCAAGAGGCTTACTGGAGAAGATCTGAGTGAAGCTTTGCGGAGGCAAATGGCGCAAGCCTGGTGTCCTTTCGCAGTTCCTGACGGGCCGGATGGAGATTTGCCGGTGGATCTTGGCGGCGGCGCGGGGTGAGCTGTGGCGGAGCGCAGCCTCCGGCCAACGGGCTCCGGTGATGCGCGCGGGATTTCCGTGGTGGCGCTCAGTGAGGATGAGCGTGGAGGGAGAAAGGAAGCAGAGTGGGGGGAAATGAGCCGTTAGGGTTCGGGTTACCCCCAAGGGGCCTATTTATAGCGCGAGTGGATAAGCCCGGTTCAGCGAGCGGGAGCCGGGGGTTGCGGAGTAAACGGCTATCTGTTTGAATTTTTACGAGATGCGCTTTAAATATTGAGCAGGGTATCCGAGCGAAAAGGAGAAAGAGATCCATCCCGTGATATCAGGTCAATTATCAAGTATAGAATCTTGACATTTTGGGGTTTAGACCTGGAAAGTCAAACCAAAGTAATTGGGGAAGAGCCGGGTTACTATATGGCCACCATGGAGTAAGGCCTAGCCATCTGTCAAAGCATCTTAACCCGGCCTCCATACACCTGTGAGTTTGATATCTTTGCAGGGAATAGCGAGCGCTTCAAGGATGGATCCGTGAAGCCCAAGCTATTCTGGGGACTACTGATGGAGGGATAATCACCCGGTAGGCCAACTCCAAGGTGTAACCCGGCCCAAAGGACGCTGCGCAAGATCCGGCTAAGGATAGAGAAACTTCTGGAAGGCCCAAGTTTGCAGGCCTCGTAACCCGGGTTGTGGGCTACGGTAAAGGAAAGTTAGGGTTTGTATGCAGTGTCCGGGTAGGATTCAGGGTGTATCTTGGAGGGTAAGCCAGGGGGTACGGGTGCTTTATAAACCGACCCCCAGGTCTAGTTTAGGCAGAGATCTAAGAACCCTAGCAATATCGCCTGATATCGAGCATCTAGTGTAATCCCAGAATTGAGTTATTGTATCAAGATTGGAGACTCGGCGACTTTGATTGCCGGCTACCAGATCGAATTGCATCATGTTTTCCTCTGAGCTAAACCCTCTCCCAAACGCCTGTGTCGTCTTGCCCCAAGATCAGTTACCCCCGGTAACGTCTGCCGTGATCATCCCACGACACCCAGCGCCGCCCAACTCAGGAGCGGGAGTATCGATCACCATCTCGGTGGTGACAACTCCATCCTGGGTGGCGGACTGCAACTCAGCCTGGACTCTGTCAGAATCAGCTCCCGGCTTGATGATTTCTGAGTCCATCTCCATCTCGGACTCCTCAGCAGTGTTGTGCTGCTCGGTCCCCTCTTCTTCAGCATCTTCATGCTCTTCCTTTTCGTCACCCAAGCTGCTATGTTCACCATCTTCTTCCTCATCATCTCCTTCGACATCGGTATCCGGATCCGTGGGGCCGTCGATGTACTGTTGAGTGTCCGCATAAGAAGCAAGCTCGTACGCAACCTCTTTCCGGCGCAAGACGCACTTATGCCGGCCAGTCCATTTAGAGCCATTCTGGAGGGTACTGATCCTCTTAAGATCCAGGTTTTCATACCAGGATAGTATGAAGTGCAGGGCATCATCCGCACCAGCCCGGGCTGCGGAGGCACGCCACTTCTTCAGTTCCTCCTTGACATGGTTCAGGTTGGCCGCCATCTCGTTGATGGTATCTGGAATCTGCCGCTCTTGCCAGAATAGCTTGTGCAAGTTCATGGCAGTGGAAACCATGGAGGCGCCCAGACCCTTGAGGGATATCACCCGAGTTTTGATATTTTCAATGTGATCATCGATGCTGGCAGACTCATCTGTGTTGAGGCCGGAAGCTTCCCTTGCTCTTCTTGCTTTCTCCACAGCAGTCTCAGCGGCATCATTGAAGTCCGGGAAGGTATCTAGAGAAGGGCATGCTAGTTTGAGTCAGAAGAGAGAACCCGGAAGAAGGAAAACCGAATAGAAGAAGTCACAAAGACAAAGACCGAATAGAATGGAGAATAGCGAGAACTCACAGCTCAGTTCTAGGACAAGGGCCCCCAGTTGGGTCTTCCAGTCATCAACAAGCCAGATATGCCTGTCTTGGAGACGGCGTGAATCACTGACCATGCCCTCAAGATTTTGATTTCTCTCTTTCAGAGATCTAATCTCCCTCTCGAGCTCCTGCTTCTCTGAGGCAGCCCGGTTCAATATTGTTGTCTTCTCATTCCCGGCTTCAATCGTTGTCTTGAGTGCATCAGTAAGCTCGAGTTGGAGCTTATGAACTTCAGCCTTCTCGGCGTCAAGGTCTTTCTGTAGCTGGGCCTCTCGGGCCTACACTTGCTGCTGCGCTTCAGCCGGGGCGAGGCACTCTAGGTGCTGCTCTCGGAAGGTTTTGTACTCTTCTACGGAAGGAGACACATGTTTAGCAGCATGAACAAGCAACATAAATCAGGTGAAGGGAAGAGAAGGATCAGCTCACCTTACAGGGAGGAAATTTTACTCTGCGCTGATGCAGCCATGACCTCGCAGTCTTGGTGCCTGTCAACGAGCGCCTTGAGTTCACCTGCAGAGAAGACAAAGATTGAGCAAAAGCAAAAAATGGGCATAAACACAAAATGCACAAACCAAAATGCTAAATACTTACTTTCAACAGAGGACAACTTGGTGACAGTGTCCGTCACATTCTTCTCCAAAGCGCCCCTCTCGCTCTTCTCGAACTCCAGCACCCGGTTCCTATCTCTGATGGGCCGGTGCGACCATAGGAGCTGGTGGAAGATATTGGTCCAGGTTTGAGTGCTCTCCTGCAGGGAAGAAGGAAAAATTGTAAGTTACAAGATTTGGCCCGAGTAGATTGCAACTCGGTCGAGCTTTACCTACTTGGCCCGAATCTCGGGGACTGGGTAGTGGATAGAAGAGAAAGAAAAAAAGTGGAAAGGAACAGGCAGCGCAGAAATCCGTATGGAGAGGAAAAAACACGTACCTGGTTGGTGTTCTCGGCGTCCTCAACAGCTTTGCGCAGGCAGTACAATTTGTGCGCCAAGGTACTGCTGGAGGAGGACATGGCCATCGTGACAGGACCGGCATCACCCTTGTTCCAGGCTTGCCGGTAAGTGTCAAGGTTCTTCAGGTGCACGCCATCCCACTTGGCATGACCCTGCCTCTTGCTATCCCAATACTGCTCCACAAAACCTATCCGGTCGATGATAGTTTCAGTGTCCTCTTGGAGCTCATACTCTGAGGGAGGCGGCATGTCCCCAATCCGTAGGGAAGGAGCCTTTCCTGTGGTCCCGGAGCGGGCCACCATCCTCCTTTCCTTTAGCTCCTCCTTCCGCACTGCTTCTTCCGCCTGTTTCTGCTGGTTGAGCTCTCGCAGCTCGCCCCAGTGATCTGGATAGAGCACACTCTTGGCGGACACGCTGGCGCCAGCTCCAGGAGCTTGTTGTTCCGAAGAGCCAAACTTGATGGAGGTTTGGACAAGTTTGGTGCTCCGGGTAACCGGCCCAGTCTTAACGGGCACCAGTGCGATGCTCGTTGCTGAGGAAGTTGGGGCCGGTACCCGGTAGGTCTGGTCCTGACCTTTGTTGCCGCTGGATTTGGTGATATTTGCAGTCTTATGTGCGGTCTTCTCGGCGGCAGTCGCTGCAGCTGAGGGCTTGGTTCTCGGTGCAGTAGGCCGCTTGCCGGCGCCAGGAGCGGCAGGAGTGGTCCTTGACTTTGGGGGAGGGGGGCATTTGTGTAGCTGGAGAAGGCGTCTTCTTAGATGGCGGCGCCTGTGGCTGGCTAGTTGGTGCAGCGTTAGGCTGAGCTTGGCCTTGGGGCGGTGGCTGATCCACAACCCGGTCCTGCGCGGGCGGGGTCCTGTGCCGCTGCTCGGCGGCATTCTCCTCCCGCTGCTCGGTAGTAGGATCTGGTTGCTCCATGGCGGAGTCATCTTGTTGCTGCTCGGTAGCGTTGTCCCTTGGCTCCTCAGCGGAGTCCGCTGGCGGTGATGGTGGTCTCTTGGTGGTGGGCTCCTGGGCAGCCTGCTGAGTGTTGGGCTGCGGCTGCTCTGGAACTTGGTCGGTCTCCATCTCGACGTCGGTGTTCTCGGCACCAAGATCATGTTCTTCTCGAGGAGGGGAGGACATCTGCGTCCTGCCCTTTGGCTGTTTTTCCCCTTCATCGTGGGAAAGGTTCACGACTTCTAGGGGCGTACTTCTCTGGGGGGGCTCGTTGGTGGCCTCGGCGTCAAGTGCATCGCTGAGAAAAGATAAAAAGAGAAGAAAGGTCAAAGGGATGCAGAGAAGGAAGAAAGCAGAAGGGGAACATAGAAGATTGTGAATTACAAGTGATAAGAACAACTCGGAGGCACTTACCCGTCCACGGTGGGGCGCTTCTTGCGCGCATCAGTTTTCTTGTTGCCTGCCTTCTTCTTCATCTTCTTGGCAGGGGGCTCCAATGCTCCGCTGCCCGTTCTCTTCCTGGATTCGGCGGGGGCGGCGATGGAAACAGGCGCCACGTCAAGTGGCTCCTCCCCCTCCTCCTCCACCTCCGGGTCGTCCGCGGCTGAAATAAGCAGACATAGGAGTAAGGAATGAGGAAGATCAAAATATGAAGGGAGGTGCACACATTTGAAGTCGGTCACCTTCTTCATAATCAGACCAGTCCCGAATAGAGGTATAATCTCGGGACTAACCGTCTTGGCCAGCACGAGGGATACAAAGCGTATCCTGGACAGCGGACGCTTTCATGTCGTCCTCGGTCCTGTCCGGCTTCCAGTTCCTCGAAAAGACGGTATCATCCTGCAGTTTCTGACGAGCGATTTTCTGAAAGTGCAAACATAAAACACGGTGAGATAAGTCTCAACAGAGGAGTGGTACTCGGTATAGCGTGCAAGCATAAAGCAAAAAATGCTAAGTCCTATAAGAGGAAATCGAGTAGAAGTTCTACTCGGCCTAACATGCAAACATAAAGAATTTACAACTAGGACCTAAGCAGAAAAACAGATGGAGGCTCTACTCTGAACAGCATGCAAACATAAAGCATATTAAGCTAAGTTCTAACAGAAGAGCTCTATCCGGTATGAAATACATGCACAAGGCATGATTGGGATAAGAGGCTAAGGTATTCCCTACTCAGTATGCAGTAAAGAAATAAGCATTGAGACCAACTGAGTGTACTGAGAGGGTTACTTACTTGGGGAATGGGCTTGGTGTGGCTATACGGCACGAAGCCGTAGAACCAGGTATCCGAGAGCGTAGCCCTGAGGACGGACTTGGCCCAGATCTCCACCTCCGCCTTGGTAAGCTCGAAAGTGGTGGTCCGAGTACAGTCCCCGGCACTGCCCATATAACACATCTTGTGCACTCTTTCCTGAAGAGGGAGCACTCGGCTCTCTACCCAGCAGGCCACCGGATCGTCCTTGAGGAGTCCCTCCTTCACCAGCTCTTTTAGGCGGTCGTCAACCTGGTTGACGTCCCTCAGCGTTCTCTTAGGATGGTAGCCCCAATTCCGCATCTCGGTTGGGGGCACATCCTGGAATGCTGGCAGCTTGATCAGGTCCACTGCTTCCTCTCCTTCTGCGGGAGTTGGATTCTTCACGTAGAAGAACCCCCTCTGCCACTTGCGGCAGGTATCCAGCCCGAGTACCCCGGATGGATACCCGTGGGGCGCTGTAGCTCATCCCCGCACCCGTCTGCGTCATCTCTTTCGGGGCGATTGGATTGGATGGATTAGAAACCACTTGTTGGCGGAGGAAGAAATTTTGGCCCACGTGTCTACCGTGGGGTAGACACCAAGGAAGGCTTCGCATACGGCGGGGTGGGTGGAAAGCATGGCTACCGCGTTGGCGGGTAGGTGATGCGGCAGGAGGCCAAAATGAAGAAAGAAGTCCTACATGAATTTGGAGATGGGAAGACCAAATCCACGCTTAAAGTGGCTCAAGAATACTACGAACTAATGTAACATCCCTGATGTTTGGAAAACTCAAAAATCACAAAAATTTGAAACTTTTTGTTTTTCTTGTTATGCAAGTCACCAAAAAAAAACTAGAATGCAAGGACAAATAAAACACATGTTTCCAAACTAATTGGAATGAGAAATTCAGTTGCCTCTATTCCATAAACCCTGAAGCCTATTTCAAAATACAAAGAGAAAATAATTCATCTTAGCAGACCCCTTTACCTAAACATGTTTTCAATTCTCATACTACTTTGAAAATCTTTCATGGCATTACCAGTCTTGATAATATTCTAGGCCTATAAAATATTATAAGAGAGTAAAAGTAATTAAGTTTTCTAAAAATGTTTTATCTATACCTTAACGATTATAAATGTTTTCAAAAAGGTTTGGTAAGAAAACTTGTTGATATGTTTAAAAATTTAATACTATAACATGTATTGGTTTTCCAAAATTTTAGTAAAGACAAAAGGGATTTATTAAACTCTATTTCCAAATTGACATAAAGTACCCCATCAAATGTAAACCCCTTTTGTAAACCAAATTTTAATATGTTGGAAACACCACAATATATTTTTTATATGAAATTTCTAATTTTTACAAAACCATAGAGACAAGTTTGAGTTCATTTGGATTTATAAATTAAAAGATATTTCCTTTTTAAGAAAACAGAAAAACAAATGTTAGAACAGAAAAAAGAGAGAGAGAAAGCAGCCCGCAGCAGGCCCAACGCACTAAGCTCACTCTCCCTCTCCCCCTTGCACGCGTACGGACGACAACGGCCCAGGAAATGATCCCAACAAGCCTCAGCCCGCCCCTCCCTTTCTCTCTGTTAGGTGGACCGTGCGCTGACGTCAGCAATAACATCACGTCGTCATCAATCCTGGAAACGGCAGAGCGCCCATTTCAGCCTTGAATTTTGACGATTCAATTCGTAAGGTGTTTAATCCTCGCACCGATCACTCCCGTTAAAAGAACACTCTCTCCTCTCCATTTCCCCTCTCGGACTCCTCTGTTTCATGCCTCCACGCCCGAGAATTTCTTCGCCGGACTTCACAACTGTTGCGCGCCGCTTTTCCGTTTTTCGGCGAGGTGAGCAACCTTCTGTTCCCAAGACCTTATTCTTTCGACTCCCCGTGCGTGTGCGCCCGTTACTAAGCCCTCGTGCGCCATTTATGTGCAACAGGATCGCGTCGCCGTGGATTTCCGAGGTCATCGGAGTCGCACTGTCTCCGTTTGCTCCATGTCGTCCGTCCCGGAAGCGAGAGGACAAAAAGAACCCACCCTAGGCCTCTCCGTGCAGCGCCGCGTCTCCCCGTAGTCTTCTCGGAGCTAGGAGACCACCAGAGCTTCCCCGCCATCGATTTTCTGCATCCCCGACCACCGCGGCGACATTTTCCGGCGAACTCCACCGGCGAGGTAACCCTAGCCCATCCGTGGCCGTTAGATCTGTGTGGACGGCTGCGATTAGAAACTTGAAGTAAACCAGTACTTTTAATCTGGATCGTCCCTTGGCACTTAAATCCCACGGCTCACAACAGCGATCCACGCGAAACGTTTCCAGCCAATCAGATCGCTCTGTTTAGGTTCCCTCGGATCGCCCTAATTGTCTTTTAACAGAGAAGCCCTTGTAATTTTGCAGAAAAGCCCCCCAACTTAGAATTGAAATAACTTTTGAACCACAAATCCAAACTAGATGATTTTGTACTTTTTGAAATCATCACAATATGTAGAACACATTAGATTCAAATAAATTCAAATTTGATACGTGCACACACTTGCTATTTATAGATCTTTGTAATATTGTTTTGTGAATAACTTTAGATCTATATTTCAAAATTTGGCAAAATTGGACTACCAGAAAAGCTCTAAACATGTAGACTCTGTTATTACTGGCTAAAATAAAAATTTACAAACTTGAATTGTTTCAAATTTAAATATGCTTGTTTGATGAATTTTGGTATAATTCAAATTCTACAAATCCAAAAATTGCAAATAAAATATATTTGGAAACCTTAGGATGTGTATATTCATACCCTCTGTCCCAAAATAATATTTGAACAAATTAAAATTGAATTTAGAATTAAGTGGTATATTTGAGTAATTTTGACATAGATTTAATTCTATAAATAATTTCAATATAGTTCCTTTTGCAAAATTGCTCCATTTGGTAAACTTGAACTAGAGACCACTTTGTATAAACCCCTTGACAATCTTAGAACCATTTTCATGAGGTCTTGGCCAAATTATCACACATATCTTTCACCTCATGATAGCAATGTCTTAGAAATTGTTTTCATCATCTATTCTTTGTTGTTATGGCTATTTTTGGACCCAAGACCAAGTCCCTAGCATGTGTCAATCACATACAATACCAACTAGTGAACCTTAAAACACTAGTACCATAGTTTCTATCTACTCCTCCACTCCCCTATTCTTGCTTCAAGAATTCATCAAGTTAGCAAGTGGAAGACAAGACTCAAGCAATAGAAGGCACTTCATTTTCAACTTGGTGACAACATGAAGAGATACAAGGAAGATAGATGAAGAAATTTTGAAGAGAAGACTTAGACTCCACAACAACTAGAAGCAACTCAAGAAGTACAAGTGTGAAGAAATTCAGAAGAAAAATCTCCCCCTCTCTTTCTATCTTTCTTCTTATATTCTTTCCAATTTGACTTAGTGATATTTGTGCCCATCCCATACCTAAACCAAGTAGTGAAGTGAAGATCATGAAGATTTATCAAGAACAAGAGAAGCTTCACAACAAGGAGGAAACTACAATAGAAGCATGAAGATGAATTTCAAGAAGACAAGCATGTGAAGACTTGGAGTCATCCACACAAGTTGAAGAATAACAAGTTGTTTTTGTCCAACCCTGACCCAAATGGAAAATCCCAAGACATTATCTTGTCATCTCTATTGTTATGAACTTAGTTGAACCTAGACCTACCTTAACCCAAAATGGAAAGACTAACTTAGATCACTCAAATGTCTTGATGAAGATGACTAAGTGTTACACATTGTTATGTGTTACTTTAGTTGAATAGTGAGATCACCTTAGTGAACTCTTGGAACTTTCTCGACAATTATGGTTATAATAAAGTTAGTTTTCTACAAAACTCAACCTAATCCATCCCAAGTAAAACTTTGGAAACTCCTTAGAATGTATTGAACCATTAGAGAATAAATTATTTCAAAATCAAACCTTGACCTTGTCCTAGCCAACTTGGTTAATCCCTTTTGATATGTTAATTGCTTTGTATGTTTTCTTCACTTATGTGTATGATTGCTAGTATGCTTGTTTATTTTGTTATTGTGTTTTCACTGAATAGATTGAACGGAGAGCAACGATCTTTTGTGAAGAGAGTGTGAATTCTTCACCAACTTCAATAAGGCAAGTAACAAACCATCAACTACCTATTATTTTTATTATTATGCATTACTAGAGTTTTGAGTAGTATGCATGGTAGGAAATTTATCTAAGTATTATGCTATGCTAATATCCCAAGTAGTGTGTAGCCATCCTTTTATATCCTGCTAGTATAGAAGACATTGAACTTAGTAGAATTGCTATGCTCTTCAAATGTTTTATTTAGATGTTAAGGATAAAACTACTAAGTTTAATGAATTACCTGGGTGGAAGTGGTAAGACTGGTTTATGTTGAGTGTTGCCTCAGGGCCCTTGTCTAAGGGTTATTCCACTTGAGGTTGTCACTTGCGGATGGCCACCCACGAACAAAGAGATTAATAAGTCCCTCCAAGTTTAGTAGCTTCTCGTGCAGCCTTTGGTCATATGGGCTTTGTCTTGATCAACTAAGTTGAATGAACTCACCAGTGCTTGACAAGCAGATGTAGGGAGTATAGGTTGGAACGGGTCAAGCCTGACGGTGGTGGAATTTCTTCTGAAAGATCTCGTCTCAATCTTCTGCTTTCCTTAATGCACTCAGGGTGTATAGGATGTTTGGGCTGATTTGAGTCTAAAGGTGAAAGTGCACAAATTCTGCAGAGTCAACAAACTAAGATCTTAGCCGTGTCCCCGGTTATGGACAATTTGAGCAGCTGGACAAGGAATGACGGAAGAATCTCATCATGCCAACTTCATAATAAAATTTTGATGGGTGAACATGGGTAGGAGTTTACCCTGATGTCTATCAGTGGTACTCCTTAATTTTAGCTAAGGTTCATTGGTTTCTATTAGTGATACCTATTATAGATGAAATTGTTTTATGATAAAAGATAGGAGAAAACTGGCTTTATGCAAACTTAGCCAAAACTCCACTCAGCCAAATAAGCATGTAGTATTAGTCTTGCCATTTATATCCACCATAGTGTTACTTGCCAATACATTAAATTGTATTGACTCCCTTGTGGCTGCATATTCCATATTGCAGTTGATTCTGAAGACGGGTGAGGATTTCGTTTAGGATCTCGAGACTATCGCCAACATGTTTTTCCTGTGGCACATGAAGAAGATGGGCTCAATGTTGTACGATGTTTTCCGCTGTATTTCTTTGTTTTCTGCTAGTCTTCTAAGACTATGCAAGTTGTAATCCTATTTTGTAAAGACTGGATCATGCGATCTAATAGACTTTGATGCATTTGCATGATATTTCATTTTGTACTATGGTGCTAGCAATTGATCCAGGGACTAGCACAATAACACAGGTGTCCTTACATTATTTAAATGTGGGAACACTACAAAATGGTATCAGGGCATTGTGTTGCCTGTAGGATTCGAGACCCTTAGGTTTGGAAGCCATTTTTGATCATGTTATTATCTCCTTAGAGTATTTTGGATCCTAGCGGCATAGTGAGATGAAGCGGCCCGGACAACTTTACGTGTCGACGGACACGAGACCGTTCCCTGATTGGCTTGCGAGTGCATTGTCCTTCTAACTATAGTGAATATCCAATTTGCAACAAGTTGTTAATAACCCATTGGTCACCCTAGGATTGAAAATTTTCTATGTTCAAACTTTCTACAAACAAAAAAATCATTTTTATTCTTCTCATATCATCTCATCTACTATTCACCTTCAAAATTTTCTAGATGACCTACCTCTTCAATACCATCAAGACAGGAATGTTGATCATACCAAGAAGTGCAAGAAGTATTTTCACGACATGAAGACCTACACTCAAGATTATTGAAGAACTTCAAGAAAAACATAGATTTCCCAACAATCAAGAACATCTCAAGACAATGAGAGAAGAATTTGAAGAAACTCAAGAAGATATAGATGAGACCACCAATCTAGTTACTTTGTTAGAACAACGTTAACGTGTTAGTGTATTGATCATACCAATGAGTGTGGTATGATAATATTAGTTGTTTTCTAAAACCTTAATGTTTGGTGTGATGAATGTGTTGCTATATGTTTGTTATGTGTTGTTTGCAAGATGAGTTTCCTTGATATGATGTGTTGGGGTAGGAGTTTTTTTTATTCTCTTTCTAATCTCTACTCATTCATGCTAAGCTAAACCAAAACTCATACCCATTTACCAACCATATTGGGCTACCAAATTTAGTGCAACTACAAACCTTTCACCCAAGAATGTCATGACTAGTTCTTTATAGAGACACAAGCCATACAATTGAGGAATGTCACAGATTTCAAGATCCTTTTGTGTGAAGGAACAATCACATCCATGATCAATGCCAACTACATCATAAGGAGCAGCAAGAAAATCAACAAGTGAAGAAAGACAAGTGAGCCCCAAGTTGCATGAGCTATGAAGATTTCAGAGCTAACTACACCAAGAGAATAAATAATGAAGAAACACAACTATCCAGTTTGTGTTACATAGGAGTTTTACGCAAAACATTAGTTGAGAAATGATAGTTAGCTCAAGTTTGTATTACAGATTGGAAAACTTTCTGTTAGACAAGTGAGGTGACCTAGTGTTATTAAACAAGATTCATCAATCCAAGTACAAGGTAATAATTGAGTGCAACATGGATTGGCCCCCATGGTGACTACTCACATTATTTACTTTTGCTATGAGGAATGTTAAATCTGAGTGACATACCTATTAGAGAGACGATGATGTTAAACCTGAACCATAGAGTGGTAGAATACAATAATGACCCTATGTTAGTGTTGCTGAAAACGTACTATTTTCGGTGAGGATCAAGCCAACCTTGGAGGTATAAAGCAATGTAAGATATTGCCTACCATGAGAGTTTCCTTAGAAATAGTATGGTGTTGCCTTCAAGGATGACACCAAGAAGGAAGAATACTAAAGACATCAAAAGACCAAGTTGAGAGGAAACCAAAGACTTTTGATTGACCCAAATAGTGACCCCTCAGTTTCAAAGGTAGTTCAACATATCTATGTTGGTCTACAACTCCACTGTGAAAGAAATTTCTACTCAAGCCAATCTCAAATCAATCTACGCGCCGATCTAATAAAAATAGACTACCCACAAAAGTTTCTTTTAAGGGTGGTAGCCCACCCAGTTGTTCTGGAACCCACTTACCCAAACCTAATCTTTCTTTCTAGCCTTCCCAAATCTCGGGACGAGATTTCTTTTAAGGGTGGTAGTCTGTAACATCCCTGATTTTTGGAAAACTCAAAAATCACAAAAATTTGAAACTTTTTGTTTTTCTTGTTATGCAAGTCACCAAAAAAAACCAACTAGAATGCAAGGACAAATAGAACACATGTTTCCAAAGTAATTGGAATGAGAAATCCATTTGCCTCTATTCCATAAACCCTGAAGCCTATTTCAAAATACAAAGAGAAAATAATTCATCTTAGCAAACCCCTTTACCTAAACATGTTTTCAACTCACATACTACTTTGAAAATCTTTCATGGCATTATCAGTCTTGATAATATTCTAGGCCTATAAAATATTTTAAGAGAGTAAAAGTAATTAAGTTTTCTAAAAATGTTTTATCTATACCTTAAAGATTATAAATGTTTTCAAAAAGGTTTGGTAAGAAAACTTGTTGATATGTTTAAAAATATAATACTATAACATGTATTGGTTTTCCAAAATTTTATTAAAGACAAAACGGATTTATTAAACTCTATTTCCAAATTGACATAAAGTACCCCATCAAATGTAAACCCCTTTTGTAAACCAAATTTTAATATGTTGGAAACACCACAATATATTTTTTATATGAAAATTTTAATTTTTACAAAACCATAGAGACAAGTTTGAGTTCATTTGGATTTATAAATTAAAAGATATTTCCTTTTTAAGAAAACAGAAAAACAAATGTTAGAACAGAAAAGAGAGAGAGAGAAAGCAGCCCGCAGCAGGCCCAACCCACAAAGCTCACTCTCCCTCTCCCCCTCGCACGCGCGCGGCCGACATCGGCCCAGGAAACGAGCCCAACAAGCCTCAGCCCGCCCCTCCCTTTCTCTCTCTGTTAGGTGGACCGCGCGCTGACGTCAGCGATGACATCACGTCGTCATCAATCCTGGAAACGGCAGAGCGCCCGTTTCGGCCTTGAATTTTGACGATTCAATTCGGGCGATTCAGGCGTTTAATCCTTGCACCGATCACTCCCGTTAAAAGAACACTCTCTCCTCTCTATTTCCCCTCTCGGACTCCGCTGTTTCATGCCTCCACACCCGAGAATTTCTTCGCCGGACTTCACAACTGCCGTGCGCCGCTTTTTCGTTCTCCGGCGAGGTGAGCAACCTTCTGTGCCCAAGACCTTATTCTTTCGACTCCCCGTGCGTGTGCGCCCGTTACTAAGCCCCGTGCGCCATTTATGTCCAACAGGATCGCGTCGCCTTGGATTTCCGAGGTCGTCGGAGTCGCGCCGTCTCCGTTTGCTCCGCGTCGTCTGTCCCGGAAGCGAGAGGACAAGAAGAACCCACCCTAGGCATCTCCGTGCAGCACCGCGTCTTCCCGTAGTCTTCCCGGAGCTAGGAGACCACCAGAGCTTCCCCGCCATCGATTTTCTGCATCCCCGACCACCGTGGCGACATTTTCCGGCGAACTCCACCGGCGAGGTAACCCTAGCCCATCCGTGGCCGTTAGATCTGTGTGGACGGCTGCGATTAGAAACTTGAAGTAAACCGGTACTTTTAATCTGGATCGTCTGTCAAATCCCAATTTTGGAATACCTGTTAACACAGTTGTTTTGCTAATTGCTTTACTAATAAACCTTGGTTGTGTTTGTTTGTGGTTGTTTAAGTGCAACTAAACAAACTAATTATATAAACTTGCAAACTTAAAAGGATAGCAAAGCTGTAAACTAAAAATATTCAACATATTGTTCCAATGACTTTGGCAATATTTTCTAAAGTAAATATTGATCAAAGAGTTTTCCAAAAACATCTTATGAATCTCATACTTGTTGAATATTATTCCAAGACCCAAATTAAGAAGAAGGAAACACTTAATAAATTTCCCTAAAAAGATTATCAGAAAAAGAGGCATTCTTAGATGCTTCACCAAAATCTTATCAAATGTTTTTCCAACCTTGCAAGCTTAAAAACAAAGGTATTGGAGAGCATTGACTTGCTATCTCTAGTCACATAAATATTTTGGCAAAGCATTGTTAAAGAAAAGCCAAGTGCCTTATTAAATAGAAATTCCAATATTTCCAGAAACAGAAAACTAAAACAAGTTACTATTGGAAACTTTCTTAAAATGATTTGAAATTCATACCATTGCTTCCTTATATCAAATAAGGAACACACACAAGAGGAGACCAAAAATTGAATCCATTAAAGTCCTGAAAACATGGTTTTTCTCCACAGCAACAATTGGGATTTTGAACAAGTTTGTTCTACAAACTTTTTCCAAATGCCATGAAATAAATACCACATGCTCTATATCATAATTTAGGATGAAAACCAAAAGGGCACAAGTTTTTGAATAATTTAAGTTGCCAAAAACCCCTGTTTTCTTGACAGCACCTTTTTGAAATTTGAACAAGTTTGTTCTATGAAGTAACTCTAAATGACTTGAATTTTCTACCACATAAGGAAAACATCAAATAAGGAATATGTGCCAAAAATTATCATTTTTGGAATCTCCTAAGTAGGTTAATAAATTCAATGTCCATTTATGTAAGAATTCAAATTTGAACAACTTTGAATTATCAAGTTTCTGCAATTGAGCCAATTTTCACATATGTTGTGTATCTTAACTAATAAGAATTTTGGGAAAAAGGGTTTCAATTTTAGACTTTGTTCTCCTTGTGAAAACAACCATTTTCAGAGTGAAAAGGGACCTACTTGTAAAATTGGCAGGGACTTAAATGTAAGCTGAGTCACACATGTCCTTCTTCTTCCTGTAGATGATGCAATAGAGGGCATGGCTGCCCATGCCCATTGCCTTCGAGTGGAAGCAGTCTAGGTGTTTAAAACCCCCATGTGCACCTCTGTGGTCTCTACCTGCTCCCTCTCTCCCCCCCCCCCACGAGTTCTTCTCTCTCTGCTCAAGAAAAACTCCAAACCGAACCCTAAGCTAGTTGGTCGCCGGCGATTCGGCCGTTAGAGAGCATGCCGCCGGCAGCCGTTGTGCTCATCCTCTCCGCCTGGTCGTGGTCGTCCTCCCTGCTGAAGGAATCGAGAAGAAACGTCGCGTGGTGGCCGCGCCATCCCGTTCCCTTCTCCGACCCCGACGGACTCCGGCGACGAATCGCCGCCGCCACGACTCTTTTCCGACCACGTCAAGCATCCGTGCGCGTTTGTGGTGAGCAGGGGAACCTCCCCGTCTCTTTTCCCCCTCCCTCTCGCCCAGAATCGCCGCCGCGCCGTGGACGCTCTCCGGCCGCCGCGCGTGGCCGTCGCCGCCGATCTCCGGTTGTTTCCCTGGAAACGAGGTAGTGCCTAGGTGGTTCCCCGCAACGAGTACATTGCGTAGATGTTTAGATATCGAAAAATGATGAACGGTAGCAACGGAATCGAGCTAGCCGGAGAACCTCCCGCCGGCGAGTGACGCAACGGTGACGTCGTGATGACGCAGCGCCCTGACCGCGCGTGGAAAGTCAAACTGGCCCGTGGGGCTCTGTGCTGCCCGCGTGGCAGCCACCGTGGCCCCGGGCCCGCGCGTCAGCGACCAATGGCTAGATCTGCCGCGGTAGGAAGTGTTCTGGCCGGCCCTTTTAGCAGATCTGGCCCAACAATGTTAGATTTTCCATTTAATTTTTGACAGAAACATGTATGGTTACTTTTGGCTCTAAAATGCTACCTAAAAGATGAATTTGACCAAGCCAAAATTCACAGTGGTACCTCAACTAATTCTAAACCACCTCCAACTTATATATCTACATTTGGATGAATAATTTTGAAATGAAAAATGATTTGGCAACAGGTACCAGAAACACCAAAATGAGCACCATTTTTATTTTACAACTCAGAATGAAGTGAGGCCAATTGCATTGGAAAGCCCTTGAAATTTCCTAACAGGATCATTTAACTTCGTTTCGAAATTCATTGTATTTTTGAAATGGAATGCAATTTGGTAAAACACCAGAGAGCACTTTGGTGATTTTTATAAATTAATTAAAGATGAATTTTGATGCAAACCAAATTGGATGGTCTTGTATATGTTTAGGAATATCCAAACCTAGAAGGTTTTAATTTTTAGAGCATCATATAAAATTTGGTGGACAGATCTTTGTTTCACCTGTTTCTGCCATTATGGCATTTTAGTTAATTAATTTGTGTGATGATATTTTTGTGTTGCAATATTGTTTTCTAGCATGTATAAGTTGTGTGAACTTGCTTTATAAGTATTACTTAGCTATTTTATCAAGTTAGAATGTGTGGACTTGAGTTGAGAAGAAACAGGATTTATATTAATAGCATATGTTTTATCTCTAGTTTATTACTTGCATATAATTTTTGATTGATTAATTTGTGTGCAAGTGATTGAATTGTTGTGTTGAGATATTGTAATCAGTACCATGTTGGTACTTGTATTATGATGGTATCACCTCTGCTAGCTTGCATTTGATTTGGTAGAAAAGCATGAGTAATTTAGTCATTACTATGAGAATGTTATGGAAAAATTCTCTCATGTGTAGAATTTTTAGCACAATATTTGTGGTTGAGTAGCCACATATTTTTATGTTGTATTCATAGGACCAGTAGCATTTTGATAAGGTTGTTATGAGTACTTGACCCCTAAAGTTTTCACTTGTGTGAAAACAATAACATGAGTAGCATTACCTTGCTTATGTTAGCATCCTATTATTTTCTACTAGTATGGTTATTGCACTAGATGCTAGTTTAGTCTTTTGTTAATTTTTAACAAGTGGACCAGAGGCTTTGTGACCTCTTAATGCTTTGATATGCTAGTGTAACACCCACTGGTGTCATTGCATTTTTGGTGGAAACATTATTTCCCCCACACTAGATGTGTTTCTTTTATATAGTTCTATAACTAGTGAGTGCCTAGTATTTTTGCTTGGGAATTTTTGTGCAGAATGGAAATGTGTATGCTTCTGTTTGTAAGTGGTTGTAATCATGTGTGGCTTGCTAGGAAAAATCCATCTTTGGAGTGTTGATTGATTCCTCTAGTAATTCCCTTTTTATTACTACTAGTATGTAGGAGTTGCCCTGCAAATTGATGCATTGTTTTGCTAAATGGGATATTTTTGTTATAGCAAGTATAGGTATTTTTCACTACTGTTTTTATGACATGGACCCTCTGGTTGCATTTCAATTACTTGATTGAAATTCATCCATTGATTCTTCATGTTTGAGTAGTACTAGTTTCCTTAGCAGTTTTTGTGTTGAATTAATTTTCCTGCCAACTTGTGTTTGGTAGATGTTTATGTATCCTTGCATAAAGACATGTTTTCATTTACCATAATTATAACATGGTTCCTTGTTTGCATTTTATTACTTTACATATTATGCATGCTTGCATAGCAAACTTTTAGTAGAAGCATGTCTATAGGATTCCTCCTTTTAGTCATTATTTATATTGTTCTCACTATGAGAAATTGTGTGTTTTGTGATGAGTCTATTACTTTGTTACATTTGTGTAGGCTCACTGATTTGTAAAAGTAACTTTTACAAATCATGTGTTTCATTTATTCTTGATGTCAATTTAGACTTAATAGATTGGCTATCTTGTTCTTTTGGTGGTGTGGTTGATAGACCCATTGCCATGCTTATTTTTGTGCATGTTTTATACACTTTCAGTAGTCTCACCCTTGTGAAACTAAGTGTATTTTGGGCTTATTAATATCTTGGAATGAGAGTGGCACACCCACTGAATCCATGATATTAAGGTTGTGAGTTATGTTCCTCCAACCTTAAGTTGTCTTATTAAATGGCATTTCTGCCAAGTAGGATTGTTTGATTGTTTGCCTCAATTAATAATTGAGTGATTTTTTTATTATTAGATTTCCTTGCTGTATGTATTATTATGTATGGTTGCTTGCCTTGATTGGTTCTGAATGTGTGTCCTTTATTCCTTTTTACGACGTTAGAAAACGAAGAGGAAGGAAGTGTCGTGAAGCTCTGTTTCAAGTTCCAGTCACTCCAAAACCAGGGACACAAGGAGATACCAGGCAAGCCATCCCGATGCTTGCTGATACAATACTTACCATTATCTATCATGCATGTTTTACCTCTGAAGTTTTACAAAAACTTGATTATCAAAACTATTTTTGATGTGGAAATTACTACTATACTATATATAGGTTACTATCATGCCAGTAGTTAAACTTGGTAATACCAAGCCCATAAGCCACCATATGGTATTTATTACCATCAAATATACTAGTCCCTAAGTGGACACCCTAAAATTGTGATTCTACAAAACAAAGGCTTTACGGAAAAACCCGGAGAAAAGGCGGATCCTTGTTCTCCGGAGGAATGTGGAAGTGGTCATTTTTGAGAAAGTGGTGTTTTCAAAAATGACACATTACCTAGTCTTCGCCGGACAACCTTTACCGTACTGCCACCCTACCCCAACATGGGCAAGGGGCTTAACTTGAAGTTTGTTCTTATTAGTGTGTGCTATCTCAATGTGCTATAGGGGATGCTATCCTCTGAACCGAATGTCGTGGAGACATATAAAGTGTGGGATTAATTTTCCCTCCGGATGCATCAGTTGAGGCATCCTGGCTTGGCGGGGATTAGCTCGGTGCCGGGGATGTGGTAAAACTCAACTGAGAGATAGGCATATACTAGCTTGAACATAGTGGATGGTTATGATCAGATACCTGATGTTTACATACTGTTGTTACAGTCCGTGATTGTTCACGGGAGGTGTACTGGATCTGGTGGATGTGTACACCTCTGCAGAGTACAACTTTTTCGAAGAAGCCGCGTCCTCGGATATGGACAGTTGAATGGCCATGTAGCTAGCATTGTGTCAATGTTTTCAAAAAGGAAGTTTTTGAAAGGGAAATTTTGGAAAGGAAGTGTTGAACTTGTGAAGTTCGGAAAGGAAGGAAAACGTATACCGTCGAGGTATCGTCGATGATGAAAAGCCAGATGATGTGATACAAAACAAAATGTTTTGCAAAGAAAACCTTTTCTACTCTAAGCAAGAATTCTGGAAACTGATTCCAAGAAGTTTTGCAAAGAGAAAATATTCTTTAACAAAACTTTACAAAACCTCTTGTACATGTGAGATCTACAAGAGAAATAAAACTATATATTATTTTTCTTCTGAAGTATCTTCTTCAACGAAGATACAGATAAACCTGACTGCAACTTTGGTGTCATCATATATGAACACCATTGATAGTGAACCATATTTATAGCCTACCTATTCCACCATATAAGCATACTTGCATGTTGGTAAGTGAAATGATGGATGTCTTGCTGAGTACATTCAAATGTACTCATTATGGTTTCGCCCCTGGTATCTACTTGCCAGACTTTGAGAAGGAGCCTCCGAAGGATATCTATGAAGAGAAGTACGGAGCTGACGGCTTTGCGAACTAGGATCGTCTCCGGGTCAGCAGCCTGTAGGTTAAGGCGTGACTTGGGCTCAACTACGTTGTGTTTTATTTGTCTTCCGCTGTGTTTGTTAAGTTGCCTGCCCTTTTGGCAGTTGCTTTAAACTTGATCATGTGATCATTTATGTAATACCTTTATGTATTCGTGTAATGGATGATGTATTTCTGTATGCCAACTGTGTATGTTGTTCACGACTGATCTTTCTGGGATCGTGAATGTATGCATACGTAGGGTTTCAGACTGCCGGTCTCGGGTCCTTACAGTGTTGGTATCAGAGCCATCCTGACCTTAGGAGACCTTAGTTAGCATGGACGTCAGATAGGAAAGAAAAATATTTTTGAGTAAAAACCTATTTACTATCTACATTATTTTTATCCAAGGGAATTTTAGTATATTTTCCCTCCTTATTATCTTTTCAAAAGATTCTAAATGCATATCAAGGGCGTCCTTGAACAGTGGTTCGAAGGGCGGGCCTTACAGAGTTAGTATCTCTCTCGGTTAAGAGTTACTTCTTACTTGTTTGCAACTGCTCCGCTCTGTTTTTGAAACATCTCTCGTATTTGAAGTTTTCTGTCCAGAAAATAGTTGGAGTTTCAAAAACAATTTGTTGCATAAAGTTTTCTCGAAACTTTACTTCTATTATCTTGTTTCCATACAAAAACTTTTATACTTGCCGATGTCCCAAGAAGACCAAAATAATTGCCTAGCTCTACAGTAATGTTGGTCAGCAGTAGAAATAGTTCTTCAGCCACTACTAGGATTTTGGATCATCCCCCGACGTAGCTCCAATGGAGCCTTGCTTGTGTGTTTTGGCTTGTTTATGTGTGTCCGTAGGACTTTGTGCTATTGTGTGGTGTAGAATTTGGTTCATCTAGGCTTCTATATGTTTGTGGGGTGCTCAAAATTTGCAGATTTGTGCTTGCCCCGCTCTTGTTTTTTAATCGCCTCTTGTTACGTTTTTGCAAGCAAAAATGTTTGTATAGTATTCAAAAACAAGAATTTGTTGCTTAGACTTATACTTGTTTTCGCTTCAAAATGCCACCCGTCGTGAACCACCATCAATGAAAGCACCGTTGGGCCTAATAATAGAGGACCATCAAGCCACACGAGCTGATAGCGTTGCTACCATTGATGCACTCCAACAAATAAAGCTCCAACAACGACAACCTTTAAAGAAGAAAGGGCGTGAATGCACCAACAACTACTGACCAAAACCCCTATGTTTGTCTGTTTGCAAAAGACTTGTTTTGCCCTGTTGGCTAAATGTCGCACCTTTTTATGTCCCCTTTTAAAAGACCAAACTAGAGAGACCCCCTTTTTAAATGTTATATACCTCCCTCCTCTGGAGAAAGGTGCAAAAGAAGTCTTTACATGCCATGATGCGTAACCCCCTCAAAAGCCAATCCGAAGAGCACAATTCAATATTCGACGTACGATGACGCTAGTCGTATCTTGTCGGACAAAAATGATTAAATAGAAAGCTATAAAGACTAACATGTTTTGCCTAATCTTAGGTTGACACCTAACCAAAGCATGCAAACTACTGACAACTCTTTCTAAAACAAGAAATTAAGTGACTTACGACACCTTTTAATCTAGTTGGTAAAAAGAAGAAGTCACGAGAAAATAAGATGATGACCTATTCGTTTACTAGTCAACAAGATATCATGTGTATCTACTTTGGAAACCAAACATTAGTAGACATTGTAGGTACTATGAAATTCGAGGTTTAGAAATAAAGTGAACGATGGAATGGATATGATATATCTAGAAAACAGCAGTTTTCCGGTGTTTGTTTCTTTGTGTGCTCTTGATTGAAATAAATTTGTGTTTTATTCAATCTTGCTTCCTAACTTATATGGAGTTGTTAGGACTTGTTATTATGTTGTTTTATTACAATAAATCTACCCTAGAAAGTGTGTGCATGATTGAAAACTCGAATAAAAATTAAATAGCAATTGTTACCTTCTGATTTATTATTTGGAAATATTGTGAGAACTAGATCTGTACATACTTTCGTAGTAGATTTTGTGCTATGTGTTCTTTGAGTCAAGTAACATTTAGGTACTGTTATTTTGATGCTTGTACCTATGTTAGCTTGCATGTCTCTTAAAAGTAAAGCATGTGTAAGCATTGCTATCAATATGCACTAGTATTGTTTCACTAGATTAAATAGCCTTATATTTTTATCTTGTATGCAAAGATTTTCATGAGTAACCAGAGGCTTAGTACCTATTTTTACTTGGTATTAGTAGGCCATAGCCCACTGGTCCCATTGCATTTTGGCTTGAGGATGAAAATCCCCAACCATACACATGTGTGAAAATAGCATGTTTCACTATGTGATTGATTTCTATTTTCCACCATGGAAAATATAATTGTTTCTTTTCACTTATGCAAGTGAGAAGTTTATTACTTATTATTAAATACTAATATGTTTAGGTGTGATCCCTTTGTTAGCATAATATTCCTTAGGGATATCATGTTAAGAAATGTTTCACTATCGTGTGCTAAAATTAAATTGTTCGCAAATAAAATAAATTCCTCTTGATTGGTAGATTGTTTGTGAATAATTTTAAATTGAGTGTATGGATTTTTGAAAAGGTTTAGATATCTTTTCATTAATTGCATAGCTACTGGTTGTGTGAGTTATACCTTGCTTGTTTGCTTGTAATTGGTTAAAGGAAACAGAAATTGCTAGCAGAAATTTCTGCATGTTTAATAGTTGTTTCATGGGATTGTTTTGATGTTTGTGCTTACTAGCATGAGTAAGTTTTGTGTACTGTTATTTAGGTACACTTATATTCATGACTTGCTTGTTTAAGTTTAAACATCATGATAGCATTGTTTGCTTCTCTAGAGTGAAACTAGTTTCACCACTAGAAAATGGTGATTCTTGCTCTAGTATTACCCTATTTTTATTTTATGAGTATATGGGTTGATATAGCATGTTTAGGAAGTTATTACTTCTGTTATCATGCCATGAATTATTTAGTTGCATGTTCTATGGTTATAGGATATGATTGTCTCTTATAGCATGCTGGTATAGATTTTTCATACTAGTGTGTTATTTGTGCAGTCCTGTTTTTTTATTTATTTTATGCCTATGTAATAGGAGTTTTTATCTTGTGTAAAGATGGTGTTTTAGATTATCTTTATTATTGAATCCATTAGCTTTTAGCTACTGGTTGTTTGCTAATTGTTCATGATTGATGGATTCCAAAACCTCTAATAAACAATAACCTGGTGAATAAATAGTCTATTCATCTGTGGTGTTGTTTGCTTGCTTATTGGATTTTGTTTAAATGTTTTTACCTTAGCATGAGTTAATACTTGTGTTATGATTGTGATTAAGAGTATCTTATTAAACTAAAAACATCCAACTAAAATCATGAACATATTAAGTGATAGTTGCTTGTGGTGAGTAATAACCACTGCCATGGGTATTATTCTGTCTGTTTATTTTACCTTAGCAACCTAACCTTTGCACCCACAAGCTATATTTTTAGCTTCTTATATATCTTGTTATGAGAGGGGTACACCACTCCATATGTGTTATGTAAGATGTGGGATGTAGCTAAGAACTCATGTAATAATTGACGGTACATTTCCAGGTAGTTCTGCACTAACCTTAATTTTTGTTCAAACTAGGAAACAAAAGTTGTGGACCTAAAAACAGTGCTGGTGTATTTTTTAAAAATGAATTTGCTAATTTAGGGAAGAACCCCTCCTCCCAAGGAAAGTCAAAGGGGGGAAGC
Organism: Alopecurus myosuroides; assembly: GCA_028641055.1. NCBI lineage: Eukaryota > Viridiplantae > Streptophyta > Magnoliopsida > Poales > Poaceae > Alopecurus > Alopecurus myosuroides. Next base: position 343,064,671 of record CM054059.1, read on the forward strand.
ACCTGCACTCCAACACTAACATTGTGTTTATTGGCCCTCCCTTAGTCCTCGCTTGTGAATCTCGGGGACGAGATTCTTTTTAAGGGGGGAAGACCTGTCACATCCCAATTTTGGAATACCTGTTAACACAGTTGTTTTGCTAATTGCTTTACTAATAAACCTTGGTTGTGTTTGTTTGTGGTTGTTTAAGTGCAACTAAACAAACTAATTATATAAACTTGCAAACTTAAAAGGATAGCAAAGCTGTAAACTAAAAATATTCAACATATTGTTCCAATGACTTTGGCAATATTTTCTAAAGTAAATATTGATCAAAGAGTTTTCCAAAAACATCTTATGAATCTCATACTTGTTGAATATTATTCCAAGACCCAAATTAAGAAGAAGGAAACACTTAATAAATTTCCCTAAAAAGATTATCAGAAAAAGAGGCATTCTTAGATGCTTCACCAAAATCTTATCAAATGTTTTTCCAACCTTGCAAGCTTAAAAACAAAGGTATTGTAGAGCATTGACTTGCTATCTCTAGTCACATAAATATTTTGGCAAAGCATTGTTAAAGAAAAGCCAAGTGCCTTATTAAATAGAAATTCCAATATTTCCAGAAACAGAAAACTAAAACAAGTTACTATTGGAAACTTTCTTAAAATGATTTGAAATTCATACCATTGCTTCCTTATATCAAATAAGGAACACACACAATAGGAGACCAAAAATTGAATCCATTAAAGTCCTGAAAACATGGTTTTTCTCCACAGCAACAATTGGGATTTTGAACAAGTTTGTTCTACAAACTTTTTCCAAATGCCATGAAATAAATACCACATGCTCTATATCATAATTAAGGATGAAAACCAAAAGGGCACAAGTTGTTGAATAATTTAAGTTGCCAAAAACCCCTGTTTTCTTGACAGCACCTTTTTGAAATTTGAACAAGTTTGTTCTATGAAGTAACTCTAAATGACTTGAATTTTCTACCACATAAGGAACACATCAAATAAGGAATGTGTGACAAAAATTATCATTTTTGGAAGCTCCTAAGTAGGTTAATAAATTCAATGTCCATTTATGTAAGAATTCAAATTTGAACAACTTTGAATTATCAAGTTTCTGCAATTGAGCCAATTTTCACATATGTTGTGTATCTTAACTAATAAGAATTTTAGGCAAAAGGGTTTCAATTTTAGACTTTGTTCTCCTTGTGAAAACAACCATTTTCAGAGAGAAAAGGGACCTACTTGTAAAATTGGCAGGGACTTAAATGTAAGCTGAGTCACACATGTCCTTCTTCTTCCTGTAGATGATGCAATAGAGGGCATGGCTGCCCATGCCCATTGCCTTCGAGTGGAAGCAGTCTAGGTGTTTAAAACCCCCATGTGCACCTCTGTGGTCTCTACCTGCTCCCTCTCTCCCCCCCCCCACGAGTTCTTCTCTCTCTGCTCAAGAAAAACTCCAAACCGAACCCTAAGCTAGTTGGTCGCCGGCGATCGGCCGTTAGAGAGCACGCCGCCAGCAACCGTTGTGCTCATCCTCTCCGCCTGGTCGTGGTCGTCCTCCCTGCTGAAGGAATCGAGAAGAAACGTCGCGTGGTGGCCGCGCCATCCCGTTCCCTTCTCCGACCCCGACGGACTCCGGCGACGAATCGCCGCTGCCACGACTCTTTTCCGACCACGTCGAGCATCCGTGCGCGTTTGTGGTGAGCAGGGGAACCTCCCCGTCTCTTTTCCCCCTCCCTCTCGCCCAGAATCGCCGCCGCGCCGTGGACGCTCTCCGGCCGCCGCGCGTGGCCGTCGCCGCCGATCTCCGGTTGTTTCCCTGGAAACGAGGTAGTGCCTAGGTGGTTCCCCGCAACGAGTACATTGCGTAGATGTTTAGATATCGAAAAATGATGAACGGTAGCAACGGAATCGAGCTAGCCGGAGAACCTCCCGCCGGCGAGTGACGCAACGGTGACGTCGTGATGACGCAGCGCCCTGACCGCGCGTGGAAAGTCAAACTGGCCCGTGGGGCTCTGTGCTGCCCGCGTGGCAGCCACCGTGGCCCCGGGCCCGCGCGTCAGTGACCAATGGCTAGATCTGCCGCGGTAGGAAGTGTTCTGGCCGGCCCTTTTAGCAGATCTGGCCCAACAATGTTAGATTTTCCATTTAATTTTTGACAGAAACATGTATGGTTACTTTTGGCTCTAAAATGCTACCTAAAAGATGAATTTGACCAAGCCAAAATTCACAGTGGTACCTCAACTAATTCTAAACCACCTCCAACTTATAGATCTACATTTGGATGAATAATTTTGAAATGAAAAATGATTTGGCAACAGGTACCAGAAACACCAAAATGAGCACCATTTTTATTTTACAACTCAGAATGAAGTGAGGCCAATTGCATTGCAAAGCCCTTGAAATTTCCTAACAGGATCATTTAACTTCGTTTCGAAATTCATTGTATTTTTGAAATGGAATGCAATTTGGTAAAACACCAGAGAGCACTTTGGTGATTTTTATAAATTAATTAAAGATGAATTTTGATGCAAACCAAATTGGATGGTCTTGTATATGTTTAGGACTATCCAAACCTAGAAGGTTTTAATTTTTAGAGCATCATATAAAATTTGGTGGACAGATCTTTGTTTCACCTGTTTCTGCCATTATGGCATTTTAGTTAATTAATTTGTGTGATGATATTTTTGTGTTGCAATATTGTTTTCTAGCATGTATAAGTTGTGTGAACTTGCTTTATAAGTATTACTTAGCTATTTTATCAAGTTAGAATGTGTGGACTTGAGTTGAGAAGAAACAGGATTTATATTAATAGCATATGTTTTATCTCTAGTTTATTACTTGCATATAATTTTTGATTGATTAATTTGTGTGCAAGTGATTGAATTGTTGTGTTGAGATATTGTAATCAGTACCATGTTGGTACTTGTATTATGATGGTATCACCTCTACTAGCTTGCATTTGATTTGGTAGAAAAGCATGAGTAATTTAGTCATTACTATGAGAATGTTATGGAAAAATTCTCTCATGTGTAGAATTTTTAGCACAATATTTGTGGTTGAGTAGCCACATATTTTTATGTTGTATTCATAGGACCAGTAGCATTTTGATAAGGTTGTTATGAGTACTTGACCCCTAAAGTTTTCACTTGTGTGAAAACAATAACATGAGTAGCATTACCTTGCTTATGTTAGCATCCTATTATTTTCTACTAGTATGGTTATTGCACTAGATGCTAGTTTAGTCTTTTGTTAATTTTTAACAAGTGGACCAGAGGCTTTGTGACCTCTTAATGCTTTGATATGCTAGTGTAACACCCACTGGTGTCATTGCATTTTTGGTGGAAACATTATTTCCCCCACACTAGATGTGTTTCTTTTATATAGTTCTATAACTAGTGAGTGCCTAGTATTTTTGCTTGGGAATTTTTGTGCAGAATGGAAATGTGTATGCTTCTGTTTGTAAGTGGTTGTAATCATGTGTGGCTTGCTAGGAAAAATCCATCTTTGGAGTGTTGATTGATTCCTCTAGTAATTCCCTTTTTATTACTACTAGTATGTAGGAGTTGCCCTGCAAATTGATGCATTGTTTTGCTAAATGGGATATTTTTGTTATAGCAAGTATAGGTATTTTTCACTACTGTTTTTATGACATGGACCCTCTGGTTGCATTTCAATTACTTGATTGAAATTCATCCATTGATTCTTCATGTTTGAGTAGTACTAGTTTCCTTAGCAGTTTTTGTGTTGAATTAATTTTCCTGCCAACTTGTGTTTGGTAGATGTTTATGTATCCTTGCATAAAGACATGTTTTCATTTACCATAATTATAACATGGTTCCTTGTTTGCATTTTATTACTTTACATATTATGCATGCTTGCATAGCAAACTTTTAGTAGAAGCATGTCTATAGGATTCCTCCTTTTAGTCATTATTTATATTGTTCTCACTATGAGAAATTGTGTGTTTTGTGATGAGTCTATTACTTTGTTACATTTGTGTAGGCTCACTGATTTGTAAAAGTAACTTTTACAAATCATGTGTTTCATTTATTCTTGATGTCAATTTAGACTTAATAGATTGGCTATCTTGTTCTTTTGGTGGTGTGGTTGATAGACCCATTGCCATGCTTATTTTTGTGCATGTTTTATACACTTTCAGTAGTCTCACCCTTGTGAAACTAAGTGTATTTTGGGCTTATTAATATCTTGGAATGAGAGTGGCACACCCACTGAATCCATGATATTAAGGTTGTGAGTTATGTTCCTCCAACCTTAAGTTGTCTTATTAAATGGCATTTCTGCCAAGTAGGATTGTTTGATTGTTTGCCTCAATTAATAATTGAGTGATTTTTTTATTATTAGATTTCCTTGCTGTATGTATTATTATGTATGGTTGCTTGCCTTGATTGGTTCTGAATGTGTGTCCTTTATTCCTTTTTACGACGTTAGAAAACGAAGAGGAAGGAAGTGTCGTGAAGCTCTGTTTCAAGTTCCAGTCACTCCAAAACCAGGGACACAAGGAGATACCAGGCAAGCCATCCCGATGCTTGCTGATACAATACTTACCATTATCTATCATGCATGTTTTACCTCTGAAGTTTTACAAAAACTTGATTATCAAAACTATTTTTGATGTGGAAATTACTACTATACTATATATAGGTTACTATCATGCCAGTAGTTAAACTTGGTAATACCAAGCCCATAAGCCACCATATGGTATTTATTACCATCAAATATACTAGTCCCTAAGTGGACACCCTAAAATTGTGATTCTACAAAACAAAGGCTTTACGGAAAAACCCGGAGAAAAGGCGGATCCTTGTTCTCCGGAGGAATGTGGAAGTGGTCATTTTTGAGAAAGTGGTGTTTTCAAAAATGACACATTACCTAGTCTTCGCCGGACAACCTTTACCGTACTGCCACCCTACCCCAACATGGGCAAGGGGCTTAACTTGAAGTTTGTTCTTATTAGTGTGTGCTATCTCAATGTGCTATAGGGGATGCGATCCTCTGAACCGAATGTCGTGGAGACATATAAAGTGTGGGATTAATTTTCCCTCCGGATGCATCAGTTGAGGCATCCTGGCTTGGCGGGGATTAGCCCGGTGCCGGGGATGTGGTAAAACTCAACTGAGAGATAGGCATATACTAGCTTGAACATAGTGGATGGTTATGATCAGATACCTGATGTTTACATACTGTTGTTACAGTCCGTGATTGTTCACGGGAGGTGTACTGGATCTGGTGGATGTGTACACCTCTGCAGAGTACAACTTTTTCGAAGAAGCCGCGTCCTCGGATATGGACAGTTGAATGGCCATGTAGCTAGCATTGTGTCAATGTTTTCAAAAAGGAAGTTTTTGAAAGGGAAATTTTGGAAAGGAAGTGTTGAACTTGTGAAGTTCGGAAAGGAAGGAAAACGTATACCGTCGAGGTATCGTCGATGATGAAAAGCCAGATGATGTGATACAAAACAAAATGTTTTGCAAAGAAAACCTTTTCTACTCTAAGCAAGAATTCTGGAAACTGATTCCAAGAAGTTTTGCAAAGAGAAAATATTCTTTAACAAAACTTTACAAAACCTCTTGTACATGTGAGATCTACAAGAGAAATAAAACTATATATTATTTTTCTTCTGAAGTATCTTCTTCAACGAAGATACAGATAAACCTGACTGCAACTGTGGTGTCATCATATATGAACACCATTGATAGTGAACCATATTTATAGCCTACCTATTCCACCATATAAGCATACTTGCATGTTGGTAAGTGAAATGATGGATGTCTTGCTGAGTACATTCAAATGTACTCATTATGGTTTCGCCCCTGGTATCTACTTGCCAGACTTTGAGAAGGAGCCTCCGAAGGATATCTATGAAGAGAAGTACGGAGCTGACGGCTTTGCGAACTAGGATCGTCTCCGGGTCAGCAGCCTGTAGGTTAAGGCGTGACTTGGGCTCAACTACGTTGTGTTTTATTTGTCTTCCGCTGTGTTTGTTAAGTTGCCTGCCCTTTTGGCAGTTGCTTTAAACTTGATCATGTGATCATTTATGTAATACCTTTATGTATTCGTGTAATGGATGATGTATTTCTGTATGCCAACTGTGTATGTTGTTCACGACTGATCTTTCTGGGATCGTGAATGTATGCATACGTAGGGTTTCAGACTGCCGGTCTCGGGTCCTTACATCGTCCCTTGGCACTTAAATCCCACGGCTCACAACAGTGATCCACGCGAAACGTTTCCGGCCAATCAGATCGCTCCGTTTAGGTTCCCTCGGATCGCCCTAATTGTCTTTTAACAGAGAAGCCCTTGTAATTTTGCAGAAAAGCCCCCCAACTTAGAATTGAAATAACTTTTGAACCACAAATCCAAACTAGATGATTTTGTACTTTTTGAAATCAGCACAATATGTAGAACACATTAGATTCAAATAAATTCAAATTTGATACGTGCACACACTTGCTATTTATAGATCTTTGTAAATATTGTTTTGTGAATAACTTTAGATCGATATTTCAAAATTTGGCAAAATTGGACTACCTGAAAAGCTCTAAACATAACTCTGTTATTACTGGCTAAAATAAAAATTTACAAACTTTAATTGTTTCAAATTTAAATATGATTGTTTCATGAATTTTGGTATAATTCAAATTCTACAAATCCAAAAATTGCAAATAAAATATATTTGGAAACCTTAGGATGTGTATATTCATACCCTCTGTCCCAAAATAATATTTGAACAAATTAAAATTGAATTTAGAATTAAGTGGTATATTTGAGTAATTTTGACATAGATTTAATTCTATAAATAATTTCAATATAGTTCCTTTTGCAAAATTGCTCCATTTGGTAAACTTGAACTAGATACCACTTTGTATAAACCCCTTGACAATCTTAGAACCATTTTCATGAGGTCTTGGCCAAATTATCACACATATCTTTCACCTCATGATAGCAATGTCTTAGAAATTGTTTTCATCATCTATTCTTTGTTGTTATGGCTATTTTTGGACCCAAGACCAAGTCCCTAGCATGTGTCAATCACATAAAATACCAACTAGTGAACCTTAAAACACTAGTACCATAGTTTCTGTCTACTCCTCCACTCCCCTATTCTTGCTTAAAGAATTCATCAAGTTAGCAAGTGGAAGACAAGACTCAAGCAATAGAAGGCACTTCATTTTCAACTTGGTAACAACATGAAGAGATACAAGGTAGATAGATGAAGAAATTTTGAAGAGAAGACTTAGACTCCACAGCAACTAGAAGCAACTCAAGAAGTACAAGTGTGAAGAAATTCAGAAGAAAAATCTCCCTCCCTCTTTCTATCTTTCTTCTTATATTCTTTCCAATTTGACTTAGTGATATTTGTGCACATCCCATACCTAAACCAAGTAGTGAAGTGAAGATCATGAAGATTTATCAAGAACAAGAGAAGCTTCAAAACCAGGAGGAAACTAGAATAGAAGCATGAAGATGAATTTCAAGAAGACAAGCATGTGAAGACTTGGAGTCATCCACACAAGTTGAAGAATAACAAGTTGTTTTTGTCCAACCCTGACCCAAATTGAAAATCCCAAGACATTATCTTGTCATATCTTTTGTTATGAAGTTAGTTGAACCTAGACCTACCTTAACCCAAAATGGAAAGACTAACTTAGATCACTCAAATGTCTTGATGAAGATGACTAAGTGTTACACATTGTTATGTGTTACTTTAGTTGAATAGTGAGATGACCTTAGTGAACTCTTGGAACTTCCTCGACAAGTATGGTTATAATAAAGTTAGTTTTCTACAAAACTCAACCTAGTCCATCCCAAGTAAAACTTTGGAAACTCCTTAGAATGTATTGAACCATTAGAGAATAAATTATTTCAAAGTCAAACCTTGACCTTGTCCTAGCCAACTTGGTTAAACCCTTTTGATATGTTAATTGCTTTGTATGTTTTCTTCACTTATGTGTTTGATTGCTAGTATGCTTGTTTATTTTGTTATTGTGTTTTCACTGAATAGATTGAACGGAGAGCAACGGTCTTTTATGAAGAGAGTGTGAATTCTTCACCAACTTCAATAAGGAAAGTAACACACCATCAACTACCTATTATTTTTATTATTATGCATTACTAGAGTTTTGAGTAGTATGCATGGTAGGAAATTTATCTAAGTATTATGCTATGCTAATATCCCAAGTAGTGTGTAGCCATCCTTTTATATCCTGCTAGTATAGAAGTATTTGAACTTAGTAGAATTGCTATGCTCTTCAAATGTTTTATTTAGATGTTAAGGATAAAACTACTAAGTTTAATGAATCACCTGGGTGGAAGTGGTAAGACTGGTTTATGTTGACTGTTGCCTCAGGGCCCTTGTCTAAGGGTTATTCCACTTGAGGTTGTCACTTGCGGATGGCCACCCAGGAACAAAGAGATTAATAAGTCCCTCTAAGTTTAGTAGCATCTCGTGCAGCCTTTGGTCATATGGGCTCTGTCTTCATCAACTAAGTTGAATGAACTCACCAGTGCTTGACAAGCAGATGTAGGGGGTATAGGTTGGAATGGGTCAAGCCTGACGGTTGTGGAATTTCTTCTGAAAGATCTCGTCTCAATCTTCTCCTTTCCTTAATGCACTCAGGGTGTATAGGATGTTTGGGCTGATTCGAGTCTAAAGGTGAAAGTGCACAAACTCTGCAGAGTAAACAAACTAAGATCTTAGCCGTGTCCCCGGTTATGGACAATTTGAGAAGCTGGACAAGGAATGACGGAAGAATCTCATCATGCCAACTTCATAATAAAATTTTGATGGGTGAACGTGGGTAGGAGTTTACCCTGATGTCTATCAGTGGTACTCCTTAATTTTAGTTAAGGTTCATTGGTTTCTATTAGTGATACCTATTATAGATGAAATTGTTTTATGATAAAAGATAGGAGAAAACTGGCTTTATGCAAACTTAGCCAAAACTCCACTCAGCCAAATAAGCATGTAGTATTAGTCTTGCCATTTATATCCACCATAGTGTTACTTGCCAATACATTAAATTGTATTGACTCCCTTGTGGCTGCATATTCCATATTGTAGTTGATTCTGAAGACGAGTGAGGATTTCGTTTAGGATCTCGAGACTATCGCCAACATGTTTTGCCTGTGGCACATGAAGAAGATGGGCTCAATGTTGTACGATGTTTTCCGCTGTATTTCTTTGTTTTCTGCTAGTCTTCTAAGACTATGCAAGTTGTAATCCTATTTTGTAAAGACTGGATCATGCGATGTAATATAATTTGATGCATTTGCATGATATTTCATTTTGTACTGTGGTGCTAGCAATTGATCCAGGGACTAGCACAATAACACAGGTGTCCTTACATTATTTAAATGTGGGAACGCTACAACTAACCGGGGGAAGGAGTTGGGATGAGCTCCTTCCTGGGAGGGCGGCAGATGACGCGAGGATGGACTCGGCGCGTGTTCACCAGCCACTGACAGTCCGACGCTTTCATGTCGGAGGCCTCCCAGCCAGCACGAAGCGGCGCGGTCTCCTCCTCGTACAGATCTCTGGCGGCGGCATCAGCTCCATTGGTTCTCTTCCGGTGAAGAAGCCGAGACATGAGGTTGAAGACAGAGGCGGAGTGCGGCGGCGTGCGGGTTGAGCTCTTTCTCTCCGCGCGTGGAACAGCGATGTGCTGCAAGTTCGCGGCGGTGCTGGTTTCTCGTTGTGGAGGCGAAGGCGAAGAGGAGTCGAGAAGGGGGAACGTGCGAGCAAGATTGGACAGAGGGCGGCGTAGGGGTATTTAACTCGACGCGGCTGCAGTTATCACTTAGGATCGATCGTGGGCGAGACCGTGTAGCGCGGGAGTTAACGCGCCCATTAGAAATGCACATAGCGTATAAAACGCGCGTAACGGGCGCAGTTAATCTCACTATGCGTGTCGTGGGCTATCAAGTACGTGCATGAAGTGCCACAACGGCTTGTGGGCCCTAGGTGCAGTGAGGGGCGCGTGCAGTGCGGGCACGCCAGAACCGAGGCATCGGGGGTACGTGTGCATGACACGTGCCCACCCTGGACACGAGAAGATAGAGCTGCTCTGGATCGGGCGGGAAAATGTTGAAAGTTTCACTAAGTGTTGGGTTCTCGGTAGAACTCAGCAGAGCATGGTCTACTCGGTACAGAGATGAAAACTCCAAAGGCCATGGTAAGAGAAGTCCGATTAAAGATTGTGGGCGTCCGAGTTGAGGAGCAACTCGGCCACATGTCATCTTGAAAGCAATTTGATTAAAGCTGGCAGGGCCCAACGACCATGTTCGCCGGAGTCTACCAGCTTCGGGGACTAATGTCGGGGGGCTACCCCCGAGTAGGGGTAAGGCTGGTGATAAACAGTGCTCAAAGTATGGACTTGCCGTGTAGGCGGCTACCCGGATACCCGTTATTTCGTAGGCACTACTCGTTGAGTAGTACTGAAGGACAAGAGAAGATAACAAGCGTCATTCTGGATCAACCGGGTAGAGCTCGGGTGATCCGAGTAGATGGGAGGCTATCCTACTCGGGCACAAAGTCAATGTAGCTGTTGTGGAAGATCCCGCATATCCAGGGGACGTACCGGCATGCGGTTCAACTTACTAGGCGCATCATTATCCGCGTTGAGACGTGGGCACAATATGGTTAGGTACCTGTCAAGTCCTGTCACTAACAGGGGGACAGCACATGTCAGTGACCTACCCTAAGGGGCTGACAGGGTGGACAAGACCTGTCAGCCGGACGACGCGGAGACTTTCGGCACGGCGTCAGCGGGAACACGGAGGCGTGCGCCGTTTCCACAGTGGCGTTTTCATATCGTTTACTTTTATGTGTAGAATACTCGTTGGCCACCACTATATAAGGTGGCCTGCCCCCTCCTGCGCGGGGGACGTTGGACCTGAGCGCATTTATTATGAGGCATAGCAATTCACAGAGAGCAAGCAGTAGAGAGAGCTAGGAGCTGGCTACTCGGTGGAGAGAGACACACTGAGTGTTTGTAACTTTTGGACTCGGTTGAGCTATATACAGAGAGGTAGACATGAGTAGGGGTGTTACCTCCACACGAGGGCCCCGAACCTGGGTAGATCTTGGTGTTTGCGGTGTTCCTGAGCGCGTCTACTCGACGTGCGATCCCTCCCCGAATACCTACAGCGTCCATCGGCCCCAAACATTAGCCACCCTATGGCATCTGTCTTCTCCACACCACGACAGCCTAGTTTTTTTTTACCCACAGTTTTGGTGTTTTCACTCTTCCCATCTCTCTCACTCTCTTTTTCTAGATTCATTTTTGTTTTGTATGTCGATTCATTCACAATCTGTTGTGGTGTTATAGGCCTTAAGATAATATCCTTGTTGTTCCAATTCAATTGATATGTGTTTGCTCTCCCATTGTGTATAGCATTCTTGTCGAATTTCCATGGCCTTCTGAAATCACACTTAATTGTATCTTTGTATGGTCCAATCTGAAAATTCCGCTCTCACAATATGGCACACCTTGATTTCTTATTTGTCACTCAACCATTGAATATAATATGGTTGTGGATGTGGAATGTATCTCAACTTGAGCTTTGCACGTAAATCCTTGCTTGCTAAATTTCTGCAACTCCATCCATGAATGATCACCTTGAAAGCGATTTGTGGACCCACAATTGCTTTGGTTTGAAATATATTTCATCTTTGGATCGCATTACTAGGAACTTTGGTAGCATATGCATCAACAAGACCATCATCATCATATGTATCCTCCTCATTAGGATAAGCATCATCTCCAGTCTCATACTCCTTGTTAGCATTGATAACCATGATTTTCTTGTTCGGACAATCTCTCTTTGAGTGCCTTCTTCCTCCACAAGTATGGCATGGCATGTCTCTATTTCTTGATGTTGATTGAGTAGAACCACTTGCACTAGCTGCTGGTTGAATTTTTTTCTTAGAAGTGGCATTGCTTGTCTCGGGTTTTGAAGATGTACTAGCTCGAAATTATGAAGCTTGAGGTGTAGGAGGTGTGAAAACACAAATTGTTCATCGGAAGTTCTTGTTGGAACCATAGAAACCTCCTCGGCCAACCTCTTCTCTGCCTCTCTTGCTTGGTGCAATAATTCAATCATGGTATTATGTTGAACATGCCTCACAATGCATCTAATATTGAATTTCAAAACAGAAAGAAATCTTTGCATTGTCTGTTCTGGTTCTTCTCTAACCCGAGCTCTTTGTAGTATAAACTCCATCTCCTTGTAATATTGATCCACAGAGTTTGTACCATGCTTCAATTGCTGCAATTTGTCATAAAGAGTTCTCACATAATTTTTAGGGACAAAACTTTCTCTCATGATTTGCTTCATCTCAGCCAAAGTAGTAATTTATGGTTGATTTTATCTTTCTCAATTGTGTGATGCCATCCCACCACAAGAGAGCATAACCATCAAATCCAAAAGATGCAAGTCTAATTTTTCTTTCCTCGGTGCGATCATGCAATCTCCATAGTTTCTCAATCTTCAACTCCCACATCATGTACTCCTCAGCATCCTCAGTATCTCATGTGAGTGGGGGAATAAATAATTTTGGCTTCCCTAAGCCATCATCCTCTCTATTGTTTTCTCCCATAGCCACTCTCCTAGCAGCAAAATTACCACGGCCTCCAAGTGCATTGGATCGGCCAGTATCAAAATCCGCATCTAAATTAGCATTGGGAGCTCTTTGTTGTAAGGTTGTAGTCGAAGTGGCAATTTGTGTGGCCAAGTTGTTCACACTTTCTTGCAAAGTATCTAGGGATTCTTGAGTAGCAGCTTTGTCAACTTTTTCGTGTACCCTTCTCAATTATTTGCTTACTACATTATCATATTCCTCAATTCTTTGCTCAATCCTTCTAGCAACTTCGTCTCGAAATTTGTTGAAATCTGCCCATGTGAGAACATCATCAACATTCTTCTTGTTAGGTACTATGTCCTCCTTCTTTCCCTGCATACCATCAACTTCACTAGAATAACTCATGATTAATATCTTAGTGAAAACAAAATAATCAATGGGTTGTGGTGTTCTCTCACAACTCACTCAAAACCAACAAAGAAGTGCTTCTCTTACTGTTCCAAAGTGAATAGGATTTACTTACCAACAAGTTTCAATGAAGAGTGTACCAAGTGCGAGAAGAGAATAACCAGGATATCAAGTGTCACAAGACACAACAGGGTATTTGGTGGGGCTTGGTTGGGATTCCTAACAACACCAAAATAGCAACTCCTATTTACTGTCTAATGTGATAAAATTTACTAAAGGAACACACACACTTTGGGAAACAAATGTGGCTTAGCAATTATATGGAAGAGTTGCAAGCACTAAAAAGACACTAGTAAATACTCTATGAAAACTGGCACAAGATTGCTCAAATATGTCCACAAAAATATCCAAGATATGATGTATTAAGCTCCAGTAGTGATAATGTATGGCTCGATCTCTTTTTGCTTTTTCTCACTTTCTATTTTTTATACTTTCTATAATTTTCTCTATCTTTTTGTACTTTTCCAATGGCCTTTGAATAAACTAGGAGCAATAAGTAATAGAAAACAGAAAATATGGACAAGAATAATCAAATTGAGTAGCCTGTTAGAGCAATAAAACAACTAGTCTTTGGGTTGTGGTACCTAAAATCTTGTTGTAGATTGGCTGTGGCTAAGGCTTATCAAAGATTTGCACAGAATCCTAGAAAGAAGACAGGAAGATGTAACATCCCTGATTTTTGGAAAGTCCAAAAATCACTAAAAATTGAAACTTTTTGTTTTCATGTTTAGTAAGTCACCAAAAACCAAATGAGAAGCAAGAAACAAAGGAAAACAATGCATATTTCAATGAAATTGAAATTAGTAATCCTATTATACCTCTATTCCATAAACCCTAAAACCCACTCAAATGAATTTTCTCACATAAAGAAAACCATTTTATCTTTAGCAAACTTTATTACATAAAAGGTTTTCAATTCAAATATTACCTTGAAATTATTTTATGGCAACAACAATAAAATATTTATAACCCTTAATAAAGTCCTAAGCCTCAAAAATATTTGATGAGAATAAAATGTTTTAATAATAACTTTTAGTTGTTATTCCAAGTTTTAAACATGAAGGGGTGAAAATGAAATGCATTGCTTTGAAAATAACATAACAAAAGGTTTTGAAAACAATATTATGACTGATGGTTTTATTCTAAAATTTATTGATCAACAATAATAATTAATTGATATGAACTAATTAAATAGCATTAAATTACTATTAGTAGATCCTTCAACTCCTAAAATTATAAAATGTGAAAGTGGTTTAAAAATGGATTTCCAAAAATAATATATATGACATGTAAAATGTCTCTGAAATTCTATTTAGACAATAACATCAATTTATTATTTACTAAATTTTAAAAATGGCCTTAAAGTATTACTAGTGTTTTATTTATTTTTCAAAATATAAAATTGTGAAAACAAGTAAAGTAACTTTGAAAAATAATGTTTTCAATTGGGAAAACAACATCTTAATTTGAGAAAACCACATTATTTTTTATTAAACCCCAAGTCAAGTAAATAAGGAAATTTTTCTATTAAGTGACTATGATGTTTTCATCTTATTTAAAAATTATAAAATCATGGAAACAAGTTGAAATGGTTTTGGAAAATAATAATTAACCATATTATAGTCTATGAAAATTTCCCAGACCCATTTCCCTATTTTATTATTACTTCTCATTTAATTGGAATATTAAGGCAATTATGAATTCATTTGAATTTGTATTTTGAAAAATTCAAAAATGGTGAAAACCCCACAAAAGTGGTACTGTTGGGAAGTGTTTGAAATAATATGAATTTAGAATTTTGTTTCATGTTATTTAGATTATTTAAACAGAAGATATAAATTAAATAAGAAAACAGAAATAAAAAGAAAAGAAAAAGGGGTGATGACGTCATGATGACGTCAGCTCGTCATCAAGCTCAGGCCATTGAATTCTGCCGTTTCTTCCCGAAATCAAACCATTTGATTTCGCCCGTTTCAGCGCGAGATTTAACTCCCCGAGCACAGCACCTTAAAGCCCCCTCCCTCCTCTCCATTTCCCCTCTTCCCCCTCGTCGAATAGCGCCCCCATGCCTCCCAATTTGCTCGCCGGAGTAAGCACTGCCGCCGCCACTTTTCTCCGATTCCGGTGACACCGCAGGTCATCTCCGCCCGGTTGTGGCCTCAATCTGCTCCCCTTGCCCGTACGCACCTTCTAATAGGCCCGCTCGATTTTTTTTACGCAGCTTAGTCGGAGTTCGAGCTCGCCGGAGTTCTCCTCTTAATCCGCCCCGGGATCTTCTTGGCGCCGTCGTTTGGCGCACCGTGGAAGGCCACCATCGACACCATCAGCTTCGCCTCGCCGTGCCGCGTCTCTCCATGCCCGCGCCGAGCCCGGAGACCCCCTCCAGCGCCAACGCCGTCGACAGCCTATCCCTCCGTCCACCGTCTTCTCCATCGCCGGCGACGAGGTGAGAACCCTAGGCCCTGGATCTAATTTTGTCCGTTAGATCTTGATCCTACGGTCACGATTAGATCACTTACCAAAGGGGTATGCCACCCTCAGATCTTGATCCAACGGCGCTGATGAAATCACTTATCCACGTCACCCTAGCCTAGTCAGCGGTCCAGTCAGCACAGTCAACCAATCAGAGCGCGCCACGTAGCCCAGCTGTTTTTCTGTTTTTATCCCGAATAGAATTTATTTGGTAGTTTTTGCAGAAAAGCCCCTAGAACTTTGAACCATCATATCTTTTCAACCACTTAGCCAAATTTAGCAATCTTGGACTTTTTGAAAAGCCCTTGATATATAGAAAATTTTGGCACTGGCCAAATTTAAATTTGAAAAACTTAAATTTGTTCAAATTCAAATATGCTTGTTTGATGAAATTTGGCATAATTCAAATTCTACAAATCTAAAAATTGTAAATAAAATATATATGGAAACCTTAGGATGTGTACTTTCATATCCTCTGTCCCAAAATAATAATTGAACAAATTAAAATTGAATTTAGAATTAAGTTGTCTATTTGAGTATTTTTGGCATAGATTAATTTGTATAAAAAATTTCAATATAGTTCCTTTTGCAAAATTGTTCCATTTGATAACCTTAAACCAGAAACAACCTTGCCCAACCATTTTGGACACCCTTGGACCATGACCATGTATTTTAGCCAAAAATCCATCATAGTAGTCCATCTAGTTATTATGTCTTAAATTTTGTTTCTATTTCTTTCTACCATTGTTTGTTGTGGCCATTTTGAATCCAAGACCAAGTCCCTTGCATGTAAACCTTCTAAGAGACCAAGTAGTGAACCTCAAACACTAGTACTATAGGTTTCTATCTACCCCTCCATCCCCCTATTCTTGCTTCAAGAATCCATCAAGTTAGCAAATGAAAAACAAGACTCAAGCAATAGAAGGCTCTTCACTTTCAACTTGGTGGCAACATGAAGAGAATACAAGGAGGATCAATGAAGAAATTTTGAAGAAAAGACTCCACCACTAGAGGAAACTCAAGGAAGTACAAGTGTGAAGAAATCCAGAAGAAAACATCTCCCTCTCTCTTTCTATCTTTCTTCTTATTTTCTTTCCAATTTGACTTAGTGGTATTTGTGCCCATCCCATACCCAAACCAATTAGTGAAGTGAAAGCCCTGAAGAATTTATCAAGACCAAGAGAAGAATCCATCCAAGGAACAAGACTACAAAAGAAGCATGAAGATGATCTTCAAGAAAGCAATTACATGAGGTCTAGAAGCAATTCACACAAGTTGAAGAATAACAAGTTGTTTTTGTCCAACCATTGACCCAAATGGAAAACCCAAGACTTAGTAATATTTTTCCCCTTTGATGATGAAGTTAGTAGACCTACCCTAACCACAATGGAAAATACTAACATAATCACTTAAATATTTTTGAAGGTGAATATGACCAAGTGTTTGCATGTATTACTTTAGTTGAAGAAGTAATATGTTTAATTCTTAGTGAACTCTTGGAACTTCCTCGACAAGTATGGTTATAATAAAGTTAGTTTTCTACTAACTCAACCTAGCCCATCTCAAGTAAACCCTTGGAAATTACTTAACATATGAAACCAAGAAAGAATGAATCTTTCAACTCAAACCTTGACCTTGTCCTAGCCAACTTGGTTACATCCCTTTTTCCATGGTTGTTGCTTTGTATTTTCTTCACTTGTATGATTTTTGGTAGAATGTTTGTTTATTTTGTTATTGTGTTTTCAATGAATAGATTGTACGGAGAGCAACGATCTTTTGTGAAGAGAGTGTGATATCTTCACCAACTTCAACAAGGCAAGTAACACACCATCAACTACCCATTATTTTCTATATGCATTAGTTGATTTTAAGTACTATGCATGATAGGAAATTTTACTAAGTTATACTATGCTATCCTATTATCCTAGTAGTGTGTAGCCATCCCTTTTACCTTGTTATTTTGATAGCCTTAGAATTTACTAGGTGCTATGCAATGTTACAAATTGTTTTACTAGATGTTGAGGAAAAATCCTAAGTATAACTAATGAATGAACCACCTGGGTGGAAGTGGTAAGACTGGGTTATGTTGAGTGTTTCCTCAGGGCCCTTATCTAAGGGTTATTCCACTTGAGGTTGTCACTTGCGGATGGCCACCCAGGAACAAAGAGATTACTATGTCCTTCTAAGTTTAGTAGCTTCCCGTGCAGCCTTTTGACATTATGGGCTCTCTCTTGATCAATTAAGTTGTGAGGGTTCAGCCCAGGCTTGACAAGCAGATGTAGCAAAATTATAGGTGGAACGGGTCTTGCCGGTGGGTTTGGACTTCTTCTTCTGAAAGATCTCATCTCAATTCTCTCCTTTCCATGATGCACTCCGGGTGTATAGGATGTTTGGGCTAATTGAAGACAAAGGGTGAAAGTGCACAACCTCTGCAGAGTCAACAAACTAAGATCTTAGCCGTGTCCCCGGTTATGGACAACTATGAGCAGCTCGACAAGGATTGACGGAAGAATCTCATCATCAATTTCAATAAGTAAAATTTTGACCAAGTGAACAGTATTGTGGTGCTTGGATCTTAATCCAATGTTGCCACCCTTTTGAAAATAAAAGTTTGTTTTACAAAAGTGATAGGAGAAAACTGGCTTTATGCAAACTTAGCCAAAACTCCACTCAACCAAATAAGCATGTAGTATTAGTCTTGCCATTTATATCCACCATAGTGTTACTTGCCAATACATTAAATTGTATTGACTCCCTTGTGGCTGTATATTCCATATTGCAGAGATTTCTGAAGACGAGTGAGGATTTCGTTTAGGATCTCGAGACTATCGCCAACATGTTTTTCCTGTGGCACATGAAGAAGATGGACTCAATGTTGTTCTATGTTTTTCCGCTGTAATACTTTGTTTTCTGCTAGTCTTCTAAGACTATGCAAGTTGTAATACTATTTTGTAAAGACTGGATCATGCGATGTAATAGAATTTGATGCATTTGCATGATATTTCATTTTGTACTGTGGTGCTAGCAATTGATCCAGGGACTAGCACAATAACACAGGTATTCCATCTTTATTAAAAGTTGGGATGTTACAAAATGGTATCAGAGCATTGTGTTGCCTGTAGAATTCGAGACCCTTAGGTTTGGAAGCCATTTTTGATCATGTTATTATCTCCTTAGAGTATTTTGGATCCTAGCGGCATAGTGAGATGAAGCGGCCCGGACAACTTTACGTGTCCACGGACACGAGACCGTTCCCTGATTGGCTAGCGGGTGCCAGTATCTCTCACTATAGTGAATATCCAATTTGCAAAAAGTTGTTAATAACCCCTTGATCACCCTAGGATTGCATTTTTTTTTCTATGTTCAAACTTTCTATAAACAAAACAATCATCTTAATTCTTCTCATATCCTCTCATCTATTATTCACCTTCAAAATTTTCTAGATGACCTACCTCTTCAATACCATCAAGACAAGATTGTTGATGACCATACCAAGAAGTGCAAAGAGTATTTTCACCACATGAAGCCCTACACTCAAGATTTTTGAAGAATTTGAAGAAAAACATAGACTTCCCAACAATCAAGAACACCTCAAGACATGGAGAGAAGAATATGAAGAAAAGCTCAAGAAGATATAGGTGAGACCACCAATCTAGTTACTTGGTTAGAACAACGTTAACGATTAGTGTATTGATCATACCAATGAGTGTGGTATGACAATATTAGTTTGTTTTCAAAAAAAAAACTATGTTGTTTGGTGTGATGAATGTGTTGCTATATGTTTGTTATGTGTTGTTTGTAAGATGAGTTTTCCTTGATCTGCTATTCTAGATAAGAACCTTCCTTAGCCATCTTTCTAAATCTCTACTCATCCCTACTAGACCAAGCCCAACACCATACTCATTCACTAACCATATCGAGAACCATTTGGAATCATACAACCTTTACCCTATTGATACACAAGCCATCCCATTTTAGGAATGCTAGTATCAAATTTCTTTCTTCTGTGTGAAGGAACAATCACATCCATGATCAATGCTAACTGCCTAATAAGGATCAAGCTAACCTTGGAGCTATCAAGCAATGGAAGTTTTCCTACCATGAGAGTTTGTTTAGAAATAGCATGATGTTTGCCTTCAAGGATGACAACCAACAAGATGGAAGATTGCCAAGGACATCAAAAGACCAAGTTGAGAGTGAACCAAGGACTTTTGATTGACCCAAAGAGTGACCCCTCAGTGTCAAAGGTAGTACCACATACCTATGTTGGTCTACACCTCTACCACAAAGGAAAGATCTACTCAAGCTAATCTAGAATCAATCTACACTCTAATCTAATGAAAATGGACTACCCACAAAAATTTCTTTTAAGGGTGGTAGCCCACCTAGTTGTTTTGGAATCCAGTTACCCAAACCTAATCTTTCTTTCTATCCTTCCCAAATCTCGGGACGAGATTTCTTTTAAGGGTGGTAGTCTGTAACATCCCTGATTTTTGGAAAGTCCAAAAATCACTAAAAATTGAAACTTTTTGTTTTCATGTTTAGTAAGTCACCAAAAACCAAATGAGAAGCAAGAAACAAAGGAAAACAATGCATATTTCAATGAAATTGAAATTACTAATCCTATTATACCTCTATTCCATAAACCCTAAAACCCACTCAAATGAATTTTCTCACATAAAGAAAACCATTTTATCTTTAGCAAACTTTATTACATAAAAGGTTTTCAATTCAAATATTACCTTGAAATTATTTTATGGCAACAAAAATAAAATATTTATAACCCTTAATAAATTCCTAAGCCTCAAAAATATTTGATGAGAATAAAATGTTTTAATAATAACTTTTAGTTGTTATTCCAAGTTTTAAACATGAAGGGGTGAAAATGAAATGCATTGCTTTGAAAATAACATAACAAAAGGTTTTGAAAACAATATTATGACTTATGGTTTTATTCTAAAATTTATTGATCAAGAATAATAATTAATTGATATGAACTAATTAAATAGCATTAAGTTACTATTAGTAGATCCTTCAACTCCTAAAATTATAAAATGTGAAAGTGGTTTAAAAATGGATTTCCAAAAATAATATATATGACATGTAAAATGTCTCTGAAATTCTATTTAGACAATAACATCAATTTATTATTTACTAAATTTTAAAAATGGCCTTAAAGTATTACTAGTGTTTTATTTATTTTTCAAAATATAAAATTGTGAAAACAAGTAAAGTAACTTTGAAAAATAATGTTTTCAATTGGGAAAACAACATCTTAATTTGAGAAAACCACATTATTTTTATTAAACCCCAAGTCAAGTAAATAAGGAAATTTTTCTATTAAGTGACTATGATGTTTTCATCTTATTTAAAAATTATAAAATCATGGAAACAAGTTGAAATGGTTTTGGAAAATAATAATTAACCATATTATAGTCTATGAAAATTTCCCAGACCCATTTCCCTATTTTATTATTACTTCTCATTTAATTGGAATATTAAGGCAATTATGAATTCATTTGAATTTGTATTTTGAAAAATTCAAAAATGGTGAAAACCCCACAAAAGTGGTACTGTTGGGAAGTGTTTGAAATAATATGAATTTAGAATTTTGTTTCATGTTATTTAGATTATTTAAACAGAAGATATAAATTAAATAAGAAAACAGAAATAAAAAGAAAAGAAAAAGGGGTGATGACGTCATGATGACGTCAGCTCGTCATCAATCTCAGGCCATTGAATTCTGCCGTTTCTTCCCGAAATCAAACCATTTGATTTCGCCCGTTTCAGCGCGAGATTTAACTCCCCGAGCACAGCACCTTAAATCCCCCTCCCTCCTCTCCATTTCCCCTCTTCCCCCTCGTCGAATAGCGCCCCCATGCCTCCCAATTTGCTCGCCGGAGTAAGCACTGCCGCCGCCACTTTTCTCCGATTCCGGTGACACCGCAGGTCATCTCCGCCCGGTTGTGGCCTCAATCTGCTCCCCTTGCCCGTACGCACCTTCTAATAGGCCCGCTCGATTTTTTTTACGCAGCTTAGTCGGAGTTCGAGCTCGCCGGAGTTCTCCTCTTAATCCGCCCCGGGATCTTCTTGGCGCCGTCGTTTGGCGCACCGTGGAAGGCCACCGTCGACACCATCAGCTTCGCCTCGCCGTGCCGCGTCTCTCCATGCCCGCGCCGAGCCCGGAGACCCCCTCCAGCGCCAACGCCGTCGACAGCCTATCCCTCCGGCCACCGTCTTCTCCATCGCCGGCGACGAGGTGAGAACCCTAGGCCCTGGATCTAATTTTGTCCGTTAGATCTTGATCCTACGGTCACGATTAGATCACTTACCGAAGGGGCATGCCACCCTCAGATCTTGATCCAACGGCGCTGATGAAATCACTTATCCACGTCACCCTAGCCTAGTCAGCGGTCCAGTCAGCACAGTCAACCAATCAGAGCGCGCCACGTAGCCCAGCTGTTTTTCTGTTTTTATCCCGAATAGAATTTATTTGGTAGTTTTTGCAGAAAAGCCCCTAGAACTTTGAACCATCATATCTTTTCAACCACTTAGCCAAATTTAGCAATCTTGGACTTTTTGAAAAGCCCTTGATATATAGAAAATTTTGGCACTGGCCAAATTTAAATTTGAAAAACTTAAATTTGTTCAAATTCAAATATGCTTGTTTGATGAAATTTGGCATAATTCAAATTCTACAAATCCAAAAATTGTAAATAAAATATATTTGGAAACCTTAGGATGTGTACTTTCATATCCTCTGTCCCAAAATAATAATTGAACAAATTAAAATTGAATTTAGAATTAAGTTGTCTATTTGAGTATTTTTGGCATAGATTAATTTGTATAAATAATTTCAATATAGTTCCTTTTGCAAAATTGTTCCATTTGATAACCTTAAACCAGAAACAACCTTGCCCAACCATTTTGGACACCCTTGGACCATGACCATGTATTTTAGCCAAAAATCCATCATAGTAGTCCATCTAGTTATTATGTCTTAAATTTTGTTTCTATTTCTTTCTACCATTGTTTGTTGTGGCCATTTTGAATCCAAGACCAAGTCCCTTGCATGTAAACCTTCTAAGAGACCAAGTAGTGAACCTCAAACACTATTACTATAGGTTTCTATCTACCCCTCCATCCCCCTATTCTTGCTTCAAGAATCCATCAAGTTAGCAAATGAAAAACAAGACTCAAGCAATAGAAGGCTCTTCACTTTCAACTTGGTGGCAACATGAAGAGAATAAAAGGAGGATCAATGAAGAAATTTGGAAGAAAAGACTCCACCACTAGAGGAAACTCAAGGAAGTACAAGTGTGAAGAAATCCAGAAGAAAACATCTCCCTCTCTCTTTCTATCTTTCTTCTTATTTTCTTTCCAATTTGACTTAGTGGTATTTGTTCCCATCCCATACCCAAACCAATTAGTGAAGTGAAAGCCCTGAAGAATTTATCAAGACCAAGAGAAGAATCCATCCAAGGAACAAGACTACAAAAGAAGCATGAAGATGATCTTCAAGAAAGCAATTACATGAGGTCTAGAAGCAATTCACACACGTTGAAGAATAACAAGTTGTTTTTGTCCAACCATTGACCCAAATGGAAAACCCAAGACTTAGTAATATTTTTCCCCTTTGATGATGAAGTTAGTAGACCTATCCTAACCACAATGGAAAATACTAACATAATCACTTAAATATTTTTGAAGGTGAATATGACCAAGTGTTTGCATGTATTACTTTAGTTGAAGAAGTAATATGTTTAATTCTTAGTGAACTCTTGGAACTTCCTCGACAAGTATGGTTATAATAAAGTTAGTTTTCTACAAACTCAACCTAGCCCATCTCAAGTAAACCCTTGGAAATTACTTAACATATGAAACCAAGAAAGAATGAATCTTTCAACTCAAACCTTGACCTTGTCCTAGCCAACTTGGTTACATCCCTTTTTCCATGGTTGTTGCTTTGTATGTTCTTCACTTGTATGATTGTTTGGTAGAATGTTTGTTTATTTTGTTATTGTGTTTTCAATGAATAGATTGTACGGAGAGCAACGATCTTTTGTGAAGAGAGTGTGATATCTTCACCAACTTCAACAAGGCAAGTAACACACCATCAACTACCCATTATTTTCTATATGCATTAGTTGATTTTAAGTAGTATGCATGATAGGAAATTTTACTAAGTTATACTATGCTATGCTATTATCCTAGTAGTGTGTAGCCATCCCTTTTACCTTGTTATTTTGATAGCCTTAGAATTTACTAGGTGCTATGCAATGTTACAAATTGTTTTACTAGATGTTGAGGAAAAATCCTAAGTATAACTAATGAATGAACCACCTGGGTGGAAGTGGTAAGACTGGGTTATGTTGAGTGTTTCCTCAGGGCCCTTATCTAAGGGTTATTCCACTTGAGGTTGTCACTTGCGGATGGCCACCCAGGAACAAAGAGATTACTATGTCCTTCTAAGTTTAGTAGCTTCCCGTGCAGCCTTTTGACATTATGGGCTCTGTCTTGATCAATTAAGTTGTGAGGGTTCAGCCCAGGCTTGACAAGCAGATGTAGCAAAATTATAGGTGGAACGGGTCTTGCCGGTGGGTTTGGACTTCTTCTTCTGAAAGATCTTGTCTCAATTCTCTCCTTTCCATGATGCACTCCGGGTGTATAGGATGTTTGGGCTAATTGAAGACAAAGGGTGAAAGTGCACAACCTCTGCAGAGTCAACAAACTAAGATCTTAGCCGTGTCCCCGGTTATGGACAACTATGAGCAGCTGGACAAGGATTGACGGAAGAATCTCATCATCAATTTCAATAAGTAAAATTTTGACCAAGTGAACAGTATTGTGGTGCTTGGATCTTAATCCAATGTTGCCACCCTTTTGAAAATAAAAGTTTGTTTTACAAAAGTGATAGGAGAAAACTGGCTTTATGCAAACTTAGCCAAAACTCCACTCAACCAAATAAGCATGTAGTATTAGTCTTGCCATTTATATCCACCATAGTGTTACTTGCCAATACATTAAATTGTATTGACTCCCTTGTGGCTGTATATTCCATATTGCAGAGATTTCTGAAGACGAGTGAGGATTTCGTTTAGGATCTCGAGACTATCGCCAACATGTTTTGCCTGTGGCACATGAAGAAGATGGGCTCAATGTTGTTCTATGTTTTCCGCTGTAATACTTTGTTTTCTGCTAGTCTTCTAAGACTATGCAAGTTGTAATACTATTTTGTAAAGACTGGATCATGCGATGTAATAGAATTTGATGCATTTGCATGATATTTCATTTTGTACTGTGGTGCTAGCAATTGATCCAGGGACTAGCACAATAACACAGGTATTCCATCCTTATTAAAAGTTGGGATGCTACAGAAGAAAACAACGAAAACTAAGAAAAACAGAAGAACATAGCTCACACTAGCTCACGACAGCAAAATGGAGAAAATTTCTGCCCCGGCGGAGCGCAGTGTGCGCGCGTGTGTGTTGCGGGTGGGCTGCGGTGCGCTTGCGGTGGGGCGCGGTGTGGGTTTCATGCCTGCGCAATGGAGTCCGATCGGGACTAGGAGTGTGAGTACGGGCGGCAGCGCCATTGCGCGTTTGCTATGCCGCGGCAGGAGCTCGGAGTTCAAGTGTGGCAAGGACGTGGTGCACGCGCGCTGAAAACGCGTACGTGCACACCCGGTAAAGGGAAACCGCGCGGAGCTAGTAAATACGTGCGGCAGCGGATCGGGGCAATTTTTGTGCACGGCAGAACGAGTTCATGAGCAACAAGGTAAGCACGCGGCAACATTTGATGGAAACCGATTGTTGCTAGGAATTCGAGTAAAACTAGGTGTACCACGGCAGAATATTTAGAACTCTATACCGTGTTGAAAAAAACCCAACTCCATGGAAAACAAAAGGCAACTCGCAGCACACTACTTTTTGGTGGAAATTTTCGGTATATATGAAAAAGAAGAACAACTCGATGAACCCTAACCCTAATAGAGAAAAACTAAATACAGGAAAACAGATATGCAAATCAATAGAAAACAGCAACTAGTAGAAGCTAATTGGTGTTGATCTAGTCTTTGGCAAAACTAAAACCTAATATATTTGTGGGCCTTTTTCTGGATAGGAAATAAAAACAACTAGACTATGGATAAAATTTGCTCACCGAGTAAACCCGAGAATCTGATACCAAGATGATAAGGGGTGGCCCAATCTTCTCAATGATCTCTCTCGAATTTGGTCGATGCTTTGTTGTTTTTTCTGATAACTACTGCTACACTGAGACCTCCCACTTGGATAACCCCTATTGCCAATGCAACAGCAATCAATCCCCTTGGATATTCTCAACACACTCTTGCACATGTAATCAAAGATCACGAGTGGTATTGTATCCCCTTATTCCTAGTGGAACAACAAGATATCACGCAACTTTGCAGGTATACTTCAAGATGAAAACTTGGCAGCAATACAATCTAGAGGCTAGGGTTTTTGGTTTAAACTTGTTCTTTCTCCACAACTCGTAGGAGGGGAGTATTTATAGGTGGACGTGCGCCACAAGGGATGCTTGCGTGAGCACCTCTCCTACTAGGACTAGGACTCCTACTTGGACTAGGAAGGGATACAAACCGACCCACTTTAGGGGGATTCAGCCATTATGGCATACATGCCATGCCTAATTGAAATAGGACTTCTATATGGCGCATTGATCTTCAATGGGGCGCCCTACACTTGTTTTCACCATTCCTTAGTGTGGAAGAACATTCCTGGAGTTGTTTTCCACACTTTTACATTTGTTTTCACCTTCTTGTAAATCTGTTTTCACCATTGTACTCTTGTTTTCACCACTTGTAATGTTGTTTTCCTGCATCTCCATCTTGTTTTCTAGCTCCTCTTGGTTGTTTTCCACCACCATGTTTGTGTTATCAATAACCCTGATCATACATAAATGCATAGACTCAGGTAGTATAAAATTCTCACTTTCACAAACATCATATTCAATAAGGAGTTAATTCACCTGTTGTTGTAATAACTTGGCCCTTGATCTTGTTATTGGTCCAAGTATTATTTCACCAGTCTTCTCTTGGTTAACAACCTCCTTGTGGGGTAAAGAATTAGCGATATCCTCATCGTGTGGGGTCCCCTCGCTGAGGGAACCGAGTCGCGTGAGGATAATCCTTATGCGTTGGAGTTCACCGAGGAGAGCGTCGAAGGCCATGCTCCTGACCAGGGCGCAGGATCGGTGGATTCTTCGTCAAGAGAGCACCGGTTGGTGGTGGCCTCCCGAGGAAACGACGGATATGAGATCGAGGAGGGCTCCTGTCCTACCACCTCGTGGAGGCCAAGCCCAGAAGAAGATGAAGGCCTCGGCGAGGCATCCTTCGAGACCCGTTTATCGATGAGGCAGAGGCGTGATGACACCCCGCATGGTCCCACCATTTCCAGTGTCGAGAGATCCCTCTCCCGTGGTCGGCAACTGATGTCTATGCACGCTTCTATTCTTGTAGACAGTGTTGGGCATCCAAGTGCAGAGGTTTGTAGAACATATGCAAGTTTCCCTTAAGTGGATCCCCAAGGTTTATCGAACTCAGGGAGGTAGAGGTGAAAGATATTCCTCTCAAGCAACCCTTCAATTAAGATACAAGAAGTCTCTTGTGTCCCCAACACACCCAATATAGTTGTCACGGTATATAGGTGCACTAGTTCGGCAAAGAGATAGTGAAATGCGATTAATATGGATGGTTATAAGTAATAATAGCAATCTGAAATAAATATGGAAACAAGCAAACATGTAGCAGAACAGGCGGAAAACAATGTTTCAATTCTTGGAAACAAGGCCTAGGGATCCTACTTTCACTAGTGGACACTCTCGATAATGATCACATAATTGAATAACTAAATATCTTCTCTTCACTATGCTACTCTTAACCCTCTCCGGTTGGAGAACAAACACTAACCATTGCGTAGGGCTGCAAAAAGCATTCCTTAAAGTAAGTATTCCCATGTCTAGTTAACCCCACGCTTTCACTATGAGCGCCCTAGAAGGTACTAGACAAACACCACAATTCATAGAGAAGACACACACGATGTGCACACTGTCACCTTCACACCGCGGGACAAGGTGACTCCAAAGTGCATATTAATAAAACACTTAGCACAGGATGAAGAGTAACATCTACTTATTCAACTAGATTACAAAGCTCATGATCACATATAGATCAGACCATGGGAGAGAGAGATGAACCACATAGATACAGGTAGAGCCCTCAGCCTCTGGAGAGAACTACTCCCTCCTCATCATAGGAGACATCAAAGGCGATGGAGATGGCGGTGGAGTCGATGGAGATGGTTCCGGGGGCACTTCCCCATCCCGGCAGGGTGCCAGAACAGAGATCTATCCCCCGAAACTTGTCGGCGCGGCGGCGGAGCTACGAATGTATTTTGTGGAAAAGGTCGATTCTTCTAGGGTTTATGCATCAGGGAGTATATATAGGCGAAAGGGCGATGCCGGGGGGTGTCTAGGGGGCCCACACCACCAGGTGGCGCGGCAAGGGGGGACCCGCTCAACCCTATGGTGTGGCCCCCTCCGGGGATCTTCGGGACTTCTGGATGCTTCCGGGGAAAATAGGAACTTCGGGATTCGTGGGGTCCAATTCCGAGAATATTTCCAGAACAAGTTTTCTGAAATCAAAACAGCAGAAAACATGGAACTCGCACTTGGCATCTTATTAATCAGTTAGTCCCGGAAAACGTAAGAAAACGTAGGAAAACGGAAAACATGTAGTAATTGGCATAATATCAACATGGAACATAAGAAATTATAGATACGTTGGAGACGTATCAAGCATCCCCAAGCTTAGTTCCTACTCGTCCTCGAGTAGGTAAACAATAAATCAAAATAATTTCTGAGGTGACATGCTACCACACAATCTTGATCATAATATGTAAAGCAGAGCATGTAAACTTGGATCAAATGAACTAAAGTTGTGATCTATATTTCATATCAACAAGTAATGCATAAAAAAATAAGAAGAAAGAAGCAAAACTTTTAATGAATCAATACTAAAAGACTATCAACCGTGCAAAGTTTATTAGAGATGATTTAAGCTTTCAAGAACAACAATATCATGCATGTCAAACGATCTTCACAACCCCTATTCGGATCAAGTCAAGCTTTCCACACGATGCAATGCTTGAATCTTAAACTATTTGCGCACTAAAAACAAGCAAGTGTTCTACGTTGGTCCCTGGCACCGGGATGTTATGGAAAAGAGAACATTGTGGGGGGTTTGGAAGGTCAATGGAAGAAAGGCTCACAAAGCTGAAAGTGGTCATTAGACAAGAGAAAGTCTTACAACCGAATCAATGCAAGGATTAGGGATTGCCTCACAACGGATGCACATAGAGCTATAAGTGTATGAAAGCTCTCCAATGAACTAGTGGGGGTGCATCCAACTTGTTTGCTCACGAAGACCTAGAGCTCATTTGAGGAGGCTCATCATTGGAATATACAAGCCAAGTTCTATAATGTAAAGTTCCCCAAATAGTTATGAATGAATGATAATATGAAAACTTTCTTCAAACTAAAGTATTGGTGCTAAACATGAAGTACAAGTGTGGTATATAAAGGATAGTGATGCGCCCCCTCTCTTTATTCTCTCTTTGGCCCCCCCAAATAGTGAAGCTTTTTCATTTATTTATTTTTTATATATCCTCACCAGTAGGGACAACATCCTATATTACAATGAATCATCACACTTTTAGTACTCATAACTCATAAAAAAATATCTCTGATGTCTCTAACTGCACGCTCCTACCAGTGTAGCAGTATGCATAAATAACCATGAAGCTCATCATAGAGTAACATAATGGAGGTGGATGTTGTGCAACAATATATCTCGGAATGACTATGGAAATGACATGATAGGTAGGTATGGTGGTTGTTTTGAGGAAGAATATATGGGCTTATGTGGAGGACAACAAAGTCCTCCCACGGGATTTGGATGCACTGGCGAAGTTTGCACCAACTCTCAATGTGAGAAACGGCAATGCATAGTATCAAAGAGGCTAGCAAATATGGATGGTGGAAGTGCCAGGAACCGCAACATAGACTCACAAGTTAAAAGATTGAAGCAAGCAAATAATCTTACAAGGAACAATGCAAATCACTCCAAGAGGGTCCGTGGCAGTGACAAGTCACTATTAGCTACCCTGACCTTAGCGCGTAACAAAAGGCTGATCGGAAATGTATCACTCGTAGCAATCATATACCACTGTTTCTATCAGCTGGTAATTTAAGTGTGGCACTTCTTCAAGTTTCTTAGACCAACCATTAAAAGTTTCTACTTACTAGTCCTTCCCGTTTATCCATTAAGCTAATTAATATCTCAAAACAACAACGATGATTCAAGTGAAGCAGTTTAGTGATCTACAAGACCATGCGAATTTTTCCACTATACCAACTACGACATACACATTTATATTCTCAACCAAGCACATATATATGACAACAAAAACTCTCTCTGAGCATATAGCAATGAAAACTAGAGAGTATTAACAGCTCTAAATAAGAGATGCATGAAAACAAAGGCAAAACGCAGTACTAGCAAAAAGTGAACACTCACGGAACAATAAGAATGAAAACTAGGGTGTTCTAAGAAATGAAAACGGAGCGTGTCTCTCTCCCACACAAGTATGATAAGATCTAACCATAAAATAAATCAAAGAAATCTAAACAAACTTAAAGCAAAAATAAAAGAAGCTCCAAGTAAAGCACATAAGATGTGACCGAATAAAAATATAGTTTCACTAGAAGTGACCTGATAATTTGTCGATGAAGAAGTGGATGCCTTGGGCATCCCCAAGCTTAGACGCTTGAGTCTTATTGGAATTTGCTGGGATGTACCTCCGGGACATCCCCAGTCTTAGTCTCTTCACTCTTCTTGATCACGTCATATCATCCTCTTCTCTTGACCCTTGAAAACTTCCTTCACACCAAACTTCTCACAATCTTCATTAGAAACGTTAGTGCAATCGAAATAATAAATTCACATGGTTCAGTTTCAACACAAGTCTAACACTCATAAACACATTAGATACTGTCACAACTTCTTTTAAAACTCTTTTTCTCAAAAGAACACCAATAGAAAGAGATTAAGAGGCAAATACAATTATTAGCAGAAATCTGTCAAAACAGAACGTCAGGTAAAGATGATTTTTTTCGAAAATCTTCTGTTGCTCAAATAAAATAGTGGTCAGCTAAGAAAAGTTGCGTATATATCCCAGGATGACGCACAAAAAAACTCAGCTCATTTTGAATTGTTTGTGATTTTATACGAATTTAATAGTGGACAGCATAAACCTGTTTCCTGCGCAGAAATCCGAAATATAGTCTCAACTTTCCACTAGAGGCTTTACTTGGCTCAAGTAATACATGAAAATAAAGATACAAATGAGTTTCTACATAAGTATACAACCCCTTGACTCAAAGAAAACAGAGAAAAACAATGGAAAAATAAAAACATGGGTTATCTCCCAAGAAGTGCTTTTCTTTAAAGCCTTTTAGCTAGGCATGATAATTTGAGAAGATGCTCACATAAGAATAAGAGTTGAAGCACAATAAAAGAGCATCAAGAAGAAAATATAAAACAAATTTAAGTCTAACCCACTTCCTATGAAAAAGAATCTTGTAGAAAAACAAGTCAACGAAGCACAAAGTGACTAGCATAGGAAGACAAAATAAGTGTAACTTAAAAAAATTCAACATAAAGAGGGGAAAGTTAATATTGTTGAGATGCATAAAACCATGTTTCCCTCTCTCATAATAACTTTCAGTAGCATCATGAATAAAATTAACAATATAGCTATCACATAAAACATTCTTATCATGAGCCACATGCATAAAAGAATTAATACTCTCCACATAAGCATAATCATTCTTATTAATAGTAGTGGGAGCAAATTGAACAAAATAGCTATTGTTATTCTCATCACCATAATCATTAAATATAGGAGGCGATGAGGACATCCTTAGTACATTTGTTATTCCTCCTATTGATGATGATGTTGTTGTTCAAGAGAAACAAGATGAAGTGAGGATTGGTCCAATGACTAGATCAAGAACAAAACTAATAGAACAGCAGGTGAACTCACTCCTATTAAATTATGATGTTTGTTCTTATGAGAATTTTATACTACCTAAATCCCTGCATTTATGTATGATTCAGGTTATTGATAACACAAGCATTATTGGAGGCAAGGAGCATGGAGCCATGGAGCCAAACATGGGAGAATACAAGGAGAGAGATGATCATGGCAGCACACACAAGGAGGAGAAGCCAGGAGTTAAACATGATGGAGATGGGAGCACCAAGGACATGTCTTAGGGTGTTTTCATCAATTATTATTGTGTGATGCGCATTAGGCTTATGGGGGAACCAAGGACATGTCCTAGGGTGTCCCATGCGTGGTGAATAAAGGCTTGTATGCCTAGTTGGCCGCACCCCCTTGTATTGGGTCGGTTTGTATCCCTAGTCCGAGTCCAAACCACTTTAGGTTCGAGTCCTAGTCAGGTTAGGGGCTGGTGCTTGCGCAAGGCTAGTTGTGGCCGCACCCCCCGCTCATATATACCTCTTCACCTGCGTGTGAGAGGTTCAGACTACCTTTATTCATAAACCCTAGACTCCATTGTTGACTGCTTGAAGCATTCATCAGGAATTGATCATATTGCAAGTTTTGCGTGTTATCTGCTATTCCACTGGGAATCAGTTGATACAGGACCACTAGTAGTCAGTAGCTGCTCGTGCAAGTGTGTGGATTTACGAATATCCAAGGGATTGGTTGCTGCTGCAATTGGCATCAGGAATCAGCCGGAGAGTTCGTGGAGAGACACAATTTATCAGATCCTAGTTATCGTGTGAGTTCATCGAGAAGTTCGGGCAACCCCTTATCATCTGCATATTGTAATCATAATTAATTTGATCCTCAATAGTAGTTGGACTGAAAATAGCATGTTCATCATTGTAAACATCATATATAGAAGGCATATCATGATCACAATAAAATTTATCATTCATAGTAGGTGCAACTAGAATACCACGATCATTATAATCATCATATATTGGAGGCAAAGTATCATCAAAGAAAATTTCCTCCTCAAAACTTGGGGGACTAAAAATATCATATTCATAAAAACTAGCTTCCCCAAGCTTATACTTTTCCATAGAATTAGCATTAATGGTGTTTAAAGAGTTCATATTAATAACATTGCCACTAGCATGCAAATAAAGTTCCATAGGTTTTTATTTTTCTCTTCAAACACTTCATGTCCTAACTCAAGATAAATATTATAAATCTCTCTCATTTTTTTGTTGTTTTCCATTTAAGCATAAAGATAAAAACAAGTAACAAGTAAAAATAATCCTTACTAGTGAAAATAAAAACAAGAAACAAAAAGATATAATTGCAGAATCTAAAGGAAATAACTCCGAGCACTCACACCCGAGGATGTGAGTACCTTTTACCTTACCTCCCCCTGCAACGGTGCCAGAAAAGAGCTTGATGTATACACACGCTTCTATTCTTGTAGACAGTGTTGGGCCTCCAAGTGCAGAGGTTTGTAGAATAGCATCAAGTTTCCCTTAAGTGGATCACCCAAGGTTTATCGAACTTAGGAAGGTAGAGGTCAAAGATACCCCTCTCAAGCAACCCTGCAATTAAGATACAAGAAGTTTCTTGTGTCCCCAACACACCCAATATACTTGTCAGGTATATAGGTGCACTAGTTTGGCGAAGAGATAGTGAAATGCGAGTAATATGGATGGTTATAAGTAATAATAGGAATCTAAAATAAATATGGCAGCAAGCAAACATGTAGCAGAACAGCCGGAAAAGAGTGTTTCAATGCTTGGAAACAAGGCCTAGGGATCCTACTTTCACTAGTGGACAGTCTCAACAATGATCACATAATTGAATAGCTAAATATCTTCTCTTCACTATGCTACTCTAAACCCTCTCCGGTTGGATAACAAACACTAATCATTGCGTAGGGCTGCAAAAAGCATTCCTTAAAGTTAGTATTCCCATGTCTAATTAACCCCATGCTGTCACTATGAGCGCCCTAGAAGGTACTAGACAAACACCACAATTCATAGAGGAGACACACACGATGTGCACACTGTCACCTTCACACCGCGGGAAAACGTGACTCCAAAGTTTAAATTAATAAAACACTTGATTAGCACAAGATGAAGAGTAACATCTACTTATTCAACTAGATTACAAATCTCACGATCACATATAGATCACACCATGGGAGAGAGAGATGAACCACATAGATACCGGTAGAGCCCTCAGCCTCTGGGGAGAACTACTCCCTCCTCATCATTGGAGACAGCAACGGCGATGGAGATGGCGGTGGAGTCGATGGAGATAGTTCCGGGGGCACTTCCCCGTCCCGGCAGGGTGCTAGAAAAGAGATCTGTCCCCCGAAACTTGTCGGCGGCGGCGGCGGAGCTATGGATTTATTTTGTGTAAAAGGTCGATTAATCTAGGGTTTATGCATCGGGGAGTATATATAGGCGAAAGGGCGATGTCGTGGGGTAGCCAGGGGGCCCACACCACCAGGTGGCGTGGCCAGGGGGATACGCGCCACCCTGTGGCCCCCCTCCGGGGCTCTTCGGGATTTCTGGATGCTTCCGGGGAAAATAGGAACTTCGGGATTCGTGGGGTCCAATTCCGAGAATATTTCCAAAACAACTTTTCTGAAGTAAAAAACAGCAGAAAACAGGGAACTGGCACTTGGCATCTTGTTAATAGGTTAGTCCCGGAAAACGTAAGAAAACGCAGGAAACCATACGGAAAACATGTAGCAATTGGCATAATATCAACATGGAACATCATAAATTATAGATACGTTGGATACATATCAGCAACCCAGGGTGTGGCGCTTCACCGGGAGGCGAGTATTTTACTACTCACGTTTTCCTTTCCTTCCCATGGTGGACTGATGGGTTCCTCTGCTCCCCAGCGCCTAGACAGATGTCGATGCAGTAGGGAGCTAGGAGCGGGGTCCTAGGCCCGCCACGGTGCCTGCCGTAGCACCGGGTGCCTCCGATGCGATGGAGGGTTTCGACCCGGCACGCGCCAGCCGAGGAGAGTCTCCTCCCTTGTGCGCAAATGTGACGGGACTGGTGTGCGCCGATCTGTCTCCAGCAGAAGAGGCCATGGGGCTGCTTGTCGTGGCGACGGAGTCTGGCAAGATTCCTCTGGCTCCCGTTGCCGGAGGGGCACCAAGATAGTGCCGGAGTCAGGCGAGGCTGCAATCGCACTGGTCGCGGAAGTGGGACCAACGTCTATAGAGGCCCTCTCCTTGCTGTCTCGCAGGGACCGTTGGTCCTAGAAGGTGTGTGGTTGCCGAGGGGACCGATCAGCCCTCGACGGTTTCGATAATGACCTGGTGCAGCAGGTCAGAGATATCGTCCGATCCCTCGCCAACTCCCAGGTGGTAGCCCTGGAGAATGAGTATGAGCGTCTCGAGCTCTTGGGATGCTAGCTCTACGAGTAGGTCAAGTCCAACCACTCGGAGGAGGAGGCTGGATCGAGGGCGAGGCAGGCAATGCTCCACGGAGCTGGACAGGAGTGTCGGGATGCCTCCGCAGCCCTAGAGGAGGCAAAGAAGGTGTTGGCGAACGCGCAGAATGGCTGGGAAGAACTCCTCCTTGAGAAGATCCATCATGAGTTATAGGTAGAGGAGTGGAACCGCTAATACCAGGACAAGAAGACAGACTCGCCCTTCGTAAGACCTGCGTGGAGTCGCTCGCCGACGAGGCCCAAGCACTGGAGAGGAGCCTTTCCTCTAGGGAGGAGATGCTCTAGGTGGCTGAGGAGGATCTCACGAAGCGGGAGGAGGCTCTTGCTCAGTCGGAGGTCAAGCTCAATCTTGAGCGGGAGCGGCTCGAGACTGTGGACACCGGGATGCGAGACGTAGAAGACCGCACCCATAAGAAGATTAACAACTGCAATGATTGGCTTGGTGTGATGAAAGCTGAGCAAGAGGCTGGGATCCCAAAATAGGTCGAGGTTGGTTGTGCGGGCATCCTCAAGGAGCTCCAGATGTACTTTGTCCAGAAGATATCGGGAAGAAGATATGTGGCCTCGAGAAGGATTTGCGCCGGATTCGTCGAGAGTTTGATGGCAAGAAGAGGGCCAATGAGCGTGCGGCCAAAGAGGCCATGGGCTACCAGGCTGACCTGCTCGCCCTGCAGGGACAAATCTCCCTTCTCGTCGAGCAAGAAGAAGAGCGCCAGGCCATTGCCTAGCAAGCGCGCGAGCTGATGCGCTAGTTCGAGGGGATATTCTACTAGGCTGTTCGCCACACTCGTGTCATTGCTGATCGCCTGCACATCGAGAGGCTGAGCCTCCTGCTCGAGTATGATGGTGCCGGCTTCGTCCACTACTTCGATCAGTTCGTCGCCACGCTTGAGGATGAGGTCCATGACCTAGATGAGGTCCTGAACAAGGAGAACCACCAACTCCTGGCAGTGGCAGTCACCCATGACTTCTTCTAGTTTCTACATGTTGATCCCCTCTTCGACTTCAGCAAGCTATCGGCCCCGGTCCTAGACGAGGATCAGGAGACCCTCCGGTGTTGCGTGCGTGATGATGTGATTGCCTTAACTGAGGCATTCAATCCGCTGAAGGGGTCGAAACAACCTGCGGGTGAAGCAGGAATTTCAAGTGTTGGCGCGGAAGACCCCGAGGACCACCAATCTATAGGGTATGGGTGAGCAGTAATGGATATTTTATGTATAGGCCGTCGTGTGGCCTTTACTATGCTTTGTATATATTTTGGATATTTTTCGGTGGTGAAACTGAGCTTTTGTGTGGCGGTGTCCTTCGAGACACCTTATTTGTGCCCCTTGTGGAGGATTCCTAGTTCTCCCTTGTGGGAATCTTTTCGGGCTCCTTGCAGCGGACTTCCTGCTTGCCTCCATGGAGTGTGTTCACGTGCAATCATTTGTGTCTTCTAGAGTTGTGCACGTTTGACTGTTCCTTTGTGAGGATCTCGCAAGAAGAACTGCGCCAAGGAACTTGGCGAGCTGTTATGTATCGTAGCGACATGTATGCATACACCATTCTAGCCCCTGCTCGCGAGGTACTTGATACGTCTCAAACGTATATATAAATTCTAATGTTCTATGTTGTTTTAATACCATATGCTACATGTTTCCTATACACTTTATGTAATTTTTATGGATTTCCTGGGACTAACCTATTGACAAGATGCGATAGAGCAATTTCCTCTTTTCTGATGTTTTTGGTTTAAGAAAATTTGTTCTGGTAATATTCTCGGAATTGGACGAAACAAAATCCCAGGGTCTTAGAAATCTGTCATGTACACGGAGTCTGGAGGGGCCCTGGAGGGCCCACACCATAGGGTCACGCGACCACCCCCTTGGCCGCGCAACCAGGTGGTGTGGACCCCCTGGCCACCCACAGACGTTGCCCTCTCACCTATTTAAGCTCTTCCACGGGTTAACCCTAAATACCCGAGCTTTTTTCCACCAAGATTTCCGTAGCCGTTGTCATCGTCAACCCTAGTTCGGGATGGTTTCAAGACCTCTTCGGCAACCTCCCGGGAGGGGGAATCATCACCGGAGGGCTCTTCATCACCATTCCTGCCTCCGGAGTGATGCGTGAGTAGTTCATCCTTGGACTACGGGTCCATAATATTAGCTAGATAGTTGTTCTCTTCTCTTTATGCGTCATGTTTAGATCTTGTGAGCTTCCTAACATGATCC
The DNA here is from genome assembly GCA_028641055.1 of Alopecurus myosuroides. Lineage (NCBI taxonomy): Eukaryota > Viridiplantae > Streptophyta > Magnoliopsida > Poales > Poaceae > Alopecurus > Alopecurus myosuroides. Next base: position 343,102,004 of record CM054059.1, read on the forward strand.
AGATCATCTTATTGTAATGCTACATGTTGTGTTTGCTGGGATCCGATGAATATTGAATGCTATGTCCAATGATTATCAATCTACCATGTTTATGTTATTTATGATCTTGCATGCTCTACGGTACTAGTAGATGCTTTGGCCAAGTTTATTCTTGTAACTCCAAGAGGGGGTATTTATGCTCGATAGTAGGTTCATGCCTCCCTTTCACTCACGCTCGAGTGACAAAAACGTAACGGGTGGGGGATGTGTTGTTTCCATTAGGGAGAAAACGATGATGCTTACATTGTTTACATTACACACTATTCTTAAGGAAATGATTTATTGCTTACAAGTTAATAATCGATGTTTGATTAGATGACGCTCCGAGGGTGGATTATTAGTCATAGATGCGGTTTGACAATGTTCTATGAATTATGTTGTAATGCCCGCATGAATCACATAGTAATCATCGTGTCATGCGTATGCACTACAGTGCAGCCTTTATATCTGTCAATTGCCCAACCCTAATTTGTTTACCCAGCATGTTATCTATCTTTTATGGAGAGACACCACTAGTGAACTGTGGACCCCAGTCCAATTCTTTAAACTTATAATACAACAACTACAACCACTGTTTTCCTACTGCAATTACTGTTTTCCTCTCATTCATTGCCATCAATGTTCTTTTTCATCTACAGCAAACAAGTACTATTTCCCACACTATACGTCTAATCCTTTGTTTTCAGCAAAACCGGTGAGATTGACAACCTCACTACTTCGTTGCGGAAAAGTAACTTGATTTTGTTGTGCAGATTCCACGTTGCTGCTGAACTGGTAGTGCACCCTGTGAACATCAGCTGCCAACAACCTTCAAGCGATTTCTTTCTCCTACCGGTCGATTCAACCTTGGTTTCTTTCTGAGGGAAAACTTGTCGTTGCACTCTTCATACCTTACGCTTAGGGTATCCCAACGAGCATGTGTTTACCCTCCATCAAGCAAGTTTTTGGCACCGTTGCCGGGGAGGAAGAGTATTTCTACAAGGGGAGTCTCTCACCTCCAATCATTTTTTTTTACTTTTTGTTGTTTTTCTTTTACTTGCTTCATCATGCTTGCTATGAATGATTGATTTATTTGAAACTAGATCTTATTGGCGGGGGGGGGGGGGGGTTCATGGAAGAACAACAAAAATATTATAAGTAACACCGCTTGTCACAAAAATGGATACACTTATGGGAACAAATTAATAAATTGAATAACTATGCTAAAATCTTGTGCTCTACTTATAATGTTACATGTTACTTATTGCTTTGATAAATCTTGTTGCTGTAGAAGGTATAAACACCTCCCTTTTAAATGTGAGTATATGATGACTAACGTTGGTAGACCCCAAGTGCAAGGTGTGAAGCGTGCAGCATCAAGTTTTCCCTCAGACAAGAAACCAAGGTTGAATCGACCAGTAGCAGGATGAGCAATTTCTGAAGGTTGATGCAGCGGAGGTGGCAGGGCGCACTACCGGTTTAGCAGCAACGTGGAACCTACACAACACAATCAAATCACTTTGTCCCAACGTAGCAGTGAGGTTGTCAATATCACCGGTTTTAATGAACAAAAAGAGGTTAAACGTATGGTGTGGAAAACAGTATGAAAGCAGTAGCAGCAGTATGAAAGCAGTAGGTGTTTTATCGTTATGAGGAAAATGGACCGGGGTCCATAGTTCACTTGTGGTGTGATAAGGGGTGGCCCAATCTTCTTAGTGAACTCACAGATAACTTCAATATGATAACTAGTGCGCCACTAGGACCTCTCCCGGCTGATCCCTGATGCCAATGCAAAAGATAGCAACCCCAAGGATATTCTCAACTCCACACTCTTGCACAAGTAATCCACCGACTACAAGTGTTCATGTACCTTCTTATTCCCAGTGGAACAGCAGGTAACACGTAAAGTTTGCAGATGAACTTCCAGATGAAGGCTTACAAGCTGTTTCAATCTAGAGGTCTAGGGTTTATGATTTAACGTAGTCTAAGGAGACTTGGCTCGGTTCCTATCTATTTAAGAGAGGGGGTGCGGCCACAAGGGGGTTCCCTTGCGCAAGCACCAAACCTACTAGGACTAGGACTCATGGTTTGGGTGGACACAAGCCCAAACCGACTCACAATGGATACAAACCGACCCACCATTAAAGGGTGCGGCCAATAATGGTACACAAACCATACCTAACATTCTTAGGATTTCTACTAAGTGAATTTGACCTTGTGGAGGCACCATCCCCTTGTCATCATCATAATAAAAATTGTTTCATATAAAAATTGTTATTTCTTGTTATTTCTTGTTTTCACCATGCTAGTACTTGTTATCCATCTCCTCTTCTAGTCCATCTTCATCCATGTGTATCTCCTCTTCATGATCTCCTCCATTCATGCTTGTGTTATCAATAAACCTGAGAATACATAAGTGCATGGATTTAGGTAGTATAAAGTTCTCACAATTATAAACATTATACTCAAGTAGGAGTGAATTCACCTGTTGTTGTAATAGCTTGGTTCTTGATCTTGTCATTGGACCAATCCTTACTTCATTAGCTTGTATTGGAGCATCCTCATGTGTATCAATAGGTGAAGAGCTAGGGATGTCCTCATCATCCTCCCCCTCTTTAAAAGGCATCGACCTTGATGCTAAATCATCTCCATGATAAGGTGTCAAATCAGCCACATTAAAAGAATTGGTAACACCAAACTCATCAATTGGGAGGTCAATCTTGTATGCATTGTCATTGATCCTTGAAATAACTCTATAAGGACCAGCACCTCTAGGCATCAATTTTGATTTTCTCAATGTGGGAGATCTATCTTTTCTAAAGTGAACCCACACCATATCTCCTGGCCAAAAAATTACTTCCTTTCTCTTCTCGTTTACTCTTTCAGCCACATGTCTTCCTTTCTTCTCAATTGCTTCCTTTGTTTTCCCATGAATTTTCTTCACAAAATCAACTCTCTTGGATGCCTCCATATTAATTCTCTCTTGTGTAGGAAGTGGTAATAAATCAAGAGTAGTAATAGGCTTGAACCCATAAAGCACGTCAAAAGAACATAATTGAGTAGTTGAATGCACAGCTCTATTATATGAAAATTTCACATGGGGCAAACACTCCTCCCACTCCTTCAAACGTTTCTTGATCATGCTTCTCAATAATGTGGACAATGTCCTATTGACCACCTCGGTTTGACCATCAGTTTGTGGGTGAAAAGTAGTGGAAAATAATTATTTGGTTCCAAGCTTCCCCCATAGTGTCTTCCAAAAGTAACTCATGAAATTGACATCTCTATTTGAAACAATAGTTCTTGGCACTCCATGTAATCTCACAATTTCTCTAAAGAATAAATTTGCAATGTGAGAAGCATAATCACTCTTGTGGCAAGCAATGAAGTGAGCCATCTTTGAAAATCTGTCCACAACCACAAAGATAGAGTCATGTCCTCTTTTTGTCCTTGGCAAGCCCAACACAAAATCCATACTTATATCCTCCCATGGGGTACTAGATGATGGAAATGGAGTGTACAACCCGTGGGGTTTCAACTTGGACTTGGACTTGTTGCAAGTAATGCATCTTTGCACCAATCTATACACATCTCTTCTCATATGTGCCCAATAGAAATTTTCAGCCAACATAAGCAATGTCTTCTCTCTTCCAAAGTGTCCCATTAATCCTCCACTATGAGATTCATGTATTAAGAATAAACGCAAAGAACACTCGGGAATACATAATTTGTTAGCTCTAAACAAGTATTCATCATGTATATGAAATTTATCCCATGCCTTAACATTATTACATTTATTAAATGGCATAGAAAATTCATTATCTTCATCATATAAATCTCTAATACCCTCCAAACCCGAAACCTTAATCTCCAAATTTGAGAGTAACATATTCTTTCTTGACAAAGCATCAGCAACTACATTTTCCAATCCTTTTTTTATGTTTAAGTATGTATGGAAAAGATTCAATAAATTCAACCCATTTGGCATGTCTTTTATTCAAATTTGATTGGCACTTTAAGAATTTTAATGCCTCATGATCACTATGTATAATAAATTCCTTAGGCCATAAATAATGTTTCCACACCTCTAAAACTCTCACAAGTGCATATAATTCTTTATAATAAAAAGAATAATTAAATTGTGCACCATGTAATTTTTCAGAAAAATAGGCAATAGGTTTCTTTTCTTTCATTAACACACCTCCAATACCTATGCCACTAGCATCACACTCAATCTCAAATTGTTTATCAAAATTTGGAAGCATTAATAGTGGGGCCGAAATCAACTTCTCTTTCAATGTATCAAAAGCAATATCTTGAGCAACACGCCACTCGAAATGAACTCCCTTTTTAGTTAGATCATTCAATGGAGCAACAATAGTACTAAAATTAGGCACAAATATTCTATAGAAACTAGCAAGCCCATTAAAACTTCTAACTTGACTCACATTAGTTTGTATAGGCCAATTTCGAATTGCTTCAATTTTTGATGTATCAACTTCAATCCCATCCCAAAAATATGACCTTATCTTTGCAAAAAGTGCATTTCTCAAGATTACCATACAATTTATGTTCTCTTAGCACTTGCAAAACTTGTCTAATATGATTAATATGATCATGTTCATTGTGGCTATATATGAGAATATCACCAAAATAAACTACCACAAATCTACCAATCAAATCTCTCAAAATATGGTTCATTAGTCTCATGAAAGTACTAGGTGCATTAGTTAAACCAAAAGGCATCACTAACCATTCATATAAACCAAATTTTGTTTTAAATGCAGTTTTCCATTCATCTCCCTCTTTCATTCTTATTTGATGGTACCCACTACGCAAATCAATTTTAGAGAAAAAAGTAGCACCACTTAATTCATCTAACATGTCATCTAAACGTGGGATAGGATGACGATAACGAATAGTGATGTTATTAATTGCTCTACAATCTACACACATGCGCCAAGTATCATCTTTCTTAGGAACCAAAATAACGGGAACGACACAAGGAGAAAGACTAACTCGAATATAACCTTTATCTAGTAGCTCTTGTACTTGCCTTTGTATCTCCTTTGTCTCTTGTGGATTGGTTCTATAAGGGGCTCGGTTTGGCAAGATGCTCCAGGAATTAAATCAATTTGATGCTCAATCCCTCTCAATGGTGGCAATCCCGAGGGAATATCTCCTGGAAAAACATCATCAAAATCCTGCAACACATGAGAAACACCAAGAGGAATAGGGGTCATGTCATTAGAAACCAAAATCTCTCCCTTGTGAATAAGCACAATAGGGACTAATGTAGGATCATCCCTAAATTCCCTCAAATCCTCTTTAGTGGCTAACATGCATAATAGGCTCTCTCTCTTATTTTTATTTTTACCACTCGAATTGGTTTGACTACCTCTCCCCAAGGCTTGTGAATTTTGTTTTCCCTCACCACTCTTACTCTCTTTTTCAACTCTCATATCTATTTTGGATTGGGACTCATTTACAATTTGTTGTGGAGTCATAGGCCTCAAAATAATAGTCTTCCCATGATTATGCAACTCATAAGTATTTTCTCTTCCTTCATGCTTCACACTTCTATCAAATTGCCATGGTATTCCCAATAATAAGTGGCAAACTGCCATAGGAACCACATCAAACTCAATAGTATCCTTATAAGGACCAATCTGAAATTCTACACACACCATATGGGTCACCTTCATTTGTCCCGAGCTACTCAACCATTGTATATGATAAGGACAAGGGTGTGGTAAATATTTCAGATTTAGCTTTGCACATAGATCTTTGCTAGCCAAATTCCTGCAACTCCCTCCATCAATAATGACTTTGCAAGCCATATTAGGACCAATAACAGCCTGTGTTTGAAACAAATTGCACCTTTGATTTTGAGGACTAGGAATATCACTCAAGGATTTTTGTGTGCAAATAATAGATGGCATAGTGGTAGCATAGGCATCCAATGGAGTATCACTCAAATAGCCATCATCATCATCATTATCATTAGGATCAACATCATCACCTGTCTCATACTCATTGTTCTCATTAAAAATCATCACCTTTGTATTTGCACAATCCCTCTTGAAGTGCCCCTTTCCTCCACATGTATGACATGTAATATCTCTATTTCTTGTTGTGGAAGCACTTGAACCCGTGGCACTTGCAGCTAGTTGTGATGATTTCTTTGCAATAGAGGCACTAGGCTCGGCCTTGGATGATGAAACACCACGGCTAAGAGATGGAGGAGGTGGTGTACTAGGCATAGTATATGATCTCAAGGGAAATCTACTCCTTGTTCTTACTGTAATTTTAGCCTCCTCATTGATATGTGATTCGGCCTCCCTAGCATGATGTAATAATTCATGCATATCATGATATTGGTGATGCCTAACAATGCCCTTGATTTTATAATTCAGAACTGAAAGAAACCTTTGCATTGTTTGCTCCAATTGCTCTCTCACACGTGCCTTTTGCATGATCAATTCCATCTCTTGATAATAAGCATCAACAGTCATAGTACCTTGCCTCAATTGTTGCAATTGATCAACTTGTTGCCTTATGTAATTTGGTGGTACAAATCTGTCCCTCGTGACCCTCTTCATGGTATTCCAAGTGATAATGGGTAATTCACCATCTTCTTGTATCTTTCTCACAGTAGTATCCCACCAACGAAGAGCATATCCATCAAACTCAGAAGAAGCCAATTTTATTTTTCTATCCTCAGTATACTCATGTAATCTCCATAGCTTCTCAATTTTCAGTTCCCATAGCAAATATTCTTCCACATCCATAGTGTCAAAGCTGAAAAATGGTATAGAAAATTTGGGCTTACCCAGGGAAATGATTTTTCTGCTGATTTCAGAGTAATCCAGTTGCATGGCTATGAAATTATACTAGGAGCAGATTGGATGTCACTTAACAGCTCTATGGAACTAGATTTCCAATAAATGCAAGTTCAGGTGACAAGAAAAAATGGGGAAAAGATTTTATTCAAAGATGAGAGCTTGCCAACACTGACTGTACCTGAAATGCAAGCCACTGAAAAAATTATATACAGAACCAATATGTGGAGCAGTTATTTTCTTGCATCAACTGAGTGAAGAAAATATATCCAATGGCCCCATACCTCCACAAGTACAAGCCCTCCTTCTCCAATATGAAATATTATTTTCCACTCCTCACGACCTGCCTCCAAAAAGGGCAATAGATCATACAATTCCACTTGTCCCTGATGCCAAAGTAGTTAACCAAAGGCTTTACGGAATTCCATACCACCAGAAGGAAGCCATGGAGAATATTATCAAAGAAATGATCAGAAACAAAGTGATTAGAGACAGTGTCAGTCCCTACTCTTCACCTGCCATTTTGGTGAAAAAGAAAGATTTCACTTGGAGGGTATGCAATGACTTCAGGAAATTGAATGCTCGAACTATCAAAAACAAATAGCCTATCGCTGTTATTGAGGATTTACTGGATGAGCTACAGGGAGATGCCATCTTCTCCAAATTGAATCTGAGAAGTGGCTATCACCAAATAAGGATGCAGGAACATGATATTGAAAAAACCGCATTTAGCACTCATTATGGGCATTATGAGTACCTGGTCATGCCTTTTGGCCTCACAAATGCACCCGCAACATTTCAGATGCTCATGAACACAGTACTGGCCCCTTTCCTCAGAAAGTTTGCACTGGTTTTCTTTGATGACATCTTAATCTACAGCCATACTTTACATGACCACCTGGGGCACCTCAAGCAGATATTTGAGAAACTCATTGAACATCAATTATTTGCCAAGAGAAACAAATGTGTATTTGCACAAGCACAAGTGGAATATCTGGGCCATGTAATCAGAGGGGATGGAGTAGCTACTGATCCAGTGAAAATTATTGTTGTGGTAAAATGGCCAAGACCTGAAAATGTGTCACAACTGAGAAGTTTCCTTGGTCTTACTGGTTAATGCAGGAGGTTTATCAAAAACTATGGACTGATTTGCAAGCCCCTCTTCCTCTGTTTGAAAAAGGATAATTTTCATTGGGGACCAAAACAGGACACACTCAAGAACAAGCACCAGTCTTGGCTCTACCAAATTTCTCTTAACCATTTGTTCTAGAGACAGATGCCTCTGGTTATGGCATTGGAGCTGTTCTAATGCAAGCAGGCAGGCCTATTTCCTTCTTTAGCGAAGCTATTGGCCCTAAAGTAGCAGTTTTTTCCACCTATTACAAAGAAGCATTAGCAATCATTGAGGCATTAAAACATTGGAAACATTATTTTGCAGCTTCTTCCATTATCATCAGAAATGATCAGGAAAGTCTGAAATATATTCAAGAACAAAAACTCACAGAAGGCATACAACACAAGTTGTTGGCCAAGCTACTGGGATACAATTTCTCCATTGAGTACAAACAAGGAAAAACCAACAAGGTAGCTGATGCTCTCTCTAGAGTGCAATATAAACTTTGTTCTCTCAGTACATCCACAGTACACCCTGCCTGGATAACTGAAGTTACTGATAGTTATTCTTTAGATGCTAAATGTAAGCAATTACTAGCTACATTAGCACTGGATCCCACAGCTATTCCTAACTACACACTCAAACAAGGGGTAATCTGGTACAAGGGAAAGATCCTCAGACCCCAGCTTGAAAAAGAAATTGGTTGCAACTTTCCATACTTCTGAGCTGGATGGACATTATGGCCATAGAGCAACATTTCACAGGGTCCATTTACTCTTCCATTGTCCTGCAATGAAGCAATTCATTATGGATTTCATTAAAGAGTGTCCAGTCTGCCAAATTAACAAACCTGAACACTGTAAGTACCCTGGCTTACTTCAACCCCTGCCCGTACCTGACTTTGCTTGGGCCCACATTAGTATGGAATTTTTTGAGGGCCTGCCTCTGTCATACAACAAAGACATGATCCTGGTTGTTGTGGATAGATTCACCAAGTACAACCACTTCATAGCCCTGAAACACCCAATTACTGTCTCTACTGTGGTAACTGCATTCACTGACAATGTCTTCAAGTTACATGGGCCTCCTTCAGTCATTATCACAGACAGAGATCGAATCTTCACTAGTCAATTCTGGCAAGACCTTTTCAAGGAACTGGGAGTCAAATTGCATTTCAACACATCATATCATCCTCAAACACATGGACAAACCGAACTAGTGAATCAATGCGTGGAAAATTATTTGAGATTGGCATTCTTACGACCTAAGAAATGGGCAAGATGGCTTTCCTTGGCAGAGTGGTGGTACAACACTAGCTACCATACAGCTCTCAAGATAACACCATTTCAAGCCTTGTACAACAGAAAACCCACCATGATTGCAGAAACAACTTTATTTCCATTGGAAACTCAAACTGATCTTTCTTCTATTCTGATAGCTGAACAAACTGCAGCCTGGATTAAAGAGAAACTGTTAAAAGCTCGGACCATAATGAAGGTCCAAGCAGACAAGAATAGATCTGAGAGGTCCTTGGCAGTTGGAGACATGGTGTATTTAAAGATTCAACCTTACAGACACACTTCCCTCAGTCTTCATCGACACATCAAACTTCATTCGAGATACTATGGTCCTTTTCGAGTTTTGGAGAAAGTGGGCACTGTATCCTACAAACTAATACTCCATGAGGGATGCAAATTGCACAACTTATTCCATGTCAGTAAATTGAAGAAACATCTGGGCCCTCAAGCGGTTGTCAACCCTCCTTATCACTTCTTAATGATGATGGAACTATCTTACTAGAACCAGAACAACTACTTGATAGAAAACTCATTCCTCGCACTCAAGGTGATATCCAAGTTCCTGTGGTCCGTTGGTTGATCAAATGGGTCAACCTACCAGCAGAACAAGCAACGTGGGAGGATGCTACATTCATCCAGAAAGTGTTTCCACAGTTTTAGCCCCGAGGACAGGTCTGATCTCAAGGGGCGGGGTATTGCCAGGAGCTATATTGTTGTTATCAATTCTTGGCGTGAAGAAACGGTTCAAACTTACACACATCATTTCGTGGAAGTGACTTGATCCTCACCGTTCATCATCTATCTGACGGTCTCGAGTCACCCAGGGGTCGTTGTTGGCTTTCTGACAAAAGCGCCGCGCCAACCACTCCCTGTTTGAAGTGTTTTACCTTTATTTCCCTTGTAATCTTCTTTATAGTTGGATCCTTCTATGTGTGGAGATCATCTATCGTTGTATGGGTTAAAGCCTAGCCACCAGTGTCCCTGGTTGGTTTGTAACTGCACCCTTATTCGGCCTAGTTGCCTTAATTGGATCTCCTAGTTTTGTCTGAATTCCTATTCTACCTCAGCATAGTTAGTTCCTATCATCGGAGTGGTGGCTTCCCGTGACCCGGTGCCGCCGATGCTGCCTTACATAGCTGGGGAAAGCCCGACGGGGATGCAGGTCGGCTGCGTACCGGAAGTAGAGGCGGAAGATTGGGAGTCGTGGACTCTTTTTTACGGGAGAGTCGTGGACTGGTGGTAGGAGAATTGTATTTTCTCTTGTTTCTTCTCGCTTGATCGTGGGTCGAAACTCAAAAACCGGTTTTCTCCATGTTTGTTTTTCTTTTGGATTATTTTCTTTCAGGAACGATCTGTTTTTCCGGGCGGGACTGGAGCGTGGAGCGGTCTAGGATGTACGACAATCACCGCCTACTCATCTTTAATATAGTAGAGATGAGCCTTCATGGCAGAAATATTAAGTCTACAAGGAGCTATCAATTCATCATGGGGAGCAATAGGAAGGCCTAGAGCAGCTACCATATGTGTAGAAATAATGCCCCCATAAATGGATCCTTTAGCGGCTAGGCAGCGAGCAATGAGAGCACCAAGGTTATACTTGTCGCTACAGTTAAGTGCAGCAACAAGAAAAGCAAGATGATAGTTTGAAATGTTTCTAGTGTTCTCCCTACCAAGGATATTAGTAGCAAGATAGTAAGCAAAATATCTGATAGCAGGAGTTGAATATTCCTTATCTTCCGGCGCTGAGCTGAGCGGTCATCATCATTGGTAACTCCTCGATAAAGCTCCATCAAATCAGCGGGTCTCTCCTGAATCTTACACGCTGTCCCAGAGGCATTGATACCTATAATGCTGCAAAAATTCTCCATAGATCTTAAATGCAACAGTTGGGTTATATTGTGAGTTATGGAATTTAAATTCTCAACAAAAGTTTTTGTCACAATAGCATATTGGGGACCTTCATCATACATGTAGATGGTTAATCCAACCCTTTCAGCCAGCATCAAGAAGTCATCAAGTATACATGCACCTCTCAAAAATGTATAGCAAGGGAAACTAGATGGATTAGCAATTCCATCGTCTCCCGCATCTTTGATGCTTGGTGCAATAAGGTCCTCATTGTAGCATGGTCTCAATAAAGTAGATGAACATGAGGGCTTTGTCCTCCTGGGGGCATCACTTCTAAAAATCTCTCCAAAGTTGAAGTTGTCCATTTCTGAAATTTTTTACAATCATCACAGAAATTGGTTTCAAACAACTATATGGTGGAAACTACTATAGAGACTTATAGGAGAGCTAAACATGTATCAAAACTATATTATTTTAACTAAATAAAGCATGAAAACTCATATATCTATCACTTACAGTAACAAAATACGCAAGAAATACTCCACCAAATAAAATTCTACTTTGATAATTGGAGGAGTCACATACCGGAGAGAAAATGCACCAAATTTCAGCAACAAATGTGGTCTGAGTAAAGAGATCGAAAAATAACGAGGAAGAACAACAAGAACTCGGGTTCCAGGAAATGTTTTGAGTTTGGGGTGAGAGAAGGGAATCTTGGCAGGGAGAGAGCTAGTGGAGGGCCATGGGGCCCATACCATGTGCTAGCGCCACCAGGGTGCTGGTCGCGCCACCCTGTGGTGTGCCTAACTAGTGGGTCCCCCCTGGGGTCTTCCAGGTGCCTCTCTGCCTCATTTTTTACGTAAAAAATTGTTATAATTTTTCTGGAATTTTTCGAAAAAAAATATTTTCAAGGTATTTTCAGAATTTAATAAATAATTAAAAAAACCAAAAAAATGTGGAAAGGTGGAAAACAAAACCAAAACCAGAACTGTAGAGGTTCTAAGACACTCCAATGGAAAAATAACCAGAGGAAACAAAGGTGAAAGTGGTGAAAACAAAAATATGGATGTTGAAAACATGCATAACCACAATAATCAAGATGAAAATATGATGGAAACATGACTATGGATAGTGGAAAACGTAATTACACTAAAGTAGCAAGGTGATAACAGAAGTAAACATGGTGAAAACATAATGGTGAAGATGAAAACATTGTTCTCTTCATTCAATATCACTTTGTTAACTAGGTTGATCAAGTCTTGTTACCAAAACAATTTTTATCTGAAACAAAACTTTGCTTAACATAAATAAATATGTTACCTCAACCTTGATAGACATAGTCCCAATCATAACAATTTCATATCTTTTTGTGGCATAGGAATAGGACAATAAAATTCTCCAATATTGATGGTCTCAATATTTTCAATTGAATTTAGACCATATCTTCTATCAATCTTCTTGGGAAAATAAATAATATGCTCTTTATCGTTGACATTAAAATTTACTTTCGCTTGATTGAAATCAATAAAAGCTCCTACAGTGTTAATAAAAGGTCTCCCAAGAATAATAGACATATTATCATCTTCAGGCATTTCCAACACAACAAAGTCAGCTAATATCAAACAATTAGTAGTCACTTGAACAGGAACATTCTCACATATACCCATAGTGATAGTAGAATGTTTATCAGCCATTTGCAAAGATATATCAGTGTGTATCAATTTTTCCAGAGAGAGTCTCTTATAAATAGAGAAAGGAATAACACTAACTCATGCTCCCAAGTCACATAAAGAAGTTCTAACATAATTATTTTTAATAGAACAAGGGATAGTAGGAATAACAGGATCTCCAAGCTTCTTTGAAACATTTCCTCATTAGGAATGTTCCTTTTGTTAGGGACAATATGTTCCATTCCCACATTTAAATAATGTAAGAACATCAGTGTTATTGTGCTAGTCCCTCGATCAATTGCTAGCACCACGGTACAAGATGAAATATCATCCAAATGCATCAAATTCTATTACATCGCATGATCCAGTCTTTACAAAATAATATTACAACTTGCATAGTCTTAAAAGACTAGCAGGAAACAAAGTATTACAGTGGAAAACATAGTACAACATTGAGCCTCAACTTCTTCACCTGTTATAGGCAAAACATGTTGGCGGTAGACTCGAGATCCTAAATGAAATCCTCACTCATCTTCAGACTCATCTGCATGATGGAATATCAGCGACATGGGGGTCAATACAATTTAATCTATTGGTAGGTAACACTATGGTGGATATAAATAGCAAGACTAATACTACATGCTTATTTGGCTGAGTGGAGTTTTGGCTAAGTTTGCATAAAGCAAGTTTTATCCTATATTTTCATAAAACATCCTTTTTTTTATCATAAAGAGGTACCACTTGATAGAGATTAGTAAACCAAGAGTCATCTTCATAAATATCGACATATTCATTGGCCCAACCATGAGAATGGTCCCCTACCATGCCATAGATAAGAGAATATGCATAGGTACAACCACCAAAGTGATCCCCTACCATGCTGGGGTAATAAGCATTTTCATAGGTACAACCACAAATGTGATCCCCTACCATGCTGGGTAATAAGCATTTTTATAGGTACAACCACCAAAGTAATCCCCTACCATGCTGGAGTAATAAGCATTTTCATAGGTACAACCACTAATGTGATCCCCTACCATGCTGGAGTAATAAGCTTATTCATAGGTACAACCACTAATGTGATCCCCTACCATGCTATTAATGTGAACATTTTCATAGGTTCAACCATGTAAATGGTCCCCTACCATGCCACACTTGTGAGTATCTATTACTCCACCAAAAAAAATCATAAACCCCTTAGGGTAATCATTCAAAACATAGTTATACTTTCCAATCACATCAACTTCATCTACAAGCATAGCTATGAAATCAACTACCAAAATTTTAAGGCTGCTACACTATCAAGGTAATAAGAATGGCTACACACTAATTAGTATAATAGCATAGCATAATATTTTACTAAAGATTTCATATGATGCATACTACTCAAAAGCTCTAATGCATATTCGAAATAATAGGTAGTTTATGATGTGTCACTTGCCTTGTTGAAGGTTGGTGAAGAAATCACACTCTCTTCATAACAGGTTCATTTCTCTTCGTACAATCTAAACAATTCAAACAAATAGCAATAAACAACTTTCACAAACAACAAGGGAAGACAGAATAATAATCAACACACTCAGTCAAAATGGTTTTATATTAATTGGGTCAAGGTAAGGCTAAGGTCTATCACAATAATTTAGTTTGTTAAGGAAACTATTGTGATTAGGTTAAGGTCTACCAAAAGGGACTATGGTTGGTAAAGACTTGGGTTGGAAAGATTCAAACTCAATTGGTCATACTTATCGAGGAAGTTCCAAGAGTTCACCAAGGGTGATCATATCACTTCTTCAACTAAAGTAGCACATAACAATGTGTAACACTTAGTCATTTCATCAAGACATTTTTGTGATCTAAGTTAGTATTTCCATTTTGGGTTAAGGTAGGTCTAGGCTCAACTATTTTCATAACAATAGGTAAAATAAGATAAAGGCTTAGAGTTTTCCATTTGGGTCAACGGTTGGACAAAACAACTTGCTAACTCTTAAATTTGTATGGATTGCTCCAAGTCTTCACATACTTGTCTTCTTGAAGATCATCTTCATGCTTCTATTGTAGTTTCCTCCTTGTTGTGAATCCTCTCCTGAACTTTATAAACCTTCATGGTTTTCACTTCACAAGTTGATTTAGGTATGGTATGGGAACAAACTAAGGGTTGATCTTGATCACTTATGAGTATACAAGTAAGTCAAAAAGGAAAGAAGAAGAAAATATAGAAAGACAATAGGGTTGGTATTCTTCTTGACCTCTTCCCAAATTTTCACTTCATTGAGTTGTTTCTAGTTATGGAGTCCAAGTCTTTTCTTCAAAATTTCTTCCATGATCTTCCTTGTAGCTCTTCATGTTGCCACCAAGTTGAAAATGAAGCCCCTTATTGTGCTTGAGTCTTGATTTCCACTTTACTAACTTGATGAATTCTTGAAGCATGAATGGGGGAGTGGACAAGTAGATAGAAAACAAAGGTACTAGTGTTTAAGGTTCACTACTTGGTCTTATATATGGTTTACACATACTAGGGACTTGGTCTTGGCTCCAAAATATCCACCACATCAAAGATAAAAGAGGGAAACAATTTATAAGACATGATAATATGGGTGGATCACTATGTTGGGTTTTGGGTCAAAACACATGCTCATGGTCCAAGGGTGTCAAAAAAATGTTTACGTAATGATGTCTCTGGTTCAAGGTTACCAAAATAAACAATTTTGCTAAGGGAACTATATAGAAAATAATTATAAAATTAAATCTATGTAAAAAATACTAAAATATACCACTTAATTCTAAATTCAAATTTAACTCGTTCAAAAATTATTTTGGAATAGAGGATATGGAAGTACACATCCTAAGGTTTCCAAAAATATTTTATTTGCAATTTTTGGATTTGTAGAATTTGAATTAGGCCAAAATTCATCAAACAAGCATATTTGGAATTTGAACATAATTAAAATGGTCAACTATAAATTTGGCCAGAGCCAAAATATTTTACACATCCAGAGGATTTCAAAAAGTCCAAGATTGCTAAATTTGGCTACGTGGATCAAAAGTTATGATGGTTCAAAGTTCTAGGGTCTTATCTACAAAATTTACTATTTATTTTCTATTTTGGAAGAAAAGCCAGAAAAAGAGTTGGGCTGCTACGCACTGCACTGCGCAACGGATAATTTCTGGGCTTGGGCTAGCTATGCGTTGCACCGGCCGACAGATACTTTACTTAACATGCTGCTGACTAGGCATACAGGTGGCTAACTCTCATTGGTTGATACCCCTTCAGTGAGTGGATATAATCCACGTCGTAAAGATCAAATAGGACGGCGAGGGATCAAGGAGCTCACCCGAGCGGTGCGGGGTTCACCGCTAAATGACGAGGCAGCGGCGCTCCGGCGGCCGGAGGCTCGAAACTCGATGTCGTCGATGTTCTGGTGGCCCCCTAGGCTCGGGAAGACCATGGGAAGACTCCTCGCAGCACAACGAGGCCCATGAAGATGACGTTGATGTCTCGGGGACTCCCAGGCGATGGCGCGGTGTAGACGAAGGTCCTCCGGACAACGGCAAACTCCGGGGTAGACGTCGCGGCTGTTCCTGTGCGGGAAAGAACCGAGGAACATTCTCAGAAGGTGCACGCGAGAGAGATAGAGGCTAGGGGCCTAGAACGGGCGGCAGGGACTTACTGCAGAGGTCGGAATTGACGATGCACGGCGGAGGACAGTGCGAATTCCGGCGAGAAAATTCACCGTCGCGGGGGCGGGAAATGTAGAGGGAAGAGAGGGGAAACGGAGAGAAATGTATGGGCTTTATGGGCAGGGATTCGGTGCATCAAATGAGAGCTTCATTCTCCCGCAATCAAGAGGTTTGAATTCGGTAGTTTAACATTCAGGAGAGAAAACAGAAGGTTGAAGATGATGATGTCAGCTGACATCATTTTAATTACCTCAAATAAAATCCTATGGTCTTACAAACTCATTCTCTTTCATATAGTAACATAATTTTGTTGTTTTCAACATATTTCAAATTTTGAAATATGAATAATGCCTTAATAGTATAAAAATAATTTTAAAGTAGCAACTAGTAAATAAATGAAAATATGGTTATATAAAATTATAGAGACCTTCTTATTGTCAAAATTGTTTTTCAAAAACATTTCAACTTGTTTTCATAATTCTATAGTTATTAAAATATGAGAAAACATTAATAACAACTTAATAGAAAACAAGGATTTTTAAAGTAGAACATATGATTTGAATAGTTTCATAAATATTTCCATGGTTCAAGTATTGTTTTCTAGGACGTTTTAAAACATTTCATACATTATAATTTCAACACACTTGAAAAATCACTAGTACTAACCTTTTGTTATATTCAAAATAGAGAATTATTTAATAAATTTTGAATAGGGGTTTAATAAGAACATATGGGTTTTCTCAAAGTAAAATGTTGTTTTTTCAATTGAAAATATTGTTTTCTCCAAGGTAATTTTCTTATTTTAGTACTCAATAATTTATATGACACTTTATATATATATAGCTTGATAAAATCCTGAAATGGCAAAAGTAAACATTTTATTCATATGGAATAATTTTGGAGACAAGGAGAAAATATTAGAGATGGTAATTCTTTGGTTTTTATTTATCATAAACATTTTCATAGTTATAAATGGGTTGAAAACATGTTTGTAAGGAGGTTTGCTAAGAAACTATTTTATTCACATGAGGAAACATATTTTTTTCAAACAAATATACTTTTAGGGTTTATGGAATTATGGCAATTTAGATTATTTATACCAATTACATATTGTTTTCTTTTCTTTCTTCCTTTCATTTGGTTTTTGGTGACTATCTTAATCATGAAAACAAAAAGTTTTAAAAATTTGTGAGTTTTGAGTTTCTCGAAAAATCAGGGATGTTACATACTACCACCCTTAAAGAAATCTCGTCCCGAGATTTGGGAAGGCTAGAAAGAAAGATTGGGTTTGGGTAACTGGGTTCCAGAACAGCTGGGTGGCTACCACCCTTGAAAGAAACTTTCGTGGGTAGTCTAAAACTCTTGTCAATCTGGCTGCTGGGTGTAATATATCTTTAGCTTGATTCACCCTTCATCATCCATTTTATTCTTGTATAGGATATATGAACTCCTTGTTGGTATTTAGGGAGTGTCTATACCCATAGCTTTTCGACATAAATATTTAAATTGTTTCATAATGCACTTCTCATACCACATACCCTTTTATTACAATAAGAACATAGTCTAGGACACTTTATCTTTGAGATGAAACTAGTACAAGGCTCCAAGGTTTATGGCTGGCTCTAACTGCTGATTTTCTTCTCTGGGCAGTCTCGAACGTAGTGTCCCTTTTTCTTACACTTGAAGCATCCTACGTTGCTGATGTCCTTCCTAATGATTTTGAGGCCATTGTTTTCTCCATTTCTATGTCCTTTAATACCTCCATGACCAATGTGACTGCTTCGGCCATGATCATGTTGTCTATTTCGTCCATCAAGGTTGTGTACATAACATTTAGGATGGCTGTGTACATAACCATTATGATACTGATGGTTATTGTCGGCATGCTTGTCGATCTTGTAATTATTGCTATCCTCATGGGCCTGGTGTGGTTTCTGGTGTGGTCTTGAGGGTAACTTATCATGGTTGTGCTTCATCTTCCTGTTTTCTTATTTCCTAAGATTGTCGTCAAGAGTGATAGCTTGATCCAGCAAGGTTTGATAGTTTGGGGCATATGCCACTGATAGTGGTATCTTCATTTCACCACTCAATCCATTGAGAAATTTCTCCTTCCTCTTAGCATTGGTGTCAATATCCTCAGGTGCATATCTTAAGAGTGAACATAAGTCATCTATGTATTCCTTAAGTGTTCTATCTCCCTGCTTTAGGCTTTGAAACTCATCTTTCTTCAGTTTCATTACGCTAGAGGAGATGTGAGCATTGCAAAATTCTTCCTTGAAGGTATCCCATGTCATTCCTTCCAAGGGATGGGTAGTCTGATAGGTTTCCCACCATAGTGTTGCAGGTCCTTCAAGCAAATGAGCGGTAAATCTCACCTTCTCAGCTTTAGTGCTCTCACAAGTCACTAAGTCCCTGTTAATAGTGCGGAGCCAGTCGTCTGCCACAATTGGCTCAGACAAAGAGGAGAACTTAGAGGGTTTAAGTCTAGAAACCTAACAAGTCTATCCACTTGGGGTGGTGTGTTGTTGTTATTGTTGGTAGTCGCAATGAACTGAGTCATCACTTGCATAAGCTGAGCTTGAGCAGTCATCATCTGTTGTAGAGCATCATTCTTATTGTTGTTGTTGTCGTCGGGGTCACCACGGGGGGGCATCTGTGGGGGTTTTAGGATGAAAGAGTAGAGTTTAGAGAGATCTAAAGAAGGTTCCTACCCAAACACAACAGATCAAGAAAACTAATCTTACAAACATCTAACAATCATTCATTACATCAAACAACAAGGTATAGAAAACAACCTAGTATTGTCATACTACACTCAATTTGTACGATCAATACACTAACACATTAACGTTGTTCTAACTAACTAGGTTGGTCGTCTCATCTATATCTTATTGGGTTCCTCAAGTCCTTCTCTCTTTGTCTTGAGGTGTTCTTGATTGTTGTGAAATCCCAGTCCTTCTCAAAGTCCTTCAATAATATTGAGTAGAGGTCTTCATGTGGTGACATTACTTCTTGCACTTCATGGAATGGTCATCAACAATTATGCCTTGATGGTATTCCAAAGGTAGGTCATCTAGAACAACAAAAGAAAATTTTGAAGGTGAATAATAGATGAGAGGATATGAGAAGGATTAAGATGATTGTTTTGTTTCTAGAAAGTTTGAACATAGTAAATTTTGAATCCTATGGTCTTTTACAAACTTAGGGTCTCGAATTCTACAGGAAACAAAATTCTCGGATACCATTCTGTCGCGTTCCCACATTTAAATAATGTAAGAACATCTGTGTTATTGTGCTAGTCCCTGGATTAATTGCTAGCATCATAGTACAAGATGAAATATCATGCAAATGCATCAAATTCTATTACATCGCATGATCCAGTCTTTACAAAATAATATTACAACTTGCATAGTCTTAGAAGACTAGCAGGAAACAAAGTATTAGAGCGGAAAACATAGTACAACATTGAGCCTCAACTTCTTCATATGCCACAGGAAAACCATGTTGGCGGTAGACTCGAGGTCCTAAACGAAATCCTCACTGTCTTCAGATTCATCTGCAGGATGGAATATGCAGCCACAAGGGGGTCAATAAAATTTAATGTATTGGAAAGTAACACTATGGTGGATATAAATAGAAATACTAATACTACATGCTTATTTGGCTGAGTGGAGTTTTGGCTAAGTTTGCATAAAGCAAGTTTTATTCTATATTTTCATAAAGCATCCTTTTTATCATAAAGAGGCACCACTTGATAAATATTAGTGAACCAAGAGTCGTCTTCAGAAATATCGACATATTCATAGGTCGAACCATGAGAATGGTCCCCTACCATGCCATAGATAAGATCATATGCATAGGTACAACCACCAAAGTGATCCCCTACCATGTTGGGGTAATAAGCATTTTCATAGGTACAACCACCAATGTGATCCCCTACCATGCTGGGTAATAAGCATTTTATAGGTACAACCACCAAAGTGATCCCCTACCATGCTAGATTAATAAGCATTTTCATAGGTACAACCACTAATGTGATCGCCTACCATGCTGGAGTAATAAGAATTTTCATAGGTACAACCAATAATGTGATCCCCTACCATGCTATTCATGTGAACATTTTCATAGGTTCAACCATGTAAATGGTCCTCTACCATGCCACATTTGTGAGTATCTAGTACTCCACCAAAAATATTTCATAAACCCCTTAGGGTAATCATTCAAAACATAGTTATACTTTCCAATCACATCAACTTCATCGACAAGCATAGCTAAGCAATCAACTACCAAAATTTTAAGGCGGCTACACTGTCAAGGTAATAAGGATGGCTACATACTATTTGGGATAATAGCATAGCATAATATTTTACCAAAGATTTTCCTATCATGCATACTAGTCAAAAGGTCTAATGCATATACGAAATAATAGGTAGTTTATGATGTGTCACTGGCCTTGTTGAAGGTTGGTGAAGAAATCACACTCTCTTCACAACAGGTTCATTTCTCTTCGTACAATCTAGACAAGTCAAACAAATAGCAATAAACAAATTTCACAAACAACAAGGGAAAAAATAATAACAATCAGCACACTTAGTCAAAAGGGTTTTATAATAATTGGGTCAAGGTAAGGCTAAGGTCTATCAAAATAATTTAGTTTGTAAAGGAAACTATTGTGATTAGGTTAAGGTCTACCAAAAGGGACTATGGTTGGTAAAGACTTGGGTTGGAAAGATTCAAACTCAATTGGTCATACTTGTCGAGGAAGTTCTAAGAGTTCACCAAGGGTGATCATATCACTTCTTCAACTAAAGTAGCACATAACAATGTGTAACACTTAGTCATTTTCATCAAGACATTTGTGTGATCTAAGTTAGTCTTTCCATTTAGGGTTAACGTAGGTCTAGGTTCAACTAAATTCATAACAATAGGGGAAAAAAAATAAAGTCTTTGGGTTTTCCATTTGGGTCAACGGTTGGACAAAACAAATTGATAACTCCTCAACTTGTATGGATTGTTCCAAGTCTTCACATACTAGTCTTCTTGAAGATCATCTTCATGCTTCCATTGTAGTTTCTTCCTTGTTGTGAAGCCTCTCTTGAACTTGATAAATCTTCATGGTTTTCACTTCACTAGTTGATTTAGGTATGGGATGGGAACAAACTAAGGGTTGATCTTGATCACTTGTGAATATACCACTAAGTCAAAAAGGAAAGAAGAAGAAAAGATAGAAGGATAAAGGGGTTGGTCTGCTTCTTGACCTCTTCCTGAATTTACACTTCCTTGAGATGTTTCTGGTTATGGAGTCCAAGTATTTTCTTCAAAATTTCTTCCATGATCTTCCTTGTAGCTCTTCATGTTGCCACCAAGTTGAAAATGAAGGCCCTTCTTGTGCTTGAGTCTTAATTTCCATTTTACTAACTTGATGAATTCTTGAAGCAAGAATGGGGGAGTGGAGAAGTACATAGAAAACAAAGGTACTAGTGTTTAAGGTTCACTACTTGGTCTTATATATGGTTTACACATACGAGGGACTTGATCTTGGCTCCAAAATAGCCACCACATCAAAGATAAAAAGAGGGAAACAATTTCTAAGACATGATAATATGGGTGAATCACTATGTTGGAGTTTGGTCAAAACACATGGTCATGGTCCAAGGGTGTCAAAAAAAATGTTTAGGTAATGATTTCTCTGGTTCAAGTTTACCTAAAGGAACAATTTTGCTAAAGGAACTATATATAAAATAATTATAGAATTAAATCTATGTAAAAAATACTCAAATATACCACTTAATTCTAAATTAAAATTTAACTTTTAAAAAAATTGGAACAGAGGATATGGAA
Organism: Alopecurus myosuroides; assembly: GCA_028641055.1. Taxonomy (NCBI): domain Eukaryota; kingdom Viridiplantae; phylum Streptophyta; class Magnoliopsida; order Poales; family Poaceae; genus Alopecurus; species Alopecurus myosuroides. Next base: position 343,124,313 of record CM054059.1, read on the forward strand.
GTACACATCCTAACGTTTCCAAAAATATTTTATTTGCAATTTTTGGATTTGTAGAATTTGAATTATGCCAAAATTCATCAAACAAGAGTATTTGAAATTTGAACATATTTTAAATGGTCAGAAATAAATTTGGCTAGTGCCAAAATATTCTATGTAACATCCCTTATTTTTGGAAACTTCAAAAATCACAAAAATTTTGTAGCATTCCACTTTTTACCAAAAGTGAAACACCTGTGTTATGTGCTAGTCCCTGGATCAATGCTAGCACCACAGTACAAAACTTGAAGGTATCATTGCATAAGAGTCAAAATTATTACAACTGGATCCAGAGTAGTCGAATATAACTTATTACAAGGTGCATAGCCTTATAGGCTAGCTAACACTCAACAGAAGTAACATAGCAATGAGCCTCCATCTTCAAGCATGCGCCACAGGCAAACATGTTGGGTGTAGTCTCGAGTCCAGAAAAGACATCCTCATTCTTCATCAGAAGATCCTGCACGTTGGAATATGCAGCCCCCGAGGGAGATCAATACAATGATGTACTGGCAAATGACACCTATGGTGGATATATAATGGCAATGTCTAATACTACATGATAACTTTGGTTGGGTGGATTTTGAGGCTATTTGCAAAAGCCAATTTTCTCCTAACACTTTTATAAACCCATTTTTTTTTGAAGGGGTGGCAACATTGGAAAATATCCAAGCACCACAAATACTATTTACTTGGTCAAAATTTTAATTCAGAAAATGGTGATGTGATTCTTCCGTCCATCCTTGTCCAGCTGCTCGATGTTGTCCATAACCGGGGACACGGCTAAGATCTTAGTTTGTAGACTCTGCAGAGCTTGTGCACTTTCACCTTCAGACTCAACTCAACCCAAAAATCCTATACACTCTGGGTGCATTAAGGAAAGGTGAAGAATCGAGACGAGATCTTTCAGAAGCAAGAATCCAACCCAATGGCAAGACCCGTTCCACCTATAATTATGCTACATCTGCTTGTCAAGCCCGGGCTGAACCCTCACAACTTAGTTGATCAAGACAGAGCCCATATGACTAAAGGTTGCACGGTAAGCAATCAAAACTCGGGGAACGTCATAATCACTTTGTTCCTGGGTGGCATTCCTTCAAGTGAACTCCCCTCGGGGAGACACCCAACTCTCGACAGCCCCGCAATACCATTCCACCCAGGTGGTTCATTGAGGTTATATTATTATTTTTATTTTCCACAAATAGTAAAAATACCAGTATTTGAGCATGCCTAAGCATAACTAAACTTGGGGTTGTTGAGTGGCAAGGTTCAAAATGGGGTGGCTACACACTACTAGGATAATAGCATAGCATAATACTTTATAAAAGAACCTATCATGCATACTACTAAAAATCCACTAATGCTTATTGAAAATATAGGTGTGTTATGGGGTGTCACTTGCCTTGACAGTAGGATGAGTAAGAACAGCAACCACAATTGTAGAATTGCTCCTCCTCACAATCTATACAAACAAAGTAACCACACATAAGCAAACAATAAAAGAAAACATTACATAAACATGTATGCATGATATGCAATGATGTATAGATCCCACAAATGTAACAACATAATGTTGTTCTTAGATTTCCTTAATATGTAAAACTTAGGAAAACAATTTAGATACTAAATTATAATTATAGCATTTTTTTTGTGTGTTCTTTAATGGATCTATTTAACCAAAAACAAGGAGTATGTTGTTATGGTGGCCTAAATGTTGTTATCTTATACTCTCTGTGTAGATTGTATCTTAACAAAACCATAGCACTTGGATTTTCTCAAAAAGGAGTTATAGAATTAAAGTTATGATCAAAATAGTGCAAAGTGGAGATCTGTGAATAACAAGTTTGTGCACGTGTCAAAAATATAAATCTATAGATCCATTGTGTTCTACTCATCTTGCTGATTTCAAAAAGTACAAAATCATTGGAAATGGAGTTACAGAACGAAAGTTATTGAATTTACAAGTTTAAGTTCTAATTCTGTTTATTTCTGTTTTTAAAAGAAAATGACCGATCCGTGGGGTGTGAAACGGAGCCCTCTGATTGGTCCGTACCCCTTCGCACGGATTGACGAACGTGAACCGCAGGATTTAAACGGAGATGAGCGGCCAGGATTAAAACGTAACCGTTCGTTAAGTGATCTAATCACAACCCTACGATTCAATCTAACGGCCCAGGATTGACCCGAGCAGTCGAGCGGCGCGGCCTCGCCGGAATTTCGCCGGAAGCCAGAGCGCGTGGCTCTGCGAGCACGACGCGGGGTCTACGTAGGGTTAGGGATCACGGGGACGTACCGGGACGTCTAGCTCGTCGACGCGGACTCGGTGGCGTAGCGAGGAGCTCGGTGACGATCTCCACGTCGCGAAATTGCTCGCCGGGATCCACCCGAGGCGACGGTGATGGACGCCGAGGATGGCGCCGTCGACCTGGGGGAAAAATAAACGCGCAACGATGTCAAAATGGTGCACGGCGGTGAGATGAAGCGAACAGAGGGGTTTGGAGACTCCGGGATGGCCGGAGTCCGCCGGAAACCACAAACCTAGCCGACGGGGACGAGCTCAAAACCGCGCGGCCTAGGGGCTTTCCTTCTGCTTTCTGTGGGGCAGAGTGAAGAGGAGGGGGGTGGCGCTTAAGTAGAGCGGGGAGGGGATGTTAATGGTGTCTTAAAATCGCGCGTAATCGCTGGATTTAATCGGCCGTTTCCGGTCTTTATTTGCGAGCGCAGTCACCGCGCTGGAGGAAGACGACGGTACGTCATGCTGACGTGATTCCAGACGTGGGCCTCGGGGCCACGTATCAGAGAGAGGGGGTAGAGAGAGGGTGAGTGAGTGGTGCACCGATTCCTTCGGGCTGGCCCGTTGGGCTGGAGTGTTGCTCGCTGCGCGCTGCGCGGGAGGGAGAGGGAACGGGAATGGGCTCGGCCCAGGGGGTGCGGTAGAATAGGATTTCTCTTTATTTTTTTGTTCTCTTTTTTTTTAACTTTAACCAACCATAAACCACTCAAACTTAATCAGAAAAATAATTAAAAATATGTTTTGAAAAGCTAGTGACATAAGGAGTATTTTGGTATTGCTCTTTTTCAAAAATAAAATAATTTCACAAAGGTCAAATATGAGGACTTCAATTGTCTCTTTTTGTGTGCTTATGTGGTGAAAAAAAATGAGTTTATTGTCTTGTTGTGAAAAGATGCAAGGTGATCATATGAGATGATGCCATGATGCAATTGTATGCAGGATGTTATTAAATTTTGAAAATCCTGGGATGTTACAGACTAACCCCCTTAAGATGAAGCTCGCCCTCGAGCTTCGGAAAGGTCAGCAAATAGGTGTGGGTGGTCTTCTCGAAGATCATCTTCTCGCTCCCACGTAGCTTCTTCTACAGTGTGGTGACTCCACTGAACTTTGCAAAATTTGAGGGTTTTGGTGCGGGTAACTCTTTCTGCAGTTTCTAGTATCTTGATTGGCTTCTCTTCGTAAGTCAGATCACTCTCCAATTGTACTTCCTCAAGAGGTACAGTATCTTTCAAAGCAGTTTCCAGCATCTCAGGGTGACACTTCTTTAATTGACTGACATGAAACACATTATGGACTGCAGACAAAACCTCAGGCAATTCTAACTCATAAGCCACTTCACCTTTGCGAGACAAAATCTTGAATGGTCCTATGAATCGAGGTGCTAATTTTCCTTTGATTCCAAATCTCTTGACACCACGAAGTGGTGATACTCTTAGGTAAGTTCTATCACCAACTTCATAAGTGACATCTCTGCGTTTGTTATCCGCATAGCTCTTCTGTCTTGACTGGGCTATCTTGAGTCTATCCCTAATCAACCTAACTTTCTCCTCTGCATCTTCAATTATATCAGGACCAAAGAAACTTCGTTCTCCTACACCACTCCATCACTACTAGGGAAAAGCTTACCCCAGGCGAACGGAAAATGCCTACCACAGGCGCATTCTGGTTCGCCTGGGACCGTATCGCCAGCGGTAATGGCTTACCCCAGGCGAATACAACAATGCGCCTGTGGTAAGTACGCATACCCCAGGCGAATAGTACTCGTGCGCCTGGGGTAAAACACTTACCTGAGGCGAACAAGAGCTGTGCGCCTGGGGTACAGATGCGCCTGGGGTACCTTCTACTGTTCGCCTGGGCTATAGTTTTGCTGTATCAAAAAATAAGAGAAAACCAAAATAACAGAATTACAGGAAAATGACAGAAAAAGTATCAAGCTGACAGAATAACAGCAAAATGACACAATTAAGTTATATAACATAAATATTTTCGATCATCAACACATAGTCTCGATCATCACCACACATAGTTTGACAAAATTACATAGTCTCGAAAAGATCCATGCTACTAATAAATCCAAGAGTTAGCTAGTGAGATGGAAATAATTATTTGTTCTAATTTGAACAAACTCGTCATCTATCGATCTAGCAGGGTGATGTAGTGGATGACCATCATCATGTCCAAGTTGGAGACGTCACTATTCCTCATGGTGATCAGAATAGCTCGTCCAGCCTCCATACCACCTCTTGCGGAATGGAACCGCCTCCATGCTTGAGAGTTGAGGATGACCCGACCATCAGCATTATCCCGCGTGATCGGAACTACGGTGACAGGTCCTGATTCTCCACGGCGTACTCCAATGGTACCCATATGCTCCATGCCAGCACTGTCCGCTACCGCCAAAGGTATTTTCTACAACACACAATTCCAAGAAAGAATAAAAGCACAATGTCAAATACCGGATAAGAAAGTGTTAAGAACATAAGCAACTATACGAATAAGAAAGTGTTAAGAAACATACCATGACATGTCCATTGGAGATGTTCGTGTTGGTGATGCGATGCACGAAAGGGAAGCCGATGTAGCTATCTATCTCGGCAAGTTTCTGAAGGACACGGTCCTTCTCAATCTCGCTAAGATTCGCTCTTTGAGCAACAACCACATGTTTCCATGGGTCCTCCTCGTCCATATCATCCTCAGTGTCCATATCCTCGGTGTTCTCAGTTTCCTCCTCACTCCCGCCATCCTCGTTCGCAATCCCGCCCATATACACAATTTTGATGCGAGGTTGCGGTCCTTCCATAGAGAAGTGAATGTAATCACCTCCGCTTAAATTGTACGTGGCGATGAGAGCCTGCAATGCTTGCCCGCAGAAGTAGGTCTTCGTTCTTTCTTTTTTCACTCGAAGAATGTAGGTGGTCCCGTGAACATTGAAATTCACCTCACGACTGTCAACTAACTCGTTGAATTCGTCGCGAATATTGCATGGTAGAATCTAAAAAAGAAATATAAAGAATATTTTGTTAATAAACACAAGTCTCAAGCTAGATAGTAAAACGAAAGAACAAGTTAACATAAAAAGAATTGTTTATTACCAACGAATCAACGTCACCGTCGTGGAGCTGAAGCATAAAAGAACTCCCACTGAATCGTCCTTCGGCACATCGGGACCGACATACGCCGCAAGCCATGTTCTTTTAAATTAAGAAAGTGCACACATAGAGGTTAGAGGAGCATAGCTATCACAAAACAAAGACAAATGGCAGCACCTACCTCTAGTACTATAATAAGGCAATATATTGACAGCAGTACAAACGAAATGGAACCTGTCGGAGAGTTTAGGTGATACTTCCAACAGTACAAACGAAATGGAACCTCTAGTAGTATAATAAGGCAATTGACAGCAGTACAAACGAAACGAATCCTAGAGATATAATGCACTACAAGTGGTGTTGCCGTTTGTAAGGAACCTGCTAAAACTATTTGCTGTTCGTGATTTCAGGGGGCAGCCCCTTTTAGTCTAAAAAAATGCACAACGGCAGCCACGGGGTGTGACAATTTGGTATCAGATCAAGCCAACGATTCCTTCAAAAATTGCAGAGCGCTCCATGGCAATCGAGGTCATATCGCTCGCATGCAGGCGCCCGCGGAGCAGGTCGTGCAGCAGGGCATTGGGCGCTGCGGGGATTCCGTGGCGCGGCAGATGGAGTTCATGCGGCTATCACGGCGAGCATCAACGAGTCGCGGGCGTTATTGGAGGGGGGATGGGAGGGAGAGGGGCTGACCTGGATCAACGACGACGACGACGACGGAGTGGGCGACGACGGAGTGGGCGACGACCTGCTCTGCTCCTCTCGACACTGGCGACGGCGGCGGCGTGTGGGTTCGTGTGGGTGCGGGTGAGATCCGGTCACTTAGAATACTAAAGAAGAACATTGGCACCGGTTTCTAATACAAACCGGTTCGAAAAGGAGCTGTCCACTGGGCCCCACACCCTGTCGCAAATGGCCTCATGGCCTTTAGGACCGGTTTGTGCTACCAACCGGTCCTAAAGGCCTGCGACCATTTGCTGCAGGTGGGGGGGCCCAGGGGACAGACCCTTTTGAACCGGTTTGTGATACAAACCGGTTCTAATGTGCTTGGCTCTTGCGCGGCCCCTCAGATCCTTACCGCAGGCGCGTTACGTAGACAATGCGCCTCCGCTAAGTTTCGTAGGATTTAGGTTTGCGCGGTCCCACATGGCATTACCCCAGGCGCATGTCCTGTGAAAAGCGCCTGTGGTAAAGTTTACCCCAGGCGCGTTTTCTAGATAATGCGCCTGTGCTAAGATTTTCTAAATTACCCAGCCCCGCGGCCTGGACACATCGAGCAATACGAATGCTATAATATGTGGCTCCCCCACGTTGGTTTTCACTTAAAAAATACATACATATGAAAGTTAACATGTGCAAACAAAATTAATGTCGCATCGAGCGTAAATAGATTGGTTTAGCGAGATACCGCAAGTGTTTCTCTCTAAAAACACATTGTACATATAGCTATTAGCATGTTATATCGCGAGTATTTCCCTCTCTCAACCTTTCGTCACAATATTAGTCTTGCCTTTCTTGGTCGATGTTGAATACGTGACCGCCATATTGTGACTTCTTCTTGTGAATGGAAGACCTGCCCTAGGTAGTGTGGTCCTGCTTCTTCTTGTGGTGTATGGTGCATCGTCTTCACCGGGTTCTTCCATCATCGGGTCTCCGACTAAGCCGTCGAAGTCCTTCTCATCGGCGACTCCATCCATTCCGACGAGGGCCCTTTTTCCTCTCCTTACGACAACACGACTAGGCTTTGTCGGGTCGGTTATGAAGAAGCATTGCTCCACGTGCTTAGCCAATACCCAGGGCTCATTTTGCGCGGTGGGGTTCTTGGACTTGGGTTTGTTGGCTTCAGACATCGACATAGTGGTGAAATATTCGTCTTCTTTTGTGACGTTTGTAGCCCATCTGACATGGAACATCGGCACCTTTACCCCAACGTAGTCAAGCTCCCAAATTTCCTCGATCTTTCCGTAGTACCTTCTAACCTCTTCGCCCGTGTAAGATTCCATCGTTATAGACGAGTTTTGATAGTCGCTACTTTTGTCTCTTTCCTCCGTGTAGAATGTGTACCCATTGATGTCGTATGCTTGATAAGTCATCAGATTGGGCGCGGGGCCATATGACAAGGCCAATACAATTTTATCTTTCTCACATGTCATTGGCGGGGGATCGGCATCAATCTGCTTCTTGAACCATGTCGCGAAAGAGGAGTTGTGTGCTCTAAATATCTCATCTTCCGTCATCGGCCTGCGAGCACTGTTTTTTATCGCGGTTTTGTGCTCTTCTATCCAAGGGTCGACATCGTCGATGTGTTGTAACACTACTAGGTGGGCCCTTTCAAAGTCGGCTCTCCGACCACAGGAGTCCGCGTCCATTACCCTTTTGCCAGTGTTGTGGCCTACCCCCATGAACCTGTCAAGGTGCTTGTTTGCGGGCAAACCAACAGCTGGCTTCTCATCGCCTAGGAAATTCTTGCAGAAAGAGATGCATTCTTCGGTGAGAAATCCCTGAACGATGCTTCCATCCGGGTGTGCCCTATTACGAACGAATGATTTTATGATCCCGTTCATTCTTTCTAACGCCATCATGTTGTGCAAGAATGCCGGCCCAAGATTGGTGATATCGTCCACGATATGGACCAAGAGATGTACCATAATATCAAAGAAGGCAGGTGGGAAATACATCTCAAGCTCGCATAGGATGGTGACGATCTCTTCCTGCAGCCTTCCGAGTTTCTTCACGCTTATCGACTTCCGAGTGATGACATCAAAAAAGTTACAAAGGCCAGTGAGCGTTTGACGGACGTGCGGTTCCATTATCCCTCTGATTGCAACCGGAAGTATCTGCGTCATCATCACGTGACAGTCATGAGACTTCATCCCGCTGAAGATTTTTTTCTCCGCGTCTAGGTATCTGCTTATCAGCCCCGCGTAACCTAAGGGAAATTTCACTCCGAGGAGGCATGTGAATACTTGCGCGAGCTCGTCGGGGCTTAGAGTGAAGCAAGAGGGTTTCAGGCGGTGAGTTTGGTGTTTCTTAGCCGTTTTCCGCTTGCGGTCGTCCATCTCCTCCACCCCATCCTCGTCCTCCTCCGTCTGTTCACGCGTAGAAGGCGGTAAGTGAAGCTCGCTCCTGATATTCAGGGCCATCAGGTCGTATCTTGATTTTGGCCCGTCTTTGGTCCTATCTGGCATGTTGAACAGGGTGCCAAGAAAGCTCTCACACACATTCTTCGTGATATGCATGACATCAAGGCAGTGAGGCACTCCGAGGATTGGCCAGTACCGCAAGTCCCAAAACACGGACCTCCTTTTCCATACCCCCAAGAGCGGTCCTTCTGGCGGAGGACACTTTTTCTCTCCTCGCTTCTGCTTTTGTACCTTTCCCGACGGAGGACACGTTTTCCAATTCTTCAATAGAGTATCGATCTCTTCTCCTCTTCTCTTGCGTGGAGGTAGACCGAGCTCATCTTTACCGTTGAACAGGTCTCCGCGCTTTCTCCACGGGTCGTTTAGTGGTAGCCACATTCGATGCCTCATGTATACGGTTTTAGAAGATCCGGGATCCTTGTGTAGCTGTAGAAACGGGGTAAATTCCATGCACCTAACACAAGCCTTGTGTCCATGGCACACCTGACACGCAATATATCCGTATCCGAGATAGTCCTGCACCGTCGTGATCAGTGCGGCTCTCATACGAAAAGTTTCTTCTTTGAAGGCGTCCCATGTTTCTACCCCTTCCTCCCACAACGTGTCTAGCTCCTCCTTCAATAACTCGAGATACAGGTTGATATCGCTCCCTGGCTGGGTCGGCCCTTGAATCAGCATACTCATGTGTATGTACTTCCTCTTCAGACACAACCACGGGGGGAGGTTGTACATCCATACAAACACGGGCCAGGTGCTATGTTTGCTGCTCTGATTGCCAAACGGATTGAGACCGTCGGTGCTCGCACCAAGCCTGATGTTCCTTGGGTCGTTCCCGAATTCCTCATCGAATGCGTCTAATGCTTTCCACTGACGTGCATCCGAAGGGTGTGTTAGCACTGGTTTTTCAACACGTTCTGGATCGCTCAGCACCGCCTTCTTTCTGTCCTCGTGCCAGCGCATGAGCTTTGCTTCCTTGGGGTCCACGAAGTACCGCTGCAGACGGGGAATGAGTGGAAAGTACCACACAACTTTCCTAGGAGCTTTCTTCGTCCCCCTCTTGTAACGATCAGCACCGCACACCGGACATTTGATCTGGTCCGCGTGCTCGTTACGGTAAATTATGCAGTCACGGACGCAAGCGTGGTATTTTGTGTGCGGTAAATCGAGGGGGCACACGATTTTCTTGGCCTCCTGTAGACTACTAGCACATG